>JARZZO010000010.1:18757500-20007500 GCA_030544215.1 Zantedeschia hybrid cultivar | reverse complement strand
ATTTAGACGGCACACCTGTCCTGTTAAAAATAAAATTCAAAATAAAAATTAAAAAAATGACTTTATTACATTTAAGTATGTAATATCTTTTTTACTATTCAGCTACGTGCTTGTTGAGGTGAGTATTTATCCGTGAATTGAAAATTACATGTTCGTTTTGTCTACTGTGGTGGTAGTACAATAGGTTTAAGTGCTGGTTTCATCCAACCAGTGGATCAAATGATTTGTATAAGATTAAGGAGGTGTTTGCATTCTCGATATTTCTGTAAAAAATAAGAATTATGGTAATATTTTTCAAAATATAAGACCTTGAGAAATATAATCACAGAAAATATTTT
This sequence comes from Zantedeschia hybrid cultivar, assembly GCA_030544215.1. NCBI lineage: Eukaryota > Viridiplantae > Streptophyta > Magnoliopsida > Alismatales > Araceae > Zantedeschia > Zantedeschia hybrid cultivar. Next base: position 20,007,162 of record JARZZO010000010.1, on the reverse strand, counting down.
TTCAGGGAGAGATGAGGACGTAAGTTTTATAAGAACATAATATTATGAAATATGAGAAGTATTTTTTAACTAACTTTTGCTCATGTTTGCAAAATTTGTAAAAATTAGTTGAGAAAATATTTTTTGAAAAAGCTTTAGAGAACTCCATACCCCATGTCCTTTTTTGTAATTAAAAGAGTTGCCTTCATTAATTAGGAGATGGAGTAGTAGATTGGAAGAGACAGGGAAAAGAAAGAAGTATAATAGGGAAGTAGTGGGGCAGGCCCCTAACAAAGGTGTTGAAACACAGTGGTAAGGATGGGTATAGGGACACAGAGCAAGAGCCACAAGACAATAACCTAACACCCAGAGAAGCCTAGTTGACTGGTTACGATGAACATGGTGATCGAGGACAAGGTTCCTAGAAAATCCTCTTTACAAATAGCTACTACAGTGGGGCATCGGGGATCAGGAGCTAGCAAACTAGGTACCATATTCTGATAAAGAAAAAAATCATGAGACGCATTGGTATGAAAGGAGCTTGGCTGAGCATATCCTTCGTCCAAAGCATAGGACAGTGTGTGAATCTTCAAGCTCTCCAAAAGGAGACTCCTATCTCATGTACAAGATTCCAAAAAAGAGGAAAATCAAGTCTCTATCAAAGGTTGATCAACTAGTTGTCACAATGCAATACGCCATTTGCAACGGAGCCACATGGGAGGGTAAAAAAACATCGACTCCTATTGGGATGGGGAAAAAGAAAAAGGTCCAGAAAAATACAGATACAAACATAATGAGCAGGGAGGGGAAGCTGAGATATAACTATTAAAGCCGAACTTTGGCGAGGCCCAGGGGGTCGTTGGAGGACTGGTCCGCCCTAGAAAGGGACGGTCAAAACCTTCCCTAAGGGAGGAGGGTAATAATGCTCCGAACCCCAACTCAGAGACGGTATAGGTATGAAACATAGTATATACATAACAAAAATGAGAGGATAGAGTCCACAAGGCAATAACAAATGGTCATCCGTCGTAAAAATTTAAATAATAATAAGTCAACACAGTTCACAAAAGTCTCATAATAAACAAATATTTCTTAATAATATAATCAACCTCTCTCAACTCTCTTAGATCTCATAAATTACATAACAAACTTAAATACTCCCTATTATATTACTCTACTAAAATGAAAAGACTCATATTATCACAATTAGTCTTGAATCCAAAAGTTCCAAGAACACCTATTCTTCGTGATCAAAATCAAAATTCAACTCTCTAATCACTTCTCTTGAAAAAATTATTTAACAAATCTATTGAGTACAAAACTCAATAGACATCATCTCCTCCACAAGTTAAACATATAATAATTGAAATTTATATGATAATTAAATCATATCATGAACAATTCATAATGCTATATAATAGATGAAATAAGGAGATAACATAAAACAAGATCTCATGTATATTTCATATCAAATCAGATGTAATTTTTAATAGTTTGAAACAAATATGCTAATCTACAATACTTATCATATATATCAAACTTTCTTATTTTACTTGAAAATAAACTACTAACTATAAACATATCACACAATTCCCCCAACACATAGGGAGGCACATATCACATGGTATATGGCTCAAAATATAACTAGTAGCATGTAACCAACTTATCTTATCTAAACTTCAGAAATAAAAGAATTTCACAGGATTATAGCAGACTTAAAACAAATCTAAATTAAACTCATTATGTGCCAAAATTATTATATCTCACATATTAAATAGACAAACATCTTAACCACAACATAAGGGGCCACACACACATATACTGGATACTTAGGTAATAGTACCAAGTCTTGGCTACCGCAAAATCGAAGATCACACATATCCCACCACTTCATCACATTGAGATTGGTTTCATGGATTTTACTCATTGCCTTTAGATCACATAATACCTTATCCAACAACGATACTTACATTAGAATCGGCCCACATAATCTCCTTAAGATGACATTATCTTTATCACACAATTTAAATTAGATGACACAAATTTTACAGAGATTAAAATTCATCATAAATATGAAATTAACATTAATCATATATCCAATGATATACATATGTAAAAACAATATCCTTTTTATGAAAACAAAGTATTTTAAAGACAACACGATGTTCTTCTATGAACTTTAAAGTAAAAGTAATTCCAATAGGTCACATATGCATGTAAAGATTACTAAAAATTTATTAAATAATATAAATAATAGCAACTTAAGGGATTCATAAAATAACTAAAATTAGTAGACATAATAAAAAAAACATATAAAAAGTGTATGCAAAATTTTGTTAAGATCCGAATTCATATGATATGAATTTAGACATCTATAGAATGCTCGAATTGAGTCATATATAATAGTCCTGAATTAATTACTGAAACAAAGTTTAAATATTTTTAAAATTGTGTAGACAAGTTAAAAACATGTTGATGAAGTTCCGGTAAACATTTCAAGTGAATCGGAGTTAAAACGAGTGAAAATGGACCTCATAAAGTTCAGTTAGAAAAATCGAATGTTGAATTGAGTACTAATAAAAAATAGTCGATCGTTTCAGTAAAACGGTCGACTATTCTATTCCCAGAAGCTATTTATGATAGAAAAACAGGTCTAAAATCACATCAGTGAATCTGTCGACTAATTCCTTTGAAACAGTCGACCGTTTCCGACCATAACAAAGTAAAATATGTTTTTTCAAGAGTTTATAGTCCTTTCTTCTAATCTAATGGTTTTTAATCAAATTTAATAATATTTTTAGTATATTTTAGGTTTTGAAACATTAAAAACAAATCAAATTTTCATATACTACAAAATATCTATATTTTGAACAATCATCACTTATCTCTTCTGAACAACTGAACTCTCCTAATGAAGTTCTTCAACATTATTTTTCCTAGGGCTTGGATAAATGTTAATACCCCTATAAAACTTGGGATTTATTATGTGGTTGAAGATGTGATGATAGACACTAGGCATGTTGCCATTTGGGCCTCCAATGGATGAAAGCATTCAAAGAGCCCTAGCCGATCTTCTCACAGTGTCTGAACTCTGTGTACCTCTGGATGGAAGGTGTCTTCTCTCTCAAGAAGACAACCAGAAACCAGGCATGAGAGATACCCAGCACACTGGAAACCAGTGGTTGGTGAATATTTTGGTCTTATCTTTCCAAAAGCAAGAAATAAAAGGAGATCCCTTGAATGGGTCTCCTTTTTCTGAACAGTGACTTCAAATGTAAGACAGATGACAAAAGCAGTCCTTTTTTTGATATTTTCTCCCCTTATTTTGTTCTACGGCCGGGACAAATCTAAGGCTTTCAGCCTCCACCAAATGAATTTCTCGTGAAATTTCAAAGCAAAAGTGACTGACTGATTTCCATATTTAGATGTTTCCTGTGCTACAAAATGACGCAGAATATCATAAATTATTGTTTTATTATATTTTCCTGACATTTGTTATGTAACTAGTTTCAAGTGATATTCGAGGTGTTGCCTTCTCTCTGTTGAAAGAAATCTGTGATTCTGATAGACCTCAAAAGCTCTTGACTTAACTTCTGACTTGTTTCAAGTTTATAATATCATAACTCATTCATTGTCTGTTGGCTTGATACTTAAGCATGTGGTGGTCCTACAGGTATTTGACATCTGACATTTTTTTTCTTGCTTTTCATGTGTCACATTTCTGTAAGTTTGCTTCAAGCGATTCTACAAATTTAATGTTAATTCCTTGTCCTACAACAAATCCACCTTTCTCATCTTTCTTCAGAATCACTTCAATGTTACTAGTTTCAGCGTACCTTTCTCCATACTATCTTGGAATGCGACCAGCTAGCTGTCTCATGATGTTCAAAGCTCATCTCTTCCCTTTTATTTTTAGGAGAAGGGCTGTGCTGATGGAAAGCAAGTAATAGCAACTCTAAAAAATAAAGGCTATATCTGCAGTTGGCACTGCAGGGCTATATGCACGGTCAAATCATCAAAGAAAACAAAATATTCTTCGGGCAAATAACTTGCTGTTGGAACATTCACATGCTCCCTTTGTGCCTATAGTCCAACATTTATTAATACAAAGAAATCTAATTATTAACTCAAGTGTATGAGATCCACTCTGTTGATGGGGAGATACACTCCCACTGAACATGGCCTGTCACTTGCCAACTTTCTGGAGTGACCAAAAAAGGCTATAAACAGTTCAGAGTCCACATGGATAACATGCTCTGATTTTGACTATAAATAGCCCACCTGCACCATTCCAATGCCCAGTTAAACTAGTCCTCCAGATTTGCATTTGCTTCCTATGCAATATCACAAACACACCATGCTTCTGTCCAAACCCCTCTTCCATGAAATGCAAATCTAAATGTTTTCATCTATACATGTTTTCTTGTCGCATCCTATATATTTTCCGCTAATATATAATACTTGTTTTCTACATTATTCAGCAGGGACTCGGACATGAATAAATCTATGTTTGCTTCCAACTCTTGAGTCTTGTCAAATTATCATCTTTCCAATTCCAATAACCTGCCCAAAACAATTTCAAGCACCCACATGGGACTATTATGTCAACATGATGGATCAGGTTAGTCGAAGCTCTGTTTCCGTCTGCTGTCATGAGTAAAACAATTAATTGGGAATATCTTTGCTCTATTGATCCACAATAACATGGAGAAGCAAACAGTAAATGCTAATATTCACACATCCAATTGAAGTTTTTCTGCAACACGAAATGCAACGCAAGTTTTTCTATATATAGCAGTACATGTAACCTGTTGGCTTCTTGGGATATTTAAGTTTCCATGTACTAGGATGTTTAGTATGAAGTCGGTCATTATTCTGTCATTTTAAGATCAGAATGTCTAACAGATTCATACTATTCCAAGTTGCTAAATATTTGGATTTAAATAAAGCCGGTGGCTGTTATTTCAACACATACACAGATGTACATATGTACAGTACATCTGTACAGACATGCACCTGTAAAATGAACGTGGCAAATATCCCCATTACTGGCGTACTTGTTGACAGGACTGCTGCCGGGTCATTGCCATTTTGCCTCAGCTTTAGGATAAGAGAATTCAAATGAATCCATGAGAGGCAACTCTATTCATGTTTTGCATGAGAATATGATTGTTCCCGAATGAATGAATGCTCACTTTGTCCATGGCAGTGCAAGCACAAGCACCCAAGAGGTACACAATCCCAGCTCATCATTCACTGGTGCAATAATAAATGGGAAGGTAGATATGGGAGAAAAAAGAAACCATCAAACCCCGCGGGGGGTATCGCCCTTCCAGAAGTCTATGGAGTAGGGCTACGAAAGGACAGATGTTGAGGGGTTTCACCTTCACTACGCAATTGAACGCCTCCATTGCATATCAAAGTAAAGGTATGGATCCTTGTTTCCGTTGGGAGATGGCCCAGCATCTTTCCCATCCAGCACCAGGTGCGCTTTCTTCTCATGATTGAGTAGGATGTCTCCACCCTCCACCTTCTACTCTTGTGGATATCTTTTCCCTTTCCCATGCCCGAGGCCTCCTGCCCCTTATTACGAGGTGGGGAAGGGAAGATGTACGCAGCCTTACCTTACTCTTACTAAGCAGAGAGACTGTTTCCTTTGTTCGAACCTGTGACCTCTAGCTGACGAAGCGGCGGGACAACATAAATCAAATTTTAGGAGATTAACCCTTCTGCACTTACTGGGTCTGCGGAAGGAGAGTGTATTCTGACCTGCAGAATTGGGTCCACATGGGCCTCGACTTAATTTCCATGGGTAAACATTTCATTATATCACACCTCACTACTTTCTGTGGTTTCATACTTTCACTCCGAGAATGGCTCTCCACAGTTGGACCCAGATCTTCACTTGTACAATATGTCGTTAACCAAGCTAATGAAATTTAGGTTGAGCACTTTTTCAGATTAAGTACTTTTTCATCTGACAAACAGGATCTCAACTTGTAGCACCAGGATTTACATGCTATTTTATGGGGGGAAAATATGTGAAGAGATTGACAAAATGAAAACGGTAATCTGGCAACCTATATTATTCACTAAATATATTTGCTAGTCCAAGCCTCATATTAGCATTACGGCACATTCATCCGTGCCAACAGCAACCCAGGTGAGCCACCGTGGTGCACAAATACACCTGAGGCTCATGCCACGGGTTCTAATCAAAGGCACAGCGTAACAGCAAGAAACAAATTCTGGTGCCAGAATATTGAGGAATCATCCTCATTATCATTAACAAAGATGAGTGAAAACCTTGAGAAAAAACAGGGTTTTCATACTATATTTTTGAGGGAAAATGTATGTGAAGAGATTGGCAAATTACATAGTCCCAAGAAATAATTTGCCTACCTATATTATTTACTAAACAATTGGCCGTGTGATGCACTGCATTTGTTTGAATTTATTTAAACTTTTTAATTTAATTAATTTTAAGATAAAAACATTATATTGTTTTAAATAACTTCATCTTAATAAAAACTTAAGAATAACGTAGCTGTTAAGAAGTTAAGGTTTATGGTAAGAATATATCTAGGAGACCATTCGAGAATAGGAAAAGTTGCATTACGTTGCCAGCAAAGTTGCATTATATGTATCATCACCTTACACGATCTTGAGATACTTGGATTAATAAATTTGATTATTTAAGTTTTAATCATAGTTAGCTATTCAAAAAAAAATATCTACCCAACCTTATAACCAGGAGGTATGTTTGGCATAAATATAACATTTTTTTTTAAAATTTGAATGTTATCCTACGAAGTTAAATTTAGATAGAAAATTTTATTAAACTTAGATAAAGAATTAATTATCTATATGCGTTCTTTCTTTCATATCGGATAGATAGATAATACCTGGCGTGTTTTCCTCCATACGTGCGGCCTAGGAAGGGTTTTATTAGGGGTCTTTACATATTCTTAACATAAACGCATTTTTAGGGTTTAGAGTTTCCGTATTTGGGGCCTGCACTAATGGTCTTTACATATTCTTAACCCACTTAGTGGTATTAGATCAATGGGATCATGAGATGTAGAGGGCATAAGTCATCGTCAAGTGTGCACCCTGAAGAAACAACAGAGGAAAATAAATTTAAACAGAGTCTCATAAAAAATGAAATATACATTGATATGTTTAAATATGAGTTCCCAAACAAGAGTGACACGCAAGTGACCGGGCAGCAGCACGCACGGCCTGCATGGCTTGAACCTGATGCTCTGGTCCTGGTCCTTGTTATCCACTGTACTGTATTTTGAAGAACAAAAAAATTGTTGGAGTGACCATATAATGGTGGGTTACATGTTGTGGTCAGCGTTTATGATTTTAGATCTTTAAAACAAAGTAAAAATACAAGAGGTAAACTAAGATGGTATCAAAATATGAACCTAGTCCAACTTTATCTTCTAATTTGCGTCGCTCCAACTCCCTCACGGTCAAGATGGACCGTGCAAATTAGATGAGAAGAGGCAACGCAAGTTAGATGATAAATCTGGGAAGGTAAAGTTGGGCTAAGCCTCTGTTCTGATAGCATCTTACAAATCACAAAATTTTGGTGTTGAGCTTGAAGGGTCCAAAATCATAAGCACTGGTCACAACTGAAATTAGTTGATGTAAAATTATTATATTGTCGCTCAATAGAACGGGAAAAACAGAGAAACAGTAATGTACCTGTCTTCATATGTTGAGAGGGAATTTTGTTTGTTGGATGTTGTTACGTGGGGGGAAAAAACTTGGGTTGGAGTTTTAAATTTTCAAAATTCCCAACCGCTCCTTTTTAATTCTGATGGTCACGTGGGGTGTGAGGTATTTTTTCACCTAATAAGTGGGTCCCACCGCGCATGAGTAACTTTTTTTTTTTTTTTTTCACCTAATAAACCAAAACAGGAGAAGAGAGAAAAAGTGTCAACGATGCATTCCTATATATTATTATCAGTTGCAAACCATAGAAAATTAGAATGGCTAAATAAAAGTACATATTTACAGGATTTTTATTAGTTAGGTAATAAACAAAGACAAAAAAAACAAATTGAAATTGGGTGAGAAAGAGAAGGAGAAAGTGATTAAGTCAGTCCAATATCCAAATAGTCAAATTAAAAATGCTTGTCGAATGGAATGAAAATGTAAAAGTAGATCATATACAACACTCCAAGACAAAATGCATGCGTGTACAGCCGCTGAATCCCTTCCCTCCTCTTCCTAGCAGAGATGCAAACATGTCAGATTAGGTACTAATGTAAAATAGATCTATGATCGTATTTATTATACTATTAGAAGGATTATCTAGTAATTGATTATAGGTCAATAATTGGTCAGATAATTAGATTTTCAATGTTCTGCATGCATTTAGTTTAGAATAGATTTGTATCTGTTAGTTTATATGCTATGCATACCTATTTAGAAGCAGTGGCAGATCTAGTTCATTTTAATAGGGTCTTAGGACTCCACTGAAAATTTAAAATTTTGTTAGAAGAGTCTTAATTTAATAAAGTAAATTTTAAATTTAGGTATAAAGTGACCCCTCTGAATTTTTAGATGATCCACAGGACCTCAGTCTCACTCGGAGTTTAGTTCCACTGAATTTTTTACGTAGTATTATGATTTAATAAAAAATTCGTTAAGCACATTTGAAAGAAAAAAATTCCTCGTAACGAAGTGTATCATTTTTATTAAGATATATAATTTTTATAATGATTAAAATATATTTATATTTATTTTTTTCATTTTAATATAATAAAAATAAAATATCAATAGATTTAATAATGATCCGTGTGACCCCACTGGACAAAGTTTCTGCGTCCGCCACTGTAATTAGAAGGACTAATGATTTTCTTAAAAATAAATTAATAATCAGTCAAGTAAGGGGCAGAAATCTTCAGAGTCCTCCCATGTTTTCCAATCGAACCCCACCTTTGTCCTTTGGCATAGATGAAAAAACCGCATCCATGTAATGCCATTTAGGACAATTTAGAAGGAAGACACCTTTGGAGATGCTGTGAGCATGTCCAGGGATTATTTTGCGTTGGGATGCATAGGTGAGTATTCCCAAATCCGCGCTAAGGCAAAAATATCCCATTTAGAAATATGAACTACTTTATCATGTGTTTCTAATGGTCGAAATTATCCCATAAGTTGTTTTCAAACACCAGATTAGAGTCTTGTCATATGGACTAGAGCAGCAATTCTAGGTGGGTCAACACAAATTTTAGAATATTAGTATATATAAATGATAATTTAGATCTAGATATGTTTCATTTAGTTTTATATCTTGGAATAAGAATTTATATTATGACATAATTTACAGAGACGTTCTCAAGTAGCAACCATGTAATTATGCTTGTATCTTCATTTTTTTACTTGTTTTGCTAAGGTATATAGATAAACTCATTCATCTTATTGTATGACAAGTTTTGGAGGCAAAAAAGAAAAGTCAAGAATACAGATCATTGATATAACACAACTTAACCTAACTCAACCTGATAAAGATCGGGTTGGGTTGGGGTTGGGATATTATTGGAGTGGTTGAGTTGGGGTTGAAAAGGTTGGATTGGCTTTGGAAATCTTTGACATGGGTTGAGTTAGGGTTGATCTACAAACAAAACTCTGAATTACTATCTAAACGTGTACAATGATAAATGTCAGGTGCATGCATAACCTAAATTATAATTATGGGTTTAGATATCAAATTCATTGGAACAATGGAAGCAAAATGAACACTTAAGAAGATAGAATAAGGACGATATTTGAAAAGTATTGTTGACTTACATATACTACTCAAGGATCTGAGGCTTTTTACGAAGATGAAATGAAGGAAAAAAATACAATAGTGGGAAGATGCTAGTGACCCAAGGACAACAGGGAAATCTTTCACACACTAATGTGTCCCACCTCATGCCTATCCTCTATAGGCTTCATAGATTATTTTGAAAATTTCTCTAACTTTTCTCTTTCTTGGGGGGACACAAAACTAACATTCTAGAACCTTTTATAATCTTTCTTCTAATTTTCAAGGGATACATACGACCAACATTTTAGAACCTTCTACAACTTTCTCTCTAGTTTTAAAGGAAATATATAAAATTAACATTCTAAAACCTTCTATGTTCTCCTTCATAATCACCGTATAAGTATCTTCTAAATCCTTTGACCATTATATAAGAGACTTGTATGCCCTTATAGAATCTAACAAGAATATTTCCTAAGAATTACATACCACAAGACCTTTTTTCTTTCTAGGTATCTTAACATCTAGATTCTTGTAGAAGTCAGCAACTATTTTGTACTTCTTAGGAATTACAATTTACTAGAGTTCTCTACATATATGCTTATGTGTGTATATTGATACATATGCTTAATTTGTAATTTTTGTCGTATGTTCTCTAAAGTGCACAACCTTCTAAGTTGAGAAAGCTTCAGTGAATGTATCCATAATCTACTCTTTTGCCCTTACAAACTTCAACCGGATCACCTTTTTTTTGACCAACTCATCAATGATGTGATGTCAAATTTCTATATGCTTTGTTCTAATAGAGAAGACTAGATTTTTTGATAGTGATTGCAGATGTCGTCACAACTTTGGTAGTTGGGCCTTTTTAGTTTGGTGTGTTTGTGATAGGATGCTTTGTACGCATACCACTTTGCATGCAAAGCTTGTGGCAAAGAAATATACTTGGCTTCAGTGGATGACATGGTGTCTTCTACCTCTTACATGATCATTAAATATACTTTTATCTCAAGGCAAAATAGATATCATGAAGTGCATTGCTATCATCTATTGATCTTATCTAACAATGTCTATGTATCTAATTTGTTTAGTATCTTCTTCTGATGTGTACATAGTGTCCTTTGTTCCTTATAGATATCTTACGATGTGCTTGACTACTGCATAATGAAGTTTACTTGGCTCATTTACGAATCTAGATACTATACAGGTAGTATAAAATGTTTTTGGTCTTGTATTTGCGAGTTGCATTAGAGAGCCAACTAAGCCTCTATATGTAAAAACATTTACAGTTTACTCATCACCATGCATCGAGTGTTTTTTACTTACTAATATACGTATGCCTACTAGCTTGCAACTAGTAATATTAAATTTGCTCCATGTTCTGACTAGAAAACTAGCTCATTCTCTATTCATGTGTCTTGTTGGTTCACAAGGACTTAGAGTAGATAAATCTTTTGATTTCTTAATGACAATAACAATATGATCAAATTTAACAAGCAATTTTCTCATTGTTTTCTCAGACTTAGAGTAGATAAATCTTCTAATTTCTTAATAAGAATAACAATATGATCAAATTTAATAGACAATTCTCAATATTTTCTCATCTCCTTTCTTCAGATTTATGTCACAACTTTTAATTTGATTTACAATTTCAACAATTCAAATGAAAAAACTGCTTGAATACATTTACTATCTTTCGTGATAAGATTGTCAAACTCTCTCCATAAAGGATAGCAATCTAATAGAATTGTCTTGAAGGATCCTTATATTTGTCTTAGAAAGATTCTGTTATATTATTGGTCTCACATCACTTTTCTTACTCTCGTTATTTGTCTTACATCTCTTTTCTTATTCTCTTTATACCTCTTGTCTCACTTACTCCTTATCTTACAACTTTTTTCTTATTCTCCTTAAGACTTCTTTTGCTTTGTTGCCCTTCATGCTACTAGAGTTGCTATAACTTTTAGTTCTTCAAATCCTTCTTGAAACAAGATCCCATGGATCTTGAGAGATGAATAAAGTTTTCATATGAAGGCCTCCAAAAATCATAATTCTTTCCATCAAACATGAGGATAAGATTTTGGCTAGAATTAAAAAAAAGATGTAGTAGACAATGTTGTTATTCTTGAGAAGGACTAAAAAGAAAATACATGGATTATTTAATATTTAGAAATGTACTTATGACATCATATTAAAGTTATTAAGTCAATCATCTCGAACTGTTAAAACAGAGAATGAACAAGTACTATTTTTTAAAAACATATTTTATTTTAGAGTAATACTTCTGCGATGCCTAAACATATTGCAATTGCAATTTTTATCTGATCCTGTGCTAGGACGGTGAGTTGTGGTTAAGTTTTGCTACACCTACTACAAGAGAGTGCAGTTTCTGTACACCGTTTGATCACTTGATCAGATCACGGTTGGGCATTGGGTAAGTATTACTCTTCCTTATTTTATCCTTTATTCAACCTAGGTCATTTCGGGGTGAATAATATTTTCCAGTGCAGCAAGGTGAGGCCCAAAAATGAAGATTTTTTTTTTTTGAATTTTTTTATGGTTGGCCCAAACACATCTTCATGTCTGTATAATCCGATCTTTGATCAAATAACCTAAAAAAATAAAAAAAATTGAGCCTCAATTAATAGTAAAAAAGCACCTTTAATTGAATAGTCCAATAAAACTTAACTCAATTTCCAATTTCCAATTTCCAATTTTTTTTTATCATTTGAAGATCGGGTAATAAAAATATGTAGAATATGGTGGGGCCTACTATAAAAAAAGTCAAAAAAAAAGTTTGCCCTACTTTCTGTTCTGCAGGATCCCATACGGTGTAGCAACTAACAAGCATCACTCTTCCAGTCGTTCAGACCGGCCCAGCCCACCGAGGCCCACATTTGTTTCCACCTTCGCTGGTCGGTGTAAGATTTCTTCGGCAGTCACAGCCCACGTTAAAGCCCTAGCTCAAGCACTCCAGATTCGCAGGCGCTAGGGGAAAGTGGGAAGCAGCAGCGGTAGCCGCAGCTGAGCGCCTCCTCGCTCCGTCGCCATGTCTCGGCGGGAGGACCGGGATTCGCACGGCAAACGCCTCCGTTCCAGGCCCCACGGAGATCCCAGGTAGTACTACTCTCCATCCCTCTATGTATGTTCTTCCAATCTGTGGCGTCTCCCTCTCCCCTCTCTACTTTGCTTAGTAGAACTGTTTGTTCGATCGAAAAATTCCAAACCATATGCTGTATGTTAGTTTCATATGGAGGTGGTGGGTTGGTAATCTTTCCGCGGGAGGGCGAGGAGCCTGTTGTTTTGGAGTCTCAGACGTCGAAACCCTGTGATAGTGGCAGTTTCGTCCGAGCATAGGTTTGTTTTGGGTTGCCCGGGGTACGAGTTTCTTGCTAGGTTGAAAGGGTGTTCAAAAATGGGCGTGTTTGGCGCTGCTTCCAAATGGAAGCGCTTTTGGGCTTCTACAGGTTTCAGCCCGGATATGTTGAGGGGTGGATGCCAGACTACGGAAGTCATTTATGTGCTTCTTTGGCTTCCAACTAGAAACTCCATGTTACGGGTGGGTGGCGTGAGCACCCAGAGGGAGTGTGAGTCCCTCAACCAACTAGAGTTGCTAGTGACTTTAGTTCCACATTGGGTTCTACAAAAAGGTGGACCGACTTATAAGAAAAAAGGACCTCCTACCTCAATGCCTAGGTTTTGAGGTAAGACAAAGGGTCCATAACACTCCAAGTTGGAGCATTCTAGATTGGGGAAAATTTGGGGTCGTAGGGGAATGTTTGACTAGTGTAACTGCTCGAAAACAGTTACAACCACTCTCCCTCAGTATTTTTCATGTTGAAAGTGGAAGCCAAAAGTATAGGGATTTGATGTTGCTAGTTGCTTGCATTATCTGGATACATCTTAGCAATAATTGTGTAATGCAGGATGTGAATTTTAGGGTGAAATTTGTATAGTGCTTTTTTGTGTTTACTCCTCTTTGAAGTTTCCAGTTTGCAGGCTGACATTGGTTTATGGCCGTTCCTGGTAGTACTGACGGTGTAGAGCTTGGATTTTGCTTCACTTATTCTTAATTTCCACCTGACACCTTTTGCACAAGGATAGGGACAGTTGAGGCCTTTTTGTTGAAATAACTGAAATGCAGCAGTAAATGAGAGTGTAGCAAATGGGATTCCTCATCGATGGTCTTCCCAGAATTGAGAATATGCATGGTCAACCTTTGGATCAGAGCTGGATATGCTATAAAAACTATGTTAGAGCACCTTCCTTTTATTGTGGATCCAAATGCCACATGGTTCTGTGGTTAATGCTTATGTCAAGAGTACCCACTTTTGTGACTAAATGATGGTGTCATTGGTGGTGTCGTCGTTTTATTCTTTGTAATTATGCCGCACTGAAATAAGTAATTGAACAGTTTTTTTTTTTTTTTTTTGAAATAAGAATTGAGCAAGTTAGATGTCCAGTCAACAAAATGTCACTTCATCCTTTTGTCATTTCTATGATGTCCAGTCAACAAAATGCCACATTACCCTGGTCCTATGCAAATGGCACTTCATCCTTTTGTCATTTTATATGATGTCCAATCTCCTCCAAAATTGTGTATTAAAATTACTTATAACATACTCTGGATAATAGGATTCCATGGGTTGCTGAGTGAAGAATGCTCCATGTCTTTGAAAGAGAATGGTTGCTTGTTGTTTTACTAACAAGTTAGATGTTTTCTTTAGTCTATGTTGGAAAGATTGAATACTCAAAAAAAAAAGGGGGGGGGGGAGTGTGCATACTTGGCTTAGGTTTAGTGGATATGTTTGCTTCTCTGTTTGTGACCTCACCTACATGTGGTATCCCAAAGAATGGACAAGATATTGATGTGGCTATTAACTTCCCTTGCAGTCCCAAGAGATCAAAGGACAGTAGGCCAGTGTCAGAAAGGACGTATTCAAATAGAGATGACTTGGAGATCATGAATAAAAAACGTCAGACTAAATGGGACCAAAAGCATTGTATGAGCTTGCCAGATGCGGATATGCTTGTGGCTTCTACAAAAGCAGAAAAGGCACAGACAGACTCAACAAACAAAGAAGTGGATAAGAAGGCTGGCACTCCCTCTGCTAACAACAAAAATTCCTCCGACCGAACTGATATGCCAAGATCTCGATCTTATCACCAGGTTCTTGTGCTGTTGCAGTCATTTTGTGATGGTAGCTGCTTTTGATAAATGTTTTCTTTTGCATGCTGGTCTGGTTATTTTGTCTCGTTTTCTGATCATACAACTGTACAATTTTCATTTTCATGTTTTCAAATGTATGTCTTATGTTTATATGTGATCATCTTGTCTCTTATTCACGCCAAAATAAATTTTTCTCACTGATTGCTTACATAGAACTCTTACAAATAGGGGTATCCAGATAATTTTATTTCTCACATACATACATCCACGCATATGTGCACACACATGTATGTGGTTGGCAGCATAATCTGTTAATGAAAATGGTGAGGACACTCGTGCGCTTCCACGCTTCGACCCGACCCGGGTTTACCGTCGCCACCAGACACGCGGAGCAGATCGAGCAGCATTGTGGCTTGGAGATGCCACCTGACACAATTTTTATGTTTATTTTGATGATTGAGCCTTGTTATGCCCCTATGGATGTAATTTTCCTTTTGTTTTAGACTTTAGGCCCATGTATGCTTGCTTCTATTTTCTGTGATTTCTGGCAGTTGTTTCCTTTTTTAGAGCTTAAGGGCATTTTAGACTTTATTCTACCTAGGGCTGCCCTAAAAGAGCCCTACATATTGTAGCCTCTCCCAAGAGGAGGGCAATGAATGCTTGAGAAAAAAAATTGCTTTTGAAAGAGAGGGAAGTACTCGAGCCGCCGGCTATGTGCGTGTGTGAGATAGGGTGAGATGCCCTATTGCCTTCTCTTCCACCCCCCCTCCCCTTCATTTCTTCTTCTTCGTTCCCTGTGCATCAACAGTTCTACACTGTTCATCCCCGTCGCCTTCTTCCTCGCCACGTTGTTTCCCTTCTCTCCCTTTCGTTTCGTTTTTGTTCAAGCTCGTCGTATAACGATATCTCCTCAGCGTCCAAATGCCACCTCCTTCCCTGTGTCACGCGGCGACCAGAACGAGCTCATGGGGATGCCGGCCTCCTCGCTCGAGCCGGTCTCGGAACCCCTTCCCGCCCCACCGCCGCCACATGTCGCCTAGATATGTTTCGCAGGGACCGTTCGTTGCCCGAGCTCCCCCCCTCCGTCCTCTCCGCTTCCTGCTTCGTCAAAAGAACCCCCAGCGGGGCCACGTGCATCGCGCCGCTTCCACGCGGTGAATCTGCAGAAGCCGGCCCACCCTCCATCGGCGGGAGGTGCGACTCGTGACCCTGCGGGATCGACAACGTCGTCGACCACGCCCGTCGCCCTGCCCCGCCCCGCCTCCACCGCATCGCCATTCGCGCCGGTGCGAACCCGCACGGGGTGCCACGACTCCACCCGCCCGACAAGCTCGCCCGCCCTCACATTTCCCCCATCCTCACCCCTTCCGCACATCGCCACCCATCTCCTATCGCCAACTTCTTCGTCTTGTGCACCCGGCTCGAGGAGGAGACCCAAGGCGGGAGTTCTCTCCTTGTTCCTTCCCCTGAAGGGGTGATAATATTTCCGGTTCCTTGCGCCATGCTGTAGATTGGCAACTAAGCAACATGGTATTCTGTGCTCTTCAAGGAAAGTGTCGTTTCCGGTTCCAGAATGGGTTTACGAGTATCGTGAGAGACCCGCGTTGTCTGCCTCTTCAAGTATCTCTTTGGTGTCCACTGCAAAGGAGCTGAATGGCTGCTTGCAGTTATCTGCTGGGTGGAGTTGAACTCTCTGTTCGAAATTTAGACAGCCACGGTAACAGGAATCGACCTACATTGAATGGTGAATCAAGTAAAATCCGAGGAGACTGAGCTACAGAGTCATCTTCGACAGCGTGTGAACCATCGGATTTCTCGATCCTCGTGCTCCACTATTCAGTGGGCAGGTTAGCTTCGGATTGGATCCCATTCCTGAATTTGCTCGTTTATTATATGGTCCACGTCTTGCACCTGTGCTTGTGAGTATAAATTTGTTAGGTTGCCTAACCATTTTTGTAGAAAGTATCACTGCTGGTTGTTTGGTGTTGAAATTTGTGCGTAACCTGTCCCGTGGCTCCATTTGAGGCGTGTTGACGTGGTATTGATGCCTTAGACTAACGATAGTTCCTACTATCGTTGTTCCATACGTTACTCGCTGCGAGGGGGCGGTTAATCGACTTGCTTTTCTTGTTATCATCACATGTTCATTTCTTGAAAAATTTGTCGGTCGTGGTGTTACTTTGCTATTCGCGTGATGTGAACTGTTGATCTCGATTGTGGCACCGTAGTCGGGTCCATTTTGGTCACCGTCCCGCATCATATTTGGTATCAGAGCGTTAGGTTGTGTCTAGGGCTTAGCACTTCTCTCATAATTACACTGTTGCATGTTCTTGTTGGTAACTTCATTTCATCATATTGCATCATCTTGGGGACTGTTTTACACTCGCGTCACTATAGTGTGCATTCTCAGTTACTTTTCAGCATATGCCCACACATAGTGATTTTGATTTTCATAGTTCTTCACACATGGGTGGATCACACACTGACGCACCCGTGGGTCCTAAGATTACCGAGTTGTTCAACCAGCTTATGTGCCGAATGGATCAGTTGGATCACCGCCTTGATGAGCGCCTTGATCATTTTGGGGAGTCGTTGCGGACCGTACTGGACCGGTTGTCCGTTTCGGAGCATACGGTCCAGGGGATTGCGGGTCTTACTCCTGCTCCCGCTCTCGCGGGACACCCGCTGGGCCAAGGTCCCGTTCGCGTGGCTGACCGCCAGGATGAGATCCTAGCCCCGGCTCCTCAACCCGCACAACCCGGCTTACTCGCCACCTCCGGCGAACACGCCTCTATTTGCCCCCCCTCCACCTCGAGCTGATAGAGCCCCTGATTGGCGATTCGCAGAGGATAGGGTTGATTATGATCTTATGGAGGAGATGGGTTATGCCGATCAGTTCGACGCACGTAGATTCAGGAGGCAGGATAGGCCGCAGGATTTAGGTTGGGGGTTAGATAGGAGGCGTCCTTGGTTCCAGGGTGATCGTCCTGATCGTGGGGAGTGAGTGGATAGATTTGACCGCTATGATCAGCGTGATAGGGATGATCGATTCGATCAACATTGCCGATGTAACCGTTTTGAGCGGTTTGGTCGTGATGATCGGTTTGGTCGATTTGATCGAGCGAACTGTGGCCCCGACCGGAGGTATCCACGATACCCGAGGGATCGGGATGACCAGGGTAGATTTGGTGATGATATGAGGCCTTACTGTGATTACGACGATCAGGATGATCGAAGGGCCGTTCGTATTGATGCCCCCACATTTGATGGGTCGCTGGACCTGAAGGTTTATATAGATTGGGAGGCTAGCATGAACAGGTACTTTGATTGGATGGGCATGGCCGATGCTCGCCGAGCGCGCTTCGCTTTGATGAAGTTGATAGGCCAGGCTCAGACTTACTGGTCTAATGTCGAGGCGCTTCGGGCACAGAGGCATCAGGAGCCTGTTGATTCTTGGGAGGATATGAAGGTGTTACTTCGCGAGAAGTATCTTCCTCCGACCTATCGCCATAGCCTCATCGATCGGTGGCAGAACCTCACACACGGGACTCGTTCAGTATTTGAGTATATTTCTGAGTTTGACGAGTACCTGATGAGGTGCGGAGTTAGAGAGGAGAGCGCGCTGACTCTTTCCCGCTTTCGGAAGGGTTTGCGACGTATATATCAGTAGGAATTGTTCCGTCAGCACGTAACGCCCATTGAGCATGCCTATCAAGTCTTGCGTGAGATGGAACAGTTCGAGTTGGAGTTGGCTTCACCCCTACGCGCTAGGCCGCCATATCAGCGACCTTTCGATCAGCGTGCCGTGCTGGGAGCTCAACCACGGGACCCCCCTTTTAGACCCGTTGAGCTTGCTCATCAGGAGCCCTTTGCTCAACAAGAGCCCTTTTCTAGGCCCCGTTTCCCTCCTCAGAGGGACCCCGTCCCGACTCAGCCTGTCCCACCTACCCGCCCTCTAGTTGGAGCTCCACCATTTCGGCGGGAGGATAAAGGGAAGCCTCGGCTGTGGGAGAATCCTCCCAGGAGAGTGGGTCCCGCAGCTGTTGTTTTAGGTGTCGGGGGCTTGACCACTATGCTTCCCAGTGTCCCACTAGATCGTTGGCCATTGAGAGTACCGACCATGAGGAGCCTCCACCCACTGTTCAGGATGTGAACTACGAGGCTGGAGCCGATATGGCCGCTGAGTTTTAGTCTGATGAGGAAGAGTTAGTCGGTTGTATTCGGCATGAGTATTATAGGGTGGAGGATACGGTGGACTTACCAACTGGGGGCAAGCTTGGAGTTGTCCGTTGCACTTTGACTCAATCTAAGGAGAATGACGATTGGCGCTGGACCACGATCTTTCACACCTATTATCGAGTGGGCGATAAGGTGTGTAAAGTGATCATCGACAGCGGGAGTTGCATCAATGCAATTTCCACTAAAGCTATCGAGCGCCTTGGGTTGATTGCGGTGGACCATCCTCGCCCCTATCGCGTATCGTAGGTATTCTCGACTTCTATTCCCATTCAAACGAGGTGCCTCGTTCCGATTACTTTATCTCCGTACGAGGATCATATTTGGTGCGATGTCTTACCGATGGAGGTCAGGAGCCTCATCCTTAGTCGGCCATACGTGGACGTGGTCCTTTACGGTCGGTCCAACACGTGCGTATTTCTATTTGGCGATTGGCACATTACTTTGCAACCCTCCCGGTCGAAATCTGTACCCCGACAGGAGGCACCCCAGTCCAGTGCTTATGCTTCTTCTTCTATCCCTTCTACCTCCGGTGCCGTTGCTACTTCCAGCGTTGCTTCTGCTAGCACTCCCGCTTCTCGTAACGCAACGCTGTTGAGCACCCCTCCCATTTCCCGCTCGACTCTTTTGAGCAATTCGTTGGCTCGTATCCTTTCCATCCTTGGCGTTCCCCCTTCCCCTACGCTTCAGTTGATTAGCGTCCGGGAGCTTGAGCATGATCTAGTCATGATTGAGCCTGTTTACTTTCTTGCGGTTCGAGAGGTTACCACTGAGACCCCGAATGAGCATCCCACCGAGGTCATCCCTCTTTTTTAAGAGTTCCAGGATGTCTTTCTTGAGGATCTTCCAGAAGGTTTGCCACCTATGCGTGATATCCAACACGCCATCGATTTGATTCTAGGATCCACCTTGCCCAACCTACCACACTGTCGCATGAATCCCACTGAACATTCTGAGCTTCAGCGGCAGGTTGAGGAGCTTCTGAAGAGGGGCTCCATTCGCGAAAGCATGAGCCCCTGTGTTGTTCCTGCACTTCTAGCCCTAAAGAAGGATGGCATTTGGAGAATGTACGTGGATAGCCGTGCGATTAACCGCATCACTGTCAAGTATAGGTTTCCAATTCTCCGTCTTGATGACATGCTTGATATGATGGCGGGAGTCACTGTATTATTTAAAGTCGATTTGAAGAGTGGCTACCACTAGGTTTGAATCCAACCTGGGGATGAATAGAAGACGGCTTTCAAGACGAAGGATGGACTCTTCGAGTGATTGGTCATGCCCTTCGGGCTGTCCAACGCCCCTAGCACATTTATACGGATGATGACTTAGGTATTGCGCCTTTTTATTGGCATCTTTCTGGTCGTGTACTTCGACGATATTCTCATATACAGCCGTTCTAGGGAGGATCATGTAGAGCACCTTCGACAGGTGTCTCATCTTACGCCGCGAGAGTATATTCGGTAACCTTAAGAAGTGTGATTTCTTGACTGATCGAGTAATCTTTTTAGGGTTTATCGTCTCGTCTGAGGGTGTTTTGACTGATCCGGAGAAAATCAGGGCGGTGGTAGAATGGCCTGCGCCGTAGTCTATCCATGACGTACGGAGTTTTCACGGCTTAGCGACATTCTACCGTTGATTCATCCATTGATTCATCTCGGTTATGGCTCCGATCACTGATTGTATTCGAAAGGGAGCCTTTCTTTAGACGAAAGTCGTTGCTTTGGTCTTTCGTGACATCAAGGAACGCATGACCCAGACACTTGTCTTTCGTCTACCAGATTTTTTGAAGGTGTTTGAGGTCTCATGTGACACTTATGGTGTCGGCATAGGTGGGGTTTTGAGTAAGGAGGGCCATCCTATTGCATACTTCAGCGAGAAATTGAACGATGTCAAGTTGAGGTACTCTACCTATGATAAGGAATTCTATGCGGTAGTTCATGCGTTGAGATATTGAAGACATTATCTGCTACTGCAGGAGTTCGTTTTATTCTTAGATCATGAGGCCCTTCGGTTCCTCTACGCTCAAAAGAAATTGAACCCGAGGCATCGCCGTTGGATGGAGTTTTTTCAGGCCTACACCTTCGTCCTGAGGTATAAATTAGGTGTGGAGAACCGTGTAGCTGACGCACTGAGTCGCCGATATTCTCTGTTATCAGTTGGTAGCGTGGAGGTTACTGGATTCGATAGACTCTGAGAGGAGTATGTAGCCTGCCCCGATTTTGGTCCGATCCACTCGGCTCTTCTTGCCGGACCCTCGCGAGGGTTCAACGATTATATATTGCAGGAGGGTTACATTTTCCGTGGAGATCGATTATGCATTCTGCGGACTTCATAAGATGTAACTTTCTCATATAGGAGGTACACGCGGATGGTCTAGCCGGTCACTTCGGCCGGAATAAGACCATTGAGCTTGTTGAGCATCGCTTTTTCTGACCTAGCCTGAAGTGTGATGTGGCATAGATTGTTGCTCAGTGCCGCACCTGCGCTATGACGAAGCAGAAGAAGCAAAATACTGGCCTGAACTCTCCGCTTCCGTGCCCGACCGTCCGTGGCAGGAGATTAACATGGATTTTGTCTTGGGCCTGTCACGAACCCTCCGTCGGCACGATTCTATCCTAGTTGTGGTTGATCGGTTCTTCAAAATTGCTTATTTTATTCCTTGTTCCAAGACTTCAGATGCGTTTCGTGTGGCCCATATCGTTTGATTACATGGGCTACCGAAGACCATTGTTTCTGACAGGGACGTACATTTCGTTAACTATTTTTGGAAGACCCTCTGGCATCTCTTAGGCACTAAGCTCAAGTTTTCTACTGCTTACCACCCACAGACTGATAGACAGACCAATGTGGTTAATAGAAGTCTGGATGATTTGCTGCGGTGTTTAGTGGGTGAGCATACACGTAGTTGGGACCAGGTCTTAAAGCATGTTGAGTTTGCATACAACAGTTCGGTCAATAGGTCTACAAGTATGAGTCTATTTGAGATAATCACAAGCTATAGACCTAGGGGACCTATAGATCTTGTTCCCTTCCCCTGTCATGCACGTATTTCTGAGTCTGCACAATCGCTATATATGTATTTAACATTAAAATTATATTTTAAAAATACTTATTTATACATAAATATGTATATGATATTAAAATATTAAAACATTTATATGCATAATGTTAATATAAATACTTATTTACTTTAAAAAATCGATTTATTCGGTTTTTTGGTTCGGTTCCGAACCGAACCAAACCTGACTCCAAACCGAACCGAATCACTCGGTTCGGTTTTTCGGTTTGAACCGTATTATGCACACCCCTACTGTTCAGCAAGTTGATTGGCTGATAGTCCAAAATCCTCTTATCACCATCCTTTTCTGGAGGACTAGAAAGTTCTAATAACACCTAGATCACTAGATGCCGATGCCCTTTTGAAATTTCTCTTCACCACTGGCATCAGGTCATCTTGTAGGATTTCCAATAACTGATGGAAGCTATAGGCAGCAGGCCTATATAACCATCTTACACAGAAGATTGTTGCCTGTTATTCTGTTGAAAGAAAATAAAAATATGCATAATAATTAACCACTGATCGATTCAATTCCCTCTTGAGCATCATCCTAACATCAAATTGTGGGGATGTGAACAATTTCCCCTTTCTCTGTCCAAAAGCCACCTTACAGCTGTTTGATTTCCCAGGGCAAGCTAGGGGTCCCCTTTGTATTTGATTAAGCAAATTGAAAATTTAAGAGACCTGTCACTTTTTTAATTTCTGTATCCATTTTTCATTGTGGGTAATATGCAACTGAACTTTTAAGGATCATCTTAAGTAAATAAAATATTTTCAGATGATGTTTGAGAATAGAATATAGATGCTACATGTTTTCTTGAACAATAATAGTAAAAAAAAGAGTATCCTTGCTAATGTTAATGCATGTGTAGTCGGCAAGCATGAAGAGAGATTTCTGGACGGCACTTTTTCCTCTTAAAGTGCATTTTCATTTAGGGGTGCCCATGAGCTGAGCTGAGCTTTTCATGGCTCAAGCTCGACTCAACCAAATGCAAATGAGCTCGAGCTTGAGCTGGAGCCTATTTCAAGCTTCATTTATGGGCTTGAGCTCGGCTGGATCCAAAATTATAGAGCTTGAGCCCAGCTCGAGTTCGGCTCATTAGTCAACTAAAGTCGAGAATATGGTCACCCAGTAAACAAGGAGAAGTTAGCGTGCGGTTGTAAATTTATAGTCTCTCCACTCTGGATTTTCTAAGTTAGCTAAGGACTAAAAAGTCCCACTTTGAAAGCCTGAACTAGACCCCGCACATCATGCTACATGCTGTCCTGTCCCACCCGCCAGCCCTGCTTGCCATGCATGTCCCCACATGCCCTCTCCTGCCCCCACTTCCAAGCATGCTGACCTGTGTGCCCCTCTGCATTGCCCACCTATACACCCTCCCGCGTGGCAGCCTGCTGCCTGCCTAGTATGCCCATCCATTTCAATTTGAAAGCTTGAAAGTGGTGCCATAGTTTAGTCCTACATCAGGAAATCCAAAAAGAAAGCACGCACATTCGTACACACACACACGCGCTCAGAGGTGTGAGACGACCGAGGGTCGCCTTAGCCTCAAACGAGGCGACATTTTATTAAAAATTATAAAAAATATATTTAAATATATCATTAACTATGTCAAAATCACATACGAGTTAAAATGATTTATTCTTACACAATATAATAAAAACAATTTAAAATTTATCAAATTGAAACGCAATTTAATCAAATCAAGATAATTACAATAAACTCAAACAAACTTTGATGCTAAATGAATACGCCATAAATGAAATTTTATCAAATAAGTGTTAAAAAATATATTATTAACACAAATTCATGTTAAATAGGTCTATTACAAGATCCAAATGAATATATATATATATATATATATATATATAGAGAGAGAGAGAGAGAGAGAGAGAGAGCGCTACGGTGCGTGTGACACTTTCGACCAGTTCCCCATGTTAAAAAAAATCAAAATCATGATAAATTTCTAAATATTCAACTCTGCCCCCAAGATAAATTTCATCTCTTTTGGCTTAAGTTTCACCATTAGATCGTAAGGCTTTCAACCTAAGCCGTCTGATTTTATATTCGTAAATTTGTGATAAATACTAAAACCTCAAGGGATGGGAAACAACCCTAGGGGCTAATCTGATGAAGCTTCTATTTTTTGACTATTTTTTCATGACTTTTGAAAATGGAGATTTGCCTATGTTCGATGGACGGCCAAGATTGAGTTTCAAGATAAAACCACCATCAATTTTGACCCCCTTCCCTATATATGCTATTATGCGAACCACACAAACCGCAGACATTGTTTTGACCCCCCTTCCATCTATTAAAAATAATAAAATTTATCATAAATTTTTAAATATTCAGTTACCTCCCTTAGAGTTGTTTGCATCCCATGAGGCTTTATTTTCAGCGTTTGATTGTATCCCATCTTGAAACTCAATCGTAGCCATCCATTGGGTACTTATAAATTCTAGTTTCATAAAATCATGAAAAAATAGTCAAAACATAGGATAGTGGTCACATTACCATTAGGGTTGTTCCCATCCCTTTGAGTTTTAGTATTCATCATCAATTTGCTCGTACAAGATTGGACGGTTACAATCAATTCGGATATGATCCAATGGTGAAAATTAAGCTCTAAAGGATGAAAATTACCCTTCAGGGGGAGGTAATTGAATATCTAAAAATTTATGTTGATTTTTTTTTTTTTGACATTGGGATGGGGGGGAATGCACAGACCGCATGGTCTGATTCGCATATATATATATATATGTGTGTGTGTGTGTGTGTGTGTGTGTTGGGGTGGGGGGGGCTCTATCTCTCTCTTCCTGTGTAAAGAGGGCTGATCCCCTCTCTCTCATACACTCTCGTCTTTCTCAGCCTATGTGAAGAGGGCCGAAGTTCTCTTTGTCTTCCTCCCTCCTTGTATGAAAAGGGCTGAAATCCTCTGTGTATGTGTGTGTCTAGCATGTTTTGTAAATTTTCATTTGGATCTTGTAATAGACTTATTTAGTATGAATTTATGTTATTTAGCACTTGTTTGATAAATTTTCATTTATGGTATGTTCATTTAGCATCAAAATTTGTATGAGTTTCCTGTAATCATCTAGATTTGATTAAATTGTGTTTAAATTTGGTAGATTTTAAACTGTTTTGGTTAACGAGTGCAAGAATAAGTCATTTTGTATGAGTTTCATATGTGCTTTGGACAATTAATGATATATTTAAATATCTATTTTTTATAATTTTTTAATAAAATGTCGCCTCAAACTCAAATGCTTAGGCCCTAAGGCGACCCCCGGTCGCCTTGGTCGCCTCACGCCTCTGACTACATAGGTGTGCTATGTGCGCTACCTTCTCATCATCCTTTGCAAGCACCTTTCTTCCAACCATTGCCAAGCTCATCTGATTACGTGCTACCCCATCACCATCTGGCTGTTCATCTGCAGGCTGTTGGCCCCCTAAGAGGTAAAATCTCCCGACCACAGTCTGGCAACCTTCTCAACCGCCAACATCCTCTGGCGTGCTTTGGCCAGCAAAGTTGCTTCGAACTCTGCCAGGCAGTTCATTGGGGACGGCCCCATTAAGCAGCAATCTTCCTCTGCTGGCCTGCACCTTCTCTCTCCCATCCTTGGCTTCTTGGCCCCCAACAGGTACTCTGCCATCAATCCCCAAGGTTGCCCTGGGGAAGGATTAACCCAGATGGGAAGGTGGAGGTGTAGAAAGAAAAGAGCGATGAAAACATGCAGTGTGGAGACTGTAGGAAGATGAGGGGGAACATGCCCGGGTGAGAGAATTGCATGGCCCCTGGATTCTCTGCCGTGGAGGAAGACGAAGGGGATCATGCCGCCCTGAGGGAAGACCATGGCACTTGGGTTCAGTGCCATGCGTCACTTTAGTCTTGCATCAAAAACTAATTTCTTTTCCTACCCTTGTAGTATTCAGTTTTGTTTAATAACATAAATTGCATGCAATATGGAAGCATTGTTGGTGTGAGGCGCATGTTAAGATAATATGTGTATAATGTTCATAGGGATTTTAAAATCGAGTTGGCTTAGGAGCTGGTCGAGCTGAGCCACATGAAGCTCGGGCTCGGCTTGTATAACTAACGGAGCTTGATTCATGGCTCAGGCTTCACTCATTTGAGCAGCTGAGCAGAGCCGAGTCGAGCTTTGCTCGAGCTAATAGCTCGCGTGCGGCTTGGCTCATTGCCAGCTCTACCTACCTTTGCAAGATGTAATAACGAGGTTGATATCCGGTGACAGATTGTGGTGCCACTTGAAACAATTCCTCTGTTATCTCTTTATCTGTTTCCTTTGGATAAATCTTTAGCTTCCCTGCTTAGCATTGTTGTTTCCTTCTCTGCCCAAACATTAGCATGCCATTACTCCTGTTGAGTTTCTTTACTGTTGTCGTTCAGTGTACAATATTTTTTCGTGATGAAGCGGGATTCTTGTTCGGACCCGTGTGTTCAGGTGCCTCTATATATAACAATCATAGGCTACCTATGCATGTCTTGTACAGCATGATGAGCGTGGCATTGCTGGGCAAGGTGGTCGAAGCTTTGATCACAGAGCTACTGGTGAAGCTTGCTGCTTTTAATTTCACCCTTCAGTCCCCTTTTGGTTTCTTGCTTCTCCTGACATGTTTAAGGGCATCATGTCTCTCTGTCTTGTACAGAACTTAGAGGCTGGAGACGCCAGACTCTTCCCAAGGAGCGATCAGGTGACAAAAATGAAGAGAATGTTTCAGTCCTAGATTTGCAGGAAAGGGATGAAAAGATTTCTGATACCCGAAGGAAAGATACGAGCCATACACGTGATGATGATAATGATGCTTCGAGACATGAAGAGCACCATGAATCAGAGACTGTGGCACCTACCGCCAGGAGAAGACCTGCATTTAGAGAAAATAAGCTACCGACTAAGGAACCGGAAAATGCACAAAATTCAGCAGAAGCAGCTCTTGAGCTAGCTCGTGATGAACGGCCTGTATCTGGTTCTGCAAGAAGGGAAGAGCGAGGCCATCCACGAGGACATGGAAGCTATGAGAGAACTTTTGCAGCAGACAATAGAAATGGAAATGGAGATGGGTCCATGTGGCGCAGAGATGTACAGAGGGCTGGTTATCAACCCAGGGAGAGGTTTGGACGTGGTGGTGGTGGTGTTGTAAGGGGAAGAGATAGCGAAGGACGATACAGGGACAGGAACCAGTATCAGTTTGTTGGTAACCAGGTTGAGAAGTGGAAGCATGATCTCTTTGACGAGACAAACCGGAGCCCAACACCAATGAATGAAGAGGATCAGATCGCCAAGATTGAGGCGCTCTTGGCATTGTAGTTCTTGATTATGGTAAGATGAAAATGGGCACTTTTGACTGTGCTAGGTGAACCTAGTTAGCTGTTCTTGTTTGAGGCCTTTCGCCGTTTCGTATTTCTCTTCTGGTGTTCTCCCCTCCAAAGTGATGGCAGACTGCGCCCCCCATGTGTAACCGTGTTGGGGAGGATTGGAGTTACGCTTGAGTGGGTTTCGTTCATCATAAAGGCTGTGATTAATTGAAGGCAAGATTGCAGGGAACATATTTGGCTAATTTTCTAGTTGGGAATCGTTTTTAGTTTTTACTTTCAGCCAAAAAAAAAAGAGTAATTCAGTAGTCATGCGAGTCAAATTTTTGTTAATAAAAATCTTTTGTTATAATTAGGAAATTTTAATTTGAAACTCTAGGTTAGAGAGTAAAAAAATAAATCAATCAATCAAGGTATTACGTACGTGATTTAGGGTACTTTTAGTGATTTTTAGTATCCTCTCTTCAAGGTAAATGTTAACTATTTTGTATTTAAACATGATTATTTGTTTCAGGTCCTTCTAATGGACTGGTAATATCTTGGGAGCTGGCCGCTATAAATCAGACGACAATATTATTTAAAAGTATAAAGGACTGCCTCGTGCGGCTCCTGTGCACGGCGTCGGAGGATGGACTGAGTTCCTCCGGGTTTGCAGTGCCGCCGGGCCGACGGCTTTGTGCGGAAAGCCCTCTGCTTGATTGCACCGGACGGCGTATTCCAACATCCAACGCTGCAGGTGAGCAGCCAGGATTTGCAGAAGAGATGATCCTCACCAAAGATGAAGAGTGGATTAACTTGATTAAGTTCTAAAGCAGGATTAGGCAACGTTTGAGAACATAGATGTAGGAGATATTAAAGATTGAAATGTACGATGGCTTGGTTTATGTTTCCAAATAAGTAGAATTGGCGTGGGTTTCTGAGCCCATTGAAGTCAGGTATGAGGAGAGAGAGATACATATCTACTCTCTGATTTCTCCCAAAAACAGAAAAAATAAAATTATTCGAAGAGGAGCCAACTACTTTTCTTTGAAAAGATTTTAGAGTCCACATTTTTCTTGTTATACTCTCTCCTCTCTACTTTCTCACATAGATAAGAATAACATTTTGATAAAACTAAATTTAAAAATCTTGTTACCGAATGAACCCCAAAATGAAATTGTCTTTTCTGACTTTAACCTGATAAATCATGTACCTGTTAAAAGTTCTCAGAAACTATTGTTTTTTATAAATTTGTTATTTCAATAGTTTTACCACGCAGAACCTTAGTAATTGTGGACGCATTGTTAAAACGTCAAATTTTAGTAGTAAAATAAATAGGAAGCACACAATCAGTCGGCCTATTAGCTCAGTTGGTTAGAGCGTCGTGCTAATAACGCGAAGGTCGCAGGTTCGAGACCTGCATGGGCCATGTTTTTGCCGCTTTTTACTTACCAACAAGAAGGAATCTTATGGGCAAGCAGCTCATCGGGTTGGCCTAAAAGTGCCACATTTTTCTTTTATAAACTAATACTTGCTGCACACGTGGGCAGCCTTGATGGGATGGCTATAGTCAAGTATACATATACTTTGAAAAACTCAAGGAGAGGGGACACATCGTTTTTTTCAAAAAAAAAAAAAAAAAAAACTTTACCGCAGCCATCAAATGAAACTGCCCACATGTGCAACAAGTATTACTTCATAAAACAAAGACTCAACTCCCCCCAATGGACTGCTGGCCAACAAGAAGGAATCTTATGGGCAAGCAGCCCATCGGGTTGGCCTGAAATGGGCCGCATTTTTCCTTTATGGACTAATGCTTGCCTACATCTACATGTGCATCAAGTATTACTCCATAAAACAAAGACTCTACTCAACCCGATGGACTGCTAGCCAATAAGATTGCTTGTTGTTGTTAAAAGGGAAAAAGAAAGTGATGAGGCAGAATCCGATTCGGCCCATTAGAGCAGGCCCAAACCCCGTTCAGCCCAACAGCAGCAGTACCAGGCCCTCCGGCGGCCTCCAGCCCATCGGCGGCCCAGCAGCCCTCGGCCCAGTAAGCGGCACCGTCGCTCCCGGCCCAACAGGCTTCAGCCCGTCAGCGGCCCACCAGCCTTCGGCCCGGGAACAGCACGGCAGCCCAAGGCCCAGCAGGCTTCGGCCTCTCAGCGGCCCAACCCCCTTCGGCCCGATAGCCGAGTCCGGCCCACTCCAGTGGCGGATCCGACACTATGGCGGTTTACCTGTAAGCCCAAACATAGTCCTATATCGGCTACCACCGTTAACCAACCTCTATCCTCTGCTATAAATACACCGCTATTTATTGCCAAAGGTATGCAACTCTTTGCCTCCGAGACCCTTAAGGACTACGGTCCAAATAGCATTAAAGCTACTTCTTGCTTTCTGAATCGAATCATCTTCAGAAGCTAACTTGACCGTCGGAGGGGGTTCCTAAGGGCCAGAGCCCGGGACTCCTGCTGACCGGTTTCTTCTTCTTTCCCTCCTGCAGGAGCTCGGTTCGAATCATCGCCGACCTTCCCGAGTCGGTCTCGGCCGCCGACCTCGGATTCCCCTCCTTGGTCTCGACGCCGTCCGACGGCTGCCCCGCAACGGGAGGCTCGGCCCCGCGTTGTCCCTTCGTCCGACAAAAAAGGGCCCTTGGGCTCACTATCCAAGAACAAGCCGAGTCCGAAGACCATTCCGGCTTCGGACCATCGGCTTCGGCTTCATCGCCTGTCGACCGTATAGCCGGGAAGAGCTTCATCCGCGCCGCCCCTTCGCCCGTCGAAGGAGTCTCGGCCCCGACTTCCCGGAAGACGAGTCCGCACCGACCGAGGCGCCCCTCGGCCTTCGGACCCTCGTCTCCGCCTCCGCCTCCTCGGCCTTCCGGATCCCCGTCGGGCCTCAGCAACACCGATCCGAACCGGCTTCGGATCCTCTTTTCCGGATTCCGGCCTCGGAGTCCGGTCGTGATAGATCCAGTCTACATCAGAAAGAAACAGCCGACTGTCTAGTGTATTTAAAATGCAACCTTAAGGAAGCTATCTATACCATCTAATTAAAGATTGGATAGATGATTCTAGTTGGTTGCCTTCTCTCCCTATATTTTCTTATTAGAAAAAATAAAAATATTGCCTATTATTGCAGCCATTCGATCAAACCATCTGAGCTGTGCAGTAGTACTGGACTGCAAGTAGTATCTAATCCCGCTGTCCATGGCCCGTCGATGCACGGGCCATGTTTCCTTTTCATGCAATCTTATGGGCCATCAGCCCACACAAACCCAAAAGCAATCTTATGGGGTCATCAGATTGAGTTGTCTTTTTTGAGAAATATTTGCTACATCACTTCGAGTGCAGCAAAGATGACGTAGAACACGTCCCCCATCTTGGAGACGTCATGTATACGCCCTCATGTGTCCTTGCAGTACAGTGATGGCACTTAACGCGTGCTGACATCAGAGTCCTAAAAATAACTTTTGTCCTAGAGTTTCGAGAGCATGTACACGCTTTCAAGAGCATGTACAAGGTTTCAGGTGGGAGCATGTTCGTGATCTCTGAAGCACATGCTCCCGAAACCTCGTACGTGCTCTTGAGAGCACGAACATGCTCTTGAGAGTGTATATATGCTCTCCATTCATAAGCATTTTTTTTTTGAGAAGTGGCCATGTGTGCTGATACTTGCAGACGTCGGTGCTGTAGGGGCACATGGACAGCGCGTACGTGACGTCTCTAGGTTGGAAGACATGTTCCACATCATCTTTACTATATCCGAAGTGGTGCAACAAGTATTTTTCTTTTTGTTTTATGAGTATCCAATCCCATGGGCCATCGCCTGTCAGGTCTCGACCTGCATGGACCATGCTTCTCTTGCCCTTTTAACAGCAAGCAATCTTAGGCCATCAGCCCATCGGGTTGGGTTGAGTCCTGAAATGGGCCACATTTTTGTTTAATGAGCATCCAATCTCGCAGGCCTTCAGGTGGAGACTTCAATCTTAATCTGCTAACTTCTTTATCGAACATCAACTGCTCCGCTTGTCCATCAGATTGGGGCCCCAACCATCACCTTCGTCAGCAAAATTAAAAAACTCCAATGTTTAGAATTAAAAATTTTGTTTAGATGTAAACCTATTGATGAGGCAGAATCCGATTCGGCCCATTTAAACAAGCCCAAACCCCGTTCAGCCCAACAGCAGCAGTATCAGGCCCTCCGGGAGCCTGCAGCCCATCAGCGGCCCAGCAGCCCTCGGCCCCATAAGCGGCACCGTTGCTCCCGGCCCAACAGGCTTCGGCCCGTCAGCGGCCCATCAGCCTACGGCCCGGGAATAGTGCGGCAGCCCTAGGCCCAGTAGGCTTCGGCCCATCGGCGGCCCAACCCCCTTCGGCCCGATAGCCGAATCCGGCCCACTCTGGTGGCGGATCAGGCACTATGGCAGTTTACCAGTAAACCCAAACATAGTCCTATATCGGCTACCACCGTTAACCAACCTCTATCATCTGCTATAAATACACCGCTATTTATTGCCAAAGGTATGCTCTCTTGAGCCTCCGAGACCCTTAAGGACTACGGTCCAAACAGCGTAAAAGCTGCTTTCTTTGCCTTCTGAATCGAATCATCTTCAGGAGCTAACTTGACCGTCGGAGGGGGTTCCTTAGGGCCGGAGCCCGGGACTCCTGCTGACCGGTCTTTCTTCTTCTTTCCCTCCCGCAGGGGTTCGGTTCGAATCATCGCCGACCTTCCCGAGTCGGTCTCGGCCGCCGACCTCGGACTCCTCTCCCTGGTCTCGACGCCGTGCGACGGCTGCCCCGCGACAGGAGACTCGGCCCCGCGCTGTCCCCTCGTCCGACAAAAGGGCTTTTGGGCTCACTATCCAAGAGCAAGCCGAGTCCGAGACCCTTCCGGCCTCAGACCGTCGGCTTCGGCTTCATCGCCTGTCGGCAATACAGCCAGAAGGAGCTTCATCCGCGCCGCCCCTTCGCCCGCCGAAGGAGCCTCGGTCCCGACTTCCCGGAGACGAGCCTGCACCGACCGAAGCGCCCTTCGGCCTTCGGACCCTCGTCTTCGCCTCCGCCTCCTCGGCCTTCCGGATCCCCGTCGGGCCTCTGAAACACCGATCCGAACCGGCTTCGGATCCTCTTCTCCGGATTCCGACCTCGGAGTCCGGTCGTGATAGATCCAGTCTACATCACGTGGCGCCGTCTGTGGGAAGCAAACAAACAAGTCATGTCACAACGACCTGTCACCCGACGATCCGGACAAAGCAAAGCAGAGGCACAGGAAGCCTCGGCTCAGCTACTGCCATCCGAAGGCGCCCCTTATACTCCGACAAGCACGACTCTGCCAATTATACCAGAGTCCCTTGTCGCGGAAGACGACCGGGTGGGAGTACTCCAGCAGCAGATAGCAACGCTGGAAACTGCCGTCAAATCCCTAGCGCCTCTTCAAGAGATGGTGTCTGCCATCGCCCAGCGCATGGGACTGATAGGACAACTTCCTCAGCAAGCACTGCTCCCTCCACTTTATCCGGTTCAAGATGCGAGGCTCCGGCCAGCACCTGCACCAGTTTTCCTTGGCAAAACCGCCTCAGCACGCAGCAAGCCCTCGGCGCTACTTGCCCGAGCCCCTCGCTTCAATCGCCTAACAAAACAAGGCTTTGCTTCGTCCGAATTCCGCCCGGTCAGAACCGGTGGACAGTCAGTCGCCACCTCAACCGCCCCGGACCTGGACCGGCGGCTAGCGGCGATGAAGAAGGAAATGCAGAAGATGGTGTCTCGGCCATACGGGGCACCTCTGGCCAGTAACATCCTGGAGCGGACCCCGTTCACGGCGGAGCTCCTGGCTACCAAGGTGCCTCCCAATTTCAAGCTGCCGAAAGGCCCCCTCTATGACGGAATGACAGCTCCAGTCTGTCACTTCCAGAGGTTCAACACCTACCTCTCGGTCCGAGGGATCACCGAAGCAGTCCGCTGCCGACTCTTCCCCCTCACTCTCGAGAAGACTGCTCTGACATGGTTCGAAGCACTGGCCCCCAACTCCATCCACTCCCTAGTTCAGTTGGGCCAGCTGTTCATCGACCAGTTCTATGATGCCACCCGGCAGTGCAAAACCTCGGCCAGCTTATTAGTCCTCCGGCAAGGCTCCACCGAAACTCTCCAGGAGTATTTTACCAGGTTTCGGACCGAGGCCGCCCAAATCCCAAACCTTGATAGCTCGATCGTAGTCTCGGCCGTGATCAGAGGATGTCGGGACGAAGGGCTCCTCGGCTCCATCGGGAAATGCCATCCCCCTACTTTCCAGGACCTCGTGGCCCGGGCACACAAGTATGTCAACCGGGAGGCCCTGATGATATCTAAAGGTAAAGGCGTAGCCGACGCAACTTTGGCACCTGCCCCCCAGGTGGTGCGCCCTCGGCCCGAAGACCAGCAGTCCTCCCGAAAGCGGTATCGCAGGGAGGAATGGGACTGAGAGAGGCGACAGGACCCGCAACAGCGGCATCTACCCTTGCCTGCTCTCCCTTCCCAAATGCTCATGGAGATGAAGGGCTTGATCCGACAACCAGAGCGGCAATATTCAAGGGCAGCGTCAACCCGATCCGAGGACGGCTCCGGCCATTAATATCGAACGCGGCATGGTTTTCTTAAAGTCCGCGCTTCCTTCGATCCGACGAATGGCTCTCGGCCATGTAATCCGGATCAGGACGCGGCATGGTTTTCTTAAAGTCCGCGCTTCCTTCGATCCGACGAATGGCTCTCGGCCATGTAATCCGGATCAGGACGCGGCATGGTTCTAAAGTCCGCGGGTCCTTCGATCCGACGAATGGTTTCGGCCATGTAATCCAGATCAGGACGCGGCATGGTTCTAAAGTCCGCGGGTCCTTCGATCCGACGAATGGTTTCGGCCATGTAATCCGGATCAGGACGCGGCATGGTTCTAAAGTCCGCACCTCCTTCGATCCGACGAATGGCTCTCGGCCATGTAATCCGGATCAGGACGCGGCATGGTTTTCTTAAAGTCCGCGCCTCCTTCGATCCGACGAATGGCTCTCGGCCATGTAATCCGGATCAGGACGCGGCATGGTTTTCTTAAGTCCGCGGGTCCTTCGATCCGACGAATGGCTCTCAGCCATGTAATCCGGATCAGGACGCGGCATGGTTTTCTTAAAGTCCGCGCTTCCTTCGATCCGACGAATGGCTCTCGGCCATGTAATCCGGATCAGGACGCGGCATGATTTTCTTAAAGTCCGCGCTTCCTTCGATCCGACGAATGGCTCTCGGCCATGTAATCCGGATCAGGACGCGGCATGGTTCTAAAGTCCGCGGGTCCTTCGATCCGACGAATGGTTTCGGCCATGTAATCCGGATCAGGACGCGGCATGGTTCTAAAGTCCGCGCTTCCTTCGATCCGACGAATGGCTCTCGGCCATGTAATCCGGATCAGGACGCGGCATGGTTTTCTTAAAGTCCGCGCTTCCTTCGATCCGACGAATGGCTCTCGGCCATGTAATCCGGATCAAGACGCGGCATGGTTCTAAAGTCCGCGTTTCCTTCGATCCGACTAATGGCTCTCGGCCATGTAATCCGGATCAGGACGCGACATGGTTTTCTAAAGCCCGCGGATAACCTGATCTGAGGGTGGCTTCGGCCACGTATACCCGATCGGGGAATGGCATGGTTCTTCAAACGAAGCATATACCGTATTACTTCTTCGAGAAAGCTTCGGATTTTACTCTCGCCATCTCAGAACTGAGGAAGACGAGAGTGGGGGGCTATGTGATGAGGCAGAATCCGATTCGGCCCATTTAAACAAGCCCAAACCCCGTTCAGCCCAACAGCAGCAGTATCAGGCCCTTCGGGAGCCTGCAGCCCATCAGCTGCCCAGCAGCCCTCGGCCCCATAAGCGGCACCGTTGCTCCCGGCCCAACAGGCTTCGGCCCGTCAGCGGCCCATCAGCCTACGGCCCGGGAACAGCGCGGCAGCCCTAGGCCCAGCAGGCTTCGGCCCATCGGCGGCCCAACCCCCTTCGGCCCGATAGCCGAGTCCGGCCCACTCTGGTGGCGGATCAGGCACTATGGCGGTTTACCAGTAAACCCAAACATAGTCCTATATCGGCTACCACCGTTAACCAACTTCTATCCTCTGCTATAAATACACCGCTATTTATTGCCAAAGGTATGCTCTCTTGAGCCTCCGAGACCCTTAAGGACTACGGTCCAAACAGCGTAAAAGCTGCTTTCTTTGCCTTCTGAATCGAATAATCTTCAGGAGCTAACTTGACCGTCGGAGGGGGTTCCTTAGGGCCGGAGCCCGGGACTCCTGCTGACCGGTCTTTCTTCTTCTTTCCCTCCCGCAGGGGTTCGGTTCGAATCATCGCCGACCTTCCCGAGTCGGTCTCGGCCGCCGACCTCGAACTCCTCTCCCTGGTCTCGACGCCATGCGACGGCTGCCCCGCGACAGGAGACTCGGCCCCGCGCTGTCCCCTCGTCCGACAAAAGGGCTTTTGGGCTCACTATCCAAGAGCAAGCCGAGTCCGAGACCCTTCCGGCCTCAGACCGTCGGCTTCGGCTTCATCGCCTGTCGGCAATACAGCTAGAAGGAGCTTCATCCGCGCCGCCCCTTCGCCCGCCGAAGGAGCCTCGGCCCCGACTTCCCGGAGACGAGCCTGCACCGACCGAAGCGCCCTTCGGCCTTCGGACCCTCGTCTTCGCCTCCGCCTCCTCGGCCTTCCGGATCCCCGTCGGGCCTCTGAAACACCGATCCGAACCGGCTTCGGATCCTCTTCTCCGGATTCCGACCTCGGAGTCCGGTCGTGATAGATCCAATCTACATCACCTATTATCCAATTTTTCGGACCTTTATTTACATACCATCTTGAGAATATTTTATAAAACTTTTTAGGTTGAAATCCATACGCAATCTTACTGTAATTATCTACATATATTACGCTGAATATTTGAACTTTGCCATTTACTTGGCAGTTATTCCATTGGCTTTAACCGCTAAGCATACTCCAAAGAGATTTACAAAAGCTATTGCCTTCTCCTGAAACTTCTCACGATGAGAGTGCGGTCCCAATTTGACGATTTGAGATTCTATGGCCATGTTTGGCACAGCTTTCAATTAGGAATATTTTTAGCTTTTTTTAGTTATTTTGAGAATTCCATATTAGTTTTTTTTTTTTTTACTTCCAACTAAATGCTCTAAATTAGAGCTTCCTAAATTGCAGAAAAAGGTAAAGTTGTTAAGAAAGATCGACTTCTTTAACTATCTTAAATTAATCATAACCACTTTCCATCTACTAATTTTCATGCCACAAAAGGAAGTTAAAAATGACTTGGGACCAAAAGCTATGCCAAACATAGTCGTTCCTCACCCAACACGTCCAAGCTTAGCTTAGAGGAATTCTTGGAAGCTGCATGTCGTTGGAAATCTCCAAGCCTTTGCGCATTCAAACTGCCATCTGAAGCTTTCCTCACATAGCAGTATGCCTGTGTAACATCAAAAGCACATCGTGATGTCCCTCTCTGTGAAGATTTCCGGGTTTCTGGAGGTTGCCCAGCAGTTACTGTGGTGGTTGCAAACCTGATATTTAAGGAAAACTTGGTCTAGTTTGCAAAGTTTTGGGGCCCTTTCTTGCAGCTATATGGTAGGAACATTCAAATGAGAGGGGTCGACGCACACGTTTTGGTAGTCAGCTGGTTCAGATGTCTTGAGGAAGATTCCTTATCACGTTATCCATGCTCTTTTGCTTTTGATCCAAGTGAAGGGTCTACGAGGTCTCCTCTTCCAACATGAGAAAATTCACACGTCAGATAAGCGACTTGGGATTGGGCTACCACTCAATCAGATAGAACTCTAATCCTTGCAGTCAAAAAGAACAATAAAGATGATAGAAAACAACAAAAATTTGTGCAGTTTTATTTTCAGCTCTGGCTAAGGTTGAACCCAACCACGGTACAAGTCCAACTTTGGGCTTCTCTAATTAGCGCGATCCTCATGAAGAAAGAATATTAGTTAGATTATACAAGTCGTACCTATGACCTTTCGATCTCTGATTAGAAGCTTCGTACGGGGGAGGGTTGATCAATGTGGCAATCTAACTGGAACAAGACCATTTCTGAGGTAAGAGTTTCACCAAACATGTCTAATGTATTAAACTTTACTTGATTTAGGAAACATTACAAAAGTGTGTTCAACAATAGTTTGAAATCTTCGTAGTTCCAATTAGGCTCTAATCAGAGTTCAGACGTCTTGGCTCGTCTTTACCCCCTGGCGGTCTTAGTTCAGAAAGAGAAGAAACCGAGTGGGGTAAGTAAGAAACCGAGTGGTATACTATGCCATCTAATTGTTGAAAGGCACAATGGATGGTGATTGCCGTGGAGGGTCCAAATGTGCGGCCTCTGTCTAAAGCCTCTTGACTTGACCTCGGCACAAGCTCCCCTACACTGGGCTTGGTCGATTCCGGCGGCCCCACACTCGCTTTGCAAAAGCTAAAGAAATACTTGTTGTTACAACTGCCGTCTGATCGATAAAGTAAACAGTATGTGTCATTTACGATGCAGTGTATCTTCTTTGAGATAGTGTGTTGATCGTGTGTCATATGATCTATCTGAATGGATGGTTGTTGTACTGTAATATCTACGGAGTATTGCAGCAAGTGTTTCTCAAACACGAAATAAAGATAGTGGGGAGAACAATTGTATCCCTGTCTTCATCCCAAAATTAGTAACTTTTTTGCCTCCATTACACATCTCTTTTCCAGCAAACTTACTTCTTTACTCTCGTTTTTATGTTCACTACTTTCTCTCTATGTATTTTATAACTTCTCTCTTTGCCGGGTAACATTTCTTCTTTTTCATTCATAGATATTGATGTATTATTTTGAAAAGAAAAAGTCTTTTTTCTTTGAGTGTATACATGTATATATATATATATATATATATAAGATGATTATAATGAAATTCTAATTCATGTAGGTCCAATAAGGTATGCAGCTGAATGTGAAGGCCCACTTCATATCACGCAAGCGTGTGTATTGAATAGTTTGGTGCGTCTTCATATAAAATAAATGAATTGCTAGAGAAAGATAATAAGAAAATTAATAGTGGTTTTTTCTAAAGACTTTCCGCTCTTTATAATGGAGTGCCCATCTCTAAGGTGCTATGCACATTCGAAACAATATCACAAACTCTCGAATCTATAAGAAAAATCAGTTTGAAGTAAACCCACAAAGTTTGAAAAAAGAAGTGTCAAAGGATTGTCAATTTTGAACAAATAAAAATAATTTTGAATAAAAACATATTGTATAAAGCTAAACTAAATGCTTTTAGAAAAAAACATAGCCGCATTGAAACTTATTTTATGTGATTGAAATCATGAATAAATCATATATGTTACTTTTATGATGATTTTTAATTTTTAACAAACTCTGAATTGATTCTTGAGGATATATCAAGATAAAAACATTAATGTCAAATCATATCTTTCGAAAAACAAGTACCAAGCTGCCCAGATCAACATCCATTTCGTCTAATCTTTAATCACTAGCTAGAAAGAAAGAGGGATAATAATTTACATGATGCCACGCTTATTTCCATGCCATCCTACATCATATCCTAACATGTACAATGTTCCAAATTGCCATTTTGATGGGATATTTAATATGTATAAAAATTGTATGTATGCCATTAAAATGGTATATTTGATAGATGTGTTATTTGGTACGGTATATAAGATAATATGAAAATGAACCTGCCATTTTGAGGTTTAACATACATGAATAATTAGTATGAAATTATTCGCAAAAAGACAGAAATTGGAGGGGGTTTGCCTATTACTAGGCTCACAGTGCACATGTAGGGTCCAAAAATAGGAGATCTTAGAGTGACCCGATGGAAGTTGTGCAATACCAAGTACCAAATGGTCGTGAAAAAGGGAAAGCCTATCATCAGACCTCTTCTCTTTGTCTACTAAGAAAGAGACCATGCCGTACGTGCATTGTGCACCTTATTTCAGAGGTAAGAGCCTCTCATACAGCTCGGTTTCATGTGTCTAAGGACGTTCGACAGTCCAAACGCACAGGTTCATTCCCCATAGAGACACCTCCAATCCTCTACCGAGGTGATCTGCACCCAATCAGCTAACATCTTTCGCAAAGAAATAATTAGTGGTCACACCAACTCCACTCAAATGATTATTAGAAATGAAAGGTGTGGAGGCCCAATAATGAGACATTGGGCCCTCACCACCTGCCAAGTGGGCCTATTCTCCAAAGTACGCACTTGGTTCCTTTCTTTCTCACTTCTCAGTTTCTTTGGGGGGTATTTTATGCCCGTCAGAGGTCAACCTTCGGAATAGCAATCCCGCGGACGCGGATTTGAACATTCCGGTAGGCAAACATCGGAATCAAGGCAGCATAAACGATAAAATGTCAAGAGTCAAACCAAGAGGAGCTGAAAAGAGTTAACTAATGCAATAGGTCAGTGTCGCTTTCCTTTTTTAAAAAGAATCAATTTAGGGGTCCTTTCTCAAAATATTGTATTTCACATCCAAGCAAATAACATCATCCAGTGTAATTCCAAAAGCCCGATTAATTCTAGTTTGATAGGTTTCAACTGACATTTTTGATGTCCATAGAGAACCCAAGAATGGGCAGAAATTAAGACCTAAGAATTATTTATTCTACCTATTTTTGTCGGTGAATCTTATATCACTATCAAAGTGAAACATCTCTTATTCTAATATAAGAAATCTAGTATAGATAATTCTGGGTGGCCCATTCTTATGAGAACTTAGAGTGGGCTACTACCTAAAAAGAAGACAACAACTTAGTTGACATTAATAAAGAAAAATAATACATCTTATTAAGTGAATAGAATCGGTAAGAGGGAGGGTGCGCAATCTCAACCACCATATGGTCTACAGGATGGGGATGGTGTTCGCTGGACAAGACAAGTTCCAATTCGTCTTCTAACCATCGTATTGGTATCTGACTACCGAAGAAGACAAGATCAGCTCGCTATCCCTTCGCATTCCCGGGCGGGGTAGTTGGCTCTGAGACAAGGGAGGGGCTCATCGCAGCAACCTCATCACTCCCAGAAATCCAAAATACTAATCTCGTAGTAGACGAAAAAAACTAGGGTCCTAGAAGCCGAAGTTTTCAACGAGCTCGTTCAAATCCTTAGGGCCACTTTATTTTAAGACTAAGCGTCGAACAAAACGCGTTATTTTACTTAGTCGGTTTGGAAATTTGGACGCGTTATTATTTTTTTATTTTAGATGCGGACGTTTTATTTCTAAGATAATTGGAATAAATCATTTCACTTAAAAGACATGAGTCACTTATTCCATTGAATTATTTATTTCACTCAAAGTAAATTCTTCTTACTCTTGATATAAGAAGTCTGGGAACAAAAAATTCAAAATACCACATCTACAAAACAAATCGGCCATAAACGTTATTTTCCCAAGTTGCAAGTATCGCATGGCCAATTGTATATGGAGCCAATGCTTTATGTAATACCTGTTATGTTGCTTATATAAGCAGCCTTGGAAATAATTCCGAATAAGTACAAGGTACCAATGAGCGGATCTCTAAGCTACTGCTGTTTCGAGAGGAATCTGCTTGTTGCTTTGTTATTGCACTGTGTGGGCTAGTGTGATACGAACCATACGCTTTGACATGTGATCTTTAATATAGTTTTTTGTGTTCAATATTTATTTTGAATGGACCTTAAATTCGTCATGATACAGGGGATTAATTCATAAGCCCTCTCTAATAAGTTGAGCTCAAATTGTATATTACTGTGGTCTTTTGGATTCAAAGATTCCACTAGAAAGAGTACAAAGACGCAGTTATGCAGGTTTATATCAGATAATTAAATCTCTCCTCTTATGTATTGTGAAACATATAACCTGATCTCAAATTATAAGAGTGCCTTCATGCTGCTGAACACCGGATTCAGTTGAAATTAATAATTATAGGAAGAAGTGTGTCTAATCCATTGATCAAGTAAGTTCCAATCAATATGAGAAGACAACGTAGAGAGTTGGAATGCTCTCGCTCAAGTCCATAAGGCTCTACAACCTGATCATTTCAAGACTTGGAGGATTGGAATTCTGATACGGGCTCCACAGCAAGTGTCTTGCCCATCATCTAAACCTCAAGTAGAAGTTGGTAGACATAATTTATAAAACCCTATATGTGGTCTCCCAGTGCTCTTTCACGAAAACGCGGCCGGTACAACAGATCATTAGGTCTGCGTGTTGTTGTTCGATCTCATGATCAGACGGTATTGGAACTATAATACCTTGGAACACTGAAGTAAGTATTCCTCTGATCTCTTGTTCAAACGGCATTGCAACTACACTACCTTGAAACATTAAAGCAAGTATTCTTCTTGGCCACAAATTGTTAGCCGTTCACCTTTTTGGATGGGCTGAACTCAAATTGAAATTTGCTCAACTTCTTGTTTGGCTTGGGGAATGTTTCACGTGCTATAAAATATTGATAGATATTATAAGCTATTATAACATAATATTCCTTATGCTTAGGTTATTCTAAATTATTTTACAGTATTTGGGGAATCCGACGAGGTCATCCTCGGTAGTCAACTCTCACTCATAGCAACGTGCATTGCCTGAGTTATATCCGACGAGGTCATCCTCATGGGAAGGGAGGCCAGTTTGCTCCTCAGCACGCCGACGCCAAGTAGATCTCCATCTCGACATCAACAACGACATCGTCCTCAGATGCCGCCATCCTTAGGGGAAACTCCGACCTTCAGCAAGAGCATCATCAATGTCGACATTTGATCCTGTCAGTCCTCGTGCCCTCGCCGCCATCCTCCAAAGATGCAGAGTTCGAGTACCAACTTCAAGGACCCCCCTCCTTTCCAAGACGAGCAACTCATGCTCACCATGTCCTAGTGAGTGCCCTGCCGCCGAAACAAATTATAGGGTCATGCGTACTTCCCAGGTTGGCAGGCCATGGATCCTCCTCAACAACTATTGATCAGGCCGCCATCCTGTCATCAGCCATGACATCAAGCTCAAATGCCATCGTTTCCGAGGTCGCCCCCGGCAGCAACACCATCTGTTGCATGCACGTTGATCACCCAAGGCCAAGGCATCACTACTAGCCGAGAGACATCGTCTGCGTGCAAGGGCACGGTCACTACCAACTATTTTTCCTTCCACCTCGGTCTCTTTGCAGGTGCTCTGTGTCATGCACATCGTGAAAACCCAACACCCTCGCAAGTCCGACCCTGGGACATGCATGGGCAGCTGCATGTTGCTTCTCCTGGGGCAGCTTTGTGCTTTCTCGGGTGTCCTTTGCCAAGCTAAGAGCCGAACCCAACACCCTCTTGTGCATGGGCCAGGTACGTACTGGTTGGCCTTGATGTCGAGGGATGGAGGGCTTGTGCCCACACATCAAATCAAGACCACCACTTCGCCACAGCCGCTATCTAGCTAGTGCCGCTTTACGTCGTCGGTGCTTAAAGGAAAATCCAAAACGTCGTCTCCGGCCAATCGAGCATCCCACCTCCCATATACGGTCAACCCCAGAAGCGGATCAACGGAACACACGTATTGGCTGCTCAACGTGAGAGAGATTTGGCGACGTGGCGCCTCCACACAGATTAATTATGGCCTCATCCCGCTGTATGTGCACGAGTTGGTGTATGCTCGGGTCCCAACTCTCCGAAGGCTACCCATCAAACCTGCCGGGAGAAAAGCTCCTTCCAACCGACCTGATGGCCGAGGCATCATTGACATCTGTGATGCTACACAGCGACCGATGTCGGCTCCGAAGTGTGTGCATCTATGCTTGTTCACCGAAACCACTCTTACCTAAAATATTGGCGACCACGTCATGTATCTCGGCCAACAACGACTGGCATTAACAAGCTACGGTCAATCATGATTGATGTAGACTGGATCTATCACGACCGGATCCCGCAAACGGGGATCCGAAACAAGGAGGATCCGGAGCCGGTCCGGATCGAACGGTGACGAGGGGACCCGACGGGGATCCACCACAGGGCGAAGCCGAGGCTACTTCGGAATGAAGAGGATCCGCCCGCGGGGGGCGCGATCTGCCGCCGGAGCTGCTCTTGGATAGTGAGCCGCTGCTCCTTCGGTCGGACGAAGGCGCGGCGGGAGCAGGAGCTCCTGTCGGCGGAGCGGTCGACGAGCGTCGGAGCAGAAGCCGGAAAGTCCGAGATCAGACGGGGGGACGGCTCGCTCTCCGACGAGGGGGTCCGAAGGCACCTTCAGCGCGAGGCCGAGCTTCCTGGCGCGGGGCGACCGACGGGATTGCCCTCGGACGGCGAGTCCGAATGCTACTTCAGCGCGAGACCGAGTCTCCTGGCGCGGTGCAGCCGGCGTTCGGCGTCGAGACCGGGGAGAGGAGTCCGAGGTCGGCGGCCGAGACCGACTCGGGG
Organism: Zantedeschia hybrid cultivar; assembly: GCA_030544215.1. Classification (NCBI taxonomy): domain Eukaryota; kingdom Viridiplantae; phylum Streptophyta; class Magnoliopsida; order Alismatales; family Araceae; genus Zantedeschia; species Zantedeschia hybrid cultivar. The sequence goes on along the minus strand of JARZZO010000010.1, from coordinate 19,963,197 downwards.
AGGTCGGCGATGATTCGAACCGAGCCCCTGCAGGAGGGAAAGAAGAAGAAGAACCAGTCAGCAGGAGTCCCGGGCGTCAGCCCTGGGGAACCCCCTCCGACGGTCAAGTTAGCTTCTGAAGAAGATTCGATTCAGGAAGTAAGAAGAAATAGCTAGAACACTATTCGGACAGTAGTCCTTTAAGGGGTTTCGGAAGCTTAGGGGGGGGCATCCGTTTTTCCCACCACCCCCCTTGGCCACAAATAGCAGGATACTTATAGCGGAGGGTAGCGGATGGTTAACGGTGGCAGCCGATATAGGACTAAAAGGAGGCTTACTGACAAACCGCCATAGCGTCTGATCCGCCACCGGAGTGGGCCGGATTCGGCTACCGGGCCGAAGGGGGTTGGGCCGCTGACAGGCCGAAGCCTGCTGGGCCCTGGGCCGCCGTGCTGTTCCCGGGCCGTAGGCTGGTGGGCCGCTGACGGGCTGAAGCCTGCTGGGCCGGGAGCGACGGGGCCGCTTATGGGCCGAGGGCTGCTGGGCCGCTAACGGGCCGAAGGCCGCCGGAGGGCCTAATACTGCTATTGTTGGGCTGAATGGGGTTTGGGCCTGCTTCAATGGGCCGAATCGGATTCTGCCGCATCACATAGCCCCCCACTCTTGTCTTCCTCAGTTCTGAGATGGCAAGAGTATAGCCTGAGACTGCCAGAAAAGAAAGAAAATCACAGCAGGCGTCTTCCTGGGAGTCGTATTCCCCCTTCTTCTGGAAGAGGAGGCCCTCGGTCGGCCGAGGGCCGTGCGGTCGCTTTGTCCTTGCTCAGAGGGTCGGCGAAGGCTGAGGGCTGAGAAGCCGAAGGGTCGTTACCTCTGACCCGTGTCAGGCCTCATTAAATGGACGGGACGGCGCGTCGCCTCGCGAGGAAGCACGGGACACGCGTCGCGCATCCAGCCGCTCTGGAGAAAACACAAACGGATCCCGACCGCCCGTGGGTCGCGGATCGCCCCGGCTCTCTGCCCGAGGCTCCGCTCGGATTGCCGCCGCTCCCTTTGTCGCCTGCGGATCGGGACGCGTGGCGGGCATCCGAGTGGTTAGCAGAAGGGTCGGAGTGCTGTCAGCCGCTGATCGCTCTTGCCTCAAGTCCCGGAGCCGGTCCGCCATCATTGCCGAAGGATGGCACACGTGGCGGGCATCCGGAAGGAGCGACGGGACGAGCGGGACGATCTCGGCCGCAGGCTTCGGCGGGAGGCGTATCGACCGGGCTCTATAAATGCAGGCCCTCTGCGGGGCACTGTTCCTCTTCTTGCTGCCGCGCTTACGTTCCCCCCGCAACTGCCCGAGCTCTTCTTCCTTCTCCTGCGAGAGGCCAGTTTCCTGAAGGCCTCATCCGAGCTTCGTCGGCTACCGGGGGAGGCTCTTCGTCCCTCAGAGTGCATTGCCTGTGGAGTCTGGAGGCTTGAGGCGACGCCTGGTTCAGGAGAGATCCTCTCCTTCTTTCTGCGAGTAAGCCTCAGTCTTCTTCCCTCCCTCCGCGGCTTTATGGTCCGGAGCTCTTCTAGTGAGATTACCCCTTCGGACGAGGAGTACACTCCCCCCAATTCTCCCAAGTCTTCCCTGTCGGACCCTCTTGCCTCGGGATCTCTTACTTCCGCGATGTCCGGGGAGTCCGAAAGCTCCGGGTCCGACGCAGGGGAAGTCGGAATGGTACTGCTTTGTCCCCCGGGTTGGCCGGAGGATTTTCTCTGGGAAGCCTTCGTCTATCCATGGCTGGAAGAGGAAGTTTATCTTCGTCTCTCTGCCGGAGAAGGAGAAGGGTGTGTGGCCCTTCCCCACCGAATGGGTGCCGCTGGCCGAAGGACTCTCGGGACCTCCTGTTCTGTCTCCCGTTCAGAGTACTATCGTGGGTCACGTTCAGGCGAAGGCCCCTTACGACGTCTCGGTGCTTCTTTCCGACGCGGAGCGGTTGATAGGTGCCGGGGTTTGGCCGGACCCTAAGCGTGATCCGGAGCGGGTCTTTCCGTACCTACCTCCCGGGAAGACTCCGCGGGACCGCAGGGGAAGGACTGCCGCTCCTCCGGCCGAAGCTCTTCCGGCTTTGGAGGCTGACGAAGTTTCGGCCGAGGGTAAGTCGGCTCTGAGTCTATTACTCGATCCTTGTTTTTGGCTTCTGATATCCCTTTCTTGCTTTGCAGCAATGGCCCAGCTCGATGCCCTCCTCGATCAGCTATCGGATCAGCGCGTTTCGCGCCGGGCGCCGGCCTCGCAGGCGGTGAGCAGGCCTGTCCGAGGTACCGGGGGTCCGAGGACAAGAGGCGGGGGCCTCGGGACTGCGGCCTCCGCCGAGGGTCGTGCAGTCGCCGCTGCTCTTGAGAGGGAGCAGAAGACTATGTTTGCCTCTCGGGGAGGCGGCCGAGCGTCGAAGCGCCCCCGGGTAGAGGAGGCCGAGGGAGAGGTGGAATCTCAGCTAATCAGGAGGAGCGCCGGGGCCCGAAGGGCTGCAAGGTTGGCGTCCCCTGAGATGCCGAGGGGTGACTCCCCTCCGGCCGTATCGGCAGGAGCCGATGGAGGAGATGCCGAACCGCGGGCGCAGCTCGGGCGGCGGCACCCCGCATCGGGGGAGAGCATGGAGGACCCGCAGACGTGCCTTCGTCTGCTCAACAGCCTCACTCTCCCTTCAATCTTCGAGGAGCTGAAGGCCCACTCCATCACCGATCTGACGGAGATGAGTGCCCGTCTGTCGGTTCAGGTGAGCACCCCGAAAGTGTTTCAGCTCATCTTCAGCTACTTCTTCTGATTCTACTGGCCCTCATCTGCCCTCGATCCGCAGGCTTCGATGACGAGCCGTGTCCTGATGCATCGTCAGGAGCTGCTCCAGCGTAAGCTTCTGGAAGCCGAGGTGGATCCGGTTGGTTCGGGGGAAGGCACTTCGGCGGCTCCTCGCATCGAGCCCCTAGTTGAGGAGCTCGTGACTGCGAGTGCCCGAGCGCGGAAGCAGCTGGAGAAGAGGGCAGCAGAGGCCCGTGCCGCCGCCGAGGCCAAGAAGAAGGCCGAGAGCGATCTTGCGGCGGTCGAGTCCGAATTCCGGACTTTCAAAGCCCAGACCCAGGACAGGGAGGCTCGGCGAGCTTCGGAGAAGCGCCGCCTCATCGAGGAGGTGTCGACCTTGAAGCGGGAACTGGGAAAGGCAGCGGAGTCGGCCGTGGCCAACTACAAGGCCGGGAACGACTATGCCCAGGAGATCCTCCAAGCCCAGCTGCAGGCTTCTTCCGCGGTTTTTGACCTCGGACTAGCAGTCGCCCAGAGGGCCTGCCCGAGTGTCGATCTAACCGGGGAAGCCATGCCAAAGGGCGAGGAAGCCCGGGAGCTTTTATCCTGGTGGGAGGAGCTCGTGGCGGAAAAGGCCCCGCCTCCTGCTGATGCCGAGGAGGCCGAGACCGAAGAGGCCGATGCCGAAGAGGCCGATGCTGAAGAGGCCAATGCCGAAGAGGCTGCTGCTGAAGATGCCCTTGCTGAAGGCGCCGCTTCTGAAGCGGTGCAGGTCGTCGACTCTCCCTCTCCTTCTCCTGACCGAAACGTCGTCGAGGTGGAGGAGGAGGGGGTTGTCGAGGACTGATACGAGGGTTCCCCTCGGTTTTCTTTTTGCTTTACTTTTGTAAGCTCTTGGCCAGGCGTACGGCTGAGCTTTGTATCTCCTTTTGCTTTAGAAAATGGAAGGAAGGTTTTTGGCTTTACCTGGCTGTCCCCTGTTTGACTTGGGTAGATCTGTCTCCTGTTTTTGGCCATATTCCGCGAAGCCGAGATCCGTCGTAGGTTTGGACAGGCCGTTGGTAGAATATCGCCTGGAGAATAATATGCTGCGCCTTGATCCGGATTGCATGGCCGAAGCCATTCGTCGGATCAAAAAAGGGCTTACGGTCTTCAAGAGAATCATGCCGCTCCCGGTACGGTTTGCATGGCCGAAGCCACTCCCGATACGGTTTACACGGACTTATAGAGAATACCATGCCGTTCCTGATACGGTTTGCATGGCCGAAGCCACTCCCGGTACGGTTTACACGGACTTAGAGAGAACACCATGCCGCTCCCGATACAGTTTGCATGGCTGAAGCCACTCCCGGTACGGTTTACACGGACTTAGAGAGAATACCATGCCGCTCCCGATACGGTTTGCATGGCCGAAGCCACTCCCGGTACGGTTTACATGGACTTAGGGAGAACACCATGCCGCTCCCGATACGGTTTGCATGGCCGAAGCCACTCCCGGTACGGTTTACACGGACTTAGAGAGAATACCATGCCGCTCCCGATACGGTTTGCATGGCCGAAGCCACTCCCGGTACGGTTTACACGGACTTTAGAGAAAACCATGCCGCTCCCGATACGGTTTGCACGGCCGAAGCCACTCCCGGTACGGTTTACACGGACTTAGAGAGAATACCATGCCGCTCCCGATACGGTTTGCATGGCCGAAGCCACTCCCGGTACGGTTTACACGGACTTAGAGAGAATACCATGCCGCTCCCGATACGGTTTGCATGGCCGAAGCCACTCCCGGTACGGTTTACACGGACTTTAGAGAAAACCATGCCGCTCCCGATACGGTTTGCATGGCCGAAGCCACTCCCGGTACGGTTTACACGGACTTAGAGAGAATACCATGCCGCTCCCGATACGGTTTGCATGGCCGAAGCCACTCCCGGTATGGTTTACACGGACTTTAGAGAAAACCATGCCGCTCCCGATACGGTTTGCATGGCCGAAGCCACTCCCGGTACGGTTTACACGGACTTAGAGAGAATACCATGCCGCTCCCGATACGGTTTGCATGGCCGAAGCCACTCCCGGTACGGTTTACACGGACTTAGAGAGAATACCATGCCGCTCCCGATACGGTTTGCATGGCCGAAGCCACTCCCGGTACGGTTTACACGGACTTAGGGAGAACACCATGCCGCTCCCGATACGGTTTGCATGGCCGAAGCCACTCCCGGTACGGTTTACACGGACTTAGAGAGAATACCATGCCGCTCCCGATACGGTTTGCATGGCCGAAGCCACTCCCGGTACGGTTTACACGGACTTAGGGAGAACACCATGCCGCTCCCGATACGGTTTGCATGGCCGAAGCCACTCCCGGTACGGTTTACACGGACTTAGAGAGAATACCATGCCGCTTCCGATACGGTTTGCATGGCCGAAGCCACTCCCGGTACGGTTTACACGGACTTAGGGAGAACACCATGCCGCTCCCGATACGGTTTGCATGGCCGAAGCCACTCCCGGTACGGTTTACACGGACTTAGAGAGAATACCATGCCGCTCCCGATACGGTTTGCATGGCCGAAGCCACTCCCGGTACGGTTTACACGGACTTAGAGAGAATACCATGCCGCTCCCGATACGGTTTGCATGGCCGAAGCCACTCCCGGTACGGTTTACACGGACTTAGAGAGAATACCATGCCGCTCCCGATACGGTTTGCATGGCCGAAGCCACTCCCGGTACGGTTTACACGGACTTAGAGAGAATACCATGCCGCTCCCGATACGGTTTGCATGGCCGAAGCCACTCCCGGTACGGTTTACATGGACTTAGGGAGAACACCATGCCGCTCCCGATACGGTTTGCATGGCCGAAGCCACTCCCGGTACGGTTTACACGGACTTAGAGAGAATACCATGCCGCTCCCGATACGGTTTGCATGGCCGAAGCCACTCCCGGTATGGTTTACACGGACTTTAGAGAAAACCATGCCGCTCCCGATACGGTTTGCATGGCCGAAGCCACTCCCGGTACGGTTTACACGGACTTAGAGAGAATACCATGCCGCTCCCGATACGGTTTGCATGGCCGAAGCCACTCCCGGTACGGTTTACACGGACTTAGAGAGAATACCATGCCGCTCCCGATACGGTTTGCATGGCCGAAGCCACTCCCGGTACGGTTTACACGGACTTAGGGAGAACACCATGCCGCTCCCGATACGGTTTGCATGGCCGAAGCCACTCCCGGTACGGTTTACACGGACTTAGAGAGAATACCATGCCGCTCCCGATACGGTTTGCATGGCCGAAGCCACTCCCGGTACGGTTTACACGGACTTAGGGAGAACACCATGCCGCTCCCGATACGGTTTGCATGGCCGAAGCCACTCCCGGTACGGTTTACACGGACTTAGAGAGAATACCATGCCGCTTCCGATACGGTTTGCATGGCCGAAGCCACTCCCGGTACGGTTTACACGGACTTAGGGAGAACACCATGCCGCTCCCGATACGGTTTGCATGGCCGAAGCCACTCCCGGTACGGTTTACACGGACTTAGAGAGAATACCATGCCGCTCCCGATACGGTTTGCATGGCCGAAGCCACTCCCGGTACGGTTTACACGGACTTAGAGAGAATACCATGCCGCTCCCGATACGGTTTGCATGGCCGAAGCCACTCCCGGTACGGTTTACACGGACTTTAGAGAAAACCATGCCGCTCCCGATACGGTTTGCATGGCCGAAGCCACTCCCGGTACGGTTTACACGGACTTAGAGAAAACCATGCCGCTCCCGATACGGTTTGCATGGCCGAAGCCACTCCCGGTACGGTTTACACGGACTTAGAGAAAACCACGCCGCTCCCGATACGGTATACGTGGCCGAAGCCACCCTCGGATCAGGATTATTTGCGGACTTTTTAGAAAAGCCATGCCGCTTCCCGATCGGTACGGGTTATTTGCGGACTTTAGAAAGAGTCAGACCGCGTCCTGATCCGGAAAACATGGCCGAATGCCCTTCGTCGGATCAAAGGACCCGCGGACTTTGAAAAAACCAGGCCGCGTCCTGATCGGAAAACGTGGCCGAATGCCATTCGTCGGATCAGAGGACCCGCGGATTCCCTCGAGGAGGCCATGCCGCTCTGATTCGGTATGCATGGCCGGAGCCACTCCGAATCAGGTTGCCGTGGACTTTTTGCTGAGAAATCCGTGCCGCTCTGATTTGGTACGCATGATCGGAGCCACTTTGAATCAGGTTGCCGCGGACTTTTAAAGAATGTCAATAGATTCTCCGAGAAAGAAACCTTTATTTACTCCTCCCGGCTAATAGCCCGGGGGGTGTAATTTACAAGAAGTGCCGAAGGTTTCTTTGTTTTTCAAATAAAACGGGGGGTGCGTGTCCGAAAGGGTCCCGACTCCGTGAGCCCCCCGGTTGCTTTTGTTTACAAACACTTCAGCTGTTTTAGGGACATAGCCTTGGAGAAGAGGATCTTCTTGGATGCTGCCTCACCGCTGTGAGGTCATCGAGTTGCGCCTCTGTCGAGGCCATTCCTACTGGTATTGTGGCAGTTGGCCTTCTCTGACGAGGCGATCTATCTCCTCCCGAAGGTACCGGCATTCGTTAGTCGTATGGCCGATCGCGCAGTGATATTCGCAATACTTGCTAGGGTCCCTTCGGCGAGGATCAGTTTTCATACGCGGTGGCGGCCGGAGCATTGACTTTATCTCCGTAAGCATTCGGGAAGGGGGAGCAATCAGCGGTAGGTGTCGTGGCTGCAGACCCTGTCGCTTGCCTCGGCCCCATTCCTTTCGATACCGCCCATGTGAAGGTTCTTGATTTGTAGGTTGAGGATGAGCCGCGGGAGGGGCTAGTGGTGCTGAGGGCTCGTTTTCCGAAACGGCCTCGTCGGCAAAGACTTGCGGAGGCGCTGGCCGAGGCTCCTCGATCTGTATAGGGAAAAAGGGAGGTGCCTGACCAGGGAGTTGGCTCAGTAACCCAAGATACTGGGCCATGGCGGATACCATGTCCGCTAAAGATGCGACCGTGGCAGTCAGTGCGGTCATTTGTTGCTGAAGTTCCTTTATCCGGTTGTCTTCAGCTGTGGACCCTGGCGCAACTAGCAAAACCGCACTCGAAGGGACGGACGGGGTGCCTTCGGAGGGTGGTAGCCGCGCTGAGACTTCCCGTGCCTCTGTTTCGCTTTGTCCGGATCGCCGAGTGACAGGTTGTCGAGACATGACTTGTTTGTTTGTTTTCCACAGACGGCGCCACGTGATGTAGACTGGATCTATCACGACCGGATCCCGCAAACGGGGATCCGAAACAAGGAGGATCCGGAGCCGGTCCGGATCGAACGGTGACGAGGGGACCCGACGGGGATCCACCACAGGGCGAAGCCGAGGCTACTTCGGAATGAAGAGGATCCGCCCGCGGGGGGCGCGATCTGCCGCCGGAGCTGCTCTTGGATAGTGAGCCGCTGCTCCTTCGGTCGGACGAAGGCGCGGCGGGAGCAGGAGCTCCTGTCGGCGGAGCGGTCGACGAGCGTCGGAGCAGAAGCCGGAAAGTCCGAGATCGGACGGGGGGACGGCTCGCTCTCCGACGAGGGGGTCCGAAGGCACCTTCAGCGCGAGGCCGAGCTTCCTGGCGCGGGGCGACCGACGGGATTGCCCTCGGACGGCGAGTCCGAAGGCTACTTCAGCGCGAGACCGAGTCTCCTGGCGCGGTGCAGCCGGCATTCGGCGTCGAGACCGGGGAGAGGAGTCCGAGGTCGGCGGCCGAGACCGACTCGGGGAGGTCGGCGATGATTCGAACCGAGCCCCTGCAGGAGGGAAAGAAGAAGAAGAACCAGTCAGCAGGAGTCCCGGGCGTCAGCCCTGGGGAACCCCCTCCGACGGTCAAGTTAGCTTCTGAAGAAGATTCGATTCAGGAAGCAAGAAGAAATAGCTAGAACACTATTCGGACAGTAGTCCTTTAAGGGGTTTCGGAAGCTTAGGGGGGGGCATCCGTTTTTCCCACCACCCCCCTTGGCCACAAATAGCAGGATACTTATAGCGGAGGGTAGCGGATGGTTAACGGTGGCAGCCGATATAGGACTAAAAGGAGGCTTACTGACAAACCGCCATAGCGTCTGATCCGCCACCGGAGTGGGCCGGATTCGGCTACCGGGCCGAAGGGGGTTGGGCCGCTGACAGGCCGAAGCCTGCTGGGCCCTGGGCCGCCGTGCTGTTCCCGGGCCGTAGGCTGGTGGGCCGCTGACGGGCTGAAGCCTGCTGGGCCGGGAGCGACGGGGCCGCTTATGGGCCGAGGGCTGCTGGGCCGCTAACGGGCCGAAGGCCGCCGGAGGGCCTAATACTGCTACTGTTGGGCTGAATGGGGTTTGGGCCTGCTTCAATGGGCCGAATTGGATTCTGCCGCATCAATGATCAACCTCGATCGATGCCGACTGACACTAATCAACATCGACTAAACTCGTCTAACGGGTTCTTCAATCGAAGATATGATAAAACTTGTTAAAGCGGTTCGTTTCTTTCAAATGAGACTAAATTCGTTCACGGATTTCATATTCGAAGATAGGATAAGACTCATTAAAGGAGTTTCACACCTTCAAATAGGATTAAATTTGTTTGATGAGTTCTTCATCCGAAGATGGAATAAAACTCATTAAAGAAGCTTCCCACCTTCAGATTGGATGAAACTCGTTTGTCATATCTCTGTCGAATCACGCTTTGCAGGGAATGGACTCCTCACCTTCAGATGGGATAAAACACTCTCGTCAGTTTCCTGCCGAGGTACGTCTCACAAGAAAGGGACTCTCCACCTTCAGATGAGATAAAACTCGCTCATCTTGCTCCTATCGAGCCACGCTTCACAGAGAAGAAACTCCCCACCCGAGATGAGACAAAACTTGTTAAAGAAGCTCCACACCCTTACATGAGATAAAAGTCCTAAAAATGAATGTAAGTCTCCTACAATATGAACATTGCAACTCGACCGATCAACGCTACACCTAACACTGTGAGCAACCAACCTAAGTCCTTAGCATAACTTAGCCTGCTCAATAGGGGAGAAGTAGGGGGAATAAGGTACGTTACATACAACACAAACAGTGAACTTGTCACATTCAAAAACATATACGCGTACTGCACTAGAAAGGTTTAAAGTACAAGCGAGCAACAAAGAAAAGGAAAGAGTGCACGCCCTAGCTGCCTGGCCTTCCCTTGATGACTACACTAGTGGGTGGTGCTTGCTTGGGCCTTCTTTGGGGGGAACTATCTCTTCCACCACCTCTCCAGGAAAGACCCTTTCCTGAACACCCTAAGAATGACCTTCTCGGGCTCTCCAGCAGAAGCCCCCGACATGAGGAAGCAACTGGGCGTTGGCGAAGTCATTAACGTAGCCTTCTTGCCAGACATGGTAGTACATGGGCGGCCAAAACACGTGCAGAATAATCGATGCTCGCACGAAGGCACCCCACATATGCTTGGTATGCCACCGCTCACTCCCACGGAGCGATCTCGACAGTGCGCTGGATTTTCTCAGCCGCCCGAAGATGTTCAGAGGCTGATTCCGCCCAAGCGGGTGCCAGCGAAAGCCCTCACATGTCCGTTCCTACCCTTGGCATGAAGATTGGGTGGCCTCGAGTCCTTAGCGTATCTCCCCTGCCTTCATAGTCACCGCTATGACCTTTCCCTTGGACGAACCCAGCCGAGTGCAGAGCATAGCAGACAAGGGGGACTCACCACACTGTCAACCCAGAGAGCTCCACTGCATAGAGTCTCGTAAGTAACACTAATGCGGTTGTCGACCAAAGAAGTCCATCGATGCTTAGGTCCCGCAAGGGCCTAGGACCCATTTGTTCTTGCACACCCCCGGTAGGGTCATTACCTCGCGCCCATCAGCAGCAATAACTTCGTCCTCGGCACAACACCAGTAACCTCTGCATCCAGTGGCCCCTTGACTGGTATGGACCCTAACTAAGGTCAACCCTCTATTGGAGGGAAACCGAGAAGGTCTCATGACTGGATCCTAACCACAATGGGCCTAAGCGACTACCTAGATGCGTAGGACGAACCCAAGCCCCCGACAACAGTCTTGAACTAAAGAAGGAAGTGACACTTCTTGCAGCATGGAAAGTGTGCCATCGTGTGGAGTACCTCAAAGCAGAAGACGACATCCACTCAACTTCCCGACGCCTGATCGGGTCAACTATTTAATCTTTTCTTAGCAGGTCTCCACTACTCCTATCCGTACGAGCGCCAAGGAGTGAAAGGGCAAGTGAAGGAGAGAAAATTATCCCGACCTAATAATTGGTAGGCCGACCCAATATTGCCCCAGGGAGTCAAGAAAGAATCCCAGAATGTTAGACTACCTATGAAACGGTGGTCCAACTGAGAGACTTGACTTGAGTCTGATCGCGACATGAACTTCAAGGCGCCAACTAAATCCAACATGGATTAGAGCCCCTGTGCTTAGGGAACTAGTCTCCTCTCAAAAAGAAGTTTCCTCTACCAAATTTGATCACAACCTGACAATATCGTCACAAATCCGGAGAGTTCTGTCTAGATGTAGACTCTTACTTTTACATAGTCCATCCCTGACCAGGACTTAGCGAGAAGATCTCTCTAAGACAGACCTTTCTTAATCGGAGTCAGGCTCTATATAGATCCTTGACTAATATAAGGACATCCCCCATCTAATCTGCCAAGGTATGCTTTCCAAGGCCTAAGCTACCCTAGTTCTTCCTTTCCGCTATCCTAGATCTCTGACTTAGACATCGAAGGGGGATCCCCCGATTCATCGTCAGGGGCTCTTAACAGTGTTCTTTTTTACAAGTCTATTATTCTCAGCCTTCCAGTACTCGACGAAAGGTTCTGATCGTAATGGACGAGATTTTGACTCAACATATTATATTCCAAATTGGTTGACTCACATATTATTTTTTAAGTGGGCTTAATTTTTAATCTAAAATCAATAAAAATCAAAATATGGAGTTCTAGAATTGGTGATTTTGAAAATATTTTTTTCATTTTTTTGTCAATTTTAAAAATGATAACTTTGATCTCTATATTTTATAATATTTTACTAAAAATCTACAACCCTTATATGGAAAATTTTGGAATAGGAAAAATTCTTACCTACTGCTATGCCCGCATGTGGGACATCTTTATAAGATCAATTTCTAACTTTTTCAAAACTGTATAGGGCTCCTTTATTTTTGAGTAATACTTACTCCATGTGGATCGAATGGCAGCAAGTGGCACATTTTTTTTTTTTTTTGATTTGTTAAGTTGAGGGTACCAACCCCAGCTCAACATTCAAAAAAAAAAAATTTAAAAATGAGATTGTGTGCTTGCGCGATTCTCATGCTAATGTGTGATTCGATGTTGTACTACATGCAGTACAATCTATTAATCTATTGCTGCACTACTTGCGGTACCGCAAATATTACTCTTTGTTTTTACCATAGGCACTAATGAGCAAAAATGCTCAACTATTGTCAACCAGTTCTCTTGAAATCTTTTTCTCTTTGAATTCCAAGATGATTGTACAGCAACGTGAAGAGTTTATATAAGACTGCTATGTGCACAAGTTAGAAGGCCAGCTTGCAGAATATATAATGATACTAGAGAATATTTGTTAACACTATTCTTTAAAATAGTTTTTCTTATAATTTAGGGGCTTAAAATTTATTACCCTAGTAATTAAAAACAAACGGGTCATAGATGATAATCATAATATAATTTTAAATAAATATTGACTGCATGCATCTTGCCCTAAATGCTACACAATTTGTTTTCCACTATGTCGCAAGATACTATACTTTGAGGATCCATACATACCTCCCTCCACGGGCTTACTCCTTTCCCAGCCAAACACATTCGCTACCAAGCCTACCAGTGCTGTAGTGGTGTGTTTTTTGGGTTTTTTACACATAAATTATTATAATATTTTAATATTAAAAATAAGTTTCTTAATTTAATTATTTACAAATAAATCTTCACAACAGTACTGTAGTGTTGATACCCATCTAGATCCTTCCATCCAAGAACTACGGGAAGCCTTTTTATCTACTACTGATGGGACTAGGTGGGAGGCAGAGCACACTGATTTGCCCAATCTTTTCTTTTCTTTTTTGTCGTTTTCGCAATTGTCATCATTTAAATTTGGGAAAAAATTATATTGTCACTTCCTTTTTAGTTATTTTCATATCGGTCATGCCATCAAAAACTTGGATAGCCAAATTTGATTTTTTTCCCATCAAACTTAACTTTTCGACACTCTTGAAGTTATAGCCTGATTTTGAAATTAGACGGCAGAAGTTAAGGAATGTTTTATTAAGAGACCTGAGACAATATTTAATAATCTAGAAGGATTATTACAGAGCATTGAGGAAGTTTCCTCTTGAGGAGTAGAGACAACTGAGCTGCCGAGTACTGCTTGACCTTTCCTGAGCGACCTATGAACAAACCTGGGTATGAATAAGATAAGTAAAATCGAGAAAACGAATTTATCTTATTAGCTTATAATATATCATTTAAATAGGCTCAATTTTTTTACTCTAAATTATAAAAAGGAATTGAATCATAAGTTTGTGTAACATAAAACAACATAATCCACTTCCGTCAACAGTCAACTTGTCGATGGAGGTTTGCAAATCCTCTCCTCCATCTTGACGTGCAATAGAGAACCACAGGATTGTTGCTATGATGAGATCAGAGCATAGACGGACTCTGATTCTAAATAGAGAGGATGAGGTTATCTGAACTTTCTCTTCTGCATCTTTTAATACTCTTAGACACATGGAGAGGAGGACCTATGAAAAGAAGGGAAAGCACTGAGTATACCTCTCTTATATGTGTCTGAGGGGCACACAAAGGTGCAAGGAAGGAGATCCAGAAGATCTCGTTCTTAAATAGAGTAATAGCATTCAATGCTACATGCACCACCATTTTTTTTTAAATCCTTTTTAAGTTAGGTTCCATGTTTGCGTATTAATACAATTTGATTTGTGATTAGATGGCCTAAATTTTTTGAAAAAATTAAAATTTAGATAATAAAATATTCTTAATGGATTAAACTCAATAACAATTTTTAATGTTTAAACAATTTTTAGTACCTCCGATTTTACTATAGAGAATCCAAGGCAGGTGAACCAAAGATAATAAATTTTCACAAAAACTTTTTTTTTGACAGCAAGTGTAACTCTTTCAAAGATGACACTCAAAACCGACAAAAAGATTGGGCGCCACCAACAAAGAAAATTTCATCCAAATAACTCTGACATGACGTGTGTCCGTCACGGTGAACTGAACGTGGGGAGGAAGCGAAAGAAGTAAGGAAAGAGTAGGAAGAGCAAACACTAGAGTGAAACAAAACGAGACATCAATTCTTATCTAATGGGTTTTTCCTGTCGAGTACATCACATCTATTTTTCTATCGATCCTTTTTGTCCAAAAGAATGGAACTAAATAAAAAATTCCTTTCTAACAAGTAAAAGAACACTAATCAATCCACCACTAATTAAGCAAGCATAATATTAGAAAGAAAACTCTATTGAGATCTTTGCACGTTGCTTACCCATGGTTGCCTCTCCTCCTACATTGTTCACCCTACAGAACTTTTGAAATGTTGTTTAAGTAACCTGATATTTTCTTTATGAACAGTGGCGGATCCAACATTCATCTAGTAGATTCCATTGGATTTTGTCAAATCTATTGTCCCAATTTAAAATAGTTTAATTCGGGACTCCCTTGATCCAGTCTAGGATCCTAGTGATTTAATCTAAGATCTCATATGATCTAGCACAAGACTCAACTGACTCAATCATACTTATAACTTAAGTCCGAGTGATTCCACTAGACAAAATTTGTACGTCCGTCATTGTTTATGAACCACTCACTCAACGTAAAATCTTATAAAAGACTTTTCGTGCATAGTTTATGCTTTCAAATTAAGCACAAGTTACACACCAAACATTGCATTGACTTGTAAATTTGTTCTTCATGCTCTGTGCACATAAGCGTCAATCTACCGCTAATTAAAAATGTCAAACCCCAAATCTCCACGCCACTTCTCACATCACGCAAAAGAAGAGAGGTTATGAATTTTTTTTGTTTCTTAGTTGAGAAAAATTTTCCAACCTCTAAACCTCAGAGAACCTTTTTCCAGGAAAAAAGAAAAATCAAAGTTTCTCTCCCACTCATGTAGATCACTCTCTCTCTCTCTCTCTCCTAAGAATGGTTGAGATTTAATATTAATTCACATGAGATTTATTTTTTCAATAAATTTTAATTACAAGATTTATATTATTTAAAATATTTTTAATCTGAGAAGAAAAAAATTTCTTTTGCAAGGAATATAAAGTTTCCGTTAACCCCTAAAACCCACCCTAATTACCGTATACTAATTAAAGAGCACGTGTAAATGCACGTTAAAAGACACTTATCTAAAATATTAGAATATAAAAAAGCTTACTACATTACATATACACAGTTGTCTAAGCGAGTAGATTTCATAGAGATATAAACCTTTTTTTTACTAATTGACCAGTGATCAAACAAAAAAAAAGCCGAGCTACGGTAGACCTAAAGCTTGACGTTAGAAAAAAAAAAAAAAAAAAAAACGAAAAAGGTCACAACTGAAATTAATCGATGTAAGATTATTATATAGCCGCTCCAACACTCTCCCTCACGGTCAAGATGAGCCGTAAAAATTAGATAATAAGAGGTGACGCAAATTAGATGATAAATTTGGAAAGATGAAATTGGACCAGATCCCTCTGCTCAGATACTATCTTACAAATCACAACATCCGGATGTAGAGTTTGAAGGGTCCAAGATCATAAGCACTGGCCACAACTAAAATTAACGGATGTAAGACTATTATATAGTCACTCCAACAACAAAAAAACACTATTGGACAATCTAAAATTCAAGATCCGATAGAAGTGCCGCCTACGCTTCAATCCACATCAGATTGTACCTACGGGAAGTATTGCAAGAAGACGAACTCTTTGAATATTCTTGAGTTGGATACTCTATGTTAGACCATGATACCTTAAAGCAAATATTGTTTTGAACATGAGGTAAATATAAGATCATAGCAATTCATACTTTAACAACACAAAGATTATTTTTACATGAACATTATATATCTTCAACTGAGAATTCTTCTTATTTATCTCTACATATAGATAACCAAAGTCAACAAACAGTTTACCTTGTTGGAGGAGAAGCAGTATGTATTATCCATGCTATTAATACTAATCGAGTGACATTTTATTTAAAGGATAAAGAAAAATAAGCTTCCTTCTGAAACAGAGTCAAACTCAAGAATAAAACCGCCTGAAATAAATAAAGAGATAGAACAAATTAGTTCTACCCAAATTCCAGCAATGACTTATCACCAAGTTTCTTTTACAAGGACAAATTACGTAATTCTCTTCAGTGATAAAAAAACTAAAGATTGGAACAACTAAATTTGCATTTGTTTTTTATGCAATAGTGGCTGCGTTCAAAGATGCAATTTTTGAGCCAAGTCTAATTTTGGAGGCAAGAAGTCAACAAAGTTTTGAAGTACTTGTATGCATTAATTTTTTTTGAAGATAATACTACAATTATAAGTATAGAATGTAAAAGGAAAAAGTTGAAACAATAAGCGTGAACGTATGCAAAATAAAAAATAAATAAAAACCTCAAGGGCTGAAAGACTGAAAACATAAAAGCAAAACCCATGTTCATAAAAACAAATGGAGATTAGACATATCTTCTAATGCTATTTATAAAATAAATATCAATGCCAATACCGCATAAAACTTAATTACCATTTCCTTATAAAAGGTTATTAACTTCTCAACATGTGATCTCTTGATTTAGCCCATACATAACTTGCGTGCAAAAAAATCTTGGCCATTGGAACGTGCATTTATGATGCGCACTCCACCAGCTAAGACGATTGGTTTGCACTGTAGCTTATTTGATGTGGAAGATACTCATCTTATACCAATTAATTATAAGACCCATGTTCAAATACATGTTAAACAAACATAAAACATTATAGCAATTAATTATAAGGAGTTTTAATGCCTAGATAAATTTGATGGATCATGGTATCTGATCATGAACCGTAAAAGGCTAAATGTACAGATGAGGAACGACTTTACATTATGCTTATGAGTTATGACTACTGGGAAGCGATATATATCTGCAAGTATCCAGGTAGATGTCCTTTCACTGTTCAAAGGTTATTCAAAAGAAGATAAGGAGGAAACTCCAAATTAGACATTTGCCAAAGGATTGAGACATAACAAAGTCTAGTAACTTGCAACATGAGTAGTACCTTATCTTAAGCCGTTAAAATATTTGTCTAGGAAAATGCAAAAACGTAAACAAAACAGGGTAATTGGCAGGGCATCTTGAGCTATTGTCTGGAAGGCCAACCCTGGCCCAATAAGGGGTGGAGAGAGAGAGAGAGAGAGAGAGAGCGCAGTGGCATATCCAACATTGATCACAGGTCTTAGGATCCCATTGAATTTTGTCAAGTTCATTGGCCCAGTGCAATGTAGTATAACCTAGGACTCCACTGACCCAGCTGTGGCCTAATTTAGGATCCCATATAATCCAGCTTAAGATTTCACTGACCCAACTATATTTAAGACTTAATGTCCAAGTGACTCCACTGGACAAAATTTTTGTATCCGTCACTCTGAGAGAGAGAGAGAGAGAGAGAGAGAGAGAGAGAGAGAGAGAGAGAGAGAGAGAGAGAGAGAGAGAGAGAGAGAGAGAGAGAGCTGCAGATCGCGTAGAAATTTTTTTTATTATGTGAGAACGTATGATACTGGTGTTGTAAATACTATTTAATAAAACATTTAAGTTACAAATAGGAAATAACAATGCTAAAATGGATGATTGAGATATAAAATGATAATCCAAGGGTCAGAATTTATTCTGGACAAAACACTTTCTGTAACTTAAAAGTTATATGGTAATATAGATTAAGTCGAGTGCAAGATTGGGTAATACTCATTTTGGGTACGGATCTACCAATACCATTACAACCTTGGAGGTTGGTGTCGTACCATAAATTTATTCTTCTCATTATTGTTCTTGTTATGGCAAGAATATGAGCTATTGAATATTCATGCTGGTCACTGCCATCTTAGAGACGGAAGAAAGAAAGAGTTGCACGCTTAGAAGTTGTTTTCTTGGAAAAGGCAATTTTACGTTTCTGAGAAATTAAAAGATATTTTTTTGGTTAAAATTACAATCCAATTGGAAGTGTTTTTTGAGAGAAAATAAATTATAATGATAATGCGCAGAGGAGGGCTTGTATCTGTAATGGATGGATAAAAAAGGCCGACGTGGGGAAAGTTCAGGATATTAGTTATAGATAAATGATAAGTGAGAGTAATTAATTAAATTAAATATAAGTCAACGGTAGAGATGAAAACACATAAGCTGATGGTTGTTATTTCTTGTGGACAGATGAAATATTCTTAGAATATGCTATTATACCAAAATTATATAATAGTATAGATTACGGCATTCGTCTTCACATCAAACCCATGGCGTGCTGGAACTTTTGGGAAGGCATCAACTGAAGTCCGAATTGCATCAACCTTTTTTCTTTTTTCTTTTTTTACATTAAAACCTCAAATTCAGAACAACTGTGAACTTGAAAAATCTGTAAAATGTACACCTCTCATCTCCCCCCTTCACTGGAGGAAGGCACTTCCGCGGTAAACGCTCCATTCTGCCCCTCCCGGGAGCTATATGCAGATGGCACGAGCCGCCACCAACCGTTCCGCCACGTCGTACACCCCGCTTCTTCCACACCTCCGTTGCTCGACTCGGACTCCACCGCAAAAACGCATCACCAACCATCCATCAGCTGTTACCCGATCGGGTCTGTCGAAGAAGACTGATCAACGCCTCCGCCTGCGAGTTTTTTTTAGAAGTCAATTATTTATGATTAATAGAAGTAAAAAAAAATTGTGAAAAGGCAAAAGCTACGTCATCTCTGTGCAAGGCATCCGAAGATGCCGGCAGGGGACAAAACAGTAAATTCGAGCGTACCTTCTGCTTGGACTTGGTCGCGCCGGACTGGGAGAGCGCCACCAGCGGCGGGATCGCCCCCTCCCTGGCCACCATCACCCGGTAGGCCACGCTTTCCTCGCAGATCTGCAGTAGGATCGAGGTCGCCACCTCCTTCTGCCGCTGCGAGCCCACCTCCACCATCTCGACCAGCACCGGGACGCCGTCCTCCTCCACCACCGCCGCCCTAGCCTCCGGCACACCCGCCAGGGCGTGCAACACGTACGCCGCCTTGTCCACCATCCCCGACTCCGCGTCCGCCATCAGCTCCAGCAGCGGCCGCATCACCCCCGCCCGTACGGCCCGCAGCTTGTTCTCCTTCGCCGAGCAGAGCATATAGAGTGCCGTGGACGCGTCCTTCTTGCCCCGGAAGCTGCCCGTCTCCAGAAGGTTCACCAGCGCCGGGATGGCTCCCGACCGCCCGATCGCGATCTTTTGCTCGTCGACCTGCGCGAGGCGGAGGAGCGCGCAGGCGGCGTTCTCTCTGGACGCCGGGGTGCCGGACCTGAGTGACCGGACCAGAGGCTTGATGGCGCCGGCGGCAGCGATGAGGTCCTTGTTCTCGTCGCAGAGGGAGAGGTTGAGGACGGCCGTGACGCCGTGCTCCTGCAGCTGGGGATCCGCGGAGGAGATTAGGGAGACGAGGGGCTTGATCGCGCCGGCCCGACCTATCTTGACCCGGTTATCCGTGCTGTGCTTGGCGAGAAGGCGGAGCTCCATGGCGGCCCGCCTCTGGGCGTCGACGGAGTCGGACTCCAGATCGGCGATAAGGCCGCGGACGAGGTCGTCGGAGTAGTAGGAGTCCGCGGCGGAGGAGACGACGAGGCGGTGGGCGAGCTGAGAGTCGAGGGGGAACTCGCCGGAGCGGTCGCTGTTGCAGTCGCTGAAGGCGCCAGACGAGTCGGCAGTGGACTCGGAGTAGCTCCGATTCATGTACCGGTATCTGCTCAGATCATCCTTATCCATGCTCGATCGATCCAGACCAACACGATCGAGCACAAATCGTCCGATCCTTACCCAAATCAGTCCGTATTCACAGGAAGACGAACGAAAAAAGAGACTAGGGTTTCTGGAGGTAGAAGAGGAAGCGGGGGGGGGGGAGGAGGGGAGAAGAAGCAGAAGAAGACGGAGAAGGGTCGGGAAGGGAAGGGTGGTCGAGCAGAGGCGGACAACGGTTGTGGCCTGGGGAACCAAATGCTTTGCTTTTGAAGTGGGCGAGAGGGGTGGCGCCCACGGATGGGCGACTTCGAGACGACACCTGCTAAGAGGACCTACCGTACATGGTTTTAAGTGCTCACGCGGGATAATGTAACGCGTGGCGTGCGGTAACCCAAAAGATACCGGGCGGCGGGTGGGCTCTGCGTGTCACTTTTGCGGCTTTGCCCCTCCATCTTTTTACCCATTCCGGTTCTTCTCCAGAGGGGAGAACCCCGCTCTCGAGTCTTCTCTGGTAACCCGCGCCTTTTTCTTACATTATTTATAACAAAATTATTTATATTTATATTAATATATTTTTATTTTAACTATTTTTAATATTATAATAACAAGGTAAATTAAACAATTATCTAATTACTTAATTTTTATTTATGATTTATTCAGAATAACTCATTTTTACTTCTAAATAGCACGTCCGAACAAAATGGAATAAATTAAAATAAGGCTATCTTATTCTATATGCTTATTTGATTGTCGAAGAAATAGAATTAACTTAAGATTCTTTGGAGTTGATTTATAAGAAAAAGTTTCAAATCAAATTTAAGGATCTTTTCTCTTTCTGTGTAAAAAATGAAAATCACATTTCAAATTGATTCAAGGACTTTTTATATTGTCTGAAAAGTCAGAACCTAGAAGAATCTCGAATGAGCAAGGGGAGACCACCGTAACATACTACATTACTTGTTTTTGGACTTTTATTTATATTTTTCTTGAATCATTTCATTTTTTTTAAAATTTACATTACTAAATGAAACTTAAATACTTGACTTTTATTTTTTCATATAAATACTTCGAACTACTTTTACCATACTGCTAGATAGGGGTGTCAATGGGCCGGGCCCAGCCCAGCCCGACAGTAACCCAACCCAGCCCGCATCTTGGCATGGGCTGGCCCGGCTCGGCCCGTAACATCAATTTGAGGCCCGTCGGCGCCCGGCCCGGCCCGCGGGCTGACCAAACCTGTCTGGAGCTGCTGGACCACTCGCCCTCCCTTGTTCCCTCTCCCACGATGGCGTCGGCGGGGATGGCGACGAAGGATCCCGTCGCAGTCTAGCTTAAGGGAGAGCCGCCGCGTAGCACCGGAAAGCAGGCCGCCGCCGCCGCTGGCTGCCTCGCTCTCCTCTTCCTCCTCTGCCCACCACCTCTCTCTACCCCGTAGCGCTGCCCTTGCCAGACCTGCTGCCGCTGCCGTCGCCGCACCCCCGCTGCCGTAGGACGAGGAACACGCGGAGTAGTTGGTGGAGGAGGACGAGGGGGAGATGAAGCCCTCTGACGCCGTGGCAGGGGAGGAGGGGAAGTGGGTACCAAGGAGGGAGTGGAGCCAGCTGTACTCTCCCAGTACTAGTGCCGGTGCAGCGATGGGGAGCGTCATGAGCAGACGCCAAGTGGGGCTGCGCGAGGAGTCGAAGCAGCTGTGGGCTAAAATCCACACCCTAAAGGAGGAGATGAGGGAGCTAAGGCGCCTGGGGGAGGAGGAGGCCCGCGCCCGCCAGCAGCGGGAGGCGGCCTTCGCGGCCAAGGAGGGCGAGTGGAGGCGGGAGCGAAGGTGGCACAGGGAGGAGACCGGAGCACTGAGGAGGAAGCTGAAGGAGGAGGAGGGGCGGAGGCGGGCATTGGAGGAGGTGGCTATGGCAGCGGCGGCGGGTGGGGGTGGCTCCTGCCAGCTGCTGGAGCAGATAGAAGTGCAGGAGCAGGTGGTGGAGAAGTGGAAGCAGCTCTACCTCGCCATCAAGGCCGAGCTCGACGCCCTCATCCTCTGGACCAAGCACGGTAACTGGAGAGGTACTTCTGCGACCCGCCTGTGGCGCCGTCGCCACGTTCGAGGGCACCACGAGGGACACCTTTAAGGGCCATCGAGTGGCGGAGCTCCGCTACGAGGTCTATGGCCCCATGGCGCTGCGGCAGCTCCGGGAGATCTGTGCCACCAAGAGGGCCGGCTTGGCCGTGGAGCAGGTGGCGTTCGCACACCGCCTTGGGTGGGTGCCGGTGGGTGAGGCGAGCATCTTCGTGGCGATCTCGTCAGTGCACCGAGTCGACGCGTTGGCGGCTTGTGGCTTCTTCATCGACAAGGTCAAGGCGTCAGTGCCCATCTGGAAGGAGGTGTACGAGGACGGGGAGGTGTGAAAGGAGAGCCGGGAGTTCCTAGAGCGGCGGCCGGGAATGGTCGGTCCAGTACTGGAGTTGGTGCCGGAGAAGGAGACGAGGAAGGATTGCTGAGGGGGTAAGGTGAGGGTGGAGGGCGAATTGGCTGGTTGTCGCGGGCTTGGCCCGTCGGCCCGCGGGCTCAGCCCGGCTTGGTAAGTTTGGCCTGCGGGCTCAAAACTTCAGCCCGATCTTAGCCCGTTTCTGGTCCAACCCGAAAACCCACGGGCCAGCCCAGTCCATTGACAGCCCTACTGCTAGAGATCAGAGAAATGGGATCCATATATATTCTTCTTGTTTTGAATTTTTTTTATTTAGTCCCTACAATAATTCAATATTCTTCATTGGTCTTTATGATTTTTATATTTTTTTTAGTCCCTACAATTTTTTTGGAATGATCCTTAAAGGTCCTCTAACTTTTCCTAAGAACCCTTAATTTTGAAGAGACTTTTTTTAAGGCGGATTCAAAGACAGTAGAGGTTCAAAGATCGTAGAGGGTTTTAAGAAAACATGAAGATTTGAAAGACCAATACAGAATATTGAGTCATTAATGGGATCTAAAAGTAAGAAACCCTTTCAATTTACATTCTTATATGCAACCTTTTCTCTTACCATACTAGAGATCGGAGAAAACAGGATCTATAGCTCAATCTTACCTTTTACTAACCGGAATAATAACTTCCTAATTATGTTCAACACCACCGACAGGAGAAATTTGTTATTCACTGGTACTTGTTATTTGTTTCACATTATTAGAAAAAGATAGGCCGCTCTAGATCGAGGGAGCAACACCGCAGCATTCATCAGACACAGTCACCTCTAATCATAGAAAAAAAAAGAAGTCGGGGTTTTGAAGGGGGCAGTGGGGGCGGGGGGGCGTTGATGTGTTCCCTTCTTGCTGTTCGGCGACTTGCATCGGTTATTCTTTAAAGTCGTAAAACGACAAAAGCTGCCATTGGTCCGGACGATTTTGTCGCGTAGCGGCACATGGGGCCACACATGGTGTTGTTCGAAACCGGCATGGCGGAGTCAGAAGCTACCATCCCGACGAGGTCGTTTTGTAGGGTCAGCCATGTAATTAACCCGATCCGTCCGAAAGCATATATGGGATATTCTATCGGATCCGTCCTTAAGGCTGGTTAGGAACCAGCTTTTGTGTTGATCAAACGAGCATTACACGAAATAGGTGATTTCAAAGAAAGGAAACTGACAAGGCCCGATTTGTGGCCCATAAGGAAATGGATTGGCCCATGATTAGCGGCCCAATAAAGGACCGCCATTCGTCACTGCAGCCGCAGCGGTCTACTCCATGGCCCGTTCAAGAATCGGATAAGCACGGACGTCGGATGCCAGGCCGAATTCGGATGGAACCTCAAAGCTAACGTGGGGATTTGTCATGTCATCGACCCTTCAAGAACGTCTAAAGTTGTGGAGGAATATTCTCACAATATTTGCCTTTTCAAGGAGTCATGTACAGTACAACCTAACAAGTAACAACTCTGAGCTCAGCACATCCACAATTCCCACTCTCTCATGTGGGAGTGTCAATCGGGCGGGTCAGCCCGTCACTCAGCTCAACTCAATTCATATAAAGATAAAATTAGGTTGATCCAAGTTATATAAATTGAGTTGGGTTCAATTAGATTGACATTAATTAAATTTGAACTGAGTTGGATTGAAGACTGACCCAGTTTAATTTATTGATTTTTACAATAATTAATAAAAAAATAAAACACTTCTAACAAGTCATTTATAATAGGACTAGTCCAATCCAACCAAACCCAACCCACTCACTATTTAATTGGGACTGAATTTGAACTGGACTAAAATTGGGTTGGACTCTTTTGAATTTAGATTAAACCCAAATTATCACATAACCCCCACCTCAACCCGCCCACTTTACATCCCTACTCTCATGCATTACATAGGTTAGATCTTGGACTGTTATAAGTTATGGGTCTCCATCATGTAGAGTCATGATACTATTTTGCTTTTCTCATGCATTCTCATGCCAAATTTTGATGTCATCTATCTTACTTTTTCTACACTATTTATATTCTAATTTATTTTATTATCCATCTATCATGATACTAATACTCTGTTTAAATTATACTCAAGCAATCATGAAGAGAAGACTGTTCCTAGGATTCAATGATTGATCTGTTAGGTCAGACGTCATCAGATCTGAGTCGGCACTTGTCTGGCAAAAATTCGGTTCAAATCCCCATGTTTGATTTCTGCCGTAAAAAGGAACCAAACTGCAGACAAGCACGCCGGCAAAGGGATCACCTTGCCCCCTCCCAAAAGATTTTGTGGTTGGGCTTTCTTATTAGTACATTAGACCTTAGTTGCCATGAAGGTTGGCAGGAGAGAGCAACCTCCCTTACAAGATTTCTAGTTATCCTTAATCTCCTTTGTGAACCCACTCCAACCCTGTCTAGGGTCTCCCAAACCTTCACCCCATCTGATTGTGAGCTGTAATTAACACAGATAAATAACATGGTAGACATCATGTTAGATAATTGAATTCTCTTATTGGTGAAAGAGGAGAATGCACTCTCACGTATATATATACATACATACATGAAAAAGAAGGAAAGTGAGACTTAGTTGTAAAACTTTCATCTTATTAATTCCATGCATCCTTGGTTGAAGCATATTAGTTTATATATATAGTAATAAGTTTTTGGGTGTATAATATTGATATTGTAATTAAAGTAAGCAAAATGCGAAATGCTGCTGCCTAATGGAGAAGAGGAGGGTCGGAAGTGATAGAGGAAAAGGAAATAAAATCTCAAGGTTCTCAAAATTTGAGGTCTAACATTTTTAATGCAGATTAACATTACAGTAAAGTATTAATAGTTATACATTCTTCTAATACAAAAATATCAAAATTGATAAAACATGGGTAAATACTTGTTATTGATGGCAATATCAAAATAACTATTCTTCTAGGTATTTATTACAACAACCCAATAGCCCGCTGGTTACTAAATCGTTAAAGAACTAAGTGGAGTTGCGAAAAGATATGAATAAGCAACAAATAAACAAATAATTCTGTATCCTTTGATATCTCTGTTGCCAACCATGCAAATGGATAGGTGAGGAGAGCTCTATGTGGTGGACACACATGGATAGTTAACGAGCTATAAGAGAGATCGGGTATCCACACCAGAACTCAGATAACGTAGATGCAATGGGACTTGATACTTGAAATTTTGCATACACTCAGGTGTATATCTACTGTGAGATTGGTTCAAAAACTCTTCTTAAGATGGCACTATCGTTTTACAAATTTTATATTAGACCATAAATGTCCTATAGAGATTAAACATATTCATGTAATGATTTTCCAAATTCGATTTATCAACATTTAACATTATTTTATTCTATATGGATGGGAAGACCATCATCTCAATGCACAAAGATACCAACTTCAGGAAAGATCAAGTGGATAAATCTAACATATCTGAAGGTATAAAATTAGATTCTATAATTTATAAATCTTATTCAGTTTTTTCATTTGAATCTAATTCACTTTGATA
Organism: Zantedeschia hybrid cultivar; assembly: GCA_030544215.1. Taxonomy (NCBI): domain Eukaryota; kingdom Viridiplantae; phylum Streptophyta; class Magnoliopsida; order Alismatales; family Araceae; genus Zantedeschia; species Zantedeschia hybrid cultivar. The sequence goes on along the minus strand of JARZZO010000010.1, from coordinate 19,937,457 downwards.
AAGCTACTAGTGCATGGGGAATTCTTTGCTAACTTGAAATCCTATCTTGGAGGATGACTCAAGGGCTACAAGAGATCAAGAGGAATAGGACAGAATTTTTATGGGAGAAGATTAATTAGGCTAATTAAGAGGACCCTTTACTTCAAAGGTAAGAATATGACAAATCTAACTATGCATGGTTACCTTTTAAATTTATATCCTTTTATTATTTTATAATTCTTCTTATGTACTCTAGGGAATTATAAACTTAAATTTTGAAATTTGATTCATAAAACATGAGATTAAAAGGTAATCAAGATTGTTTAAGTTGCATTCCATCAATAATTTAGTAAATTGTCAACCAAATTGTTTTTGAATTAGATCAAGACTTTCGAGTACAATGGCCAATTGATGCCACGAGATCAGTTGATTGTTTCTGCCAAAATCAATATATTTGATTTGAATTCATGCCAAATCATTCCAGTTGCCAGTTGGTTTATGTTTACAATATTAAATTATTTTTTCATTTAGAATATGACATTACATATATGTAGCATGTTAATTTTTTTATTAAAATTATCTAAAATGTTTAATTTGCTAATTATTCATAGAACAAGACTGCTTTCTGGGTAGAAAGTTTTATAGATACAACACCTCAATTTAGTTGGCAATAAGAAAGGTATGGCATTCTTTTATCCTCTGTGTTAAGAATGATGTCAAAAATGTGTGTTAGCTGATCGCTTTTCTTTTTTGTCAAGATTAATACCAACTCTCACCAATAGAACTTTCGAGTTCCCATTGGAGAAGCCACCATCAGTTGAGGTTTAGTCATCACCAACCCAACGGATACATAGTACTTATCTTACAATAGGGTGGGTTTGGTTCAATTTATAAATTTTCTTTTTGACCTTTTTTCATATTGATCTCTATATGGTAAATTTAAAATAAATATTATATATTTTGATATTAGTCCCTATAAATTTAATATAATTTAGTAATTTATTTTATCAGTTAAAAACCATTTAAAAGAAGCAAATATTCATAGAACATTCTTCAAACCAATGTCAAATATGTTGAAATACTTGAAATGATTCTAAAAAATTAAAAATTGAGTCCAAAAAATATATAAATTAACTTTAATGGGTCGAGCCTTACAATAATCTGATTTTTTTAGATTTTTTATTATATGACAGGAGATCAGGTTGTGTGGACAAATGGAACATATTTGGGATGACCTAAAACATTTCAATTTTTTTTTTATTTTGAATGCAGCAACAGCCTGTGCGGCACCAATTGCTGGTGCAACAAGCAAAATTCAAAGTTAAATAGAGATATAAGTTACTTTCCTAAAGTGAGTTAAATTTAAACTCATGTTTAACCATTGTAGAATTAAGAAAAACCGATGGAAGTAAACAATGAGAATTAAAAATTAAAAAACTTAGGTAGACTAAAATCAAAATATAAAAAATATAGGGACTTATGTTGAATTCACTGTGGTTGCATAGATATCCAAAAAAATCCCTAAACGTTTAAGGATGGAATGGCCGTGTGTAGAGGTGGGCCAAAATATTTGGGATGTGTGCATCCCATTGTGAACAAAACGTGACAAAAGAGATGAACAAATATCATATGAAAATGGTGTCAAAAAATCGAGTAGCCCATTGGTGAGAACAAGTTTTGTGGTTCATGTTGATTCATGCAAATCCAGTAGATCCTATGGGGCCAATTTAGCCGACGTAGAGAACTATGGTGAAATGGTTCTTTATATGGCCTGTTTGAGATAGTTTCCAATTGAAAGTCTTTTTATACTTTTCATTAGTTATTTTGAGGGAAAGATGTAACTTTTATTTTGATTTTTTTAACATAAAAAACATTAGATGGAAGTAGTTATAACTAACATTAAATAGTTAAAAAAATCAAACTCTCTCAAATAATTTGACTTTTTCTCTAATTTAGGAAAATTCAATTTGAAGTTTTTAGTTGAAAGTCAAAAAATAACCAAAATATATATAAATAACTTTCAACACTTACTTTCTTCCTTTCAAAATAATTAGATAAAGGTCTAAAGTACTTCTAACTAGAAATTGCGCCACTTACGATCTAGATCTTTGAAGTCACTTACAAAATAGTTTTATTGTATTTTAGCTTTCCAAAAAAAAATTACAAGGTAGAGCTTCTAAGAATGGACAAAATAAGATTGTTAGAAAAAGGTTGATTTTTTTACTAACTAAATCTTCTAAAGTTGATTTTTTACTCACTAAAGCTAATTATAACTATTTTCTCAACTTCTTCCATGTGCAAGTTGAAAGGAAAACGTAATTTACGTCTAGAAGTTTTGTGCCTCTCTCTCCTTTGAAGAAATGCTGAGAGGATTGAGACAAATTCTCTTGACTTGCCAATAAGACATTGGAGTGTGAGCCTTACATTGACTTCTTTCATTAGCTAAAACAATCTCATCTTAGCATTTTAATACCTAAAACACAAACATTACTCAAGTCATGTAAAAGATTTTCTTTCTTGATCATAAGGTGATTGAGGCATAAATATTGACATGTCTTTCTAAATAAGTAGAAAATATTCAAATTTGAACAAGCTCAATATAATAAGAATACTTTTGCACGAGTACAATTCTCTCACGCAGATTCGAGTGTTAATCTGAGTTCAAGATCCATGTTCCAAAAAATAATCTCACAGACAGACTGTATGACTGTGAAGTCACATTCATACATGGCTGATGATTTTTAAACGTGTGAACGTTTTATTTAGGGAGGTCAAGGCATACAAGTATGTATTTGAGCTATTAAATAAGGGATTTTCGTATTCTCCTTAAAAATATTATATTTGCATCTACATCTCTAACTCCGGCATATTGTTTTTACTCTTGAGATCTAAGAAATGTTGAGGTTATGCCTCCCTCTCAAAATAACATGAACTCCAACTGAATATGTCAAAAAGATTTCATAAATCTTGATAATATCACGAGTACATATACAAATTTCTAATGAATTTAGGACTGCATACACAAAATATTATTGAATTTAGGAACATGTATGCAAAACCTTTAGCTTTGTTTAATAGCATTTTAAAGGAGGGGCATAACCGTAACATTTTTGAAAATTTTCAAGGATATTAAAAATAATATGCGAGAGTTGAGTATAGATGCAACTGCACTATTCTTCAGGGGTAGACGTTTCAGTCGTATACTAGCATGAGGCAGAATTAGGTAACACAATCCAACCATTATTTAGTGCAATCAGATTGGTATGACCTTTGTCGGTCTTTCTACTTTTGGTTTGAGATGAGTCAACAACAATGGACACGGAGAATACTCATAGGCTTGTAGAGCCAAGAAAATTCATTTTGTTATCGATGAGTTTAAATTGATTACAACTATGTGTCTATTTACTATTCTCTCGATCGACCAATATCTTTTTGACCACTTTGGGGCTTAGGTATTATTTAAAAAATCATTATTTCAAGACACTAAAACATACGCCTCAGGACAAGGTCTATGCCTTATCGGCTTCTCTGAAGTGTCTCGTGACCGTCTCAACCTTGTAGGCTATGGGATAAGAGTGCTCCATGAAAGCATAAAAAAACCACGGGAAATATGAGGGTCCATGTAAAAGAATCAAGAATATGTTAGCTCTTCACTGAAGCAGAGGTTATCAATGCCACTTCTGAGAAAAAGGAAAAAAAAATTAAGTGTCGTTTGAATGGAAGAAGAAAACCGAAATATCTGAATTTTGAACTCCCTGGTTTTAAAGCTAGTGGAAATATATTCCTATTCACTGCCTTTTTTTGTGATGACAAAATGGTTGATCCTAAATTTAAATCTCTGTATTTTCATCGATTCTAACAAAAGGAATCCAGGAATTTTTAATATTTGTGTCAATCCAAAAAAAAAATCTAAAATTAATGTTTTACAATTTTTACATTAATTTGAATTACCTTTCAAACTATGGCAGATGAACGAATGAATTCGACAAAGGGCAAGATGGAGGTTCAAAATGGGACATGATAGACCATCATGTTAAGTTATAACTCGTTCCTGAAAATTTAACCAATACAAAAAGAGGAACGTACCTCCATTTTTCTATTTTTTTAATTTTTATCGATCGTCCAATGAACATCAAACGGTCTATGATACAATCCACTGTCAGCGGACAAAATTAAGACAGTGGACCGTATTACTTTCTTAGGCGTATATGGGCCACTGACATTGTTGGTTTAAGTTTGTATCCATTGACCGAGTTGGAGTGAGACAAACCAATGTCAAGTACTCATGGTGCTAGACTTGTTTATTGGGCCAAAGTTAATGAATAACTGCACATGTAGTCATCAGAAATCCAAGTCCATCTGTATCCATAATGAAAATTTTATCATTTGATTAGCTAGACCAATATGCTGTGATTGCAATCCATTTTGTTTAGATGTGCACCTTTTTACCGTTCAAAACAGAGTAGAACTCATGAAGACTAATTCATGAAGACCAATTAATTATCTCTTTTTCAATTTATCCTTAACTCTCTCTCTCTCTCTCTCTCATGGAGATGGCAAAAAGAGGATTTTGGTTACTTGACATCTCTTGCATTTTAAAGGGGATCTAGATCTCCATCACACGAGATCGAGAACGCACGACAAAAAAAAGGATTTTTCTTTAAATGTTGTCTAGATTTTCTTCATAAATGCTACATCCTATTTAGATTATTCTTTCCTCCTCCTCTCTCTTTATGTGATTCCATTCCCACGTAACTGTTGGTCCCGAGCTTCGTTTTAATTGTAGCAAAGTTTACCTCTTGTGTGTTTCTTTGAGCTGAATGGCCTTTCAAGCCATTGGGAAGCATCTCAAGTCTAAGAGGAAGACCCAAGATGGTGGAAGGATAGAACTAAACATGAAAGACGCCAGGGTAAAAAGAATTTGTGGATTGTAGAGTACTGATGCAAATCAGCAGACCAATACCAAGATATTGTCCAACTCCATTTTTTTTTTTTGGCGATTCACATATTGTAGCAGTAGAAAGTAGGATTGCAATGGTAATCTATTTAGGATCCATCTAATTTATGTTTTTTTTTTTTTTTCACTAGATTCCCAAATTGAATATTATTAGAGGTCCCATCTAACCTCACCTGAGCTTATCAAGGGCTATGGTTACAAGAGCTTTATAAGGAATGTTTCTCCCTTTTAGGCGAACTTTTGCTTTGTGAGCATCCAAGGCTCCTTCAGGCTCTTCCTTTCAACTCTCCACTTGCTCATCTGGTCAAGAAGAAGGCGACACCAGGGACTTTCTGATATCTCTCTTACTTCCTTATCGACTAACTTGTATAATTAGAAACTACATCTACAAGGAGAAATTCATAAGTGGGGGCTAGGGCAGAGATAGGTTTGGGGTTCGATAGAACTAGTATAAAATCTGCCTACTATCATGTGATTTTACTAGGGATGCAAACAACCTGAGTTTACCCATTCAAACTTGGTTCGACTAATTTTGATTGAGCTTAAGATTGAGTCAAGTGTCCATGATAGTTGTTTAAGCTTGACTCGTTTAAGTATTAAATGAGTTCACGCCAAGTATTGAGCAGCTCGCGAGCCTAATTGACTCATGCTAGATTTAATTTAAAGTTTGTAAAATTTTAAATTTATAAGCTCACAAATGATAGATAGTATCAACTTATTTGTATTTCATAGGCACTTTACAAAGTATTAAATATCTTATTAACTAAATTTACCATAAATAGAATAACTAAAGGAAGTCTTAAAGAGTACTTGAATGAACTCTTAATGAACATGTAATGATCTCTAAACGGGTACCTAATTAAACCAACTCTTAATGAGTACTAAAATAAGTTTATTCACAAACATAATCAAGTCAAGTTCACATATATTTAAGCTTGATTTATTTAATGAATCACGCTTAAATATTTATTTAAACTTACTTACTAAGTTTCATAAATGAGTCAAGTCAAGCTGTTATTGAGCAATCTCATGAGCTATTCATTAAATAAATTGGTTCATTTGCAGCCCTAGATTTTACCCTACTTTTTCTATCTTTCCTTCTTTGTTTGCATTGAGCCAACAATTATTTTTTGTGCGGTGATTCTTGATTGAGGACAAAATCTTACTGGGAGTAAAGTTATAAGATCGTGAGGAGGAAACTTAAGTCGTCATTTTTCCAAACACAACGGTCGGATAATATGTGAATAGAAATCTTCTAAATACATGATTGGACTGAATTCGATCAGTGCAAAAAAAGAAAGATTTGAAAAAATTTCCTCATGCCCGACTTTTTTCACCGTGAATGAGAGCTAAAGTTGAAAATTTCTCTCCCCTTCTTTTTGCACTTACTGAGTCCCAACCAAAACTGTTGTGACAGAATATAGACTCATAATCTTAAGGCAAGCATGCTGAGTGTGGAATACACACATGAGCCTACCACAACACACCGGTAGACCGCATCATGCTCAACTTGAACTTAGATGAGAAATGGCCCAAGAGCTACACAGAAACTGCAAGCCTGTCTTCCAATCCTCTCTCTCTCTCTCTCTCTCTCTCCAACTACAATAATGGGTTCTTTCCCTCCAAATGCCCCATGATCAGCAAGGTGTCTCGGGCCATCGTATTGGAACACACGTCTGAGCCTACTATCTCCTTAGATTCTATTCACTCAACACGATTCTAATAAAATCACGGTGCCATCTCAGGGAAATCCCAACCAAATCCCAAAAAGATTCGAAAATCTATAAATGCGAAGATAGGTGAGGCTGGAAGTATGAACTGTAGAGGGAGGCAGCACATTTATGATTCTTCACATGCATGCATTGAATGCCTCACCAGGACCTAGCATAACGCAGAGAGACGATAAAACATTCCCACCTTCTTCTCAGGAAGGAAGACAGAAGAGAGGCTGCAGCCAAGAGAGAGAGAGAAGAAAAAAAATGAGGGCATGGAAAGAGCTGGGCTTGGTGGAGACCATCTACGAAGAAGAGCACGAAGACATGTCAAACTCACCTTCTCTCACCCCTTCCACGGCTACCTCCCCCTCCCCTCCGCACTCCTCATCCCCTCCCTCTTCTTCCTCCCTTAGGGCTAGAGTAGAGGAATGGTACTATGTCCTCTCTCCTGTTCTTATCTCTTTTAGATCCTTATTTTTTTCCTTTCTCTCTTGCTCTCATTTTTCTTTACAGTTCTATTATTAAGTGTGTTCTTTCTTCCATGATCCACTCAGGTCTCGGGCCACCGGACGCAGGACTGACGTTGTCATCCATGTTCATGATCGGTGCTTCTACCTTCACAAGGTAAGCTCTCAAGAAAGGTGTAACATATGGGCACTAACAGGAAACAGGCCAAGGCCATTGTGAAGAAAGAGGACTTGGCTATTTCTTTATTTCTGGTTGCTTCCAGTTTTCGATGCATGCATCCAAAGTTTCCCTATTTCTTTTGAATTATATCCATCACCTCTTTTGATGTGCCTAGAAACATCATGCCACCATGATAGTACGGAATCTAAAGTCCTGTTTAGTTAGAGTACTAATTTTAATATAACTTCAGTTCTTAAACTAATACTTCTGAGTATAAATCATCAAATATCCAAATTGATGTAGAAAAAAAAATACAAGGCAGCAGGAGGAGAGGGGCATCTTTAGAATCTCAAACTGTGAATTATGATGTTTTGGATACAAGTACTAGAATTGATAGAACCTGATACCAATATTGCTACTTATATAAATTTTTGATATAACAACGCAGCATCCTTTAGAAAGTTCAATATTTGCATAATGTGAACCAATCACTGTATGGTTTGGAACCAGCGACCCCACATTTCCACTTTTCAGTTCCCTGACAAGGATCAGACGGTGCCTTACGCTCACGGGAGTGTAATGGTCTTCTGATTACGATCAGACGGCTGTCCCTGGTGGGCTCCCTGTCCCCGGTGGCCAAATTCCAGGCGCATTTAATCTCCCGCAAATTGCTCGCAGGAGCGGCTGGCATCCCGCAGCGGTTACCTGAGACGGCGCGTAACGGAAACCTCCTCGGTCACCGTCTCCCCGCCGCTCGCCATCGACGCCGAGACCTTCGCCGCCGTGGCCGCCTTCTGCTACGGCGCCGACGTCGCCGTCACGCCCTTCAACGTCGCGCCCCTCCGGGTCGCCGCCGACCTGCTAGAGATGGCGGAGGAGGACGACGGCGGCGGGGGGTGGAACCTGGTGGAGAGGACGGAGGGGTACTTCCGCCGCGCCGTCTACTCCAACCCGGAGTACGCGGCGGTGGTGCTCCGCACGTGCCTGGGGCTCCTCCCGGAGGCGGAGCGCACGGCGTCGCTGGCCAGCCGATGCGCGGAGGCGCTGGCCTTGGCCGACGGCGTAGATGGCGGCGGCGGGTGGCTCGAAGACGTGGCGTCGGTTGGGGCAAGGGATTTCCAGATGATCGCGGACTCCATGAGAGAGCGGTCCCTTAGCAGCCACGACCTCCTCTATCGGATTGTGGATTATTACCTGCAGGTAAACATATATATATTTTTATATATATAATCATCACATGCAATAGTATATCATATCATATTTCTACGTAAACTGTTGAAAACTTGATATATATTATATTTTTAAGAGACATAATAATGTAACAAGGATTAAATTTGTAAAAATTAAATACTCTTTTCCAACAAGTCCAAGTGTGTCTTACTAAGAAGAGGAAAGTGAGGAGGGCCACACCACATGGCTCTAAATAGATATCAATCAAAGATAGTATAGTCCAACTGTATTATAAAAGATTTGAGTAGTAATTGGTAGAGTAGTGTTGTCTAATTACAAGATCAAACAATTCGTGCAGATCTTTAATTATATATTGTGCAATGTGTGACTCCAAGATCAGACAGCTAGCCATTTGTAGCTGCAACGCCCAAGATTTCCTTCCAATTTGTCTATCAACCGGCAGCCAATATATAGCACAAGATTCCGATCGACCATTAATATCCTAATTAATTACTTGCTCATGGATCTATTGAGAAGCTAGCCAATGTCACAAAACTGGGGATTTAAAGAGAGTTTGTCATAGATAATTAATCATATATACTCTTTATTTTTTACACAAAAATTATCTTTGCTTTTAGTCCAAACTCGAGCTAACCTCAGATCGTGCTTGGTGCTGCCGGCAGAACCACGCCGGCAAGCTGACGGAAGAAGAGAAGGCGCGGATTTGCTACTCCGTCGACAGCAAGCGGCTGTCGCCCCGGCTGCTGGTCCATCTGATCCAGAACCCCAGGATGCCGCTGCGCTTCATCGTGCAGGCCATGCTAGTGGAGCAGCTCCTCACCCGCCGCGCCATCTTCGACCGGGTCCGCAAGACGCGCGGCGACCATACCCCTCCCGGCGCCGGCGCCGGCGGCGGGGTTACCCTCGGCACCATCCTCCAGCGGGACGCCACCCTCCGGCAGGCCGCCCACCTCAGGTCGTCCATGGAGGCCACCAGCTTCAGGATCCAGAGCCTGGAGCGGGACCTCGCCGACATGAAGAGGAGGCTGTCGGGGTCGCAGCAGAGGAGCGCACCTGAGACGGAGATGGAGCCGGAATTGGACTCGGAGCCGGCCCGCTCGGCGAGCTGCCGGTACTTCGCGCCGGAGGAGAAGGCGGACGTGGCAGGGTGGTTGCCTGCCATGAGGTCGTGCAGTGGGAACTCGAAGAACGGCAAGAGCCTTGGGCAGATGCTGGTGAACCGGTTCAGGAACGTGCTCCGGAGGACGAGACTGGGCTCCGACGGGCGTAGCGGCGGCGGCGTCGACGGAGATGGTCTAGGCTCCATCGAGCCGGAGGACACTCCTCGGCGCCGACCGACCCACCGCCGGCACCACTCGTTTGCATGAGGAGAAGGTGACAACATCCAGGTTTGGGCTGCTTCACGTTGTGAAGTGAAACCTGTGTATAGGATGTCCATGCACGTGTGAGGATCAAAGGTGCCACTGCAAACCAAACCTTGACATGTTGGAATGGAATTTTTTTATGCTTAAGATCCTCACATTCTATTTAGTTAGTTTTTATGGAACGAGATCCTCTGCAGCGAGTCCATGGGCAGGTGCATGTGCATGTGCATGTGCAAACAAGTGAGCTAAACCGGATTTATCTAATGTTCAAATCATTTGTTCATTGATTAAATCAAGCTTCTTCGAAGTCAAGCTGTTTGCATATTGGTCAAGTTGAATTTTACCGTGTTCCTGTTGACTAATGCGACATGCAAAAAAAAGTTATGTTTGTGCCAAAGTAAAGAACACCAAACTTAAGGTTTGGACTCCACACTAGCATTTCTCTTTGATAATTCCGTATTATTCGAGTTTAAATCAGTTCTTTTGACCAACATTTCAGCGTCAAATTGGAAGGCATTGGTTTGGTCTGTTTTGAACAAATCACTTAAAATTGATGTTCCAATCAGACCAGTTTACTTAATTGATATTCGAGATATATGTTTTACAGATTAATTATTTAATCAAAAAACATTGTCCTTAATACATATTTGATACTTAAGTAGTGACCTTAAAGGTTTTTTTTGCATATATACCTTTCAAATATACCATATTTGCATGCATACCCCCCAACTCTCATATGTTATCATAAATATCCTTGAAATCTTCAAAATGTTGCATTTATACCCCTCCCATCAAACTTAAATAAATTTCAACGAAATATGTCAAAAACATTGTATAAGTCATGATACCATTGGAAGTGTCAAGAGTACATAAAGCAAGATTTTAGTGAATTAAGAGGTATATAGGCAAAATATTAGTGAATTTAAAGATATTTATGCAAAATCATTAGATTGAAAGATATAAGGGCAACTTTCTAAAGATTTCAGGAGTATTGATGCCAATAAGTGAGAGTTGAGGGTAAACATGCAAATACGGTGTATTTCAAAGATATATATGCAAAAAAATCCTAAATTCAAATCTGAATACTTTCAAGTGACATTTTAAAAAACAACATAGTATGAGCCGATCTTTAACTAAACTAAATTTGACTGACCAATTTCCTCAGTTTTAAGAAAAGGTGACAATTATTTAATGACCCAACAGAGATGGGCAACTCTTCTGCTTTTTCCGGTCAGCCAACATATTTGGTATGATTTTTCAAAACTATCTTTGAATACTAGAAGAGATGGTTCATGTCCAAATTATTAAATAAGTTAAAATATAAGGGTTCCATCTTTATATAATAATCAAATTATTAAACGAGAGATACATAACTATTAAACATAATCAAGCCTTATTTGTACTTGTCCATTAATATAGATGGACCGAATCTTTATGCTCAAGTTTCGGTATTCACCTAATCAAGCCTAAAGTTTTATTCAATCAATCTGTTTCCTCAGTCGAATAACACAAACGAAACTTTTGTAGACTTTTAACTAACAGCTCACTAGTGTTCTTGCATCCCTGCTTCTCCATTGGCTAATAAGCGCATGAGTAATACTTGCTGCACTGATGTCATTGGTCCAGCTGAATAGAGATTACATAGACTGAACAATTTTTTCAACAGGTACCACACAAACATTAAATGCAAGTGCCAGATTTTAAGCATTACAAATATGCATATACATGACAAATATTTCGTAAACATGATAGACACTATTCATACTTACGAAGAATATGTCTACTTAAAAAATATTTGTCATCTCTACGTATCTGTGTACCAATCTTTTGCCATGACAAATATTTTACGGGCACGACAACCAGTTCATAGATATGACAAATATTATGTCATACCTAAAAAATATTTAGCATCCCTACGCATGTGTATAAACTAATAAGAATAATAAATATTTTTTACGTGTGAGAAATATTTCGTAAATATGCGTGCACATAATATACACACATTTGTCACGCCTAACATCTTGCACTCGCATTTAATACTTGTGCAAACCACCAGTTGAAAAAGTTATCCAACCCATGTGCCTCTGTCCAGCTGGTCCAATAACATCTTGCATTACAAGATGACTCAACTTGCTGTACTGAGAATCAGCGCACCAAATATTACTCTAGGCACAGTGTGCCACCAGCGGAAAAGGTCTGCACTAGCCACTGGATTCTGGCATCCCTTGGGAACTGAAGTTATCTGATATATTATTGCTACCTGCAGTCCTGCGCCGTTTTGGTGCTATGAGCCCCTTAAGTCATCGCAATCACTCCAAGAAGCTGCTCAGCGACAATGTTTTGCCGATGATTTATTGTAATGACAAATATTTGTTGTAATGCCCCCTAGATAGTACAGCTGCAAGCCTGCAACATCTAAGAACGTTGAAACTGCAACTGCCCAGATCGCTGGACGGTCCATAACTTTTAAGATGTGCTACACCGCCAACGAGATGGTGCGGTGGTCGCAAACCATCCAATCAACGATCGAGGGACAGCTACACCTGCGATGCCCAAGGACATTAGAGCAAGCATTGGTTTTACTTTACCTATGATTCTATCTAGCTGAGTTGTAAGGGAACAAGATCCATGTGCCACAGTACAAAAGAGACGGAGAGCGACAGCAATTGCACAAGGATTACCATCTTTAAGATCACTGTAGTTTTGCAGTAAGTTTTCAATCTGAACTATTTCCCCCAAAAAAGCATGAGAAAAATTGTCATTAACATGAAGTTTAACTCCAAGACCCACCTACCTTAGAAATCATGAATGGCACTAATATGATACATTATAACTACATGATACATTACAACTACATTATGACATGTTACTGCTATTTTTTTTTTCTTGTATACATCAGACTTTCTTACTGCGTTCAAAAAATAAATCGATTGGGATGTGCTTCTTGTCTTTGGGGAGAGACTTCTGCTTCTTCCGCGCACTTCCCATGGTATGTGGTGCTTTCTGGGAGGGCCTGTCACAGAAAGCCAGATAAAAATGTATGGTTTAAGGATATTAGGATCAGATCCCGATTACTCCATGCAATGAGCACATGACATGACAAATTAAATTTTGAACCCCCAACACAAGCATGTCAGAAGCATTGTAGAACATTTCTAAAAGTCAATCTGGGTACTCAAAAGCTTGGGATTAAAAGAAACCTAATGCCATATTCTTGCTGCAATTTATTATTTGCTTTCTGTGCAAGTCCCATAAATTTGTCATTCCATATATAGTAATATCCTGTAAAGTAATTATTTAGATAACAAATAGCATAAAACTTGCTGCTAGATGTTTTATGTCTAGACAAGCTCCCGGCAATGATCAAGCACGAAGTGCAGTGTTAGGTTAGAAAGCTTTGCTTAAGCAGTGCATCATGGAAACCCAAAACATATTTGCATGGTAGCCAAGGACCATTCAAAATGAGACCCCTGAACCTTTAACATTTGTTGTATCTTTTTCTTGGTTTACCTTGAGAAAATAGAAGCATGTTTGATAGCTCACATGGTAATGTTTGGGCATGCATTTACACATAACTCAATGCAATCCATAAATATACAACATCAATATTCCAGTCTGCCTAACTTTCAAATAAAAGTGGACAATCAATGCCATGTTGCACTTTTTTACTTGCAGATTTAATAAACTGGAATGAAATTTTAGATTTCAAAATTTGGGGGATAAGTTGTAATATGCCAAGTTGATGCAATTATGAAATCGCTGGAAATTTAAATGTTGATGCATCTATAGCATGTTTAAAGAGAAATTTATCATAAGCTTTATCCCATCAATCTGCTGTAAGCTATATATCTAAATGACACAAGAAGGGTTTGGCTTACAACCAGCTGCTTGCACACAATCAATCTTCTAGAAGGTGGAGTCAAAAGGACATGGCCAAGTGAGTTAGACTGACAAGAAAGAATCTGTCAGAAGTCATGTGAAGACAATTGAAAGGGATAAAACTACTCTGCTGGTTGTGCAGTTTAAACTCATCCAATCACAAAGCATTCCTCAAAGGATCCCCCAAAATTTCAGAATGAATCTAGATGAAGAGGGAAGTCTCATATCCATATATAAGATCTTGTCTAGGACACCTTCAGCAAACGGTCATTTTAAACCATGTGAACCACAAATCTTTAATTTTTATTTTTTTTTTGGCACCAGAAAATAGACATAATGACCCCATACAAAAATCATGCAGCTCTTCAACAACCTTGATGCAGAATGATGTGGTTCAATTGAGGGCATAACAACAAGGCAGCAACAGTCTGAGTAGTCTCCATGGTTCATAAATAATGCATGAAATGTCTGTGAGGTGCTTCAAAGACATGCTCTTATCTTATGCTTCTACAAATTCCTTTTCAAAGCTATATAATTTTATGGAGGAAAGAGAAGCAAGATTCGAAAGCAAAACCTCCAGGCTCTGAAGCATGGAATGAAATTAAGTTTTGGCAATCAAGCAAAAACCATCATGAGCATTTGAATATATGAGCATTTGTTTTTCCTAAACCAGAATATAATACACCGGAAGAACAAGAATAGATCAGTACCTTTCCTTCTGCACAGGTTTGTTTAGATTATCCACAGATTCCTCCTTCTGAAGCATCTCCGCAAGATGGTAGTCAGAGTGTTCTTGCCTTTCCTCAACAAAACTCGGAGGCAGTTCACACCCACATAACGAACAAATATAATCATCAATCCAGAAAATTAACTCTTCCTGGGTAGACGTGAATGTACCTCTCTTATCTACTAATTTGCCTGTCTCATTCACTTCTATCCTTTCCACCATAGACGCCGCACAGGAAGATATTTTCATTTCCTTTGTCTGTGATAAATCAATATTTGTGTTGATTGCATGAAATGAGTTGATAAATGAACGTGTAAGCGGAAAACTAGTAAAAGACTCTTTCTTTTTCAAATTGATGATGAACTGAAGGTACCCAACTATGGTACTGAAAGAACGGAAATGTTGAAGGAGACATAGCTGCAGGGCTTAGTTGAGCTTTTGTGATCCTTTTTCAGGGGAAAATTAATGAAGCTAAAATTTTGCCTAATGTTGAATCAATCAACATTCACTTGCCATGCATCCTAGCACTGTGCCTAAGCTGCCAGACGACTAACTTTTTATTCAAAGCAACCTAGCAGTAATTGCTCCATGAAAGTGGTCCAACAGTAGTAGAGAAGTGCACCTTGGCTGAGCTTTCAATGTCATCAATTTTTCTCCATTCATCAGCATCATTGTCAAAGCATTGCTCATTGACAGCTTCCGGATGGTCATACTCTTGTGGTGGATCATACATATCATCTAAGAAACAGATCTCATTGCCAGTCGGTGGATCATCACTGGTATCTGTGCCAGCAGAATGATTAAGATGCACTGCACTTTGAGAAGCATCGGCTGAGAAAACAAAGCTGGCAAGAGTTTTTTGCATGGGATCCCCAGAGCCAGGTTTGTCATCACGGAAATGTGACATGCGGAGGCCTGCCATAGTTATGAATATTTTAAGCATTATTTTAGCACATATCCACTAGTTAAGCCCTTTAATTACCTATGAAATGCTGACCATATTTGGTAGACTTGGGCTCGACCAAAACCTAAGGCAACTCCACCGATAAATATGGAAGTATGGAGCAACTTGAGAATTGAGAAAGCACTTTCAAAAAATGAAAGAATTTAAAAACAGCAAATAAACTGAAATCCTGCTACCACAGTGATAAGATTTACCTTTTCTATATGTAAAGGGGAGAAACGACAAAAAACTATTAAAGATGAATAAGGATGTATAGATATAAAATGAAAAATAAAATTTCTGCCAAAAGGTCCATCCAGACACCAAAGACCTATCTTCTCAAAGAATCCCACCAAACACAAAAACCACACCAACATGATGGGCTCTCTAAATACCTAAACAACTCAAAATGAAAGAATGTGGTCTCTCCATCCTGACCAAAAGCCTTAGCCCATTCCTAAACATGTTTGCAAATAAAAATAGATTTCTCTCAGATGACCATGTCCACATGTTGAAGATCCTGCTATTTTTTTCCAGTCACATGGCCCAAAAGGGAGCCAACCAAAGGTTGTGGCCTCCCGTAAGGGGGTTGTTTGCAATCCTTAAATTTCCCCATTTCGCCTGCATGCACATGCCTCTTAACATGTAACTCATGCCCCTTAACATGTAACTTGATGATGCAGGAATACTTTGATAATTATAATACATATTTCAATTTTTGCAATAAATATAATGTTATATTTATCGTTACACCATTTTATCACCATATTTGCATTATACATTTCCATATTCCAGCGCAAACATATAGAAATCCCACTGTTTCCTACAAAGTTCAAACACATGCTTATTCACATTCTGTCCCAAGAATGAGCTTTCCACCTTGTTCGGCAGATACATAGAGGGGTAGCAACAAGCCACGCAAGCCAAACTTTCACTTGCTCCAGCCTGAGCTTGAGTCCGAACCAACCTTGAGATCAAGTTACAGGCTCAGGTTCAGTGGCAAATCAACTCAGCTGAAGATCAACTCCGGCTTGGCTCATTAAAAGAATTCAACTCGGTGAAAAAGTCAAAAAGACTTGGTTACATGCCAGTTTAAGCAGCTTGTGGATGAGTAGGAGGCCTTCAGATTTTAAAGAGAAAGGGGCAAACACATCTTTTCAAGCCTCCAATTTGGGACTAAAATTCCAGACAGGGAACTCTCCAGGCGCATGCATGGCCCCCCATCAGAAGTTCAAAACATTTTCAGTGCCTCATAATATTCCTGTCCCAAACCATCACAGATCGCAGTGAATTTTTGTGGGCATGGGCCTGACTCTTGTGCGGAGGGGTCTCTTGGATATAGTAGTTTGCAGTCTTTATTTGAAAAAGGTATACACACACACACACATGCAGGGTAATGATACAGTACGCTGCCCTGTTTAGGAATGCTGCCACTATTTTCACCGCTCCGTCCTTCTGACGTGAACCCTGTGGCCCCACTCCAGTCTTCAGCAGAGAACAAAAGTGGCGTCCAAAAGAGCGAAAGGTAATGAAAGAAACCGACGAACCTGCCCCGACGCTCCATCTCCTCGCACGACTCCTCCCTCCCATGGTCTATTTGAGCGTCCCTTCTCTCTCTCTCTCTCTCTCTCTCTCTCTCTCTACCACCTCACCATAGCCCTGGCCAAGCTGGGGAGGAGACCCCACACCACCAAAAGCTGCATGGCACATTCTTTAGCATGGGGTAAGTGGATGGAGACAGGGACGGCCTTGCCATGCAGATCTCTCTTAATTTAAATGTGCTTTTAACAGGTTCCCGATGGGCATTTTGTCCTTAACATAACCTTAACAAGTTCATGGTTGGTAGCTTAACTTTCCAAAGAATACATGCATGAGAAAGACGTAATGCACAATCTCTCAAAAGTAATATTCTCTCTCTCTCTCTCTCTCTCTCTCTCTCTCTCTGCGCGCACAGGGTGAGAAGTTGATGTGAAATTTGATGGGCAGGTTCTCCTTGACAATGACGAGGTTGTCGTACTTGTCACTGGTGGTCCATGTGCATGGCTGCCTCCTCCTTACATTACTAGTTATGCATTTGTAGTGAGGTGGTGAATGGATGGAGAGAGAGAGAGAGAGAGAAGGGGCGCTCACCTATTGCCGTGGTGTGAGGTCTGCTCTGTGCCTATGGTTCATGGAATTCCGGACTGGGTCGGGGGTCCGGATCAGACCTTGGTGATCTTGATCCAATCCGATCGGATCAGACCCCGGTGATCTCGATCCCGCGACTGAGAACCGGCCGGAATAGACTGAGATTGGCTGATTCTCAGTGAACTGGAGGGGAACAGCCGGTTCCCTCCATAATCGGATCGCCCATAACCGATCCCGAGTCAAATCGGCCGATCCGATTCAGGATCGGTCAATTTTGCATTCCATGCTATGGTGAGGTGGTCTACATAAAGAGAGAGAAGGGGCACTCACCTACGCCATGGTGTGGGGTCTCCTCCCCATCCTGGTCGTGGCTATAGGGAGGTGGTGTAGAGAGAGAGAGGGGGGCTCACCTACTGCTGTCGTGGTGTGGGGTCTCCTCCCCTGCTTGGCCGTGGCTATGGTAAGCTGGTGTAGAGAGAGAGAGAGAGAGAGAGAGAGAGAGAGGCACTCACCTACAGCCGTTGTTGGAGGCAGATATGGAGGAAGGTGCAGGAGCAGAGGATGTAGTGGGGAAGGGCTGACGACGACGCATAGCAGCTATCCGAGGGTGGAGTCAAGGTAGCACAATCCAAGGAGCGGTACCGATGTAGAAACTACTGACCATATCTATCCAATCACATGGTGATGTGGCTATCTTAGAGATTCCCAAAGGCTCCGTTGTTGCTTGGCGACAGTGTGGGTAAGGGCGCCACCTATATAAAGTTGTTGTCTAAGGTGGAGATGACATCTGCTGCTGTTGCTAATGTTTGGCATGAGATAGACGAAGGTTTGAAGGATGACAAAGTGAGAGGAGCTCGCCGTGCTGCCGCTCGACTAGAAAGATGAAGCCGCCGTTGGAGGAGGAGTCAGCATCCTCTCGTGGCTGCTGCTAGGGCTCTTGGATTGCATGGTGTGCCATCGTGAAGGAGAGGAGAGAGCGGAGTCACACGAGGAGATGAAGCGTCAAGGTAGTTTTGTCCATTTCTTTCATTACCTTTCGCTCTTTAGGACGCCACTTTTGTTCTCTGCCATGAAGATTGGAGTAGGGCCACATGATTCGCATCAAACGGATGGAGCGGCGAAAACAGTAGCAGCATTCCTAATGAGGGCAGCATACAATATGATTACCCCACATATGTATATATATACATTGTTTGGCACATTTTTAAGATAAATGAAATCCCGCTCATGCATGCACGTCATGTAAAGTGCAACACCTAGACGAAAGAAAGAGATGTACACAATGGTGACACATGCATGCTAATTAAGTCTAAGTCCAAGTTTGGAATTATACCTCAGTGGACAGCCTTCGTCGAAGGCTGACGAAGTCCCAAGAAAATGGCGACAAGAAGCTGTGACGAAAGCCTGAGAACAGTCCAAAAATAGCACAAGACAGCTCCAAAATAGGCCCGACAGTGGCCTAAGACCAGTCCAAAATGAGCCCAACCGCGGCCTAAGAACAGTCCCAAAAAATGGCCCGACAGCAGCCGCAAAATGACTAGCAACTAGCAAAGCCAAGCCCAAAAGTGGCCCAAGGGCAGTCCAAAAACTGGCCCACCAGCAGCAAGAAGGGCAGACCAGCAGCAACAAGAAGGGCAACGCCAGCAGCAGCCACCTGTCCATCTCTCTCTCCCCTACCCTCCCCCCCCCCACCCCCACCGGTCCCATTAAATGGGTCCACCGGGGGAGAGGGGGGGTGTTCCCCATTTGAAACAAAAAAAGAGAGAGAGAGAGAGAGAGAAGAGGAGGGAAAAAAAGAAAAGGAAGAAAAGAAAAAGAGAGGAGAGAGGAGGAACCGGTAGGGGGTCCACCAGTTCATCTCCCCCCCCCCCCCCCCCTCCAAACACACACACACCAGTTCCCCACAAAGAGGCCACCGGTGGGGGGTCTTTCTCCCCTTAGAGAAGAGCAAAAAGAGAAGGGGAGTGGGAGAGTTAAATGGCCATTAATGGCCTTGTTTTAGAGGTTGGTGAATACTCTGCAACAGTCCGGTTGACAGCTTATCAAGAAAGGCTAACATGGATTTTGACAGGAGTTTATGGTCCTCATCTGATTCCAGATCAGCAGGAGATGTGGAAAGAATTGTCAATGTGTAAAAATAAGTGACTTGCCATGGTGTGTCATAGGCGATTTTAATCAAATCAGAAATCCTACTGAAAGAAACAGAGCAAAGACATTCAATGGAGGCATGAGATTATTTAATGCTTGGATTGAAGAGTCTAAGCTCACGAAACTGCCAATACCTAATCTTCAATTCACTTGGTCTAATGGTAGAGAGAATCCTTCTATGTCCAAGCTGGACAGAGTTTTGATAGATGATAAATGGGAATGTATATTCCTTATGGCGAAAGTAGCTGCACAACCACGATAAGTCTCAGATCACAGTGCAATTATTCTTAATTGTCAGAGGACAGGGGGAAAGAAAAAGCCTTTCTGGTTGGAAAAAGTATGGATGAATAATGAAGAGTTTAAAACTTTTGTCAGAAACACTTGGCAACAAACCATATGCAGTCAAATCTTCAGTCGACTCTATTCCTGGTAGGGTCCAGATTCCCTGACGCATAGGTGGAACTAACATTCACGGATGGAAGGGAGTAGAGAAGGTAGGGAGAGAGGAGGCATAGTAGAGGAGGATGGATGGAGAGCAGTCCAGGGAAGGAGATTCCGTAAGGTTTCCCCTGTTTTTTCTCGGCCTCAGTCCAGGTTTCCTGTTCAACAGGATGTCCACATCCGCTGTCTAGTGAAAGGACGTCGAGTTAATCTTTGTCGTCAGGCGGTTCGATGTCTATTCTGCAAAGGTGTGGGGCATAGAAGATGGGCGTGTTGTTCTTGCTCCACAGAAGATGACAGTGGATACGGTGATAAGTTTTCATGAGGCCGGTGAGGAGGAGGTTAAGAGTATCCATCCAGGTATAAGACCTGTTTCTGGAGCCCTTGAAGCACCATGGTCACCGGAAATTTGTCAGGCGAAGGGGGTCCTGGAGAAAAGTGTGGTGGTCTCAAGTCTCTGTTTCTCCAGAGACTTCCTCTGCAGGAGGGACAGTGAAGGAAGCTCTGCTCTTTTCGTTGCGAAAGTGCTGTCCAGAGGAGAAAGAATAGGGGATTCGTGAGTTTGGTAGTCATTCTTTCCTGGTTCAAACTGCCAATCCCAGATGGAAGTCTGTAGCATGCTCCATGGGGTCACTACTAACAGAGAATTTATCTCTGTTTTTTGCCATGGAAGGTTGAAGATGGCACTTTTCCAGTGCAGGCAGGCATTACTAAATGGTGCAGATTCAAGGGCGTTCCTTTCCACCTGTGGAACCTGTCTACACTCCAAGCTATTGTTTCCTCCTTTGGCATCCTTAGGAGGGTAGATAATGATGTTTTGAGGGGTGAGAGTCTTGCTAATGCCAGAGCTTTGATTGAAGTGGAGTGCTTAAAACCACAGGAAGTTAAGATTGCAGTAGGGGAGATGTTTTTTTATTTTGATTTCACTAGAAGATGCAGAGATACCGGTGGAACAGGTAGATAACCAGCAGTGGACCTGGGCAGAGGTAGTGTCTGAGTATAAGATATACAAGGCGAACAGAGAAGCTCAACATGAAACAGGGACACCGGAGACACACTGTGGGTTGAAGCAGACGATGAGTTCAGGAATTGCTAAGTTGCAGCATCCTCCAAGTCATGTGCATGCAGGGGAAAGAAAAAGATGGGGAACAGAGGATAGAGCTCAAGGGAGGTGAGGAGTGGTCAGTCTTCGGTTTCCGGTTTTTTTTTTTTTTTTTTTTTTTTTGGGGGGGGGGGGGGGGGGGGGAGGGAGGGGGTATCACAGGGTGGTGGCGGATCTTCTTTTGATTGTGGAGATGTAGCTCTTTTTGAAGCCAGGGTAGTGGATGGTCGCAAGGTATCTCCCAGGGTGCCCGATGGAAGGAGGGAAGACAAGGGGTTGTCGAGTAAGGGAGATGTACAGTGGCAGGTTGTCAGACAGGATTGTCTAACCGGATCCGATATTGCGGTTCAACCATGGATCGTAACTTACTTCTAAACCGGACTTTGAGGGTTGGGGGTGAGAACCGGTTCAAGAGGCAGACCATTCGTCCAAACTGGTGTCTTCTTCCTCCGCAGAACAGAGTATTGGTGACAGATCGCCAGCGAGTCATCAAAGGCATTTTGATTTCCCTTCTCCACCTCAGAAGCAGCAAGGACTTGCAGGCAACATAGTGAAGGCATTGTCCTCGACTGTCTCACCATTTTTCCACAGATGAAGGGCTTCTTCTTGGTCAGAATTCCGATGCAGAAGATGTTGAAGGGGATACTACAGAGACAGCTTTTGGTTTCTCTTTTTCTCTCAGCAGGAGGAAGGTTCTACAGAGGTCGCAGGGCAGAGACGGGCATGGCTTTTGAGAAAGGGTCTGAGGAAATAGTCGGGAACAGTCAAGCAGATGATTGGGGGAGTTTGGTATCAGCTAACAGGCAGATAGCTACCTTGAAGGATGAAGGTTTACTTACGGAAGGACCTGGTAGTGATATTCCAGATGGTGAGCTGGCTACATTTGCACCAAATTGCAACCCGCTGGCACTGATTCGTCCTGTATCAGAGGATGGGTGCATTGAAGAAATTATTCCGTTTGGAGATAGAGATGGGGTATCATTTCAGGGAAAAAGAAGACATCGTTATTAGCTTCTTAAAAATCTGAGAAATGAGGCATTGCAGAACTCTGCTAAAAGGAGAGGGCAAGGCGGTGGAATTAAAATTGGAAAGAGGGAGGTAAGCTTTGTTAAGACTAATGAAGTCATTGATAGCTTAAGGGGGGGGGGGAGGGAAAATAGTGGTGGGGAATTTTGTTTCCTAATAAAGTTGTTGTCATGGAATGTTAGAGGTCTCAACAGTGACCTCAAAATGAGGGTAGTTAGAGATCACATCAGAACTTTGCATTTAGATTGTGTTTGTCTTCAAGAAACTACGATGAGGAATATGGATGACCAAGTTCAAGGATGTGGGAAGATTTACTATCTCACTGCATTTTTCAGATTGCAGCTCAAGAAATAGCTGGGTAATTTCTTCAGTTTATGGTCCTCATACTGACCAGCAGAGGGATGATTTTTTCCAGGAGTTGTACAGGTTAAACAATATGTTTTCAGAGGCTTGGTGCATACTTGATGATTCTAATTGTATTAGATATCCAAGGAAGAGATTGAGGGTTCAGAAATGGAGCAAGGAGATGGTCCGATGGATGGGTTGAATCAGTGGATAAGGGACTGGATTAATAGACATGGAAATTCCTAACAGGAAGTTCACATGGTCTAATCTCCACAACATAGTATTCAGTCCAGAACTGATAGAGTGCTGATGTCTACAGAATGTTTCCGTATACTCACATTAAGGGCTGAATAGAATGGTTTCAGATCATATACCTTTACTATTATTGACAGGTGACAAAGGTAAGAAGATCAGGTTATTTAGATATGAACTTGCATGGCATTATCAAGATGGGTTCAAGGACTTGGTTAGCAAGTGGTGGAGGGAGATACCATCTAATGAGTGTGCCTCTTCTACTTTCTCTAAGAAGTTGAAGTGTATTAGGAAGTGTTTAAAAAATGGGCAAGGCAGACTTTTGGAGCAGTCTCTGAGAGAAAACAGGATATTATGCAAGCCATTGATCAGCTGGAATTGGCAGTGAAGATAGTCCTCTGTCTGCAGAATATGATCAGAAGTTGAAGGAATATAAAAAACAGTACAACGAGCTGCTGCTTCAGGAGGAAATTAAATGGAAGCAACGGGATAAAGAGCACTGGCTGAAAGAAGGCGATAAAAACACTGCATTTCTTCATGCTGTGGCTAGTGCTAGAAGGAGGTCTTTGAAGATCAATCATATTAAGGACACTGAAGAGCTTATTGACAATAAGGAGGAAACCAAGGACAGGTTCATCAAATTTAATGATAATCTTTTCGAGGAGACCTTACCATGGAGACCACATTTAATAGAAGGGATGCTCCCAGAGATGAATGATGATGAAGCTGAAGCTTTGTGTAGAGTCTGTAGACCCTTTCAGGAAGAGGAAGTTAAAAAAGTCATTTTCAGCATGAACCCAAACAAATCCCCAGGTCCAGATGGATTTTCCTTGGATTTTTATCAATACTTTTGGGATGTGATTAAGGATGACCTGATGAAGGTAATGCTGGAATTTCAAGAAAGACCTTCCTATGTTCAATGCTTCAATTCCACGCACATTGTTCTTATCCCAAAGAAGGAAGGGACTGAAAGAGTGTCAGAGAGTTTAAACCCATCACTTTGTTGAATGGATGTTATAAAATCATTACCAAAGTTCTAACTTCTCGTCTTAAGAAGGTTCTTGGAAAGCTTGTTGGCAAGAATCAGTCTGCTTTCATGGAAGGGAGGTTTATTTTAGAATATTTCAGAACACCAGTAAATTGCTCATAATTGTGGAATTAATTACAGGTCTCAAGATTAATTATGAAAAGTCAGAAGCGGTTGGTATTAATTTACAAAATTATACTCTAAGGAACATTGCGGGTGCCACGGACTGCTCCTATTCTCAATTTCCTATTAAGTATCTTGGCCTGCTCTTGACTGATGGTGCCATTAAAGTTAGGGATTGGGATACCCTTGTCAAAAAGTTTGAGGGCAGACTTCGAGGATGGAAAGAGAAACTTCTTTCAGCAGGAGGTAGATGGGTTCTTTCCAAAACTGTCCTTTCATTCTTAGGGTTTTTATTATATGTCAATTTTTAAGGTCCCAATGACTGTAGAGAGAATTATAGAAGCTGCATGATCTTCTTTCTTTTGGGGTGGAAGTAAGAGAGAGAAGAAAGCTCTCCACTTAATTAGGTGGGATAATGTGTGCAGAAGTAAGGAGCAAGGAGGAGTCGACCTCACAAAAATTGAGACATTTAACAAGGCTTTGATGGCAAAATGGTTATGAAGCCTAGGGGAGGAGCAACAGTGCCTTTGGGGACTGATTGTGAAGGAGAAATGTTTCGTTCATTCAAGTAGATGGGCTCTTTATCCTTCTAGAACTTATAACCTGTCACCCATATGAAAGCATATCATCAAGGCTGCAGATTTGCCTTATCCTTCCATTGAATTACATGGTAATGGGAGCAAATTCAGTTTTGGAAGGATTAATGGTGTTTGCACCTTTGGAGATGCAACTTAGGAATTTGTTTCTATCATTACTAACAGTGGATATTCAGTTGGATAAGTTTTACCCAGAGATACTAATGGTCACTGCAATATACACTTGAGGAGGGACCCTACTGATTTGGAATACAGGGAATTAATCTCCTTATTAAACAATGTTCGTGATTTCCAGTTATGTCAGGATCTTCAAGACAGAAGACTGTGGAGATGGAACAAGGATGGTAAATTTTCAGTGAATTCTCTGGTTCAGTTACTACATGATGGAGGCTGCAGGGTGTGGTGGAAGGACATAGTGTGGGATAGACTTCTGCCAAATAAAATCAAAATCTTCTTGTGAAAAATAGCATGGAATAGACTTCCCACCACTCACAGGATTAAGAAGATTTTCAGAATTCAAATTTTTTCATGTATTTTCTGTGCTCCGTATGAAGAAGACCAGAATCACCTATTTTATGAGTGTCGTATAACTTCAACATTGTGGTCAATGCTTTGCAGATCAGTTGGTATTACCTGGAGGGAGCACTCTTCTGTTATGGGGCTATTAAAATGGTGGAAGGCAGCATGTCCTGATTCAAATCAGAAAGATGTATGGCTCTTGTTGGGTACAGCTTTGCTGTGGGCTATTTGGTTTGAAAGGAATAAGAGAGGGTTTAATGGTGTTTTCAACATTCTGAATAGAGCTATTCTTTGGACTGAGGAGTGGGGAAGAGCAGTGGGGATTTCTACTAGCATACTGCACAATACGTTGGACAAGGCTAAGAACTGGAAGCATTTTGTAATTTGATCATGTCTCTGTTTTATTTTTCTCATAAAACAGTTGCTTCGTATCTTCTATTTGGGTCTGTGTTTTCTCTGGGTCTCTCTGAACCTGAGATTCCCTGCTTTGTATGTGTTGCGGGACTCTTTAGTCCTCTAGTGTAAACTTTTTGCTCTTTAATGAATTGTGACTTTTGTCACTTTCAAAAAAAAAAAAAAAAAGTATGCAGTCATTCTGGACCTAAAATTCTGGCACTGAAACTCGGGCTCTTAAGCAAAATGCAAAAGTATGGGCTGACCAATGGAAACAAGATAGCTACGAGCATTGTAATAAGTTGCTGGAGGCTTTACATGAACTCGATAGAAATGAGGAAAGTACTTTATCTCGACAAGAATTGCAGCTTAGATCTAATTTGAGGACGCAATACTCGGATTGGCTTCATGAGGAGGAAGTTAGATGGAGACAGAAATCAATAGCTTCGTGGTTGAAAGGAGGAGATTTAAATACAAGATTTTTTCACCAAATAGCAAATGGGAGACGAAGGAGAAAACTCATTTCTCTATCAAAAAAGAGGCTGAATGGTTGGAGGATGAGGACAGGATTGCCAACGAGGTTGTTCAATTCTATACTGAACTGTTTAAAGCTGAAGCAAGGTGGTTTCCAAAATGAACAGATCTGATATTATGTTTTTGTCAGTGGCAGATCAAAATATGTTAATTCAGGCAGTATCAGAGGAAGAGGTCAGAGATGCAGTGTTTGGTTTAGGAGGGGATAAGGCGCCTGGTCCAGATGGAATTCCAATCCGTTTTTATCAGAAATTCTGGGATATTGTCAGAGAGGAAGTTATTCAAGCTGCTAAAGATTGTATTTGTGAGGGAGTTGGATGTGAAAGGCCTTAATCATACCTATGTGCTATTACTTCCGAAGAAAGAAAATGTAGAGCTTAAGGATTTTAGACCGATCAGTTTATTAAATGGCTCTTATAAGCTCGGATACTTGCTTCAAGGTTAAGCCGTCTGCTCAACAAATTGTCCAGCAAAATCTGTCTGCATTTATTCGGGGCAGGAAATTGAAGGACAGTTTTTTACTGGCTCCTGAGATATTAAATTCACTGAGGAAGAAGGGTACAAAAGGTGTGGTCAGTAA
This sequence comes from Zantedeschia hybrid cultivar, assembly GCA_030544215.1. Taxonomy (NCBI): domain Eukaryota; kingdom Viridiplantae; phylum Streptophyta; class Magnoliopsida; order Alismatales; family Araceae; genus Zantedeschia; species Zantedeschia hybrid cultivar. The sequence continues at coordinate 19,910,862 of JARZZO010000010.1, read as the reverse complement.
ATTAGACTTTAACAAAGCCTATGACAGACTACATCAGAGTTGTCTATGGAGTGTCTTGGAAGCTTATCATTTTCCACAGCAATGGATCAATGTTATAAAGAATTGTGGGACTTTCAGCAAAAATTTCCATAATCTTAAATAGCAACGTGCATGGTTTTTTCCCAAGCTTTAGAGGCTTAAGACAAGGAGACTCATTATCCCCATTATTATTTGTCCTTATTGAAAATATCTTGAGTAGAATGTGCAATAGAGCTGAGAATTCTGGGTGGATTAATGGAATTCAGATTTGCAGAGGTTTATCAGGAATATCACATCTAGAGTTTGCTGAAGATACAATCTTATTTTTTCAAGGAGATATGGAGAATGTGAAAGATGATATCCTTCATTTTGAGAAGCTTTGAAGCCTGTTCTGGTGTTGATAAGAGTTCTATTATAGGCATGGAATTCTGGATCGGGACCCTGGCGATCTCGATCCGATCCGGGTTAAAGGGTGAGTCACCCTATCGGTAAGACAACCGACTATGAACTCAAGAGTTGATAAAGATATGAACCAAAGAATGACTCAACCCTAAGGCCTTATGATGATGACTTTCAATAAGTGTTTTGATATTTTCTATATTAACAATAAGTGTCACTGTTTACTAAGGGAAAAAAAAATGAAAAACAATAGTCCATGAATTGTTTAGAAAGAAAGAAAAAGAAAAAAATATACTTGTCACTGTCTTGTTAAGTTTTTCTTACCGGTTTCAAATTATCTTTATGATAAATGCACCCCATGCTAATTTAAGAATTGCTTCATGTGTTTCATATGTAAAGTAAATGCCATGTATAATAAATAGGAATAGAATAAAGAAATGGTTTCTTTTAGAAAGATCAGTGAATGCAGTGGTGAGTGAGGGAATAGTAGGGATGTAAATGATCCCTACTGAAATCTCTTTACGAGTTCCCACAAAAGTTACAAAATATTTTTCAGGAATAGAAGACAAAAAATGGGCCTAAAGTACATCTGAAATGTTTAGGTATGGCCAGCTAGATTTATTTTCTTTAGGATATATGTTTTATTTCCTTTACATTTCTGTTGTATAATGGACATGACTTGCTTACTGTACTTTTTCATTACGCATCTTATTATTTTGTTTTTACATTTGTGCACCTACTAGAGATCTATAAGTGGGGCCATTATAGTAAGAAACCTCATCCTTCACATATAATCAAAGGTACACAATTACCAGAGCATTACAAGATTAAAAGAATCCATTATAAAAATGCTGCGGGACAGAACAAATTTATCTTTAGAAAGTACCGAACATATAGCAAGGGCATGAAGGAATGATGAACTCCAAGATGTGCTTATACCTATTAGCCTTATAGAAAGGGGAAGTTCTGCCTTTAGCAGCCTGGTAGCATGACCCAAAATATCCTCTTTTGACTGAATGTACTTTTGCAGAGTTGTAGCCCTAGTTCGAACCTGCAATCTGAAGGCATCAGTACAAATACAGGTAACCTAAAAGAATGAGAGACAGGTAGCAGTGTAAAGACAGGTAGCATAATCAGTATAAATACAGGTAACATAGCAGCCTGGTATCACGATAAACTTAAGAGCAAAAAGATTTGCATTTGAACAAGTTGCCAGCACTACCAGCCATTTAACTATTATATCTAAGCATGTTGGACACGTAGGAATTGCAGATTCCATGGCAACAGACTTGGAATAAACCGAAAAAGCATGATGAAAAATAAAATTACATTAGACCTCAAAAGATGCAGTCTTCAATTTCAATGTCAATGTTCGACCAAACAGAGACTCTTTTTGCATGTCATCTGATAATGCTTCTGCTATCTCTCCTGCAACAAGAAACTTGAAGAATGAGGTTCTTACGATCTTGTCTTCATTAAGTAAAAAAGCCAAGTACTTATCAAGGACCACAGACAATGGAACATAAACAAATACAAACTGCATGAATCATGTGAAACTGAATTAATATATGACAGGATAGCCCTTAGCAGAGGCAAATATCTGTCAACATGAAGCATTTAAGAATTGGTTTATCAGTCAGATGAAAGAGGAAATCACCACTTCAAGGTTCCAACAGAGAAAGCCAACCTGCAAAGATGGGTCCACTTTCTGTTGATCATGAGTTTGATCTTCAACTGGCCAACTTTGGAAAGCTGTGAATTTGGGTCCACTTTCTATTGATCAGAAAATCTGGTGGATAAGTTGGCCCGCTCTATTGATCAGAAATTTTAGTGGATAATTATGCCCACTATTGGGAAGTCAATTTGGAGAAAGAGGAACCCCGGGGAGTTTCAGAAAATCATGACGGACTCAAGATGGATCAAGTGGCTGGGTAAGTACATGAAATCATGGGGAGCAGCTTTGGAGGGCATCTAGAAGAGGGTTCCTTTATTTTGGGTAGACTGCAACTTTTGCAGTCCATGGGGATTATAGCCTTCTTGAGTATGGCAGAAGGTGAGTGTATAGCCATCAAATTAACGATGGGTGATAAGCCCCTCGATCGAAGGCTTTGAGGAGCTGGCAAAACTCTTCCAAGTAATAGCAACAAAAAATAGGATCCTGGAGCAGATTGAGGGCCTGGATGTCTTGGGGGAGGCAGACCTGCTTGATGAAGAAGATAGACAGCCAAGTGAGACATTGAAGACAGGCTACAGAGACATTCTCCACAAGGAGGAGATTTATTGGCAGCAAAGGTCAAGGGATAGGTGGATGTGAGACTTCATTTTTCTTTTAAAATTTCTTTGATTTAATTTTATTTCTTGTTCTATTTAGACTTTAAGAACTTCGGATCAGTCCTTAGGGACTCTACGAATGTGTGTGGATCAAGTCTAGATCCGTGCATTTGACCTCTCCCCATTGACCGTGAGTCAATGTTAATTACGCCGATAAATCAATCAGCAACCCTCGATTAACCATCCGATAACCCCCTTGAAAATAATCACACGCAACTTACAATGGCACCCCCACCTGTAGGAGTGGCCACTAGTGGCAACCCCCCCCCCCCAACCGGTGCATGGTTGGCAGTATCGGCTGATACCGATACGTATCGGCCGATACATATCGGTATCAGTGGAGACTGATACCATATTGAGTGGACCGATACTGGCCTGGTACTGGGCCAAAATGGACCCAATACAGGCCGATACGGCCAATACCGATATCGGTACGTATCGGTACCCTCCGATACCGGTACTGCCATCCTTGCATCGGTGCCCTCCCCCCCCCCCCCCCCCCCCAACCCCCCTCTCTCTTCTCTCTCTTTCCCCTCTTTCTCTCTTTTCTCTCTCTTTTTAGGAAACCCCCCACCGGTGGGGGGTTAAAAAGGCAACCAGGGGGGGAAGACCCCCACCGGTAGCCCTCTTCTCTCTCCGTGTCTGTCCCCCTTTCCCTCTCTTTGTTTCTCTTTTTTGGGCGAACCGCAGGCCACCCCTCTCTCTCTCTTTGGCTCTCCAGTGCAGCGGCTGCCACCCTTGTTGTTTGTTGTTGCCGTGGCTGTGCCCTGCTGCTGCGGCTGCTGCTCTTGTTTGTTGCTGCGGCTGCTGCTCTTGTTTGTTGTTGTGGCTGCTGCTCTTGTTTGCTGCAGCTACTGCTACTATTTTTGTTGTTGTTTCTGCACTTTTGCTACATCCTGCTGCAGCTGCTGTAGTTGCTTGGTGGTGTGGCTTTCTTGGCCAAATTTTTGGGCTTCTAGAGGTAAACCTTAGTCCCTATTTCACGCACACTATGCATGCATGCTTCGTGCTTCCTTTTTTATTGGTTTTACATGCATGTTAGTGCTACACCTAGGGTTAGCATATACTTGAGAAAAATTTGCCAAACAGTGGATTAAAGAAAAGGAGAGGAAGCAGCTTAGTTTCAGAGGGCGGTGGCTTCCAACAGGAAAAGACTTAATTCCATTAGAAGCATCAGAAATAGAGACCGGATCCTCACTTCAGGGAGAGGCATACAGTAGCATGTTAGATCTTTTTATGCCTCTTTGTTCACAGAAGAGGACAGAAGAAGACAAAGGATTGTTAAGTGCTTACAGCTTACTTTCCAAGATCTCCCTAGAGGAGACTAGGGATATATCTAGAACTTTCTCACAGCAGATTAGACAGGCTATCTCTTCTCTAGCAGGTGACTGACAAAGCCACTAGACCAAATAGCTTCTCATTGTTGTTCTTACAACCCTGCTAGAGTGTGGCAAAGCATGACACCACAGAGGTGGTGTGGGATTTCCAAGATAGGAAAGCTCATCTGCATGGCATCAACAGGACTTGTGTTGTATTTCTAGTTGATTTCTAAGAAGGAAGGATCAAATATGTTGTAGGATTATAGACCTATCAGTCTTCTTAATGGTATCTATAAGACCATCACCAAAATGCTAGCTTTGAGGTTCAGAAGGTGGTTGATAGTGTCATTAGCTACAATCAGTGTGCTTTCATTAAAGGTTGGACACATTCAAGAGAATTTTTTGGTGGTCCATGAATGCTTGCACGCTATGAAGCTCCAGAAGAAGAGACAGTTAGTTATTAAGCTTGCCTCTGAGAAGGCTTATGTTTGCGTCAGTTCAATTACCTATTCCAGAAGATGATGACGTTTGGTGAAAAAATGGGTGGGGTGGATCAGAACTTGCATCACTTCTAACAGATTTGTTGTTTTGGTAAACTAGGAGCCCTCAACTTATTTCCATACTGGGCATGGACTCTAGCAGGGAGACCCTATGTCTGACCTTCTATTTGTGGTGGTCACTTATTTTCTAAGTAGAATGTGGTACAGGACTGAGGAGATGGGTATCATTAGAGGCTTCAAAACTTACGCACGTGCGATGCACACTCACTTGCAGTATGCTGATGACACCATTCTTCTTGCCTCCAATGATGAGGACCAGATGTGTGCTTAGCCTAATGTTGAATTTGCTAGAGGTCAGTGGGTCGAAGGTGAACTTTGAAAAAGCCCTAATGGTGTTGAAAATTATTGGAGCTTACTTTGAGACAGGACATAGTTGTGTCTCTCGATGTATTTAGCACATTATTGACCTAACAATCATGCAACTACATCATCTTTCCAACAATCAAGTCAGCTCCATGTCTTACATGTTTTCTATGAATTTTTATGGATTGTTAAGCCTTAACCCACCAATCTACAGTCAGCCAGATCCAAATCTAATGAAGTTTTCTGACTGCCTGCCTACGTGACATCAGCCCTCTACAAGTGGTGCCACATACTTGTCCATGATAACTTTGGAAAAAAGATGATTTGTCAAATGACAAAGTCCCTTGAGGCTGGTTGGCAGGTAGACAACAACCTTTCAATTATGGATCTTAAGCTCATGCAACTAGGGAGAAATACTTGAAGATTCCCCTGGGTCTTGGAAAGAGTATATACAATGACAAGAAGAAAGTAAGGATATGCCTTATTCTCCACGCAACTACAAGCCAAAGAGCTAATCAAAAGCAATCCACAGTGGCCAATTTCATAACATTACGGCATCTTCCACTGTGTCCAGGCTCCAAATGAGCTAACTCGTCAGCCATTTTCAATTCCAATTTCAAGTAAAATCACTTTTAGGACCAAAGTGCAGGTCAGAAACTTTTAAAACTTGCATGAACTGTGAAACTGACATAACAATCAAAAGTGGGATTTATGTTGGAGTGGAATTAAAAAAGAAAAAGAGGAGCTATTTAGTTCTGAAATGAAACCATTGGAGAAAAAAGTATATATTAGTGTTGTGAAGCCAAAATTTCAACAAAGGACACACCATCTTTTACTTCAACATTATCCTTCATTACCGTCCTTCCTAAATGTGAGTTTATATCTTCAAGCAGTCGGTAACACAGTTCATCAAAGGGGGAACCATGATTTGTGACATAAGTGCATGAGTGTCAAGTGACAACACAAACACACAAGTTGGACGTGGCAAAGATTTAGAGGCCAGAGATTGGGATATGGGAGGTATACATACGTGCCATATTCATCTACACATCTGTCAATCTGTGGGCAGATAGTAGAGTATGACCAATTGAAGTTTGCCCAAATACAAAAGCATAAATGAAATATTAGTCAAATTATTGAATTGTAAATTCAAACAAATATTTTGAACTTTGAGGAACTATTGAAGTGCTGATTTTGAAATCCTACAATGGAGTGTCAACACACACTGCCCAAGTGTCCAACACAGCTCTCAATGTCCATCAAATCATAAGAGAAAGAAAGCACATATGATCAGGCATAGCATGAAGACAAGATATTTGGGCCCTAGCAAGCTGAATCCAAAAGACAACCATGAGATGCCCAGTTCACACATATGAATAATTTAAATACAAAACAACTCAGCCTCTTAGAGAAGGGTGAGCATCATAACTTCCCAGCTAGAGGGCATGTTTGATGCACAGTTCATCACTAGAAGTGCATAGCATTCCCCCTAAGGTTCAGAACTAAATCAGCCAACAGTATGATTTGCAGCTCATCTAAAATTGCAGAACTTCAGAAAGGATAAAAGAGAACTGCTTTTATACTCCAGAGGGGATACTTTTAGTAAACCTGTTTACATAATAAACTGATTTTATACTCCAAAGGGGGACACTTGTATACATTTTAAATCTGTTTATTAAAAAGATAGTATTGAATACCACTTGCAATAAATTCAATCGTGTATGTTATTAGGTGAAACTGCTCAACACATAATTTCCTGAGGGTGAATTTTCGAAAACATGTATGATTGTAAGCAACTTTACATGCAAGAGCAATGAACAAATCAGGACTTGAAAAAATCAATGATTTTGTGGCATCAAAATGCAATTCTTCTCATGACACAATTCTTCTTTTGTAAATATTGAAAGCATAATCACAAGCCCTCATTAGTTAATTACAATAGTGATCTTGCACAGCATGGTAAAAAACATTTTAGATCGCAACATTCATATTCAATCAAAAAACTAAAGGATCTAACATGCCTCGTGCGCGCAAGCGCACGAGAGAGAGAGAGAGAGAGAGAGAGAGAGAGAGTACCTACCCAAAAGAAAAAAAGGAAATGACATCTGAGACAAAACACAAGAAATTACCCAATTTTTTGTAAAGCAATGACTGATCTTCGGTGCCTGAGAATGTTCTCTCATTACTAATACTCTTTCGCAACCTAAATTGAGGAGTATCTGTGTTCCCTAAGCCAAGTCCTGCTGATAAGAAAAAGTCTAAAGCAAAATACAAATTAGATACATTACGTTGTGGTGATTGAAGGATATAACTAATAACTGACAAAAAGCCAATAAAAGATGGAGTAAACCATGCTAATGAAAATGCAAATACTTGTAACATTAACATGCTACCCCAACAACACAATATACAAAAGCTTAGCAAACATAGTAGTTAAGCAGGACTTTATTCAAAAAAAAAAAAACTTTTCTAAAACTAAAACCCCATAAATTGTTATAAGGCCCTAAATGGATTAATGGCTTATATTTGCTTGGATCATCTTTCATGTCCTTGTCTTCTATCTACTAAAGAAGTTATATTCTGCCAATAAGAATTTGTCTTGGAAACCATCCACTAACATTCCAAATAGAAACAATGATTCTAAGGTTTGCTGACTCACTTTGAATTGATACATCATAAGATTATGGGAGTCAGTTTAGTTTCCAAACCTTCCAAGTCCTGAAGCAGAAGAGATGATACAATACCAGCCCCCTAACACATTATGAATAATTAACAATTCTAAGAAGAGAACTCACGGAGTTGTACAAGTCAGTCTGAGTCAAACCAGTATGTATCAGCTTTTAAGATGCCCTGATACTCGTATGGTGAATGTTGGTTCAGTCACCCATGCTAGGGACTAGTAGAATCTATAATAGTCTCCAACCTAAGTGCATACTACCATCTAATAGTCTGCAACCTAAGTGCATACTATCATCACTTTTTTCTCAGCATATTCTATCTCTTTTCCTACAAAGGAAGGGTTGACATTGGAATGTCAACAAATAACTCTAATGAAAACTTAAAAAATTAATTTACATTTATCTTAGCAACATTTACATGACTGTGTTTCAACCAACTTATCAACCTAGGCAAGTGTCAATCTTAGTCTCTTAGAAATGTGTAATCATCAGGTTATGCTTAATTCTCTTGCAGTTAAATTGATTGGGTTCTGGCAAAGTACAATAATCAAAAGAAAGATATTCATATCGATGAAACTCATACTCCAAAAAGCACAGTCAATCTTTTTTTCTTTTTTTGAGAAAATTGTGGGTGCACCACCAATTTTATTACCAAGGAAGAGATAGTACAACTAAAAGAGTGCAGGAGGAGATATTCCTCCACAACCAAGCTAAAAAATGGATCTGCATTATTACAAAAATTTATTTCCAATATTTAACCAACATCCTCATGTAAAACCATAGTTGTCAAGGCGCCAAGGAACCCAAGGCATTCTCAAGACACCTAAGCAGTGGTGACTTGGGTGCCTCCTTAGAATATATGCTAAATGTATTAACTCTAATTACAGGAAAAACAAGCAATAGAGAGGGAGCTGTGCACAGCTGTGGGTGTGTGCATAGAGAGTAATGTCTCACACAGTCACAGACCATGAGACATCATGCGCTGTGCACAACCATGTGTGCGTGCATATGTCTCAGAGAGGGAGAGAGAGAGGGGGAGACAGAGAGAGCTAAAGAGGGCTTCAGCCTTGTGTACACACCTCTGTGTGAGCGAGAGTAACACGCGCACACGCACACACAGAGAAATAGATAGGGTTTGGAGCCCCTGTGAGGTTGTGCATGACTCTCTCTCTCTCTCTCTCTCTCTCTCTCTCTCTCTCTCTCTCTCTCTCTCTCTCTCTCTCTGTGCGCATACACGTGTGTGTGTGAGAGAGAGAGAGAGATGGCTTACAGAAGATCACCAGCGGCCAAAGCAAGAGAGTTACCATCAACAAAGAAGACAAATTGGGTGGAGGCCGTTGGAAATGGCAGGTAGCAGTGGGACTTTGACGGGGTGGCCGACAGCATCCGAAGATGGGGACGGCAATAGCAAGTGGCAGCGGCCACTGGCGGTGGCGATTGGCAGCAGCGAGTGGTTCGGTGACAGTGGCTGGCCGCAAAAACCCTAACAGAGTGTGGGGTGGGGGGGAGCAAATAAGGTATAGGGGGAGGCTTTAGGGAGTCCGGTGTCGGGGCATCAGGTTGGGGGGTTTGGGGAGGGGGGATGGGTGGGTGGGTTACGGTTCTAAAATAGGATCTGTGATCCTATTATTGGGCCGGACAGAGCCAGGCACCCACTATGCACCTGGGCACGCTAAGAGAACCGCGGCACTTGGCCCGCCTTTTCGTGGCCCAGGAAAGGCATCCGAGTGCCTAGCCCCTCCATATGCACCTTTGCACCCAGCCGGCGCCAAAGCGGGCGCCTTGACAACTATGAGTAAAACCTACTCCACTTATAAAAAAGATGCAAGATACGAAGGCACACACTTTCTAAATACATGTGACTTCCCTGAAAAACTGCTTCATTGCCTTCTCTCCACAAACTACAGCAGATCGCATGGGGTAGAAAAGCAAACACCTTCCCTTTTTCACTGTTCCCTGTCTGAGTTCTAATCTGTTTGAAACTGCATCACGACTCCTAAACTGAAGCAAAACGGAGTGGCATCCCTGTCAAGTATCCATAAGTATTCCAAACCTGTCCACTGAAACTACAGTCGAGGAATAAAAGGTCAACATCTTAACTGCCCAAACCTCCGAATGTACACCTGATGTCACCACCTGCAATCCATTTGGCTCTATACACTTAACTAGTCGTTTATGCTACAACAACATAAAAGACATAATTTTTAAAGGGACCTTAAGCTTCCAGAGGAAACCAAAATATGGGAAAGTGAGCCTGTCCCCAGCAATTATACTGTACAAAGGCTTGACTGAGAAATCCCCCTGCCCCCAAATTGAATTTCCATTTAAGCTGGCCTCTCTTGTTGATGGACATTGACCTCTCACTTAACAAATTACGCAACAAAATATACTCCTCAATTTCATTATCTTTAAGGGCTCTGCACAAGACAATGTTCCGTTGTACTTGACCATTACACCAGCTATAACAGTCTGAGATCATCTCCATTTCTTGAGTACTACCCAGAAGATCCTTGCAGACCTATCTTTTAAATAATAATCACCTGCCCATTTTTCCCACCAGAAAAAAAGTCTCCTCTCCATTCCCAGGGTCAATAAGCCTACCTCTTAAAGAATAATCACTTGCCCATTTTTCCCACCAGAAAAAAGTCCCTCTCCATTCCCAATGTCAATAATAATACCTTCTAAACCCATTTGGCAGCCTTCAAAATCCCTTTCCAAATTGGTGACATGTAATTAAAATTGTCGGTCACCCAAACAAATCTTAGAAACTATAGGGTAGTGTTTATCTTGTACAATTTTCTTCCAAAGCACCTTCTCTGAGCAAAGTTCCTGCAGCCATTTGCCCCAAAGCAAGATTCATTGTCTGCAAAACTTTAACTCCCAGACCTCTATGCTTGACTCGTCTACAGACATCTTCCCATCTGACCAAGGAAATACCAGTAGAGTTTTCATTAGTACGTCCCCATAAAAACTTTCTTCTGATGCTGTCAAACTTATTCCTGACCATCAAAATCGATTCAACTTATTTTGTTATACAAAGTCATTAGCTTTAGAACTGGTCACATCCAAATACAACTCATTTAACTTCAGAGGTGTTAGGAGGTTATACCACATCAAAATCCCATCACAAGTGGACATCCACTTTGCCTATGTGCAATAACAAAGTGGAAGCCTGGCATCAGGTCATCCTTGTTTTACATTATAGGATCAAATGAACCAAGTTTCCAAAGTTGCCTTTTCAATGAAGAAGCACCTTTTCAACTAATCTCTTTATAATTGGAGCCGTTATATCTTAGGCATTTGAGCTGAGCTTTGTTTGAAGGAACTTAATCAATTGTAGCTAGCATTCTTTGTTTCCCTTCTGTCATAAGATAGGAATCTCTCCTTTCTTTTCATGATTGAACCACCCCTCTTTATTTTTTGGTGGTTCAGTCCACATTTTATTTGAAAAAAATACCCAGACCACTGGAACAAAGAGAAGATAGTGCACATAAATAAGCACTTTTCAGCATCAACAAAAGTTCTTGAGTTGGCTCGACATACAAAAAAAATTAAGTTCAGTAAAGAAATGTTCCTTAACATAAGGAATTAAAGAAGAAATAAATCAGCAACTATATACTGACCAATGGAGCTGGGAGAAAATAATGCACATAAGTAAGCACTCTTTTTCAGCATGTCTTCACATGTATTGATGCCAAGAACATCTCGAAGGATATGTTCAGTAACCTTTCCGATGCCCCCAATCTGTGCATACTTTAAGAAATGTCAAACCAAATTTGTTTAAAGAAAGCTTGGAGAAACAAATAGATAGTGCATATCATAGAAAACAGATAAACTATACCACCTACGATGATAAAAGGAGTAAACAATCTACATGGCTTCTCAAAGGAATGCAAATAGCTGTGAGGGCAGGAGAGAGGAGAGAAAAAAGAGGTTTTATACTGCCACTTTGTAGCAATGCACTATAACCTTTCATTCAACTGTTGGCAATCAACAGCGAAGGATCCGGTGAATCTTCCTCCAGCTCCGGCAATGATTTGTGGAGAGTCCAAGGTGGGGAGAGTTTTGTTAAGGGCCAGCGAAACTTCCTGGTGGAGGACCGAAGATCTCGGATCGATGAAGACCAATGTGAGGAGGAATCTTCACCACTTCCTACTCATATATCGGGTACACCCATATTTCCTGCTTTTGCAACCCCCCCCCCCCCCCCGGCCCAAAAAAACAAAAAATAAAATAAAAATTCCCATTCTCCTCTGTGACCTTCCCAAAAGCATCATGTGATCACCTATGTCACCGCCAAGCCAACGTAATCGACCAAGGATATGGAAAAGATTGTGGATTCTGCAGGAGTTGCCAACCAGGTGGATGATTGGTCAGATGCGAACATTCTGGAAAGGGCTGGAACTTTGGGGGTTCAGGTTCAAAACAAGGTGGGCCAGTATAGAAAATTATGGAAGACTTGTATGAAGGTGCTCAACCTCAGTCTTTCAACAACAAGGGTTCGCAGGAGCTAACGCAGTTTGTTATTGTCAACTGAGGTTCACAAGACAGTAGGTCAAAGCTGTAAGAGCAGGCAGAGAAGGGCAGGTCATATTTCTCAATGAAGATGGCAGCATGGAATATCTGCGGGTTGAATGCTGGGAGTTGAATGCTGGGAGGAAACAATGTGCAGTCAAGAAATTGATGCGAAAGAGTCAATTGGAGATTGTGTGTATTTCAGAGACGAAAAAGGAACAGTTCAACCACTAGTTGGTTTCAGCTATAACTGGGTTCGTTTTCACTGATTTCGTTTTGAGGAATCAGATGGAAATTCAGGAGGCATTCTAGTGGCATGGAATACTAGTAAGTGGACAGGTAGGTTATTGGAAGTGGGAGAGCATTCAGTTTCTGTGGGATTGATATCTAACGTCCATTGCTTACTGAAGTTTACAGCCCAAGTGCATACATAGAGAGAAGAATATTGTTTACTGAACTGGTACAAAGTCATAATAAGTTTGCCCTTCCATGGTGTATAATGGGGGATTTCAACGAAGTCCGTAGTCCAGCAGAGAGAAAAAAAGCTGGCAGAATTACAAGGGGTATGAAGGAATTTAATAGTTGGATAGCACAGATGGGTTTGATTGAGTTGCCTCTTCGTGGACAGAAATTTACTTGGAGCAACTCAAGAGTGCATCTTTCAATGTCCAGAATTGACAGAGTTCTGGTGGAAGACAGGTGGAAGGAGTCTTTTTTTGAGAAAAACGTGGACTGTACCACCAATTTTATTAAGGATAAAAAAAGGAAGTACAATAAAAAAGGATAGGAGAGATTCCTATCCTAGAAAAAATAAAAAACAATGAAACACAACTCTACTTAAAGAACTTATGCCAAATATCGGGTGATAGCCCTATAATATGGAGAGACCAGCTATATACAAAAGAGCTGTTCTAAAAGAAAAATTTTCAACATAAATTTTACTTCCCCTAAAAATCACATCATTCCTCTCTCCAGATGCTCCAGCAGATGGCGTGAGGAAGAATTCCTAGAATACTTTTCACCTCCCGATGACGTGTCCTTCTCCGCAACTGCTTAAAAAAGACCCACATATCTTGAACTGACTGGAATGTTGGGATGAAGTTCATCAAGCTGCCAAAGACATTCCCATACTGCTTGACTGACTATGCAGGAGACTAATAAATGATCTACGTCCTCATCATAGTTACGATATAATGAACAGACAGTCTCCCCATTAGGGCACCATTTGCGTCTATACATCTTTGTAATGATCCTCTTCTCATATACAAGCCACATAAATGCCTTCACCTTGAGTGGAGCCTTAACCTTCCATACCTCCTCGTTCTTAGCATATCTTGGCAATATACCTTCAAGAACAGCATAGTAAGACAGTGAAATGCCCTTTTGTAGGAGCCCAGACCATTCTATCAGACTGAGTGAGATTCAATTTAGCTGAATTTAAGTCATTCATCAATGATATAAGTTCCTGCACTTCATCATCCTTCAGACTTCTTCGCAGCATAACAGACCAGCTAACATGATTTCCTTGTATCTCATAAGCCTCTTTCACAAAACACCACTGATTCACAGCAATGACAAATGACAAAGGGTATGTATCCTCCAAAGGACACTCTCCCAACCATCTGTCCCTCCAGAAAAGGATATGCTGTCCATCACCCAATTTATACTGGATATGATCTTGGAAATGCCTTCCAGCCTTAATAATATCAGACCACACCGGGGACATGGAAAAGAGATTGGCAGAGTTTAAATAGTATCTCCTCATTGGCATGTAATGCTTAAAACTGATCACATTTTTTCAAATACTCGCACCTTCATCCATCACCTCCCAAAGCCATTTGCCAAGCAAAGCTAGATTCCTAACTTAGATGTTTTTAATGCCTAATCCTCCTCTATCCTTAGGTGTACAGACTTTACTCCACTGGACAAGAGGTATTCCATTCTTATTGGCATTATAACCTCCCCAAAGAAACTTCCTTCTAATCTGATCAATTATCTTATAAACTGCTACCGGCATTAAGAATACCGATAAATAATGCATAGGAATCACGGACAGAACTGAATTAAGAAGTGTTATTCTTCCCCCAAGAGACAGGAAATTTGTCTTCCAAGCTGATAACCGATGTTGAATTATCTGCACAATTGGCTCCCATTCAGCAACATGTATCCTTCGATGATGTAAAAGCAGTCTCAAATATGAAATTGGAAATCTCCCTATGCCGCACACAAGTGAATGAGCTATTTGCTGAGACAGTTCATCATCTAAATTAATTCAAATGATAGAGCCCTTATCATAATTTATTTTCAGCCCAGAACAAGCTTCAAAACTTTTCAGAATGAATGTGCAATGGTCTGCGAATTCCTTAAGTCACCTTTAAAACAATATTGTGTCGTCGGCAAACTGTAGGTGAGACTCCTGGGAGATTCCTGCAAATCTGAACTCCTTCTATCCAGCCATTGATCTCAGCTTTATAGAACATCCGATTTAAGATGTTAGCAGCAACAACAAACAACAATGGGAACAGCGGATCTCCCTGTCTCAGCCCTCTAGTACTCTGAAAGTATCCATAAACATTGCTATTCAGAATGATTGATAATCTAGCCGTCGTTACACACTTCTTCATCACATTAATCCACTGCATCGGTAATTGATGACTCTCCAGAATATTCCAAACACACCTCCAATGGATTCTGTCATAAGCTTTGTTAAAATCAAGCTTACCAACAACTCCTTCATCACCTATTCTCTTCAAAGAAAACAGAATTTCATGGGCTAATAAGAAGTTATCCTTCAGATGTCTGCCCTTAATGAATGCAGATCGAAAGGGCTGCACAATTATGTTAAGAACATGTTGGCCCGAAAAATTTTCATGCACAATAGTATTATCCAAGTATGCATATGCACATGATTGTGCGAAAAAAAAACTACATAGCATATGCTCATATTAATGTGAGCTCATGATGTGGAAAATACGCATAGCACATATTCATATTCATATGAGACCATGTTATGCAAAACAAAAATAAATAAACATACACCTATGATATGAGGGTTGATGTTAAATGAAGACTCCCTTATATGCAAGGGAATACATAGGACTATATGCATATATTAGGAGGGCAATGGGGCAAGAAACATACCTAGGCCAAGAGGCCTTAATCGAGGCTCTTGCAAAGGCCTAAAACAGCCCCGAATCACTCCTATATGCTGTCCAAGATCAAGCCCTAAATCTCCTTGATAACCTTAATGGAGAGGCCCAAAGGGGAGCCCTAAAATGCAGCAATAAAAATGCTCCAAACGCTGCAAAATAGGGGCCCAAAACAGTCCCGAAATGGGCCTAAAACAGTCCCTAAATGGGCCTAAAATAGTCCCAAAATAGGCCCAATAGCAAGGATAATGGGCCCAATAAGGAGTCCAAATGGACCCAAAAAAAAAAAAACAGTCCCACAGGGCTCCAAAACCTGCAGCCCAAAGAGGAAAATCTTCAAACTCCCAAAGTAGAAATATGTCCAAAATAAGAAAGAGCCAAGTGGTCCCCTCTCTCTCTCCCCTTTATTTAAATAGGAAAGAAGGAGGGAGGAGAGAGAGAGGAGGAACCGGTGGGGGTCCCCCCCACCAGTTGGGGAACCCCCACCGGTTCCAAGAGAGGAACCGGTGGGGGGTGGGAGTTCCCTCCCTCTTCTCTCTTTTGAAATTCAAAAATAAAATAATGGGGGGGGGGGGAGATTAATTAAAGGTGAGTTAATGGGTTTCTTAAACCCCTTTTCACACTTGGTTAAGGATCCCACTAAAAGAACCCCATTTAATTCTAACCCCATTCACACTAGGAAAACCAAAAAGTGGGACAATTAATGGGCTAAACCCCATTAAAATAAGCAAGTAAAAGAAGGGGAGAGAGAGGGGGAACCCCCAGCGGTTTGCTCTCCAAACCGGTGGCACCCCCCCACCGGTTGGAACCGGTGGGAGTGTCCACCGGACCCCCCCCCCCCCCACTCTTTCACTTCTCTCTTCTCTCTCACCCCTCCTGAATAAAAAAAAGAAAAAGGGAGGAGAGAGAAGGGAACCGGTGGGTACCCCCACCTCAGGCTTCCCCGGTGGCACCCCCCACCGGGCTCAATTTGGGGCCTATAAATAGGACCCCATAGTCCTCAATGCAACACAGACAGGGGCATACACCACTCCGTATACTTAAAAGGTGGAAAATTTCTAAGGAGAAGTTCATCTGCGTTCAAGACCAAACTCGGTGTTTCTCACCCGAGTTTGCTATGTTTTGGAGGATCTTCTCATCCCGGAGAGCTCTCTTCCTAAAGTTTATTCCTAAGGGGAAGCTCTGCCGAATTGTCTCTTGTAAAAGCCTTCTTCATAAGGCAAAGTTCTGCTGGAATAAAAACGGCTATTTCATGTCAAAATGTGTGCCTGTGTGTCATCAAATTAAATAATTAATACCATGTTTTAATACTTTAATATATATATTTAATTTTCTAATTACTCTAAAAAAAATGAATTAAAAATCTGTACATACTCTTAACCTAATCTTGGCCTCACCCCATACATAACGAAGCATAGATTCATAAAAAAATATATACTTAAATTAAAAATGACTTAAATACCCTTCATGATTAATTAATTAATAAAACCTGTAAAAATGATTTAAAATTAGTAAAATGAACATAAATATCAGAAAATTTCTGTAAAAATCAGTAATAATCAGTAAAAATCAGAAACCTAATCTGAAAACCATATTAAACCAAAAATATAACTTAAATACCCTTAATATATTCAAGTAATTAATAAAAATCAGTAAATTAATAAAAAATCCATAAAATTCGGTAAAAAACAGTAAAAATTAGAAAACCAAACCTGAAAGCATATAAAATTTTCGAAATATCTAAAATACCCCTAAAACTTAATGGAATTACAAAAAATACCCTCATCCACAATAAAAATTGTAAAAATCACATAAAATTCTTTAAAAATGTCAAAATCTCTCTTATGCCCAAAATACCCTCAATATGATAAAAATAAATAAATAAATCTCAGGAAAAACATAGACTCTAAGTCTAATAAACCCGATTTCAGGTAAAATTACCAAGATACCCCTATAACTTAAATATGTTTAAAATGATCCTAAAATACATTCTAAGGGTCTTCAAGTTTCCCCAAAATGCTAAAAAACTTAAAATAACCATAATACCCTATACATTCCAACTTAGCATAATTACAAAAAATACCCTTATGAGTCTAAAATACTTGGAATCAATCCAGATAACTTGGAGTCAATCTAAAACCATATAAACCCATCCTAAACTTGGGTGAGGCCAAGAGCTTAACCTAAAACATATCTTCATATGCATGTGCTGCCTGTAGTAGTAGTGTTGCATGTTATAAGGGCATCATACGGACGGTTAATCAAGGGTTGTCAAGTAGGTGCTCGACGTAATTAACACTGACCGAGGTCAGTGGAGAGAGGTCATATACTCGGATCTTCGCCTGATCCGAAGTCCCGGATTCCCTGAGGGCTAATCCCAAGCTCTCATAGTCCAATAAATAAAATAAATAAAATCGACCTATATTTCTCCAGATAAAACAAAAAGACCCTAAAATATGACCAGATCCCTCGAATCCGATAGGAGAGACATGCTAGGTCAGGTCTAGAACCAACAGAACCTTACTCAATATTGAGGCTAATACACGAGCTATTATTTTGTAAGACCCATTGGTAGACTTATAGGTCTAAAATCCTTCAGCTCCACAGCTTGCTCTTTCTTTGGAATTAGAACCAAATAAGTATGATGTAGAGCCTCACATCCTGCCTCAACCACTACTACATTCCACAGCTGACTGCACAACATCTGTTTTAATGGTCTCCCAAATTTTTTGATAAAAAAATATGGGAATACCATCCAGACCTAGTGCTTTATCCTCACCCAAATCAAACACTGCTTCTTTTACCTCTTCCGCAGTGACAGGATGAATTAGCATAGTCTGCTCCTCAGCTGATAAAGTAGGAGAGTCAGGATCACTCCAATCTGGAAACCATCTATGTTCAGCAGAGAATACGTCTTTGTAAAAGCTTATAACTTCAGTTGCAATCTTATCTTTCTCTTCAATAACTTCATCTTCCTTTTGAATATAAGGAATATATTTCCGTCTTCTTCTCCCATTAGCTATTTGATGAAAAAAAATCTTGCGTTGAGATCACCTTCTTTTAACCAAGTAGCTCTTGATTTTTGCCTCCATCTAATTTCTTCATCTCGAAGCCAATCTAGATACTCTGCTCTAAGTATTGACCTTCTCTTCAGCTCCTGTTGGTTTAATGGCCTGTCTTCCTCTATTTTATCTAGTTGCTGCATAGATTCAATTATTGCATTAACATGACTGTACCTTTCCTGTTTCCATTTATCTGCCCAAGTCTTCATTTCGTTTTTGAGAGACCGCAGCTTCAATGAAAGAGCTTTCGGACCAGAATGATTGCCAACAGGTTGTTGCCAGGTCTGAACAACCAAAGTGCTGAAGTTTTCATTTTGAACTCAAACTTTTTCCATTCTAAATGGTTTTTTCCTACTTATCCTTCTTTGACAATTAAGAATAAGAGCACCGTGATCAGAAACCAATCTAGGCTGCGCAAACACCCGAGCTGATGGAAACATAATTTCCCATTGATCATTCAAACACTCTGCCCAATTTAGACATTGAGGGGTTATGTCTACCATTGGACCAAGTGTATTGAACATTAGGAATTGGTAATTCCATTAAGGCACAGTCTTCAACCCAATCATTGAACAGTTGCATACCCCTGTCGAACATTCTTCCACTGTTCCTTTCAGATGGCTGTCTGATTTGGTTAAAATCTCCGAGAATACACCATGGAGAATCAAATGTTTGTTGGCAAGCCTTCAGTTCACTCCACAACTCTTTCTGCTCTTGGATTGAATGTGGTCCATACACTCCTGACATCTTTGTCTGAGAGTCGGTGAATTTCACAGCCGAATGTTCACCAACATGTAACAAGTCCCCCACCCAATGCAATTTACTCCAGGCAATTATAACACCGCCTGACTGGCCTGATGCTCGTCTGTAAACAAAGTCAAGGTCACTGAATGAAGTAATTCTCCTAATGAAATTTATATCAAACACCTCAATCTTAGTCTCCTGCAGGCACATGATTTCTACAAAATGTCTTCTAATGAGCTCTTGAACAGATCTCTGCTTTATATTGTCATTCAGGCGCCTAGTGTTCCACAACAGCACAATCATCGGATACAAGCATTTCCCCAGCCACAGTGTTGTTCCTATCCCTCGAAAGATTTTTCAATTCCCTTTTTCATTTTTGCTTCACCAATGTCTCTCCAGGAGCATTTGTTTCCTTCTTATACAATTTCCTGAACTGTCCTACTCTACCTTGGATTTAGAGCCCTATACCCAAGGCTTTATATTCTAATTCTTTGTTGTCCCATTCCTTCATAAACACCTCTTTTACATCTTATGCAGTCTCTTTCCTTCTCTTGTATGTAATATTGTTGGCAATAAAGGAACCAGCTGGAGACTTTCTTGATTTTGCTTTTCATTGACATATTCTTCTGCACAAGAAAGGGACAGAGGAGGGCGGGATGAGGTAGGTGGGGATTCTGTTAGGGTATACATACCATTTGGAACTACTGGATGATCATTCGAATCTCCCCCGCAATCAACGATCGTCGTCCTCATCTCCAGCGCTGAAGAAGTCAGAGTCGGTGTGACTCTTTTCCTCCCTTACGTGCAACTTCGTCACAGGCTCATATTCCTTCCTCCACTTGCCTTCCTCATCTCGCGCCGAAGACCATGCACCAGCTCCAATGCCAGGGAAGCTAGGGTTCTCCCCAAATAAACGATCAAGAGAAGATTGCACTGCCCTTTCCAGTATCTTCCTCTACCCTATTAAGAGTAAGGATATTATCCGGTTTCCTTGTTAAGGTGGGTTGATTAAAGAAACCCAGATCCGACTCCAAGACCCGATCCTCAAGCTCCAACTTACATGGTTCCTTACTATTGGAAGAAACTACCTCCGGCTCAGTTTGACCCACTTGACCCGGCTGATTCATATCATCAACTGCACTAGTTACATGAGTTAACTCGTCACCCGACTGAGTCAACTCCGGCTCAGTTCGACCCACTTGACCCGAGCGATTCATATCATCAGCTGCACTATCTACATGAGTTAACTTGTCACCCGACTGAGTTAACTCTGTCTTCTCCCTCTCATCTTCAGCATCCGAAGAAACCCTAGCTGCTTTGTAAGCTTTGTAAGCCAATGCCACCTTCCTGTATGACCACTGGGATCCCCTCTCCTCTTCAATAAACACCGGCACCGGCTCCGGCTCCACCTTTATCCAAAAAATAGCATTAACCCAACGCATCCGCACTCCAAGAGGGATAACATTCCCCTGTTCCACTTCAATGAGAACCTAGGCAAAAGCTGCATTTTTCCATTGAAGAGTCCCGCTGTCCACCTTTTTGATCCAGCCAAAAGGCTTAACAACCTCCTTAAACACTTCAACATCCCACAGGTGCATTGGGATACCTTTCAGTCTATACTAGTTCTGAGACAGACATCCTATGTCCCGAGTTTCGATCTCAGGAGACCAAGCCTTCCATTCAATAGATGCATCCTACATTTAAACTTGCCTTTGAAAAATAACTCTTTCAGCATCTTCTCAGATGGACACCATAAAATAAGTTGATTTTCCTGAATAAATGTCCACCATCCCTTCACCTCTAGCCACCATTGTTGCAAAGATTGAAATAAGGAGTCAATCCTTGTGGGTCCAGACATAGAGCCCAACAAACACCTGTTGAAGAACTTACGATTGTTTTCAAATGCTGGAAACCAAGGCACTTCAATGACAAGCCCCTTCCAGCCATCATCTTCTTCCTCAATGATATGCTCCACTGTAACTGTGTCACCCTTATTTTCTGGAACAGACCTCTGCACGAAACAATTAGAACTTCCATGTCCCAAACCTCTACATCTCCAGCAAACTAGAGCATTCCTTCAATCACTT
This sequence comes from Zantedeschia hybrid cultivar, assembly GCA_030544215.1. NCBI lineage: Eukaryota > Viridiplantae > Streptophyta > Magnoliopsida > Alismatales > Araceae > Zantedeschia > Zantedeschia hybrid cultivar. The sequence continues at coordinate 19,889,697 of JARZZO010000010.1, read as the reverse complement.
GACCTATGGCCATTCTCTAAGCACCTGAAACACCGGCATGGAAAAGGCCTCTCTTGTCAATAAAACTTCCTTTATATTTCCCTGGAACAGTTTCAGACTTACAGGATAGCCTCTTCTTACCCTTATGTTTGGGAAGGTTTTTCTAACCTTCGTCGGGACCTGACCTAGATGTCTCTCCTATCGGATTATTTAGAAATCCATCTTTTGTTTCTTTGTTTATCTAGAGAAATATAGGTCGGTTTTATATTTTATTGGATTATGAGAGCTTGGGATTAACCCTCAGGAAATCCGGGACTTCGAATCAGGCGAAGATTCGAGTATATGACCTCTCTCCACTGACCTCGGTCAGTGTTAATTACGTCAAGCAACTGCTTGACAACCCTTTATTAACCGTCCGTATGATGCCCTTATAACATGCAACACTACTACTACACGCAACACATGCATATGAAGACATATTTTAGGTTAAGCCCTAGACCTCACCCAAATTTGAGATAAGTTTTATATGGTTTTGGATTGATTCTAAGGTATTTGGATTGATTCTAAGTTATCTGGATTAATTCCAAGTATTTTAAACCCGTAAGGGTATTTTTGTAATTATACAATTTAAGAATTATAGGGGTATTATGGCTATATTAGTGTATAGAAACAAGTTTTAATGATTTCAAAACCTTATCAGATTTATAGGGTTATTTTTAAGTGTATAAGGGTATTTTGGTAATTTTACCCTAAATCGAGTTTATTAGATTTAGAGTCTATTTTCTTATGAGATTCTTATTACATGGAGGGTATTTTGGTCATAAAATAGGTTCTGGAGTTTTTAAGGATTTTATATGATTTTTACAGATTTTTATTATGAGTGAGGGTATTTTCGTAATTTTATTAAGCCCTAAGGGCATTTAAATTATTTCGAGAATTTTATATGTCTTCATATTTGGTTCTCTGTTTTTTTTTTACTGATTTTTATTGATTTTCTTTTATTAATTTTACTGATTTTTATGATTAATTAATTAATTAAATATGTGAGGAGTATTTGGGTTATTTGGTTCAATATGATTTTTAGGTTGTATCTCTGATTTTTACTGATTTTTGCAGGTATTTTCTGATTTTTCTAAATTTTAAATAATTTTATATTTTTTTATTAATTAATTAATTATAGGTCATTTTTAACTTAAATATGTAATTTTATTATTATTCCTGAATCTACACCTTATTTATATGTGGGGTGAGGCCAAGGTTAGGTTAAGGGTGCACACAGATTTTTAAGTTTGTGAAATTAAGTATATACATACATATAAAGTATGAAAACATGATATTGTTAATTTAATGACACACTAACACACATTTCAGATATGAAAAGATCGGTCTTATTTCGACAGGGCTTCGCCTTATAAGAAGGCATTTTACAAGAATTATTCGGCAGAGCTTCCTCTTAGGATTGAACCTTAGGAAGAAAAACTTCTCGAAATGGAAAAGATCTACAAAAACGCAGCAAATCCGGTTTAAAAAATCCGAATTTGGTCTTGAATGCAGCAGGACCTCCTCTTTGAAAGTGTGGATATGGTGTGTATCCTTGTCTCTTCGTCCCCCTTTTGATTTGGGGGCCAAGGGGCCCTATTTATAGGCCCCAATTTGGGCCCGGTGGGGGGTGCCACCGGATGGGCCACGGTGGGGGGGGTGCCACTGTTTACATTCTCTCCCCTTCCCTCTTTTTTTTTATTTTTTAATTCCAATGGGTGAGAGAAGGGAGTGAGAGAGGGCATTGAGGAGGGGCGGGGGGGGGGGGGGGCGGGGCGGGGCGGGGTGGGGGCGGTGGACACCCCCACCGGTTCCAACCGGTGGGGGTGGCCACCGGCCTTGGACCCCCCACCGGTTGGGAACCGGTGGGGGGGTTTCCCTCCCCCTTATTCTTTGCTTTTCCCACTTTTCTTTTGGCTCTTAATGAGCCTCTCCCCTTTTGGTTTCAGATTTCCCCAAGTGTGAAAGGGGGTTTTTGCCCATTAATTTCAGACTTTGGCCAAGTGTGAAAGGGGTTTAGCCCATTAATTTCAGACTTTGGCCAAGTGTGAAAAGAGTTTAGGATGGGGATTTTAATGGAGGCTTTGCATGGAATTCTTAACCCATGTAAATGGGGTTAAGAACTTCATTAACTCCCCTCCTTTTAATAAATCCCCCCTTCATTTGAATTTTCAAATTCTGAAAAGAAAGAGAAGGGAGGGAGATCCCCCTCCCCCCCCCCCCCCACCGGTTTCTCACTTGGAACCGGTGGGGGGTCCCCCCACCGGTTCCCTCTCTCTCTCCTCCCCCCTCTTGGCCTATTTAAATAAAGGGGCATGGGAGAGAGGGGTCCACTTTCCTCTTTAGGAAATTTTTCTCTTGGGTTTTCAGATTTTTCCCCTTCTCTGGCCTGCAGATTTAGCGCCCCTTGTGGACTGGTTTTTGGCCCACTTGAGCTCCCTATTGGGCCTTCTTATTGGGCCACCTATTGGGCCACTTATTGGGCCTATCTCCCTTGCTATTGGGCCTTCATTTGAGGCCATTTTGGGCAAGTTTGGAGACTATTTTGGCCCCATTCCGGGACTGGTTTGGGCCTATTTCGGGACTGATTTAGGCCCTCATTTCGCAGCATTTGGCTCATCCTTGTTGCTGCATTTTAGGGTCCTCCTTTGGGCCTCACCATCAAGGGTTATCAAGGAGACTTAGGAGTTGATTTCGGAAGCATACAAGGGTGACTTGGGGCTGTTTTAGGCCTTCATAAGAACCTTGATCAAAGCTTTTTTGGCCTAGGTATGGTTCTTCCCCCATTACCCTTTATGTAATTTTATGTTTTCCCTATGTACATGAGAGGGTCTCCATTTGATATTATCCCTCATATCATAGGCAGATATACATTTCTTGTTTTGCATAACATAGTCCCATGTGAACATGTTGTTATGCATATATATATATATATTTTTTCATATAGTGAGCTCACACTAATGTGAGCATATGCCATGTAGTATTTTCTACATAATCATGTGCATATGCATGCTCAAATGGCATCATCTTGCATGAAAAAATTTCGGGTTCAACACCTTATCTTCTCCCCTCTCCACTCCGTCCATCCGCTTCTCTCTCCTCTGCTCTCCGCCATGACAATGACCGCCTTTCCCCTCTGCTCCACCATGCTCCACTCTCCGCTCCATACTTTGGTGAAGTATATAGGCGGGAGGAGTTAGTCCCTTTGTCTACATTATCTTGTCAACCAAGGATAGTATCTGATCATTCTGCTTTAGTGATAGATACATGCCAGAACAAGACTTTTAACAGGCCATTCGTCTTGAGAAAATTTGGTTAAATAATGAGGAGTTTAAATTGTTAGTGAAGAATACATGGCAGGATGATCCTCTTCCTTCAGGTGGTATGAAGGAATTGGCTATGAAGCCGAGAGCTTTGAAAAAGAAAATCAAAATGTGGGCGGAAGGACAGAAAAATGAAGAACACAAAGAAAAGCAGGAGATGCTAGCAGAGATAACCAAGCTTGAAAAAAATGGAGGAAGGGAGTTGACCACACATGAAAATGCTACATTAGCTGTGAGATTATAAAGTCAGATGTTTGCAAAGGTGTGTGACATTGGTTTGATAATGCCAGGGGGGAGAATTTGTCAATCAGACTTTCCTTGTCTTATTACACAAGAAAGAGGAGTCAGTGAATCTGAAGGATTTCAGGCCCACTAGGTTATTGAATGGGACTTATAAGGTGTTTACTAAAATTCTGGCAAACAGGTTGGGGAATATCATTGGGAGCATTATTGAGGGAAATCAGCATGCCTTCGTCCCTGGCAGGAAGTTGTTTGATGCCTTTGTCACAGCTCATGAATTGATTTCTCAATGAAGCAGGGAGGTAAGCAAGGAATCCTTATCAAATTAGACTTCAATAAGGCCTATGACAGGGTTTCATGGAAGAGCTTGTGGAATGTTTTGTCTCTTCATGACTTTCCAATCAAATGGATCCACATTTTGAAGGATTGCCTCTCCACAGCCTCTTTTTCTTTGTTATTCAATGGGGAGGTTACTAGATATTTCAGTAGTTCAAGAGGATTGCTTCAGGGAGATCCTATTTCTTCTTATCTGTTCATTTTGGTAAACATCCTGAGCAAGATGTGTATTAAAGCTGAAGAAAGTGGTTGGATTTCTGGTGCCAAGATCAGCAGAACACCTATTGTTATTTCTCATTTACAGTACACCGATGATACCCTAATTTTCCCGGAAGGAAGGACTGAACAACTGCAGAGTCTCCTATTTGCGTTGAAGAATTTTGAATATATTTCAGGAATGAAGATTAATTACGACAAAAGCTCTATTGTCGGAATTAATATGGAAGAGAATTTGATTTCTCAATGTGCAAATCTCCTGGGGTGCAAGATTGAGAAGCTACCTATTCTTTATTTAGGGCTTCCTCTACATTTTAAATCTCTCAAGAAGGTTGACTGGAATCTGCTTGTGATCAGATTGCAGAAGAAGCTGTTCAAATGGAAGGCAAGGAATCTCAGTTTAGGTGGAAGAATAGTCCTTAATTCTGTTTTATCAGCTATTCCACTTCACTATCTGTCTGTGTTCATTCTACCAAAGGCTGTGATGGCTCGGCTTGATCAGATAAGGAGGAAGTTTTTATGGGGCGGAGAGAATGCCAATTCAAAATCTGTTCCGCTGATTAAATGGAGTAAGGTGTGTATTCCAGTTAAGCAAGGAGCTTTGGGAATTAAGAACTTGATGTCCATGAATTTAGCCATACTTGACAAGTGGTTGTGGGAACTTTTGTCTCAGGAAGATCTTTTATGGAAGATTTTGAAGTTCAAGCATTATGGCTGCAGTGCAAAATTTTATGTTAAAGAAGAAAGCTCATCTTTGATTTCACCCTATCTGGAGGGGCATTTTGAATTCATCAAAGTGGGTGATTCAAGGTCTTAGTATTAAGGTTGGAAATGGGCTCTGTTCTGGCAGGACAGGGGGCTGGGTGATTTTACACTTGAGCAAAAGTTTCCTCTTTTATTTCTGCTAGCAGTTCAGAAGGGGGCTACTGTAATGGACAGTTAATCAGCAGGATGGTGGTGGTGTTCACTGGAATGTCTTGTTAAGAAGGAATTTAAAAGATAGCGGGATTGAACAGCTTGCTTCCATGTTACAGTTACTGACCGAAGTACAGATTGATGAGCACCAGAGTGATTCTTTTATATGGCATTGCAACAATAATATTTTTGCTGTTAGATCACTCTATGATCTGATAGAAGGGAGCCATTCTTTTATAGTAGATACCCAGAAGTTAGGAAAGTCAAATCACCATTAAATCCGAGCTTTCATGTGGTTACTGTTTCAGAAAAAATTGGTGACCAAAGCGTACAGGAAGTGGTGTTTACAAAATGACATGATTTGTCCTCTCTGTGGACTGTATGAAGAAACGGTTGATCATCTGTTTGTTCAATGTGAGATTAGCAGGGAAGTCTGGAGGATAGTAGCTCTTATAGTGTGTATTCAATTCAAAAGTTCGATAATATTGATGAGCTGTGGACCTTCAAAAAGTGTAGATTGAAAAGTGGTTCGACAGTTCATTCAAAGTTGTTGCTGCTCACTCCACGTGCAGTTTGTTGGAGTATTTGAAGGAGTCCAAATGATATCATTTTTAGAGGACACAGGGTATATGTGGAAAATATTTGCTTCCAATCGGCCTATTTCATGCATCATTGGGGCAGATTCATCCTTGGCTTCTCAGTGGAAGACTGGTCCAAGGCATTCTGAGACTGAAGAGTTTGTTTGACTTTATTTTGATGTAATTTACTTTCAATGGGGAGGAATCTCTCCTCCAACTTGGTTGTATCACCTCTATTTATTTGAATAAAATTGGCGGTACATACCACAATTTTATTTCAAAAAAAAAATCTTTCATTTAACTGTTAAAGACGGCAGCAAGTTACTCTAATAGACATGCTAGAAGAAGAGGAAAAAAGGCTCCTTTGGCCTCTCGTACATGCACAACCCATTTCTGTAGTTCTGCTAGCCCACTGGTTCGAGACAGGCTCAGAATGAGCCCTTGGCTCCCTCAGTTCTCTCGCTGCCCAGTGCCCACTCTTCCATCCTATGTGTTCTCGACCTTCCTTAGCCCTCCTTTGGTTCTTCAAAGGGCCCTTTTTCCCCTTCTTGGGGCACTTTGTGTGTGATGTTTGTTTCCTTAGGAGCTTTTATATACAGGGAGGTTTTGTATGTGGGGTTCATTTTTTAGTCTTTCTGTTCCTTTTGCCCCCTTTGCTTGTAAACCCTTTTGTAATCTCTATCTTCCAATCAACCCATTCACCAGCCTAGAATGTCAGCCTCTGCTATAGTGGAACTGCAGTATGGACACACAACCATTGCAGAAATACATGTGCAAAACGAATAAAATAAAGCATATAAGCTAGTACTGAACCAACCAAACCTCTAGCAGACCAGTTTCTCCCTCGCCGGAGTGTACTTATCTGCAGTCGCAGTCACAAGTGAGAGGGCATTTTGGTCTTTTTATGTTTTCCTTCTTGTGTCAAGTATTTTGAGGGTAGCTAGTGTCTTTTTTTGTCTCTTTAGCCCCTGTTATGAGGGGTATTTTTGTCCGTGTAATATTCTAAACTTGCTGCCCTAATAAATAAAAGAGAGAGAGAGAGAGAGAGGTGCGGACGGCAGTGTGTATGCATGCGGCTGCACACATGGCTGCCGCCCTCCTCCTCCTCTTCTCTTCTTCTTCCATTGTCTTCTAGAGCTTTTTTTGGCTCCGAATCTTCAACATTATCCTTGAACCTAGTTTTAGCCGATTGCACCTCACTTCCAGTTTCCAAACAATATAGAACCTTTTCCACCATTGCCTTGAAACAACCCCCTAATCCAAGACATTTAAACATACATCAAAAGAGCAATGGCAGCAAGAACTGCCACGATTAACCCATGATGGTACAACCGTGCTTCATTGACACCACTCCTAGAATAGACCAGCCTTTCTCTTCCCACCTCTCTCCCTTATCCATTACTCAAAGAAATTTGTGTTTTCTTCGATCTGTGTATCTCCCATTTCTTTCCCTAGAAAGACATGTAAAATCCAGAACGACAGAATGGCCTATAAGCTAACAGAGGTAACCAATAAATGTGAAGAGAGTAAAATAAAAACCCCAGAGAATATAAATATATTACTCCATCCTGCTCACACCTTCTCACTCTCCTCCCATTTTTTACTACTCAGAGAAAATGGATGGACATGTCGCATGTCTAAGTGTTGTCAATCTGCATTTTTCCCCTTTCATTGATCCTTCTTTTCCTCCTCAGGCTATCTTTAAAAAGCCCATATCTAGAGCTTAATTGAGCAAAGATGGGCTGGACTTCAACTCTCACTGTGCATAACTATGAAGTAAAGATCTGGCCCATGTTAGACCTTAGCCAAGCTGTCAGCAACCAAGGGCCAGTGACGTTAGTCTCTCACTTGCATCAAACAGAAAAAAAGTATGTGAACAAAAGAGTACCAGATGTAGAAGGTACAATCACTGTCTGCGAAGCAAGGTTCGCCGATTCGACAAGTCCAACCGACTCGAATCTCCCATGATCCGGTACGAGTCGGGTTGACTCGTGCCGTCTCGTACGAGTCACATGGTCAAATCGTATAGACTCGGTCGAGTCGCACCGATTCGGATTCGTCCTAATACGGTACGAGTCGCCCGAGTCGGCACAAGTCGATCCAGTACGGCAAACCCTGCTTTGAAGATGATTAAAGATCATACTTGTGTAACTACGTTATCTCTGTTGATATGAACATCATACCAGGTGCTTCATCATCACAAGACTACACCTACTCTGTCAACCATATATTAGGCTGCAATGATTGGATGTCTAGGAAAGCTGCCTTCTATCCAGGGTATCATAATTCCATTAAGTGCTGCAGGTCATGTCAAACCATAGATGAATATAGACCTCAAAACCGCAGCAATGTAAGAGATGGCTGCATCATGTCACTTGGGGGGAAAAAACTAAATGGACATGGGAAGAAGAACTTAGAGATCTTTCTTTTATAAAGAAATTATGGCTTGTATCACCGATTTTATTACAAATAAGTAGAGAGTAAAACAGAGTGAAGAAAGAAAAAAACTTCACTCAATAGGAAATACATTGAAACATCTATCCCTCTCAAAAGACATCAAAATGCCCAACGCTCTTAGAAAGACCCTCAGACTACAAAATGATTATGGAAGAAACAAATACCACAAGCAAAATCCGAGCATCAAACGGAAGTCGAAACAACACTAAAATAGTGCCAAAGCATAACTCCTTCCCTTAATCGAAGCCTGGTTGGAGTAAAGCAGTAAACCAGTTGAGCAATGCTTCTCTCATCACACTATGAATAGATCCCTCAATGTCTCGTGAGTAACCACACATTCCTATATAAATCTAAAACATAGATGATAGAAGACATCCTAATTTATGAGTGCCCCTTTGTTGACTTGATCTTGACCCATCCCTCTGAAGTCCGAACAAATTTTCCTTCTGTTTTCTCATGTTCTTCTAAAAACAAACTCCTAAGGTGTGTTCAATGAATCTGGGAATCATTTGTTAGATGAAGTTCTCTTACAGCTTCTCTTGTGACAATCCTTACTTCCAAGTAATGTGGAGATGTTCAGAGTTCAATCAAACTCGAGTGAAAGAGGGACCAGCAAAACAGCATTTAACTGATTCACCCTTCATTTGACAATTAATTGCTGAATTTGTTCATGAAAATGACCTAGAAAAAGAAGTATGAAATTTTTAGCAGTTGACTTCCCTAAAATGAAGAAATACTTTTTAAAAGTAAAACTTTTGAAATTGTAAGAATGTGCCTTTTGTCACTCATTACCACAAGCCCGCTCGTGCATTAGGGCTGCAAACGGGTTGGACTCAGAAGCGGAACCAATCGTTTCCAATTCCGATTCCGATAACAAATATACATTCCGATTTTGATTTTGAAAAAATCGGAATATAATGACTCCAATTTCATACCGTTTCCTATTATAATTATCGGTATCGGAATTGTTTCCAAAAATTATCGGAACTAAGAGTTGGACTATTCACACAGAGGGAGGGAGAGCAAATCTGGCCACAGAGGAAGAGCAAGCAGATCTGGCCGACTTTGGGAGGGGATCCAATACTTTGGCGGGCATGGGGAGGGCCTCTTGTAGCTGGTGGTGGCACACTGGAGAGGGAGCATGGAACGTTTGTCCACCTAAGGAAACGAGCACAAGGATTGGGCCTATGCCCGACATCGAGAGAAAGAGATGTACAGATCTGGCCGGCTCAGGAAGGCGTCTTGCAGCTGGCAGCTTCTTGGAAGCCAGGAGCAGGGTTGGTGGTGCGCCGGACAGAACGAGCATCATCAGCCACTGGCCAGCAAGGGAAGCAGCGCGGAGCGGGCACAAGGATGTGATCCGATGCTCTGATCAGCATGAGCAGGCGCGGTGAAGGGGGCAAGGAGGGTGGCTTGTAGTCAGCGGTGCACCAGAGGGAGGGAGCAAGAATCCTTGTGTATACCAGTCGCCAGAGGGAGGGAGTAGGAAGATCTCATTCGGCCGTGCATTTCCGAGGAGAGGGGAATATCGGGGCTTGGTTTAGGGTTCCTTAAACTGATATAATATATGCATGATGAAGACCGTTGGATCAATTTCAATCAATGGCTAAAATTATTCACAAAAAAACAAAACAAAACAAAACAAAAACTGGATACAGAAAGGATAGGTTCCGATTTGATTCTATTAACATACCGGAAATTCCAATACCGATCCTGACCATCTATCAAAAACATTTTGTACATCCGAAATCGTTAGTACAAACTGGAATCAGGTCGAAATGTCGGAACTTTGGGTTCCGTTTGCAGCCCTGTCGTGCATACTAGGGACAATTCTGTCCAATGATACAATAAATAGGAAAATGATGGCATCCACGTTATATATACCAGGGAACGTGGCAGTCTGTATCATATGACTGGCATGAGAGGAGAGTAAAGAAGCTCTCTCAAGCAGACATCCAGCTGCAAAAGTCTGCTTGAATCTCTCAGAATTTGAATATACAAATACTTAACTGATAAAAAATTGGCAGGACAAAGGTTGATAATGGTAATTATGATGTGTACGATGATGTCCCAATGTTCTCCGGCAGAGAAAAGGGGACGGCGTGGAACCTTTTTTTTTCTTTCGTTGAAGGAAAAGGGCACAAAGTAATCAACTATATATATATTGCAGAAGGTGGACAGTGGAGCAAAAATGAATTGGCTTCGCATCCCATAAAAGCAATTTCCATTTCAATAACGTTTTGTGCTCCTACAAAAAGGACAATTTATGTACACACTTCAAGGAACCAAACCGCATATTATACAAAACACAGAATCCTCATCTTATTATTGTCCTAGTAGCATTCTCAATTGGCACAACAAGAAAAGGTTCAATGAAACTTTGTGAGGACTGTAACAATTAGATACTTCTCAAGTGAGTAAATTTTGACAATCAAGGTAAAACTATGGAAACATAAAATGTGCTAAACAAGCCAGAAAGACGTAATAGGTGCTCATGATTACCTTTCGTATTGGGAGAGATGATATAAATGTCAATAAAGCCTTCCGGTCATTTGGTAAAATAAATTGTCCATTGGGCTTGTTAATATCAGAACAAACCTTCCAATAAATTTTATGGACAAATTTCAGTGTTCAGAAGTGCACCTATAGAGATTGCAAAAGATATAAAAGTTGTTTTGATCGAGATGAATTTTAGAGTACAGCCCCAAGAAGCAGTAGCATACCAAAAATCACCAAATCAAACATGCATCCCAACATGATCTACTTAGGAGATTGTTGCAAATTTATTAAAATCAATATATATATATATGGTGAGAGAGAGAGAGAGGATAAAGGTGCTGCGCAGGGCTTGAAATTTTTGCTACAGTCAAGAATGCGATGCTTGAGGAATAAAGTGTCACCTTTCACTCATGTAAAAGCAAAATAAGACCAAAAAGTCTGTGATAGAGCTATCTCTTTCAGGATGGGTGATTTGGAAGAGCTTATATAAACTGACAATTGTTAGTAACCACCAACATGTGCTACCTTACTAATGTACTTCTGACAGGACCTTTGAAAATTTTGTAATTTGCCTCGTGTCTCAAGTTTCCTTTAGTTGGTCATAAGCAGTTAAGCTAGACCAGAACTAGCATGTGAGAGAGAGAATGAATGCATTTTTTTGGAGAAGTTTCTTTGAACATGGCTTTTATGGAGTTGTTTTCCATCTCCAAGCATCATAAAACCTATCTAGTTGATCAAGTGCTTTCTGAAGGAAGAACATTAAGATCCACAATCAGAAGGGAACTTTTAACTCACTGTTACATTCCCACTAGTCTTGCTAGAGGGCTGAGAACTTGTGGGGATGTTTTCCTTTAATTTATGTTTTTCTTACTTATTATTTTTTTGCAGACTTTAAGAACTTGGGAATAGTCCTTAGGGAGTCTAAAAAAGGGTGGATCAAGCATGAATCCATGAATTTTGACCTCTCCCCATCGACCTTGGTCGATGTCAATTATGCCAATTAACTAATCGGCAACCCTTGATTAACCATCTGATGATGCCCTTAAAAAGAAAACCACACATTAACACCACAAGATTTGAATGTATTGAAGTGCGACCAATTTTGAAAGAAAGATCCAATTTTGGACAGAATCCAGTTTTGAAAAGCAGTCCAAATTATATTTCTTGATGTGACAAGTCCTATTGAATTCTTCTTTCGGGTTCATATGTTGCGTGATACACTTGTGCTTCCTTTTTGAAATCCTTAAAGGATAGTTAAAGGTTGGTCTTAGTATCACCCTTGTAGTTTATAAAGGATCTTTAGAAGACAATCAAGGGAACCTTATCATCGCATTAAAAGACACTTAAAAGATCTGCAAATTTCTTTGATAGACAACATTGGAAACATTCAAGTATCCCTTAAATGTATGCCTTTAAGACATCCTTCTATGACATAATAACAAGCATGCATCCAAATTCACATGATATACTTTCATTGATTAAAGAAGTACAATTACACGACTTAATTAATGAGCACAATGATCGCTCAATAATCATAGAAATTAATAGGCATTCATATGACATGAATAAACCAACATTGGTCACCCGAACAATACAAACGAACCAAAGATTTGGCCATTCAAATCATATGAATGCCAAAGAGATCGGCCACTCAAACCATATAAGCGGACCCTTAAGAAATTGTGGCCATTCAAACCAAATAAATGGACCAATAAATTTGTATATCTTTTAAACCTTGTTATTCAATATCCAAGTGTGTTTCAGCAGAGTCTCGTCGCCTTTGTGTCGGAGTCTTCACGCCTTCGTCAGGGTCTCTTCTCAACCTTGTGCCCTCTCTTTTTTTCCTTTTCTTCTGGACCGTCCTGCAGCAGCCCCTTTGGGGGTTTATATAAGGGCGAGGGAGAGAGAGATGGGAGAGAGAGAGGAGGGGGGGTGGCACGCCCCACCGGTTGGAGTAATTGGTGGGGGTGCCACCGGTGGCTCCCCCCTTCCCTCCTTTCTTTTTTTTCTTTTTTTCTAACTTTTTTTTCTTTTCTTTTCTTTTTTTTTTTGGCTTAGGGACCCCCACTGATAGGAATGAACCGGTGGGAGGTGGCTACCAGTGGGTGGTCCCCACCCTTTCTCTCTTTCTTATTTTTCTTCTTTCTATCTCTCTCTTCCCCACCCACCAGTAGGGGGTTCCAAAGGAACCTGTGGGGGATTGGCTTCTATTTCTTCATTTCCCTTCTTTTTTTTTTCATGCCCCTGTTAAAAAAAATTGTCAAACAAATCCCCCTCCACGGGACATATGTCGGAGGTGGAGATGGAGGTATGTGTCCCATATACGATTTGCTTCACACGCTTTTGTTGACTTCATCATGTGTGATTGGTTTGCATTATCTCTTATTTTAGAAATGTTTCCTTGACTTATAGCTCACAAACCCAACTTGAGCATCGGGATACTTCGAAAACGTCATAATATGACCGAACCTCCTTGGATTTCTTGGGAGTAAACAAATCTTTATGGGCCTTGAAATGACGTCACCCACTGGAGTTTGCCTTCTTTTGGACTTTGCATAGCGCGGCTTCGAGTGTTCTGGTGAATCAAAGGCCTCCAACCATATCCACATTTGCAACTTTCAAGTTAGACCCAGCTGAATAACCTTAATGGGTCCTGATCAGCGTCTCTTGGATTTTTGAATTTTTTTTCTCTACCTTCTTGGATGCACCAAGCGGCATCATGACCTTATGGAGTCTTCGGATCCTCAGGCCTTCATGGCTTGAAGACCACTTTGGAAATGTTTGAGCAACAGTCTTTGTCTTTTAGCACCTGCCCAATTCTCAGGTTTTAGGATGTGAAACACCTCCTTCCGACTTTTCCAGGCACGCTACGCAAAGTGCCATGAAATAGTCCAATGTTTTTTAATAAGCTTTACGAGTCACGCATTGCGTTGACTCAACTTTGTTTCTCGCCCTCTGGTGTCACTTAAATTTTCAGAGCACCAAATACTTCTTTTCAGCTTTCTAGATGCATCTGACAGTACCCAAAATATTTTGATTTTTTTGAACCTTTTGGTCTTCATGACCTAGCGTCCTCCTTGAGAAAGTTTGGATAATGTATTTTATCTTTTAATACTTGCCCGACTTCAAAATTTTAGGGTGTGCACAACCCCATTTTGACATTTTCAAGCACGTTAAGAAGAGCACCCTAAAATGGCCAAGGCTTTGACTCATGTCAAGCCGGTGCTTTGTCTACCCTTTTGTGAGTCTCCAACTATATTGACTCACTTTACTACTCGCCATCCAACAACACCTGAAACTTCGGAGTACCAAACACTTTTCTTCGGTTTTCTGGACAATCGAAAGTGTCAGAAATAACCTAACTTGCGCAGCCTATTATGGTTGGCATGGCTTGTGAATCTTGTGCACTCTCGATTCTCTGTCATTTTTCAACATTTGCTCACATTTCAAAACTTTCGGATATGAATAACCCTTGACTTTTTAAGGCACATTGTAAAAGTGACCCTAACTGGCCGGAGCTTTGACCATATCGAACTGAACTTTGTGATTTCGCCATGGTCCGTAGGCTTTCATTTTGTTCCTTTGCAGTTCAAACTCTTTGTAATCAAGGATGGCAGTACCGGTACCGGTACCGGTATCGGTGGGTACCGGTACCGGTACGTACCGGTCCGGTACCGGCCGGTATCGGCCCGGTACCGGCGGTACCGGTGCCGGCCGATACCGGTACGTACCGGCCGGTACGTACCGGTATCGGCCGGTACTGCCATCCATGTTTGTAATGAATTGCTCTCAATTCTTTCTCTCCTTTTATATGTAGCTCACCTCTTTCCTCTTTTACGTCAAGGTTGAGGTTGGAGACTTGTTTTATTGCTTTTGTAGGATTCACCGGCATAGTGCCATTATCTCCCCTTTTATTTTGAGGCAAATGGAGAAGTTTGGGGCATTTGCTTCTGAGAGTGCTGACCGATTTTCTATTTTAGTGTCTTCACCAACATAGTGTTATACTTCCTTCTTCTGGAGCTAATGATGAGCGTGGGACTCCCTACTCTTGTGACGCCAAAGATTGCTACTTCCGATTAGCCAATCTTCTTCTTAACTTGTTTTCTTCTTTCTCCGTATTGTACTTTATCATCCTTCTTCTTGGCAACTGATTTGGCTGAGAGTCCTTACTAGACTTTGTCATCATGGTAGCATTTCTACAAGCAAACATTGGCACCTTTGAGTAAAAAAAGGATTGAACCCAATCAGCTCAACTTATGTCCTATACTTTCATTGAGAACTGTATGCACTATTTTATCACCTACAAGGATGAGCTCTAAGAGCTATGCCTGCTTCATTTTCTTTGCCGTCTGAACACGGCCACCCTATGGACTTATCCTGGGACACGTTGACAACCCTTCTTGATTTGATTGATTTTTTTTTAACACTAACTTCAACGCCCTTACAGGTGTTTACAAAAGTTAGCCCCCTCTTACTTTTGCATATGTGCCCTTTCGAATTTTCATGCAACGGGGTTAACTATTTTTACCTAAGACATCCTATTGGGTTTTCACTTTAGCTGGATTTTGAGACATTTTTACCCTTAACTGTCCCTTTTTTTTAGGAAATAGTTAAGTTTGTCAGAGCACCTCAATTTTAAGCTCCTTATCTTCCTTTTTTTTTTTGGTCGGTAGGGAATTGTGGCTTCCATGTAGGCCATATATGGGTAGAGTCTTTGGAAAGTTTTGGGTATTCTTCAAGGATAGGAGAGCTCTAAGCAGTCACTATTTTGGATGTTCCATGATACAAAGGCCCTAAATACCCGTAAAGTTTTTTGGGTTTTCGAGGGCACAATGATCCCGAAGGGACTAGGATTTTGGGTTTTTAAGAAGGTCAAGACTCTTAGTAGCCATGGACTTTAGGTTTCGAGGATACAACGGCTCCCAGGGCCAAAGACTTTGGAAAACTTTGGGATACAACGGCTACCGAGAGCCAAGAACTTTGGAGGACTTTGAAAATTGTTGACGAAAATTTTTTCGATAGGACAAGAGATTTTGGTCAGGGAGTATTTCACGCTTTTAGACCTTATCAGGTGAGAAATCAGATTTTTCCACTTTCTTACCGAGTCAGGAAGGCGTCGTCATCATTGCCTCGATCGTAGTCCTTTATTAAAGAATTTATGTGTTACCCACCAGATGTAGATAGGGATATGCATGGATATATTGGCACTTAACATTCAAAAAGGAACAAATGAAAACATGGACACACACACATATGAACACATGACGACCACCATTCTGAAACACATCTAACTATTTCCAGTCTTGTACAGCTTCAAACGATTTAAAAGATTATCCCATGCTTGTGCTGGAAGCAGATGGATGGGAAAAGCTTTTAAACTGGGGAGATCATCATCCATATGGCATATTAGCATGCACCCATCTGAAGTCATTTTCCCATCCCCCCATCAAATTGCCTACATGAAGATTCAGATAGCAAACTATTGCATCACATTGGATGCATACTGTTGCACTATCCTCCTGGAATCAAGGATGTACCTAATGTGGATAGTACACGAAGCAAATAAAATCATTATATCCTCCAAGGAAGTTTTGCTTCAATAATAAGAGAGGTTAGAAGTAAAGATGTAAGTATATTACCCCTTCTACAATGGTTGTTGCAGAATATCCAGTCCAGATTATAGCTAATTTATGCAGAACGATCGGAGGCATCTCACCCCGCAATCCTCAGGTGTCTCACTTGACCCCGTCGCAGGGCTTCTCCCAATCCTGTCTCAAGGTCGTCTTCTTCGTCTCATTAAAAAAATACAAGAAAATAGTAGAAATTCGCAATAAAATTCATCCATAAATTGAAAACAGCCTTACATCACTATTTAAAGGGGGGAAAACCTAAAGACTCCCTAATTTGACTCTAGACCAAAAATGCCCCTAATCTGAAAAAAATAGTGCACTAATCGCACAGAAAATTCCTGTAAAAGAAAGAAAATCTACTAAATGGACTCCAAATGGGCCAAATAACAGTCTACAGACTCGTCTAACAATAAGTTATGTAGCAAACAGGCTTTGGTAAGTTTCCAACCCACAACAAAGCTAGAACGACTCTCTAA
Source organism: Zantedeschia hybrid cultivar (assembly GCA_030544215.1). Lineage (NCBI taxonomy): Eukaryota > Viridiplantae > Streptophyta > Magnoliopsida > Alismatales > Araceae > Zantedeschia > Zantedeschia hybrid cultivar. Next base: position 19,873,009 of record JARZZO010000010.1, on the reverse strand, counting down.
CAGCGGTAGATGCACTCCTTCATATGTAAGGCATTTGTGCGCTGGTCTTGGATCCCCATTAGAGGCAGGCTGCGCGGTGGGTTTCTCTTGACTATTTTGGTGGACAGTAGTAGAAAAAAAATAGACAAAAGATTGTGGCAAATGAGAGAGGAAGGGAGAGAAAAGAAAGAGGGTGTGGTGGTGGGGGAGCTATCCCGGGTGGCACTGTAGCAGAGAAACAGCATCAATAACACACAGCAACAGCAACATGCAGGAGAGAGAAAAGAAATAGATAGCGAGAGGGACGGCTAGGTGAATGGCACCCCCGGTTAATGTTCACTAGAACAACAACTAGCCTGAAACAGAGGTTTGGGGGGGAGAGGAAGAAGAACGCGGTGGCGATGGTCATGTAGCGGTGAGCAACCACGGAGCGATAGCATGGTAAGGGGATCGAAGTTTCCTCTGATACCAAACTGATGCAGAACGATCAGAGGCATCTCACCTAGCAATCCTCGGGCATCTTACCCAGCCCAATCGCAGGGCTTCCTCTGACCCCATCTCAAGGTGTATTCTCCGTCTCAAGAAAAAAAAACAAGAAAATAGTAGAAATTCGCAATAAACTTCATCCATAAATCGAAAATAGTCTTACATCACTATTTAAAGGGAAAACACCTTGCAACAAAAATCACACAGAAAATTCCTTAAAAATTGAAAAGCCCGCTAAATGGGCTTTAAGGCCAAAGAAACAGTCAATAAATTCATCTAATAATAAGCTATGTAGCAAATGGGCTTCGATAAGTTTCCAACCTTCAACGAAGCTAGAACGACTCTCTAACCGTGACAGCACTTCATCATATGTAAGGCATTGGTGCGCTGGTCCTGGATCTCCATCATTCTGATACCAAAATTGGTGCAGAACGATCAGAGGTGTCTTACCCCATGATCCTCGGGCATCTCACCTGGGTCCGTCGTAGGGCTTCTCTCAACCCCGTCTCAGGGTCGTCTTCTCCGTCTCAGAAAAAAAAAAACACAAGAAAATAGTAAAACTTCGTAATAAAATTCATCCATAAATTAAAAATAACCAGATAAGCCAATCCGGATCAAGATCGGCACTAGCCGATCACATTCTAGGGGATAAAAGGAAAATCAACTGGAATCAGCCAAAATCGGCCTGGATCACTTGGATCAGGATGGCATCGGCTGAATCAGCCGATCCGAATCGGACCGGATCGGAATTAGAATCGGCCAATTCTGGAGCCGGCCGATTTTTTTCTGATTTTCTTCCATTTTTAACTAGTTTTTAGTTCTTTAATTTTTCCCTTGGATTGGCCAAGATCGGATTGGGTCGGATCGGGATCAGGACAGGCTGATCCTAGAAGCCGATTCGATTCAGAATTCCATTTTCGGGCCTAATAGACAATCTATGGACTCATCTAACAATAAGCTATGTAGCAAACGAGCTTTGGTAAATTTCCAACCCACAACGAAGCTAGAACAATTCTCTGACGGCGGTATATGCACTGCATCATATCTAAGGCATTGCTGCGCTGGTCTTGGATCCCCATCACTAATACTAATAAGCCAGTCCTTTTCCCTACTTCAGAATTTGCAGGACTGCATTTCAGCCAAAATCAAAGACAAACATATATCCAAAATTTAATTACCAAAAGCATACACTAAAGCAAAGAAGATGTTCTTCATGCATAATTAAAATACAATAGTAATAGATCATAGGTGATTAGAAAGAGGTTATTATGGAATTATACTCCATCTGAATCTCAAGCACAAGTACACTTACACCTACTAATCGATTCATGATGTACAAAGCAAAGTCTTAGCAACATACAATTATAAAACTAGAATTTTTCTTGAAATGTACCCCATAAAATGCAAAGCACAGAGCAAAGCTGATCATAGACAGAAGAATTCACATAAACCCACCTTTGCAAGCAAGCGGTTTGGTGCCACCCCAGCACTACATGTAAGGCCAGTCTCCTCATAAATAGAATTTCTGAGTTCTTCAGCAACCTTTACAAAATGAAAACAAGTTATGAGTTGATTAAGCTTGTCCACCATCCCTATAGTACTTCTGCAAGGATACAACATTTCAAACTAAATGGTCCAACATGTGGCATGCACCTTATATATGGGGAATTAGCTGATCATAGTTAAACTTACTTCCTGACTGCTAATGCCACGGTCTTTACAAATGTCTGTTATGTCAAGATATGCCTCATCTAAACTTGTTGCAATGAACTGGGGATCATATCTTTGAAAAACTGCAAGATATTTAAAAAAAAATGATATTCCAAATTCCAACAGAGAAATGGACTAAAATTCCTCAAATGCAAATCAGCTCACCTTTCCTGGTCATCTCGCTGTAGTGCATATATTTGTCAAAATTCGTTGGGACAAAGACTAAGTTTGGACATAATTTACAAGCAATAAAACCAGGCATTGCTGCACGAACTCCAAACTTCCGTGCCTAGATCATTCAGCACAGTTCCTCATGCTTAAAACATAACATTAACATAAAGTGGGGTGTGCAGACAAATAAGCAAAAACCGTAGTCCACAGATTATGCAAAAGAACTATCTAGTATTGGAACCACTAAGTAGATTGAAACAAGTAAGCAGCCATACACACCTCATAATTAGCAGTACAGATCATAGACATGCTACCTACAGCCAATGGCTTTCCCTTCAATGAAGGATTTTCTAACATCTCAACAGCAGCATAAAAAGCATCCATGTCCGAATGCAGCCAAATCTTTGAAAGATCACGTGCACCTTCCAGGTCCAAAATTTTTTTATCAGCAATCTGGAAATTGGAACTACAAATTAAGTGCTATAATTTTAAGATAGCATGTCATGAAATTAGAAAATAATCATTATGAATGTCATGACAGCATGTCTACCATCAAAGTGATGCCAATATTGCATCTATATGTAACCAGCCCGGAGCAATACAATGACAACAGCCAAGAAATGTTTCTGATTTAAGAAAAAGACAGGAAGAAAAACAAAAAAGGACAGACTGGTGATAACTACACATATGATGATGATCATGATCATCATCATGATCATGATGATAATAATAATAATAATAAATAAGATTGAACGGCAAAGAATACCAACTAAAAAAAGGAAAAAAGGGCAAAACCCATAAAGACTTCCAAAAAAAGATTTAATTAGGGGTTGAATCAGCTTAGTACCAATTCCATTCCCAATCCCAGTGCAGATCGGGCCAAATCAGACAAATTAGCCAAATCAGAGAATTTTTGCAACAAAAAAATAAAATGGCCGGAATGGCAGAATCATGCAACTTTGATTCCAATCCCATCCTTTCCTGGCTGATTTCAACCAACCCAATCCAATTCTGGCAGATCCTGACTGATCTCAGTGATTCCCTCTATTGTTTGGATAAGCCAGTCCAGATCCTGATCCAATCTGTCAGCATAATGGCATGAGTATAGGCAAGCAATAAACAAAGTTAATCCAACAAAAATATCATGCAAAAAATTGGACTAAAGACTGAAAATACTTCTCAGCTGACAAAACTCAACAGCAATCAGCATCTTCTTCAGAAGAAATAAAGTGACTAAATGCTTCGAGCACATTAAGGTTTGCAGCAGCTAGAGGATCCAATATTCCAATGACCTATTACAGGGAGAGAAGCATCTATTTTCCCCCACGTAATGCAAATGCAATGAGGATATCTATGCTGTAAATCAGATGATTAACATGATTATCTGTGCAAATCTTTCGCTGATTAAAAATTCTTGGATAGATTATGAATTTGAGAATTTATCTCACTAAGATTAAGAATTAAGTATTTTTTTAATTCTTAATCTTAGTGAGATAAATTCTCAAATTTATCCACCTAAGTTTATAAATAACTTTGTGGAGAGAGCAGTGAGTGATCTCTTTGTTGATTTTCTCCCTTTCAAGTATGGAGCTCATCCAAAGACTAATGACTTAATCTACACTTGGTTCAATTTGTATGTCAGCTAGTTGTCTACTGGATTGTACTGGTTGAGAGCAGACATGGGGTTGGGTGCATTAGGCTCAGTAAGCTTGAGACCCAGACAAGACTTTGGGCTGAATACTTGAACATTCAGGTTAAGCTTGGCTATTGGGTCTGTCAAGTGCTAAGAGGTTCAACATATATCAACTATACCTCATTATTAATTCCTCTTTTTCTTTTTCTTTTTTAGAAGAAGGGTGGGTTGTATTGTTGTACCACCAATTCATTAGACAATAAGAGAGATGATACAACCATTACAAACAAGGTGGGCATCTAAAAGGCCCAAACAAGAGACAGGATCCCCAATTCTCACTTAGCCCAATTTTCACTCCTCTAATTCAATAACCACAGCCCACATGTCCATACAATCCTGCATCAGAAGACCCTCTCAGACCGTAATAATATTTCAACACAGCAAACTGGATGCGACTAAACCCCTAAAAACTATAATGACAATGAGTGGAGACCTACATCAGATTAGCTTCAAAATGCTACTGAAAATGGAAATGAAAACTGCTTCTTGGCAATGAAGAGTGAGAATATCCATGTTTTGAAAAGTGCTTGGTACCACAAATGTATTAAAGAAAATATACAAAGGAAAAATTACAGGTGAGGAACAAAAACCCTCAGAATGATTCCCCATTTACAAAATGTCCTCCATTAGAGGAAATCCCATAGCCCACCCAAAAGACCAAAAAAGGCCGAATAAACCACATGCACATTACAAAGGGCTTTCGCCCACTCTCCAACTCTAGAGGAAACAAAAGAGGCAACTCTGTCAGGGATCAAAGCTTCCTTCTTGAAGATTTGTATGTTCCTTCCCCCCCCCCCCCCCCCCAAAAAAAAAAACAAAAAAAACAAAAAAATCGCTCAAAAGATGGCATGGATGATAAGCCACCAGACTTTGCAACCCATGTTGTTAACCAAAGCTTTGTACCACCCATCCAAAAGGCTCTTCAGTGAAGAAAATGTCGGGCAGCAGCTCGAGAGTCTATCACGAAGCAGCCGCCACACTTCCTGGGAGTGAGAGCAGTGCACAAACAAATACTCCAAGGATTCCTCCTGATCCCAGCACAAGCAGCACAAGGAGGGGAGACCACTAATGAACCAGACCCAACCTGTCAAAAGTAGGGAGTCTCCCTAGAGAGATTCACCGCATGAGAACTTTGACTTTCGGCGGGCTCTTTGGAGACGACATATCACTGTAAAAGGGTTGACAGGTCCCCCCATTAGTAATGGTATGGTAAGCTGACTTGTCTGAGAAGGACCGCGATGGAGTCCACCTCCAAGTCTAAGAGTCCTGCAGCCCCCTAACCAGACCGGCATCCTACAAAAGCAACAATAGCTGAGCCAAACCACCACTCTCTTCATCTCTGAGCTGACGTCAACAAGGGCAGTCATCCTCCGCCCATGGGAGCATCATCAAACATCTAAGCAACCATTGCCAAAGGATTCAATGAGATATTGAGTAGTCTGGGAAATTTAAGGGACAGAGGCACCATGTCACACCATTTGTCAATCCAAAGAAGGCAAGTGGTCCCATTTCCAAGAGAGAAAGTGGTCCTTGCCAAGACAACATCGGTAGCCAGTAGGATGCCTCTCCAAATAGAGGAGACACCATGGAGGGTAGCTAGGGTAATGTCCCAAATCCTACATATGTTATTTCTATCTAACCACTTCCAACTATAACCCTAAGTACGAGGTTCCAAGCTTCTAAAACTGTTTAGTGAGGAGAGACAAATTGAAATCATAAATGTCCTCGATTCTCAGGCCACCATTCTCCTTGTTTTTACAAATTCTACCTAACAAACATCATGTCCTCTTCCACTTGTCTCCCCACAACCCTTCCAGAAAAACCACGCACAGATGGCCTCGAGGCACCTAGACAGCATACATGGAATAATGAAAATGGATAAGTAATATATAGGAAGACAGTCGAGGACAGATGAGCAGAGCACAAGTCTACCACCGCAGGACAACAGCTTGCCTTTCCAACCTGCAAGTCTTGATTTAAACTTCTGAATCACCCCTTGCCAAGGTCTACACACTAGGTGCGAGAGAGGGAGCCACAAATACGTGATAGGGAAGTTTCCTACTTGTCAAGCCAAAATAGTAGCAGTTTTGCGAAGGTCTCTGTCCACCATATTCACCCCAATGACTTGGCTATTCACTTCTGATAGTTCACCATGAGCCCACAAATCTCTTGTGGCAGCTCTAAAATGAATCTCTTGCAGCAGCTCTTAGCACACTGCTAGCAAGGGGGCCTCAGATTCCCCTTGGCTAGTAGTGTCTGGAAACCCAAGAGCCCTCTCAAAGTGAATATCCTAGTGTGGAGATCCTCCTTGAACAGGCTCCCCACGTGTGATAGGCTTGCTAGATTCCTCTAAGTGGTTAAAACTACTTGCTGTCTTTGTAGGGTGAAAGGAGAATGAAGTGATCATCTTTTCTCCTACTCGCAAGTGAGGTTTGGCAGCTCATTCTTCAGCTCACAATCCTCCTTTCAATCTTTTTTGTAACCTAAAATGCTAGAAAAAACAGAAACAAGGATCTATAAAAAGTTAAAAAAGGATAAAGTAGTTCCACATCATGTAGATAACGGACATACATTTACACAACAAAACTGCAAACTAGCCATCTATAAGATAAGGCAACAGAAAATCAGGTACAAATGCTACAACACATCAAAGTCAAGAGCAAGAAACTGAATATATTATGAATGGAAACTATCTGCAAGGATACCATTTGAAAATGGGTAATGTCTTTCCCTGTTAGCTTTGCACACTGAACACGCATTCTTTCAATTTTCTGCTTAATGAATGCCTCCTTACGTTGTTCATTCTCAAAATACTTTGATCCCTTACTCGTCTCATAGATCACCCGCTGCACTTTTTTCTTGTCCACTCCATCCATGCCTGAAATTCCAGAGAGACAGGTTTATAGATCCTAATCCAGAATGAAGTATTGAAAATTTATTGATGATATAAAGGTTAACATCTTTTCAAAATAAGATTTGTTTATAATCTTCAGATTTGATGCGGCAACGCAAGTGATATGCATTCTCTTTTAGAGACTTTGTATCCATTCTCAGCATTTTTACCTAAGTGAAATAGTTCCTTTACTTTCACACGATGTAATGCCATTTAAAGTGGTCCAGCATTTTTGGCACTAAAGGTTATCCTCTGCAGGTTGGGTGTTAACTTTACTTAATCGTTAGTTTTGCAAATGATAAATCAACTTCTTTTTGTTGCATTTATATTTCAGTACTAATAATTGTCCATGCGGGCAGCAACAAGAAACAAAAATTACAATCATTATAGGGTATTAACTCAAGGAAAGGTGAGGGTTGACAAGGGATACGGTCTAAATCAATCTCCTCTGTACAAGAAAAAGTGAAATCATCACAAACCCACTGAAGTTGTTTAAATTACATCATACTAATTAAAAATAGAGACTCCAGTTGAAATCGAAAGACAGAAACTGCCCCCCTCTTCTCAGTGTTCTACCAAGATAATCAAGACCCCCTAATCTGGCGTGGGTCCACCACATTCATTGCATGAGACAGCCGATTCCAACAGTTCTCTAGTACTACCACTACTCTCTACTGTGAAAGCAAGGCCTTCCATTGTTCTTATCATCTTTTCACTTTATTCTTAACAGACTTGTGTAGGTTCTTATACCTGGTCATATTAACATTAAACTTGCGGATTCACAATATCAAACCACCGCCAGCTCCAAAACCAGACATACAACCCTCCAGAAGAAGAGATCCATTAACCACTACAGATGTGGCCTTTAGTGCACAATAGTGCAAAAAAAAAACACCATGATTACCCCTAACACCACTGAACTGATAGAAGCTCTATGGCTTCCAATAATGGGAAATCACCAGATATAACAGACCGTCCAGGGATTACGGAAGGAACAGGAAGGATGACGACCGTGACCATATGATCAAGAAAAAGGAAACCCTTACAACTCCACAATGAGACGGGAGAACTGTGAATTCCCTGTGAAAATGGAAGGCGAAGGTGGCCGTCTCCGCGACGATACCTGCTTTGGCGTTGGTGTAGACGGTGTGGTACGACTCCCATGGCCGATCTCCATATGAGGTCGTACCCATCTCCGCAGCGAGGAGGCGGGGAGGGGAACGCCCAAACTGCAGAACTGCTACGTTTATGAATTTGAGAGTGGGACACGGAGATATATCAAAGAGTCGAAAGAAATAAATTTTGAATTTGTCCATCATATCCGATCTGTACGTATAATTTGATTTCTGATTAAATGATCAAAATATTTTTTAAAAATAAAAAATTAAACCTTAATAAACAGTATAAAAAAAATTTAATGGACGGAACCTGATAAGATGAGGTTTAGTTTTTTAGTTTTTAGAATTTTTTAGATTGTCTCATTAAAAGTCAGGTTCTACGAATATGTCAGGGAATCCGATAAAAATTTCAGAAAAAAAAAGTCTTTTTCTTCTTGCTACACTTTATATCAAAAATCTTTTATGAGGTGTTTAGGTTTTTTTCAATTATTGAACCAACCATATAGGATGGTTGACCTCAACTCTTAAGTCTTAACCCCTCTTTTTGAGAGTCCAAAGGTTCAAGTTAGTTGAGAGTCAAAACTCTTTGTTCCATCATAAGATTATGTCTCTAATTACTTTTTCGAAAAATCGACTTGGACCGAAATTACACCTAATTAGGTAAAATTATCAATTAGTGTAAAATTATTTCTCCATTAAGAGAAAAATATTGGACTTTGCCCAGATTTGAAGCTCGGTCTATTGTTTATATGTGTATATACTAGGCTAGTTGAGTCACTTAAAAAGAAATACACTTCTTAATTATTTAGTACTCGAAATTTATTTTGTTAAAAATTTTACCTATTTTTAATTTTTTCTTACTTTAAGTATTTCACTATATCATAAATTTATTATTATTTTTAAAATAATATGAAGGGAAGAGTTCTACCAGGCGGACATGGAGAGAGAAAGAGAGAGGGAGGAACCGGGATAAAGGGGGAGAGAGAGAGAGAGAGAGAAAGAGATAGGAGATTGGAGGGGAATGAGAGAGAGAGAGAGAGATGTGGAAGAGTGGGAGAAATAGATAGAGGTTTCTAAAATAAAGGACAAGTCTTGAATTATTTTTAAATTAATGAAGAGTGAAACTCGTAAAAATTAGAAGTGATCATGCCAAATAGGTTTCCCTCCATGTTTTACTTTCAATTAGAAATACGAAAAAAAAAGAAGAAAAAAATGCATCCGAACACTCCATCAAGCCTTTTTTTTTAATCTTTTATATAAAATATCGATTTTATATTTTTTTACTTATATTTAATGGAAGTGTTGCAAATTTAAAATTACAAATTTATAATCTTAAAGAATATTTTATTTCATTCTTATTACAAACATACATATAAATAAAAATTAAAGACTGTATTATTATTACGTTTGACATCAATGGTTTCTGGATTCTAAAAAGTGGAATATTTTTATAATAATATGAACTAAAATTAATATTTTTTGGATTAAAAACTTTAACATTTTATAACTGAAGACGCTCAAGATATGTGGAAAAGGCTATCAATGTCGAAACAGAGAGCTCTGTTGTCTTTATTTATGGTGGCCGGTGTTTACAACGAATCCCACAATCATAGGTGGGAGAAGATACAATAAATATACATCTCACAATCATAGGGAGAAGATATAACAGATCCCGTAATGATATGTACAAATAATAAAAGGATAGATAGCTGTAAGCTGGATGAGCATTCCCGTTGATGAGGCAGCAATTGAGTAGGCTTCTGCTTCGGCAGATCCTGATATGGCCTCACTAGTAGAAATTGGGGTATTCGTGACGGCTAAAAGTCGTCGCGAACCGTAAAAAAAGCCATCCCTAATATTATTCGCGACAGCTCATTCACCGTCGTTAAGGCTGTCGCGAAATGTCCCGTCGTGAATAGTTAGCCACAGAAAAAAAAAAAAAAAAAAAAAGAAACCGTCACTAATATTCTTGATTATTCACGACAATCGCAACGGCTAAGGATCCACGTCACAAATAACCTACTATTCACGGCAGCTGAAAACTTAGCCGTCACTAATACTTGACTATGAGCAATTACTATAAAGAGAAGCCGTCACTAATAATTGATTATTAACGACGGATACCATTATAGCCGTCATCATGAATGATGAAACTATCACCGATGGTTGTTTAATTAGTGGTCTCAAATAATTATTTTTAATAAAAATAATGATTATTAACAACATTTAATTACTTAGCATCGCTAATAATCCAATATAAGCGACAACTGAAATTAAAAGCCTTCGCTAAACATAGGGTATTAGTGACGGCTAATGAATTTAACCGTTGCTTATAATGTTTTTTAAAATATATATACTTATTATTAGCGACGGCTCACATAATAGCCATCGCAAATATTTTTTTTAAAAAAATAATTATTGTTAGTAACAGCTCTCATACTAGCCATCACTAATAGCCATCTTTAATAAAAAGATAACTTTATTTAAAATTTAAAAAATACACATGTAATACAAACAAAAACACACTTGTAATACAAATCACATATATCTAAATGTAAACACCATACAAATACAAAACAAACACAAAGAAAGTAACTAGCATAAAAAATAAACAATTACAATATACACAATAATATGGGAAATGTATCATATCATAAAATACAGAAAAATATGAAATATCAATTGAGAACAAAATTAAACTCCTGCTCAGACTCTCCAACCTCTCCTTCATCCTCATCCTCCGACTGTAAGTGTGGCTAGGGCTACGAGGCCGACTGTGACTGCGACTGCTAGAGCTATTGCGATGGCAGCAAGACTCTGGTCATACGTAGCTCCGCAAAGATCTCGTCCCTGACCTTCATCATAATCACCTCCTACTGTTGCTGCCGGTACTCCTGCTCCTGGTGCTGGACGTACTGCTCAAAGGCGGCCTGCATCCCCTGTATCTCCTCCTTGAGGCCACGAACACCGTTGTCATTGCTGTTGAAACGATCATGGGTCGCTGCCCATAACCTCAAGGTCTCACTCTATCCACCGCTGCGAATACGGCTAAGCATGTCTGCTCCCAGCACTGCGGTGAAGGCCTACTCAGGAGTGAGGATAAGAGGTGGGGAAGTCGACTCGTCAACGGTTGAAGTAGGGGGGTTCATCAACTCTGTCATACGGTCCTATTTTCAAAGATAAAATAATGTTCAGTAATTAAATATTTTATACATATAAATAAAAGAAAATTATTTTCAATATTTACCATCAATGTACGGCTCTCGTCCTCAAACCAAACCACTGTCCCATCAGGCTGCACCCTGCTATGAGATATTTGGAACATCTCCGAACATGTCGCATCTCATCCGTAAACCTGATGCTATAATTTAATAAAGAAGAATATAATTTCTGCAATTAAAACTAAATTCCATAAGTTAAGAGAAAAACACGAAGATAAAACTTACAAACTCATAGTTAAACTGTCGATGATTGGTACGGCCTTTCTTGTATGTCATCCTCCGGTGAGAGCGGTTGGTCTTGTTCATTGCCGAGATTTCCTACGATAAAGAGAATATATTTAATATTCATCGAAACTTAGAAAAGCAAATAGCATCTTCACATATTACCTTAGCTTCATCGGTATTCCATTTCTCACACATCATCCGCCAGTGCTCTGAATCTCTCCACCGCGGAGGATTTGCGACGGCCACGTCATACGAATGAGGGTTAAAATACTAGTATGGATAAAAAATTTAACATAAGTTAATCAATAATTCAATAACATAATAAGTACATAATTCTTTTTAAGTAAATACTACACTTACCTTCGTCTTTAGGTGGAACCTCTGATTCTTCTGCAACTGAGTCATATGCCTCAAAATGGCCAGGTCCCCCTTCTCCGTCTGTTGAAAAGCAAAATGTTGCTTACAAACCGTTGATATGAGTACACAATATGATTATTTAAATAATATTGAGAAAGAAAGATTATTCTTTAAAACTTACTGTAAGGTCCCGAAAAATAGTTTCCTTTGTGTTAGTGGGAAGCTTGCCAAAGTCGATAGATAGGAACGTGCGTCCTATACATAACTCCACAATAGGTTATGAAGCTCTGCCCATTCTTTCCGACGGCACTACCCTTCTCCAGCTCCACTGGCAGGTCGTCCTCTCACCGCATTAACTGTACGCAGGACGCCTGTGCGGGATCACACCCGCGTCTACGAGTATCTTTAAAACAGAAAAAAGGAAATTAGTAGTGCACGTATAAAACATAATATGTATTAAAAATGAAATTAATAACATCACACATGTCGCGGACGATGCCATCCCCGGCGTCTGAGTAGTAGTGTCCTGAGAGGCACGGGGCCGTGGGGTAGCGAGAGGAGTGGCCTGAGACACATCGGCCACTATAGTAGATGTAGAAGCTACCTGCGAACCTCCGACCGATGAGGTAGTCGATGGGGCCACAACAGGCTGAGAGGTAGAGGGTCTCAACCTCTCGGAACTCTACGCCATAGTAGACAATTGAGAGACAGCTGGAGTCTATAGAGGACGACGAGAGGACACCGGCCGAGGACGCCTCTTGCTAGACATCTATCAAATTTAAACAAGTTAGTTTTCAATATAATCAATATAATTTTAATGCATAATATCAATGAAAATCTAAAAATAACAAATTTACAATGAAAAAATACTATTGAATAACAAACTTATAGTAACTTAAGTCTGCAGTTGAAGTTTTCTACGTGGAACAACAGTTGATATGTCAACTTCCATATACTGCGCTGCTTGCAACCCATGAGTATTTATATATGTGTCATTTATTTGCATCACTATAGGGATATCAAAAAGAGGTTGTTGTGCAGGTTCCTCTTCTTCATCTCCTTCTACTACGTCTGACATGTATAATCTTGTAGTGGTGACTTCATCGATATTCTCCAATTTTGTGCATTATTATCATCAACATAAAAGATTTGTTCCACCTGACTGGTAGTGCAAACGGCTAGTTTGCATGTAGCCTACGTTCCGTATTTATACTGATTATACCACGATCATTGATTTTGAATTCCCTGTTTTTGTTATAATCCCACCATTCCCATTCAAACAAAGTCACACGGCGTTCACGGTCATACCATAACTCAATAATATCAACAACTTCGCCATAGTATCCATCACATCTTGACTCCAGTTTAGTTTTAACCATGACACCGTTGTGATGAGTCTTAATTCTAATGTCAAGATCTTTTGTGCGGAATCTAAACCCATTTACAATGTAACTAGAATATGAGTCAGCAAATCTTGATGGACTAACTAACAGTGCTACACCAACGAGAGTCGCCGGCTAACTTCAACTGCTTAACACGCTCATTGACAAAAAGAAATCTACATGTACATTAGGATGATAGCAAGCCATGCAAATGGTAATAAGGTTTTATTTATGGGAAAAGCTATTAGATGCTTTCAGTAGTTAAGTTGCAACTGTGATGCCATAGGAGATACTGCAAGAATTAAAAGTTGACCTGCGTTTCATGGAGGATCGATGGCAGCCACTTCTCCCCTGGTTTCTTCTCTTTTGCTACCCTTTCCTCCTTGCCTCTGGCTGCTGCCTGTCTTGCAGCATCTTTAGCTTCAAATCCAGCCAATGCTCATCGTCATCCATTCCTTGCAGAAATCACAATGTCGTCACCAATAACTGTGACAGATTTTACCTGGTGCCTAGACTCAATTGCAGTGAAATTAGGCTTTAACAGCGAACAATAAAACACTAAAACATAAGCCATCAAACAACAAACTCAGACCTCTTTTGATTTTTCATTGATCTCCTCTCCTGGAATAATCTGTGGCTTCTCTGCGGTTGTGGATGAGGATCTGGTAAGAGTTGTCAGTCTTGAGTGTCTTTTTTTTAAGTCGAAATCCATTTTCAACAAAGAGCGTTGCATGTGGTTTTCCTTTGTTCTCTTCCCAAATGCAGTATATGGCAACTAATGTATACCAAGAGGATCCAAGATTATGCCTTGAAGAGATTTCCTAAACAGTCTGATGCCACCTTCAGTCGTCTGTGACCTCTCATTTGGAATGGGTATAGGATCTGTAACCATCCCAAGACTCTTGTTGAGGATGTCATCCAGGAACACTTCTGTGCCTGCCAGGTGAAGTATCAAGGCTGTAAATATCTTAATGGAATATGTTAAATGAAAAATGTTAAAAGGGAAACCTGAATTCTTGGCCCTTCAGAGTGTGTTATATGTGACAACATTGATCAACATCATGTAAGGCAACCAATAACATAATTGAGTTCTCTTTTACTTTTTCTTTTCTATTTCTTTTTTTTTTCTATTTCAACATCATTTAAGGCAATCCAGTGGTCAGAAGGGAGACTCTGCAGGGATGCAGAGACGTGAATGCCACAGGCGAGGCGTGGATTCTAGTGTTCAGAAGAAACCTCAGGGAGGAGGAGATTTGGATGTAGCTGCTCTTTTGGAGACTCTGCAGGGATGCAGGCTGGATGTCACACACCCAGATTCATTATACTGGTCCTGGAATGCTAATGGTGAATTCTCAGTCAGGTCTGCTTATGGTTTTATTGTGGATGGGGGCCTGCGATCACCTTTTGTTCACCATATATGGGTCCCGAAGGCTCCTTTGAAGGTAAAGATTCTGTTATGGAGGGTCTCCACTGGAACACCCCAGACAGCGGACAGGTTGATTCAATTTGGGTGTCATGTTCCACCTTTGTGCAGCCTCTGTGGAGAGGAGAATGAAGGGATTGATCACCTGTTTGCTAGGGATTCCTTCTCAGCTGAGATTTGGGCTACTCTGTTTCAGAGGCTTAAAATTATGAAGGAGCCTCAGAACTCAGTGGAGGATGCGATCAGGTTTTGGCCGTGCCGCCTTACTCATAAGGGAGATAGGCTTCTATGGTGGTTGGTTCTGCATGCAACAATATGGGCAATCTGGATACAGAGAAACAAGAGGATATTCAAAAGGGAGGCAGCTACCCAGGATAGAGTTCTATTTTTTTGTTTTCAGTAAAGGAATGGATGATAGTTCATTGTAAAAAACATACTGTCAATTCGTCCCTTTTTGTTCTTTTGGAGGAGCATACGTAATTCACCACCTTGGTGTCTGTAGAGTGACGTTGGAGAGCTCCTGGTTCATACACAATTGTATTTCCTTTTTCATTTATAATATACAGTGGTACCATCCACTTAAAAAAAACATCATATGAGGCAATCAATAACATAATTCAATTTTCTTTTCTTTTTCTTTTCCATTTTGGTTGTCACCCAAAAGGTAGTGTAAAAGAACCATATCAATGTCAAAACAAAGGACTAAGGCGTGTACAAGGCTGATGTCTTTCATCATGTAACTAACATAAAATCAGAAGCTCCCTTCTTAATGTGGATAGAAACAAAGAAAATGTTACAAATACCCAATTGACATGCTCATTTCCTGATGTGGAGAACAAATGAAATATTTAAAGTGCTTGATTTGCATGCAAAAAAAAGAAGCATAAATGACACATTCATGCTCTGAAAATAACACAAGTGTTTACTTGTCTTCCATGGCCTAGAAGAAGCCAAATGAATTAATTATTGTGTTTTTCTTCGTAACCAACACTATAATATCATACTTCTAGAAGAATACATGTTACCCTGACTCTACCAAGAGAAACTTCGTGCAAGCACCGTTTCAAAGTAGTTGCACTTGCACTGTCATGCCTTTCAGATGGCCATTCATAGGCAATATTTTGGAATTTGGAAATATGTTGAGAGTGTTTATAATTGTTCTTATTTTGGAATTTGGAAATATGTTGGGGGTGTTTATAATATTTCTCACTTTTCCTAGTGCTCCTGCTTTCAGATATTCATCATTTACTACCAAATCTCAATTTACAAATATCAGCGGCAAAACTATTGTATAAGAATTTCTTCCATCTGGGTTATCCAAGGGTGAACTGGAATTTACAGCAAGGGGTTGTTTATTTACTTATCAGATTTTCAGTGAATTTTTATGCTTTTAAAATCAGAACCTTGTTTGGATGCTTGTAAGACCCATGAAACAAAACAAGGGAATGCACATATTATCTGATTTTGGTTTACAGTGGTCCTCCCGTTGAAATCAAAACAATGAAATGCCAACTGGGCAGACAAAGGCCACACAGGATTTTGTTTACGCTGTTTTACATTGTACCAAAACTCCAAAAACACTATAATGAAACAAATTTTTCTAAAAATTTCCATTGTTACATTGAAACAACGACCCTCAAATGGACGGATCATCCCTGTTCACGGAATTTTCTCTGTAAGGATGCAAGAAAGAATGAATCCAAT
Organism: Zantedeschia hybrid cultivar; assembly: GCA_030544215.1. Taxonomy (NCBI): domain Eukaryota; kingdom Viridiplantae; phylum Streptophyta; class Magnoliopsida; order Alismatales; family Araceae; genus Zantedeschia; species Zantedeschia hybrid cultivar. Next base: position 19,856,647 of record JARZZO010000010.1, on the reverse strand, counting down.
ACCCCTAGGCATATGAATCAAGAAGCCAAAAAAAAACATAGAGAATGACAAAGTGAAAAAGGGCAACTTCCGCTTACTTTGCACTGGTATAAGAACATAACTAAACCACATATCAGCTGACAAGTCATGATAGGCAAATACAGGTCTGGTGGATAGGATTAACCAGAAAGTATACATTATCAGATACATATTGGAAACTCAAGTTTTGCGCAATCCTTATTCCAGTTCTGTCTAATAATTACCTGCCAGAAGGTAGAAGCTGAATCTTCACCTAAATGAATTCCAAGGCAAAGCAGGATCAATGCAAGAGCAAACACATCCAAGACTGACCAATGTAAGAGCAAAAGCAGATGTAAGACTAGGGGAAATTGAAGGACAGTGAATTAATTAAAGGTGGGTGCATTTGGTACAGTGTAAAATATGTTGCATGCTCAGGTTTTCCACAAAAGTTTATCATAATAGATTATTGGTGGTTCAAAACTTCAGACAACCAAAAAACGCACCCGCTGATTTATCTTCAGATCCAGATTTTGGCATCCACACTATAACCAACTTTTCTGGACAACCTGTGCATGTAATTGATTTTATGCTGTACTAAACAGACACTCAATGCAATAAGCTCAGACAAGTTAAAGATATGAATAGAATCCATGTCCACACACGCAGCGAAAAGGCAGGCCTACTCATGCACCACAAACTCATTGACATAAGCACCCAAACCATGGGAAAGGTGGGGTATTCAGGACCCACATGCCACCATTTCAGAACCAGCCTGGTTCAAAAGCACAACTTCCACTTTTTGAGGACAGTGTTCTACCTAACTACACCACAGGAGAAGGGCTACTCTGTGATTATTTGAAGAAGATGTAACAACAATCCTCCTCCTTCCCAAAAGACAGAAATATATCTGACCTTTCTAAATAGGTATACACATGTATACGGTGTCATCTCAATTCTGCTAAAACAGTAAATAGTGACTATTTTACAATCTTAGGATTATCAGTAGCCCACAAACTTCTGATCTGCCACCCAGTAAAAATTAGGAAATATGGATTGCATTGTGCCAGGTCGCATCTAACCCTTTAAGAAGCCATACGGCAATAATCATCATAAATGCCTGCTTTCTGTTTGATTAAGTGTCCACAGGAACAACTCCTCTTTCCTCAAAGAATGTACTGCCATCTCTTTCTAAATCTTTTCCTCCAAGAATGTTCTTGTGTGGCTCAAATTTTTACAAACTACAAAGCAAACTGGTCTATATCTGCAGCATCACTACTAAACACCACACACGTGACAGACCCAATTCCCAGAAGAGACCGCCCAGGTGGAGGGGCTCAAGAGAAGCGGGATCACCTTGACTTGGTAGAAGTTGAAGGCATGGGATGTCTGCTTCGGAGAGTGCTCCTGCTCGTTGTCCCAGTCGGAATCAAGCCACAGATGGCAGCATCGCAGATTTCAGGCGGCCATTGGATTTTGCACCAAAATCCACAGCTGCCACTGAATTGATCGCCGCTCATCATGTGGAGTCGCCCTCCTCATCATCGCTGCTGCTGGAATTGTTTCCATCCATCTGTTATGCCGCCATTGCCCGTTACCACCCTTCACAGGTGCCCTTTTTTGGGACGTGGTAACGAGTAATATAATGCTGCTAGATGCAGGGAAACACATTGCAGAGTAAAACTGCACCATTGAGCTGTCCGATGGCGATCACGAGCTTATTTTTTTGGTTTTTAGTTTTTAGTTCTTTTAACCTATTAAATTTAGGAAAACTCTGTATAATCTCGGTATTTAGGAGAAACTCTATAGTTTCTATAGAGAGTTTTTCCTAAATTAAGTACTTCAAAGGAGCCAAAAACTTTAAAATCTGACTTTTAACTTTTTAATTATTAGATCTTTTGATTGGATGATGCATACATTGGAGTGATTTTCCAACTCGACATTTCTTTTAAATAAAAAATTATGTTTGAGATGCTGCCATCTGATCAAGACGATCCGACTGCAGCGCCCTAGGCCTTATCTTCTATGTTGGATTGCAATGCTGCTCCCCTGCATTGCAGCAAGTATTACTCAGCGGTAACTGGGCCGCCACATTTGACACTGAGCAGGAAAGCTTATGAGCCACGAAGGCCACTTTTCTGTCCACTGGGCTCAAAACAGGTGGATCCAATCACAAACATTTATCTGTTGTCATAAAACAGAGGCTAAACATGGATATGGTGTAAGAAAACAGTTTGCAAAATTGTGTCGAAGGTGGCTTGGTAGAGAATTTCTGTGTGTAAAGAATTAAATGTTTCAGATGAGACAAAGAGGATATCTGTAGACAAAGACAAGAACAATGGATCATCTGTTTATGCAGTGTAGCAGAACAAGTAACATAAGATAGTTACTCTTCAGAACATGCCATTGAAAGGGGCATGTTTCTCTTTCAACTATGTAGCTGATGGTTGATTAGAGCAAGATTTGCAAGAACAACAATGTGGATCCTTAAAAGAAATTGCTACCTGTGGTTCTTTGGGTCACTTGGCAAGCAACAAGTGAAAGAATTTCTAGAGAAGAGTTCAGAAGCCCATCTGAGCACCCCCCCCCCCCCAAAAAAAAAAAAACAAAAAAAAAGAGAGGAGAAGGAGAAGAAGAAGAAGAAGAGGAGGAGGAAGAAGAATGAGAACCTGTTTGCCAACATCACGGATGACACCCAATAGTTCTGGATAAGTTGTACTATGCACTAATATATTATTGACATCATATTATTCAGTGACATGTTTATCTAATGGATAGTTCTATTAATATCATTTTTAATAGTGCTACTAAAAGAAGATACTTGGCTGTGTTCTATGTTTACCTAATGGATATGTCTATCAATATAATTTTTGATATTGCTACTAACAGGAGATGAGTGGCTATGTTCTATCAAGTTTAATATTCATACCTTCTCATAACAAATTTAATACAGGTCTGGACCTATTTTAAAAATGTTAAGAGTTAAAACTTTGAGAATCTCAGGATTCCCTCTCCTCTCCCTTCTCCACCCCTAACTCTCTCTTTCCCCTTTGGCTGCCCTCCTCTGCATTGCCCAATATCAATTTCAATATTAACAATTTAGACCTCAAGAACATCAATATCATAGCTAAGACCATATCAAAACTATCATTCCAACCAAATGAGGCATAAATAAAATGATTAAAATTATCTAGCCCAGTAGCAAGCCATTAGGGAAAAAGGGACACGGAGGCACAAAAGTTAAATATGAAACTAGCACATACCTGAGGCTTTTGCTCAGACAAAAGCATGTGATCCTAAAGTGTGAATGTTAAACATACAAGATCCTTTGGTGCTTTCTCTGATTTCATAATACATTATTAAAAGCTTGATTTCTATCCAGGCCGTTTAGTCGTTCTTTTCTGCTGTTTAATGTACCCCTTCATCAATGTGATATATGTAGATCGATCCACGGAAATGCCCTTCCGCACCATTTGTTCCACAATGGATTTGGCTTCTTTGAACTGCCCAGCTTTGCAGAGATCATTTATTTGCTCTGAATACGTTGAATAGACACTAGATTCTGAAATATCTTGAGGACTTTCATCTGGTATCATTTCCTGGCCTCTATTAACTCCAGCTTCAGCAAGGATGTTTTCTGATCCAGGGGAACCAAATGGCCCAGGTAACTTGCCATTCTCGATCATCTTTGACAACAGTTCTTGAGCTTCTTCAGATCTTTCAGCTTCAGAGAGTGATGATAAAAGTACATTATAAGTATAAGCATCAGGCTCTAAGTTCTTTACTTCCATATCTGTAAAAAACTCCAATGCAGTATTGATATTCCCATCTTTGCAGAGGCCTCTGATCAACGTGTTGTAAGAGACAACGTCAACCACCCTCCCTTTGGACACCCATGAGTCAAATAACTTGAGTGCCTTCTCCACCTTCCCATCATTGCAAAGACCGTGCAAAAGAATATTACATGTAACAACATCGGGTTTGAATGAATGTTCCACCATAGTATTGTGGAACTGGAATGCTTTCTCCAGATCTCCTTCTTCACAGTACGCATGAATGAGTGTGTTGTAAGTGGTTTCATCTGGCACCAATCCTTTCCCCAAGAGCTCATGTAACTTACTCTCTGCCTCCTTGACTTTACCACACCTACAAAGGCCAGTGATTACAGAATTATAGGTGGAAATATTGGGCTGTATTTTCTTATTGACCATCTGATTCCAGAGCATCATCGCCTTCTCTATGTTACCTTCTCTAAAGTATGCAGTCATCACCGTACTGTAGCTCACACTATCTGGTACAGGTGCCCTCTTCGGCCGACCACGCAACAGCTTGTATGCCTCCTCTAGCCTATTCTCCTTGCACAGATTAAAAAGCATAGTATTCAGAGTAAATGTATCCATCTTCACGCCTTTCTTCACCATTTCTTCCATCATTTTGTATGCTTCACCAATGTTCCCAACTTTGCAGAACCCACTGACCATCGTATTATACGTAACCACATCAGGCGCTGCCTTCTGCTTTTCCATCTCCCTCAAAATGCCGATTGCCTCCTCCATCTTCCCTTGCTTGCACAACCCCTTGATGACAATGTTGTGTGTCACAATGCTCTTCTCCACACCCCTCTGCCCCATCTCCTCCAAAACCCGGAGCGCTTCCAAACCGCTCCTCCACTCGAAACACCCATTGATGAGAGTGTTGTAAGTGACAGTATCCGGCACTATCCCGAGCTTCTCAATCTCATCTCTCAGCTGGAACGCGTCGTCCAGCCGGCCCTCCCTGCACAGCCCGCTGATCAGCGTGTTGCAGGTCCACACATCGGGCGGAATCTTGCTCTTGGTCATCAATTCCATGGTCTGGGAAGCCTCCTTCAGCCAACCCAACCGACAATAGGCGGATACGAGGATGTTGTAGGTGTTCTTGTCGGGGACCAAGCCCTTAGCTTTCATGTTCTGGAGCAGATTCCTCACCTCCTTGAGCATGCCCTTCTTGGCGTAGGCGTCCAGGATGGTGTTGTAGGTGACGTTGTCGGGGGAGCAGCCGGATATGGACATGGCGGGGATGAAGGCGAGGGCCTCGTCGAACATGAACCGGGCGCAGCAGGCGGAGATGAGGATGTTGAAGGTGTTTACGGTGGGCGCAACGCCCAGCTCGACCATGTCCTTGTAGACCTCCAGGGGAACGGAGGGGGGGTAGGCGGCGCGGACGAGGGAGGTGAGGAGGAGGTTGGAGGCGATGACGCTGGGGCGGCAGCGGCGGCGCTTCATGGACTTGAAGACCTCGACGGCCTGCTGGGGAAGGCGGAGGTGGGCGTAGGCGCCGACGGCGGTCTCGAGGAGGGCCTTGGAGGGCGGGGGGAAGCGGCGGTCGGGGTGGAGGAGGTGGCGGTGGAGGCGGAGGGAGGGGTCGGAGCGGAGGAAGGAGACGAGGAGGGACTTGGCGTCGGCGAACCTGTTGAAGCGGAAGAGGGCGGGGAGGAGGACGAGGAGGGATGGGAGGAGGGCGGCGGCGGGGTCGGCGGAGGCGGAGGAGGGCAGTGTGGGGGAGGCGGACCACCACTCGTAGAAGGAGAGGAGGGGAGAGGGGTTGGAGAAGGAAAGGGAGGAGGCGGCGGCGGAGAGGATGGAGGGGACGACGGCGGGGTTGAGGTGGGGGAGGAAAGGGGAGAGCGCCTCGTGGAGCGGCGGGGAGGAGGGGGTGTGGGTGCAGAGGATGGCGGCGATGGTGGGGACAAGGGGTGGGGCCTCCGCCGGTGCCGCCGCTGGGGGCGGCGGGATCTCCATCCGCAGCGGGATGCCGGCGGCAACCACTGCACGGATCGGGAGCTTCAAAAAAACGTGCGGGGGCAGGGCGAGCGGTAGGTCCGACTGGTTTTACTGTTGAGTTTAACGTATTTTTCTTACGTTTATGGCCGGTTTGTTTTGTAGTTGTGGTATTTGAAATTTTTTATTTTAAGATCTCTTATTATTAAAATAATAAAAAATTATTTTGTATGGAATAAATAATTCAGCGAAATAAATAGTTCTTTATTTTTTGGATTGAATGATTTATTCCACTTATTCATGAAATAATCCATCTACACTCAGGATATAAAGAATAACATGTCCGCCTAGAATAACATTTCTTATTAGGGCTGTCAACGAGGTAAATATGAAGCGGATATCATAGTATTCAACTCCGCCCCGTTTACTATTATTTGAATATCTTGCTCTAAATACTATCCAATGAATAAAAAAAATTTATATCCGAATTTGAATACTTGATTATTTGAACTTTGTCGTGTAACTTAATGACTTGTAAATTTTATTTTTTGAATAGTCTACGAATATCAAAGATTTAATTAATAAAGATTCAAGTTATAAATATCTATATAAAATTTAGATAACTTAAATACTTTATTAAATATACTTTACATAATAACAAATGACTTAAACAATTTATATAAATAAATAAACTCTTTAAAAAGAAAAGTCACAATAAACTTCATTATTATTGCTCAACACGTCTTAAGCATACTTCAAATATCAAATTATCATTTATTTAAACATATAAACATCATTAAAATTAAAAAAACTTATCAAAATACATAACCTGTTGGATAATAATCGGAAGGGATATCTATTTTCCATTTCCACTTCAAATATTTATCAGATAATTAAATAGATATTCGGATAAATATCCGACTAATAGATGCATATGCGAATAGGAGTTGGATATTTTCCGAATCCATTGATAGCCCTATTTGTTATATGACTATACTATCAAATATGACATTGTCGTTACTCTTCATCGGTTTAATTAAATCAAACATGGGTTAAACATAACCAAAGATGAAAATGACTGTTATACCCCTGGTTAAATATTGTTAACAAAAAAAATAAAAAATATTTTTATTTTATCTTTGGCTTGATCTTCCCATCCCTTGCTGGGGGGGGGAGGGAGAGAGAGAGAGAGGGAGGGGACATGGCTGGCGTTGGTGGCTGGCTCGTATTCACCCGTCGGAGGAGAAGACCGTGACATTGCCCAAAATCCAAAGGAGAAGACCATGACACTAGAAAGAAGATCACGCCACCACCCAAAACCCCAAACACTAAATATTCCTCAAAGACCTAAAACCCCTCCTTGCCAAAACCCTACCACACCCATTGGAGGAGAAGACCATGGCGTCCGTGCCGCTACCCTGAAGCCCTTCTTCTTCTACCGCTACCACCATCAAGTGTGTTGCCGTCTCCAGACCAATTGCTTTCTTCAGTGGCACCAACAATGTCATCAGGATCTACGACCTCACCTCCTACACTGAGATTGGCTCCGTCACCGACCAGGGTGGCATTGTCCGTTACCTTCCCGATGGCCACCGACATCTCTAGGTTGGGGATCCTGTGGAAGGTGATCCACTATGATAGTGACAACAGCAGGTCCATAGTCCTGCACACCTACATGGCCAACATTGCCCTCCTTTAGAACCCTGTCACCATCCTCTCCAAGACATAGGGCTCCCTTCGACCCTCCTGCTCGTACGGCGTGGACCGGTCATGCGGCTCCTCCACCGCCGACGACACCAACGAGGAGTTAGACATGGGGGCATAGTTCATAGGACTCCGTCAGTGCACCCATCAAGTAGCTTCGCAGTGCACGCCGGTGACTTCAATCTTGGCTGGGTAGCCTAGCAGCCCCGCACGAGCACCATCGTGCATCTCTCTCTCTCTCTCTAACCCTTCTCTCTCTCTTGCACACACACACAAAATAGGGGCATTTTAGTAATGTTGCCATGTCTCCACTTATTCTCCATTATATTCTAACAACAAATGGAATATTCTTAGCATATTCTGATAGTTACAAACGAATATTAAGCTTAATGGCATATTTAATAGTATAGTCATATAAGAAGGGAATATATAATATTGTGTAAGCAAAAGTGACATTTTTGATATTTTGCATGTAAGGATGGTAAAATTAACCAAAAGTATTAACTATAAATTATCAAAATTTAAAACCTTGTTAATTCATCTGTCATGTTTTATGTGAATGTTTTGTTATTGAGTTGTTTAGTTATTAGTCCCTTTAATCTATCTAATCAATAAAAAACACCATTTTTCTTCCATATTTAGTAAAAATTCCTTGTAATCTCACTTTGATTTGTAAAAGATTTTTTTCTAGAGAGTTATTTCAAAATATTCTAAAGTATTCGTGGACATCTTTTGAATTTTATTGGGTATTTTTCAAATAAAAGTGAGATTATTGAGAGTCTTTACTAAATACAAAAGATATAGGGAGTTTTTTTTCTTAATTAGTCAAATTAGAGAGACTAAAACTAATTATTTTTTAAAACAAACCCTATTTCAATTTGAGCCCCGACAATGAATTCGTACTCGGCTCGCTCCAAGTCAAGAAAGTTCGAATTAGATTTGTCTCGTGCTCATGAACAAAAGCAATCTAATTGAGCTCGAATTCAAGTATATCACACTCAAGTTTGAGTTCATTTAAACCTCAAGTATTTTATAAAATTTAATAAGATTTATCTATTTTTAAATATTTAGATTTGAGCTTAAACTCCAAACAAACTCATTGGAGTTTAATGAAAATAAATATATTTTGTATTAATACATAAATATAAATATAGGGAGAAATAACATAAAAATAAATTTTGTATTATTAGTTGAAATGGCTTCCAAGCAAGTGAATGAATGTTAGATGAGCCAAACTCGAACCAAACTCAACCTGCTTACCTTATTGCCGACCTTAATCTGAAAAATGCCTCTCTCGATTTTAAAATTGAGAGAATTTATCAATTTTAAAACTGACGATTTTAAGATTAAAAATTATGAAGGTAAAATAAACAACACCTCACTCCGAAATAGTGTATCCATCGTAGAATAAGGTTTGAGCTCCCACAGTTAGCCGCAAAAAGGAATAAATTTTCTAATCTTGTTTACATAAAGGTTAAAACCTTCGAAGTCTCCACTTGCTCTTAATGGCATATGAATGGTCAACCCGACAGTTAAATTGGATTGAATTCAATCAAGTTAGAGTTAGGTTGGATTAGGGTGGATGAGTTTTTCAACTTGACTTTAAATAGATTAAGTTGAGTTGAGGGTCGGCCAATCTGACTTAACATGAACTCGATATTAATATATATAATGATAACTTAGATCAGTAAAATATATTCTATTTTAGCTTTATACTATTGAACAAAAATTAATTTACAATATGAGTAAAGGTGTTCTCAAGTAATATCATGTTATTATGTTTCTACCTTCTTTTTTTATTACTTCGTTAAGGTACATAATTAAATGCATTTATATTTTTGTATATGGTACTATGATAGTAAGAAAAAGAATGCTAAAGACATAGACCGTTAAAGAATAATCCGATTCAACTCGACTCAATCCGACCTAACCCAAACCAATTCGATGAAGGTTAGGTAATACAAGTTGGTTTAGGTTAGGACATTGTTAGATGGGTTGGATTAAGGATAAAGAGGTTGGATTGAGGGTTGAGTTGGGTTAGATTAAGGTTGAGAGATTTCTTATATTAGTTGGATTAAAGTTGACTTCAACTTAACCTAATTCGACCTGCATTGTAGTTCTAATTTCATCTTTAAATGTGCTAATCGACTGTGATTAATGCCTATCTTAGACAGTCTAAGATTGAATAAGTTAATGTGTACATCTCACTCATCAGACTTAAATCCAATTGGTTGTATCTCTATCATCTCAAACATTTAACTAATATTTGTTCCACATCAAGCACGCATTCTAGCATATTTTCCTCTTGGCCTAACAATTGTTAAATGCTCATTTCTCACAAGTTATTCCTTAAAAAATATTTCGGTGTGGACATAAGGTTGATGTCAGCCATTAATCATTTTATTAAGCTCTATGGATCTAATAAAATCCTTGCATATCTCTAAATTGGGAGGGGGGTTTAAAATTAATGGTTGATTGATCGATGAGACGTACACCTTTATATTGTGAATAAACTAAACAATAGACCTGTAAAAGGGAGAGTAATGCTCCATGTTTGAAGATATTTCTTCAGTTGCGCCATCTGATTGTGAGATCAGGTGATGTGCAGGCACTGTAGCATCATCTAGTGTGCCGCAAAAATTTAACTTTTTTTCTTTGTTCAGTGGCACAGTGGCTAGATATATACAGATATTTACAAGCGACTAGGAATTGTCCGAAAAAATAATCATACGGACCAAGAGATAAAGATCCTAACAACACTACTTAGGCTGCATGGTTGGAGAGTTTTTAGGTTCTAACTAGGTTCGAACTTTGAACCTCCTATTTAGGAGGCAAGTGGTGAACCAACTGTCCTAGACAGCTGGTTCACAAAAATTTAACTTTATGCACTATTCAATCCGATGATTAGATGATACTTGTAGTTGCAATACGTGAGACATTTGCAGCAACTGTTACTGCACAAGTATATTCACTAGGTTGGAACTTGGATAAAATCCTAGGATGAAACTCGTGTCCAGTTAGTCTGTATTTGGTTTGACTATAACCTAACCTATTAAGAGAGGGTTAGGTGCAAATGAGTTGAGTGGAGCTGTCTTGTTAAAACTTAGTTTGATTAACTTTAGTTAAATTTGAGTTCGAGTTAAGTATCTATGATGATTGTTCAAACTTGAGTTGTTTAGATATTGAACGATTTTAAATCGGAGTATTAAAACGAACTCTTAATGATAAATTTAGTTCAATTTTTGTTAAATTTAAAATTGTAAACTTGGGATCAAACCATAGTGAACAGTAATTTATTTGCTTGCCTAATTATTTTATAGAAAAATCTATAAATATGAAATATTTTATTAACCAAGTTTATTTATAAAATAAAATAATTAAATGAATATTAAAACGAACTTTTAACAAATACTTAAACGAATTTATTTATGAACATAATTTACTTTTTAAAAAAGAAATCGCACACCCCTTTCACTGCCATTTGATTAAAACTAGATCGGATGGTAGTTCAGGAGTCCGTGCATCTACGTGAACCTATGCTGACTCCCTAGGTGCAACAAAGTGTTTCTCTTGATCTATGCATCTGAGACATCTAAAACCTTTAAATAATAGGATCCTATCCAATGTTTCTATCCAAAACTACTCAACCAAACTCGACTTATTATAATAATATATATACAAGAGTAAGACTTGCTGCTCACTCTTGAAACTCTGATTTTTTTTTTAAGTCATTCTAAACATGTTCTGTGTGTTCATATAATTTGATCTCTAATTAAATAGTCTAAAAAAATTTAAGAAATAAAAAAACTATTGTTGAGCTTGGCCCATTAAGGGCATTTTCTACCTTTTGTCTTCGTTGGGGCTTGCTTTTTATTTTTTTTAAAAAAAATTAGATCGTTTGATAGGAGATTGGACTATAAAAACATGTCGGTCAATCGGAGCTGACCTAAAAAAAATTGAAGATGATTTTGGCTGCACTGCTAGGTACATAGCACTCTGAGATGGTGCAGCAAATCCTACTCTATAGATAAAAAAGAAGAATGCTAGTATATTAAATGTCTTCTATTAAAATATGTTAAAGTCATTGAGCCATCTAACTCAAAATCTTAAGACGGCTTCTATTTAAACATATATTGATTTAATCATTTTCTAGTGTAAGAGTATTCTAAGACGTCTTCCCGTGCGAGTCGATTTAGACTTCGTCGTATAGATCACAAATATTGGGTGCGTGACTTGATTTATAACTGTAAGTTCTAATATCATATTGAAACTATTGAACCGTCCAATTAAAAATATTAAGACATTAATTATTTAAACATATTTTAATTTTAACCCTTTTTTTCTAATGTATGACCATTCTAACAAAAAATATTTCAACGGTGACTTGAATTATCAGATTTTCAACGGTGACTTGAATTATCTGAACCAGTACCCTCCCTCGCAGCCAGGTCCTTCTTCATGGCCTCGGACGACTTAAACAATCCCTTCACCTTAATGAGCTTCCCTTCACAATGCATGCAGTTCCTTAGCAGCTTAGCTACAACATCGGTTTCTGATATTGTCCTATACATTTTTTTTTCTTTTCTGAACGTAGTCCAGTGATTTTTGAGATTTAGTCTTCAACTTAAGGAGTTGGAATCGAGTCGGCTGAAGATCTTAAAATTTTTTATTTATTACATTTCATGCAACAGAACCGCCAAACAAACAACGGGAACATACAACCCACGAAAGATCGTCCAAAAGATCGACAATTCCACTTAGACTGACAAATAGTCTACGGGCCGATCACATCCGCACGCGTGGCAAACGAGTCGAACCCACAACCTCCCCGAATGGAAAGAGTGCACCGTTGTGCTACGACGCTCGAAACGATATTATCCTATGTTAGTATATTGATTGCTTGACCAACTGGTCGAGAGTTCTGTGACGTTCAGTGAACTCCTCATTTGAAAAGGTTCAATTCTCGTCGAGTACTTGTACTTCACATAATTGAGCATGAGCATGTCCGGTAAAATTACATTTTTCAATGATGAGATTGAGATAGAACTGTCATCTAATTAGGCAAAAACTTTATGTGCTGTGTGAAACATACTTGGCTATCGAGCTGCTTTTTGAGAGGGAGAGAGAATATTTCTCAGACTCTACTTTTGGCGGGAGGAATAATTGAAAAAAATGTGAAAAATGATTTTCTAATTAACATTTTTTTCTTGTGGAACATATGAGAATTAATAAACGTAAAAGTGATGAGAAATTTTGATAGCACAACCCCTTTCCTCAACAAATTCCAACGTGCCTTTAACTTACTTCCTTATATGAAACGCTTTTAAATGGAGCTTTTTGAACAAGTGCAGTATAACGTCTTTTCAATCCATCCAAATTAATTTCCATGATTCTCCACTTCCTTGAAAAAAAAACACTTTAGAGCGCAAAGCCCTTCCCCTCATTTGTCTTAATCACTACTGATCTATTATGTTGATTTTTAACTATTTTTACGTGCCCTAGACGTTATTGAGTTGAATATACTTATTTTCAAATATGATAAATTAATTACTCTATTCTTTCAAACTATTCCTTTACCATTAAAGATCACATCATTCTCATTTCATACTAAAATACTTCTAGCATGTAATTTAGTTTAAAAATTAAGTATAATTAAACTCTTTCTTATTTATTCTTACCATATAAAGGAACAAATTTTCTTATTGGAAATACTACATTTGCAATTAAAAGAGAAAAAGAAATGCAACATACACAAGAAGAGGATTTATGAATAAACGTGTTTTGTGTCCACCTTATCTCTTGACAGTTCCGACTTGTGGAAGTCCTCGGTAAAGAAAAGAACAAGCTTTTCGGTCCTGTTTGATCTGTTTATTTTAACCGTGTCTTCTGAAAACTCATCTTGATTAGTTCTGTTCAAGTATAATTGAATTTACGATAATTTTAAGAGTCTTTAGTGTAAACTAATCCTAATTGGCTTGCTTTGTTTGCGGAATAGATCCGGAATAGGGTCTCTTATTCCACTTAAATCCTTTAACCCAATTTGGCGGAGGGCATTGCTTAACCCAGGAATGGAATACCTTATATCCGGTTTAAGTAGAATAGGGGCAGAATTACACGTTCTTAATAAATTATGATTAACGTTATTTGTTATTCAAATTTCTTATCAATAAATGGAGCATAAAAATTTTATCTTAATAATTCAATATGATTAATGTTAATTAATATTAGTTAATCAAAATAATATTAAATAATATTTAGTAATTAGTATATTACTATTTAAATTAATAATAAATTATGATTAACGTTAATTGTTATTCAAATTTCTTATCAATAAATGGAGCATAATAAATTTTTCTTAATAATTAACTATGATTAATGTTAATTAATATTAGTTAATCAAAACAATATTAAATAATATTTAGTAATCATACTAATATTTATGAATTAATATTTATTATTAATATGAATTAATGGTAATTAATAATATTTATTAACATTGTTAATAATAATTAACATTTATTACTTAACATTTTTAATATTTAATACTATTTAAATGGAGCATAATAAAATTTATATTAATAATTAACTATGATTAATGTTTGCTAGTATTTATTAATCAAAATAATAATAGTTAATATTTATTAATCATAATAATCTATATTAATATTGTTTAGTATGTATTAATCACAATAATATTTATTAATATTATCAATATTAATTAACATTTATTAATATTAATTAATATTTATGAATATGTATTAATCAATATAATATTTTATTAATATTATTAATAATAGTTAACATCTATTACTTAACATTTATTGATATTTAAATATTAAATAATATTTAGTAATTAGTATATTACTATTTAAATTAATAATAAACTATGATTAACGTTAATTGTTATTCAAATTTCTTATCAATAAATGGAGCATAATAAAATTTTCTTAATAATTAACTATGATTAATGTTAATTAATATTAGTTAATCAAAACAATATTAAATAATATTTAGTAATCATACTAATATTTATTAATATTAATATTTATGAATTAATATTTATTATTAATATGAATTAATGGTGATTAATAATATTTATTAACATTGTTAATAATAATTAACATTTATTACTTAACATTTTTAATATTTAATACTATTTAAATGGAGCATAATAAAATTTATATTAATAATTAACTATGATTAATGTTTGCTAGTATTTATTAATCAAAATAATAATAGTTAATATTTATTAATCATAATAATCTATATTAATATTGTTTAGTATGTATTAATCACAATAATATTTATTAATATTATCAATATTAATTAACATTTATTAATATTAATTAATATTTATAAATATATATTAATCAATATAATATCTTGAACTCTTTATTCCACTCTTTATTCTCTTCTTTATTCTACTTATTCCTACCAAATCACTTGGAATAGCGCAGTGCAATTCTACTTATTCTGGGTGGAATAACAACTACTTACCGAACTAAAATACCTCTTATTCTGGGTTAAGAAATCCCTTCCTCCTTATTTTGGTTTAAGCGATTCTGCAAACAAACTGATACAAATAGATTTAAGAGTTTTGTTTCAATGTAAAACTCTATCATTCACTTGTTTTAAATCATTCGTTTTAGATTAAGTGAAATTTTATGATTTTAAGATCAGACAACACTTGTTTGGTTAATTGTAAAATAAAATAAAAAAATTATTTAAATCTTTTCATTTTAGTTTAAATCAAATCAAGGAAATAGACCTGCCAAGTTAGCAGACAAGGTTCAAACAAGATTTTATATATCATACCAAACATTCGAAAACGATGTAAAATGAAACAATTATTTTAAATTATTCTACTTTATGTCGAAACAAATAATTCTTTAATAAATTCATATAAGATAGGATTACAAGGAAGTTCTGAGTTCATTAGAGGGAGTTTACATAAATTCCTTCTTTACCATCCAAATTACGGTTGATATGGGTTGCATCCAAACATTGCCCTTCGTCTTAAAAGATGCTCTAACATTATTTCATTGTGACTCAGCTGTTACAGATTTAAAGTGAAAAATAAATTTTATAAAAAAATAAGAATAAGATTACTTGCACTTGGCCTTTTCCAAGCTCTACAGTAATCAGAGTTTTGTGACCCTAAATTATGACCCTCAAGAATCCCTACCTTTGCTAGATTTTCTTTTCCAAAAAACAGAAAAGGGAATTAAAAGGAACTGTGAAGAAGGACCACCACCAAGGAACAGAGACATGTTTCAGAGCAGACTCGGCACTATCTCGTCGCCCTCCTCCTCCCGACGATGGAAACGCACAAGACGAGAGAAATCGTGAGGGATCTGACCGCGGAGCTCGCCGTGGTGAAGACCGTGGAGAACCTCCGCTCCTGGAGCGCCCAGAGGGTGGAAGCGCAGAACCGCAGGCTGTCGACCATCCCCAGCAGCAGCCCCATATCGCATCCAACTCCGGAGAAGAGAGGAGGAGAACACGAAACAGCACTTGTTGGAGAGGAACAGAGGGCTGGAAGAAGGGGGTGGGGGTTGTGTAGCGTCGCGGAGGGAAGGGAGGGTGGTGGACTGGTGGGTGTCTGGGGTAGATCATGGGGGAGGGAGGCACCGAAGCAATTATTGGTGGAGCGGCCTGGAGAAGATATGGAAATTAATGTTGCGTGTGTGTCCTTTTCCTGTTTCCGATGCATGTCATACTCCTGTCACATAGAAATTTCAGTTTGATATAATTGGGTTTTTTTTCAGTTTTGGCCCAAAATGTTCTGCTAATCTAGGATGAACTCCTTATAGTCTCTGTATTTGTAAAAGTTCCATGTAATCTTAATTTTTTTGGAAGACACCTTAAAAAATTTGAAAAAAAACTCCTGAATGCTTTGAAATATTTTGGAGGAGCTTCCTAACCAGTATTTTTTTTTCAGATAAAAGTGAGATTATGGATAACTTTGACTAAATACAAAGATTATAAAAAATATTTTCCGAATTAAGTAGATTAGAGGTATTAAAAACTAAAACAAAAATCTTAAATTTCAACTTATTACAAAAACATGCACACACTTGTTGATATCTCTTATAAACTCATGCAATCTTTATATTCTTTATTAATGTTTACGATTATTTAAAAATGAAAAATCATTGAGACTTGATTTTTTATTTCTTTTAAATCTTTTTTAGACTAATGATTGAGGAGCAATCAGTACACACATATAGGCCGGATTAAGGCTGACCTCAAAAAAATTTCAAAGTCTTTCTTTTTTTCGAAAAGAATGGCAGCACATCATTTTATAATTACAGATAGATACTCCCAAACCATTGAGTTAACGGAACAAAGTGATAACTACTCCAAACATTCATGTGGAAGTTGAATTAATAAAGAAACACGTTTTCTCATTGTTATTTGGTAATCTTTACTCACCTTTGAAAGACCACTTCCCCAAATTTACAGGATTAAACACAACCCCTGCCTCCCGCTGTCACCTCACAGACTAGTTAGTCATGTCATGTGTACGTAGTTGTTATTTTCTCAACCTATTAGAGACATTATGAGTTCATTGATCATTTTGAGCCTCTTCTTTCTCATTCAGATGACTGACTGCAATCACAGAAGGAAGTTCTTTATTACTAATGAGAAATAAAAAATGTATTTTTTTTTTTAAATGGTCTCTAATGGATGAAAGTTTTATCCGGCCCAAAACGGTCCGTGAGCCGGGCCAATAACACGGGCTTGAAGCAAGACTTGTGGACATGACCAGCAAAATAACCTTGCCACCCATAAATACTCAGCCCATTGATGACAGCCTATCGAAGGGACGTGCTAATCCTTACCCCAGTGGACCTTCTTTGAGGTGGATCAAGCAGGGGTCCACTCCCTCACGTTGAATCCGAACTTATCGACCCAATCTGACCTTGAGGAGAAACAGACCAAGATAATCTTGGAAACCGACTTGGATGTGAATCCGCAAGATACTCTCCCACTTTACGATTCCCAAGGGATTACAATGAACTAGAGGATCCAGCTCAAATCTGACTTTTCCCAAACATGCCCTTTCCTCCCAAACAATTGCCCCAAAAAGAGACTCAGGCGAGGTACTCTTTCTTATCAGAACTGGATTCAAAGCCAACTCGGAATCGCTACATAAGGACCCCCTGTTCTACAGGCCAAGGCACGCACAAACCAGCCCAATCTCTCTCTGTTTGTAACGACCCGCCACCCTATGATCGGAGATCCGATCACTAAATGGGTGTCGAATCATTAACCAACGGTCTCACATCCGGATCTCATACACACATCTGGAGGAGTAGGCGTTAAACAAGGTTAAATATAACATTCACACGGACTACAAGGAATTACAGTGCGCAGGAAGAAAATTAATAATGTCCGTACACAGTCCAACAATAATTACATAGCCCAAAAAATTAAATAAGTACAGGCAGAAACAAAGTACAACAACATCGGGGCATACCTCGGAACTGAGATAGTTGCTGGTCCGCACACCAAAGAGAACATCACCTGCCGCCACTCGCCACGAGGTCCACACCTGAAACCGCAGGGAGTGAGCCACACCAGAATTGGGCTCAGTAGGGATCATCCGATCCCCTGTCTCCCACTCACACACCCACAAGTGCAATAAACAAAGATACAGGTGGTTAAGGCAAGTAAAGCTGTAACACACTACTCCTAAATCTCGATATGAACCACATGCATTCGAAATGTAACAAGCATATCTCTAGAATCATTCTATTAAGAAGCCTACAACTCGCGTCTCGGCAAAACACGCCAACCACGCCTCCGAAAGTGGGAAACACCGACCACACAACCGAAAGTGAGAAACACTGACCACACAACCGAAAGTGAGAAACACCGACCCGCTGAGACAAAACAGTAACCCCTTGGATAGCACGCTGGCTACTCCGGCCCAACTGGCTCAGGTGGTTACTCTTTCCCCCAGTATGAGTGACACTTCACAGGTACCACACCCACACCGGTACTAGCTAACCCCGGGGTTCACCAGGTGACCCTCTCTCACTAGGCGTCACCCCGCCACACCCCCACTGGCGCTGTGCTCCACCCACACCAGCACAGGGTGATAAAGCGCTACAACTGTCACTCTAGGTCCACAGTAACACAAAACACAGCACAGTAAGAAGTCCACGGTCGCACGAAACACAACGTGGTGCGATCTAGTCACAAGGAATCCATCATCATCGAGTATAATTTAAAGCATGCCGTTAACCAACTAATCAACTGTCTAACAGTATAAACACGTATTAGTGGCATGGATTAGTGAGATTTTGTTTTGAATCACGTCGCCCAAGGCCGACGCCATTCAAGTATCCTAAACTGGTTCATGAAATCTCGGCCTCAGAATATGGCTTAAAATGCGTCGTCCTGGGAAGCCGCCTTTTCAAAAGGCGTCGCTGTCCTCAGACGCCATTCACAACAGAAATCCGAAACTTGCAGAAACTACAATCGGGGCGATTTCTGCCTAAATGGCGTCGTGCTGGTCCGTCGCCATTCTAAATGGCGTCGTCCAGGCGCGACGTCATTTAGCGCCAGAACCCCAAACTGACAGAACCTCAATCAGGGCGATTTCTGCCTAAATGGCGTCGTGCTGGCCCGTCGCCATTTAGAATGGCGTCGTCCAGGCGCGACGTCATTTAGCGTCAGAAACCAGATTCTGTAAGTCTACCCGAGGGTCCCCCTTTTCACCCCAAACGCCCCAAAAACACACCAAAACAGAAGAGGAAGAGGGAAAATCAAACTACCATATAAAACCCACAATTCCACATTCATAAACACGGTCATTCCACTAAGAAAGACCTTTCCTTAACATGCTCATTCTACCCCAAACGCATCATGCTTTACGATGGGAATCACAGATAAAACAATCACAATCCATGCAAGGTTTGTCCCCCTATCGGTTCTTGAACTCCTCCTGACTCCGCCGCCAAACCGTCGCACCGCAAACCGCCGCCGGTACCCCAAAGACGTCGGCCGCCGCCCGGAGAATGGAACGCCGCGAAAGAAGTGGTGGTGGTAGTGGTGAGAGGTAGAGAGGTAGTGGAGTGGTGGAAGAGGAAGAGAGGGAAAGGAAAGGGAAGGAGGGATCGGAGGGTGGAGAGAGCGAGGAGAGAGAGTGAGAGGGTGAGAATGAGGGAAAGAAGGGAAGGCTCGTGGGGTCAATCCGAAACAGGGTAAAACGCGTCGTCTGAGACAGACGCCTATCAGATGACAGAACGGGCCGTACTGATAGAAGCTCTGAAACGCGTCGCTCACCACAGACGTCGTTCAGATGATAAGACCGGCACCGTACACTGACATCGCAGGGTCGCAGTCTGAATGGCGTCGTCCATCACGGACGCCGTTCAGATAACACGACAGGGACCGTACTCTCGCGGCCCAAAAACTGTCCACGTGGCGCCTACGTGGCACAACAGCAAAATACCTAAATGGCGTCCACCCAGCAAGACGCCGTTTGAAAAGCGTCGTGCAGGATAGACGTCATTCAGAAGAAACTCTCAAGACCCCTCAGGGTCCAAACCAGGGGATCCGACCCGAAACCGACCCGAAAACTGAACCCGAAACCTCAGTCCTTACACTATCTCTTGGCAACACCCCCTTGCTCTCTAACTTAAGCATCGGAGGGGGTCCCCCGGATTATGATCGGGAGCTCTTAACGGTGTTCTCTTTTATAGGAGCGGCTGAATTCTGACTCTGCGGTTACAAGCAGATGGTCCTAATCGTGATGGATGAGATTTCGATTTACCATCTTTTGGCACTATCTTTGGGAAATGATTTGAGAAGTCATGACCAGAGGTGACCACAGTCGAACATTCAGTCAGAAAGAGGTTGTAGGCGACGGAGCAACACTCCCGCCTCCGTTGCCTGCAGTCATCGATGCACCAATAGTGTAAGACCGAATAGCGATGACCATGGCCACCATGAGGAGTTACGCCATGTAGCCCAAGGCCCTAACTTGAAATTTTTTATCGACCTCATCTGTCGGTTGGAAGCCAAGGTCGATAGCCTAAAAGGAGAAGCGCAACGCCCAAGACGCGGGAGAACGGCGAGCTCTCTGGGAGTCATCATGTAAGGACTGAAGTTTCGGGTTCTGTATTCGGGTCGGGTTCGGGCCGGATCCCCTGGTTTGGACCCTGAGGAGGGTCTTGAGATTTCTGGCTGAATGGCGTCAGCACTGCTCGACGCCTTTCAAAAGGCGTCCGGTTGTGTGGACGCCATTTAGGTCTGCTGGGTGTTGTGCCACGTGTGCGCCACGTGGGCGGGTTTCGGGCCGCGAGAGTACGGCCCCGGTCACTTCGTCTGAACGGCGTCCAGATTGGTCGACGCGATTCAGACTGCGACATCTGCGATGTCAGGGCACGGCGCCAGAGCGCTGTCAGTACGACTGTCCTGTCAGACTGAATGGCGTCTGCCTCGATCGACGCGTTTTAGCTGGATTCGGATTGACCCCGCGAGCCTCCCCTTTTTTCCCTCACTTTCGCCTCCACACTCTCTCTCCTCGCCTCTCCGCTCCCTCTCCGCTCTTCTTCCCCTTCCCTTCCTCTTCTTCCTCTTCCACCACTCCAACACCACCTTACCTCTCACCTCTACCTCCACCACTTCCTTCGCGGTGTTCCACTCTCCGGACGGCGGCCGACGTCCCGGCGGAGTGGCGGCGTCCTCGAGGGTACCGGCGGCGGTGTGCGGTGCGGCGGGACGGCGGCACGGAGCTTGGCGGAGTTCAAGAACCGGTAGGGGGACGAACCTTGCATGTGTGCTCGTTTGCTTCTTGGCGTGATGTGGCGTGTTTGGGGTTAGATTGAGCATGTTTAGGGGGATTCCTTGTGGGAATGGCGGTGTTTGTGGACGTGGTTTCATAGCATGATCGTGGTGCTTGACGTTCTCATCTTCCCCCTTTTTGGTTTTGGGGCTTTTCGGGGTGCTTGGGGTTCAAGGGAGAGACCCTCGGGTCGAACCAGGAAACCTGGTTTCTGGCGCTAAATGGCGTCGTACCTGGTCGACGCCTTTCCGAAAGACGTCGGATCAGTACGACGCGTTTTAGGGCAGAAACCTCCCTGTTCGAGGTTTTCTGAGTTAGGGGTTCTGGCGCTAAATGACGTCATGGATGGACGACGCCTTTCAGAAGGACGTCGGGACATCATGACGCCATTTAGGCAGGAAATGCCCCCGTTTAAGGGTTATGCAATCTGGATTACTGGGTTGAATGGCGTCTGGCGACCCTGACGCGTTTTAAACGGCGGCTTCACAGGTGGACGCGTTTTAAGGGATAATCTGACTTTTAACTGAACCCGTCTAAGGGACTTGAATGGCGTCGACCTCGGTCGACGCGATTCAGGACAGAACTGTCTTAACCCTGGTTTTTAAACATATGTTTCACTATTGGCGGTTCTAAGGCATGTTTTACGTTGTACACTGAGACTGAGGACTTCTGTGTGTGTGGAATGGCATCATGATATGTGTGTGTGTGTGCTTACACGACTGTGGATCGATATGACTGTGGTTTATGTTTGTCACCATGGACCGATGGGGACAGGGTCATGGTGTCTGTGAGGCATTGTGCCGTACCGGTGGGAGAAGGGGTACATGTTGTGGTTTACCTTTAGCTGAGGGAAGCAGAACCACCTTGAGCCCGTCGGGCCGGAGTAGCTGGTGCGCTATCCGAGGGGTTGCTGCTTGGCCTCAGCGGGTCGGGGTTTCCCTGTTTGTCGTGACAGCTTCCGGCGCGTTTCTTGCTGTGGAGCTGGTACTGGTGGGAGTTGGTTTACCCTTTAGCCACTGGGCCTGATGTGACCTTTGATCAAGGTTACGAGTGGTACCCTTAGCCCTTTGGCCTGACGCAGCCCGGGAGAGTTGGGTTTGTGGGTAGTTCCTGTAGCTTCGGCTTGACGGGGTTCGCCGGTCCCCAGGGTCCTCCTGGAAGCGCTGAGGCCTAGCGTGGAGGCAATCCAGTGGTAGGACAGTAGTCTAGACTGCTTGTGTGCACATGTAGCTGGCAGTGGGGGTACACTGAGTCCAGCTAGTCCTAGTTTGGCTCACTGCCTCACCCTACAGTGCCCCGGAACACTGTAGGGGTGGACAGGCGTGAGCAGTGGTGGTAGTGTTGGGAGGCGACGTTTGACTTCGGTCGACAGTGTGGTTCAGTCGCTTCGTGGGCTTTGACTGTGAGACGTGACTTTGTGTTGGGTTCTTCGGGTTACTTGGTACTGTTCTTGTTACACTGCTTATCGTACGGTTCCTATCAGGTTGAGTGCTATGTTTCCTGCTTTACTTAACTGCCATATATTCCTGTTGTTGCACTTGTGGGTGTGTGAGTGGGAGGCGGGGGATCGGATGATCCCTACTGAGCCCATTTCTGGTGTGGCTCACTCCCTGCGGTTTCAGGTGTGGACCTCGTGGCGCAGCGGAGGCGTGGTGTCTTCTTGGTGTGCGGACCAGCAGCTGTCTTAATTCCGGGGTATGCCCCGATGTTATTGTACTTTCCTTCTGCCTGTACTTATTTAACTTGTTGGACATGTAATTATTGTTGGACTGTATACGGACATTATTATTTTTCCCTTCTGCGCACTCGTTTACCTTTGTAGTCCGTGCGATTGTTATATTTAGCCTTGTTTAGCACTTACTCCTCCAGATGTGTTGTGTGAGATCCGGGTGTGAACCCGCAGTTAATGGGCCGACATCCATTTAGTGACCGGGTCTCCGGTCATAGGATGGCGGGTCGTTACACATCAGAATGAAGAAAATCTTGTATCCCCTTCGCCACCGCCTCCACCAAGCGGCCATTTAGTTCTTGCTAGAGAATAGCTTTCCTGCCGCGATCCCGAGCAAGACGAGTGGCGCAGTCGATCCCGGGAGTGTTGGCAAGGGAGAGTCCTTCTCGAGGTTCACCTGGTCAGGAGAAGAGTCTTGACCCTCCACGAACCAACATCTCACATAGACCATGGCAAAATAATGCCTCTGCCTATAGCAACACCTCTTACCAGTTGTCAGGTTCGATGGCCTACCCCGATGTGGGCATGGTGGTTCTAGCCACCACTCCCACCACTTATCCCCTGAGAAGAAGAGGGTGCAAAATTTGGAAGAGCAGGTGAAGAAGCTACTATGCTGAGACTGAAAATCCATCCTGAGAGATACCCGAAAGAAATAGGTAGGAGGAGCAGCCAGTACCTAGAAGGAACATGAGGCATCTTGACTATGATCAAAATGGCCGACCACATAAAGACCAACGCCAGGAGCAAATGGAGGGTCGGCATGACTAGTATCTGGTCGACGAGAGGAAAATTATACCTTGTTGAATACACCAACCGAATGTATTTTACAAGAAATCAAAAATGAAAAATGTTCATGTAGGTGCTTAGAATGACCGTGTGATTAACATGAAATATCTATGTTGTTTAGTGTAAACTAAACTATTAAAAACAGCAACTAAAGTGCAGTGATCGCCAGAAACTTTTAACTTAAAAAAAGTTTCAAAAGAGATATGATCGCCTACCTTTTAAACGCGGAAGATTGAGTCCTTGGTTCCCCTTCCTCAGCCGGCTGAAGAAAGAGAGCCCTTTCTTTGCTTCTTTGTTCTTGCTGTGGAATTTGAGGTTGAGGATCGTCCAGAAGTCTTTTTGGCTTTGAGCTTGATTTCCCCCTTTTGAATCTCTCGTTGTTGTTGAGTGCAGCAGAGACAAAACGAATAACGAAGAACTATGATGAGAATTTAAGTAGAAGCAATATCTGAACTAATCATGATGTTAAGCATATTTAAACGGCAAACTCACTTTTTTAATGGCTTTGAAACCCCTTAGATCAAGTAGGTTTTTGAAAGATTATGCTGTGGTGTGTGTTTGCATGAAGTGAATATGAAGAATGAAACTAATGAAGATGAAAAATGCAAATGCAGTAATGAAAAACTTATGCCCAGTCGGTTGAAGCTTTGAAAAGATGAAGATCTTGAAAGGGACGCCGACTTCTGGGAATGGCAGCGCTCCGGCGTTACGACGTTGCTTCAATCTTCAACTCGCTATAACGCTATGGCTTAACTCAACTCAATTCTCTTCTCTTCTTTTTTTTTAATCTTCAACATGCAGGGTATTTATAGGCATTTCTTGCGTTCGCGATTAACATAGAAAAATCCCGAATTTATCCATCTTAACCGACAGATAAATACTGATTAATTCATCTTTATCTGTAATTATCTAAAACGCGTCCACCTTGGCTGACGCCTTTCAGATCAATTAAGATAAGGATAAATATCCGGGAAAACTTATCTTTATCTTTATTAGGTAAAACGCGTCCATCTATGTAGACGTCTTTTAGACTAATTAAGATAAGGATAAACATCCGGAGGGGAAGTTAAAATCACTTAGGAAACTTAAAACGCGTCGACATTAACCGACGCCTTTTAGTTAATTAATTAATTAATTAAAATTCAAATTTAAACGTTAAAATAAAAATAAAATCTAAATGGCGTCCACTCGGGTCGACGTCTTTTAGAATTCTTCATATTTTAACTCAAATTTGAGCTAAAATCAATTTAATTGATTAACTTAAACACATCTGTTAAACCCGAAACTTAAAAAGATTAATAAAAATTAATCAATGATTAATTATCAGACCATTTTGAGGCATTATTATATGATATGAAATTTACTCGAAATGATGTCAAAATTAGCGTGTCTACAGCTGCCTCACCTTGGCATTGTCTTTGCAAGGGAGTGAAATGGAATGGAATGTACTGAAAAGGTGATGCCAAGGTGTGATGAGACACGCTCTTAACATCACATGATTGGAATTTTTCTCAAAATTATCAATGAAGATAGTTCAAGGAGATCAATGGAATTAATCCTGTCTGGATGAAGTAGACAAGGAAATAAAATAAAGTCGATCAACCTCCTCGGAGTGGGAAGTACCCCAGGTCGTAGACACTGCAGGTTTCATCATGGGGAGCGTTTGCCAGCCAATGTGGACGTGCTACAGCCATGATGGATCTTAAAAGAAAACAAGAATATCGGATAAAGAATCCAATCAAGGATAGAATTCTAAGGATATCTTCAAGCGAACCTCAAAGATAATCAAGATACTCAGTTCAGAATGGAATATTTCATATCAGGTTTGAGATTATTTGATTTAATGGTCTGAAACTTAATCAATAATTAATTCTTATTACAATGATTTCAAAGTCCTACATGATGCATGCTGGGCTAAAAGAAAAATATAAAGTCAAATAAAATATAAATTAATCAAGGATAATATTGTTAAATTGTCATTAATGAGTCAAGATACCAATTCTTGTAATTCAGTGCTAAGCCGAAGCTCGTTTATCCACGCACCGTTTCACAAAAATGGAACCATCGTCCCCACTAATTAACAATCCAACGGCCTATCCGTGCGATTAAGAATTCTCTGGAATTATCACTGTTTTTGTTGTAGGGGAACTCAAATTCCAGTTTTATCAAAACCACAAGGTCCTTGATATGATCTAATAAATACTTAATATATAGTAATGCGAATGCACAATAATTACATGAAATAGTACAAGGATAGAAATAACCGTCCTTTTAGTCACGGTCGGGACTTGAATTCCACAATGGGATTTTCTTGATATTTCCAGCTTTACTCAGGTTTTCTTGAATTTTCTTGAAACGCGTCAGTTCTCTTCGACGCCTTTTACTCACAGAAACAGGTTTCTGGTTGTTCTCTACTCGAATTCCAACTCTCTTCATGCCTTGTGTCCTGTATATGACTTGAACAAACAGGTTAAGTATCTGTTTAGGCTTAGCCCCTTGCCTGGTTAAGTAACCGACTACTTGATCCTATCCTTGATAGAAGGGTCAAGGGGCATAGCCTTTATTAACAAAGGTAATGAGAATAATCAAACTTAAGCAAAATGCAACATGCAAGCAAACAGATGCTCACTGAAAATAAAAGGAGTGAAACACATTAAATGCAACAAGCATATGCTAACTGAAATATTTTTGTTGTTTTGAAATATTCATTTTTTTGTTTGAAGTATGTATTTTCTTTAGATTTTGACAAATGTACATTTTTTTTTTTTGACATATATACTTTTTTTTGAATTTTTGACTATGCAATTTTTTTTTTGAATTTTGGACATATGCAATTTTTTTGAATTTTTGACATATACATTTTTTTGAATTTTTGACTAAAAGACCAGTATGGTACTTAGATCAAAAGATCATATTCATTTATTAACTTAATTTCCAAATTATTCTTTAACAACTTAACTTAAAACCCATCGTGCTTGAACTTGTGTTTCCATTCGTGATCCCATTTGATGATTTGACCCTTAGTCAATCTAAGCCATTCTTTAAGCTTGAAGTACACCTCTTTAGAAAGAAAAGAAGAATAGATTTAGAAAGCCCATGAGAAGGTTCCGGAGACCTAAAAAGATGTCCCTTTCCAACCCTAATATCTGTTGGGGTTCGGTCATTTTCTTTCCGGGGTATTTATCGACCTTGCGTTCCCTTTTGTTTCATTTCATGGCCTTGATGTGACGTTTGTAGTGTATTGGCCTTTTGATTTGACATTTTGCCTTTTCCTTTTTTTTTATATTCTTTTCTTTCTTTGCTTTGCTTTGGAACGGATCTCCCCCATTTTTTTTATGACGGCCTCCTACTAAGATGGCGGGTATTCTTGGTAGTCTATTCTAAGCCTCGTTCCGACATCATGGGCCGAGTGTAAAACAGAATTTTACTTTAAAAGGAATGATTTGTACTTTATACTCTTAGTCAAGCTTTTGATATTCTTAAGGACTTGGCATCTCTTGTTACTCACGAATCAAACGTGTCAGTGTGTGCAGTAATGGGTTTGAAGTTAAATTATTCAGACTAACAAAGAAATTTGAGTTTATAAATTTTCTGATTCCACTGGTCTTTGTACCATACTGATCGACTCTTTAACCTAAGGGTAGTATTTCTTAAGATGTAAATCATTCCAGGGATGATTTAACTCTTCTCCTTCTGCATTAATAAGACGATAAGCATTACCAGGAAAAGCGTGCGATACAACATAAGGTCCTTCCCAGTTGGGTTGGAGCTTAGAACGCGGACCACCAGGTTTTACAAAAATTCTTTTAACGACCATCTCACCGACTTTGAACTTTCGTTCAATGACTTTCTTTTGATAAAAACGTGCTAATCTGTTTTGATAAACTTTTGCATGATTAGCAGCTGACCATCTTTTCTCGTCTAAAAGTTCCAATTGAGCAAGGAGTGCTGAACGATGTTCATCAATGGAGAATTCCTTGTTCAATTGTACTCTTAATGACGGTATAAGGATCTCATATGGAACTACCGCCTCCATTCCAAATGTTAAGGAATAAGGAGTTTGCCCGGTAGGCGTGCGGATTGAAGTTCGGTAGGCCCATAGAGCCTCAACCAATTTTTCTGGCCAATCTGCGAATTTGTTAGATTTACACGTCTTTTTGATAATTTTTATCAAAGTCTTATTAGTTGCCTCTGCTTGGCCATTGCCTTGCGGATAATAAGGAGATGAATGATGCAATGCAATTTTGTACCTGTTGCAGAGGTCCTTCAATTCCTGTGACACGAACTGCGGTCCGTTGTCGGTGACGATGGTACTTGGAATTCCGAATCTTGTGATGATGTTCTTCATGATGAATTTGCAGACGGTTGATGCTTTGATCTCCACGTATGCTTCAGCTTCTGCCCACTTGGTGAAGTATTCCGTTGCCGTGAGAATGAAAGACTTTTGCTTGATGCCGGAATCTGGATTACCAAGAGGTCCAATAATGTCGAAAGCCCACATGGAGAAAGGCCATGGGGAAGAAACATGATGGAGTGAAGATGCAGGAGAATGAATTTTGTCGGCGTGAAGTTGACACTTAGCACACCTACGGACATATCCTACACAATCTTCTTCCATGGTTGGCCAATAAAATCCTTGTCTAAGGATCTTCTTTGCTAGCATCTGTCCATTGACATGGCCACCACAAACTCCACTATGAGCTCCTTCCATAACCTTCCAAAGCTCATCCTCGTCTAAACATCTCAGAAGAACTCCATCAAAACCTCTTTTGTATCATGCTCCCCCAACTAAGGTGTATCGTCGAGCAACTCTCCTGATAGCTCTTTTTTCCTCAGTTGTAGCTTCTTCAGGATACGATTGATCTTCACAATATTTTGCAATTTCATAATACCATGGCTTATGTTCATCATCCATCTCTTCTAACAGCTCCATCAACATGATTTCTCTTTTCTCCACAATACTTCCATCTTTGAATTTCTTCAGCAACTTCTCCTTAGTTCTAAGAAATGAAGGATCTTTCACGGCGGGTGAAAGACGCCTATGAACTATGATTGATTCGGATTGCTTGCTGATTGGAAAATCAAGAGAAGATGCAAGTGAAGCTAGAGCGTCAGCTAAGATGTTTTGATTTCTAGGGACATGGACAAAGATCAATTTTGTGAAAAGCTTCGAGTAAGTAGAAGTAAGTTCTTGATAAGGCTTAAGCTTTGGATCAAGAGTTCGATACTTGGTCAGCACTTGGCGAAAAATTAATTGGCTATCACCCACAATCCTGAGTTTGGTGACACCATGAAAATGAGCAGCCTCGAGACCAGCAAGAAGTGCCTCGTATTCAGCTATGTTGTTGGTGACTGGAAAGTCAAGCTGAAAGGCTTGTGGAATGGTGACACCTTCAGGTGATAACAGAACGATTCCGATACCCTTTCCATGAGAATTCAGAGCTCCGTCAAAATGCAGAGTCCACATATCATCTCTGATTTGATTTACGGACATCAGTTCCTCATCCGGAAACTCTGATCGCACTGGATCAAATCGAGGAAGGGGATGATGAGCGAGATGTTAAGCTATGGCGTAGCCCTTGATTGCTTTTTGTTGAATATAAATGATATCGAATTGAGATAGAAAGTTTTGCCATCGCGCTAACCTATCAGTAAGAACAGATTTCTCCAGAAGGAACTTGATCGGATTCATCCTAGCGATGAGATGGACTTCATGGGCCAGAAAATAATGCTTCAATTTCTGAACAACCGAAACTAATGCTGCACATGTTTTCTCCATCGCCGTATATCTCTGTTCAGCGGGGTTGAGAAGTTTAGAGAGATAGTAGGCTGCCCTCTCTTTTCCTTCTTCATCCTCTTGTGCTAGGACAGCCCCCACAGCATCATCCAGGACAGAAATATAAAGTATCAATGGTTTGCCTGGAGATGGTGGTCTCAAAACAGGAGGACTTGCTAAATAGTTCTTTAATCCATCAAATGCCTCCTGACACTTATCGTCCCAATTGAATTTGACTCCTGACTTGGTAAGCTCGTAAAACGGCTTACACCTTTGTGAGTGCTGGGAGACAAAACGGCGAATAAATTGTAACCTCCCGATTAATCCTCTTAACTCTTTCAAGTTTTTGGGAGGTGGCATTTCTCTGATAGCCTTCGCCTTATTGGGATCGATCTCAATTCCCCGTTTGCTGACAATGAATCCAAGCAATTTCCCTGAAGATACCCCGAATACACATTTCTTGGGGTTCATCTTCAACTGATACTCTCTCGATCTCTCTAATACCCTTGCCAAAACTTTGGCATGCTCAGCCTTCGTTTTAGACTTAACCAATAAGTCATCCACATACACTTCCAGATCTATATGCATCATGTCATGAAATATTGTCATCATAGCCCTTTGATAAGTGGCTCCAGCGTTCTTCAATCCAAATGGCATGACGACATAACAATATGTTCCCCAAGGTGTAGTGAATGAAGTCTTCTCTTGATCCTCTTCTGCCAGCTTAATCTGGTTGTATCCTGAAAATCCATCCATAAATGATAATGTCTCATAGCCAGCAGTGTTATCGATGAGTACATCAATATGAGGCAATGGAAAATCGTCTTTAGGACACGCCCGGTTCAGATCGCGGAAGTCAATGCAAATTCTGACCTTCCCGTCCTTTTTCATAACCGGGACTATGTTGGCCACCCATTGTGGATAAAGGACAACTCTAATGAATTTGGCTTTGTGCAATTTGTCGACCTCTTCCTTCATCTTTAAAGCCATTTGTGGGTGGAATCGCCTTAATTTCTGCTTGACCGGACTAGCTCCATCCTTTAATGTTAACCTGTGTTCAACTAAAGATGAGTCTAACCCCGGCATATCCTCGTAACTCCAGGCGAAATTGTCCTTATAATCCTTAAGCACTTGTACCATTGCCTTCTCATCCTCTGTGGAAAGATTTTTACTGACGAGGACAACCTTAGGTTCGTCTTCAGTCCCTAAGTTTATTTCTTTTGTGGGCTCTTCGACGGCAGCTGAAGGTTCATCAAATCTCTTCACTCCACTGGTATATGCCTCAGCTGCGTCCTCATCATCTTCCTCATCTTCAACAATGGGGTCCTTTTCATGCACTAACTCATATACCCCGTACCCATCATTGACTGACTCATCATCTGTACAATCTTCTGGCATCTGAATTGGATCTTCTAAAAGCTGAGGGATTAAAGAGCAAAAGGAACATTTATCAGCCAAATCCTGGAGGTATCTTTCTGGAATTTGCCTACCCTTAGGCTTCCTAGACTTCCTAACCTGCCAAAAACTAGACTTCCTAACTTCACTAAACTGTCTATCATAACCTAATGAAGATGAAGCAGGATGAAAATCCTGGGATACAAGTGGAAATACAGGGGAATCCTCCCGCGGGGAGGGACAGAGTAGATCTAGGAGAGAATCTTGACCGACGGACCCGCGCGATGGGGTGTAATCGGACAAGTAAGATGTTTCCTCGATAATAATTTGGGAAGAATTTGTTGTAAAATTGGCGTTTTTTTTTGGATATCGGAGGAATTATACATGAAGCAGGAGTGAATACAAATGGAAGGGGAATCGGACGGAGGAAGCGGCACCAAGGCCAGAGGATTAGGGGGATCATATAGCAATATGTCCCAGATCAAATCATACATCCTCTCTAGGTCGAGAGGAGGTTATGGAATAAAGTCCCGAGGGGACAGAGTTATCATAATGGGCGGGGCCCGTGGAATATCTTCAATTATGACCCGCGACCAAGTCGGGGTCAAGAGTAGTGTACGAAAAAGAGTATGGAGCATGAAGACATGTGAAGGATATGTCCCCCTCCAGAGCAGATCTGTTGTATAACCAGCTTCATAGGGGTCATCTGGCTCCCCTTCATCAGTTTGTTCGGACAGCAGTATCCTCTTATCAAAGATTGCGCCAGGGCTCTCAATTAGCTCGTCAATCTGCGGTGGCCACTTGGGTTCTGCAGGATCCAGAAATAGTCTGTTCAGTGCTATGTATAGGTCCCTCAGGTCGAACCATCTGTACCATTCGCATTCGGGGTCATGGAATTTTCTCCTTTTCATAGGCCGCAAAGCCTCCAAGGACTGGTACGTAAGTAATTCGGAACAATGTCTGGCCAAATCCCTCCCATATATGTCATGGAAGTCAAAACAGGAAGTAATGACCACCGTGTTGTCGTGACTAAGTATGGGCCCTTTCACAAAGTGTGTATATAGAGTCCATGTTAAGGGATCTCGGCCTTCTTTCATTGGTGTGGACATTGTTTCCAAGATTTCTTGACCGTCTTCGGTTTCTGCTTTCTGAACCAGATCTTGCTTTAGCTTCATTGGCCTATAGCCCAGACCGCTTCCGGGTACTGCCCGATGATCTTTAACAGGAGTGGTCCTGCCTTGCAACTGTGTGCCCAGACCTTTCCCAGGCTCGTAGTCGTTCTTCATCATGATTCTCCATCTCGGGGTACTCATGCACTTCCCCCTTTTGATAGCATTTAATGGGTATGGAGAAATGGTAGCGGCTTTCAAAGGATCAGCCACTGGACGGTAGACCTATAATACCGACAGAAAAGGTTGTCGGCCAGGTAAAACAGCAGATTTAATATTTAAGGTATGAGCAGCAGCAAGGATCGGCATGCTCGTCACTTTAATAATTCGTCCTTTGTAAGGGAATTTGAGGCATTGGTGATTCGTAGAAGGAATCGCCTCAAGAGTTTTGATATAAGGACGTCCCAGAATGGCATTTATGGAAGGGTCGATTTCTAGAATATGAAATTCGACCTCTGCATGACTTACTGGACCTAGCTCCACCTTTAAATAAACCATTCCCAGAGGGGAACGGGTAGAATTGTCATATGCCGTAACTGAGATGGGGCTAGGCAGCCATTTCTCCTTGGGCACACCGCATAGCTCCAGGGTCTTCGGAGGTAAAACGTTAATTGAAGCCCCTGTATCAACCAGGCATGCGTCCACGGCCTTTTTGCAGATATTGACCGTGATGCTCAGAGCCATGCTTCTAGCGGCTGGCGGTGCTAGTTCCGATGTGTGGAATGTAATTGAGGGCTGATCCCCCTGAGGAACTAGTAGTGCTGCAATTTTCTCTACCGGCACGTCTTCGTTGACCATCACCTTCTGTAGGTATTCCATTAAGGCTTCTTGGTGAATCTTGGACCTTTTAATCAATTCAAGTACAGTGATCCGTGCCGGTGTTCTGTCCAGATGTTTCAACAAGTCGTATTGAGTGCCTGGTGCACTCTCTTCATTATGGGCTTCCTCAGTTGGCTGTGATGGGCCGTCTCTGACTGTGGACTGAGGAAAGACCTTGTTGAAAATCCTTCCACTCCGGAGCGCATGTTCCTCGACCGTGGAGGATCCGGGTGATACCTTGAGTACCGCAGAGTCGGGTGGCATAAGCGGTGCGGAGGGTTGATGCGTAGGTGGTGGCGTTGGGTTAGGTGGTGATGGCGCGGTGCGGATTAAAGGCCTAGAGGGTTGAATGGTAGATGGGTAAGTGGTTGGCGAAGTGGGGAATGGTACGCGTAATAGCGGTCTGGATGGTTGGGGCATATCTGGGTAGGTGGTAGTGGTAATGGATGAAGTAGGAAATGGTACGCGTAATAGTGGCCTAGATGGTAAAAGGGGCGCGTTATTGGTTTGCGGAGGGGTATATGATGGAGGCGTAGGAGTGCGGGGCGCAATGGGTCTAAGGAAGGTGGGTAGTGGTAGTGGGTTATTGGGTGAGGGCGAGTGATATGTGGGTGTGGGTAGAGGGGTAATGGTAACGGGTTGTGGTCTGGGTATGTGGATGGTGCGGCGTGGTAGTCGCTCTGCGGTACTTTGAACGTGACCCGTTGAATAGAGAGAGGAAGAGTCCTCTATCCTCCATTGTTGCCCACGACCAGCCTCAGACTGGCTGTTCGTTAGAATGGGAGCAACTTGGTTCTGGTTCTGGTGCTCCGGGAGTGGATTCTGCACTATGCCCATGTTGGGTGGTGCTGCTGCTTGTGCCGGTGGTCTTGATTGCTGCTGTTGCTGCTGCTGTTGCGGTCTCCTCGCCTTCAGGGCTATTATGTATTTCTTCATTTCCTCCCAGTCTATGCCGCCCTGCTCGTTGAGATCATGAATATAATCTCTGAATTGGAAGCAGGTGTCAATGGTATGCCCAGGTTGCCTATAGAAGTAGCAATACCTGGACGTGTCGGCATTTTGAGGCCAGACGGCCTTTTCCCTAGGCAAAACTAAGGCATTGGCCGCCATTAAAGCACTGAAGATATCGGCCAAGGATTCTGGGAGAGCCGGGTATTCTGCCCTCTTCGGGCCTGGAGGTCTCCTCTGCTGGTTGTAGTCACCAGGAGGAGGGACATTGTGGTACGCCGGCGGTGCGCGCGGCTGGTACTGTGGCTGTTGCTGCTGCTGATACTGCTGCTGCTGGGGTTGCTGGTACTGCTGTTGCCGTTGCGGCTGTTGCTGTAGCTGTTGCTGGTTCTGATTCTGATTCGGCTGCTGGGGCCGCTGATACTGTTGTTGGTACTGGGGGTTCTGCTGCTGTCTGTACCCTTGCTGCTGTGGCCTCTGGTACTGCTGCTGACTCCTCACGAACTTGGGCGAGTTATTGTTCATGGTACTCACTTGCTCATGAGAGAGCGTGCCCTCGGTAGTCGGACCTGTGCTGGAAGAGTTTGGCACTGCAGGCTTCCGAGGCGGAGGCCTGCTAGGTCTATGAGGATCAAAGACGCTAGAGAATGTAGCGTCCTTGAAAGCATTCTGGCAGTACCGTGCTCTTTCATAGAGCTCTGCCATGTTAGTCAAATTGTTCAAGGAGAGGACGAGCTTGAACTGGGGCGTGGCATTGGAAATTAACATTTTCACTTGTTCGGACTCGGACAAGTGATCCTTCACCTTTTCAGCCAGACCCCGCCACCTGTCAGCAAAGCTGACAAACTCCTCATCAGGTTTCATCTTTTCTGCAATGAGGTCCGTAATAGACAAGGAGGGTGCAACTCTGTCCTGGTATCGTTGAATAAATTTGCGTGAAACGATACCGTAATCTTCTACTTCTGAGGGTTCAAGGGAAAAGAACCACTCGAGGGCTGGTCCCTCTAGAGATCTCCTGAACAAGAAGGCCAACGACCTCTTATCATTCTGCCAGAAAGAGGATTCATACATGAACTCCTTCAGGTGTGTGAAGGGGTTACCAGTACCGTTGTACTTTCGGTACACTGGCATCTCAGAGGGTGGCAGATGGAATACTGGCAGACTCGGTAGACTGATCTCTGGCACAGCTTTGACCCCCATCATTTTCTGGAGGTTATTAAATTGCTCATCCATACGCTCCATTTTGGCCAGCAGCGTTTGTGTGGTCAGATCTGCATGGGGAGGAGGAGGAGGAGGAGGTACTTGGTAGGCCTGCTGCCTAGAGTACGTTGGGCAGGGTGGACAATAGAGGGGAGGTCCGGCAGAGCTTCCGCCATGCCCGAGGGCATTTTGATAAGCAGGCGTTTGCGGTCTAGCCGGTTGCCTAGATGATGAAAGCTGCGGCCCAGCTGGCCGAGAAGTAATATGAAGGCCCTCCACGGCCTGATGGATATAAGGAGGAGGAAAAGAAGGTTGCTGAGGAACAGCAGGGGGAGCCACAGGGTTCGGCTCGGCAGGCTGCATGGGTGCCTTCCCCTTCAAAATAGATTGGATCGCCTCGAACTGCTGAGGGTCCAGTCGGGAGGCAAGAACTCCCAGAGCATTGATGAGATCCGTAGGATCAGAGGATGAGGGATCATTCTGATTCATGTCCCCCTCAAGATCAGGATTAGGGATCGCATATTCATGCGGAGGAGGATCAGGATATTGATCACGTGGAGGCAAAAGAGGTGTCCGAACATTCCCATCTAGACGATATGGAATGGGGATAGAACTACGGGAGGCATCAGCATCTCTCCCACTCTCATAGTTGTATTCAGAATCCCGAGGGGCATTAGCATCTCCCTCGTAATTAACCATGGCGTCTGGAGCCACACTCAAGTCCTTACCTGATCGTAGCAACATGATGTTAGATTCCCTTTTCAAAGATTTAATCAAACAAGTTGTACAGAGATTAATCAAACAAGTGGATGCTTAACGTGATTTTAGGATTCCTTGTTGAGTTATTTGAATTGGGTTAAACCACAATTTCGCTCAGGGAAAGGATCCTAGTTTCAGTTTAATTTCCACCGTTATTCTCTAAGGCTTTCTCTCACAACGCTTTCAGAATCTAACCAGGACTTCAATTGGTACAACCAGCCCGATGATCAAGGAGGAATACCTTGATTTTGGGGACTTATGGAGGTCTCAACGTCAACTTCTCTAGTCTGATCAAGGGACCAACCCAATCAGAGAGAGTTGCTGACGTCGAGTAATGTGTTCCTAAGAAGAGGAGGGTATTAGCCTCAATGCGTATGTCCTGCGGCCTGGATGGCCTCTAATGCTTAGTAAGTAATGGGTAGCTAGCACTCAAAACACAAAAATCTGGAAACTGAAAAAAATTAAGAAACTGTCTGAATCGCGTCGATGGTAGTCGACGCTATTCAAAACAGAACTTAATTTTTCGCAGAAGCAAATGCAGACAGCAGAGAAACTGTGAAGCCTGAAAGGCGTCTAGGGGTGTTGACGCGGTTTTGAAACGCGTCAGCGATCCTGGACGCTTTTCAGTTCGCAGAAACAGTTTTCCAGGAGGATTTTCTGGGTTGAATCCTCCTCAAACGAGATAAAAAAGCAGTAAACAATCGACTCATGCAAAATTTTTAGTTCCAGATTTTAAACAGGATGGTTTACTAACTAAACAACTAGAAAAACAATCAATCACACATCATTTTTATCACAAAAACAGCTTTTTTGAATTAATCAAGGGGAGGGCAAGATCTTGCCACTGGGGTGTGCACGTGGTGCACGAGGGAAATTAATTAAACTAAACACTCACCAATTGGTGAGGACGTGTCCAGAGACACAAATGGTGCACCGTGGGTGCCCGATATGATGATAGCAAGAACAAAAAGAAACTAAAAGATGGCGAGACCAAGTCCCACCGTGATCGCCAAACAAGCTGTAGGTGCTTAGAATGACCGTGTGATTAACATGAAATATCTATGTTGTTTAGTGTAAACTAAACTATTAAAAACAGCAACTAAAGTGCAGTGATCGCCAGAAACTTTTAACTTAAAAAAAGTTTCAAAAGAGATATGATCGCCTACCTTTTAAACGCGGAAGATTGAGTCCTTGGTTCCCCTTCCTCAGCTGGCTGAAGAAAGAGAGCCCTTTCTTTGCTTCTTTGTTCTTGCTGTGGAATTTGAGGTTGAGGATCGTCCATAAGTCTTTTTGGCTTTGAGCTTGATTTCCCCCTTTTGAATCTCTCGTTGTTGTTGAGTGCAGCAGAGACAGAAAACGAATAACGAAGAACTATGATGAGAATTTAAGTAGAAGCAATATCTGAACTAATCATGATGTTAAGCATATTTAAACGGCAAACTTACTTTTTTAATGGCTTTGAAACCCCTTAGATCAAGTAGGTTTTTGAAAGATTATGCTGTGGTGTGTGTTTGCATGAAGTGAATATGAAGAATGAAACTAATGAAGATGAAAAGTGCAAATGCAGTAATGAAAAACTTATGCCCAGTCGGTTGAAGCTTTGAAAGGATGAAGATCTTGAAAGGGACGCCGACTTCTGGGAATGGCAGCGCTCCGGCGTTACGACGTTGCTTCAATCTTTAACTCGCTATAACGCTATGGCTTAACTCAACTCAATTCTCTTCTCTTCTTTTTTTTTACTCTTCAACATGCAGGGTATTTATAGGCATTTCTTGCGTTCGCGATTAACATAGAAAAATCCCGAATTTATCCATCTTAACCGACAGATAAATACTGATTAATTCATCTTTATCTGTAATTATCTAAAACGCGTCCACCTTGGCTGACGCCTTTCAGATCAATTAAGATAAGGATAAATATCCGGGAAAACTTATCTTTATCTTTATTAGGTAAAACGCGTCCATCTATGTAGACGTCTTTTAGACTAATTAAGATAAAGATAAACATCCGGAGGGGAAGTTAAAATCACTTAGGAAACTTAAAACGCGTCGACATTAACCGACGCCTTTTAGTTAATTAATTAATTAATTAAAATTCAAATTTAAACGTTAAAATAAAAATAAAATCTAAATGGCGTCCACTCGGGTCGACGTCTTTTAGAATTCTTCATATTTTAACTCAAATTTGAGCTAAAATCAATTTAATTGATTAACTTAAACACATCTGTTAAACCCGACACTTAAAAAGATTAATAAAAATTAATCAATGATTAATTATCAGACCATTTTGAGGCATTATTATATGATATGAAATTTACTCGAAATGATGTCAAAATTAGCGTGTCTACAGTTCACTGGCTGAAAAAGATGAAACCAATTTCTGAGGCAAAGAAAATTGGGAAGATTTGCGCCTTCTACCATGCGTATGGTTACTTCACATCTGAATGTTACGATCTTAGGAAGGAGATCAAGGCTCTGATCAAGCGAGGGTGCCTGAAGAAGTACGTCGCTAATGGCGAACGAGATTCCAATCAAGGAGCAAGAAGGCATAGCAATCGATCTCCTCTTCCTGTTGATTGTAACTTTTTCACTCCTCCCGACTGGGTCATTCATGTGATTTACGAGGAGCCGCCAGTAGAGGGGATAGCAACAAAAAGAGAAGAAGCTATGCCTCTGAGACCCAACAACTTGCTTAGAAAATCACTGTTGTCAACTGCACCCCTATGACTAGGGAACCAATCATCTTCTCTGATAAAGATCTACAAGATATCATGCTCCTTTATAACAATGCATTAGTAATTGAAGCTGACATTGCTATTGTGTCAAGAGAGTTTTTGTGGACAACAAGAGCTCACTAGACATCTTGTTCCTAGACTGCTTTGTAGGTGCTTAGAATGACCGTGTGATTAACATGAAATATCTATGTTGTTTAGTGTAAACTAACCTATTAAAAACAGCAACTAAAGTGCAGTGATCGCCAGAAACTTTTAACTTAAAAAGTTTCAAAAGAGATATGATCGCCTACCTTTCTAACGCGGAAGACTGAGTCCTTAGTTCCCCTTCCTCAGCCGGCTGAAGAAAGAGAGCCCTTTCTTTATTTTTTGTTCTTGCTGTGGAATTTGAGGTTGAGGATCGTCCAGAAGTCTTTCTGGCTTTGAGCTTGATTTCCCCCTTTTGAATCTCTCGTTGTTGTTGAGTGCAGAAACAGAGACAGAAAACGAAGAAACAATGATGATAATTTAAGTAGAAGCAATATCTGAACTAATCATGATGTTAAGCATATTTAAAACAGCAAACTTACTTTTTTAAATGGCTTTGAAACCCCTTAGATCAAGTAGGTTTTTGAAAGATTATGCTGTGGTGTGTGTTTGCATGAAGTGAATATAAGGAATGAAACTAATGAAGATGAAAAATGCAAATGCAGTAATGAAAAACTTATGTCCAATCGGTTGAAGCTTTGAAAGGATGAAGATCTTGAAAGGGACGCCGACTTCTGGAAATGGCAGCGCTCCGGCGTTACGACGTTGCTTCAATCTTCAAATCGCTATAACGCTATGGCTCAACTCAATTCAATTCTCTTCTCATTTTTTTTTTTTACTCTTCAACATGCAGGGTATTTATAGGCATTTCTTGCGTTCGAGATTAACATTTGAAAACTCCGAATTTATCCATCTTAACCGACAGATAAATACTGATTAATTCATTTTTATCTGTAATTATCTAAAACGCGTCCACCTTGGCTGACGCCTTTCAGATTAATTAAGATAAGGATAAATATCCGGGAAAACTTATCTTTATCTTTATTAGGTAAAACGCGTCCATATATGTAGACGTCTTTTACACTAATTAAGATAAGGATAAACATCCGGAGGGGAAGTTAAAATCATTTAGGAAACCTAAAACGCGTCGACATGTCCAGACGCCTTTTAGTTAATTAATTAATTAATTAAAATTCAAATTTAATCGTTAAAATAGGAATAAACTCTAAATCGCGTCCACACAGGTTGACGTCTTTTAGAATTCTTCATATTTTAACTCATATTTGAGCTAAAATCAATTCAATTGATTAACCTAAACACATCTGTTAAACCCGATACTTAAAAAGATTAATAAAAATTAATTAATGATTAATTATCAGACCATTTTGAGGCATTATTGTATGATATGAAATTTACTCGAAATGACGTCAAAATTAGCGTGTCTACAGCTGCCTCACCTTGGCATTGTCTTTGCAAGGGAGTGAAATGGAATGGAATGCACTGAAAAGGTGATGCCAAGGTGTGATGAGACACGCTCTTAACATCACATGATTGGAATTTTTCTCAAAATTATCAACGAAGATAGCTCAAGGAAATCAATGGAATTAATCATGTCTGGATGAAGTAGACAAAGAAACAAAATAAAGTCGATCAACCTCCTCGGAGTGGGAAGTACCCCAGGTCGTAGACACTGCAGGTTTCATCATGGGGAGCGTTTGCCAGCCAATGTGGACGTGCTACAGCCATGATGGATCTTAAAAGAAAACAAGAATATCGGATAAAGAATCCAATCAAGGATAGAATTCTAAGGATATCTTCAAGCGAACCTCAAAGATAATCAAGATACTCAGTTCAGAATGGAATATTTCATATCAGGTTTGAGATTATTTGATTTAATGGTCTAAAACTTAATCAATAATTAATTCTTATTACAATGATTTCAAAGTCCTACATGATGCATGCTGGGCTAAAAGAAAAATATAAAGTCAAATAAAATATAAATTAATCAAGGATAATATTGTTAAATTGTCATTAATGAGTCAAGATACAAATTCTTATAATTCAGTGCTAAGCCGAAGCTCGTTTATCCACGCACCGTTTCACAAAAGTGGAACCATCGTCCCCACTAATTAACAATCCAACGGCCTATCCGTGCGATTAAGAATTCTCTGGAATTATCACTGTTTTTGTTGAAGGGGAACTCAAATTCCAGTTTCATCAAAACCACAAGGTCCTTGATATAATCTAATAAATACTTATCATATAGTAATGCGAATGCAAATGAATTACATGGAAAGAGTACAAGGATAGAAATAACCGTCTTTTTAGCCACGGTCGGGACTTCATGAATTCCACAATGGGATTTTCTTGATATTTCCAGCTTTACTCAGGCTTTCTTGAATTTTCTGCAATCAAAATTATTAGTTCCAAACAAATATTCAATTAGAATCACAGGATTTCGGGAAAATAGCAGATTTGCTAAAACGCGTCGTGTCGCGCAGACGCCATTTAACTTTGAAACGCGTCAGGTATCCTAGACGCCTTTTACTCACAGAAACAGGTTTCTGGTTGTTCTCTACCCGAACTCCAACTCTATCAATGCATATCCCTTTTCCAATCCGGAAAAGGTCTACTTAGGATCGCAATCCCTCCTATATAAACACCCTTAGGTTATTTCCAAGCAATCCTATCATAATCCAAAGATCCAAAGGAGAGTTTTCTTCCAAATTTTCAAGGTTTCTTCAAGGTTTTCAAGCTTCCCAAGCTTCAAGAAGGAGGAATTCCGAAAAAGAGAGATGAATTCCTCAAACAAGAAGGTGAAGATGTCTCTAGAGAAGTTTGCAGACATAGAGAATCATCTTAATGGAAGAAATCCCAATCTTCAAGTAGGTTCAATCATCTTTCTTTCATGTTCTTCATGCTCTTCCATCATGCTCTTCATCAAACTTCATCAAGCTTCCTTTTTTATCTTTCTTTCAGAATTACCCCATGTTTCCTGGCCCAAGAAAGTTCACGTCTCTCCCTTGGATTCGTAAACTTGCAAAAAGTGTCAAGCTTTCTATGCAAGTGTTCATATCCAAGTGGGATCTTCAAGGACTTGTAGTGCTTGCTAAGAATTACAAAAGTGCGAACGTAGACTGGGCGGCTATGGGCGCCTTGATCGAGTGGTGGCATCCCCAAACTCATACGTTCTTCTTCCAAGATTTCGAGTGCACAATCCTTCTAGAAGAGGCGGAACTTCTATTAGGTCTCCCGAAGACCAGAGATAACAGAGACAAGATAGCCCTGACAAAAGAGAGAATCACCGGTCAACAGTTATTGACATCGATCATGAAGGATCCTTCAGAAGCTAAAGGATGCCTCACGAAGAAGGGGATCAATCTCGCAAAACTAGCCGAGTGGACTCTTTATGAAATTGAAGATTTAAGGGAGGATGAGGCAGAGGATGTAACGAAAGCTCTCGTTACATGCCTTGCCGGTGCCTTATTCTTTCCTGCACAGGATAACATCTTGGAAGACGATCAAATTAGTGCTATTTTCGCAATTTTCGAAGGTAAATCCATTAGCACTGCTCTCTTAGCATATCTCTACAGTGGACTTTCTGCAGCTTCTGTAGGTCGTCCTCCATATGGATGCATGCTACTCTTTGCCTTGTGGGTTGAACTTCACTTCAAATTCGAACATAGCAAGAAAAGGCCTCTGAATCCATCTCAGATCTTCTTGAATAGTCCAATTCATTGCATTACTAATATTGTAAAGTTCAATGAGTACATAGTCAACAAGGTTCCAAAACTCAAGACCCGAGCCGATTGGAGAGAGTATTTGAAACTCATGACATCCGACATATTCGACTCGTCTCCGCTTGCTCTTGTTGGAAAACCAGTTTGGGTGCGCCGCACAGCAGGAGCAGATCTCAAGTTAATTGGAGCCACTGAGTTTGTGTTGTACAATCCACACCGGTGCCTTACTCAACTTAGCTTGGCTCGTCGCGAGTTCCCTGAATTCTCTCCTACACTTCCAATCAAGAAGCGCGACCTGGAGTCCGATGAAGATTATGAAGCCATACAAATCATCATTACTCTATGGAACCTTGGCTTTAGCTATCGTGTAAGATCCTCTAAAGACAGAGATAAAGGATTGAAATTTCCTTATCTTAAAGATCTTCATGATATTCTCCCTTGAATGTCCTTTGTCTCTTTTTGATTTTGATGTAATAAAAATTGATTCCATTGAATAAAGAACGATTTTTCATGTCTTAGAATCTTTCCCCAACTTTCTGTGATGTGCACATGATTTTTCCTTAAGTAAAAACCTGATTCTTCCTGAAAATTCAACAATTCGGGTTCTGTAAAATGTAAAACGCGTCCACTCAGAAAGACGCCTTTCAAACTAAATTCTTTTCCAGAAATTCAATTTAATCCTCAAAAACCCGATTTAAGCTTAAAACGCGTCTACTTGTATAGACGCCTTTCAACTCTCTCTCCTACTTTTCCCAGGATTCTGCCATTAATTCCATGATTAATTCCCTAAAATGCGTCCAGTAGTCAAGACGCCTTTCATGATTTTCCTGTGTACGGCTCTGAACAGAACCTGAAACGCGTCT
The DNA here is from genome assembly GCA_030544215.1 of Zantedeschia hybrid cultivar. Lineage (NCBI taxonomy): Eukaryota > Viridiplantae > Streptophyta > Magnoliopsida > Alismatales > Araceae > Zantedeschia > Zantedeschia hybrid cultivar. The sequence continues at coordinate 19,813,444 of JARZZO010000010.1, read as the reverse complement.
ACCCATGTGGACGTGTTTCAACCAATTCAAACAGCTGTCCATTGCCGCCTCAACTTATGCGCCTTAAAACGCGTCTTCCTGAGTCGACGCTTTTCACCCTTTTCGTTACAGACCCGCGAAGGCCCTCCTTTCTTCCTCACTTTCTCAAAAATTTCCTCTCCCCACCCGAGCTCCGGCGATCTCTCCGATGATCTCTCCCTCAAAAACTCCCTCTCTAGAGCTATGGAACACGGTGAAGGATCAAGGAAGAAGAAGGCCTTGGCCAAGAGGAGGCGGAGGCAAGAAGAAGAAGCTCCCGAGGAGGTGCCGGCGGCGTTAGCCGAGGCGGCGGCCTTCTTGGAGGAGGAGCTCCCTCCACCGGCGCCCATGGCGGTGGAAGAGGAAGAGGAGGGCGACCTCCACACGGTGAGTCTTCTATGGTTTGAATGGTGTGAGAAAAGAGGGGAAGAAAGGGGTTCTTTTAAGAATCCGAAATCTGGACTTGAAAGGCGTCCAGACCAGGTGACGCCTTTCAAAAGGCGTCGCCCTTGGTCGACGTCTTTCAAGCCAAATTTCGAATTTTTAAATTATTAGAAAATATTTTTGAATTGCGTCAAGGTATGTGGACGTGTTTTGAAACACGTCTGTGTATGCTGACGCCTTTCAAAACAGAAAGTGAATTTTCCTGTTTTTATTAATTACTGACCCTATTTTTTTTTTTGTTTTTATTTGCAGGGAGTGATGAGGGCCAGGATCTCTTGGGACCTAGTTATAGGGGCTTATAGAGGGCTCCCGGATTTCCAGAAGGTGCGCCTGCGCCGGATGGGGTTCGGTGAGATACTAGACATCGAGCCATTTTGGCTCGATCTAGTCTTGTTGCAGGCGCTCAGGGAGCGTTGGCATGCGGAAAGCCGGACTTTCCTAATGCCGTGGGGACATATGGTCCCCACCCTAGAGGATGTGGCCAGGATCACCGGCCTCCGGGTAGAGGGCCGACCGGTGAGTGGGGTGACTTACCCCGACTATCGAGGATTGGCAGAGGCCTTGTTAGGGATAGGGGTATCTAGCATGGGCAGAGAATCCAGGATGGTCCCCAGGGTAGAAGTAGAGGCTGCCCTAGGTCTAGACGAGCCCCGGCGTCGGTCTGACGAGACCCTGGAGGAGTTTAGGGACAGGCTAGCAGAGTCGTCCTCTGCCATCTACTGTAGGGACCTTAGCCAGGTAGAGGAGGTAGACCGACAGCTTAGGGTCTTTCTTGTCTTTTTCTTCGGTCGGTTGCTCTTCGGTACGAAGGGCGACCATATCCACTGTAGATTTTTGTATATGTTAGATGATCTAGATAGCTTAGGGGAATACGCTTGGGGTGCGGCCCTCCTGGCCCACCTGTTTGCAGATCTATCCGCGGTCACTCCGGACCGCGAGACTACTGTCAGCGGCTTCTCGCCGTTCCTCCAGGTATTAAATGTTTTATTATTTATTCATGATATGCAATATGATATGATGCTTTTTCTAACTTATATGTTTATGCATGCAGGTGTGGAGCTACCATTATTTCCCGCTCGGCAGAGCGAGGATTGTTCGTCCAGACGCCGTCCCATTGGCCTGCCGTTGGCAGCCAATTGTGGACACAGCTCCGCAGCACCATCAGCTGACGGCCCTCCGCCGTCAGTTTCTAGATTATCCAGAGCTATTGGTAAGTTTTTAACTTGTTCAATTTTTTTTATTAAATGCAATTCTTTATTCCTTAAGTGCAATTTATTTATGAATGCATCTAACCTATATGCAGGTGATCTGGCGCCCATATCTGGGCATGAACGAGGAAGGTCAGCCATGGGTGACGGCTGGCAGGAGGCGATTTGGGAGGCAGATGTGGGTGCACTGCCTCAACGAGATCGAGCCCCTCCGTCTCCGGCTCGTGATGAGGACGCTGGGTCTCCATCAGGAATGGATGGATGAAGAAGTCCCGGAGGGTGTTGGGAGGAGCATGAGGGGCAAGCAATCCCTCACCGACTGGCGTGCCAAGTTCCCGGAGCAGTACGAGGACTGGCACCGTCGGGGCATCAGAGTGGAGTCCCGTGCGGAGAGTAGCGAGGGCTACCTCCAGCAGTACCGGGTCCATTACGCCGACCAGCTGCGGCTCCTCCGACCACTCGATGTAAGTATGCATTCATGCGTCTTTAATTTTATTATTATCTTGATTTATGTTGGTGAATGAATGTATGTATATGTGATTTGCAGGATGCTCGTGATGCGGTCATCATCGACCTCCGGGCCCGACTACATGATGCTGAGGCCCAGCTCGAACAGGTCCAGAAAGAGCTCTTTGATCTGGTATGTATGAATGAATATGAATGCATGTTTTAATTAATTATTTGTTTTGGCGATTAACCACTGACAGTGTTCTTTTGGTGCAGCGAGCCGTCTACACCCAGGCGGCTCCCCCTACTTATGGAGCTTCTTCTTCATCATCCTTTGCCGCGCATGATGCTGCCTTGGCTGACCTCCAGAGTCAGCTCGCTTCTGCCATCCACCGGGCTTCTCTTGCGGAGGAGGACCGTGCTGCTCAGGTAAGTTTTGATTTTTGAATTTGACTTGATTTACTTGATTGTCTTGAACTAACAAAATCTTCTTCTGCAGGTTGCTGAGCTCCAAGAAGCCCTTCAGAGGGCTGAAGCGGATGCCTATGCTACAGCGACTCGTGCCGAGGCTGATGCAGAGCGGATCCGGGCCTTAGAGGAGCAGGTGGCCCGACTTTCGGTTGGAGATCTTGCGCGCCTCCAGACTCGCCTGGAGGTCATCAACGAGGAGCGGGAGCGGGAGCGGCAGGAGCGGCAGAGGATGGATACTGAGATATCCGCTCTTCGGGTCCAGCTGGGCATCGCAGAGCACGAGCGCCGGAGTGTGGAGGAGAGGTATAGGCGTGCTCGACAGCGTGCGCAGGAGCGCGGTTTGACGAGCGCTTTTACCGCCAGCGCTGCCGTGTCTTCTGGCCAGGCGGTGCCGAGCACGATGGGGCCACCTCCACCTCCCAGCCGAGGACCAGCTCCAGACGCACCTGACGAGGCCCAGAGCCAGTTAGATGAGGGCGGAGGGGAGAGCCAGCCTTGAGGGCTTATGTACTTCTTTTCTTTCCATGTATCATGTACAAAACACTTTTGATATATACATGAAACTTTTGGGCTCCAATCTCGTGTTCCTGTGCTTATCTGTACAACACTTAGCAAACAGGTTAAGTATCTATTTAGGCTTAGCCCCTTGCCTGACCAAACAAATGGTCAATCAATCTTTTCCTCGAATAAATAGTCAAGGGGCATAGCCTTTATTAACAAAGGTAATAAGAATAATCAGACTTAAGCAAAATGCAACATGCAAGCAAACAGATGCTCACTGAAAATAAAAGGAATGAAACATATTAAATGCAACAAGCAAATGCTAATTGAAATATTTTTGTGATTTTGAAATATTCATTTTTGTTTGGGTTTTGAAATATGTATTCCTTTTTTTAGATTTTGACAAATGTACATTTTTTTGAATTTTTGACTATGCAAATTTTTTTTTTTTGAATTTTGGATTTTGACATATGCAATTTTTTTGAATTTTGACTATGCAAATTTTTTTTGAATTTTGACATATGTATTTTTTTGAATTTTTGACATATATATATTTTTTTTTGAATTTTTGACATATATACATTTTTTTGAATTTTTGACATATACATTTTTTTTGAATTTTTAACTAAAAGACCAGTATGGTACTTAGATCAAAAGATCATATTTATTTATTAACTTAATTTCCAAATTGTTCTTTAACAACTTAACTTAAAACCCATCGTGTTTGAACTTGTGTTTCCATTCGTGATCCCATTTGATGATTTGATCCTTAGTCAATCTAAGCCATTCCTTAAGCTTGAAGTACACCTCTTTAGAAAGAAAAGAAGAGTAAGTTTAGAAAGCTCATGAGAAGGTTCCGGAGACCTAAAAAGATGTTCCTTTCCAACCCTAATATCTGTTGGGGTTCGGTCATTTTCTTTCCGGGGTATTTATCGACCTTGCGTTCCCTTTTGTTTCATTTCATGGCCTTGATGTGACGTTTGTAGTGTAATGGCCTTTTGATTTGACATTTGGCTTTTTGCCTTGCTTTTGCTTTTCTATCCTTTTCTTTTGGGACGGATCTCCCCCATTTTTTTTTATGACGGCCTCCTACTAAGATGGCGGGTATTCTTGGTAGTCTATTCTAAGCCTCGTTCCGACATCATGGGCCGAGTGTAAAACATAATTTTATTTAAAAGGAATGATTTGTACTTTATACTCTTAGTCAAGCTTTTGATATTCTTTAGGACTTGGCATCTCTTGTTACTCACGAATCAAACGTGTCAGTGTGTGCAGTAATGGGTTTGAAGTTAAATTATTCAGACTAACAAAGAAATTTGAGTTTATAAATTTTCTGATTCCACTGGTCTTTGTACCATACTGATCGACTCTTTAACCTAAGGGTAGTATTTCTTAAGATGTAAACCATTCCAGGGATGATTTAGCTCTTCTCCTTCTGCATTAATAAGACGATAAGCATTACCAGGATAAGCGTGTGATACAACATAAGGTCCTTCCCAATTGGGTTGGAGCTTAGAACGCGGACCACCAGGTTTTACAAAAATTCTTTTAACAACCATTTCACCGACTTTGAACTTTCGTTCAATGACTTTCTTTTGATAAAAACGTGCTAATCTGTTTTGATAAACTTTTGCATGATTAGCAGCTGACCATCTTTTCTCGTCTAAAAGTTCCAATTGAGCAAGAAGTGCCGAACGATGTTCATCAATGGAAAATTCCTTGTTCAATTGTACTCTTAATGACGGTATAAGGATCTCATATGGAACTACCGCCTCCATTCCAAATGTTAAGGAATAAGGAGTTTGTCCAGTGGGCGTGCGGATTGAAGTTCGGTAGGCCCATAGAGCCTCAACCAATTTTTCTGGCCAATCTGCGAATTTGTTAGATTTACACGTCTTTTTGATAATTTTTATCAAAGTCTTATTAGTTGCCTCTGCTTGGCCATTGCCTTGCGGATAATAAGGAGATGAATGATGCAATGCAATTTTATACCTGTTGCAGAGGTCCTTCAATTCCTGTGACACGAACTGCGGTCCGTTGTCGGTGACGATGGTACTCGGAATTCCGAATCTTGTGATGATGTTCTTCATGATGAATTTGCAGACGGTTGATGCTTTGATCTCCACGTATGCTTCAGCTTCTGCCCACTTGGTGAAGTATTCCGTTGCCGTGAGAATGAAAGATTTTTGCTTGATGCCAGAATCTGGGTTACCAAGGGGTCCAATAATGTCGAAAGCCCACATGGAGAAAGGCCATGGGGAGGAAACAGGATGGAGTGAAGATGCAGGAGAATGAATTTTGTCGACGTGAAGTTGACACTTGGCACACCTACGGACATATCCTACACAGTCTTCTTCCATGGTTGGCCAATAAAATCCTTGTCTAAGGATCTTCTTTGCTAGCATCTGTCCATTGACATGGCCACCACAGACTCCACTATGAGCTCCTTCCATAACCTTCCAAAGCTCATCTTCGTCTAAACATCTCAGAAGAACTCCATCAAAACCTCTTTTGTATAATGCTCCCCCAACTAGGGTGTATCGTCGAGCAACTCTCCTGATAGCTCTTTTTTCCTCAGTTGTAGCTTCTTCAGGATACGATTGATCTTCACAATATTTTGCAATTTCATAATACCATGGCTTCTGTTCATCATCCATCTCTTCTAACAGCTCCATCAACATGATTTCTCTTTTCTCCACAATACTTCCATCTTTGAATTTCTTCAGCAACTTCTCCTTTGTTCTAAGAAATGAAGGATCTTTCACGGCAGGTGAAAGACGCCTATGAACTATGATCGATTCAGATTGCTTGCTGATAGGAAAATCAAGGGAAGATGCAAGTGAAGCTAGAGCGTCAGCTAAGATGTTTTGATTTCTAGGGACATGGACAAAGATCAATTTTGTGAAAAGCTTTGAATAAGCAGAAGTAAGTTCTTGATATGGCTTAAGCTTGGGATCAAGAGTTCGATACTTGGTCAGCACTTGGCGAAGAATTAATTGGCTATCACCTACAATCCTGAGTTTGGTTGCACCATGGAAATGAGCAGCCTCGAGACCAGCAAGAAGTGCCTCGTATTCAGCTATGTTGTTAGTGACTGGAAAGTCAAGCTGAAAGGCTTGTGGAATGGTGACACCTTCAGGTGATAACAGAACGATTCCGATACCCTTTCCATGAGAATTCAGAGCTCCGTCAAAATGCAGAGTCCACATATCATCTCTGATTTGATTTACGGACATCAGTTCCTCATCCGGAAACTCTGATCGCACTGGATCAAATCGAGGAAGGGGATGATGAGCGAGATGTTCTGCTATGGCATAGCCCTTGATCGCTTTCTGTTGAATGTAAATGATATCGAATTGAGATAGAAAGCTTTGCCATCGCGCTAACCTATCAGTAAGAACAGATTTCTCCAGAAGGAACTTGATCGGATTCATCCTAGCGATGAGGTGGACTTCATGGGCCAGAAAATAATGCTTCAATTTCTGAACAACCCAAACCAATGCTGCACATGTTTTCTCCATCGCCGTGTATCTCTGTTCAGCGGGGTTGAGAAGTTTAGAGAGATAGTAGGCTGCCCTCTCTTTTCCTTCTTCATCCTCTTGTGCTAGGACAGCCCCCACTGCATCATCCAGGACAGAAATATAAAGTATCAATGGTTTGCCTGGGGATGGTGGTCTCAAAACAGGAGGACTTGCCAAATAGTCCTTTAATCTATCAAATGCCTCCTGACACTTATCGTCCCAATTGAATTTGACTCCTGGCTTGGTAAGCTCGTAAAACGGCTTACACCTTTGTGAGTGCTGGGAGACAAAACGGCGAATAAATTGTAACCTCCCGATTAATCCTCTTAACTCTTTCAAGTTTTTGGGAGGTGGCATTTCTCTGATAGCCTTCGCTTTATTGGGATCAATCTCAATTCCCCGTTTGCTGACAATGAATCCAAGCAGTTTTCCTGAAGATACCCCAAATACACATTTCTTGGGGTTCATCTTCAACTGATATTCTCTCGATCTCTCTAATACCCTTGCCAAAACTTTGGCATGCTCAGCTTTCGTTTTAGACTTAACCAATAAGTCATCTACATACACTTCCAAATCTATATGCATCATGTCATGAAATATTGCCATCATAGCCCTTTGATAAGTGGCTCCAGCGTTCTTCAATCCAAATGGCATGACGACATAACAATATGTTCCCCAAGGTGTAGTGAATGAAGTCTTCTCTTGATCCTCTTCTGCCAGCTTAATCTGGTTGTATCCTGAAAATCCATCCATAAACGATAATGTCTCATAGCCAGCAGTGTTATCGATGAGTACATCAATATGAGGCAATGGAAAATCGTCTTTAGGACACGCCCGGTTCAGATCGCGGAAGTCAATGCAAATTCTGACCTTCCCGTCCTTTTTCATAACCGGGACTATGTTGGCCACCCATTGTGGATAAAGGACAACTCTAATGAATTTGGCTTTGTGCAATTTGTCGACCTCTTCCTTCATCTTTAAAGCCATTTGTGGGTGGAATCGCCTTAATTTCTGCTTGACCGGATTAGCTCCATCCTTTAATGTTAACCTGTGTTCAACTAAAGATGAGTCTAACCCCGGCATATCCTCATAACTCCACGCGAAAGTGTCCTTATAATCCTTAAGCACTTGTACCATTGCCTTCTCATCCTCTGCAGAAAGATTTTTACTGACGAGGACAACCTTAGGTTCGTCTTCAGTCCCTAAGTTTATTTATTTGGTGGGCTCTTCTACGGCAGCTGAGGGTTCATCAAATCTCTTCACTCCACTGGCATACGTCTCAGCTGCGTCCTCATCATCTTCCTCATCTTCAACAATGGGGTCCTTTTCATGTACTAACTCATATATCCCGTACCCATCATTGACTGACTCATCATCTGTACAATCTTCTGGCGTCTGAATTGGATCTTCTAAAAGCTGAGGGATTAAAGAGCAAAAGGAACATTTATCAGCCAAATCCTGGAGGTATCTTTCTGGAATTTGCCTACCCATAGGCTTCCTAGACTTCCTAAACTGACTAACCTGCCTAAAACTGGACTCCCTAACTTCACTAAACTGCCTATCATAACCTAATGAAGATGAAGCAGGATGAAAATCCTGGGATACAGGTGGAAATACAGGGGAATCCTCCCGTGGGGAGGGACATAGTAGATCTAGGAGAGAATCTTGACCGACGGACCCGCGCGATGGGGTGTAATCGGACAAGTAAGATGTTTCCTCGATAATGATTTGGGAAGAATTTGTTGTAAAATTGGCGTTTTTTTTTGGATATCGGAGGAATTATACATGAAGCAGGAGTGAATACAAATGGAAGGGGAATCGGACGGAGGAAGCGGCACCAAGGCCAGAGGATTAGGGGGATCATATAGCAATATGTCCCAGATCAAATCATACATCCTCTCTAGGTCGAGAGGAGGTTGTGGAATAAAGTCCCGAGGGGACAGAGTTATCATAACGGGCGGGGCCCGTGGAATATCTTCAATTATGACCCGCGACCAAGTCGGGGTCAAGAGTAGTGTACGAAAAAGAGTATGGAGCATGAAGACATGTGAAGGATATGTCCCCCTCCAGAGCAGATCTGTTGTATAACCAGCTTCATAGGGGTCATCTGGCTCCCCTTCATCAGTTTGTTCGGACAGCAGTATCCGCTTGTCAAAGATTGCGCCAGGGCTCTCAATTAGCTCGTCGATCTGCGGTGGCCACTTGGGTTCTTCAGGATCCAGAAATAGTCTGTTCAGTGCTATGTATAGGTCCCTCAGGTCGAACCATCTGTACCATTCGTATTCGGGGTCTTGGAATTTCCTCATTTTCATAGGCCGCAGAGCCTCCAAGGATTGGTACGTAAGTAATTCGGAACAATGTCTGGCCAAGTCCCTCCCATATATGTCATGGAAGTCAAAACAGGAAGTAATGACCACCGTGTTGTCGTGACTAAGTATGGGCCCTTTCATAAAATGTGTATATAGAGTCCATGTTAAGGGATCTCGGCCTTCTTTCAGTGGTGTGGACATTGTTTCCAAGATTTCTTGACCGTCTTCGGTCTCTGCTTTCTGAACCAGATCTTGCTTTAGCTTCATTGGCCTATAGCCCAGACCGCTTCCAGGTGCTGCCCGATGATTTTTAACAGGAGTGGTCCTGCCTTGCAACTGTGTGCCCAGACCTTTCCCAGGCTCGTAGCCGTTCTTCATCATGATTCTCCATCCCGGGGTACTCATGCACTTCCCCCTTTTGATAGCATTCAATGGGTATGGAGAAATGGTAGCAGCTTTCAAAGGATCAGCCACTGGACGGTAGACCTGTAATACCGACAGAAAAGGTTGTCGGCCAGGTAAAACAGCAGATTTAATATTTAAGGTATGAGCAGCAGCAAGGATCGGCATGCTCGTCACTTTACTAATTCGTCCTTTGTAAGGGAATTTGAGGCATTGGTGATTCGTAGAAGGAATCGCCTCAATAGTTTTAATATAAGGACGTCCCAGAATGGCATTTATGGAAGGGTCGATTTCTAGAATATGAAATTCGACCTCTGCATGACTTACTGGACCTAGCTCCACCTTTAAATAAACCATTCCCAGAGGGGAACGGGTAGAATTGTCATATGCCGTAACTGAGATGGGGCTAGGCAGCCATTTCTCCTTGGGCACACCGCATAGCTCCAGGGTCTTCGGAGGTAAAACGTTAATTGAAGCCCCTGTATCAACCAGGCATGCATCCACGGCCTTTTTGCAGATATTGACCGCGATGCTCAGAGCCATGCTTCTAGCGGCTGGCGGTGCTAGTTCCGATGTGTGGAATGTAATTGAGGGCTGATCCCCCTGAGGAACTAGTAGTGCTGCAATTTTCTCTACCGGCACGTCTTCGTTGACCATCACCTTTTGTAGGTATTCCATTAAGGCTTCTTGGTGAATCTTGGACCTTTTAATCAATTCAAGTACAGTGATCCGTGCCGGTGTTCTGTCCAGATGTTTCAACAAGTCGTATTGAGTGCCTGGTGCACTCTCTTCATTATAGGCTTCCTCAGTCGGCTGTGATGGGCCGTCTCTGACTGTGGACTGAGGAAAGACCTTGTTGAAAATCCTTCCACTCCGGAGCGCATGTTCCTCGACCGTGGAGGATCCGGGTGACACCTTGAGTACCGCAGAGTCGGGTGGCGTAAGCGGTGCGGAGGGTTGATGCGTAGGTGGTGGCGTTGGGCTAGGTGGTGATGGCGCGGTGCGGATTAAAGGCCTAGATGGTTGGATGGGAGATGGGTACGCGGTTGGTGAAGTGGGGAATGGTACGCGTAATAGCGGTCTGGATGGTTGGGGCATATCTGGGTAGGTGGTAGTGGTAATGGGTGAAGTAGGAAATGGTACGCGTAATAGTGGCCTAGACGGTAAAAGGGGCGCGTTATTGGTTTGCGGAGGGGTATATGATGGAGGCGTAGGAGTGCGGGGCGTAATGGGTCTAAGGAAGGTGGGTAGTGGTAGTGGGTTATTGGGTGAGGGCGAGTGATATGTGGGTGTGGGTAGAGGGGTGATGGTGACGGGTTGTGGTCTAGGTATGTGGATGGTGCGGCGTGGTGGTTGTTCTGCGGTACTTTGAACGTGACCCGTTGAATAAAGAGAGGAAGAGTCCTCTATCCTCCACTGTTGCCCACGACCAGCCTCAGACCGGCTGTTCGTCAGAATGGGAGCAACCTGGTTCTGGTTCTGGTGCTCCGGGAGTGGATTCTGCACTATGCCCATGTTGGGTGGTGCTGCTGCTTGTGCCGGTGGTCTTGCTTGCTGCTGCTGCTGCTGTTGCGGTCTTCTCGCCTTCAGGGCTGTTATGTATTTCTTCATTTCCTCCCAGTCTATGCCGCCCTGCTCGTTGAGATCATGAATATAATCTCTGAATTGGAAGCAGGTGTCAATGGTATGCCCAGGTTGCCTATGGAAGTAGCAATACCTGGACGTATCGGCATTTTGAGGCCAGACGGCCTTTTCCCTTGGCAAAACTAAGGCGTTAGCCGCCATTAAAGCACTGAAGATATCGGCCAAGGATTTTGGGAGTGCCGGATATTCTGCCCTTTTCGGGCGTGGAGGTCTCCTCTGCTGGTTGTAGTCACCGGGAGGAGGGACATTGTGGTACGCCGGCGGTGCGCGTGGCTGGTACTGTGGCTGTTGCTGCTGCTGATACTGCTGTTGCTGGGGTTGCTGGTACTGCTGTTGCCGTTGCGGCTGTTGCTGTAGCTGTTGCTGGTTTTGATTCTGATTCGGCTGCTGGGGCCGTTGATACTGTTGTTGGTACTGGGGGTTCTGCTGCTGTCTGTACCCTTGCTGCTGTGGCCTCTGGTACTGCTGCTGACTCCTCACAAATTGGGGCGAGTTATTGTTCATGGTACTCACTTGCTCATGAGAGAGCGTGCCCTCGGTAGTCGGACCTGTGCTGGAAGAGTTCGGCACTGCAGGCTTCCGAGGCGGAGGCCTGCTAGGTCTATGAGGATCAAAGACACTAGAGAATGTAGCGTCCTTGAAAGCATTCTGGCAGTACCGTGCTCTTTCATAGAGCTCTGCCATATTAGTCAAATTGTTCAAGGAGAGGACGAGCTTGAACTGGGGGGTGGCATTAGAAATTAACATTTTCACTTGTTCGGACTCGGACAAGTGATCCTTCACCTTTTCAGCCAGACCCCGCCACCTGTCAGCAAAACTGACAAACTCCTCATCAGGTTTCATCTTTTCTGCAATGAGGTCCGTGATAGACAAGGAGGGTGCAACTCTGTCCTGGTACCATTGAATAAATTTGCGTGAAACGATACCGTAATCCTCTACTTCTGAGGGTTCCAGGGAAAAGAACCACTCGAGGGCTGGTCCCTCTAGAGATCTCCTGAACAAGAAGGCCAACGACCTCTTATCATTCTGCCAGAAAGAGGATTCATACATGAACTCCTTCAGATGTGTGAAGGGGTTACCAGTACCGTTGTACTTTCGGTACACTGGCATCTCAGAGGGTGGCAGATGGAATACTGGCAGACTCGGCAGACTGATCTCTGGCACAGCTTTGACCCCCATCATTTTCTGGAGGTTATTAAATTGCTCATCCATACGCTCCATTTTGGCCAGCATCGTTTGTGTGGTCAGATCTGCTTGGGGAGGAGGAGGAGGAGGAGGTACTTGGTAGGCCTGCTGCCTAGAGTACGTTGGGCAGGGTGGACAATAGAGGGGAGGTCCGGCAGAGCTTCCGCCATGCCCGAGGGCATTTTGATAAGCAGGCGTTTGCGGTCTAGCCGGTTGCCTAGATGATGAAAGTTGCGGCCCAGCTGGCCGAGAAGTAATATGAAGGCCCTCCACGGCCTGATGGATATAAGGAGGAGGAAAAGAAGGTTGCTGAGGAACAGCAGGGGGAGCCACAGGGTTCGGCTTGGCAGGCTGCATGGGTGCCTTCCCCTTCAAAATAGATTTGATCGCCTCGAACTGCTGAGGGTCCAGTCGGGAGGCAAGAACTCCCAGAGCATTGATGAGATCCGTAGGATCAGAGGATGAGGGATCATTCTGATTCATGTCCCCCTCAAGATCAGGATTAGGGATCGCATATTCATGCGGAAGAGGATCAGGATATTGATCACGTGGAGGCAAAAGAGGTGTCCGAACATTCCCATCTAGACGATATGGAATGGGGATAGAACTACGGGAGGCATCAGCATCTCTCCCACTCTCATAGTTGTATTCAGAATCCCGAGGGGCATTAGCATCTCCCTCGTAATTAACCATGGCGTCTGGAGCCACACTCAAGTCCCTACCTGATCGTAGCAACATGATGTTAGATTCCCTTTTCAAAGATTTAATCAAACAAGTTGTACAGAGATTAATCAAACAAGTGGATACTTAACGTGATTTTAGGATTCCTTGTTGAGTTATTTGAATTGGATTAAACCACAATTTCGCTCGGGGAAAGGATCCTAGTTCCAGTTCAATTTCCACCGTTATTCTCTAGGGCTTTCTCTCACAACGCTTTCAGAATCTAACCAGGACTTCAATTGGTACAACCAGCCCGATGATCAAGGAGGAATACCTTGATTTTGGGGACTTATGGAGGTCTCAACGTCAACTTCTCTAGTCTGATCAACGGACCAACCCAATCAGAGAGAGTTGCTGACGTCGAGTAATGTGTTCCTAAGAAGAGGAGGGTATTAGCCTCAATGCGTATGTCCTGCGGCCTGGATGGCCTCTAATGCTTAATAAGTAATGGGTAGCTAGCACTCAAAACACAAAAAATCTGGAAACTGAAAAAAAATTAAGAAACTGTCTGAATCGCGTCGATGGTAGTCGACGCTATTCAAAACAGGACTTAATTTTTCGCAGAAGCAGATGCAGACAGCAGAGAAACTGTGAAGCCTGAAAGGCGTCTAGGGGTGTTGACGCGGTTTTGAAACGCGTCAGCGTTCCTGGACGCTTTTCAGTTCGCAGAAACAATTTTCCAGGAGGATTTTCTGGGTTGAATCCTCCTCAAACGAGATAAAAAAGCAGTAAACAATCGACTCATGCAATTTTTTTTAGTTCCAGATTTTAAACAGGATGATTTACTAACTAAACAACTAGAAAAACAATGAATCACACATCGTTTTTATCACAAAAACAACTTTTTTGAAATTAATCAAGGGGAGGGCAAGATCTTGCCACTGGGGTGTGCACGTGGTGCACGAGGGAAATTAATTAAACTAAACACTCACCAATTGGTGAGGACGTGTCCAGAGACACAAATGGTGCACCGTGGGTGCCCGATATGATGATAGCAAGAACAAAAAGAAACTAAAAGATGGCGAGACCAAGTCCCACCGTGATCGCCAAAAAAGCTGTAGGTGCTTAGAATGACCGTGTGATTAACATGAAATATCTATGTTGTTTAGTGTAAACTAACCTATTAAAAACAGCAACTAAAGTGCAGTGATCGCCAGAAACTTTTAACTTAAAAAGTTTCAAAAGAGATATGATCGCCTACCTTTCTAACGCGGAAGACTGAGTCCTTGGTTCCCCTTCCTCAGCCGGCTGAAGAAAGAGAGCCCTTTCTTTGCTTTTTGTTATTGCTGTGGAATTTGAGGTTGAGGATCGTCCAGAAGTCTTTCTGGCTTTGAGCTTGATTTCCCCCTTTTGAATCTCTCGTTGTTGTTGAGTGCAGAAACAGAGACAGAAAACGAAGAAACAATGATGATAATTTAAGTAGAAGCAATATCTGAACTAATCATGATGTTAAGCATATTTAAAACAGCAAACTTACTTTTTTAAATGGCTTTGAAACCCCTTAGATCAAGTAGGTTTTTGAAAGATTATGCTGTGGTGTGTGTTTGCATGAAGTGAATATAAGGAATGAAACTAATGAAGATGAAAAATGCAAATGCAGTAATGAAAAACTTATGCCCAATCGGTTGAAGCTTTGAAAGGATGAAGATCTTGAAAGGGACGCTGACTTCTGGAAATGGCAGTGCTCCGGCGTTACGACGTTGCTTCAATCTTCAAATCGCTATAACGCTATGGCTCAACTCAATTCAATTCTCTTCTCTTTTTTTTTTTTTTACTCTTCAACATACAGGGTATTTATAGGCATTTCTTGCGTTCGAGATTAACATTTGAAAACTCCGAATTTATCCATCTTAACCGACAGATAAATACTGATTAATTCATCTTTATCTGTAATTATCTAAAACGCGTCCACCTTGGCTGACGCCTTTCAGATTAATTAAGATAAGGATAAATATCCGGGAAAACTTATCTTTATCTTTATTAGGTAAAACGCGTCCATATATGTAGACGTCTTTTACACTAATTAAGATAAGGATAAACATCCGGATGGGAAGTTAAAACCATTTAGGAAACCTAAAACGCGTCGACATGTCCAGACGCCTTTTAGTTAATTAATTAATTAATTAAAATTCAAATTTAATCGTTAAAATAGGAATAAACTCTAAATCGCGTCCACACAGGTTGACGTCTTTTAGAATTCTTCATATTTTAACTCATATTTGAGCTAAAATCAATTCAATTGATTAACCTAAACACATCTGTTAAACCCGATACTTAAAAAGATTAATAAAAATTAATTAATGATTAATTATCAGACTATTTTGAGGCATTATTGTATGATATGTTATTTACTCGAAATGATGTCAAAATTAGCGTGTCTACATGCTTCAAGTAGCTCGAACCAAGCTTGAGAGGCATGTGGAAAGTCTAAACCCCAATATATGGCTTTAACGTTCAGCTCATGACTGCCAAAGGCCAGATAATTCTTTTTGTGACGCTAGGGACACCCACCACTATCGGTCACTCGAGAGATCGAGTTCACGGTGGTCGACGTCAATTCTACTACAGTGTCATATTCGAAAGAGAATTCATAGGATGATTTAGGGTAGTCCTACTGAGCCTACACCAAAAATTGAAGTTCCTGATTGAGGAAGGAATCGGAGAGGCTTGGGGGAACTAGAATATCTCTCGGCAAACATACCTGGTAGCAACCAATGCACAGTTGAAGCATGTTACACATTGTTGAAAAATAGCTACGATAGTATATAGACTTTGTTCAAGATACTTTTATGAATGATGTTCCTTAAACTAAAGTTCCCTTTATGTTATTCTTTTGTATGATAATTTATTTGAACATGCCTAGCTCTTGACCAGTGTATCCGATCTGACCAAACAAGCGATTGACATTCATAAAGGCTCGGACGACTAGGGCCGGCTCCAAACAATGGCGACCGATTGACTTAACCCCTGCCTCGCCTCGTAGGAAAAGGACTCCCCATTCTCATATGGGACTAAATGCGCTCAACTTAACCCCTGCCAAGCTTCCCCTCGTAGGGAATGGGGTTCACCCTCAGATGGGACTAAATTCACTTGACTTAACCCCTATCGAGTCTCGCCTCGCATGGAAGAGACTCTCCACCCTCATATAGGACTAAACTCACTAGACTTAACCCCTACCGAGCCTTACCTTGCAAGAAAAGGAATCACTGTCCTCAGATGGGACTAAAACTCCCTTGGCTTGCCCCTACTGAGACTTGCCTTACAGGGAAGAAACTCGTTTTCTCACCATTACACGCACTTAACTTCCTAAACTTTCAAACACCAACCACGGTAGCCTAAATTCCTTTACGCAACTTAGCCTAAACATTTGGGGGAGAAGAGGGGATACATTACATGCACCACATGTATAAAAACAAGCACCAAAAGATGAAAACAAACCAAAACATGCAAATTTTTCATTCCAATAAAATGGCGACATAGTACAATGGTGACCCTAACTCGCTTGACTGCTTTTTGGCGACCGATCTGTAGGGTGCTCGTCAGCGTGACCCCTCCTAGTTGCATCATCTATGAGGGGACCTTAACAGTTGTGGACCCCACCCGGACACTCCAACAGAGGGATGATGTAAGCATAGCTTGGCATCTACGAAGCCAGTTGCTTACCCATCCAACCAGGTGCCACTATGCATAGGCTTATCAATTGCAATAGAATGGTCAATTTGTGAGTGCCAGTATTCCATAGATGATTAGTAAGCCATCATGCCCTCACGGCGCACCGCCTTTAACATACGACGAAACTCTTCGGAGGACTGGAGACTCTCAGAGGTGCGGTCCGCTCGAAGAGCCCCAAAACTCCCACTGCAAGTCCTCACGAGCCTGCTCCAACTCTCTGGCATTAACCTAGGTAGCCTTGAGCTTACGAAGCTGTTAGTATTTGGTGACCTACAAGCCAATTCGATACTATGTAATATTCAGTTTATTAATATAATGACATAAATTTCATTGTGCAATTAATTCGATCGTTATTTGTCGTATCACGATAAAATCCATGAACATGTGCAATGGTCTTCGGATTATGATGAGATCATAATAACTGGACCGAAGACGTATAAACACATGTTCTTAATTGTTCCTAGTCGGAGGATGTTTGAGAAGGACATCAAACATCCGAATAGAGTAGTAAATGTTTCTTCAGTTCATATGATGAGGGTGACTGATCCTATAAGTCACTTGTGTGGAGACTATGCTGGTCCTGTAGGTGCTCATTGGTGAATGAGTTCACTGAACTGATCCGACCATAAATCGCTGGATGGTACTTACCTAACTGTTAACCAGCTTGGTTCTTTTGTCACGGTTGCATGGATGGTCTTTGGACCTGAGACACCAAAGATACCTTGTTGGTAGGTCTTTAAACTTTGACCTTAATTAACGAATCCCTAACCATGGGTTATCTATAAGTCAAGTGATCGGGTTTAGGGTGATGCCCTCGAAGGTAATTGTATGTTCAATACGAGATCATCCGCTCTCGGTAATAGGAGAGAGAATGTTCCAAAAATTATGCGCTTAAATCCCTGGCCAGAGTGGACTCTGTATGAGATAAAGAGTTATTTGATATAGATTAGCGGCATTTGATTCAACTGAATTGATCGGATAGGGTTTAATAGTAAACCATACCTTAGGTCAATTCGGGAACATTGTACGGATGAAGGATTATATCCGCGTGGTAACCGATGACGGAAAGGTTCCCGTAGTGGGTTAAATAAACCCCAATGCCTTCCGGGATCACGCGGTGTTGCTTGGCAGCCAACGTGATCGAAAGCTCATTCGAATTTATTGTGGGACATTAAATTCGGCTGATTATTTAATGTACGGATATTAATTAATTCAGTGGGTCCGTAAAGAGTTACTGGACTTAATGGGCCATTAACTGGACTGGTATTTGGGCCTAGAGGGTCACACACAAAAAGGTTTTCAAGTAGATGGATATTTTGATAGAGTTTCAGATAAGTGTGGGTTTTTCTGAAAAACCACAAAACAACTTATTATAAAAGAACCGCTTTGCGCACTGGGGCCAGCAACCCAGAGCAGACCTAGCCGCCCCCCTCTCTCTCTCCTAGGCGCCCCCTTCAGAGGCCGCCCCCCCCGGAGGCTCCGCTTTGACTCCCGCCACTCCGCTTCCTGTCCGATGGGAAATTCGAAACTACATGTCGCGGAGAATTACGTGCAGCCAGACGGGATCTGCGAACGTTGCATCGAGCGAGGAACTGAGGAAGATCCATCGAGAGAAAGACCGCATGGATACCGCTGAGGTTGGGCACCTGTGCGGCTTGTGGTATCATACCGACGGAATTGGAACAACACGGATTCGAATCCGCGCAAGGTGAAGAATTGTTCTCCATGTCTGATTAGTTTTACAAAATAGCATGGATCCGAAAATTTTTATTTTCCACTGCGTTTTTTTGTTCGGATCTGACACATCGAACCTAACAGGAGCAACCCTTCCGCCTCTAAGGACGTCGCCTGGGTATCCCCCTTAGCCGAATTGACCCTGGCGTAAAGAGCATTGGATAGGTTGGCCTCATCGTACCACTAGTTGGAATGGGTTGCCACGCCAAGGCCCACCCTTAAATCCGCAGTAGCAGATAACCTTAGCATCCCATCGACGCTTAGGTCCTGCGTGTCTCTAGGACCCTCCTATAGCTAGAGCGCCTCCAGTAGATCCATTACTCGCTGACCCTTTATGGTGGCACCATCACTCTCAACGTATTAGCATGCAGACCTCGGTATCCCCGCCTCAAATGCGGACGTCGATGTTGTCGCCTCCTCACTGCAAAGGCCCGTTGTTTGCTCAGGACCTCGGGAGGATGCTGGCGAGGAATCGGCAGCCACGTGCTTTCATTCAACAATTTGGTGCCTCCAGAAGGCCAGGAAATCTACCGCCATGTTCACTCAGATGATGGCCTCCACCTCGCGAACATCGGGGTCCTCTGGGCTGAGCATGGCTGCCCCGGTCGTTGTAGCTCCCCCCTCGGGGGGAGGAAGCAAATTTGTCTCATTGTTGCCCAGGGGCGTCGACGAAAGATCTAAGGGCCTGCTAGCCACTTCAACAGTATGGGAGACTCTCTGGTGTCGTCGTGCTCGCTTCCTGATCCCCATAACCCTTTGATACTGCCACATCACTAAGGCCCCCAGGGGCCAATTCCAGGATGAGGGCCGCATTGGTCAGCTATGCCCCCTCAACAACAACACTAGTTTGAGAACCCCTTTCGCATTGCACACATCTAGGGTGATCGTTTCGTCCCTCTCCGGATGCATCAAAGGCTCCTCCGTCGAAGAAGGGAGCTTTGATACTAGAGGGCTCTCTCCCTCCTCCCTCTCCCACTTTAAGGGGAGCGGATTGGGCAGCAAGTCGGTCTCCCCCCTGGAGACTTCATCGCCGTTGTCGTCACCTTCTTCGCCCCCACATGAGTCATGGGCGCACATATCAGGGAGATCATTATGGGCGATCATGACCATCATTGTACTGCCCCCTGTATTGGGGACCTCCCCCTTGGCTCGCCACACTAGCACCAACCTCTGCCACCGGCAGGGTGGCCGACAAACGACGAGAACCACCCATAAGGCTCACTAGGGGGACATCATCTTCGTACTCCCCTTCCCCATCTAACATGGAAGGGGATGCGGGTCAAGTGCCCCTCTACAACCGCCGTAAAGGGGCAAAGTTTTCTGGCTCCTCCTCGCTTTCTCCTTCAACCCCTTTCTCGTGCACTGGGGGCGTCGCTAGGGGAGAGGCCGAACCAATGGTAGATGGGCGGACTTTCCTATAGTACCATTTGGCCTCATCGGGCTTGGGGTTGGCTCATTCGACCCATACATACCCCTTAGGCGCTATTCGAGGCACGGATCGAGAGCTACTGCTAGCGACCCCTTTCCGTACCTCTTATGGACATCATGACGAATGAAGGGGTAGGCCGGGGTGTTGGGATCCGGGCGGGATGCGAAGAACGCAGCAGAAACGATAAACAAAAATTAATCCCGCCTGATGCCCGTTGATCCGATTCGGAATGAAAAACTAAAACCGAAAACCGGGTTGTAATCTGATTACCGTGTGCGGATTCGAATCCGCTTCTGTCTCGATTATGTCGAGACGATGCCGCGAGCCGCACAAGCGTCCGGCCTCCAGCGGTATCCACGCGATCCTCCGCGATGGTTCGTCCTCGCTCCCTCGTCCGTATCAGCTCGCTCGCTGAAGATCCGTCGCCGCAACAATTGCCGAAAACCCGCCGATGGGAATCCACGACTTTTGGGAATCACGCACGGCGGAGACGGAGACAATCCCGGTGCCTCGAACGGGGCGCCCAGAGGAGGAGAGAGAAAGGGGGGATGACGGCCATCATGGGGAAAACCTGGAGCTTGGCCCAGGGTTCCTCAACAGCGCGTATATATATTAAGTCGGCGCGACTTTTCACAAAAGTCCCCGAGTTAATATAAATCTCACTTATGTACCACCGACTAAGAATCTTATTGCGTATGACCCTCTAGGCCCATTTACCAGTCCGGTTTTCAGACCGTTAAGTCCAATAACTAGTTAACTAATCACTTAGCCGAATTAACATCGCATGTAAATTCGGTCGGACTTCCGATCAAGTTGGGTGCCAAGCAACACCGCATGATCTCGGAAGGTAATGGGGTTCATCAACCCACTCATGGAATCTATCCGTCCATAGTTACCGTGTGGCTATAATCCTTCGTTCGCACAATGCTCTCGAGTTAACCTAGGGTATGGTCAACTGTCAAACCCTAGATGGTTAACTCACTTGAATCAGATTCCACTGTACAATATCGGAAAACCTCTTTTCTGATATTGTTTCTGCTCAAGCCAGAGATTCCTGCGGATCTATTCTAGAGCATTCTCTCTCCAGTTATCTGAGAGCGAACGATCCTTTATTGAACACACAATCACCTTCGAAGGTCTTCCGCTGGACCCGATCCTTGACTATTAGAGATCCCGTGGAAAGGGATTCGTAGGTCAAGGTCAAAGTCTAGAAGTCCACCGACAAGGTGTCTTTGGTGTCTCAAGTCCAAGGATCAACCACGCCACTGTGACAATGAATCAAGCCGATTGACAGTCAGGCAAATTACCATTCGGCGATTCATGTCGGATCAGTTTGGTAAACTCATTCCCCAATGAGCACCTACAAGTTTACCATTGTGTCTCCACACGAATAACTAATGAGATCAGTCACCATCATCATATGAGCTGGAATAATCTGTACTAGTCTAACCAGATGTTTGATGTCCTTCTCAAACATCGTACGACTAGAAACAATTGAGAATATGTGTTTATAAGTCATCAGTCTCATTATTATGATCTCATCATAATCTGATGACTATTGCACATATTCATAGACTTCATTATGCGCAAATATAAATATGTCAATCTACATAATGAATTTAATGCCATTTATTAGTGAACCATATTGAAATATGTGTCTTATGATTGGCTTAGAGGACACCTATATCCATCAATCTCCCACTTGGACTCAAGTCAATCACCTTCGCATTTGATCTCTATCAAATCTAGGTGATACTCACAAAAAGTCTGTGACTAAGACTTGATCAGGGATCTACTAAATTATCTATAGATGGAATATTTTCCATTACGTTATTTCCTCTTAATCCTTTGTCTCTAAAGTTGTGAAAGAGCCTTAGAATGTTCTGCAACTTCTGAAGAGATTATGGCTCGATCACACAATTCATTGCTCCCACTGTTGTCCTACAACGATAGGATGGTATCAGAAACCTTTTAGAACTACATCTAGTTCAGGGATGAACCTTTTCATCCATACTGTTCTAATAACAGTATCACTTATTTATGTCGTCACCTTAATATCGAGTTCTGGATTGGAACCATTCCAATCCATTCCTTACTACTAGAAGGTTGAATCCATTATTTGATTTGAAATTTGAGTCAGTGTGACCTCATAGTTTCAAAGTATCCTTAACATTTCTCAAGTGCTTAATGATGCATTTCACTCCTGTATCCTTTAAGGAATCTTTTCTTTAAAAGAATAAATTTCATATCTTAACAATTGAGACTTGTTATGAAATTTATGCCAAACATAATGACATACAGGTTATAATATCCCCACCGATCTATCTTAATATATTCGTATTTCCAATACGTGGGATATTATAACTAAACCTATTATGGAGGAAAGCATGGTTAATAATGCTTTCACTGATAGCAACATCTTGATGTCATTCTTAATGACTTTGATGTTATTATCACAAAGCATTACTAAAGCGACCGCACTCCTGTTATCCTTTCTGAACACACACACAATCCGTGATCATTCTTAATGATCACGTAGTATTTGACTATTAAGTCAAAACTTTTATTACAATTTAGGAAGCTTCAGTTTGATTTCAAAATAATTTTGAAATCATAACTTGCTTCTTGGATATTCTAAAAGCTTTAAAAGTGTATCATATACATCTTTACCTCAATCTCATTGAGAGAATGCTTTTAATATCCAACTGTCATCATCTCATTATAATGATAGGCAGTATTGACAAGTAGAATTCTAATAAACTTATCAATCTCAAAATTGTAATGACAGAGAGCATCATTATCATAGATTTTAGATCATAATCTATATTGAGCTCCTCTCATCTTGCTAAATCAGATATGTCAAACATATCCTTCTAGTCACTGAGAGAATCTCAAAAATCTATGAAGCTCTCTGATGTGTGTCATGAGTGGTTCCAACTAACTAAAGATTATCTAATAATCTTATGTTAGCTTGTGAATCTAAAACATCTTCTAGTGTTATCAGCTCTCACTGTCTTCTTTGAAGACATATTCCTCTTCATAGAAGACAGCTTTCAGGACAATAATTATTTCATTATCGCCTAGCCAATAAATGTAGTGTCCAAACTCTGTAGACATTCACAAATTTACACCACAGTAATACCTGACTTTTAAAATCAGGTTTGTTCATAATTCACATCTCATATGAATTATTTGGTTTCCATATCATATATGGACATACACTGACTTATTTGGAACTATCTGTAAAGTATGGACATCTAATGTCCATACTCATGTTCACAAGGATAAGAATTAGGCAAATGTTATTATGTATTGCACCATATCTTAATAAGGTGCAATTCCTCATTCTATCATATTACTATGATGTACAATGAGGATCAATCGAGCGAGGATACAATTATCCTCTTAATGATTTATGTGAATCATATACTAAAGTATTAGTTTCTTTGATCAAATCAAAAATTCTAATACTTCATATTGATCGTATACTTTAATCTCTCAGATATATTCGTCTTGTACTTCAGTAAGTACATACAGTCGAATCATTCTAAGAGTACACTAATAAGGTAAGTCAATAGTAGTGATTATCTTTGGCCTTTAAGCTATTTACATCAATATGTATCAGTATCAATAATTTCTTATTGTACAACTTTGTGTATAATGCCATAGATAATCAGTGTAGACACGCTAATTTTGACATCATTTTGAGTAAATTTCATATCATATAATAATGCCTCAGAATGGTCTGATATTTAATCATTGGTTAATTTTTATTGATCTTTTGAATTAATTATCTAAATAGTATCGGGTCAAACAGACATGATCTAAGTTAATTAATTAAATTGATTTTAACTCAAATTTTGATTAAAATATGAAGAAGTCTAAAAGACGTCGACCTGTGTAGACGCTATTTAGAGTTTATTCATATTTTGATATTTAAATTTAAATTTTAATTAATTGGTTAATAAGCTAAAAGACGTCTGCCAGGCACGACGCAATTTTGGTTTCCTAAGTTGTTTCTATCTCTTTTCCGGATGTTTATCCTTATCTTAATTAGTGTAAAAGGCGTCTGCAAAGGGGGACGCATTTTAGATAATTACAGATAATAATGAACTTTTCCGAGATGTTTATCTTTATCTTAATTAGATAAAAGACGTCTCCCATAGGCGACGTGTTTTAGATAATTACAGATAATGATGCATTAATCTGTGTTTATCTGTTTGTTAAAGCTGGATAAACTTGAAATTTCTTCATATAAGTCCATTAATAACCGCAGATGTAAAAGTCTATAAATACCCAGCTCCTTGGTCAGTGAAAAGTTAGTGATGTTGATCTGAGTAATGGTGATGTTGATGATAGTGATAATTGAGTGAAATTCGATCCAAAAAGGAGAGAACGTCCAAATGCTGAAGGATCAAGGTGCTGCTGCTTCAAGGAGTCTCATCCATTCCTCGTCCATTCAAGATCCTTTCAAGACCAAGGCTTTTAGGGGCCATCCAGCTTAGCTCTTAATTAATTTCTGCATCCTTCTCACATTTTTCATCACATTAGCTTCACATTTTCATCACATCACTCCATGCAACACACACACACACTAGCATTATTTTCCAAACCTATTTGTTAAAGGGGTTTAAAAGACCATTTAACAAGTGAATCCATTTGTTTGGTTGCATGTTCAGAATTTCTACTAGAATGGATACTATTTCTGCCTGAGTTCTTATTGTTCCTTCTTTATTCTTGCAAGGTACAAAAGGAGAACAAGAGGAGGGAATCAACAGCGAACAACAAGGAATCTGGATGATCCTCGAAGCCCAATAAGCAGCCAAAGCAAGAATAAAAATAGAAAGGGCTCTCTTTCTTCAACCGGCTGAAGGAGGGGAATCAAGAACTCGACATCTCCCACATCTAAACAGGTAGGCGATCTAACTTCTTCTTTTGGAACTTTTTAGTTAAAAGTTTCTGGCGATCACATTCACTTAGTTTCTTTTTAATAGGTTTATTTGTCACATAAACAACATAACTTTCATGATAATCACGTACCCAATTTGAGCACTCACAGCTTTTTGGCGATCACGGTGGGACTTGGTCTCGCCATATTTTTAATTCTTTGTTCTTGCTGTTATCAATCGGACACCCACGGTGCACCACCTGTGTCTCTCGACACGCCCTTACCGATCGGTGAGTTTTTAGTTTAGTTGTTATTCCTACGTGCACCACGTGCACACTCCTGTGGCAAGATCTTGTCCTCCCCGTTTGATTAGTTGAAAAGCTGTTTCTGTGATAAAAGATTGTGTGATTGATTGATATTTTAGTTGTTTATTTGATAAAATCATCATGTTAAAATTTGAAATAAAAAAAAAAGATTCGTATGAGCTGATTATTTATCGCTTTCATCTTGTTTGCTTGAGGGGGAATTGATCTAGAAATTCCTCCTGAAATATTGAATCTGTGACTTGAAAAGCGTCTAGAAGCAGCGACGCGTTTCATACAACGTCGTCCAACCCAGACGCCTTTCAGTCAACTTTCTCTGCTGACTGCTGCCTAAGTTTCTGTGAAAAATAAGTTTTTGTTTGAATAGCATCGACCAACAGCGACGCGATTCAGGCAGTTTCTTGTTTCGTCTTCAGTTCTCAGATTTTTTATCTGTGTGCTACTACCCATTATGTATTAAGCATTAGAGGCCATCCAGGCTACAGGTCATACGCACTGAGGCTAACACCCTCATCTTCTTAGGAACACTCTTCTTGACGTCTTCAACTCTCTCTGATTGGGTCGGTCCCTCGATCAGACTAGAGTGATTGGCGTTAAAGACCTCCGTAAGTCCCCAAAATCAAGGTATTCCTCTTTATTAATCGGGCTGGTTGTACCAATTGAAGTCCTGGTTAGATTTTCATAACGTTGTGAGAGAAAGCCATAGAATATAACGGTGGACATTGAACTGAAACTAGGATCTTATTCCTTGAGTGAATTTGTGATTTAATTGAATCCAAATAACCCAACAAGGAATCCTGAAATAACGTTAAACATCCACTTGTTTGCTTAATCTCTGTGCAACTTGTCTGCCAATCTCTGAAAAAATCTAACATCATGCTACTTCGATCAAGTAGGGATTTGAGTATGGCTTCATATGCCATAGTCAACTACGAGGGAAATGCTAATGCCCCTCGTGACTCTGATTACCATTTAGAAAGCAGGGGAGATGCTGATGCCTCCCGTGATTCTCATCCTCGTCCAGTTCGATATGAGGGGAATGTCCTAACTGTAAGTGCTTAGAATGATCGTGTGATTAACATGAAAAATCTATGTTGTTTAGGTGCAAAATAAACCTATTAAAAATAGCAACTACGTGAAGTGATCGCCAGAAACTTTTAACTTAAAAGTTCCAAAAGAAAGTATGATCGCCCACCTGTTTAAACGCGGAAGATATTGAGTCCTTGATTCCCCTCCTTCAGCCGGCTGAATAAAGAGAGCCCTTCTTTGTTCTTTGTTCTTGCTGTTGAATTTGAAGTTGAGGTTGAGGATCGTTCAGAAGTTCTTGTGACTTTGCTTGATTTACTCCTTTTGATTCTTTTGTTAAGTGCAGCAGAAATAGAAAGAAAAGAAATGAAGAAACAATGATGAGAACTTTAAGCAAGAATATAATATATTCTAATCATGATGTTAAACATGCAATTAAACAGCAAACTTACTTGTTTAATGGCTTTTGAAACCCCTTAATCAAATAGGTTTTGAAAAGAATGATGTTGTGGTGTGTTGCATGAAGTGAATGATGAAGAATGTAGAATTAAATGAAATGAATACAGAAAATAAAGACTTATGCCCAATGGTTGAATTCTTGAATGGATGAAGAATCTTGAAAGGACGCCGACTTCTGGAAATGGCAGCGCTTCAGCGTTCCGATGTTGTTGCTTCGATCTTCAACTCGCTATTGCTCAATGATAATCAACTCAAGATTACGCTTAACATTTTTACTCTTCAAGATGTAAGGTATTTATAGACCTTTTCTGCATCCGTAATTAACATAGAAAAACTTCGAATTTATCCATCTTAACCAACAGATAAATACATATTAATTCATCTTTATCTGTAATTATCTAAAACGCGTCCATATTGGCTGACGCATTTTAGATTAATTTAAGATAAGGATAAACAGCTGGAAAACTTATCTTTATCTGTATTAGCTGAAACGCGTCTACATGTATAGACGTCTTTTACACTAATTAAGATAAGGATAAACATCCGGAAGAGAAGTAGAAATAGCTTAGGAAACCTAAAACGCGTCAGCTCTAACAGACGCCTTTTAGCTAATTAATCAACTGATTAAAATTCAAATTTAAACGTCAAAATAAGAATAAAGTCTAAATGGCGTCCATACAGGTCGACGTCTTTTAGACTTCTTCATATTTTAACTGAAATTTGAGTTAAAATCAATTTAATTGATTAACTTAAACATGTCTGTTAAACCCGACACTCAAAAAGATCAATAAAAATTAATCAATGATTAAATATCAGACCATTCTGAGGCATTATTATATGATATGAAATTTACTCGAAATGATGTCAAAATTAGCGTGTCTACAGCTGCCTCACCTTGGCATCGTCTTTGCAAGGGAGTGAAATGAAATTGAATGTACTGAAAAGGTGATGCCAAAGTGTGATGAGACACGATCTTAACATCACATGATTGGAATTTTCTTCAAAATCATCAGTGAAGATAGTTCAAAGAAATCAATGGAATTAATCATGTATGGATGAGGTAGACAAGGAAATAAAATAAAGTCAATCAACTTCTTCGGAGTGGGAAGTACCCCAGGTCGTAGACACTGTAGGTTTCATCATGAGGAGCGTTTGCCAACCAATGTGGACGTGCTGCAGCCATGATGGATCTTAAAAGAAAACAAGAATATTGGATAAAAAATCTAATCAATGATAGAATTCCAATGATATCTTCAAGTGAGCCTCAAAGATAATCAAGATACTCAATTCAGAACGGAATATTTCATATCATGTTGAGATTATTTGATTTAATGGTCTGAAACTTAATCAGTAATTAATCCTTATCACAATGATTTCAAAGTCCTATATGATGCATGCTGGGCTAAAAGAAAAATATAAAGTCAAATAAAATATAAATTAATCAAGGATAATATTGTTAAATCGTCATTAATGAGTCAAGATACCAATTCTTGTAATTCAGTGCTAAGCCGAAGCTCGTTTATCCACGCACCGTTTCACAAAAGTGGAACCATCGTTCTCACTAATTAACAATCCAACGGCCTATCCGTGCGATTAAGAATTCTCTGGAATTATCATTGTTTTTGTTATAGGGGAACTCAAATTCCAGTTTCATCAAAACCACAAGGTCCTTGATATAATCTAATAAATACTTAATATATAGTAATGATGATGCACAATGAATTACATGGAATTACATGAAAGAGTACAAGGGTAGAAATAACCATCTTTTTAACCACGGTTAGGACTTCATAAATTCTACAGTGGGATCTTCTTGATATTTTC
Organism: Zantedeschia hybrid cultivar; assembly: GCA_030544215.1. NCBI lineage: Eukaryota > Viridiplantae > Streptophyta > Magnoliopsida > Alismatales > Araceae > Zantedeschia > Zantedeschia hybrid cultivar. Next base: position 19,785,219 of record JARZZO010000010.1, on the reverse strand, counting down.
AGCTTTACTCGGATTTTCTAATTTTCCTGCAATCAAAATCATTAATAATCCAAACAAATATTCAATTTAAACACCAAAAACATGGAATTTCGGATAAATCACAGAAATGCTGAAATGCGTCGTGTCGCGCAGACGCCATTCAATGTTGAAACGCGACAGTGCTCCTCGACACCTTTTACTCACAGAAACAGGTTTCTGCTTGTTCTCTATTCGAATTCCAACTCTTTTCAAGCCTTGTGTTCTGTATATGACTTAACAAACAGGTTAAGTATCTATTTAGGCTTAGCCCCTTGCCTAGTTAAGTAACCGACTACTTGATCCTATCCTTGGTAGAAGGGTCAAGGGGCATAGCCTTTATTAACAAAAGTAATGTGAATAATCAAACTTAAGCAAAATGCAACATACAAGCAGACAAATGCTCACTGAAAACAAAAGAAATGAAACACACTAAGTGCAACAAGCAAATGCTAATTGAGATATTTTTTGTTGTTTTGAAATGTACTTTTTTTTGGGTTTTGAAATATATGCTTTTTTTTGAATTTTGACATATGTATTTTTTTTTTGAATTTTTGACATATGTATTTTTTTTTTTTGGATTTTTGACATATGTATTTTTTTGGATTTTTGACATATGTATTTTTTTTTGGATTTTTTTTGACTAAAACATCAGCATGGTACTTAGATCAAAAGATCATATTCATTTATTAACTTAATTCCCAAATTGTTCTTTAACAACTTAACTTAAAACCCATCGTGTTTGAATTTGTGTTTCCATTCGTGATCCTATTTGATGATTTGATCCTTAGTCAATCTAAGTCATTCCTTAAGTTTGGAGTACATCTCTTTAGAAGGAAAAGAAGAATAAGTTTTAGAAAGCCCATGAGAAGGTTCCGGAGACCTAAAAAGATATTCCTTTCCTACCCTAATATCCGTTAGGGTTTTGTCATTTTCTTTCCGGGGTATTTATCGACCTTGCGTTTCCTTTCGTTTCATTTTATGGCCTTGATGTAACGTTTGTAATGTAATGGCCTTTCGATTTGACATTTGGACTTTGCCTTTTGCTTTTGCTTTCCTATTCTTTTCTTTGGGACGGATCTCCCCCTTTTTTTTTATGACGGCCTCCTACTAAGATGGTGGGTATTCTTGGTAGTCTATTCTAAGCCTCGTTCCGACATCATGGGTTGAGTATAAAACATAATTTTTTGCTTTAAAATGAATGATTTGTACTTTACCCTTTCGGTCAAGCTTCGATATTCTTTAGAACTTGGCATCTCTTGTTACTCACGAATCAAACGTGTCAGTGTGTGTAGTAATGTATTTGAAGTTAAGTTATCCAGACTAACAAAGAAATTCGAGTTTATAAACTTTCTGATTCCACTGGTCTTCGTACCATACTGATCGACTCTTTAACCTAAGGGTAGTATTTCTTAAGATGTAAACTATTCCAAGGATGATTTAGCTCTTCTCCTTCTGCATTAACAAGACGATAAGCATTACCAGGAAAAGCGTGCAATACAACATAAGGTCCCTGCCAGTTGGGTTGGAGCTTAGAACGCGGACCACCAGGTTTTACAAAAATCCTTTTGACGACCATTTCACCGACTTTGAACTTACGTTCAATGACTTTCTTTTGATAAAAACGTGCTAGTCTATTTTGATAAACTTTTGCATGATTAGCATCTGACCATCTTTTCTCGTCTAAAAGTTCCAGTTGAGCAAAGAGTGCTGAACGATGTTCATCAATGGAAAATTCCTTATTCAATTGTACTCTCAATGACGGTATGAGGATCTCATATGGAACTACCGCCTCCATTCCAAATGTTAAGGAATAAGGAGTTTGCCCAGTAGGCGTGCGGATTGAAGTTCGGTAGGCCCATAGAGCCTCAACCAATTTTTCTGGCCAGTCTGCGAATTTGTTAGATTTGCACGTCTTTTTGATGATTTTTATCAAAGTCTTATTCGTTGCCTCTGCTTGGCCATTGCCTTGCGGATAATAAGGAGACGAATGATGCAATGCAATTTTGTACATGTTGCAGAGGTCCTTCAATTCTTGTGACACGAACTGCGGTCCGTTGTCGGTGACGATGGTACTTGGAATTCCAAATCGGGTGATGATGTTCTTCATGATGAACTTGCAGACGGTTGATGCTTTGATCTCCATGTACGCTTCAGCTTCTGCCCACTTGGTGAAGTATTCCGTTGCCGTGAGAATGAAAGATTTTTTCTTGATGCCGGAATCTGGATTACCAAGGGGTCCAATAATGTCGAAAGCCCACATGGAGAAAGGCCATGGGGAGGAAACAAGATGGAGTGAAGATGCAGGAGAATGAATTTTGTCGGCGTGAAGTTGACACTTAGCACACCTACGGACATATCCTACACAATCTTCTTCCATGGTTGGCCAATAAAATCCTTGTCTAAGGATCTTTTTTGCTAGCATCTGTCCATTGACATGGCCACCACAAACTCCACTATGAGCTCCTTCCATAACCTTCCAAAGCTCATCTTCGTCTAGACATCTCAGAAGAACTCCATCAAAACCTCTCTTGTACAGTGCTCCTCCAACTAGGGTGTATCGTTGAGCAACTCTCCTGATAGCTCTCTTCTCTTCAGTTGTAGCTTCCTCAGGATACGATTGATCTTCACAATATTTTGCAATCTCATAATACCATGGCTTCTGTTCATTATCCATCTCTTCTAACAGCTCCATCAACATAATTTCTCTCTTTTCCACAATATCTCTGTCTCTGACTTTCTTTAGCAACTTCTCCTTAGTTCTGAGAAATGAAGGGTCTTTCACGGCGGGTGAAAGACGCCTATGAACTATGATTGATTCGGATTGCTTGCTGATTGGAAAATTAAGAGATGAGGCCAATGAAGCCAATGAAGCTAGAGCGTCAGCTAAGATGTTTTGATTCCTAGGGACATGGACAAAGATCAATTTCGTGAAAAGCTTTGAGTAAGCAGAAGTAAGTTCTTGATAAGGCTTGAGCTTAGGATCAAGAGTTCGATACTTGGTCAGCACTTGGCGAAGAATTAATTGGCTATCACCCACAATCCTGAGTTTGGTGGCACCATGGAAATGAGCAGCCTCGAGGCCAGCAAGAAGTGTCTCGTATTCAGCTATATTGTTAGTGACTGGAAAATCAAGCTGAAAGGCTTGTGGAATGGTGACACCTTCAGGTGATAACAGAACGATACCGATCCCCTTTCCATGAGAATTCAGAGCTCCGTCAAAATGCAGTGTCCACATATCATCTATGATCTGATTTACGGACATCAGTTCCTCATCTGGAAACTCTGATCGCACTGGATCAAAACGAGGAAGGGGATGATGGGCTAGATGTTCTGCTATGGCATAGCCCTTGATCGCTTTCTGCTGAATATAAATGATATCGAATTGAGATAGAAAGCTTTGCCATCGCGCTAACCTATCAGTAAGAACATATTTCTCCAGAAGGAATTTGATCGGATTCATCCTAGCGATGAGATGGACTTCATAGGCCAGAAAATAATACTTTAATTTCTGCACAACCTAAACTGATGCTGCACATGTTTTCTCCATCGCTGTATATCTCTGTTCAGCGGGGTTGAGAAGTTTAGAGAGATAGTAGGCTGCCCTCTCTTTTCCTTCTTCATCTTCTTGTGCTAGGACAGCCCCCACTGCATCATCCAGGACTGAAATATAAAGTATCAATGGTTTGCCTGGATATGGTGGTCTCAAAACAGGAGGACTTGCTAAATAGTTCTTTAATCCATCGAATGCCTCCTGACACTTATCGTCCCAATCAAATTTGACTCCCGGCTTAGTAAGCTCGTAAAACGGCTTACACCTTTGTGAGTGCTGGGAGACAAAGCGGCGAATAAATTGTAACCTCCCGATTAATCCTCTTAACTCCTTCAAGTTTTTGGGAGGTGGCATTTCTCTAATAGCCTTCGCCTTATTGGGATCGATCTCAATTCTCCTTTTACTGACGATGAATCCAAGTAATTTTCCTGAAGATACCCCGAATACACATTTCTTGGGGTTCATCTTTAACTGATACTCTCTCGATCTCTCTAATACCCTTGCCAAAACTTTGGCGTGCTCAGCCTTTGTCTTAGATTTAACCAATAAATCATCCACATACACTTCCAGATCTATGTGCATCATGTCATGAAATATTGACATCATAGCCCTTTGATAAGTGGCTCCAGCATTCTTCAATCCAAATGGCATGACGACATAACAGTATGTTCCCCAAGGTGTAGTGAATGACGTTTTTTCTTGATCTTCTTCTGCCAGCTTAATCTGATTATATCCTGAAAATCCGTCCATAAACGATAAAGTTTCATAGCCAGCGGTATTATCGATGAGTACATCAATATGAGGCAATGGAAAATCATCTTTAGGGCACGCCCGGTTCAAATCGCGGAAGTCAATGCAAATTCTGACCTTCCCGTCCTTCTTCATAACCGGGACTATGTTGGCCACCCATTGTGGATAAAGGACAACTCTAATAAATTTGGCTTTATGTAATTTGTCGACTTCTTCCTTCATCTTTAGAGCCATTTGTGGGTGGAATCGCCTTAATTTCTGCTTGACCGGGCTAGCTCCATCCTTTAATGTCAACCTGTGTTCAACTAAAGACGAGTCTAACCCCGGCATATCCTCATAACTCCAGGCGAAAGTGTCCTTATAGTCCTTAAGTACTTGTACCATTGCCTTCTCATCCTCTGTAGAAAGATTTTTGCTGACAAGGACAACCTTAGGTTCGTCTTCAGTTCCTAAATTGATTTCTTTGGTGGGCTCTGCTACGGCAGCTGAGGGTTCATCGAATCTCTTCACTCCACTGGCATATGCCTCAGCTGCGTCCTCGTCATCTTCATCATCTTCAATAATGGGGTCCTTTTCATGCACTAACTCATATACCCCATACCCATCATTGACTGACTCATCATTCATACAGTCTTCTTGCATCTGAATTGGATTTTCTAAAAATTGAGGGATCAAAGAGCAAGAAAAGCATCTATCAGCTAAGTCTTTGAGGTATCTATCTGGAATTCGCCTACCCTTAGGCTTCCTAGACTTCCTAACTTGACTAACCTGCCTAAAACTAGACTGCCTAACTTCACTAAACTCCCTATTATAACCTAATGAAGATGAAGCAGGATGGAAATCCTGGGATACAAGTGGAAATACAAGAGAATCCTCCCGAGGGGAGGGGCAGAGTAGATCTAAGAGAGAATCTTGACCGAAGGACCCGCGCGACGGGGTGCGATCGGACAAGTAAGAAGTTTCCTCGATAAGGATCTGAGAAGAATTTGTTGTAAAATTGGCGTTTTTTTTTATATCAGAGGAATTAAACATGAAACATGAATGAATACAAATAGAAGGAGAATCAGATGGAGGAAGTGGCACCAAGGCCAGAGGATTAGGGGGATCATATAGCAATATGTCCCAGATAAAATCATACATCCTCTCTAGATCGAGAGGAGGTTGTGGAATATGGTCCCGAGGGGACAGAGTAATCATAACGGGCGGAGCCCGTGGAAGATCTTCAATAATGACCCGCGACCAAGTCGGGGTCAAGAGCAGTGTACGAAATAGAGTATGGAGCATGAAGACATGTGAAGGATATGTCCCCCTCCAGAGCATATCTGTAGTGTAACCAACTTCATAGGGGTCATCTGGCTCCCCTTCGTCGGTCTCTTTAGACAGCAATATCCGCTTATCAAAGATGGCACCAGGGCTTTCAATCAGCTCATCAATCTGCGGCGGCCACTTGGGTTCTGCAGGATCTTGGAATAATCTGTTCAGTGCAATGTAAAGGTCTCTCAGATCGAACCACCTGTACCATTCGCATTCAGGATCATGAAATTTTCTCCTTTTCATAGGCCGCAGAGCCTCCAAGGATTGGTACGTAAATAGTTCTGAGCAATGCCTGGCCAAGTCCCTCCCATATATGTCATGGAAGTCAAAACACGAAGTAATGACCATCGTGTTGTCGTGGCTAAGTATGGGCCCCTTTACAAAGTGTGTATACAGGGTCCATGTTAGGGGATCTCGGCTTTCCTTGGGTGGTGTAGACATTGTCTCCCAGATTTTCCGACCTTCTTCAATCTCTACTTGCTGAACCAGATCTTGCTTCAGTCTTCTTGGCCTATAGCCCAGACCACTTCTAGGTGCTGCTCGATGATCTTTAACAGGAGTGGTCCTGCCTTGCAACTGTGTGCCCAGACCTTTCCCAGGCTCATAGCCGTTCTTCATCATAATTCTCCATCCTGGGGTACTCATGCACTTCCCCCTTTTTATGGCATCTAATGGGTAAGGAGAAATAGTGGCGGCTTTTAGAGGATCAGCCACTGGATGGTAGACCTGTAATACCGACAGAAAAGGTTGTCGGCCAGGTAAAGCAGTAGATTTAACATTCAAGGTATGAGCAGCAGCAAGGATCGGCATGCTCGTCACTTTAATAATTCGTCCTTTGAAAGGGAATTTGAGGCATTGGTGATTCGTAGAGGGAATCGCCTCAAGAGTTTTAATATAAGGACGACCCAAAATGACATTTATAGAAGGGTCAATTTCTAGGATGTGAAATTCGACCTCTGCATGACTTACAGGGCCTAGCTCCACCTTCAAATAAACCATTCCCAGAGGGGAACGGGTAGAATTGTCATATGCTGTCACAGAGATGGGGCTAGGCAGCCATTTTTCTTTGGGCACACCGCACAGCCCCAGGGTCTTCGAAGGTAAAACATTGATCGAAGCCCTTGTATCTACCAGGCATGCATCCACGGCCTTCTTACAGATGTTGGCCGTGATGCTCAGAGCCATGCTTCTGGCTGCTGGCGGTGCTAGTTCCGATGTGTGAAATGTAATGGAGGGCTGATCCCCTTGAGGAACTAGTAGTGCTGCAATTTTTTCTACCGGCACATCCTCGTTGACCATCACCTTCTGTAGATATTCCATTAAGGCTTCTTGGTGACTCTTCGATCTCTTGATCAGTTCAAGTATGGAGATCCGTGCCGGTGTTCTGTCCAAATGTTTCAACAAATCATATTGAGTGCCTGGTGCACTCTCTTCATTATGGGCTTCCTCAGTCGGCTGTGATGGGCCGTCTCTAACTGTGGACTGAGGAAAGACTTTGTTGAAAATCCTTCCGCTTCGGAGCGCATGTTCCTCAACCGTGGAGGATCCGGGTGACACCTTAAGTACCGCAGGGTTGGATGGTGCGGATGATGTAGAGGGCTGGTATGTAGGTGATGGCGTAGGGTTAGGTGGTGATGGCGCGGTGCGGATTAAAGGCCTAGAGGGTTGGATGGTGGATGAGTAAGTGGTTGGTGAAGTGGGAAATGGCACGCGTAATAGCGGTCTGGATGGTAAGGGGGTATATGGGTAGGTGGTAGTGGTAGCGGGTGAAGTAGGAAATGGTACGCGGAGTAATGGCCTAGATGGTAGAAGGGGCGCGTAGTTGGTTTGCGGGGGATTATATGGTAGCGGTGTAGTGGTGTGGGGCGTAATGGGCTTGAGGAAGGCGGGTAGTGGTAATGGGTTATTGGGTGCGGGTGAGTGATATGTGGGTGTCGGTATAGGGGTGATGGTAATGGGTTGTGGCCTAGGTATGTGGATGGTGCGGCGTGGTGGTCGTTCTGCGGTACTTGGAATATGACCCGTCGAATAAAGAGAGGAAGAGTCCTCTATTCTCCACTGTTGCCCACGGTCAGCCTCAGACTGGCTGTTTGTCAAGATAGGGGCAACTTGGTTTTGGTTTTGGTGCTCTGGGAGTGGATTCTGCACTATGCCCATGTTGGGTGGTGGTGCTGCTTGTGCTGGTGGTCTTGCTTGCTGCTGCTGCTGCTGCTGTGGTCTTCTCGCCTTCAGGGCTGATATATACTTTTTCATCTCCTCCCAATCTATGCCACCCTGCTCGTTGAGATCGTGAATGTAATCTTTAAACTGGAAGCAAGTGTCAATGGTATGCCCAGGTTGCCTATGGAAATAACAATACCTGGACGTGTCGGCATTTTGAGGCCAGACGGCCTTTTCCCTTGGCAAAACTAAGGCATTAGCTGCCATTAGAGCACTGAAGATATTTGCCAAGGATTCTGGGAGGGCCGGGTATTCTGCCCTTTTAGGGTCTGGAGGTCTTCTCTGCTGATTATAGTCAGCAGGAGGAGGGACATTATGGTATGCTGGCGGTGCGCGCGGCTGATATTGCTGCTGCTGTTGCTGATATTGTTGTTGTTGGGGTTGTTGGTACTGCTGTTGCCGTTGCGGCGGCTGCTGTAGCTGTTGCTGGTTCTGGTTCGGCTGCTGGGGCCGCTGATACTGTTGCTGATAATGGGGGTTCTGCTGCTGCCTGTACCCCTGCTGGTTTGGCTGCGGTGGCCTCTGGTACTGCTGCTGGTTCCTCACAAACTGGGGCGAATTATTGTTCATGCTACTGACTTGCTCGTGAGAGAGCGTGCCCTCAGTAGTCGGACCTGTGCTGGGAGAATTTGGCACTGCAGGCTTCCGAGGTGGAGGCCTGCTAGGTCTGTGAGGATCAAAGACGCTAGAGAACGTAGCGTCCTTGAAGGCATTTTGGCAGTACCGTGCTCTTTCATAGAGCTCTGCCATGTTGGTCAAATTGTTCAGGGAGAGGACTAGCTTGAACTAGGGCGTGGCATTGGAAATTAACATCTTCACTTGCTCAGATTCGAACAAGTGATCCTTCACCTTTTCGGCCAGGCCCTGCCACCTGTCAGCAAAACTGACAAACTCCTCATCAGGTTTCATCTTTTCTGCTATGAGGTCAGTGATGGACAAGGAGGGTGCAACTCTGTCTTGGTACCGTTGAATGAATTTACGAGAGACGATACCGTAGTCCTCTACTTCGGAGGGTTCCAAGGAAAAGAACCACTCGAGGGCTGGTCCCTCTAGAGATCTCCTGAACAAAAAGGCCAACGACCTCTTATCGTTCTGCCAGAAAGACGATTCGTACATAAACTCCTTCAAATGTGTGAAGGGGTTACCAGTACTGTTGTACTTCTGGTACACTGGCATCTCAGAGGGTGGTAGGTGGAATACCGGCAGGCTCGACAAATTGATTTCTGGCGCAGCTTTAACCCCCATCATCTTCTGGAGGTTGTTGAATTGCTCATCCATACGCTCCATTTTGGCCAGCAACGCTTGCGTGGTCAGATCTGCCTGGGGGGGAGGAGGAGGTGGAGGTACTTGATAGGCCTGCTGCCTAGAGTACGTTGGACAGGGGGGACAATAAAGAGGAGGTCCGGCAGAGCTTCCGCCATGCCCGAGGGCATTTTGATAAGCAGGCGTTTGCGGTCTAGCCGGTTGCCTAGAGGATGAAAGTTGCGGCCCAGCTGGCCGAGAAGTAATATGGAGGCCTTCCTTGGCCTGATGGATGTAAGGAGGGTGAATAGGAGGTTGTTGAGTAACAACAGGGGGAGCCACAGGGTTCGGCTCAGCAGGCTGCACGGGTGCCTTCCCCTTCAGAATAGACTGGATCGCCTCGAACTGCTGAGGGTCCAGACGGGAGGCAAGAACTCCCAAAGCGTTGACGAGATTCACAGGATCAGAGGATGAGGGATCATTCTGATTCATGTCCCCCTCAAGATTGGGATTAGGAATCGCATATTCATGGGGGGAAGATCAGGATATCGATCATGGGGATGAAAGAGAGGTGTCCGGACACTCCCATCTTGTCGTTAGGGAATGGGGATAGAATTACGGGAGGCATCAGCATCTCTCCCGTTCTCATAGTTGTAGTCCGAATCGCAAGGGGCATTAGCATCTCCCTCGTAGTTGATGATGGCGTCTTGAGCCATACTCAAGTCCCTGCTTGATCGCAGCAGCATGATGTTAGATTCTTTTTTCAAAGATTTGACAAACAAGTTGCACAGAGATTAATCAAACAAGTGGATGCTTAATGTGATTTTGAGATTCCTTGTTGAGTTATTTGGATTTAATTAAACCACAAATTTGCTCAGGGAAAGGATCCTAGTTTCAGTTCAATTTCCACCGTTATTCTCTAGGGCTTTCTCTCACAACGCTTTTGGAATCTAGCCGGGACTTCAATTGGTACAACCAACCCGATGATCAAGGAGGAATACCTTGATTTTGGAGACTTATGGAGGCCTTAACGTCAACTTCTCTAGTCTGATCAAGGGACCAACCTAATCAGAGAGAGTTGCTGACGTCAAGTAGTGTGTTCCTAAGAAAAGGAGGGTATTCGCCTCAATGCGTATGTCCTACGGCCTGGATGGCCTCTAATGCTTAATAATAATGGGTAGCTAGCACTCAAGCCACAAAAATCTGTGAACTGAAAAATAACTAAGAAACTGTCTGAATCGCGTCGATGGTAGTCGACGCTATTCAAAACAGAACCTTAATTTTTTCGCAGAAACAGATGCAGACAACAGAGAAAATATGAAGACTGAAAGGCGTCTAGGTGTATTGACGCTGTTTGAAACGCGTCAGTGCTCCTAGACGCTTTTCAAGTCGCAGAAACAGTTTTGCAGGAGGATTTTCTGGGTTGAATCCCTCCTCAAACAGGATAAAAACAGTAAATAATCAATTCATGCATATTTTTTTTAATTCCAGATTTTAACAGGATGATTTACTAACTAAACAACTAGAAAATCAATCAATCACACAGCATTTTCATCACAGAAGCAGCTTTTTCAATTAATCAACGGGGAGGGCAAGATCTTGCCACTGGGGTGTGCACGTGGTGCACGAGGGAAATTAACTAAACTAAAACACTCACCAATTGGTGAGGACGTGTCGAGAGACACAAACGGTGCACCGTGGGTGCCCAATTGATGATAGCAAGAACAAAAAACTAAAAGATGGCGAGACCAAGTCCCATCGTGATCGCCAAAAAAACTGTAAGTGCTTAGAATGATCGTGTGATTAACATGAAAAATCTATGTTGTTTAGGTGCAAAATAAACCTATTAAAAATAGCAACTACGTGAAGTGATCGCCAGAAACTTTTAACTTAAAAGTTCCAAAAGAAAGTATGATCGCCCACCTGTTTAAACGCGGAAGATATGGAGTCTTTGATTCCCCTCCTTCAGCCGGCTGAAGAAAGAGAGCCCTTCTTTGTTCTTTGTTCTTGCTGTTGAATTTGAAGTTGAGGTTGAGGATAGTCCAGAAGTTCTTGTGACTTTGCTTGATTTACTCCTTTTGATTCTTTTGTTGAGTGCAGCAGAAATAGAAAGAAAAGAAATGAAGAAACAATTATGAGAACTTTAAGAAAGAATAGAATCTATTCTAATCATGATGTTAAACATGCAATTAAACAGCAAACTTACTTGTTTAATGGCTTTTGAAACCCCTTAATCAAATAGGTTTTGAAAAGAATGATGTTGTGGTGTGTTGCATGAAGTGAATGATGAAGAATGTAGAACTAAAAGACATGAATGCAGAAAATAAAGATTTATGCCAAATGGTTGAATTCTTGAATGGATGAAGAATCTTGAAAGGACGTCAACTTCTGAAAATGGCAGCGCTTCGGCGTTCCGACGTTGTTGCTTCGATTTTCAACTCGCTATTGCTCAATGATAATCAACTCAAGATTACGCTTAACATTTTTACTCTTCAAAATGTAAGGTATTTATAGACCTTTTCTGCATCCGTGATTAACATAGAAAAACTTCAGATTTATCCATCTTAACCAACAGATAAATACAGATTAATTCATCTTTATCTGTAATTATCTAAAACGCGTCCATATTGGCTGACGCATTTCAGATTAATTTAAGATAAGGATAAACATCCGAAAAATTTATCTTTATCTGTATTAGCTAAAACGCGTCTACATGTATAGACGTCTTTTACACTAATTAAGATAAGGATAAACATCCGGAAGAGAAGTAGAAATAGCTTAGGAAACCTAAAACGCGTCAGCTCTAACAGACGCCTTTTAGCTAATTAATAAACTGATTAAAAATCAAATTTAAACGTCAAAATAGGAATAAAGTCTAAATGGCGTCTATACAGGTCGACGTCTTTTAGACTTCTTCATATTTTAACTGAAATTTGAGTTAAAATCAATTTAATTGATTAACTTAAACATGTCTGTTAAACCCGACACTCAAAAAGATCAATAAAAATTAATCAATGATTAAATATCAGACCATTTTGAGGCATTATTATATGATATGAAATTTACTCGAAATGATGTCAAAATTAGCGTGTCTACCCTAACCCCTCTTCATTGTGCTCACGATCAATATCCTGATCTTCCTCCGCATGTGCATGCGATTTCTAACCCTATTTTCGAGGGGGATATAAACCCGAATGATCCCTCGTCTTCCGATCCCTCGGATCTAGTGAATGTTTTGGGAGTTCTTGCCTCCCGTCTGGGTCCTCAACAGTTCGAGGCGATCCAGTCCATTTTGAAGGGGAAGACTCCCATGCAGTCTGCCGAGCCGAACCTTGCGGCTCCCCCTGTCATCCCTCAACAACCTCCTTCCTTCATTCACCAGGCCATGGAAGGCCTTCACATCTCAGCTTCTCGGCCAACTGGGCCACAACTTTCCTCTTCTAGGCAACCGGCCAGGCCGCTGACGCTTGCTTACCAAAATGCCCTCGGGCATGGCGGAAGCTCTGTCGGACCTCCACTCTATTGTCCTCCTTACCCTACATATTCTAGGCAACATGCCTATCATGCACCTCCACCTCCCCCTCCTCCCCAGGTTGATCCAACAACGCAAGCGCTGTTGGCAAAGATGGAGCGTATGGACGAACAGTTCAACAACCTCCAGAAGATGATGGGGGTCACAGCTGCACCAGAGATTAACTTACCAAGCCTACCTGTGTTCCATCTGCCACCCTCTGAGATGCCAGTGTACCGAAAGTATAACGGTACTGGTAACCCCTTCACTCACTTGAAGGAGTTTATGTACGAGTTATCCTTCTGGCAAAACGACAAGAGGTCGTTGGCCTTTTTGTTCAGGAGATCTTTAGAGGGACCAGCCCTCAAATGGTTATTCTCTTTAGAACCTGCTGAAGTAGAGGACTACAGTATCGTCTCAAGAAAATTCATTCAACGATACTAGGATAGAGTTGCCCCCTCCCTGTCCATTACTGACCTGATAGCAGAAAAGATGAAGCCCGACGAGGAGTTCGTCAGTTTTGCTGACAGATGGAGGGGTATAGCGGAAAAAGTGAAAGATCACTTGTCTGAGTCGGAGCAAGTAAAGATGTTAATTTCTAATGCCATGCCTCAGTTCAAGTTAGTCCTCTCCCTGAACAACCTGACCAGCATGGCAGAGCTCTATGAAAGAGCGCGATACTGTCAGAATGCTTTCAAAGATGCTACGTTCTCTAGCATCTTCGATCCTCACCGACTTAGCAACCCTCCACCTCGGAAGCCTGCAGTGCCAAATTCCCCTAGCACAGGTCCAATTACTGAGGGCACGCTCTCTCATGAGCAGGTTAGCAGTATGAACAACAACTCGCCCCAATTTGTGAGGAGTCAGCAACCTCAGTACCATCGGCCACAACAGCCAAACCAACAGGGTTACAGGCAGCAGCCAAACCCACAATATCAACAGCCCCAGTATTAGCGGCCTCAGCAGTCGAACCAGCAGCCACAGCAACAACCGCAACGGCAATTACAGTACCAGCCTCCACAATAGCAGTATCAGCAACAGCAGCAGTACCAGCCGCGCGCACCGCCGACATATCACAATGTCCCTCCTCCTGCTGATTACAACCAGCAGAGAAGACCTCCAGGCCCGAAGAGGGCGGAGTATCCAGTCCTTCCAGAGTCCTTAGCGGACATTTTCAGTGCTTTAATGGCAGCCAATGCCTTGGTCCTGCCAAGAGAAAAGGCAATCTTGCCCCAAAATGCCGATACTTCCAAGTATTGTTACTTCCACAGACAACCTGGACACACCATAGACACATGCTTCCAATTCCGAGATTATATCCATGATCTCAACGAGCAGGGAGGCATAGACTGGGAAGAGATGAAGAAGGACATATCCGCCTTGAATGCGAGGAGATGACCACAACAGTAGCAGCAGCAACAACCAAGAGCACCAGTGCAGGCAGCAGTGCTGACGAACATGGGTATAGTGCAAAACCCACTTCCGGAGCACCAGAATCAGAACCAAGTTGCCCCTATTTTGACAAATAGCCGGTCTGAGGCTAATCGAGGGCAACAGTGGAAGATAGAGGACTCTTCCTTTATTTATTCAACCGGCCACACTCCAAGCACCGCAGAGCAACTACCACACCGCACCATCCACATACCTAGACCATAGCCCATTACCATCACCCCTATACCAACACCCGCATATCATCCACCCGCACCTACTAACCCATTGCCACCGCCCACTTTCCTCAAACCCATTACTCCCCACGCCACTACACCTCCATTAAATAACCCCCCACAGGCCAATTATGCACCCCTCCTGCCATCCAAACCACTACTCCGCGTACCATTCCCTACATCACCCATTACCACTACCGCTTACCCAAATCCCATCCAGCCATTTAAACCCCTACTGCGCATGCCATTCCCCACTTCATCCGCACCAACCACTTACCCTTCCACCATCCAACCATCTAGTCCTCTCATCCGTACCACGCTACCACCAACTAACCTAACGCCATCACCTGTATACCAACACTCCACACCATCCACACCATCCATTAACCCTGCGGTGCTCAAGTTGTCACCCGGCCCTTCCACGACTGAGGAACATGCACTCCGGAGTGGGAGGATTTTCAACAAAGTCTTTTCTCAATCAACAGTTAGAGACGGCCCATCACAGCCGTCGGCGGAAGCACACCATGATGAGAGTGCACCAGGCACTCAATATGATTTGTTGAAACATCTGGACCGAACACCGACGCGAATCTCTGTGCTTGAACTGATAAAAAGATCGAAGACCCATCAAGAGGCTCTGATGGAGTATTTACAGAAAGTAATGGTCAACGAAGACGTGCCGGTAGAGAAGATTGCCGCACTACTAGTTCCTCAGGGGGATCAACCCTCTATCTCATTCCATGTCTCGGAACTAGCACCGCCAGCAGCCAGGAGTATGGCTTTAAGCATTACGGTTAATATCTGCAAGAAGGCCGTAGATGCATACCTGGTTGACACAGGGGCTTCAATCAATGTCTTACCTCCGAAGATCCTGGAATTGTGTGATGTGCCCAAGGAAAAATGGCTGCCTAGCCCTATCTCTATAACAGCATATGATAATTCCACCCGTTCCCCTCTGGGAATGGTCTATTTGAAAGTAGAGCTAGGCCCTGTATGTCATGCCGAGGTCGAATTCTATAGTTTGGAAATCGATCATTCTCTGAATGCCATTTTGGGTCGTCCTTATATAAAAACCCTCGAGGCGATTGTGAGTGCTTAGAATGACCGTGTGATTATCATGAAAAATCTAGGTTATTTAGTGTAAAATAAACCTATTAAAAAAAGCAACTAAGTGCAGTGATCGCCAGAAACTTTTAACTAAAAAGTTCCAAAAGAAGTATGATCGCCTACCTTTTTAAACGCGGAAGATATGGAGTCCTTGGTTCCCCTTCCTCAGCCGGCTGAAGAAAGAGAACCCTTCTTTGCTTTTTGTTCTTGCTGTTGAATTTGAAATTTGAGGTTGAGGTTGAGGTTGAGGTTGAGGATCGTCCAGAAATCCTTATGTTGAGTGCCTGATTTCCTTGATTCTCTTGTTTGAATTGAGTTGAGTGCAGCAGAAAGTATAGAAAGAGAGATAAAAAAAAATGATGAGAACTTAAGCAAAAGCAGAATCTATTCTAATCATGGTGCTAAGCATGCAATTAAACATCAAACTTACTTTTTGGGATGGCTTTTGAAACCCCTTTATCAAATAGGTTTTTAAAAAGAAAAGGAATGAGGTTGTGGTGTGTGTTGCATAGAGTGATTATGAAGAAAGAGATTAATGAAATGAAAATAAAGATGCAGAAATGAAACACTTATGCCCAATTGGATGAAGCTTTGAATTGGATGAAGAATGGACGCCGACTTCTGGAAACAGCAGCGCTTCGGCGTTTCGACGTCGTTACTTCGATCTTCAACTCGCTAAAGATTATGCTTCTCTCAAGACCACGCTTAACTTCAAATTACGCTTAACTTTTTTACTCTTCAACATGTAAGGTATTTATAGACTTTTTCTGCGTTCGTGATTAACATTGAAAAACTTCGGATTTATCTATCTTAACCGACAGATAAATACTGATTAATTCATCTTTATCTGTAATTAGCTAAAATGCGTCCAGGATGGCTGACGCCTTTCAGATTAATTAAGATAAGGATAAACATCCGGGAAAATTTATCTTTATCTTTATCAGGTAAAACGTGTCTACATGTGTAGACGTCTTTTACACTAATTAAGATAAGGATAAACATCCGGAAGAGAAGTTAAAATAGCTTAGGAAACCTAAAACGCGCCAATTCTCACAGACGCCTTTTAGCTAATTAATCAATTGATTAAAATTCAAATTTAAACGTTAAAATAGGAATAAACTCTAAATCGCGTCTACATAGGTCGACGTCTTTTAGAATTCTTCATATTTTAACTGAAATTTGAGCTAAAATCAATTTAATTGATTAACTTAAACATGTCTGTTAAACCCGACACTCAAAATATTAATAAAAATTAATTAATGATTAAATATTAGACCATTCTGAGGCATTATTATATGATATGAAATTTACTCAAAAATGACGTCAAAATTAGCGTGTCTACAGCGATTCCCTCTACGAATCATCAATGCCTCAAATTTCCATACAAAGGACGAATCATTAAAGTTACGAGCATGCCGATCCTTGCTGCTGCTCATTCTTTGAATATCAAGCCCACTTCTTCGCCTGGCCGACACCCTTTTCTGTCGGTATTACAGGTCTACTGTCCGGTGGCTGATCCTTCAAAGGCCGCCACTCTTACTCCTTATCCACTAAATGCCATAAAGAGGGGGAAGTGCATGAGTACCCTTGGATGGAAAATAATGATGAAGAGTGGATATCAGCCTGGAAAAGGTCTAAGCACACAATTACAAGGCAGAACCACTCCCGTCAAGGATAACCGAGGGACACCTGGAAATGGCTTGGGCTATAGGCCAAGAAAAGTGAAACAGGACATTGTTCAGCAAGAAGAAAATAAAGGTGGCCAGAAAGTCTGGGAGACGATGTCTACACCGTGCAAAGAAGGTCGGGATCCCCTAATATGGACACTATACACACATTTTGTAAAGGGGCCCGTAATTGTGAGTGCTTAAAATGAGTGTGTGATTATCATGAAAAATCTATGTTGTTTAGGTGCAAAATAAACCTATTAAAAAGAAACTAAGTGAAGTGATCGCCAGAAACTTTTGACTTAAAAGTTCCAAAAGAGAGAGTTTGATCGCCTACCTGTTTGGACGTGGGAGATGTTGAGCTCTTGGTTCTCCTCCTTCAGCCGGCTGAAGAAAGAGAGCCCTTTCTTGTCTTTGTTCTTGCTTTGATTGCTGTTGAGTTTAGAGGATCGTCCAGAATCCTTGTTGTTTGCTTGTTGATTTCCTCCTTCTGATTCTCCTTTGTTCTTTGCAAAAGAAATAGAAAAGAAATAACAACGATAAGAACTTAAGAAGAGGTAGTACCCATTCTAGAAGAGATTTTAAACATGCAATTAAACAGAAAACTCACTTGTTGAGTGGTCTTTTAAACCCCTTTAACAAATAGGTTTTGAAAAATAATGTTGGTGTTGTGTGTGTTGCATGGAGTGATGTGATGAAGAATGTAAGTCTAATGGAGTGAAAATATGAAAACGAATGTAGAAACGAATTGAAAAACTTATGTTGAATGGATGAAGAATGGAAAGTCTTGATCTTGGATGGATGAAGAATGGACGTTGACTTCTGGATGCAGCAGTACTTCAGCGTTTGGACGTCGTTGCTTCAATTTTCGCTTCGATTATCACTTTGATATCGCTTCAGTTACTAAACTCTAATTCCAACTCTGTCACCCATTCAAGAGAAGGATATTTATAGACTTATTCTGCGTTCACGGATTTACACGAAGAAATTTGGGATTTATCCATCTTAACTAACAGATAAATACAGATTAATTCATCTTTATCTGTAATTATCTAAAATGTGTCGCCCATGGAAGACGCCTTTCAGACTGATTAGTATAAAGATAAACATCCGGGAAAAACTTATCTTTATCTGTAATTAGATAAAACGCGTCGCCACGTAGAGACGCCTTTTACACTAATTAAGGTAAAGATAAACATCCGGAAGAGAAGCAGAAACAACCTAGGAAACCTAAAATGCGTCGTGACTAGCAGACGTCTTTTAGCTAATTAATAAATTAATTAAAATTCAAATTTAAACGTCAAAATAAGAATAAACTCTAAACGGCGTCTACACATGTCGACGTCTTTTAGACTTCTTCATATTTTAACTGAAATTTGAGTTAAAATCAATTTAATTGATTAACTTAAATCATATCTGTCTGACCTGACACTTTTTAGATAATTAACTTTAAAAGATCAATAAAAATTAACCAATGATTAAATATCAGACCATTCTGAGGCATTATTATATGATATGAAATTTACTCGAAATGATGTCAAAATTAGCATGTCTACAGCTGCCTCACCTTGGCATCGTCTTTGCAAGGGAGTGAAATGAAATAGAATGTACTGAAAAGGTGATGCCAAGGTGTGATGAGACACACTCTTAACATCACATGATTAGAATTTTTCTCAAGATCATCGATGAAGATAGTTCAAAGGGATCAATGGAATCAATCTTGTCTGGATGAGGTAGACAAGGAAATAAAATAAAATCGATCAACCTCCTCGGAGTGGGAAGTACCCCAGGTCGTAGACACTGTAGGTTTCATCACGGGGAGCGTTTGCCAGCCAATGTGGACGTGCTGCAGCCATATTGGATCTTAAAAGAAAACAAGAAATATTGGATAAAGAATCCAAGAAAGGATAGAATTCCGAGGATATCTTCAAGCGAGCCTCAAAGATAATCAAGATACTCAATTCAGAATGGAATATTTCATATCATGTTGGAATTATTTTATCTAATGGTCTGAAACTTAATCAGTAATTAATCCTTACCACAGTGATTTCAAAGTCCTATATGATGCATGCTGGGCTAAAAGAAAAATATAAAGTAATATAAAATATAAACTAATCAAGGATAATATTGTCAAATTGTCATTAATGAGTCAAGATACAAATTCTTGTAATTCAGTGCTAAGCCGAAGCTCGTTTATCCACGCACTGTTTCACAAAAGTGGAACCATCATCTCCACTAATTAACAATCCAACGGCCTATCCATGTGATTAAGAATTCTCTGGAATTATCACTGTTTTTGTTGTAGGGGAACTCAAATTCCAGTTTCATCAAAACCACAAGGTTCTTGATATGCTCTAATAAATACTTATCATATAATAATGTAAATGATTTACATGAAATAGTACAAGGGTAGAAATAACCGTCTTTTTAGTCACGGTCAAGACTTCTAAACTCCCACAGTGGGATCTTCTTGAAATTTTCCAGCTTCATTTGAGTTTTCCTTAATTTCCTGTAATCAAAATCATTAATAATTCCAAACAACATTTAATTTAAGCATCAAAAACTACATAATTTCGGGTGAATAACAGAAAGGATGAAACGCGTCGTGTCGCGCCGACGCCCTTTAACCTTCTAAAATGCGTCGCTTGTCCACGACGCCTTTTACTCGCAGAAATAGGTTTCTGGCTGTTCTCTACTCGGATTCCAACTCTTCCAATGCACATCTCTTTTCCAATCCGGAAAAGTCTTCCTAGGATCGCAATTCCTCTATATAAACACCATTAAGTTGTTTCCAAGCAATCCTACCATAATCTAAAGATCCAAGGTTGAGTTTTCCTTCCAGATTTCAAGGTTTTTTTCAAGGTCTTCAAGGTTTTCAAGCTTCAAGGAGGAAGAAATCCGGGAAAGAGGATGAGTTCTTCAAACAAGAGGATGAAGAGGACGCTGGAGAAGATCTCCGACGTGGAGAATCACCTTATTGGAAGGGATCCTAATCTCCAAGTAAGTTGAATTAACTTCCCTTCAATTCCTCTTCTTGTTCCTTCATGTTCTTCAATTGATCTTGTTCTTCAAACTCTTCAATCCTTCCTTTTGTTTTCAGACTTACCCCATGTTTCCCGGTCCAAGGAAATTCACCTCTCTCCCTTGGATTCGCAAACTTGCAAAAAGTGTTAAACTTTCCATGTAAGTTTTCATCTCCAAGTGGAACCTTCAAGGATTAGTGGCGCTTGCCAAACACTACAAGAGCTCGAACGTAGACTGGGCGGCTATGGGTGCTTTGATCGAGCGTTGGCATCCCCAAACCCATACGTTCTTCTTCCAAGACTTTGAGTGCACCATCTTTTTGGAGGAAGCGGAGCTCTTATTGGGTCTCCCAAAGACCAAGGATAAGATGGCTTTGATGAAAGAGCGGATCACCGGTCAACAATTGTTGACATCAATAATGAAGGATCCTTCAGAAGCTAAAGGGTGCCTTACTAACAAAGGGATCAACCTCGCAAAGCTCGCTGAGTGGACTCTGTACGAGATCGATGATCTAAGGGAGGACGAATCTGAAGATGTGACGAAAGCTTTCGTTACATGCCTTGCCGGTGCTCTATTCTTCCCTGCGCAGGACAACATCTTGGAAGATGATCAGGTTAGTGCTATCTGCGCAATCTTTGAGGGAAAATCCATTAGTACTGCGCTCTT
Source organism: Zantedeschia hybrid cultivar (assembly GCA_030544215.1). Classification (NCBI taxonomy): domain Eukaryota; kingdom Viridiplantae; phylum Streptophyta; class Magnoliopsida; order Alismatales; family Araceae; genus Zantedeschia; species Zantedeschia hybrid cultivar. The sequence continues at coordinate 19,764,486 of JARZZO010000010.1, read as the reverse complement.
GGCTTATCTCTACAGTGGGCTTTCTGCGGCGTCTACGGGTCGTCCTCCTTACGGGTGCATGTTACTCTTTGCTCTGTGGGTTGAACTACACTTCAAATTCGAGTATTGCACGAGGATGTCTCCAAGACTGTCCCAAATTTACATGAATAGTCCGATCCACTGCATCGCCAACATCGTGAAGTTCAACGAGTGCATGGTCAACAAAGTACCAAAACTCAAGACCCGAGCCGACTGGAGGGAGCATCTGAGATGTATGTCGTGGAATATGTTTGACTCTTCTCCACTCGCTCTTATTGGGAAGCCCATCAGAGTGCGCCGTGCAGCGGGAGCAGAACTTAAGCTAATTGGGACTACTGAGCTCGTGCTGTATAATCCTCATCGGTGCCTTACTCAGCTCAGCCTGAATTGTCATGAATTCCCCGAGTTCTCTCTCACATCTCCGATCAAGAGGCGTGCCTTGGAATCCGATGAAGATTATGAAGCCACAGAACTTATTACCACTTTGTGGAACCTCGGCTTCAGTTATTGTGTAAAATCCGCTAAAGATAGAGATAGAGGACTGAAATTTCCATACATTCAAGGACTTCATGAAATTCTTCCTTAAGCGTCCTCTTTTTTTTTTTTTTTTTGATGTAATAAAGGATTTTATTGAATAAAGGATTTTATTGAATAAAGAATCATTTTTCATGCCTTGGAATCTTTCCTTAACTTCCTGTGATGAATTCATAATTTTTCCATTAGCAAAAATTGGATTTTTCCTTAAAATATGTCAGTTCGGGTTTGTTAAATCCAAACTGCGTCCACGCAGAAAGACGCCTTTCAAAGATAATTCAATTTCTAAAATCCAGATTAATCCTCAAAATCCCGATTTAACCTTAAATTGCGTCTACCCACCGAGACGCCTTTCAACTCTCTCTCTTACTTTTTCCAGAACTCTGCCATTAATTCTGTGATTAATCCTCTGAAACGCATTTTGGAGAGCAGATACCTTTAATAATCATGCCTTGTACGGTTCTGACCAGAATTGGCGATAACCTGAAACGCGTCATCCCATGTAGACGCCTTTTAATCAGTTTCAAACAGCTGGCCTTGCTGCCTCAACTTATGCGCCCTAAAACGCGTCTGTCTGAGTAGACGCCTTTCAACCCTCTGTTTACAGACCCGCGAAAGCCCTCTTTTTACTCACTGTCTCCCTTTGCATTCTCTTTCCTTGAGCTTCGGCGACCCATCTCTGGCGATTTCTTCCTCTCTCTCTCTCAAAAATCCTCCCTAACTCGGATCATGGAGCACGGTGAAGGTTCCCGCAAGACCAAGGCCTTGGCCAAGAGGCGACAGACGGCGGCTCGCGAGGAAGAAGCCTCCGAAGAGGTGCCGGCCGCACTTGCCGAGGCGGCGGCGTTCTTGGAGGAGGAAATCCCCCCACTGGTGGCGGTCGAGGGAGGAGAAGAAGAGGAGGAAGCCTTCCACCTGGTAAGTTCTTTGTGCGATTGAATGGGGTGAAGGAAAAGGGTGAGAAAGGGGTTCTTCAAGAACTTGGGATTCGGCCTTGAAAGGAGTCCAGACTAGGTGACGCCGTTCAAACGGCGTCGCCTTAGTCCGACGCCATTCAGGGCTAAATTCCCAATTTTAATTAGGCAGAAAATAATTTTAAATCGTGTCAGAACATGTGGACGCCTTTAAATAGACGTCCATGTGGCTCGACGCCTTTCAATCCAGAAATATTTTGCTTGTTTTTATGTTTACTAACTGATGCAGTTCTTTGTTTTTAATTGCAGGGGACAATGAGAGCAAGGATTAGCTGGGACTTAGTCATAGGTGCCTATAGGGGACTCCCTGACTTCCAGAAGGCGCGCCTGCGCTGGATGGGGTTTGGCGAAGTCTAAGATATCGAGCCATTTTGGTTCGATCTAGTCCTCCTGCAGGCGCTGCGGGAGAGGTGGCATGCGGAAAGCCGGGCTTTCCTAATGCCGTGGGGACATATGGTCCCCACCCTAGAGGATGTGGCCAGGATCACTGGCCTTAGGGTAGAGGGCCGACCGGTAAGTGGGGTGACTTACCCCAACTACCAGGGATTGGCAGAGGCATTACTGGGTATAGAGGTGTCTAGCCTGGGCAGAGAGTCTAGGATGGTCCCCAGGGTAGAGGTAGAGGCTGCCCTCGGTTTAGATGAGCCCCGGCGGCGATCAGATGAGTCCCGGGCAGAGTTTAGGGATAGATTAGCAGAGTCATCCTCCCTTGTTTACTGTACCGACCCGAGTCAGGGGGAGGAGGTGGATAGACAGCTCAGAGTCTTCTTAGTTTTCTTCTTTGGTCGGTTGCTCTTCGGCACGAAGGGCGACCATATCCACTGTAGATTCTTGTATATACTAGATGACTTAGAGAGTCTAGGGGAGTACGCCTGGGGTGCGGCCCTTCTGGCCCACCTCTTTGCTGATCTGTCTACGGTCACGCCGGACCGTGAGACGACTATCAGTGGCTTTTCGCCGTTTCTCCAGGTATTAAGTCATCTTATTACTTGTTTATGCAATGCGATGTGACATGATGCTTTACTAACCTATATGTCCATGTATGCAGGTTTGGAGCTATCATTACTTTCCGCTCGGCAGAGCGAGGATCGCGAGACCGGGCGCTGTCTCATTGGCCTGCCGTTGGCAGCCAATCGTGGACACAACGCCACAGCACCACCAGCTGACGGCCCTCCGCCGTCAGTTCCTTGATTATCTAGAGCTTCTCGTGAGTTCTTAACTTGTTCAATTTTATTTATTAAATGCAATCTTTTATTCATTAAATGCAAATTATTTATATGAATGCGTCTAACTTATATGCAGGTGATCTGGCGCCCGTACCTTGGTATGGGCGAGGAGGGTCAGCCATGGGTGGCGGCTGGCCGGAGACGGTTCGGGAGGCAAATGTGGGTGCATTGCCTCAACGAGATCGAGCCGCTCCGCCTCCGCCTCGTGATGAGGACCCTGGGCCTCCACCAGGAGTGAATTGACGAGGAGGTCCCGGAGGGTGTCGGACGGAGCATAAGGGGCAAGCAAGCCCTCACCGACTGGCGTGCCAAGTTCCTGGGGCAATACGAGGACTGGCACCGCCGCGACGTTAGAGTGGAGTCCCGGGCGGAGAGCAGTGAGGCCTATCTCCAGCAGTACCGGGCTCACTACGCCGATCAGCTTCGGCTCCTCCGATCGCTCGATGTAAGTATACTTTTATGCGTCTTTCATTTTATTATTATCTTGATTTATATTTGTGAATGAATGTATGTATGTGTGATATGCAGGATGCGCGCGATGCAGTCATCATCGACCTCCGGGCCCACCTACATGACGCGGAGGCCCAGCTGGAGCAGGTCCAGAAGGAGCTCTTTGACCTGGTATGTATGCATGAATATGGATGTTTTAATTACTTAGTTGTTTTTTTTTTTTTTTTTTTTGACGATTAACCATGACAGTTTGTCTTTTGGTGCAGCGAGCCGTCTACACCCAGGCGGCTCCCCCTAAACATGGAGCATCGTCATCTTCTTCCTCTGCTGCCTATGAGGCTGCTTTGGCTGACCTCCAGAGCCAGCTCGCGTCCGCCATCCACCGAGCTTCTCTTGCGGAGGAAGATCGTGCTGCTCGAGTAAGTCTTGTCATTTCCTTTGATTTCTGAACATGATTTTGATTGCTTGATTGCCTTGGACTAACAATGACTTCTCTTGTAAGTTGCTGAGCTTCATGAAGCCCTTCAGAGGGCTGAACCGGATGCGGTCTGGGTTCGCGATCTCGAGGAGCAGGTGGCTCGAGTTCGCGAGCTAGAGGTGCAGGTGGCTCGCCTCTCCACTGGAGATCTTCCTCATGAGTTCTCACGCCTCCAGTCCCGACTGGAGTTCATTACTGAGGAGCGAGAGCGGGAGCGGCTGAAGCGGCAGAAGATGGACTCGGAGATGGCCTCCCTCCGAGTTCAGTTGGGCATTGCTGAACACGAGCGCCGGAGTGTGGAGGAGAGATACAGGCGTGCTCGACAGCGTGCTCAGGAGCGCAGGCAGGCGAGCGCTTTCACAGCCAGCGTAGCCATTTCTTCCGGTCAAGCTGGTCCGAGTGTTATAGGTCCGCCGCCGCTTAGAGCTCCACCGCCAGATGCCCAGGACGAGGCTCAGAGCCAGATGGATGAGGGTGCAGGAGAGAGTCAGCCTTGAGGGCTTATGTATTTTTCTTTCTTCTGTGTATCATGTACAAAACACCTTTTGATGATATACATGAAACTTTTGGCTTCCAATTTTACGTGTGTTTGCCTTGCGTCCTGTACATCACTTAACAAACAGGTTAAGTATCTATTTAGGCTTAGCCCCTTGCCCGACCAAATGAATGGTCAATCAATCTTTTTCTTAAATGAAGGGTCAAGGGGCATAACCTTTATTAACAAAGGTAATAGGAATAATCAAACTGTAAGCAAATGCAACATGCAAGCAGACAGATGCTCACTGAAAAATAAAATGAATGAAACATACTAAATGCAATAAGCAGATGCTAAGTGAAATATTTTTGTTGTTTTGAAATATGTATATTTTTGGCTTTTGAAATATGTATTTTTTTTTGCTTTTTGAAATATGTATTTTTTTTATTTTTTTGAAATATGATGTGAACTAAAAGACCAGCATGGTACTCAGATCAAAAGATCATATTCATTTATTAACTTAATTCCCAAATTATTCTTCAACAATTTAACCTAAACCCATTGTGTTTGAACTTGTGTTTCCATTCGTGATCCCATTTGATGATTCGACCTTCAGTCAATCTTCGGCCTTTCCTCAAGTTTGGAGTACGCCTCTTTAGAAAGAAAGGAAGAATTGGTTTAGAAAGCCCACGAGAAGGTTCCGGAGACCTAAAAAAGATGTTCCTTTCTTACCCTAATATCTGTTGGGGTTCGGTCATTTTCTTTCCGGGGTATTTATCGACCTTGCGTTCCCTTTTGTTTGATGGCTTTGATGTAACGTTTGTAGTGTATTGGCCTTTTGATTTGACATTTGGCTTTTGCCTTTGCTTTGCTTTTCTTTTTTTTTCTTTGGGACGGATCTCCCCCCTTTTTTTTATGACGGCCTCCTACTAAGATGACGGGTATTCTTGGTAGTCTATTCTAAGTCTCGTTCCGACATCATGGGCCGAGTGTAAAAAATAGAAATTTGCTTTAAAACGAATGATTTGTACCTTACACTTTCAGTCAAGCTTTCGGCATTCCTTAGGACTTGGCATCTCTTGTTACTCACGAATCAAACGTGTCAGTGTGTGTAGTAATGAGTTTGGAATTAAATTATTCAGACTGATAAGGAAATTTGAGTTTATAAATTTTCTGATTCCATTGGTCTTTGTACCATGCTGATCGACTCTTTAACCTAAGGGTAGTCTTTCTTCAGATACAAACCGTTCCAGGGGTGAGTTAGCTCTTCTCCTTCTGCATTAACCAGACGGTAAGCATTACCAGGAAAAGCATGTGATACGACATAAGGTCCTTCCCAGTTGGGTTGGAGCTTAGAACGTGGACCACCAGGTTTTACAAAAATCCTTTTGACAACTATTTCACCAACTTTGAACTTACGTTCAATGACTTTCTTTTGATAAAAACGTGCTAGTTTATTTTGGTAAACTCTTGCATGATTAGCAGCTGACCATATTCTCTCGTCTAAGAGTTCCAATTGAGCAAGGAGTGCTGAACGATGTTCATCGATAGAAAATTCCTTGTTCAATTGTACTCTTAATGACGGTATGAGGATCTCATATGGAACTACCGCCTCCATTCCAAATGTTAAAGAATAAGGAGTTTGCCCAGTGGGCGTGCGGATTGAAGTTCGGTAGGCCCATAGAGCCTCAACCAATTTTTCTGGCCAGTCTGTGAACTTGTTAGATTTGCACGTCTTTTTGATGATTTTTATCAAAGTCTTGTTAGTTGCCTCTACTTGGCCATTGCCTTGCGGATAATAAGGAGACGAATGATGCAATGCAATTTTGTACCTGTTGCAGAGGTCCTTTAATTCTTGTGACACGAACTGCGGTCCATTGTCGGTGACGATGGTGCTTAGAATTCCAAATCTGGTGATGATGTTCCTCATGATGAACTTGCAGATGGTTGATGCTTTGACTTCCCTGTATGCTTCAGCTTCTGCCCACTTGGTGAAGTATTCCGTTGCCGTGAGGATGAAAGATTTTTGCTTGATGCCGGAATCGGAATTGCCAAGGGGTCCAATGATATCGAAAGCCCACATGGAGAAAGGCCATGGGGAAGAAACAGGATGGAGTGAAGATGCAGGAGAATGAATTTTGTCGACGTGAAGTTGGCACTTAGCACACCTACGGACATATCCTACGCTGTCTTCTTCCATGGTTGGCCAATAAAATTCTTGTCTAAGGATCTTTTTTGTTAGCATTTGTCCATTAACATGGCCACCACAAACTCCAATGTGAGTTTCTTCCATAACCTTCCAAAGCTCATCTTCGTCTAAACATCTCAGAAGAACTCCATCAAAACCTCTCTTGTACAGAGCTTCCCCAATTAGAGTGTATCGTTGAGCAACTCTCTTGATAGCCCTCTTTTCCTCAGCTGTGGCTTCTTCAGGATACGATTGATCTTCACAATATTTGGCAATTTCATAATACCATGGCTTATGTTCATCATCCATCTCTTCTAACAGCTCCATCAACATGATTTCTCTTTTTTCCACGATATCTCCATCTCTGACTTTCTTCAACAGCTTCTCCTTAGTTCTAAGAAATGAAGGGTCTTTCACGGCGGGTGAAAGACGCCTATAAACTATGATTGATTCAGATTGCGTACTGATTGGAAAATCAAGAGAAGATGCAAGTGAAGCTAGAGTGTCAGCTAAGATGTTCTGATTCCTAGGAACATGGACGAAGATCAATTTGATGAAAAGCTTTGAATAAGCAGAAGTAAGTTCTTGATAAGGCTTGAGTTTGGGATCAAGGGTTCAATACTTGGTCAACACTTGGCGAAGAATCAATTGGCTATCACCCACAATCCTGAGTTTGGTAACACCATGGGAATGAGCAGCCTCGAGGCCAGCAAGGAGCGCCTCGTATTCAGCTATATTGTTGGTGACTGGAAAGTCAAGCTGAAAGGCTTGTGGAATGGTGATACCTTCGGGTGATAACAGAACAATGCCAATACCCTTTCCATGGGAATTCAGAGCTCCGTCAAAATGCAGAATCCACATATCATCTCTGATTTGGTCTATGGACATCAGTTCCTCATCCGGAAACTCCGATTAGACTGGATCAAAACGAGGAAGGGGGTGATGAGCGAGATGTTCTGCTATGGCATAGCCTTTGATCGCTTTCTGCTGAATGTAAGTAATATCGAATTGAGATAGAAAGCTTTGCCATCGCGCTAACCTATCAGTAAGAACCGATTTCTCCAGAAGAAACTTGATTGGATTCATCCTAGCGATGAGATGGACTTCATGGGCGAAAAAATAATGCTTCAATTTCTGAATAACCCAGACCAATGTTGCACATGTTTTCTCCATCGCTGTATATCTCTGTTCAGCGGGGTTAAGAAGTTTAGAGAGATAGTAGGCTGCCCTCTCCTTTCCTTCTTCATCCTCTTGTGCTAGGACAGCCCCCACTGCATCATCTAGGACAGAAATATAAAGTATCAATGGTTTGCCTGGAGATGGTGGTCTCAAAATATGAGGACTTGCCAAATAATTCTTTAATCCATCGAATGCCTCCTGACACTTATCGTTCCAATCGAATTTGACTCCCGGTTTGGTAAGCTCGTAGAACGGCTTACACCTTTGTGAATGCTGGGAGACAAAACGGCGAATAAATTGCAACCTCCCGATTAATCCTCTTAACTCTTTCAAGTTCTTGGGAGGTGGCATCTCTCTGATAGCCTTCGCCTTGTTGGGATCGATCTCAATTCCCCGTTTGCTGACAATGAATCCAAGTAATTTCTCTGAAGATACCCCGAATACACATTTCTTGGGGTTCATCTTTAACTGATACTCCCTCGATCTCTCTAATACCCTTGCCAAAACTTTGGCATGCTCAGCTTTCGTCTTTGATTTAACCAACAAATCATCCACATACACTTCTAGATCTATATGCATCATGTCGTGAAATATTGCCATCATAGCCCTTTGATAAGTGGCTCCAGCATTCTTTAATCCAAATGGCATGACGACATAGCAGTATGTTCCCCAAGGTGTAGTGAATGATGTCTTCTCCTGATCTTCTTCTGCCAATTTGATCTGATTGTATCTTGAAAATCCATCCATAAACGATAAAGTCTCATAGCCAGTAGTGTTATCAATGAGTACGTCAATATGAGGCAATGGAAAATCATCTTTAGGACACGCCCGGTTTAGATCTCGGAAGTCAAACAAATCCTGACCTTACCATCTTTCTTCATGACCGGGACTATGTTGGCCACCCATTATGGATAGAGGACAACTCTAATAAATTTGGCTTTATGTAATTTGTCAACCTCTTCTTTCATCTTTAAAGCCATTTGTGGGTGGAATCGCCTTAGCTTCTGCTTGACCGGACTAACTCCATCCTTTAATGTTAGTCTGTGTTCTACTAATGACGAGTCTAACCCCGGCATATCTTTATAACTCCAGGCGAAAGTGTCCTTATAGTCCTTGAGTATTTGTACTATTGCCTTCTCATCCTCTATAGAGAGATTCTTACTGACGAGGACAACCTTAGGTTCGTCTTCAGTCCCTAAATTGATTTCTTTGGTGGGCTCTTCTACAGCAGCTGAGGGTTCATCAAATCTCTTCACTCCACTGGCATATGCCTCAGCTGCGTCCTCTTCATCTTCAATAATAGGGTCTTTTTCATGTATCAACTCATACGCCCCATATCCATCATTGACTAACTCATCGTCCATGCAGTCCTCTGGCATCTGAATGGGGTTTTCTAATAACTGAGGGATCATTGAGCAAGAAAAGCATCTATTAGCTAAGTTTTAGAGGTATCTATCTGGAATCTGCCTACCATTAGACTTTCTAGACTTCCTAACATGATTAACTTGCTTAGAGCTAGACTGTCTAACTTCACTAGACTCCCTATTCTGACCTAATGAAAATCATGAGATACAGATGGAAGTACAGAAGAATCCTCCCGAGGGGAGGGGCAGAGTAGATTTAGAAGAGAATCTTGACCGAAAGACCCGCACGATGGGGTATAATCGGCCAAGTAAGAGGTTTCCTCAATGAGGATCTGGGAAGATTTTGTTGCCAAATTGGCGTTTTTTTTTTGGGCAATAGAGGAATTAAGCATAAAACAGGAATGAATATAAATAGAAGGAGAATGAGATGAGGGAAGTGGCACCAAGGCCAGAGGATTAGGGAGATCATACAGCAGTATGTCCCAGATCAAATCATACATCCTCTCTAGATCGAGAGGAGGTGGTGGGATGAGGTCCCGGGGGGGACAGAGTAATCATAACGGGCGGGGCCCGTGGAATGTCTTCAATAATGACCCGCAACCAAGTTGGGGTTAGGAGCAATGTGCGAAACAAGGTGTGGAGCATGAAAACGTGAGAAGGATAAGTCCCCCTCCAAAGCAGGTCCGTGGTGTAGCCAGCTTCGTAGGGGTCATATGGCTCCCCTTCATCAGTCTCTTCTGACAGCAGTATCCTCTTGTCAAAAATAGCGCCAGGACCTTCGATCAGCTCATCGATCTGTGGCGGCCACTTGGGTTCTGCAGGATCTAGAAACAGTCTGTTCAGTGCGATGTAGAGGTCTCTTAGATCGAACCACCTGTACCATTCACATTCAAGATCTTGGAACTTTCTCCTTTTCATAGGCCGCAGAGCCTCCAAGGACTGGTACGTGAGTAGTTTTGAGCAATGCCTAGCCAAGTCTCTCCCATATATATCGTGGAGGTCAAAACATGAAGTAATGACCACCGTGTTGTCATGGCTTATTACGGGTCCCTTTACAAAATGAGTGTATAGGGTCCATGTTAGGGGGTCCCGACCTTCCTTGGGTGGTGTAGACATCGTCTCCCATACTTTCTGGCCGCCTTCATTTTCTGCTTGCTGAACAATGTCCTGCTTCATTTTTCTCGGCCTATAGCCCAGACCGCTTCCAGGTGCTCCTCTGTGGTCCTTGACGGGAGTGGTCCTGCCTTGCAACTATGTGCCCAGGCCTCTTCCAAATTGATAGCCATTCTTCATCATTATTCTCCATCCTGGGGTACTCATGCACTTCCCCCTTTTTATGGCGTTTAATGGATAAGGAGAAATAGTGGTAGTTTTCAGAGGATCAACCACTGGATGGTAAACCTGTAATACCGACAGAAAATGTTGTCGGCCAGGTAAAGAAGTGGATTTGACATTCAAAGTATGAGCAGCAGCAAGGATCGGCAAGCTCGTAACCTTAACAATTCGTCCTTTAAAGGGGAATTTGAGGCATTGCTGATTCGTGGAGGGAATCGCCTCAAGAGTTTTTATGTAAGGACGACCCAAAATGGCGTTTAAAGAAGGGTCAATTTCCAGGATGTGAAATTCGACCTCTGCATGACTTACAGGACCTAGCTCCACTTTCAAATAAACCATTCGCAGAGGGGAACGGGTGGAGTTATCATATGCCGTAACGGAGATGGGGCTAGGCAGCCATTTTTCCTTGGGCACACCACACAGTTCCAGGGTCTTCAGAGGTAAAACATTGAGCGAAACCCCGGTATCAACCAGGCATGCATCCACAGCCTTCTTGCAGATATTGACCGTGATGCTCAGAGCCATGCTTCTGGCCGCTGGCAGTGCTAGTTCCGATGTATGAAATGTAATTGAGGGTTGGTCCCCTTGAGGAACTAACAGTGCTGCAATCTTCTCCACCGGCACGTCCTCGTTGACCATCACCTTTTGCAAATATTCCATCAAAGCTTTTTAGTGAGTCTTCGATCTTTTAATCAGTTCAAGCACGGAGATCCGTGCCGGTGTTGGGTCCAAGTGTTTCAACAAATCATACTGAGTGCCTGGTGCACTCTCTTCATTTTGTGCTTCCTCTGTCGGCTGTGATGGGCCGTCTCTAACTGTTGACTGAGGAAAAACTTTGTTGAAAATTCTCCCACTCTGGAGCTCATGTTCCTCAGCCGTGGAAGGTCCGGGTGATACTTTGAGTACCGCAGGGTTGGATGGTGCAGATGGCGTGGAGTGTTGGTATGTAGGTGATGGCGTGGTGCGGATTAGAGGCCTAGATGGTTGGATGGCAGATGAAGTGGGGAACGGCATGCGTAATAGTGGTTTAGAAGGTTGGATGGTATCTGGGTAAGCGGTAGTAGTAGTAGGAGATGGTATGCGGAGTAATGGTCTGGATGGTAGGAGGGGTGCGTAGTTGGTTTGCGGGGGGTTATTTAGTGGAGGCGTAGTGGTATGGGGTGTAATGGGCTTAAGGAAAGCGGGTGGTGGTAGTGGGTTAGTGGGTGCGGGTGAGTGATATGCGGGTGTTGGTATAGGGGTAATGGTAATGGGCTGTGGTCTGGGTATATGGATGGTGCGGCGTGGTGGTTGTTCTGCGGTACTCGGAATGTCACCCGTCGAATAAATAGAGGAAGAGTCCTCTATCCTCCACTGTTGCCCGCGGTTAGCCTCAGACCGGCTATTTGTCAGAATAGGGGCAACTTGGTTTTGGTTTTGATGCTCCGGGAGCGGGTTCTGCACTATGCCCATATATTCGGTGGTGGTGCTGCTTGTGCTGGTGGTCTTGCTTGCTGCTGCTGCTGTGGTCTTCTTGCTTTTAAGGCTGATATGTACTTTTTCATCTCCTCCCAGTCTATGCCGCCCTGCTCGTTGAGATCATAAATGTAATCTCTAAATTGGAAGCAGGTATCAATAGTATGTCCAGGTTGCCTATGGAAATAGAAATACCTAGACGTGTCGGCATTCTGGGGCCAAATCGCCTTTTCTCTTGGCAGGACTAAGGCATTAGCTGCCATTAGAGCACTGAAAATGTCCGCCAAGGACTCTGGGAGGACCGGGTACTCTGCCCTCTTCGGGCCTGGAGGTCTTCTATGCTGGTTGTAGTCAGCAGGAGGAGGGACATTATGATACGCCGGCGGTGTGCGCGGCTGATACTGCTGTTGCTGCTGGTACTGCTGTTGTTGCTGGTACTGCTGTTGTTGTGGCTGCTGGTACTGTAATTGCCGTTGCGGTGGCTGCTGTGGCTGTTGCTGTTGCTGGTTCAGCTGTTGAGGCCGCTGATATTGGGGCTGCTGATACTGAGGGTTCGACTGCTGTCTGTACCCCTGCTGGTTCGGTTGCGGTGGCCTCTGGTACTGCTGCTGTTGACTCCTCACGAACTGGGGCGAATTGTTGTTCATACTACTGACTTGCTCATGAGAGAGCGTGCCTTCAGTAGTTGGACCTGTACTGGAAGAATTTGGCACTGCAGGCTTCCGAGGTGGAGGCCTGCTAGGTCTGTGAGGATCAAAGACGCTAGAGAACGTAGCGTCCTTGAAGGCATTCTGACAGTACCGCGCTCTTTCATAGAGTTCTGCCATGCTGGTTAGATTGTTCAGGGAGAGGACTAGTTTGAACTGGGGCATAGCATTGGAAATCAGCATCTTCACTTGCTCTGACTCGGACAAGTGATCTTTTACTTTCTCGGCCAAGCCCGCCCTCTGTCGGCAAAACTGACAAACTCCTCATCGGGTTTCATCTTTTCTGCTATTAGGTCAGTGATGGACAGGGAGGGAGCGACTCTGTCTTGGTATCGTTGAATGAATTTTCGGGAAACGATACCATAGTCCTCTACTTCGGAGGGTTCCAAGGAAAAGAACCACTCGAGGGCTGGTCCCTCTAAAGATCTCCTGAACAAAAAGGCCAATGACCTCTTGTCGTTTTGCAAGAAGGACGACTCGTACATGAACTCCTTCTAGTGGGTGAAGGGGTTACCAGTACCGTTATACTTCCGGTACACTGGCATCTCGGAGGGTGGCAGGTGGAACACTTGCAGGCTTGGTAAGTTGATTTCCGGTGCAGATTTGACCCCCATCATCTTCTGGAGGTTGTTGAATTGTTCGTCCATGCGCTCCATTTTAGCTAGCAACGCTTGCGTCGTCGGATCAGCCTGGGGAGGAGGAGGAGGTGGAGGTACTTGATAGGCCTGTTACCTAGAGTACGTCGGACAAGGAGGACAGTAAAGAGGAGGTCCGGCAAAACTTCCGCCATGCCCGAGGGCATTTTGATAAGCATGCGTCAGCGGTCTGGCCGGTTGCCTAGAAGAGGAAAGTTGCGGGCCAGCTGGCCGAGAAGTGATATGGAGGCCTTCCATGGCCTGATGAATGTAAGGAGGATGATGAGGAGGTTGCTGAGGGATGGCAGGGGGGACCGCAAGATTCGGCTCGGCAGACTGCACGGGCGTCTTTCCCTTCAGAATGGACTGGATCGCCTCGAACTGCTGAGGGTCCAGGCGGGAAGCAAGAACTCCCAAAGCATTTACAAGATCCGAGGGATCAGAGGATGAGGGATCATTCTGATTCATGTCTCCCTCGAAAATGGGATTGGGAACCGCATACTCATGCGGGGGAGGATCATGATATTGCTCATGAGGATGATAGAGAGGGGTTCGGACATTCCCATCATGTCGAACTGGAATAGAATTACGGGAGGCATCAGCATCTCTCCCGCTCTCAAAATTGTAATCGGAATCGCGAGGGGCATTAGCATCTCCCTCGTAGTTGATCATGGCATCTGGAGCTACGCTCAAGTCTCTGCCTGATCGGAGCAGCATGATGTTAGATTTTTTTCAGAGATTAACAAACAAGTTGTACAGAGATTAAACAGACAAGTGGATGTTTAACGTGATTTTATGATTCCTTGTTGGGTTATTTGGATTTAATTAAATCACAAATTTGCTCAAGAGATAGGATCCTAGTTTCAGTTCAATATCCGCCGTTATATTCTATGGCTTTCTCTCACAACGTTATAGAAATCTAACTGGGACTTCAAATGGTACAACCAGCCCGATGATCAAGGAGGAATACCTTGATTTTGGGGACTTACGGAGGTCTTTAACGCCAACTACTCTAGTCTGATCGAGGGACCGACCCAATCAGAGAGAGTTGAAGACGTCAAGAAGAGTGTTCCTAAGAAAAGGAGGGTGTTAGCCTCAATGCGTATGACCGGTAGCCTGGATGGCCTCTAATGCTTAATACATAATGGGTAATTAGCACACAGATCACAAAAATTTGAGAAATGAAAAGAAATAAGAAACTGCCTGAATTGCGTCGATTATGGTCGACACCTTTCAAACAGAGCCTTAATTTTTCGCAGAAGCTCAGATAGCAGACAACAGAGAAATGAGACTGAAAGGCGTCTGGATTAACCGACGCTGTTTGAAACGCGTCGCTTATCCTGGACGCTTTTCAAGTCGCAGGTTCAGTTTTCCAGGAGGAATTTCTGGATTGATTCCCCCTCAAACATGATAAAAACAATAAATAATCAGCTCATGCAACAGATTTTTTGTTTCAGGTTTTAACAGGATGATTTTATCAACTAAACAACTAAGATATCAGTCAATTACACAGCATTTCATCACAAAAAACAGCTTTTCAATTAATCAACGGGGAGGGCAAGATCTTGCCACAGGGTTGTGCATGTGGTACACGTAGGAAATTATCTAAACTAAAAACACTCACCAATTGGTGAGGGCGTGTCGAGAGACACAAGTGGTACACCGTGGATGCCTGATTGATGACAGCAAGAATAAAGAAACTAAAAGATGGCGAGACCAAGTCCCACCATGATCGCCAAAAAAGCTGTGAGTGCTTAAAATGAGTGTGTGATTATCATGAAAAATCTATGTTGTTTAGGTGAAAAATAAACCTATTAAAAAGAAACTAAGTGAAGTGATCGCCAGAAACTTTTGACTTAAAAGTTCTGAAAGAGAAAGTTTGATCGCCTACCTGTTTGGACGTGGGAGATGTTGAGCTCTTGGTTCTCCTCCTTCAGCCGGCTGAAGAAAGAGAGCCCTTTCTTGTCTTTGTTCTTGCTTTGATTGCTGTTGAGTTTAGAGGATCGTCCAGAATCCATGTTGTTTGCTTGTTGATTTCCTCTTTCTGATTCTCCTTTGTTCTTTGCAAAAGAAATAGAAAAGAAATAACAATGATGAGAACTTAAGAAGAGGTAGTATCTATTCTAGAAGAGATTTTAAACATGCAATTAAACAGAAAACTCACTTGTTGAGTGGTCTTTTAAACCCCTTTAACAAATAGGTTTTGAAAAATAACGTTGGTGTTGTGTGTGTTGCATGGAGTGATGTGATGAAGAATGTAAGTCTAATGGAGTGAAAATATGAAAACGAATGCAGAAATGAATTGAAAAACTTATGCTGAATGGATGAAGAATGGAAAGTCTTGATCTTGGATGGATGAAGAATGGACGCCGACTTCTGGATGCAGCAGTACTTCACCGTTTGGACGTCGTTGCTTCAATTTTCGCTTCGATTATCACTTTGATATCGCTTCAGTTACTAAACTCTAATTCCAACTCTGTCACCCATTCAAGAGAAGGGTATTTATAGACTTCTTCTGCGTCTGCGGATTTACACGAAGAAATTTGGGATTTATCCATCTTAACCAACAGATAAATACAGATTAATTCATCTTTATCTGTAATTATCTAAAATGCGTCGCCCATGGAAGACGCCTTTTAGACTGATTAGGATAAAGATAAACATCCGGAAAAAACTTATCTTTATCTGTAATTAGATAAAACGCGTCGCCACGTAGAGACGCCTTTTACACTAATTAAGGTAAAGATAAACATCCGGAAGAGAAGCAGAAACAACTTAGAAACCTAAAATACGTCGTGACTAGCAGACGTCTTTTAGCTAATTAATAAATTAATTAAAATTCAAATTTAAACGTCAAAATAAGAATAAACTCTAAACAGCGTCTACACATGTCGACGTCTTTTAGACTTCTTCATATTTTAACTGAAATTTGAGTTAAAATCAATTTAATTAATTAACTTAAATCATATCTGTCTGACCCGACACTTTTTAGATAATTAACTTAAAAAGATCAATAAAAATTAACCAATGATTAAATATCAGACCATTCTGAGGCATTATTATATGATATGAAATTTACTCGAAATGATGTCAAAATTAGCGTGTCTACAGTAATCAGTCATGACAACACGGTGGTCATTACTTCATGTTTTGACCTCCATGATATATATGGCAGAGACTTGATTAGACATTGTTCAGAACTGCTCACGTACCAGTCCTTGGAGGCTCTGCGGCTAATGAAAAGAAGGAAAATTTCAAGACCATGAATGTGAATGGTACAGGTGGTTCGATTTAAGGGATCTATACATCGCGTTGAACAGGTTGTTTCTTGATCCTTAAGAACCTACGTGGCCGCCACAGATAGATGAATTGATTGAAGGGCCTGGTGCTATTTTTGACAAAAGAATACTGCTGTCAGAGGAAATTGATGAAGGGGAGCCAGATGACCCCTATGAAGCTGGCTATACTACGGATCTGCTCTGGAGGGGGACTTATCATTCTCATGTTTTCACACTTCACACCTTGTTCCGCACTCTGCTCCTGACCCCGACTTGGTCGCGGTTCATTATTGAAGATATTCTACGGGCTCCGCCTGTCATGATTACTCTGTCCCCACAGGACCTCATTCCACAACCTCCTCTCGATCCAGAGAGGATGTATGATTTAATCTGGGACATACTGCTGTATGATCCCCCTAATCCTTTGGCCTTGGTGCCACTTCCTTCATCCCATTCTCCTCCTATTCATCTTCATTCTTGTTTTATGTTTAATTCTTCTTTTATCCAAAAAAAACGCCAATTTGGCAACAAATCTCTCCCAGATCCTCATTGAGGAAACTTCTTACTTGTCCGATTGTATCCCATCGCGTGGGTCTTTCGGTCAAGATTCTCTTCTAGATCTACTCTGCCCCTCCCCTCGGGAGGATCTCCTGTATTTCCACTTGTATCCCATAATTTTCATTCTGCTTCATCTTCATTAGGTCAGGATAGGGAGTCTAGTGAAGTTAGGGAGTCTAGTTCTAGGCAGGTTAGTCAGGTTAGGAAGTCTAGAAAGTCTAAGGGTAGACAAATTCTGGATAGATACCTCAAGGATTTAGCTGATAAATGTCTTTCTTGCTCCATGATCCCTCAGTTATTAGAAAATCCTATTCAGATGCCAGAAGATTGTGTAGATGATGAGTCAATTAATGATAGATATGGGGTGTACGAATTGATTTGCGAAAAAGACCCCATTGATGAAGATGAGGGAGATGACGAGGACGCAGCTGAGGCATATGCCAGTGGAGTAAAAAGATTCGATGAACCCTCAGCTGCCATGGAAGAGCCTACTAAAGAGATCAATTTAGGGATTGAAGACGAACTTAAGGTTGTCCTCGTTAGCAAGAATTTCTCTGAAGAGGATGAGAAGGCAATGGTACAAGTTCTTAAGGATTATAAGGACACTTTCGCCTGGAGTTATGAGGATATGCCGGGATTAGACTCATCACTAGTGGAACACAGATTAACATTAAAGGATGGAGCTAGCCTGGTCAAGCAGAAGTTAAGGCGATTCCACCCACAAATGGCTTTAAAGATGAAAGAAGAGGTCGACAAGTTACATAAAGCCAAATTCATTAGAGTTGTCCTCTATCCACAATGGGTGGCCAACATAGTCCCGGTTATAAAGAAAGATGGGAAGGTCAGGATCTGTATTGACTTCCGAGATTTGAATCGGGCATGTCCTAAAGATGATTTTCCATTGCCTCACATTGATGTACTCATCGATAATACTGCTGGCTATGAGACTTTATCATTTATGGATGGATTTTCAGGATATAATCAGATTAAATTGGCAGAAGAAGATCAAGAAAAGACATCATTCACTACACCTTGGGGAACATACTGCTATGTCGTCATGCCATTTGGATTAAAGAATGCTGGAGCCACTTATCAGAGGGCTATGATGGCAATATTTTACGACATGATGCATATCGATCTAGAAGTGTATGTGGATGACTTGTTGGTAAAATCTAAGACTAAGGCTGAGCATGCCAAGGTTTTGGCAAGAGTATTAGAAAGATCAAGGGAATATCAGTTAAAGATGAACCCCAAGAAATGTGTATTCGGGGTATCCTCAGGGAAATTACTTGGATTTATTGTCAGCAAACGGGGAATTGAGATCGATCCCAACAAGGCAAAGGCTATCAGAGAGATGCCACCTCCCAAGAACTTGAAAGAGTTAAGAGGATTAATCGGAAGGTTGCAATTTATTCGCCGTTTTGTCTCCCAGCACTCACAAAAGTGTAAGCCGTTTTATGAGCTTACCAAGCCAGAAGTCAAATTCGATTGGGACGATAAGTGTTAGAAGGCATTCGATGGATTGAAAAATTACTTGGCAAGTCCTCCTGTCTTGAGACCACCATCTCCAGGCAAACCATTGATATTATACATTTCTGTCCTAGATGATGCAGTGGGGGGCTGTCCTAGCACAAGAGGATGAAGAAGGAAAGGAGAGGGCAGCCTACTATCTCTCTAAACTTCTCAACCCCGCTGAGCAAAGATACATAGCGATGGAGAAAACATGTGCAGCATTGGTACGGGTTGTTCAGAAATTGAAGCATTATTTTCTAGCCCATGAAGTCCATCTCATCGCTAGGATGAATCCAATCAAGTTTCTTCTGGAGAAATCTGTCCTTACTGATAGGTTAGCACGATGGAAAAGCTTTCTATCTCAATTCGATATTACTTACATTCAGCAGAAAGCGATCAAGGGCTATGCCATAGCAGAACATCTCGCTCATCACCCCCTTTCTCGTTTTGATCCAGTTCGATCGGAGTTTCCGGATGAGGAACTGATGTCCATAAACCAAATTAGAGATGATATGTGGACTCTGCATTTTGACGGAGCTCTGAATTCCCATGGAAAGGGTATTGCTATTGCTCTGTTATCACCTGAAGGTGTCACCATTCCACAAACCTTTGAGCTTGACTTTCCACTCACCAATAATATAGCTCTGTTATCACCTGAAGGTGTCACCATTCCACAAACCTTTGAGCTTGACTTTCCACTCACCAATAATATAGCTGAATACGAGACACTCCTTGCTGGCCTTGTGGCTGCTCATTCCCATGGTGCCACTAAACTCAGGATTGTGGGTGATAGCCAATTGATTCTTCGTCAGGTGTTAACCAAGTATCGAACACTTGATCCAAGCTCAAGTCTTATCAAGAACTTACTTCTGCTTATTCAAAGCTTTTCGCCAAATTGATCTTTATCTATGTTCCTAAGAATCAGAACATCTTAGCTGATGCTCTAACTTTACTTGCATCCTCTCTTGATTTTCCGATTAGCAGACAATCCGAATCAATTATTGTTCATAGGCGTCTTTCACCCGCCGTGAAAGATCCTTCATTCCTTAGAACTAAGGAGAAGCTGCTGAAGAAAGTCAGAAATGGAGATATTTTGGAAAAGAGAGAGATTATGTTAATGGAGCTGTTAGAAGAGATGGATGATGAATAGAAGCCATGGTACTATGAAATTGCTAAATATTGTGAAGATCAATTATATCATGAAGAAGCCACAGCTGAAGAGAAAAGAGCTATCAGGAGAGTTGCTCAAAGATACACCCTAGTTGGAGGAGCACTATACAAAAGAGGTTTTGATGGAGTTTTTCTAAGATGTTTAGACGAAGATGAGCTTTGGAAGGTTATGGAAGGAGCTCATGCTGGAGTTTGTGGTGGCCATGTTAATGGACAGATGTTAGCCAAGAAAATCCTTAGACAAGGATTCTATTGGCCAACCATGGAAGAAGATTGTGTAGGATATGTCCGTAGGTGTGCTAAGTGTCAACTTCACGCCGATAAGATTCATTCTCCTGCATCTTCACTCCATCCTGTTTCCTTCCCATGGCCTTTCTCCATGTGGGCTTTCGATGTCATTGGACCCCTTGGCAATCCTGATTCCAGCATTAAGCAAAAGTCTTTCATCCTCACGGCAACGGAATACTTTACCAAGTGGGCAGAAGTAGAAGCATACACGGAAGTCAAACCATCAACCGTCTGCAAATTCATCATGAAGAACATCATCACCAGATTTGGAATTCCAAGCACCATAATCACCGACAATGGACCTCAGTTCGTGTCACAAGAACTGAAAGACCTCTGTAACAGGTACAAAATTGCATTGCATCATTCATCTCCTTATTATCTGCAAGACAATGGCCAAGCAGAGGCAACTAATATGACTTTGATAAAAATCATCAAGAAGACGTGCAAGTCTAATAAATTCACAGACTGGTTAGAAAAATTGATTGAGGCTCTATGGGCCTACCGAACTTCAATCCGCACGCCCACTGAGCAGACTCCTTATTCTTTAACATTTGGGATAGAGGCGGTAGTTCCATATGAAATCCTTATACCGTCATTAAGAGTACAATTGAATAAGAAATTCTCCATTGATGATCATCGTTCAGCACTCCTTGCTTAACTGAAACTCTTAGACGAGAAAAGATGGTCAGCTGCTAATCATGCGAGAGTTTATCAGAATAGATTAGCACGTTTTTACCAAAAGAAAGTCATTGAACGTAAGTTCAAAGTTGGTGAAATGGTTGTCAAAAGAATTTTTGTAAAACCTGGTGGTCCGCGTTCTAAGCTCCAACCCAATTGGGAAGGACCTTATGTTGTATCACATGCTTTTTCTGGTAGTGTTTATCGTCTAGTTAATGTAGAGGGGCAAGAGTTAACTCACCCCTGGAATGGTTTGTATCTTAAGAAATACTATCCTTAGGTTAAAGAGTCGATCAGCATGGTACAAAGACCAGTGAAATCAAAAAATTTATAAACTCAAATTCCCTTATCAGTCTGGATAATTTAATTCCAAACACATTACTACACACACTAACACGTTTGATTCGTGAGTAACAAGAGATGCCAAGTCCTAAGGAATACCGAAAGCTTGACTAAAAGTGTAAAGTACATACCATTCATTTTTCAAACAAAATTCTCTTTTTTAAACTCGGTCCAAGATGTCGGAACGAGGCTTAGAATAGACTACCAAGAATACCCGCTATTTTAGTAGGAGGCCGTCATAAAAAAAATGGGAGAGATCCGTCCAAAAAAAAAAAAAATCCTAGAAAAGCAAAAGGCAAAAGCTAAATGTTAAATCAAAAGGTCATTACATTACAAACGTTACATCAAGACCATGAAATGAAATGAAAAGGGAACGCAAGGTTGATAAATACCCCGGAAAGAAAATGACCGAACCCTTACAGATATTAGGGTAGAAAAGGAACATCTTTTTAGGTCTCCGAAACCTTCTCGTGGGCTTTCTAAACCAATTCTTCCATTCTTTCTGAAGAGGCATACTCCAAACTTAAGGAACGGCCTAGATTGACTGAAGGATCAAATCATCAAATGGGATCACGAATGGAAACACAAGTTCAAACACGATGGGTTTAAGTTAGATTATTGAAGAACAATTTGGGAATTAAGTTAATAAATGAATATGATCTTTTGATATGAGTACCATTTTGGTCTTTTAATTTACACTATATTCCAAAAAATCCAAAAAAATATATATTTCAAAATCCAAAAAGGTACATATTTCAAAACCCAGACAAAAATGAAAATTTCAAAACAACAAAAATATTTCAATTAGTATCTGCTTATTGCATTTAGTATGCTTCGTTCCTTTTATTTTCAGTGAGCATCTGTCTGCTTACATGTTGCATTTTGCTTACAGTTTGATTACCTTTGTTAATAAAGGCTATGCCCCTTGACCCTTCCACTAAGAAAAAGATTGATCGACCATTCACTTGGTCAGGCAAGGAGCTAAGCCTAAGTAGATACTTAACATGTTTGTTAAGTAATGTGCAGGACAAAGGACAAACACATGGAACACAAGGCTGAAGGCAAAAGTTTTGTATATATATCAAAAGTGTTTCTTACATGATCTACAAAAGAAAGGCAAAAATACATAAGCCCTCAAGGCTGGCTCTCTCCTGCCCCCTCATCCATTTGGCTCTGAGCCTCATCCTGGGCATATGGCGGTGGAGCTCTAGGAGGCGGCGGACCCATAGCACTCGGACCAGCTTGACCAGAGGAGATGGCCACACTGGCTGTAAAAGCGCTCGCCTACCCGCGCTCTTGAGCACGCTGCCGAGCACGCCTGTATCTCTCCTTGACGCTCCGACGCTCGTGCTCGGCGATGCCTAACTAGACCCGGAGGGTGGTCATCTCCGCGTCCAGTCTCTGCCGCTCCAGCCGCTCCCTCTCCCTCTCCTCAATGACGAACTCCAGTCGTTACTGGAGGCGTGAAAGCTCCCGAGAAAGATCCCCGGTGGAGAGACGAGCCACCTGCTCCTCAAGGTCGCGAACCCGGGCTGCATTCGCCTCAGCCCTCTGAAGGGCTTCATGAAGCTCAGCAACCTACAGAAGAAGTCATTGTTTGTCCAAGGCAGTCAAGCAATCAAAATTGAATTCAGAAATCAAAGGAAATAATAGGACTTACTCGAGCGGCACGGTCCTCCTCTGCAAGGGAAGCCCGGTGGATGGCGGAGGCGAGCTGGCTCTGGAGGTCGACCAGAGCAGCCTCATGAGTAGCGGACGGGTAGGAGGAGGATGAGGCTCCGTAAGAAGGGGGAGCCGCTTGGGTGTAGACGGCTCGCTGCACCAAAAGACAATCATCAGTGGTTAATCGTCAAAACAAATTAATTAATTAAAATATTCATTCATATTCATTCATACATACCAAGTCAAAAAGTTCCTTCTGGACCTGCTCCAGCTGGGCCTCCGCATCATATAGGCGGGCCCGGAGGTCAACGATGACCGCATCTCGCGCATCCTGCATACCACACATACATACATTCATTCACAAATATAAGTTAAAGATAATAATAAAATGAAAAGACGCATAAATACATACTCACATCGAGTGGTCGGAGGAGCCGAAGCTAATCAGCGTAGTGAGCACAGTACTGCTGGAGATACGCCTCGCTGCTCTCCGCCTGGGACTCCACTCTGATGCTGCGGCGGTGCCAGTCCTCGTATTGCTCCGGGAACTTGGCACGCCAATCGGTGAGGACTTGCTTGCCCCTCATGCTCCTTCCGACACCCTCCGGGACCTCCTCGTCTATCCACTTCTGCTGGAGGCCCAACGTCCTCATTACGAGCCGTAGGCGGAGGGGCTCGATTTCGTTCAGGCAGTGCAACCACATCTGCCTGCCGAACCTCCTCTGGCCAGCCGTCACCCACAGCTGACCCTCCTCGCCCATACCCAGGTACGGGCGCCAGATCACCTACATATAGGTTAGATGCATTCATATAAATAACTTGCATTTAAGAAATGAAAGATTGCATTTAATGAACAAAATTGAACAAGTTAAAAACTCACTAGAAGCTCGGGATAATCGAGGAACTGACGGCGGAGGGCCGTCAGTTGGTGGTGCTGAGGTGCCGTGTCCACTATTGGCTGCCAGCGGCAGGCCAATGGGACGGCACCGGGTCGTACTATCCGCGCTCGGCCGAGCGGGAAATAGTGGTAGCTCCAAACGTGCATACATGAACATATAAGTTAGAAATCATCACATCATGTCACATTTCATATCATGAACAAATAAAAAGACGATTTAATACTTGGAGGAACGGCGAGAAGTCGCTGATAGTGGTCTCACGGTCAGGCGTGACCGCAGACAGGTCGGCGAACAGGTGGGCCAGAAGGGCTGCACCCCATGCATACTCATGTAAACTATCTAAATCATCTAACAAATAAAGAAACCTACAATGAATGTGGTCGCCCTTCGTACCGAAGAGCAACCGACCAAAGAAAAAGACTAGAAAGACCCTCAACTGCCTATCTACCTCTTCCTCCTGACTCGGGTCACTACAGTATACGGCGAAGGAAGACTCTGCTAATCTACTCCTAAATTCCTCCCGGGTCTCGTCTGACCGACGCCGGGGCTCATCTAGTCCTAAGGCGGCTTCCACCTCTACCCAGGGGACCATCCTAGATTCCCTACCTAGGCTAGACACTTCTATGCCTAGTAGGGCCTCTGCCAATCCCTGGTACTTGGAGTAAGTCATACCGCTTATCGGTCGGCCCTCTACCCTGAGGCCAGTGATCCTGGCCACATCCTCTAGGGTGGGGATCATATGTCCCCAAGACATTAGGAAAGCCCTGCTTTCCGCAGGCCACCTCTCCCGCAGCGCTTGCAGGAGGACCAAATCGAACCAAAACGGCTCGATCTCGAGAATCTCGCCAAATCCCATTCGGCGCAGGCGCGCCTTCTGGAAATCTGGGAGTCCCCAGTATGCACCTACAACTAAGTCCCATGAAATCCTGGCTCTCATCATCCCCTGCAAATGAAAAACAAGGAATTTCATCAGTTAGTGAACATAAAAACAAATCAAATATTTCTGAATTGAAAGGCGTCGAGGCATGTAGACGTCTATTGAAAGGCGTCGACTAGTCTTGACGCCATTTGAGTTAATTTTCTGTTTAATTAAAAATGTGGAATTTCACCTGAATGGCGTCGGACCAGGGTGACACCGTTTGAAAGGCGTCACCTGGTCTGGACGCCATTCAAACCCGATTTTCGGACTTTTTTGGAAAAGTCCCCTTCTTCATCCCCATTCATCAAAAATCAATACCACAGGAAACTTACCAAGTGGAAGGCCTCCTCTTCTTCTCCTCCCTCGACCGCCGCCGGTGGGGGAACTTCTTCTTCAAGGATGGCCGCCGCCGCCTCTAAAGCCATGGCTTCTTCGGGGAGAGCCGCCTCGCGCTCCTCCCTCCTCACCACCCGCACAGCGCGGCGGCGTTTCCCCTTCGATCCTTCGCCGGGTTCCAAGAGAGAGAACTTGAGAGAGAGCTAGAGGAAGAGGGCTTGAGAGAGCTCGAGAAGGAGAGAAAGGTAGGGAGAGAATATGGCTGCCGGTGGTGGAGATGGCCGGAGAAGAGGAAGATAGTGGAGGAGCAAGATCGCCGGAGAACGGAGGCAAAGATCGCTGGGGAGAGCTCGGGAAGAGAGAGAATAACTTTGGAAGAATAAGGAAGAAAGGGGCCTTTCGCAGGTTCTGTTAGAAAAGTCTAAAACGTGTCTGGGTACAGCGACACGGTTCAGGGTGCATAAACTGAGGCGGCAAGGCCAGCTGTTTGAAATAGAGTAAAAGGCGTCTTGACAGGACGACGCATTTTAGGTTACCGCCAATTCTGGTCAGAACAGTACAAAGCATGATGATGAAAGGCGTCCACATACCAAGACGCGTTTCAGTGGATTAATCACAGAATTAATGGCGTCTGGTCTTGTGGACGTGTTTTAAGGTTAATTCGGGATTTTAAGGTTAATCTCTGATTTTTGGAAAATGAATTATGGTTGAAAGGCATCTTTTGGAGTGGACGCGTTTTTCATTAAGTAAACCCGAACTGCTATATTTTAAGGAAAAATCCAGTTTTCATCCAAGGAAAAATCGTAGACAGATCACAGGAGATTAAGGAAGGATTTCAAAGACATAAAGGAATGATTCTTTATTCAATAAAATTCTTTATTACATCAGAAAGAAAAAAAAAGAGAGAACACTTAAGGAAGAAATTCCCGAAGTGCTAGTATGTATGCAACTTTTAATCCTCTATCTCTATTTTTAGAGGATTTTACATGATGGTTGAAGCTAATATTCCATAAAGTGGCAATAAGTTCTGTAGCTTCGTAGCTTTCATCAAATTCCAGAGCACGCCTCTTGACTGGAGATGTATGGGAGAATTCGGAAAATTCATAGCGAGGCAGGCTGAGTTGAGTAAGGCACCGATGGGGGTTGTACAACACGAACTCAGTAGCCCCGATCAGCTTAAGTTCTGCTCCCGTTGCACGGCGTACGCGAATGGGCTTTCCAACGAGTGCAAGTGGAGAAGGGTCAAACCCGTTGGATGACATGCATCTCAGATACTCTCTCCAGTCAGCTCGAGTCTTGAGCTTTGGCACTCGATTGATCATCCTCTCGTTGAATTTCACGATGTTGGAAATGTGGAAGATCGGGCTATTCTGATAAATTTGAGATGGTCTTGCTGACATCCTCGTGTGATATTCAAATTTAATGTGCAACTCGACCCATAAAGCAAAGAGCAGCATGCACCCATAAGGAGGTTGACCTGTGGACACCGCAGAGAGCCCACTATAGAGATAAGCCAAGATCGCAGTGCCAATGTGTTTTTCCTCAAAGATTGCACATATTGCGCTGACTTGATCATCTTCAAGGATGTTGTCTTGCGCAGGAAAGAATAGAGCCCCGGCAAGGCACGTGACGAAAGCTTTCGTCACGTCTTCAGCTTCATCCTCCCTCAGATCATCAATCTCGTACAAGGTCCATTCTGCGAGCTTTGCTAGGTTGATCCCTTTCCTGGTGAGGCACCCTTTTACCTTTGTGGGGTCCTTCATGATCGTCATCAGCAGTTGTTGGCCGGTGATCTTTTCTTTCATCAAGGCCATCTTATTCTTGATTTTCGGAAGGCCCAACAAAAGCTCCACCTCCTCCAGAAGGATGGTACATTCAAAATCCGGGAAAAGAAAGGTATGGGTTTGAGGATGCCATTGCTCGATCAAAGCACTCATAGCGGCCCAGTCCACGTTTGGACTCTTGTAGTGCTTAGCATGGACCACTAAGTCTTGGAGATTCCACTTGGAGATAAAGGTTTGCATGGAGAGTTTGGTACTCTTAGCAAGTTTGCGAATCCAAGGGAGGGAGGTGAATTTCCTTGGACCGGGAAACATAGGATATGTCTGGAAAATAAAAGAGAGGATCATTTGAAGAACCTGAAGAAAACTTGAAGAAAACATGGAATTGAAGAAGAAGAATTGAAGGGAAAGAAGATTCAACTTACTTGGAGGTTGAGATCTCTCCCACTTAGATCATTCTCCACATCGGAGAGCTTCTCCAGCGTCCTTGTCATCCTTTTGCTTGAGGAATCCATCTTGTTTTCGAGTTTCTTCCTTCTTAAAGCCTTGTAGCCTTGAAAACCTTGGAAATTCCTTAGAACTTTGAAGAAAAACTCTAACCTTGGATCTCTAGATTGTGGTAGGATTGCTTTGAAGCAAGTTAATGAAGTTTATATAGAAGGAATTGCGATCTTAGGAAAGCTTTTCCGGATTGGAAAAGGAATAAGCATGCGAAGAGTTGAAATCCGGGTGGGAATCAGCCAGAACTTGTTTCTGCGACTGAAAAGGCGTCGTTAAACAGCAACGCGTTTTAAGTGACTTATGGGCGTCGGCTCGACACGACGCGTTTAAGGCTTTTCTGCTATTTTATTCGAAATTCAATGTTTATCCATATTCTGACACTTGTTTGAAGTTATTGATTAATTTTTTAGTACATGTAATTCAAGAAGACTCAAATGAAGCTGGAAAATATCAAGAAGATCCCACTGTGAGAATTTATGAGTCCCGACCGTGGCTAAAAAGACGGTTATCTCTATCCCTTGTATTATTTCATGTAATTAATTTGCATCATCGTTACTATATGTTAAATATTTATTAAAGTATATCAAGGACCTTGTGATTTCGATGAAACTGGAATTTGAGTTCCCCTACAACAAAAACAGTGATAATTCCATAGAATTCTTAATCACACGGATAGGCCGTTTAATTGTTAATTAGTGAGGACGATGGTTCCACTTTTGTGAAACAGTGCGTGGATAAACGAGGTTCGGCTTAGCATTGAATTGCAAGAATTGGTATCTTGACTCATTAATGACGATTTAACAATATTATCCTTGATTAATTTATATTTTATTTGATTTTATATTTTTCTTTTAACCCATCATGCATCATATAGGATTTTGAAATCATTGTGATAAGAATTAATTATTGATTAAATTTCAGACCATTGATCAAATAATCCCAACATGATGTGAAATATTTCATTCTGAATTTAGTATCTTAATTATCTTTGAGGTTCGCTTAAAGATATCCTTGGAATTCTATCCTTTCTTGGACTCTTTATCCAATATTTCCTGTTTTCTTTTAAGATCTATCATGGCTGCAACACGTCCACATTGGCTGGCAATCGCTCCCCATGATGAAATCTGCAGTGTCTATGACTTGGGGTACTTCCCACTCCGTAGAGGTTGATCGACTTTATTTTATTTCCTTATCTACCTCATCCAGACATGATTGATTTCATTGATCTCCTTGAGTTATCTTCATTGATGATTTTGCAAAAAATTCCAATCATGTGATGTTAAGAGCGTGTCTCATCATACCTTGGCATCACCTTTTCAGTATATTCCATTTCATTTCACTCCCTTGCAAAGACAATGCCAAGGTGAAGCAGCTGTAGACACGCTAATTTTGACATCATTTTGAGTAAATTTCATATCATATAATAATGTCTCAGAATGGTCTGATATTTAATAATTGGTTAATTTTTATTGATCTTTTTAATTAATTATCTAAATAGTATCGGGTCAAACATACATGATCTAAGTTAATTAATTAAATTGATTTTAACTCAAATTTTGATTAAAATATGAAGAAGTCTAAAAGACGTCGACCTGTGTAGACGCTATTTAGAGTTTATTCATATTTTGTTATTTAAATTTGAATTTTAATTAATTGGTTAATTAGCTAAAAGACGTCTGCCAGGCACGACGCAATTTAGGTTTCCTAAGTTGTTTCTATCTCTTTTCCGGATGTTTATCATTATCTTAATCAGTCTAAAAGGCGTCTCCAAAGGGGGATGCGTTTTAGATAATTACAGATAATAATGAACTTTTCCCGGATGTTTATCCTTATCTTAATTAGATAAAATGCATCTCCCAAAGGCAACGCATTTTAGATAATTACAGATAATGATGCATTAATCTATGTTTATCTGTTTGTTAAAGTTAGATAAACTTCAAATTTCTTCATGTAAGTCCATTAATAACCGCGGATGTAAAAGTCTATAAATACCCAGCTCCTTGGTCAGTAAAAAGTTAGTGATGGTGATATGAGTGATGGTGATGCTGATGATAGTGATAATTGAGTGAAATTCGATCCAAGAAGGAGACAACGTCCAAACGCTGAAGGATCGAGGTGCTGCTGCTTCCAGGAGAATTCATCCATTCCTCGTCCATTCAAGATCCTTTCAAGACCAAGGCTTTCAAGGGCCATCCAGCTTAGCTTTTAATTAATTTCTGCATCCTTCTCACATTTTTCATCACATTAGTCTCACATTTTCATCACATCACTCCATGCAACACACACACACACTAGCATTATTTTCCAAACCTATTTGTTAAAGGGGTTTAAAAGACCATTTAACAAGTGAGTCCATTTGTTTGGTTGCATGTTCAGAATTTCTACTAGAATGGATACTATTTCTGCCTGAGTTCTCATTGTTCCTTCTTTATTCTTGCAAGGTACAAAAGGAGAACAAGAAGAGGGAATCAACAGCAAACAACAAGGAATCTGGATGATCTTCGAAGCCCAATAAGCAACCAAAGCAAGAACAAAGATAGAAAGGGCTCTCTTTCTTCAGCCGGCTGAAGGAGGGAAATCAAGAACTCGACATCTCCCACATCCAAACAGGTAGGCGATCAAACTTTTTCTTTTTGAACTTTTTAGTTAAAAGTTTCTAGCGATCACATTCACCTAGTTTCTTTTTAATAGGTTTATTTGTCACAAAAACAACATAACTTTCATGATAATCACGCACCCAATTTGAGCACTCACAATCAGGATTCACACAGTTCATTTCTATAGAAGACTAGTGAACATTCATCACATGAAATGTCACTTCAAGAATCTATAGTGCATTGACTGATTTGAACAACTATTGTTCCTCCTCAGTCAACGTTATTCACTTTTATAATTCTTGATATCTTATGCAACTAAATAACAATTATTCAGTTTCATATTAGACTCCTATAGATATACAGAGATTTATTGTCTAACAGTAACCTATGAATATCATGAACAATTGTTGAGTCTAACTCAATACCTGCATTTTCCTCGATTTCTTTTTACTTGTCTAAGTCTGCAAATCATTGCAGCTCTGAGAACTATTTACAATATCTCATATTGGATACGCTAATTCTCCAATAGACATGCAAAAGTTGATAATAGGAATATATGAAACTTCTTTCAAGTTTCATATTCGTTTTGCCTTTACCAGTCTCCTTATATTGGTTGCAGTGGGAGAACTGCTACTTCTCTATCTCAGCTGATCTCCCTTTATCCTTTTTAGGTGTGGATTCGATCGTTTAAAATCTTACCATTTGCCTTTCTCAAAGGCACATCATAAATATTTCTTCATCTTGGTCTATCCAAATAAGAGATTTCATGACAATCATTGCCTTTCAAAAAGGCATACCATGAGTACCACTTCACCTTGGTCTATCCAAGTAAGAGGATTCATGATATCTGATTAGGATAGTGACTTTCACTTAGTCCTGAAGACATTCTTCAGAGTTTTCTAGTCAGTCTGAATATGAGAAGTATTGGCATCCAACATGCCAACATCTCGAATAGACGACATTTTAGTAAATCGAAGGAAATAACGTGATTTAAGCAGATAGTTCTTATAATTCAATTATGGTCTTTTATCTTGAATTATTTTCCACTATTTTTTGACGGACTGTATAACCTTCAGGTATACAGATTGGAAGACTCCGACGGTCTCCTAGTGAGGATCAGAATCTCCAAGAATCACAGTATGACCTCGGGTAAACACATAGTATCATACCATTATCTTAGAGCAACTATCTCATGGTAATTGCAGCTCCTTGCAATATTTGATCTTATTTCAGCTCCCAAGTCTTTAATGGTCCCGGATAAATACAGTAGACCATTATACCTGGTCTAAGCTTTACCATCAATTCGTGACAGAGTAAGAATGCAGCTCTTGGGTAAACGCGAGGATAGCTACACCGTTCCTCTATTCCAATTTCAAGGCATCAAGATGCCATAGTTAATAGTCCTTTCATCACCTGGTACATTCTCAATGACTCGCGCTTCGGCTTAGACTTTATGTTGAATGTTTTGTTTATGTTAATTGGTCTCAACCTAGGTGATTGTTTATAAATATATCGTATATATTTAACTATACCTAGATGTTAGCAATTGATTCATAATCAAAAACTAAAAGACATGCATCAACCATACATGTTCATTATGTGGTCATGGACAGCACAGTGATTAACTGGAGCCAAACAATTAATTATCAAAACTATATAACATTTATATAATCTAAACATGCAAACACATAGCCACTGGTGATCTCATCTCCTGTCGCCTTCCTGGTTGCATTTGTGGATCATCCTTGCCTCTCCTCGGCCGGCACGATCAATAACAAATATAAAACAGAATTTTAAACATTTTCTAATACAAATTAATTGTAAGAGAAAGCTTTATGGCCGAGTACAATAA
Source organism: Zantedeschia hybrid cultivar (assembly GCA_030544215.1). Taxonomy (NCBI): domain Eukaryota; kingdom Viridiplantae; phylum Streptophyta; class Magnoliopsida; order Alismatales; family Araceae; genus Zantedeschia; species Zantedeschia hybrid cultivar. The sequence continues at coordinate 19,733,095 of JARZZO010000010.1, read as the reverse complement.
CAGAGGGAGATAGAATTACAATGGAATGAGAGAGAAGGAGGCACGCATGCCTCATTAATTAATACTTAATTAATGTACATCACATTCCATAACAATCTACAAAATCACACACCATCACATGATATGAAATTAACTAAGTGCACGTCTATGAACACCACAAATTTTAACCAACCACACATGATAAAGCACATCACACGAAGGCTAAAATTTTGAAAATATAATAATTTTGGTTTTCTTAAAACTTGGGTACCAATCAAAATTGGATAATTTGAATTTTCGAAAATCTTATTTTCTAACATGCAATAAATCTAATTTAAAGCATCAAACACATCAACATGTGCAAACAAAGCTAAAATTAAAATTCTAAAATATTTCATGCAAAATTTAAAACAATTCTAAATTAATTAATCTAACACTTAGATTAATATTAAATCACATTAATAACAATTATTAATGCGAAACAATCTAATATTTAGATAGAATTAAAAATTCTTAAATAACACTTATAAAAGAATTTACAATTCCAATTATAATTCATTAACAACTCCTTGTTAATTAACCCCTTTATTAAATAACATTTCTCAATAACAATTATTAAGAAATATTAATTAGAACAATTCTAATCAAAATAATCCAATAATTAGACTTAGTTCAATCTTTTAATAACTTTTATAAAAGACCAAATTTAAGTAGATTAGATCATTAAAACCAGTAATTAAGAAATTCATGAGTAAACTAATTAATCATCTTAATAACTATTATTAAGACTTAATTAGTCCTTAATAACATTTACTAAGGTTTATTACTCAAGAACTAATTAACTTAATTATAACTATTATAATAAGTTAATTAATCACTTATATACTATTATTAAGTGTCCCTCAATCATTAAAACAATTTCCTAACAACAATTGCTAAGAAATTATTAATATATTATCAGTTAATTAAAATAAAATTAACAACATTTGTTAATTAATTTTAAAACCATAACAATGATCTAATTACTTAATTAATTAACAACATTTGTTAAAAATTAATTTAAGATCATATCTTAAATATTAATCCTTTTAACAACTTAAATAAAAACTAATTAACAACACTTGTTAATTAATTCAAGATCATATCTTAAATTATCCTTCTAATTACATAATTAAAATGATTTAACAACAATGGTTAATAAACTAAGATCACATCTTAGTAAATAACCTCATTCTTTTTAATTAAAAGGATTTAACAACACTTGTTAATGTTATTTAAGATCACATCTTAAATAAACACCCAAATTTTAAGATCTCATCTTATTGACAATCTTTTGTTAACTGAAAAATTATAACTTAAGGTTTAAAACAAATTTTAAACTATTTAAAATAAATTTTAAACCATTTAAAATAAATTTTCAGTTAATTTGGGAAGGGTATATATTCAAATAAAGGGTTTGGGGTTTTAATGGGCTGGGTGGCTGGCCCATATAGGGCATCTGCTTGGGCCCGGGCCTGCATGACCTGGTCCAGGTCGCTGGCTCGAGCCAGGCGGGCCACTGGCTTGGGCCTAGGCTCGGCCAGCCCTGGGCCAGGGCGCGCCTAGGCCGAGCCCGGTCGGGCCGCTCGAGACCTGCCGGCCCACCAGCACACATGGGTGCTCGGCCGGCTAGGTTTTCCCTAGGCTGCAGGTTTGCAGCAATCAGGGGGCGCTTTTGGGGCGGCGGCGCCACCGGCCCCGACAACCAGGGCGGCCGGGGATGTCACCCCTTTCCTGTTTTGGCGCCGACGATGACTGGCCGGCGACTCCCTCGCCGCCGGTAGCCCCAAAAAAGAGGCGGTTTGAAGCAATTTTACAAACCTTGGCTTTGCCCCCTTTATGTTTTCAACCTTTTGAAAATAGGGACTTCACCACCAGCTGCCGGCTATAATAGGATTCTTTTGAGGAGGAGAGACAACTGGTCATACCAGCAACCTCAAGGAGAGTGGCCGATCACCATGAATCCTCTTTCAAAGCCATGAAGCCATGTTCTTCATCTTCATGAAGAACCATACGAAACACCCCAAGAAATCTTATTTTTCTCCACAGAATATTACATCGAATATTTATGTTCATCACATGAAATAAATTTTTTTTTGAGAAAAACGAATCAATGCATGGAGATAATTTTAGAATAAAAATTTTCTTCGTCCCGAAGCGGATCAGAGCGGAACCTCGCTCTGATACCACTGTTGGGATCCGGGCGGGACGCGAAGAACGCAGTGGAAACGTTAAACAAAAATTAATCCCGCCCGATGCCCGCTGATCCGATTCGGAACGAAAAACTAAAACCGAAAACCGAGTTGTAATCTGATTACCGTGCGCTCATTCGAATCCGCATCCGTCTCGGTTCCGTCGAGGCGATGTCGCGAGCCACACAAGCGTCCGGCCTCTAGCGGTATCCACGCGATCCTCTGCGATGGTTCGTCCTCGCTCCCTCGTCCGTATCAGCTCGCTCGCTGAAGATCCGTCGCCGCAACGATTGCCGAAAATCCGCCAACAGGAATTCCCGACTTTCGGGAATCACGCGCGGCGGAGACGGAGACAATCCCGGTACCTCGAATGGGGCGCCCTGAGGAGGAGAGAGAAAGGGGGGATGACGGCCAGTATGGGGAAAACCTGAAGCTTGGCCCATAGTTTCTCAACAACACGTATATATATTAAGTCGGCGCAACTTTTCACAAAAGTCCCCGAGTTAATATAAATCTCACTTATGTACCACCGACTAAGAATCTTATTGCGTATGACCCTCTAGGCCCATTTACCAGTCCGATTTTCAGCCCGTTAAATCCAATAACTAGTTATTGACTTATTGTAATTAATTAATATCTAGATATTAACTAATTACTTAGCCAAATTTACATCGCATGTAAATTCGGTTGGACTTCCAATCAAATTGGGTGCCAAGCAACACCGCATAATCCCAGGAGGTAATGGGGTTCAGCAACCCACTCATGGAACCTGTCCGTCCACAGTTACCGCGTGGCTATAATCCTTCGTTCGCACAATGCTCTCGAGTTAACCTAGGATGTGGTCAACTGTCAAATCCTAGATGGTCAACTCACTTGAATCAGACTCCGCTGTGCAATATCGGAGAACCTCTTTTCTAATATTGTTTCTGCTCTGGCCAGAGACTCCTGCGGATATATTCTAGAGCATTCTCTCTCCAGTTACCTGAGAGCGAACGATCCTTTATTGAACACACAATCACCTTCGAAGGTCTTCCGCTAGACCCGATCCTTGACTATTAAAGATCCCGTGGATAGGGATTCGTAGGTTAAGGTTAAAGTCCAGAAGTCCACCGACAAGGTGTCTTTGGTGTCTCAAGTCCAAGGATCAACCACGCCACTGTGACGATGAATCAAGCCGATTGACAATCAGGCAAATTACCATTCGGCGATTCATGTCGGATCAGTTTGGTGAACTCATTGCCCAATGAGCACCTACAGGTTTACCATTGTGTCTCCACACGAGTAACTAATGAGATCAGTCACCCTCATCATATGAGCTGGAATAATCTGTAGTTTAATCGGATGTTTGATGTCCTTCTCAAACATCCTACGACTAGGAACAATTGAGAATGTGTTTATAAGTCATCAATCTCATTATTATGATCTCATCATAATCTGATGACTATTTTACATATTCATGGACTTCATTATGCGCAAATATAAATATGTCAATCTACATAATGAATTTAATGCCATTTATTAGTGAACCAGATTCAAATAGGTGCCTTATGATTGGCTTAGAGGACACCTATATCCATCACGGGGCACTTTCGAAAGCGATGGTAACATCCAACATCTGTTGTAGCTCCGATGTGAGGACGGGTCGTAACACGATTCCCGTCCCAATATCCCCACCCATAGCATGATCGGGGTGGGAAGTGACGACTGACCAAAAGAAAAAAAAAAAAAAAGAGGAGATAGGTTACGGTTGTAACATGATTTCAAAAGAATGACATGACGAGGTGGGAAAATGCCTACCAGGAAGGGATACACCGGATAAACCCGTCGCTTGGAGGGCCATCTTGGCCACCTGCAGACCAGCATCTACAGGAGGGCTCCTCCTGATCCGGTCCACCATGCTGAAATCCTCATAAGGCAGCAACGGGACCATGGGGTCGAGCTTGCCACCGATGGACAGGTCTCGAAAGGTGACTAGGAACATCTACCACCCTTGGGGCAGCTCTTCGACCCAGAACAAAGGTATCCTTCCAACCCTGGACATTAAAATATCTGGTCCCCAGTGCGAGTGGCGCTTCCTTCCGTGCCTCAAACTGGACGAAGATCCGGCTCCCTCGAGCACTGCACCATTTGACCTGGTATAGGTCTATAAACATCCCCATGTCCGGTGTCGGGTACCTCTTCTCCCGGGCCAAGACGTAGAATCCCAGAGCAAGGCTCTAGGCATTCGATACAGTTAAGCAGGAGCGATCTAGAGGAAGTTCAGCAACTCCTCCACAAAGGGGTGGATCAGCAGCCTAAAGCTTGCCTCAAAGATGGCTTTTTACCCCATGAAGGAACAATGCCACCTCGAGAAAATTCAATCCCTCTTCGATGGAAGGGCAATAGTGTACTCGACAGGAATCCGGTAGGAAGCTTGAAGTTTTGCTCGGAGCCCTATCGTGGCTTGCGTGGCCTCCAGTACAGTGCAGTCTTCCTCCACCCCCTCGGCATAACGTATGTCCTTTGGTGCGGGATGCACCATCATAACAGAGATGCAGGGAAGAAGGACGAAGAGGAGAAGCTCTGCAACATGTTGGTCCGCAAGGAAAAAGGAATGGGAACTTGAAGAAGAGAATGACGACAGGGTCCTCCTTATAGGCCTCCTCCTCACCCCGTATAGGTAGGGCCACCTAGACGATGGCAGTTCAATGCTTCCCGAGGAAGGCACCCCCTAGACAATGAAGTGATGGGCCATGCCAGGGGGGCATGATTGTCCTGAAACAATGTAAGAAAATCAAGCAGATGCGATGTACGAAATCACGTCTGCCCGTGGCAATTGGGGAGATCCTGCGCCTCCCTTGGTGGGAAAAGTGCCCTACCATTTCAAATGTTGTAAACCAGGATTGAAGCCTCCATTTTGTCCCTTCAAATTCGACCATTGCATGTCGTACATCTCCTTTCAAGGGGTCCAAATATGGCCACAATAAGGTTGTAGTTGTTCAGGCTACTATTTACCATACAGAACACGCTAAGGAGTGGAGGGCAAGTGATAGATAAAAATCTCACCCGACCCAAAATGGTCCATGGGCCGGCCCAATAACATAGGCTTGAGGCAAAACTCATGGACATGACCAATAAAATAGCCTTGCCACCCATAAATGCTTGGCTCGTTGATGCTAGCCCATCGAAGGGACATACTGATCCTTCCCCGGTGGACCCCCCTGAGGTGAATCAAGTAGGGGCCCACCCTCTCGAGCTGAATCCGATGTTATTAGCCCAATCCGACCCCGAGGAGAAGCAGATCAAGATAAATTTGGAAATCGATTCGGATACAAATCCACATGATACTTGTTGGGATCGCTGTGTCGGGATCCGATCTTAAAACGCAGCGGAATAAAGGAGTTCGGGATCGGATCTGTCCCGTTTCGGTCGTTAAAATTAAACCGGTGTAAATCGAATTTACCTTGCGCGGATTCGAATCCGCGTCCGTTTTCCGGTTCCGTCGGAGCGATGCTGCAAGTCGCGCAGATGCACGACCTCTAGCGGTATCTACGCGGTTCTCCGCGCGATGGATCGTCCTCGCTTCCTCGCTCGCTGCGGCACTCGAAGATCCCGTCTGACTGCGTGTGATCCGCCGCGACATGCGGATCCAGAATCCCCGTCGAACGGGAAGTGGAGCAGTTGGGAACGGCACGCCCAGAGGAGAGAGAAAGTGGGGAAGAACGAATGACGGCTAGGTCAGGGTTGCTGGCCCCGGACGTAGAATCCGTTCTTTTATAAGAAGTCAGTTTGCGGTTTTTCACAAAAACCCAGACTTATCCGAAATCCTGTCGGATTATCCATCGACTTGAAAACCATTTGCGTGTTACCCTCTAGGCCCAAATACCAGTCCAGTTAATAGCCCATTAAGTCCAGTAACCCTTTACTGACCCACTGAATTAATTAATATCTTTATATTCAATTAATCAGTCGAATTTAATGTCCCACAATAAATTCGGACGGACTGCCGATCACGTTGGATGCCAAGCAACATCGCGTGATCCTGGATGGCACTGGGGTTATCGCAACCCTCTATTGGAACCTTTCTGTCATCGGTTAGCGCGCGGATATAATCCTTCATCCGTACAATGTTCCCGAATCGACCTAGGGCATGGTTTACTGTTAAACCCTATTTGGTCGATTCACTTGAATCAGATGTCGCTAATCTGAATCCGATAACTCCTTATCGATTACAGAGTCCGCCCTGGCCAGGGACTTTAAGCGCATCATTCCCGGAACATTCTCTCTCAAACAACCGAGAGCGGATGATCCCGTATTGAACACACAATTACCTTCGAGGGCATTTCCCTGAACCCGATCGCTTGACTTATTGATATCCCATGGTTAGGGATTCGTTCGTCAAGGTCAAAGCTCAGAAACCTACCAACAAGGTATCCTTGGAGTCTCAGGTCCAAGGATCATCCACGCAACCGTGACAATTGAATCGAGCTGGTTAACAGTGAGGTGATTACCATCCAGCGATTCATAGTCGGATCAGTTCAGTGAACTCATTCACCAATGAGCACCTATAGGTTCAGCATAGTGTCTCCACACAAGTGACTTATGGGATCAGTCACCCTCATCATATGAGCTGAAGTAACCTATACTAGTCTATCCGGATGTTCGATGTCCTATCTCAAACATCCTATGACTAGGAACAATTAAGAACATGTGTTTATAAGTCTTCGGTCCCGTAATTATGATCTCATCATAATCCGAACACTATTGCACATGTTCATGGACTTCCTCGTGATACGATAAACACAGATCGAATTAATTACACACAATGAATTATTGCCATTTATTAATAATCTGAATATGTACACAGTATCGAATTGGCTTTGAGACCATCTAATACTAACAATACTCTCCCACCTTACGATTCTCAAGGGACTACGATGAACTAGAGGATCTAGCTCAAATTTGACTTTTTCTAAACATGCCCTCCTAAACAACTGTCCCCAAAAGGGGACTCAAACAAGGTACTCTTTTTTATTAGAATTGGATCAAAAGCTGCCTCAAGATCATTATGTAAGGACCCTCCTGTTCAACAGGCCAAGGTACGCACAAACCAGTCCAATCTCTCTCTACCTCTTGGCAACATCCTCCAGCTCTCTGACTTAAACATCAGAGGGAGATTCTCCGCATCATGATCAGGGGCCTTTAACGGTGTTCTCTTTAGCATGAATGGCTAAAATCCGACCCTCTGGTTACAAGCGAAGGGGTCTTGATCGTGGTGGACGAAATTTCTGTTAGTCTTAAGTGGCCTACAAGCCAATATGACTTTGTAATCTCGTTCAATTATTAATAAAATGGCATTATATTCATTATGTATAAATCGTATTAATTATCGTCTCATAATGAAGTCCGTGAATATGTGTGATAGTGATCAGATTATGATGAGATCATACTAATGAGACTGATCACTTAAACACACATATTCTTAATAGTTCCTAGTCGGAGGATATCCGAGAAGGACATCGGATATCCGGATAGACTAGTACAGATTACTCCCGCTCATAAGATGAGGGTGACTGATCTCATAGTCACTTATGTGGAGACACTAAGGCGAATCTGTAGGTGCTCATTAAAGAATGAGTTCACTGAACTGATCCAACTGAATCGCTGGATGGTATTGAACCTCACTGTCAACCAGCTTGATTCTATTGTCGCAGTTGCGTGGATGGTCCTCGGACCTGAGACACCAAGGACACTTTGTCGGTGGACTTCTGTACTTTGACCTTAGTTTATGAATCTCTAACTACGAGATTTTAAACAGTCAAGGATCGGGTACAGTAGAATACCGTTGAAGGGAATTGAGTGTCAATAAGGAATCATTCGCTCACGGTGTTGGGATCGATGTATCGGGATCCGACCGAAAAACACAGCGGAATATAGCGAACGGGCTGAGTAGGCCAAGCTGCTGCTAACCCTAGCCGCCCCTCCTCTGTTTCTCTCTCTCTCTGGCATCCCAGATAGATCCAGATCTGCTCCGCTGCTTCTCTGACTCCCGTTCGACGGGAAATCGTTCGCGCGTTGCGGCGATCGTTGCGGCGACCGGCGGAGGTTTCGTGGGCTGCAAAGAACGAGGGACGTGAGGATATCTGTCGTGAGGAGGATCGCGTGGACTTGGCTAGAGGCCGGGCGCTTGCGCGGCTTGCGGTGTCGCACCGACGGAACCGAACGGTTGCGGATTCGAATCCGCACACAATAAGACCTTGATAATCTGATTATCGATTTTATTTATTCGAAACGGAAAAAACGGATCGTTGTTTTATTTTATTTTCCGCTGCATGAGCGATCCGGAGAAACACGAGAACCCAACAGTGGTATCAGAGCCAGGTTCCTCTGTTTCTCGTCCCGTTTCGATCTCCGAAATTAATTTTTCATACGTTATTCCATGCTTTAAATTCGATTATATTGCTGGGATCTTGTTCATATGATGAATACGAAATAATTAGATTATTTTTTATGCAAGATCGGATTTTATTTGGGGATTTTTCGTGTTCTTCGTGGGACGAAGAACAACGGGTTTGTACGGCTTTAATCGGGCCTTCCCATGCGATGGGGTGATGGCTGGAGATCCTGGTATGACCAGGGATCTATCTGGTCATTAACAGGACCGGTGGTCGGCGCCGGTGAGCTGCACAAGGTGGTCGGATAAAGGGCGGTTCTTCTTCTCCTTCTAGGTTTGTGAAAACCAGTTTTTGGAGAATAAAAGGGCTTGGCCGGCATTGTTGAGCCTCTCCGGCGGCCGTGCCGATGCCGGAGGCGTCGCCGGCTGGGTCCGGGCTGCTGGCTGCCGGCCTGGAGCGCCACCGTCGACCACCACCCGCCGCCGGACTCCTCCATAACCCCACGGATTAGGGTTTCTGGAACATGGGGGCTCGGGCTGGGGAGGTTGAAGAAGGGGATGGCCCGACCGGTCCGACCGACCGGGTCCCTGCTGCGCCGCACCGAGCCCAGGCGCCCAATAGTTGGGCGCTTGGCTCGACCTTGGCTTAGCAGGATCCAAGCTAGGGGATCGAACCATGCCTATTGGGCAGAGCCCTCTTAAAACCCCTTTTCCCACTTAAACCCCAAACCCAAAATTACACTATTATTAATTAAATCAGATCTGAATTTAAAATTTGAAATTGTTTTAAATTTTAAATTTGAATTAAAATTTAGTTAATTATATTAATAATGATTTTGAATCATTGTTTGATTAACAATTAGTTCTTAACAATTAGGGTTAATTATTAACTAAAGTGTTAATTTGATAATTAACTTAAATTGTCTAATTTTAAGAGTTAAATTATTAGTTAATAATTATTAATCTAATTGTTAGATTAATTGTTATAAATACATCTAATTGTTAATTATTCATTAAAGTTAGTTATTAATTTAAGTGTTAAATTAATAATTAATTTAATTGACTGATTTAAATGTTAAATCAGTAGTCCTTCATTAATTATTGTTGTTATTAATTTAATAGTTAAATTGATAATAACTTTAATTATCTAATCTAAGAGTTAGATTAATTGGTTATTAATTAATTAGTGTTAATTATTGGTTTAAGAGTTAAATTAATAATTAACATTAATTGACTAATCTAAGTATTAGGTTAGTAGTTAATAATTAATTCTAGTTGATTATTAATTTGAGTGTTAAATTATTAATTAATTTTGTTGGACTAGTCTAAGAATTAGATTAGTTATTAATAGTCTAATTGTTAGATTATTAATGTGGTTTAATGTAAATGTTAGATTATTTAATTATTAGAATTGTTCTAATGGCATTGAATAATCTGGAATTATTAATTTGGAGTGTGTGCACATGTGATGTGTGTTTTAATGCTTTTAAATTTGATTTGATTGCATGATAAGTTAATTAAAAGTGTTTTCGAAATAAATACCAATTTTAATTGGATTCCAGCTTTTTGAAAGCCAAAGTTATCTATTTTTGAAAAACTCTTTTATTTTAGCCATATGATGCGCTGAATCATGTGTGGGATGTTTAAAACACACCGTGGTCATGGATATGCACTTATTTAATTATTCATGTGATAAATGATGTATGTGGATCATGGATGTTTGAATTATGGATATTTATTAAATTGTTAATAAATAGAGATCTGTGTATCTCTCCCTCTCTCATTCTCCGATGTATTTCTACCTCCCTCTCTCTTGTACTCGCCATAAGGCTCTCTTTTAATTACATGTAATTCTAGAATTATTGTAATATGATCGAGGCAACTGAGGAAGGAGCGAGGACGATCTACAGATGCAACCAAGAAGGCGATATGATGGATCTCTTGCCTATGTGTTTGCAGGTTTATCTAATGTAAATGTTATGTTATATTGTGTGTGCGTTTGACTGTTGGCTCCAGTCAAACCTACTGTGTTATCCATGACCACACTAGACATGTATGTGATGCATTGTTTTTCTTTTGATTATGAATCATAGCAGGTATAGTATTTAGTAAATATATACGATATATTTATATACTATCACCTAAGAGAGACCAAGATAAAAGTTATCTAAATACCCTCAGATAAACTCTAAGCCGTAACGTGAGTAGTTAAGAACTTACCGCGTGGTCCACCATCGTTATAGTCATAGGATTCGAATCACTTTAAACAGGTTTGTTGTGCTATCCACAAGGCCTGTTTAATTGGGAGGAGAAACTGTGGCTATGGCATTAGATGCTTATATGATCGGGGTAGAGGAACCATGTAGTTTTGTTGTGCTATCCACAAGGGCTGCATGCAAATCTATACTCGTCGCATAACGATAGTTAGCTTAGACCAGAATTAGTGGTTTATTGTGCTATCTACAAGGCCATTAAATCTCTGGGGACCGAAGCTATGACCAGATATTGCAAAGAGTTGCAAGTCCCATGAGTTGGGTGCTCTTTGATTGTATTACAGTTTGTTGTGCTATCCACAAGGTTGTACTGCAAGTCATTAAGATTCTGATCCCCACTAGGAGACTGTCGGCGTCTCCCGTTCTATATAACTGAGGGTTATATAGTCCGTCGAAAATTAGTGGGAGTTAAAACTTGAACAAAAGACCATGTCTTGCTTTATATTTAATAATTTAACATCTGCTTAAAAGATTTTACTTATCTCCTGTAGGAAATTATGTCGTCAAATAACCCACTCCGTGGCATACTTGATGCCCTTTTGACTTACCTGATCTACTCGGATTGGTTCAGAAATCTTAAGAATGTCTTCATATCTGAGCACATTGACTTTATCTCTGGAGCTGATCCTCCTGCTAAATCGGCATTGGATGTCCCTGAAGCAGAGATGATAGCTAACGATAAAAGATCGAAGGACAAAGACGAAAGAGTAGTAAAGGGTGATTGCTTCTATTGTAAGCAGAATGGTCACTGGAAGAGGAACTGCAAGGAGTTCCTTAACGATAAAGCTCATGGAAAGGTGAAGCTATATGAAGCTTCATATATCTATATGATAGATATCAACATATCAGTTAGAGATTCCACATCTTGGGTATTGGATACCGGATGTGCTTCTCATATCTGTCATGACGCACAGATGCTGACAAGTAAGCGTAAGCTGAGACAAGGTGAGGTGGAATTGAGGCTAGGAAACGGCGCAAAAGTTGTGGCGATTGCTGTTAGGATAGCAAACCTCAGGCTTCCATCAGGAGACGCCTTACTATTAGAAGATTGTTATTATGTTCCTAGCATAATAAAGAACATCATATCAATATCTTATTTGGACAAGATAGGATATAGGTTGACTATTGAGATATCTATATGATAGATATCAACATATCAGTTAGAGATTCCACATCTTGGGTATTGGATACCGGATGTGCTTCTCATATCTGTCATGACGCGCAGATGCTAACAAGTAAGCGTAAGCTAAGACAAGGTGAGGTGGAATTGAGGCTAGGAAACAGCGCAAAAGTTGCGGCGATTGCTGTTGGGATAGCAAACCTCAGGCTTCCATCAGGAGACGCCTTACTATTAGAAGATTGTTATTATGTTCCTAGCATAATAAATAACATCATATCAATATCTTATTTGGATAAGATAGGATATAGGTTGACTATTGAGAATAAAAGTTGTTCGATTTATTATGATAATAAATCAATAGCTTCGGCATCTTTAGTCAACGGTCTATATCTCTTAGATGTTTCTTATTACAATCTTCAAATTGATAATGCTCTTAAGAAGAGCAAGAATTGTGTGAACCAAGCCTACATGTGGCATTGTAGACTTAGGCATATTGGTGAAAGCATGTTGCAAAGGTTGTACAAGCATGGTTATTTAACAGTATTCGATTACGAATCGTTTGCGACATCTGAATCATGCCTTATAGGAAAGATGGCAAAATCTCTGTTTACTAGACATGGAGAACGTGCCAAGGACATTCTGGAACTAATACATTCGGATGTATGTGGTCCTATGTCCACCCAAACCAAAGGTGGCTTCTCATACTTCATCACGTTCACCGACGACTTCTTAAGATTCGGCTATGCGTACTTAATGAAGTATAAGTCGGAAGCATTTGAAAATTTTAAGGAGTTCAAGAATGAGGTAGAGAAGCAGTTAGGAAAGAGTATTAAAGCTTTTCGATCAGATCGATGAGGAGAATACTTGAGTACTATTTTCACACAATTCTTAAAGGATAATAGTATCCTTTCTCAGCTAACCCCTCCATATACACCACAGATGAATGGTATATCGGAAAGGAGGAATCTCACCTTGTTGGACATGGTGCGATCCATGATGAGTTTTTCGGGATTACCAGTGTCTCTCTGAGGGTGTGCTCTAGAGTCAGCAGCATACTTACTGAACATAGTACCCAGCAAGTCTGTGGCCTCTACTCCATATGAGATATAGAAAGGCAGGAAACCAGAATTTAAACATGTTAAAGTCTGGGGTTGCCCTGCTCATGTAAAGAGGAATGATCCAAACAAGCTGGAATCACGAACGGATAAATGCAGGTTTGTGGGATATCCAAAGGAAACCTTTGGATACTATTTTTACCATCCTGGTGAACAAAAGGTGTTTGTCGCCAGGAAAGCTGTCTTCCTGGAAGAGGAATACCTTCTCCAAGAAGACAATGGGAGTAAAATAGTACTGGAAGAGGTTCCAAATCTCCAAACAGCTGCATTATCGTCAGATAAGATATCAGTTCTTGAATCTGTTTAAGTACACACACATGAGCCTCGTAGATCTGGTAGATTACCTAGACTACCCGAACGATATGTGGGACATATCGCTGAAGGTGAGTCTAAGGTAGAATATAATGAGGATCCTAAAACCTACCAGGAGGCCATAGAAGGCCCAGAAGCTGGGAAATGGCGAGAAGCCATGAACTCAGAAATCCAGTCCATGTACACCAACCAAGTTTGGAACTTGGAGGACTTGCCCAAGGATATTGTACCCATATGTTGCAAGTGGATCTTTAAGAGAAAGATCGATGCTGATGGACGGATCGACACTTATAAGGCAAGGTTGGTGGCAAAGGGATATCGTCAAAGGCAAGGAATTGACTATGACGAGACTTTCTCACCAGTTGCCATGATAAAGTCGATCAAAGTTCTACTCGTCATTGCTGCACACTTTGATTATGATATCTAACAGATGGATGTGAAGACTGTCTTCCTCAACAGTAACCTTGAGGAAGAAGTGTATGTGATACAACCAGAAGGTTTCACATCCAAAGAATCTCCAGATAAAGTGTGCAAGCTTCAGAAGTCCATTTATAGACTGAAGCAAGCTTCTCGGAGCTGGAACATAAGATTTGACGAGACTGTCACGTCTTATAACTTCATTAAGAATGAAGATGAGCCTTGTGTGTACAAGAAGATCAGTGGGAGCGCAGTCACCTTCTTAGTTCTTTACGTAGATGACATACTACTCATTGGGAATGATGTAGCTATGATGTCATCAGTAAAGATCTGGCTGTCAAGAAACTTCTCCATGAAGGATTTGGGAGAAGCATCCTACGTATTGGGAATACGGATCTATAGAGATAGATAAAAGAGGATGCTTGGAATGACCCAATCTTTGTACATAGATACCATAGTCAAAAGGTTTGGCATGGAAAATTCCAAGAGAGGTCTCATACCGATGAGACATAGAATTAGTCTCTCAAAGGAGCAGTCTCCTAAGACTCCTAATGAGAGGGCACTCATGGATAGAATACCCTATGCCTCTTCCATAGGATTTATTATGTATGCCATGCTATGTACACGGCCTGATGTAGCATTTGCTCTTAATGTTACGAGCAGATTTTAGGCTGATCCAAGCGAAGAGCACGGGAAGACAGTGAAATGTATCCTTAAGTACTTGAGAAGAACTAAGGATATGTTTCTTGTCTATGGAGGAGGTGACTTGAAACAGCAAGGCTTTACTGACTCGAGTTTCCAGTCAGATCCAGATGATAGCAAGTCTACATCTGGATTCGTGTTTACTTTGAATGGAGGCGCAGTGTGCTGGAATAGTTCCAAGCAAGTAATCACTGTAGATTCGACGACTGAAGCTGAGTACATCGTTGCAGCTGAAGCCGCCAAGGAAGCAGCGTGGTTGAAGAAATTCATCACCGACCTCGACGTAGTTCCCAGCATCTCTGAGCCTGTTCCGCTGTTGTGCGACAACAATGGAGCGATTGCGCAAGCGAAAGAGCTGCGGTCTCATCAGAAATCGAAGCATATTCTGAGGCGCTTTCATCTTATCAGAGAGATCATATCGAGAGGAGATGTAGTAGTGGAAATAGTTCCATCCGTCGACAATATAGCAGATCCACTGACAAAGCCGTCGGCTCAAATTGTGTTTGAGCGTCACCTAAAGTCTATAGGCTTATTGCATAAAGGTGATTGGCTTTAATCCAAGTGGGAGATTGTTAGTTTTAGGTGGCCTACAAGCCAATCAGACCATGTAAATCTCGTTCATTTATTAATATAATGTCATAATATTCATTATGTGTAAATCGCATTAATTATCATTTCATAATGAAGTCCGTGAATATGTGCTATAGTGATCAGATTATGATGAGATCATACTAATGAGACTGATCACTTAAACACACATATTCTTAATCGTTCCTAGTCGGAGGATATCCGAGAAGGACATCGGATTTCCGGTTATACTAGTACAGGTTACTCCTGCTCATATGATGAGGGTGACTAATCTCATAAGTTACTTGTGTAGAGACACTAACGCGAATCTGTAGGTGTTCATTGGAGAATGAGTTCACTGAACTAATCCGACTGAATCGTTGGATGGTATTGAACCTCACTGTCAACTAGCTTGATTCTATTGTAGCAGTTGTGTGGATGGTCCTCGGACCTGAGACACCAAGGACACCTTGTCGGTGGACTTCTGTGCTTTGACCTTGGTTTACGAATCTCTAGCCACGAGATTCTAAAACTCCAAGGATTGGGTATAGCGGAATACCGATGAAGGGAATTGTGTGTCAATAAGGAATCATTCGCTCTCGGTATTTAGAGAGAGAATGCTCTAGGAAGGATGTGCGGAAGTCCCTGGCCAGGGTGGACGATAATATCGGGAAAGGATTTTTCCGATATTCATCAGCGGCATCCAATCCAAGTGAGTCAACCAGTTAGGGTTTGACAGCACGCCATACCCTGAGTTGACTCGAGAGCATTGTACGAATGAAGGATTATATCCACACGGTAACTGTCGGCGGAAAGGTTCCAAGAGTGGGTTACAACCCCGATACCTTTCGGGTTCACGCGGTGTTGCTTGGCACCCAACGTGATCGGAGGCCCAGTCGAATTCGATGTGTGACATCAATTCGATTGATTAATTAATTAATAAAGAGTTATTAATTGATTGATAAAGCCAGTAAGGAGTTACTGAGCTTATTAGGTTGTTAACCGGACTGATAATTGGGCTTAGAGGGTCACACGCAAATGATTCTCAAGGCGATGGATAAATAACTGGGTTTTATATAAACCGGGGGTTTTTATGAAAAATCGCGCGGTTAGTATAAAATATAGAGAACGGGCTAAGCAGGCCAAGCTGTTGCTAACCCTAACCGCCCCTCCGTTGTTTCTCTCTTTCTCAGGCATCCCAGACAGATCCAGATCTGCTCTGCCGCTTCTCCGACTCCCGTTCGACGGGAAATCGTCCGCACGTTGCGGCGACCGGCGGAGGTTTCGTGGGCTGCGAAGAATGAAGAAGTGAGGATATCCGTCGCGAGGAGGATTGCGTGGACTTCGCTTGAGGCCGGGCGCTTGCGCGGCTTGCGGTGTCGCACCGACGGAACCGAACGGTTGCGGATTCGAATCCGCACACGGTAAGACCTTGATAATATGATTATCGGTTTTATTTATTCGAAACAGGAAAAATGGATCGTTGTTTTATTTTATTTTCCGCTGCGTGAGCAATCCGGAGAAACACGAGATCCCAACAGTATACTGTTAAACCCTAGCCGGTCGATTCACTTGAATCAGATGCTGCTAATCTATATCGGATAACTCTTTATCTGATACAGAGTCCGCCCTGGCCAGGGACTTAAGCGCATCATTCCCGGAACATTCTCTCTCAAACTACCGAGAGCGGATGATCCCGTATTGAACACACAATTATCTTCGAGGGCATTTCCCTGAACCCGATCACTTGACTTATTGATAACCCATGGTTAGGGATTCGTTAGTCAAGGTCAAAGTTCAGAAATCTACCAACAAGATATCTTTGGCATCTCAGATCTAAGGATCATCTACGCAACCGTGACAAAAGAATCGAGCTGGTTAACAGTGAGGTGTTTACCATCCAACGATTCATTGTCGGATCAGTTCAGTGAACTCATTCGCCAATGAGTACCTACAGGTCCAGCATAATGTCTCCACACAAGTGACTTATAGGATCAGTCACCCTCATCATATGAGTTGAAGTAACCTATACTAGTCTATCCGGATGTTTGATGTCCTTCTCAAACATCCTATGACTATGAACAATTAAGAACATGTGTTTATAAACCTTCGGTCCCGTAATTATGATCTCATTATAATATGAAGATCATTGCACATATTCATAGACTTCATCGTGATATGATAAACATGTATCGAATTAATTACACATAATGAATTAATGTCATTTATTAATAAACTAAATCAACACATAGTATCGGATTGGCTTTGAGACCATCTAATACTAACACTCGGTACTTAGAGAGAGAATGCTCTAGGAAGGATGCGCGAAAGTCCTTGGCTAGGACGGATGATAATATCGGGAAAAGAATTTTTCGATATTATTCGGCAGCATCCGATCCAAGTGAGTCGACCGGTTAGGGTTTGACAGTACACTATACCCTGAGTTAACTCGAGAGCATTGTACGAATGAATGACTATATCCACGCGGTAACTGTCGGCGGAAAGGTTCTAAGAGTGGGTTACTTAACCCCCCATACTTTCTGGATTTATGCGGTGTTGCTTGACATCCAACGTGATCGAAGGCCCAATTGAATTTGATGTGTGACATTGATTCGATTGATTAATTAATTAATATGAGTTATTAATTGATTAATCAGGTCAGTGAGGAGTTACTGGGCATATTGGGCCATTAACTGAACTAGTTATTGGGCCTAGAGGGTCATACGCAAATGATTCTCAAGGTGATGCATAATAAAGTGAGTTTTATATAAACCGGAGATTTTTATAAAAAATCGTGCGGTTAGTATAAAATATAGCAAACGGGCTGAGCAGGCCAAGCTGCTGCTAACCCTAGTCGTCCTCCCATCCTCTCTTCCTCTCTCTCTCTAGTGCCCCAGGCTGGTTCTGATCTCCGAGTCTGCTCCACCGCTTCTCCGACTCCCGTCTGACGGGAAATCGACCACACGTCACGGCGGTCGTTGCGGCGAACGACGAAAGATTCGAGGGCTGCGAAGAACGAGAAAACGTGAGGATATCCACCGCGAGGAAGATCGCGTGGACTCCGCTAGAGGTTGGGCGCTTGCGCGGCTTGCGGTGTCACACCGACAGAACCGAACGGTTGCGGATTCGAATCCGCACGGGTTAAGAATTCGATAATCCGATTATCGGTTTTAGTTATTCGAAACGGAAACGGATCGCAAGTTTTAATCTTTATTTTTCGTTACGTTTTACGATCCGGAGAAACACGAGAACCCAACAATTTTGACCCATCAATCTCAAAAAGATTTTGGTTCTTACCGCATAGTATGACATTCTTCTCATTTTCCATTTGTCTTTATCCTTTCTTGTTGCTCGTAATGTGCTCAAGCTTGTCCCTTTGGGTGTACATTGTAATGTAGATTGGTTCCTCCAGTGGGAATGGAAGGACACCGGCCATCCGAGTGAAGAAGTGAGCGAGTGGCTTGGGTGGCATAGTGCTAATTGTCATTCTCTAAAGCAATCGAACGGAGACTAGGGACTTCAATTTTCCTTGAAAATGATAGCAGCAATCAACATCAGCACCTCTCAATAACAATGGATCAACAGCATAGATATAATCATAAAAAACTTGTGATTCAGCGTATGAGACCTTCTTGTATAGAGGTCTTAAATTTAAGTTTCATCTTTTGTAGTACAAAAAAGGAGATTTGTCCCTCAGAGTTTTGTGGACTCTCTTTGTCTCAACTTTGTGGAAAAAAACACTCCTATTAAAGAGAGAAAAATTGATACAAGTGTCCGCATTTATATATAACTACAGAAAGATTCGACGAGGGCATTGAGTCAAATATTAATTGTAACTGGTAAAAATGCTGAAATATTAGATGAGTAAGGCTTCTATGCAATGGCTAAGTTTCATCAAAGGACCTTTGCACATACCTCTGAAAATAGTATATTTGCATATGTACCCATCTCCTACATATTATTATCGATATCTATGAAATCTTGAGAAATTAAGTTGCAAAGATACTATTCCTACAACACAATGTCATTAAAATCACTATTATTTTATGTATATACTCTTAAATTCACTAAACTTCTGCATACATTATCATGATTTACAGAATCTTTTTGACATATTCAGTTGAAGTTTAGGTAATTTTGCTTGAGAGGTATAATTATTGTTTCTAAAGATTTTAAGAATATGGATAACAATATATGAGAGTCGGAGTATAAATTCTTGTTTCTAAAGATTTTTAGAGATGTATATGCGAAAATCCCTTTTATCGGTTACTAGATTTTTAGCGGGTTTGTTTTCCTGATGTCAGTCCTTGGGACCTGGTCGTTAGAAAGGCGAGCCAATCGCATGTTTCTACCATCCCATTGGACAAATCTGGTTTTCTGGCACCGCCTGGATGACGACACAGGTGCGTGGAAGCCGATTTATTTATGCCAATTGAAGACAATTTACTTATGCCAAATGGCTCAAATGGGGTCGAGGGATTCTGAAATCCTTCTCCGGTTAAAGTATTGAATGTTAAAATTCAAATATTAGTCTTATAATTGGCACAGGAATAATGTGACGGGTGGCAGCAACAAAAGGAGGAGTAAACGTGGGCACCAAAAAAGAAGAGGAAATCTTGAGGCTTTTAAATCAGAAATTTGAATTTAGGGCACTTTTAGTACGGATTTGAATTTTTTGAATTTATTATAACAATGAACTCTTTTAATTCATGAATATAAAATTGATAAACTATTGGCTGCAACAACATCCAAGTTGTTACTAATATAAGTGTCCATACTTCAGCCAGAACCCGTAAACTTCTAGTCTCCCTTTGTTTGCATAATAAGTCATTACCTGAGGTTCACTGACGGAATAGCTTATATTAGAATAAGAAGTGAGTGTTTCAATTTGATGGTTTCGTAGGGCCCGCTAACAGAATAAGAAGAATAAGTAATTCTTAAGTCTAAGATAGGATGGCTTATTCTTCTTATTCTCCGAATACGTTAATTCCACTTGTCAAGATAAAATTAAACTTATTCTCCTCTTATTTGTCCTTGTTCTTCTCTTATTCTTGAATCAAAGTGGTAGACAATATTTTTCTTTCGATAAATGATTAGGCATATGATTAGATGGGCGTGTGAAATGACGAGATGGACTGACCGTGTAGAGTTTTCTCCGCTTAAATTCTAGCTCAGGTTGATTTAGACATATCTAACCTCGCTTAAAAGTTTAAATTAATTCTTCTACATAATGATTATCCATTAATATCTGCACAAGGTAAACAATTTTGAAGTTATTTAGTAAATTCGAGTATACCCGCCTCAGTTTAACCAGATAACCAAAAATCTAAAACAATGAGAAGCAACAAATTTATCGAATCACTTGGTAGAACCTGATTGCGTTTATTGAACTCCGCAGGAGTTGAATTCAAATACAAACAGTCCATTCTGATTTCCGACTACTCGATTCTATTCTCAACTCACCCATCCTATTCAATCTACAACTGACGGCACTAGTTTAGGCTAGAACAACAAAATAAGAGTAATGCTTATTGCAGCATGCACGGTGGAGTGTCGGATCATAAACGAAAATCTAAAAGTGTTCACTATTCGAGTCAAATCTAAAAATTTCGGTTTGATTTGAAATCAAACCGAATTAAGAAATTTGATTTGGTTTGATTTTTCTTGTTCATGAATCAAAACAACTTGAATAAACCGAATTACGTTAAAATAATATAATGTAAATATTAAATTATTAGAATTAAGTGTGCATGTATATAAATTATAAGATATAAATTTTAAATTATTTTTACATAATATCTTTAGATCGTCATCTTGTATAAAAAAGACGTTGAGTCCTTAATACAATAAGATGTAAATTATAATAGTCTATTTTGAGACTTAAACTTCCAAACAAATTTCAAGTAATGTTTTTTTTAATAACTATTTTTAAAAAATAATGTTGAAGTGGATTATTTAACTATAGTGACCTATTATAAGGTTCAAACCGCAAAACAAACTGAACCAAACCAAATTATTTCGATTTGATTTGGTCCGAATTCAAACTATTATGGTTTAATTTGGTTCGGTTTGCCTCTCTATTTCAGTTTGATTCGATTTTTAAAATTGTCCTTAAATCAAACTAAACCGTAAACACCCCTACGTAAATCCGACTGCATGGAGCTTGAACATGCATGATCCCTTTTTCAATATTTTCTGACTGATCAAAGATCGAACACTGCATCAACGTGATTGGACGGCAGTGCTGAGGCGAGGACGGTGCAATCCTCCTGACGGATCATAAGATCATCCAAACCAAGCATCGGATGATCCTATTTCAGGACATCTTTTGCATTAGCCAGGTTCATTCCACAAATTTTGGTGGGGGGCTAGTCTTTATATTACTGAGCTACTGACCAAAAAATGGATCACAGAAACACAGTCACAAATCTAATGAAGCGGCAGGAGGTGAAAGTGTGCCGCTAGTACTGTGAAAGGTCTCAGACATTAACATCATTCCAACAGAGCAAAAAACAGACAACAGGAAATGTCCACAGCCTCTGGGTAACGAACAAAACAGACCATTCCAACCCCCGGTTTAATAACTCTGAGGAATGTCCCCCCGCCCTCTCTCCGCGAACATTTAAAATTGCAAACCATGAGAGATCCGTTATTCCGTCTCTGGGAAAGGTTAGCGAACTGTACTGTAACATAGATCAACCTCACACGTCTGTCTCCGAATTAGCTTCTCTGCTTCAGGGTAGCTATCTTCTCACCTCTGACTTCAGCCTGCATTTGTGAAATGAAGCAAATGAGTTGGAATGCTGCCTATGACAATTTCACACTTTTATTGTATGTGCTATTAAAAATAAGGATGATTAAAGCCATGTAAATAGTAATCAGGGTTTATTTATGGGAAAAGATATTTGGTGCTTTTAGTGGTTATGTTGCACCTGTTAAAGTTGACCTGCATTTCACGGGCAATCGATGGGAGCCACTTCTCCCCCCTTAGTTTCTTCAGTTTTGCTACCCTTTCCTCCTCGCTTTTGAGTGCTGCCTGTCTTGCTGTATCCCTCGCTTCAAATGTAGCCAATGCTTGTTGCGATGCGTTTCTAGCAGAAACCACAATATCATCACCATTAACAGTGACAGATTTTACCTGGTGCCTAAACTGCGGTTATGGTGAAAGTAGGCTTTGTTAGCAAACAATAAAATGCTAAAACATAAGGCATCAAACAACAAACACAAACCTTCTTTGACTTTTCATCGATCTCCTCTCCTGGAATAATCTGTGGTCTCTTTCGTGGTTGTGCATGAGGATCTGGTAAGAGTTGTGTGTTGAGTGACTTTTTAATGTCAAATGGTTATTTCAACAAACATCACTGCATATGGTTTTCCATTTTTTTGTTTTTTTGTCCAAAGGCAGTATATGGCCATTAATGTATACCAATAGGATCCAATATTATGCCTCGAGGAGATTTCCTAAACAGTCTGACGCCACCTTCAGTTGTCTGCGGCCTCTCACTTGGAATGGGTGTAGGATCCCTTACCATCACAAGACTCTTGTCGAGGATATCATCCAGGAACTTCTGTGCCTGTCATGTTAAGTATCAAGGCTGTAAATATCACAAAGGAATACCCAACTCTTGGGCCATTAGAGTGTGTTATATTGTCAGGGCATTTATCATTCTATCAAACATCACAACATTCATTATCTTGTCTACGATAATACATTATATATGCAGCAAAGGAGGAATTAGAAAGTAGAGTATGAGACTGTCCACATCCCTGAGCTGAAGTCACAACCCAACATCTAGGTTTTAACAATTGATTTCCTCGTATCCATGAGACCATGCTGATCAACATCATATTCGGCAATCAATAACATAACTGACTTTTTCTTTTCTATTTTGGTCATCGCCTACAAAGGTAGTGTAGAAAAATCATATCGAAGCCAAAACCAAAGGACTAAGGCACATACAAGGCTGATGTACTTCACCATGTAACTAAAAATCAGACGCTCACCTTTTTATGGAAAGAAACAAAGAAAATGTTACAAATGCCTGATCTTCATGCTCAAGTCTTGATGTGGAGAAAACAAATGAATTGTTTAAGATGCTTGATTTGCACACAAAAAGAGGAAGCATAAATAACAGATTCATGCTTTGAAAATAAAACAGTTGTTTTCTTGTATTTCATGGCCTAGAAGAAACCAATTGAATTAATTATGGTCTTTTCCTTCCTAAGCAACACTATGAAATCATACTTCCTGTAGAAGAATTCATGCTACTCAAACTCTAACAAGAGAAACTTCACATAAGTGCAGTTTCAAAGTAGCTGCAGGAGAAAATACGAACATGAACAATGCTTGCACTGACATGTCTTCTAGATGCTCATTTCATAGTCAACGTTTTGGAATTTGGAAATGTGTTGGGAATTTTTATAATTTTCTCATTTTTCCAGTACTCCTGCTTTCAGATGTTCATCATTTACCACCAAATCTCAATTTACAAATATCAGCAACAAAGCTACTGTATTAGAATTTCTTAGTCAACTTGGTTATCCTAGGGTGGACTGGAATTTGCACTAAATGGATCAATCATCCTCGTTCAATTTCATGCAATTTTCTCTTTAAGGATGCAAGAAGGCAATGCTCCTAGGCATAAATTCATTTTTGAATCAATAACTCAAAATGAAGCTAAGATAATCACAAAGTGAGAAAGGGCAACTTCAGATTACTTTGCAGTGGTAAAATAGCATAGCTAAACCACATATTATTAGCTGATGAATCGCGGTAGGAAAATAGAATTGTGGTGGATAGGATTAACCAGAAAGTATAGATTATTACATCTTGGAAACTCAAGTTTTTGTGCAGCCTTTATTTCAGTTCTGCTTTAATAATTGCCTGCCAGTAGGTAGAAGCTGAATCTTCACCCAGATGAATTTCAAGACAAAGCAGGAACAATGCAAGTGCAGAAACAGATAAGATTAACGTAATAAATGAAACTGAAAAACAGTGAATTAAGGAGAGGTGGGTGCGTTTGTGGCACAGTGTAAAATCTGTTGCATGCAAAGGTTTTCCAGAAAAGTTTGTCGTAATAAATGTTTGGGGACTCAAAACTTCAGACAACCGAGAAACATGCCCACCGATTAACTTCAGATCCGATCTTGGCATCCACATTACAATCCACTTTTCTGGAAAATCTGTGCATGTAACAGATTTTATGTTCTGCCAAACAGATCCTCAGTGCAATAAGCTCAGACAGGCTGAAGATATGAATAGAATCCACGTGCACACATAAGGCGAATATGCAGGCCTACTTATGCACCACACACACATTGATATAAGCACGTAAACCCTGGGAATCCCGAGTATCCATGACCCACATGCCCCCAATTCAGCACTAGGCTGGTTAAAGCGCACCACTTCCACTTCCTGAGGAGAGGGTTGTAGCCAACTACACCACAAGACATGGGCTACTTATTCCCAAATCTGGACATACCTGACCATTCAGAATAGGCATGTATGTAGAGTGGTCTCATTTCAATTCTACTAGAACAGTAAATAGCAGACTGCTTTACGATCTTAGGATTATCAGTGACCCAGCAAATTCCCTGTGACAAGATGCGTCGTGCATATCTGAAGCATCAGTTGATTGATCACTTACACGACCCCTTACGCAGTAAAATCCGGGGAGGGAACATGGATTACCTTGCGTAGTAAGAGGTCATAGCGCAATAACCCATCAAAAAAAAAAAGTCTGCTTTCTGTTTGATAAAATGCCTAAAGAGCTACTCATTTTTCAAAGGAATGTGCTGCCATCTCTTCCAAATTTTATTCTCCAAGGCCTCTTTGTTCGTGTGGCTCCAATTTGTACAAAGCAAAACACCGTAAAATGCTGTAAAACACCGCATTTTCGTGAGGCATAAAATACGGAGTTTTATGACATTTTACGTCAAACCAAACGACCCATCGATTACCCGCAGCATCACTACCAAACACCACAAACACGGCAGACCCAATTCACAGAAGAGGTATCAGTCCCGCCGAGGTGGAGGGGCTCAGAGACGAGGGATTACCTTGACATGGTAGAGCTTGCGGCCATGGGATTTCTGCTTCGGAGAGTCCTGCTGCTCGTCGTCGGGGTCGGAATCGCTGCCTTCCGCAGTGGAATCGCCGGGTTTCGAGCGGCCGTTCGGCTTTGCGCCGAAATCCACAGATGCCACCGAATCGATCGCCGCCCGCCACGCGGCGTCGCCATCCTCCTCGCCGCTGCTACTGGAATCGTCTCCACCCATGTGTTCGCCGCTCCCCGTCCCTGCCGCCGCCCTCTCCGATTTCCCTTTTATGGGATTGGCTGACTGGGCTACCTTACCTGGAAAGGAACGCTAACTGGGCCACGGCAGTTAGTATTACTCCTATTTTCTATCCATTGGGCTCGAAGAAAGTGGATCCAGTTGCAAACTTTTATCTGTTGTCCTTAAAAAAAGGTTTTTTTTGCAGATATACCCCTCAAAAACACCATGATTGCATGTATATCTCCAATTCTCACATATTATCATCAATATCCCTGCAATCTTCAAAATGTGCCATTTATGCCACCTTCCCTCAAACTTAGGTTAATTTCAACAAAATATGTCGAAAACATTGCATAAATCATGACATCGTTGGAGGTATCAGGGTTACAAAATGCAAGATGTTAGTATATTGAAGCATATATATGCAAAATATTAGTGAATTTAAGGGCATTTATATCAAACTATTAGATTGAGAGATATAAATGCAACATTTTGAAAATTGTAGGGGTATTGATGATAATATGTGAGAATTGGAGATATACATACAAATACGTTATTTTTTATGAGCATATATGTAAAAAACCCTAAAAAAGGGCTAACTGTAAGCATGGATATGGTGTAATGTATAGAAGAACACGGTTTACACAATTCTGATGCAAAAATTCCAGAAATACCGAAATCGTTTAAGATCGCATCAGATGAAATAAAAACGTTGGAAAAAATGCATGCATGCAACGAGAGATAAGAATATTTTTTATTATTATACAATTAAATATATTTTATCATTTACGTATATTTATGCTACGGTTTAATATTTCCACGCCTTGGTGCACAACAAATTATTTTTGTGCAACATCAACTAAAGTTTTTTTGGTAAAGATTGTTGTCACAATCAAACTTGTCACATCAACTTCAGCCTTCTTTATTTGACACTGGTTTCCCTTATCAGCGGATTGGAGGAAGATTCAGAAAAGATTTCCTTCGGCGAGAAGTCACCCTACGCTTGCAAGACGTCGGGACCCGTTTTGGATTCAAAAGCCTCCCGCGGGAACCTATTCACATGGGCCTGACTGAAGAATCTACTGGGTCTTGAAAGGAGGCATGAGCACCTCCTAACGGGCCGGCCCACTCAGTAAATGGGCTACACTAAATCGGACCCTCTCATATTTCTTGTAAAATATGTATATGCAAAATATTTTTATATAATCATTGCAGTGTAGAGTGTTACTCTTCTCCATGTGGACTGATCTTTGAGGCGTAGTCGTTGGAGTGGGCCAAAGAAACATCAATCTGTGCTGTATGTATGAGCCTTGCCGGGGGTAGCCCGTCACGGCCTTAATCCTTGGCTAGCTACCTCACATAACAGTTCACTAACACCCACATTGTTTTCACTTTTGGAGTTGTTTAGATGAGCAATATTTGCTGCACTGCTTATGGTGCAGTGCTGCATTCTATATGGGTATTTAAAAAAAATACTAAAGAGATCATTGATTACATGAATTTTTTTAAAAAGACTATTTTTTGTAGTTTGCTAAGCAGATGGTCCAAATTTTTTAAAAAAATGAAATTAAAAAATATATACAGCTACAACCGTCCGATCGAACCATCAAGTTACCAGCGCACGGTGACCAATCGCACCGCAGCAATTATTACTCTGTTTGGATTACGGTAAGATAAAGGAATCTTTTGATTTCTATTTTTTAACTGCATTTTTAAAGAACAATAAAATGGGAGGATCGTAAATGAGTAATCGTGATTTTACAATTTTACGTCAATTCGGATCAAAGAAATCCAAAATTTTCAGACTTTTCGTATTTCAAGCTGTTCTATATCGAATAAAACGATCCTTTAGCACCACTTGAGTCTCAGGGTTAGAGCTGTAAGCTTGGCTGGGCCTCCATGAAATCCGGTCCAACACTTGATTAAGTTGGATTAGGCCAACATTTAATCCCACCAATTTAGAGCCTGTAGCACCATGAATAATACCTGCAGACTCAGCTATCGGATCTGAATCAATTAAATAATTCGATTGACTTATCTCTTGATCTCTTTTTAAATGAAAAGCCTTCTAAAAAATTTTCCTGTTATTTGGCAAGGGCGTGGTGCCAGATTATTTCTTTTGGTATGTATGATTATTTCTTCGGATATTGGCTTAAGTAAAAAATTGTCGCATAATTAGATGAAATATCAGTACTGCATGAAATTATTTTTCTATAAGAAGAAAACATTGGCCTTTGTCCCAAATCCTACCATGATCTCTTGTATACCTGTAGATATCCAGCCTATATATGCACAAAAGAGTTAGTTTTCGACGATCAAGTCAGTTCCGAGATGACGTCCGAGGCGATAATCAGGAGCTTAAGTTTTATGTTAGAGAATTCTTAGAGTGTGCCTAGAATTGTTGGGGGGAGAACTGTTTTTATAGGGGCCGACTCTCAAGGGCCGGTGAGCTTATCTTCCTGACACGTACTCCTTTCTCAGTGGTTAGGCGAGATGTATGAGCCCTATGGCATCACGTGGCGGGACCCCGTGGACTATTGGGCCAGGTCCGCGTATCCGGCCTCGCGCTTGGGTGGGCCTCGGAGAACAACCTGGGCCCTTAGCTGGCCAGAGACCTGGGCCGGCCTAATCGATCGGGTCCTAACTGGGCCCGTGCTCTTGGGCTTCATCACCTTTCACCTCCTTCTCCTTTTAACTTTCACCCTTCACAGT
The DNA here is from genome assembly GCA_030544215.1 of Zantedeschia hybrid cultivar. Classification (NCBI taxonomy): domain Eukaryota; kingdom Viridiplantae; phylum Streptophyta; class Magnoliopsida; order Alismatales; family Araceae; genus Zantedeschia; species Zantedeschia hybrid cultivar. Next base: position 19,705,016 of record JARZZO010000010.1, on the reverse strand, counting down.
TCACTTATATCCATCATGATGTTGATATTTTTTTCTTTAAAAATATTGATATCAACGTCAATATTATATAAAAAAGGATACTTCAACTAGACGGGACATTAACATTCTGGTTTTAGTATGCACACAATGTGTCCTAGCTATACCATATTGGTATACATGAATAAATAAATAAATTATCGCGGAAGATTCAGGTCTGGCCGGCTGGAGTCCAAATTTAAGCTTTTGACGTTGGGCCATGGTTTGGCCAACAACGCTCGAGTTCAGTCTTGGTCGGATCCAACATGGACCCGGTCTATTTGCAACCCCAACCCTGTCAAAATCCCATCCTATCAAAACACAGAAGGTCCTAGGACCTATTACTTACTGTTCGCCCCTATTTAAAAAAAAATGTAACATGAGCAAACTCCTAGTCCTAGGGGGACTATAAGATCACCGATGTGCACCTTTGACAACGGCGTTTCGATATCTCCTTTTTTTTTTTTATGTTAGCCTTTTCAATATCTCTTACTTCATGTCTTGACAGAATCTAATTTATAAGGTGTTACTTGATTGACATCAAACATCCTAAAATACTATAAAATGTGTGTTTTTGTAAAATATTAAATACCATATATTTTATGTGGAATCAAATGACCCCTAAATATCCATTTGTAATGTTCAGTCTTTAAAGTGGTAATATTTTTCGAGTGATTGGCTGACTGATCTAGTGATATGTGATTAAGGTGGTCCGCCTAGCAACCTCTTTTGGGATGCAAGGACTAATTCTGGTTGGAGAACATTCAAGTAGGGTGAGATTAGTAAGGTGACATACTGCTAAATGTTTATGGATCGAAATGCATCATTATTGTTCACTACTAGAAGTTATTTCGTAAAATATCATAAAGTAATTTAAAACACCGCATTTTATGTCTCAAGAGCATATTACTTAATGTGAAATATTTTAGGTCAAACTAGACAGCACTTCGGTGATATGATGATTAGATTTGACCTCTTCCTACACAATTAAATGGAGTATGTGGCATGCGTTATGATTCGAAAATTATAATTTTTATTCCCGGCAACATATGAAGACCTGAGTAGCGTTTTTCTTGCCTAATTGTTGTGTACACTACTCTATTTTGTTCGCAGAATAAAGGAAAATAAAATTTTGTATTCTCATAATGAGGTCAATTTTAATTTGATTAGAGAAATTAGTTATTTCGCACTACAATTATTTGTTCTTAAATTTAAGTGAATAAGAAATTCCACTTAACATTTAAGAATTCGACATTCCGCTTTAGATTCTGTCTCACCACCAGAGTAAAACACTCCTTATTCTGGATTAAACAATTCAATATAGCTAACTCTGTCGTATCATTCTACTGTCAAAAGTGGGTGCAGGAACATATAACATCCCCTTGCGCCTACTTATGTGATGGCCATTTATTTATAACTAAGGTTAACTTTCTGACACAGACTGATCACGGGGCCTCCTTTTGGGCAGTAGATTAGGCCTTTTTTGAATGAATTCTGTAGCGTACAAATAACCACACAAAAAAATGTGTCACTAGTACACTTTCACCCCTAAAGATGATGAATATTTAGTAAATTCAAATTTAGCTTAAAGATGGCCACTTTCAATAAGTTGAAATCGATGGGAGCTAACTTGAATATGCTATATTGTCATTACAATATTGGGAGCCGGTAGTTCAAGCTAAGCTGAAATGAGACCGAATTAATCCATTCAAACTGATTCGACCAGTTTATAATCTTCAATATAACTAAACCAAATATGAGATGCGCCACCTAGCCGTGAGTTGATATCTTCGATGAGATTTTCCTTGCGCTTCGAAGACAGCCAAATTTCAAAACGCGTCTCGGTGATAACCATGGTTTGAACTTTGAAGGATGGCCTGCAAAGGCATGAAAGTTTCAACCATAATAGGGAAGCACCGTGTGGCAATTGCTGCCGTCTCAATGAAAATAAAATTTGCGTAGTATAGTCTTTCGTTCATGTCATGTAATTATCTTAATGTGTACAACCATCATAGGCTAGAGTGACTTTGGATTCTATTAGAGTCATTTCAAGTGAGTCCAAAATTAAATTTTAGTTAAGGAAGCCTAACCCGAATTTATTCTTCCTCAAGATCATTCCATTCTGAACGTTCAATTGGACTAACTTTGGATTGACCCTATCTAACATGCTCTCATATTCGGTCTTATATCCATCGAATATACATCTAGATCTGGTTTGTGAGATATGGATAGAAGGTCGAGTATCTATATGGACATATATGTTGGACATGCTAAAGATTTAGAAATAAGATACAAATTTTTTTTAAAAAAATACAAGAATAGGTACACTAATGTATACTTGTAAATATTATAGTGAGATGCGATTGTTGAGTGTTTATAAAGTAGAAAAATAAAATCAAACTATTTATCAAAAGAGACGGCTTGGTGCATACCCGCGTGCCGCGCACACTCAATGCGTGTGAACACGTGTCCCCTGTGAATTCACGCACATCCATTAGGTGTGCGTGCTCGTTGAACACCCTAATCAAAATATTGAATGATGACATTCAAATAAATATCTTGAAGAATTGTTTAAGTACCCATTTTGAAATGTTGAACATAGATATCCAAATGTCATGTCATACATAAACATCTAGCATGATCTTTATCATAAATAAAACTGTTCACCAAACTTTAGATGTACACTTACACGTATGGAACTTTACATTAAAAATTCAATGTGCGAGAAGAACACCTCAGTTCCTCCCGATTGATATCATCTACTTTGCTTCTCTTTATCAGTGGCACTCCACTTCACTTTATTGGTTCTGATGTAGCCGAAACTATCACGACCGGATTCCGAGGCTGGAATCCGAAGTTATGGATCCGGAGCTGGGTCGGATCGGTGCAAGAGACCCGACGGGGATCCGGAAGGCGATGGAGACAGAAACAAAGCCGAAGGTCCGAGGCCGAAGGTGGCTCGGTCAGATGTTGGCTTGTCTTCGGAAGGCGGGGCCAAGGCTCCTTCGGTCGGAGATGCAGCCGGCGCACGGTGTCGAGACCGGTAGGAGGAGTCCGAGGTCGGCGGCCGATACCGACTCGAGGAGGTCGGCAATGATTCGAACCGAATCCCTGCAGGAGGGAAAGAAGAAGAAACCGGTCAGCAGGAGTCCCGGGCTTCGGCCCTTAGGAACCCCCTCCGACGGTCAAGTTAGCTTCTGAAGAAGATTCGATTCAGAAGGCAAAGAGTAGCTTTAATGCTTTTTGGACTATAGTCCTTGAAGGTCTCGGAGGCATAGAATTGCATATCTTTGGCAATAAATAGCAGTGTATTTATAGCAGAGGATAGAGGATGGTTAACGGTGACAGCCGATATAGGACTATGTTCGGGCTTACTGGTAAACCGCCATAGTGCCTAGTCCTCCACCGGAGTGGGCCGGACTCGGCTATCGGGCCGAAGGGGGTTGGGCCACTGATAGGCCGAAGCCTGCTGGGCCTGGGGCTGCCAGGCTGCTCTCGGGCCGTAGGCTGATGGGCCGGGAGCAACGGTGCCGCTTACGGGCCGAGGGCTGTTGGGCCGCTGATGGGCCGAAGGCTCCCTGAGGGCCTTGTACTGCTGCTGCTGGGCTGAACTGGGTTTGGGCTTGTTTTAATGGGCCGAATCGGATTCTGCCTCATCACATAGCCCCCCACTCTCGTCTTCCTCAGTTCTGAGATAGCGAGAGTAAAATCCGAAGCCTCCTCGGAAGAGTAATACGGTATGTGCTTCATTTGAAACCTTTGCTTTGTAGAAAAGTTGCCTTGGGTCGGCCGAGGGCTGGTGAAAAAACAGCCTCGTCTGAGGCCGGGACCTTTTCGGAGATACCTTCGTCTTAGGCCGAGACTTGGTGTATATATGGAAATGATCTCCGTTTGCTTGCTTCACGACATGTCTTTGAGTAGATAGCCGAATTTTGATTATGTATGTGGCCGAAGCCATGCCGCTCCCGATACGGTTTACACGGACTTAGAGAATACAATGCCGCTTCCCGATCGGTACGGGTTATTTGCGGACTTAAATATACTTTGCCGCTTCCCGATCCGAATTATATGGCCGAAGCCATTCGTTGGATCGAGGTACCTGCGGGCTTAGAAAAATCATGCCGCGTCCTGATCCGGAAGTACATGGCCGAAATCATTCGTCGGATCGAAGGACCCGCGGACTTAGAAGAGCCATGCCGCGTCCTGATCCGGAAGTACATGGCCGAAACCATTCGTCGGATCGAAGGACCCGCGGACTTAGAAAAGCCGTGCCGCGTCCTGATCCGGAAGTACATGGCCGAAACCATTCGTCGGATCGAAGGACCCGCGGACTTAGAAATGTACCGTGCCGCTTCCCGAACCGGTACACATGGCCGAAGCCACTCTCGGTTCAGGTTACCTGCGGGCTTAGAAAACCATGCCGCTTCCCGATCGGTACAGGTTACTTGCGGACTTAGAAATATACCGTGCCGCTTCCCGAACCGGTACACATGGCCGAAGCCACTCTCGGTTCAGGTTACCTGCGGGCTTAGAAAACCATGCCGCTTCCCGATCGGTACGGGTTACTTGCGGACTTAGAAATATACCGTGCCGCTTCCCGAACCGGTACACATGGCCGAAGCCACTCTCGGTTCAGGTTACCTGCGGACTTAGAAAACTATGCCGCTTCCCAATCGGTACGGGTTACTTGCGGACTTAGAAATATACCGTGCCGCTTCCCGAACCGGTACACATGGCCGAAGCCACTCTCGGTTCAGGTTACCTGCGGGCTTATAGTAGTTTATGATTTCTTAAAAAGGAGATTGTTTATTTATGCCTCCCGGATATATTCCGGGGGATTCATTTACACGTAGTGCCTAAGGTACTGCATACTTCAGGTACGAGGGAGAGGTTGGTCCGAAGGGGTTTCCAATTACTAATCCCCTGGTCGGACCTTTCCTCATAAACCCCTCGGTCGTCTTGGAGGCATGGCATCGGAAGAGACGGGGTCTCTCCGGACGTTGCCGTATTGCCCCGAAAAACCTCTTGGTTCGGCCTCTGTTGAGGTCGTTATTACCGGTATTGCGGCAGTTGGCCTCCTTTGATGAGGCGATCTATCTCTTCCCGAAGGTGCCGGCATTCGTCAGTCGTATGGCCGATCTCGCAGTGATATTCGCAGTATTTGCCGAGGTCCCTTCGGCGAAGATCAGTCTTTATATGCTCCGGTCGCCGGATCATGCCCTTCACCTCCATAAGCATTCGGGAAGGGGGAGCAAGTAAGGGTAGGTACCGCGGTTGTGGGTCCCATCGCCTCTCCCTATCCCAGTCCTCCCTGCGATAACGCTTTCGGGAGGGCTCTTGATCTTCGGACCGAGATCGGACCACCTGGGGGGCAGGCGCCGAGGCTGCTTCGGCTGTGCCTTTACCTCTGGACATCATCAGGGCCTCCCGGTTGATATATTTGTGGGCCCGGGCTACGAGGTCTTGGAAGGTAGGGGGATGACGTTTCCCGATGGAGCCGAAGAGCCCTTCGTCCCGGCACCCGCTGATCACGGGCGAGACCGCGATCGAGCTGTCGAGGCTCGGGATTTGGGCAGCCTCGGTCCGGAACTTGGTGAAGTACTCCAGGAGAGTTTCGGTGGGGCCTTGCCGAATGGCTAACAGGCTGGCGGAGGTTTTGCACTGCCGGGTGGCATCATAAAACTAGTCGATGAATAACTGGCCCAACTGGACTAAGGAGTGGATGGAGTTGGGGGCCAGTGTCTCGAACCAGGTGAGGGCGGTTTTCTCAAGGGTGAGGGGGAAAAGACGGCAACGAACTGCCTCGGCGATCCCTCGGACCGAGAGGTAGGTGTTGAACCTCTGGAAGTGACAGACCGGATCTGTCATTCCGTCGTAGAGAGGGCCCTTCGGCAGCTTGAAATTAGGAGGCACCTCGGTAGCCAGGAGCTCCGCCGTGAACGGGGTCTGCTCCAGGATGTTGCTAGCAAGAGGTGCCCCATATGGCCGAGACACCATCTGTTGCATTTCCTTTCGCATTGCCGTCAGCCGCCGGTCCAGGTCCGGGGCGGTCGAGGTAGCGATTGATTGTCCTCCAGTCCGGCCCGGACGGAATTCCGACGAAGCATAGCCCTGCTCTGTCAGGCGGTCAGCGCGAGGAGCTCGGGCAGGCAGTGCCGAGGGCTCGCTGCGTGCCGTAGTGGTTTCGGCAGGGGAAACCGGCGCAGGAGTTGGCCGAAACCTCGCATCTGGGACCGGACAGAGTGGAGGGAGTGGTACTTGTTGAGGAAGCTGGCCCAGCAGTCCCATGCGCTGGGCGATGGCGGATACCATCTCCTGAAGAGGCGCTAGGGAGGTGACGGCTACGGCCAGCGCAGCCACTTGCTGCTGGAGCAATCCCACCCAGTCGTCTCCCGTGGCGTGCGACTCTGGTATGACTGGCAGAGTCGCGCCTGGCGGGGCGGACGGGGCGCCTTCGGAATGCAGTAAGCGTGATGAGGCTTCCCGCGTCTCTGCTTCGCTTTGTCCGGATCGCCGGGTGACAGGTCGTTGAGACATAACTTGTTTGTTTGCTTCCCACAGACGGCGCCACGTGATGTAGCCGAAGCTATCACGACCGGATTCCGAGGCTGGAATCCGAAGTTATGGATCCGGAGCTGGGTCGGATCGGTGCAAGAGGCCCGACGGGGATCCGGAAGGCGATGGAGGCAGAGACGAAGCCGAAGGTCCGAGGCCGAAGGTGGCTCGGTCAGATGCTGGCTTGTCTTCGGAAGGCGGGGCCAAGGCTCCTTCGGTCGGAGATGCAGCCGGCGCACGGTGTCGAGACCGGTGGGAGGAGTCCGAGGTCGGCGGCCGATACCGACTCGGGGAGGTCGGCGATGATTCGAACCGAACCCCTGCAGGAGGGAAAGAAGAAGAAACCGGTCAGCAGGAGTCCCGGGCTTCGGCCCTTAGGAACCCCCTCCGACGGTCAAGTTAGCTTCTGAAGAAGATTCGATTCAGAAGGCAAAGAGTAACTTTAATGCTTTTTGGACTATGGTCCTTGAGGGTCTCGGAGGCATAGAATTGCATACCTTTGGTAATAAATAGTGGTGTATTTATAGCAGAAGATAGAGGATGGTTAACGGTGACAGCCGATATAGGACTATGTTCGGGCTTACTGGTAAACCGCCATAGTGCCTAGTCCTCCATCGGAGTGGGCCGGACTCGGCTATCGGGCCGAAAGGGGTTGGACCGCTGATGGGCCGAAGCCTGCTGGGCCTGGGACTGCCGGGCTGCTCTCGGGCCGTAGGCTGATGGGCCACTGACGGGCCGAAGCCTGTTGAGCCGGAAGCAACGGTGCCGCTTACGGGCCGAGGGCTGTTGAGCCGCTGATGGGCCGAAAGCTCCCTGAGGGCCTTGTACTGCTGCTGCTGGGCTGAACTGGGTTTGGGCTTGTTTTAATGGGCCGAATCGAATTCTGCCTCATCAAGTTCAATTATTTTATTTACTTTAATAGGAAAAATCAAATCTTTAAAAAATAGAAAGCTTTACAAGTGTACTAATAGGATAGATAGGGGGGATTATCATAAGTGTAGAGAAAGTAGATTGGATCTCAATCTAGTTCTAATTCCTAATGTGAATGGGGAGAGGAGAAGAGAGAAACTAGGATTTCCCCTGGGGCAAGTTCCCCATTTAATTAAAGTTAACATCCAGGACAACCAAGCTTTCGAGTACCATTATGTTAGCTTTCTCTCAAAAAAAAAGAAAAAAAAAGGTACTATTACGTTAGCTACATGTCGGATTCCGAGACCAATAAATAAGTCATCTAATCCGAAATTAAGGCGCGGATATCCCATCTGCCGGTCGGATTATAGTAATCCCAACCCCCCCAAATATAATATGAGCAAGTAAACCCCACGCTTAAGTGGGTTCTCGGACCTAGTCACCTAACCCATCCACCGTGGTCTAAAAGACGTCAGAACCATAGTTTAGTGCCCCATGTTTATTATATATACAGGAGATAGCTAGTGGGGAAGTTAGGCCATCATAGTTCAAGGGAACAGGTCACATAATGCCCAAAGGTGGTAGAAGAGGCAGCACAAGACAAAACCGTCCCTATATTTTAAGGCCCCCCACCTCGTTGGGCTATTGACCCGGGCAAATGATGTTGTCTACGTCTGCTTAAGGAGCCTCTTCTTGGTTGAAGACAGCCGTGAGAGCATCAAAGTGGACGAAATGTAATCCAATTCCCTGCCGCGCAAGGGACAAATCCAGAGAACCCCATGGGAATTTGGCTAATGATTGAGCAGTAGAAGGAGGAGTTCTAGAGACATGTTTTGTTTCTTGGACGAAGCATGGGAAGAATCAGAAGCAAACGCAGGCTGGGGGGCGAGGCATCTTCCCCTGGCAGCATATTCTCGTATTTCCTTCGGACTTGGAACTCCAAACTTAGAAGCGTCTGGGGGTCTCCACATGGCTGGCTAGGGGCCAGTAAGGAGCCGCGACCACCAAGAGGATGGTGGGTCTGGTGCTTCTAGAATCGATTTCCTTTGGAGGTGGTGGTGGCTGGGGTTGCAAATGGTAATAATAATTTTATTCTTTGACCGGTTATTAGTTTATGAGTCGGCCAATGGATAATTCTTGTTGATTGATGTGTGTAGTAGATACTATAAAGGGCCAGTAGAATTTTTTTTGACCAAATTCACATTATACATTGCCATTTGTTTCATGTCCATTAATAAATAGTTTTCAGAATTGATAAGATAATAGATACGGTCACAGATGTGTCTCAAGGGATTGTTTATTTCGACGTAAATTAAACAACATAATATGAAAAAAATATTTCACTTTTACATGTTTTCAATCATTTGATACGAGGTAAAATAGTATTAATAGGTAGAAGTCTCACTCGGTCCAAAATAGTCCGTCGGTCGGATCAACAACACGGATATGAGAGAAGATTCGTGGCCACATCCGATAAAGGTGTCATACCACCAACAATGCTCAGTCCATTGATCTAGGTCCATCAAAGAAAATACGTGAGTCTTTTTTTTAGTAGACCTCTTAAAGCAGGTCATCGGAGGCCACTTCCACAAGTGGAATCTGACCTTTTCAGTCCAATCCAACTTTGAGAAGGGCCGAGGCCGAAACAAATTTGGAAACTAACTCGGATACGAATCCCCACAGTTGCCTCCGCAAGGAGACTTAGGCGAGATACCTTTACTAATCGGAACGGTACGAGAAATTGTCTCCCGATCACTATATAAGAACTCCCTTGTTCAACAGGTAATTACTGGTTCAGTTCTCTCTAGTTTCTCTCTGAAATTCCCTGGCTTTCTGATTTAAATATCGGAGGAGAATCCTATGGATTACCACCGAAGGCTTTTAACGGTGTTTTCATTTTATAGGGACGATAAAATCCTTACCTTCTGATTAAGGACGAAAGATTATGATCGTGATGGACGAGATTTCTATCTATCAATTAAATTAAAATATTATTTGAATCTTACCTACTTACTTGGCAGGCTCATTCTCTTATTTTATTTTACAAACAATCAAATAAGTCACTTATTTTAAAACTGATAATTTTAAAACGGACGAATAACAAAATTCTACATTGAAATAAATAACTCCTAAATATGTACCCATCGGTTTCAACTTGTTTGCATCTGCAGTGGTGGCAGCTGAAGCGCGGAGAGCACCAACTAGGAGAAGCCGAAGATGGCAGGCAGGCCGCAGTGGCCGGGTGCACGCGCAATGATCACCGTATGTTCCAAATTGGACGGTCTCGAGTTTTGATGAAGGGAGATCTTGGCCGAGCGTGGGGGCGGCCGGAACGGGCACAGGCTAGTTATCTGCTCCCGCAGCACGACCACATCGTATTAAAGCCTCGGGGAGCGGGCTGGTCCCCTTGGAACGCATCCGATTTGACTCGTGCGTGATACGGCGGTGTTCCGACCCTGGCGCTGCGCCGGGCGCCCGCCCGGGCCGGCAGCGCCAGCTGCGGCACTTTTGCTTTTCCCGTTGTTCCAACACACCTTCTAATCTGACACCCTGGAGAGCCAGACGAGCAAGAACCTGGGCCAGAAGTGTTGTGTTGTGGTAGCACAAACGAGTCGAGTATATTACTCGTAGGTAGTAGATAAGGAGTTGGGAGAGGAATGAGGGTTTGGCTGTGGGGGGAGAATCTGAAGAGGGGAGGGAAGGAAGGATCTGAGGACTGCTCGCCGTACGAACGCGCAAGTTCATGTGTTGTTATGAGGGGATTGGTAGCCAGGTTCGTCGTGACCCCTGAGCTACCTTTTGTTTAGTCAAGTCGTTAACACAATCGTCGCAGTTAAAGTGAGCTGAGGAGGCGTCCTTGGCGCCTCCGTGGGCGGGCGCTTGTTTATGGGGAAAGGAAGGTGAGATTTGTGCTTAGAATCAGTTCAGATATACGTATGCTGTGGGTGGTATAATATTAAGAGGTCTGATTCAGTGGGCTCGACGGCACCATGTGATCGAATGCCACAGTGAGAAGATTTCTTTTATTTTACTCTTTTCATTTTTTAATAGAAGAAAGTAAATAAAAAAGATATTAAAAAGGTCGAATTTAATATTAAAAAGGTATTAATAAGGTTGAAAGAGAAGAGAGGGGAGCACTTGTGCACTACTGTGTACATGGCGGAGGGATTAGGGGGGGGCAAAGAATGTCTCGGGGGGCGGTGGTGGTGTTGATGATGCTGATGCACGCTCGACAGCTTTCGTGGACCAGTCCCCTTTAACCCCACAATCCCACGCTCTGGCCACGCCTAAAATTTCAATGATCTCTCTCTCTATCTCTTTCTCATGTGTGTTCATGGCTGTGTCAGGAAAATTCCTTTTCAAAAAACCAGGCATCCCTGTCGCATAGCTCCTTCTAAAAATTTCGCAAAGTGCCACGCCAAAGGCGTAAAAATAAAGACAAGTAGCAAAAAAGGACTCGCAAAGTAGAAAAAAAGAGGGAACCCCACTCATTCCACTCATCGATTTGCACCAAAAGAGACTTTGGGGTTGGGGGGGGGGGGGGGGGAGCCCCATTCGCAAAACTAAAAAAGGACAGAAGAAAAGCGAGAGAGAGAGAGAGAGTGAGAGGGGGGGGGGGGGAGAACTTACATTTAGAGTTCGGATCTCCTCAGTAGGAAGTTGGTCCGAACTCCCTCAGTACTCACTGGGGGGATCCGAATTTAAAATTCGAAAAATACTTTATCTGGATCTCACTGCATTAAATGCAGCCCCCCTCCCCCAGTGGATACTGCTGGAGTTCGGACCAACCTCCTACTGAGGAGATCCGAACTCTTACATTTAACACCCAATGGGACCAGATTCCTACCTCTCCCTGTGTGGAGTCCGGTTCTTACTAAATGCAAGTGAGGAGGGGATTAGGTAAGTGCGGAGACGACAGCTAGTTTTTTGAGAATTTTTTTCATGAGAAATGAAAAACGTTTTACGTGAAGGGTTGTTTTAAAATAATCCCCTGTCTACGCTTACCATAAAATCCCAACCTCACTTGTACTCAGAGGATCCGGATTTCCCCGTCCACCCATCTCTAGGGTTAAAACGACAGCAAAAATCTAACCCTGAGATCCTCCTTTTTCTCCCTCGTCTCCCCACCCCCGCCCCATACATCTCCCCACTATCCACCCCCCCTTTAAACTTAACGTAAACAAGGGCACCATCGTAGGAAAGAGAGAGAGAGAGAGAGAGAGAGAGAGAGAGAGAGAGAGAGAGAGAGAGAGAGAGAAAGAGAGGGAGAAGAGATAGAGAGAGGGATCCAAGTGATCCTTCTTCCCCTGCTGCACAAGCCAAGGCCATTCTTTGCTCCCCCCTTCCTCCTCCTCCTCCCTTTCACCAAGCAACATGTCCAATTGATGTGTTGGGTCTTGGCGTCTGGTTAAATGGATACCTTGTTTAGGCTAGTTTCCTTCCAGTCAGACCAGCAGTCCTTCAACTCCAGCCGGACGTCCAGCAGCTCCAGGTCCTCCAGGCACGCCAACCAGCAGCGCCGCCACCTCTACCACCACCAGTACACCACCGAGGAGGAGGAGGAAGAATGCTGCAACAACAACAGCAACAACAACAACATCTACATGGATGAAGACGACTTCTCCTCCTCGTCCTCCTCCAAGCAGTACTACTACCCGTACACCCACCATCCGCCCACCAGCGCTACCACGACCACCACGGCCACCCCCACCACCCCCACCGCCACTTACACCACCGCCTCCTACAACACCCCGCCGGCCTCCTCCTCCCACCCCCACCTCACCTTCGAGCCCGCGGAGTTCTCCTTTCCGCAGGGTTTCAACCTCGACGTCGACGTCGATTTCACGTCGTCGGGGAAGTGGGCGTCGGAGCTGCTGCTGGAGTGCGCCCGTGCCGTCTCCGGGCGCGACACCGGGCGGGTGCAGCAGCTCATGTGGATGCTGAACGAGCTGTCGTCGCCCTACGGCGACACCAACCAGAAGCTGGCGGCCTACTTCCTGCAGGCGCTGTTCGCGCGCATGACCTCCTCTGGCGCGCGCACCCTGCGCACGCTGGCCTCCGCCTACGACCGCAACTGCTCCTTCGACTCCACCCGCAAGACCACCCTGCGCTTCCAGGAGGTCAGCCCGTGGTCCACTTTCGGCCACGTGGCCTCCAACGGCGCCATCCTCGAGGCCTTCGACGGCGAGCCCCGCCTCCACATCCTTGACCTCAGCAACACCTTCTGCACCCAGTGGCCTACCCTCCTGGAGGCCCTCGCCACCCGCTCCGACGACACCCCACACCTCCGCCTCACCACCGTCGTCTCCACGCGAGGCGCCGGCGACGCAGCCGCCTCCTCCAGCTCCAGCGTCCACAAGGTCATGAAGGAGATCGGCGCGCGCATGGAGAAGTTCGCCCGCCTCATGGGCGTTCCCTTCAAGTTCCAGGCCGTCTACCATGCCGGCGACCTTGCCGACCTCGACTTCGAGGCGCTGGCAGGCCGAAGCGCCGACGGCGACGAGGCCCTGGCCATCAACTGCGTCAACGCACTGCACGGGGTGGGCTCCGGCGCTCTCCGGGACGCGGTGGTGGCGGCGTTCCGGAGGCTGCGGCCCAAGATAGTGACGGTGGTGGAGGAGGAGGCTGACATAGGCCCCGACGAGGGAGACTACGTGCGGGCCTTCGGGGAGAGCCTCCGGTTCTTCTCTACCTACTTCGACTCGCTGGATGAGAGCTTCCCCAAGACCAGCAACGAGCGACTGGCGCTGGAACGCGCGGCCGGGCGGGCCATCGTGGACCTGGTGGCGTGCGAGCCGGGGGAGTCCACGGAGCGGCGGGAGACGGCTTCCACGTGGTCGGGGAGGATGCGGGCAGGCGGGTTCTCACCAGTCCCGCTCAGCGATGACGTGGCAGACGACGTCAGGGCGCTGTTAAGGAGGTATAGGGAAGGTTGGTCGATGGCGCCCTCCGGCGAGACGGATCCGTCGGCGGCGGGCGTCTTCCTCTCATGGAAGGAGCAGCAGGTTGTGTGGGCGTCTGCGTGGAAGCCGTAGAGAGAGAGAGCACACGTGCGAATACGCAGACTGGATTAATTGGAGTCGAAGCAACACGGACAAGAATGCGTTGCGGGGGGCCCTCAAAGTGGACAATGGAAACTGGAAAGAGCCTACTAATAATTTTTTTTAATTCTGTTTTCCTTTTCTTTCTGTTTTGTTATTTTTCAGCAGGTCCAAGGGAATGCACCTTGTCTATCTTTTTTTCTCCTCCTTTTTCTCGACCTCGGTTGTAGTATGTGGGTATGAGGCGCGAGTCTTGTCCATTTACACAGGCTAAAAAGGTCTGCCATGGGCGAGACTTGCACAGGTTTTCTCGTCCTTCACCGGTTCAATTTGTCTTTCTTTCAGGCTGTCCATCCATTTCAGTATTTCTCTTACAACAGCAGACACATGTGCATCCCAACAGTGAGCTTGTTCATACGGCCCATCTCTCTCTCTCTCTCTCTCTCTCATGTAATATCTATCTATATGTATCTAACAAGCTCTCTTTTCCTCAGCCTGTCACAGGGCACCCCAGGTGCTTACTCAAGTGGTGTCTGTATGCTATCAAAAGTGGGGAAGAGAGGGACTTGTAGAAAGAAAAAGAAAAAGGTAGGGGTGCTGCCGTGGGGGCAAAATTTTCCTCAGAAGGGGAGTTGGCAACGATGGGTTAGGTAGTCTGGTGATATCACGGCGGGAGGGGCATGCAGCTAGAGGATGGCTGCCGGGAAGGGTCGGTATTAAAATGTAAAGGGTCATTGTCCCGTGAGCTAGCTGTGTGGGTGTGTGCGTGGTGGCCCTCTGGTGGGAGATCGAATCGAATCCGTGAAGTTGGATGGAATGGAATCTAACAGAGTATAGTGGTGGTGCCGGTGGTGGACCTGGCTGCGTTGCCGGTGGTAGTGGCTCTCTTAGTGCCCTGCACGACCTCTCTTTCTTTGATGCCTCTGCGCCTCTTTTCCTTATTTTCTCCCCTCCCCTCCTCTCCTCTCTCTTTTCCACAAGCAGGGACCAGGGAATTCTTTGTCATGACAGTATTTTGTAGTTTTGGAGAATTATAATGATGTGTCCATTCATGTTCCCTTCCCTCTCTCTCTCTCTCTGTGAGATTCTGCTACTCCACTTTCTTCTGTGTATGTCTCGGTTCCGGGCACCCATTAGCACGAAGGTGGCGCTTTTGGCCCACGCAGTGGGCTGGAGCGGGGGGAAGGACGATAGTGGGAACTGCTTTTGAGGGGGAGGTCCACCCATCATCTTCGGCTCTCGATGAAAAGTGTATGCACAAGGCTCCGCCGAGAGCACTCTCTCCTGAGCTCCCACACCCCACTCCAGCTGAAAAAAAGGCTAAAGGAGCTCCCTCTCCGGCTTTACCTTCATGTGCTTCAAGGACACAGGGAAGAAGTATTGGTCCTTTTCTTCGTGGCAGGTTCCCCACTGTGTGTGAATGTGTAAACATGTACACAAGGAGCTATTGGCATGTGCTACTTTCCCTACCTGTGTATAAACGAAGATTAACATTGGCGAGTGCTTAGCGGAGAAACGAGATTCTCTAGACCTTCTCTCTGTGCATCAGTGTTTAAAAATCAGGAACTAGGGATCTGATCGGATTTCTACTGATTCTAATTTTTTTAGTGACTCGGGTTATCCGACTCATGAGTTAATATGAAAATATTCAATTAATATTTGTTTTTTTTAATATTAAGTAGATAAGTCTATTTAATTATATATTTTTAATAAATATGAAGATCAAATTATTGTGCGCCTTTAGACTCGTGAGGGGAAAGGCGAATGCGTCCTTCTTGAAATGACGGCATATATCCTATCACCTTTCCCCTCTTATGAGTCTAGTGGCATACAATGACCTGGAGGAAGGAGGTTCAAAAGATCTTGGAGGTGTGAAGGCATATATCCCATCACCCATCTTAGTAGACTTTTCTTCCGTTTTTGTTATATTAATGTACAGTTCTACAAATACCCGAGGCATTGTTGCAATAGACGGGTGGATAGTTGATTAATCAAAATCCTGTAAGTGCAGGAGAGGATGAGACTCAGTAAATTTAGAGAGGGGATTAATTTTTTTAAAATAACTTCTTTTATATACCTTTTTCCATTTCCCAAGATAAGTTTTCTTGAGAAACTTTCTTCCTCCCTTCGCACTTACCTAATCCCCTTTTCACTTGCACTTACAGGAACTGGATTCTGGATAATTCGATCTTTTTGCTTTATATTTTCACCAATTAATGAACTAAGAGACGTAAGATGTTCCCAAAATTAACTCCAGATGAAAATTAAGCCAGCGGGTTCCTGCAGGAGGTGTATAGTTGCTCAAGCAAACATCACACCATTCAGGCAAATACCGAACCATTTTTCTTTCCCAGACATGAAACTATCATATTTAAGTGTATGTTTCTTCTTAAACAAGGTGTTTTACAAGAAGTGGGGAAAAGGACTCCATGAAGGGTGAGGAAGACTCTTTTCTCGCAACCGGCCGTCCATACTCTGATCATGGTCAATATTCGTTAGTCCATCAACTTGCGGTATATGAGTTCGAGCTGTGTTAATCGTCCGTGTGCTTCTTCATCTAAAAGGAACATTTAGTACTATAAAATACCTTCTGTTATACCTAAGCCACATGTACGTAAGAGACGGGTTTAAGGTTTAAACCTTGGTCTCATTGTTGCCTAAACCTCTTAGTGATTTGGACTAATAGAGACCACTTGGCAAGCTTAACCATCTAGTCCAGGAAATTTCTCGAGATCTTATGTTTCATAAATTCCAAAGCTAAGTTCATCGTTTATTGTGATGAGGATGTCCAAAGAGGCAGGCCACATGCACGACCCACTTTTCGTGACGGTTGTTGTGTATTTCTCTGCGGTACAACCTTAGCGACGAAAAATGATGTGAGATGTGCTGATAGGCAGGCAAACTTCCATCAAAGCCTGCAAAACAATCTTAAGCACAGGCACTATGCAGGGCCAAGTGTCTAATATATAACTATTACTTGGTTCATATATGAGTAATACTTACTGCAAGTACAGTGACGCGATGTTAGGAATTCCTTTTCTTTAACTAAAACTTCAAGAGGAAGGAATAACCTTAGCCTCACTTTGTTTGCAGAATAAGTTATTACGTGGGGCCCACTGACGGAATGGCGTATACCAGAATAAGAGATGTTTCGGTTTGATAGTTTTGTGGGGCCCGCTAATGGAATAAGAAGAATAAGTAATTCTTGGGTCTAGGGTGGGATGGCTTATTCTCCTTATTCTCCGAATACGCTATTCTGCACCGGTATAAGTCATTCTGCTTGTCAAAGCAAAATTAAGCTTATTCTCCCCTTATTCTCCCTTATTCTTCTCCTATTCTCCAATCAAAGTGGCCCTTAAAGAATCCATCCCTACTGTTCAGCACCAGTCACGTACGTAGCAAAGTATTACTCTTGATATATATAGTAGGGCACCACCCACTGTACTGTGGCTTGTCTCGTGCCTCGCCATAGGAGGGCCCTGCAGGAGCCTCTCCTTGTTCTGAGCCTTGTGATCAGGTGGCCTTGCCCTTTGAAGATTGTGTGATTATAACAGGTTCATACAAGATTCCTTTATCTGGCTGCTGAAGGCATATTTTACCGGTACATGTACAGTTCAGTTGTATAGATAAAGATGAAACGTGTAGCTAATGAGGCAAGACAGTAGGAGAGATTTCTCCGTTAATTAAGTTGACAGAATGGTGGTTGTGAAAAAAAAAAGAGAGCCTGGCATGATCGTTATATCGATTAAACTAGTAACTGAAGCATTATCATAATTAACAGGGAAAAATCAAACACTAGATTTGCAAGGTCCTGATCTAAATCGGCAGCATTCCAGACATCATTTGCACTTATGGATCGATAAGTGTACCTAAGAGTTACGACATATTTTAATTTGAACTCTATCTTATAATGGAAGAGTAACATCGAGTTGTCTCTGTTAAGAATTTTAGGAATATCTGGAGCGGAAGCCATCCCTAACGTGGAAGAAGACGATGTCGGAGTCAATCTCCACGAGCGACGAGCCTCGGACAGAAACGTACGAATCCCGGACGAGGAGACGGTGTAAACCCTAACACCTTCTCTTCTGGTTTCCTCTCTCTATATCTCTTGATGCGTCTGACCTAATAAAGAGTCACAGGCTTCTTTTATAGAGAGGAGGGACCAGTCCCGTTCAAACTACTAATGGATCCTACCCATTACAGGATCTTAATGGGCATTTAATGGGTTAAGTTCAATAATTTTATTCCATTAATTAGATGTTTAATGGTGTGCATGTGTACAACCTAGTAAACACAAGTGGACCATTAATTAGGTAAAAACCCAATAGTCTAGTATGTCACGACCCCTCAATAGTAGTATTCAATGATCCAACTAACAACCCCCCCCCCCATCCCCCACATTCTCACCCTTTTGTGTACTTCTCTTTTGATAACTTCTGGCTTTTGTTCCAATCTTTCGTGCTGATAACTTTTTATAACTTAATTTTTTTTCTGTCATGACAATTTTTCTCTCTATGAATATTAATGTAACGTGTTAAGAAGTCTCGATCCTTCACTTTTATAATAGTAATAGATGAGGAGAAATGGTCAAGTTCTACAGTCATGGCATTTTTTACTTTACTCTCTCCGTAAAAAGCGAAAGAAGTAAAGTGAAAAATACACCTGATATGGGACTCGACCTTACAGTGTGGTCGAGCTCACTGAATCAAACTTAAGATGGTGCTTCTTCCGAATCTTCATTGTAGAGTTATAGTGCTTCTTCCGAATCTTTATTGTAGAGTTACCCTTTGAGGGACCCAAAACAATATGCACTCTCGAACTATCAGACCATGCCGCCAGAAAAAGACTATGAGATGGCGACCGATCTCAATTTTGATACTAGCAGTAGGGCAGCTTAATCACACACATACAAGAAACACGGATGGAAACATGTCCCTACATACTGGCTTCCATTCGTACGTCTTCCCATGTTTTCCTCATTCCTCGACTTCCCCTCCATAGCAGCCATGCAGAAAAACCTAAAATATGTATCCAAGGAGGTAGTTTCCTCGATAACAGCTCACTTGTTCTCTACCTCAAACGCAACTGCAGTCTTTGGACTTGCATGCGTAGCACCGAACGTTGAGTTCGTTACATATATTACCAGAGAGG
Source organism: Zantedeschia hybrid cultivar (assembly GCA_030544215.1). Classification (NCBI taxonomy): domain Eukaryota; kingdom Viridiplantae; phylum Streptophyta; class Magnoliopsida; order Alismatales; family Araceae; genus Zantedeschia; species Zantedeschia hybrid cultivar. The sequence continues at coordinate 19,686,345 of JARZZO010000010.1, read as the reverse complement.
AAGTTTCCCCATCAAAAACTGAGCTTCTAGTCTGTGTCAAGTCGAGCCAAAACATTGTTGCACTGTGCGATGTGCAGAAGGAAGTCGTCGGGCTTGTTATTTTGTAGACAGTACTAGGAGGGCATGTGAAATATGATGGCCTATCCTAAAACGAAGTTACTCTTCCTTTTTACGTACCATGTGTTCCTCGTTCTTGGCCGTGTCTTTGGAAGCGCCATGCAGAAGAGCCAGAGATTTGTGTCCTGACAGGAAGGTTCCTTCGCCCCAGTTTAGACCTTGTTTCTCTCTCTCTCTCTCTCTATCCCACTCAAAGCGTGCATAATTGAGTGCACTGTAGAACGGTATAAGTTTATTAGCTTGTTGGTTTTTCCACGATAAGAATTTGTTTCTGTTCTCCCTGTGCTTTGGTACCCAAATTAAATACCTTCGTCAGATGGCGTACTTGATGCAGGAATGGTTCCAAATTGAGATCTCTTGAGAGCACGATCAAACTTATAAGTCCGATTAGTGCATAGAAGAGGCAGTGGGGTCTGTCGAACTGCTCAACTAGACGAGAACATGATTTTTTAAAATCCTTCCTCCCCCTATCTCCTTTTTTCTCTCTGCATTCATCAGACTCAATTTGATCGTGTTCTGAGAAGAGATCCCAATTCAATAACGTCTCGTAGAACAAACTTGGGAAGCATGCATTGTGTTCCTTCATTTTGAACAGCATCCATTTTGTTGCGAGTTGTGATTCCCTCAATACCCTACGGAGGGAACTCAGGCAGCAGTGAGAGGAGGCCCTCAAAAATCACATGAAAACACTTCGTTTTGAAATCAAAAAAGTTCTATAGAGAGGACTTTTATGTAAATATTCCGCTCACTAGTACTGCCTGAGTTCGGGGAACTCATTCCTTTTGTTGCACTGCCGAGCTCATACAGACAGTTCAAAAGTTCGTATTTATCTCCTTGTGATATCGTTCTCCGTAGTATGGAGGTGTCTCTCATGGAGTGAACAGTACTCAGGGCCACCAATGTTGCAAAAAAAGAAGGTTCATGAGAGAGTACGTACTCCAGTGATTAAAATGTCTTACGTAACATAATCTTTTAATTCAGAGAGAGGAGAGGGAAAAGGATTAGACGACGGAGGAGATTCGCCCTATAAATGTCTAAAAATTGAATTTAGAAAAGTAAAGATGGTTGAGATGAGAGAGAGAGTGAGTTAAAGCTTGAAAAGACAAAAGGAGAGGATCAAAAATTGTTGTGTGTTAAGAAAAACAAGGGTCATAGAATTTCATTGGACGTCCAACCAAAGATCCATTGAACATCTACATGAAATTTTAAACTAATTAAAAAGTTTACAATTCAACTTGTGCTTAATCCTCAAAATCTGTTTCATAACTCAAATTATGAGCATAGCATGGAATCTCATCGTGTCTCGAAATGTTGCCCAGCTAAAGAAATAATTCAGAATCATCTAGGAATCATTCAATTATCATATTTTGAGGAAATTATTTAAAAATTTAACACATAATTTTAACACAAAGTAACAAGAAACTAATAAATTGTAAATGCTGTTAAGTTACTTTAATTAGATTTAGTTATTTTATATTTATAATAAATTTTACTCTTAAATTGTAATCCACATAACCCTTTTAAAACTCAATTAACTTGTAAAATATTTTTGGGAAGAAAATTTGTGATTTAATAGAAAGCTTTCAAAAATTCCAAAGGCTTAATTATGAACTGATTGTAGGAAAAATATAGGTAGAGTAAACGTAATAGATTTGAACTTCAAAAAGACTATTCTCTTAAGAGCAATAATCAAGAGCCAAGTTTGGGAGCATTACATAAGCAGAAGATGCAAAAAAGGATCTACTCTTAACAGCAGATCAAGCAAGATCATTTGCTAACGAGTTTCCACTTCTGGGAACAAAAACAAGAGAGCAATTAAGCAGCTTAAAGAGAGCACGGCAGTCGCTAATGATATTGGAAGCAATCCAAGGGGGATCTTTATTCTTGACCACAGCGTCAATTAGAACCTGTGCGTCACCTTCAATAATAGAGATATTTGGATTATTGACTGCCATCTTCAGGGCTTCAACAGAATAAGGATCGCAAGAGGGTACTTCTTTAGTGAAGTAAGAGGAGATCTCACCAAAATAGTCCCTGATAATAACAGCTAGGGCCCCAGAATGGTTGAAAATGGCACCATCAAAATCCAGTTTCAGAGCACCTAAATCTAGGGGAGACCAGGTTGTCAAGTCGCCAATTAAGGACTGGACTACCCCCACCTGGAGTATCAATGTTAGAGAACCGTAAGTGTAGTTCAGCAACGGCTAGCTTTACAATACTTTCTGGTTTGGATCTCTTACCTTCAAAAATAGCATTACAACGAGCTTTCCAGATATGCCATAGGAGGCTGAAGCAGAGGCACATACACCACCAATCCTTTGGGTGCGATGCGAAGGGAGGGATAAGATCTTGTCAACCAAGGTTCTATTATCCAGTTTAGATAAGTGGTTGAGTGGAGAAGTAAACCACACCAATTGGGCAACCTCACACTGGAAAAGGACATGATTAATGGATTCCTGTTTCAACCCACAAGATTTTCCACACTGGATTGGGATTAGATGGAGAAGCAATCGTGCCTGAATCAGTAATCAATTTATAAGTAGACTTAAGAGAAAAGATCCCACGAAGATTGGTGGCCAGATCAACTTGTCACCAATAAATGTAGAAGATTTGGGTATGTGAATATTAGCTATGGCCAAGGCAGAATCCTCCTAGTTGAAGTTCCTCAAATGGATTCCCCTTGGAGAATATATTGCCTCCAAAGTGGTGCAAAAAGTCTATGACAATCTTTTCCTAAGATTCGACAACTACATTAGATTTTAGTAGATATACTCTCATAAGAATATTGTCCAATAAGGATGTAAATTGGGCAGGTTGGACTGTGTTATGTGATACTTTGGGTCTAATCTAAATTTAAAATAGTCTCAATTTTAGCCCAGCCCAAATTCAGCTCAAGTTTAACCCAAATTCAGCTCAAATTCAATCACTAGTGGGTTGGGTTGGACTGGCCCTATTTATAAATAGTTTGTTAGAAGTATTTTGCTTTTTATATGAATTATTATAAAAGTCAAGAAATTAAATTGGTCCAGCCCATTTTCAACTCAATCCAGTCCAAATCTAACTAATGTCAACCCAAATTTGGTCCAACCTAATTTATATAACTTGAGCCAATTCAATTTCTTTTAATATGAGTTGGGTTAGGTTGGCCCACCCACTTGACATCCCTAGTGCCCAAGGACTCAATCTTAGATCACCACAGACGATCTTTTAGTATTCACGTATGGGTGTCCATTAAATTGATTTTCAGTTCCAATTTTGGGTTGGCTCCCATGTACATTGATGTAGACTGGATCTATCACGACCGGATTCCGAGGCTGGAACCCGAAGAAATGGATCCGAAGCCGGTTCGGATCGGTGTTACTGAGGCCCGACGGGGATCCGGAAGGCCGAGGAGGCGGAGGCGAAGACGAGGGTCCGAAGGCCGAAGGGCGCTTCGGTCGATGCAGGCTCGTCTCCGGGAAGTCGGGGCCGAGGCTCCTTCGGCGGGCGAAGGGGCGGCGTGGATGAAGCTCTATCTGGCTGTATTGCCGACAGGCAATGAAACCGAAGCCGACGGTCTGAGGCCGGAAGGGTCTCGGACTCGGCTTGCTCTTGGATAGTGAGCCCAAAAGCCCTTTTTGTCGGACGAGGGGACAGCGCGGGGCCGAGTCTCCCGTTGCGGGGCAGCCGTCGCACGGCGTCGAGACCAGGGAGAGGAATCCGAGGTCGGCGGCCGAGACCGACTCGGGAAGGTCGGCGATGATTCGAACCGAGCTCCTGCAGGAGGGAAAGAAGAAGAAACCGGTCAGCAGGAGTCCCGGGCTCTGGCCCTTAGGAACCCCCTCCGACGGTCAAGTTAGCTTCTGAAGATGATTCGATTCAGAAGGCAAGAAGTAGCTTTAATGCTATTTGGACCGTAGTCCTTAAGGGTCTCGGAGGCAAAGAGTTGCATACCTTTGGCAATAAATAGCGGTGTATTTATAGCAGAGGATAGAGGTTGGTTAACGGTGGTAGCCGATATAGGACTATGTTTGGGCTTACTGGTAAACCGCCATAGTGCCGGATCCGCCACCAGAGTGGGCCGGACTCGGCTATCGGACCGAAGGGGGTTGGGCCGCTGAGGGGCCGAAGCCTGCTGGGCCTTGGGCTGCCGTGCTGTTCCCGGGCCTTAGGCTGATGGGCCGCTGACGGGCCGAAGCCTGTTGGGCCGGGAGCGACGGTGCCGCTTGTGGGGCCGAGGGCTGCTGGGCCGCCGATGGGCTGGAGGCTCCCGGAGGGCCTGATACTGCTGCTGTTGGGCTGAACGGGGTTTGGGCCTGCTCTAATGGGCCGAATCGGATTCTGCCTCATCACATAGCCCCCCACTCTTGTCTTCCTCAGCTCTGAGATGGCGAGAGTAAAGCCCGAAGCTGCCAAAAGAATATCATAACAGGTGTCTTACCCGAAGCTCTGTTCTCTTTCTACTGGGAAGAGGGAGCCCTCGGTCGGCCGAGGGCTACGCGGTTGCTTCGTCCCCGCTCGGAGTGGCGACGAAGGCTCAGAGCAAAGAAGCCGAAGGGCCGAGCCCTCTGACTCGTATCAGGCTCCATTAAATGGACGGGATGGCGCGTCGCCTCGCGAGGAAGCACGGGACACGCGTCGCTCATCCGGCCGCTCCGTCGAAAACACAAAAGGATCCTGACCGCTCTCTGGTCGCGGATCGCCTCGGCTCTCTGCCCAAGGCTTCACTTGGATTGCCGCCCCTTTCATCTTCAGCGCGCGGATCGGGACACGTGGCGCGTATCCGGGCGGCCAGCCGAAGGGTCGGAGCGCCCTCGGCCATTGATCGCTTCGCTGCAAGTCCCGGAGCCGGTCCGTCATCATTGCCGATGGACGGCGCACGTGGCGTGCATCTGAGAGGGGCGAGAGGACGAGCGGGACGATCCCGGCCGTTGGCTTCGACGGGAGGCGCTCCGAGTGGGCTCTATAAATACAAGCCCTCAGCAGGGCACTGTTCTTCTTCTTGCTGCTGCGCTTGCGTTTCCTCTGCAATCTTCCAAGCTCTTCTTCCTTCTCCAGCGGAAAGCTAGCTTCCTGAAGGCTTCGTCCGAGCTCGCCGGCCACCGCGGGAGGTCTCCATTCCTCGGAGCGCATCGCTGGTGGAGCTGGGAGGTTTGAGGAGCCGCACTCGGCTCAGGAGAGACTTCCTCCCCCTTCCTGCGAGTAAGCCCCAGCTTTCCTCCTTCCCTTCGTGGCCTTATGGTCCGGGATTCTTCCAGTGAGATTACTCCTTCGAACGAGGAGTATACTCCTTCCCACTCTCTGCGATCTCTCCTGTCAGATCCCCTCACCTCAGACTCCCCTGCCCCAGCGATGTCTGAAGAGTCCGAGGTCTCCGGGACTGAGGGGTCCGAGGCTTCCGGAGCCGAGGTTTCCGGGGCCGAGACCTCCGGGGCCGAGTACGCCGAAGAGGTCCGGAACCCAGGCCAGGCTTCCACTTCGGGACGTCGTCGTCCTGACATGGCTTCGGAAGCATCATGCGCCCTTTCGGACGCAGAGGTCATGCGCCTGGTCTCTTACTTCCAGCTCCCTTCCTGGATGACGGTCATTCGTCCTGACTCCGCCACCCGGGCTAACACTTTCCGCCCGGGTTCCTTCTCTATTTACGTTGATAGCTTCGAGGCGGGTTTCCGTCTTCCACTCCCCACCTTCGTCATCAACCTTCTCAGTTTCTACGGGCTGGCTCCGTCTCAGCTTTTTCCCAACTCCTGGCGCACCGTGTATGGTTTCTTGAGCGTCTTCGCTCATGTAAAGATCCGCCCTTCCATCAATGTCTTCCGCTGCCTCTTCAAAATTCAAAGGCAGGGGAAGTCCGAGTGGTACTGCTTCGTCCCTCGGGTCGGGCGAAGCGTATTCTCCGGGAAGCCTTCGTCTATCCATGGCTGGAAGAGGAAGTTTGTCTTCGTCTCCCTGCCGGAGAAGGAGGAGAGCGTGTGGCCCTTCCCTACTGAATGGGCGCCGCTGGCTGCAGGCCTCTCGGATCCTCCTATCCTCACCCAGGTCCAGAGCATCCTCGTGGGTCGCATCCAGATGATGGCCCCGTACAATGTCTGGGGGCTTCTCAGCGCGTCGGAGCGTCTGGTGACCGCCGGGGTATGGCCGAATCCCCGGTCCGATCCGGTGCGGGCCTTCCCCTATCTTCCTCCCGGGGAGACTCCGCGGGGCCGCGGAGGAAGGGCTGCCGCTCCTCTGGCCGAAGCTCTTCCGGCTGAGGATGCTGATGAAGTTTCGGCCGAGGGTAAGTCGGCTCTGAGTTTGTACTTGTTCACTGTTCTGTTTCTGACAGGCTCTTCTTGCTTGCAGCAATGGCCGATCTCGACGCCCTCCTCGACCGGATATCCGACCAGCGCGGTCCGGGCCGGGCACCGGCCCCGCAGGCGGCAGGCAGGCCCGGCCGAGGCGCTGGGGCTCCGAGGACCCGAGGCGGGGTCCCAAGGACTGCGGCCTCTTCCGAGGGCCGTGCTGCTGCCGCCGCTCTCGAGAGAGAGCAAAAGTCTAAATTCGCCGCTCGAAGGGGCGGCCGAGCGTCGAAGCGCCCCCGGTCGGAAGGGGCCGTAGACGCGGAGGAGGCTCCGCTGATCAGGAGGAGTGCCAAGGCCCGAAGGGCCGCGAGGCTGGCGTCTCCTGAAGCGCCGAGGGGCGATTCCCCTTCGGTTGTGGCGGCCGGGGTCGGTGACGAAGGCGCCGGGTCACAGGCGCCCCGGGCGCAGCGCAAGTGGTGGCGCCCCGAACCGGGGATTTACGAGGACGAGAGTATGGAAGACTCGCAGACGTGCCTCCGTCTGCTCCGCAGTCTTACTCTCCCTTCGGCCTTTGAAGGGCTGAAGCGCCATTCGGTCATCGACCTGGCGGCGATGAGCGCTCGGTTGTCTGTCCAGGTAATAAGTTTGAAGGTGCTTCAGTCGAGCTTTCCTTAGCTTTCTCTTGGTTTTCCTTTTTTCTGATCACTGTTTGCTTTCGGCTCGCAGGCTGCGGTGACAGGTAGCGTCCTGATGCACCATCAGGAGCAGCTCCGGCTCCAGCTCCTGGAGGCCGAGAGGGAGTCAGACGGCTCGGGCGAGGGCACTTCGGTGGTGCCCGACATCGAGCCTTTAGTCGGTAGGCTCGTAACCTCGAGTGCCCAGGCGCGGGCGCAGCTGGAGGAGAGGACAGCTGAGGCCCGCGCTTCCGCCGAGGCCAAGGTGAAGGCCGAGGGGGAGCTCGCCGCGGCACAGTCCGAGATCCGGGCCCTCAAGGCCCAGATTCAAGAGAAGGACTCCCGGCGGGCCTCGGAGAAGCGGCGACACGCCGAGGAGGTATCGGCGCTGAAGCGGGAGCTGGAGGAGGTGGCGGACATGGCCGTAGCTGATTACAAAGCCGGCCCGGACTTCACTGAAGAGATTATCCAAGCTCAACTGCTGGCTTCTTCCTCCGTCTTCGACCTCGGGTTGGCTGTCGCCCAGAGGGCCTGCCCGAGCGTCGATCTGACTGGGGTCGCCGTACCGAGGGGTGAGGAAGCCAAGGAGCTCCTGTCTTGGTGGCAGGGACTTATGGCCGAGAGGACCTCGACTCCTGCGCCGGATGATGAACCTGCGCCCGCTGAGGGGGCCCCTGAGGAGGTTGTCCCTAAGGAGGCTGCCGACGAGGAGGCTGCCGCTGAGGAGGCTGCCGCTCCTGAAGCGGTGCAGATCGTCGACTCTCCCTCTCCCTCTCCCTCTCCGGGACAAGCTGCAGCCGAGGTGGAGGAGGCCGAAGCCGAAGAATGACGCGGGGATCTGCCCCGGTTTTCTGCTTCTTCTTCTGTTGTAAGCCCTCGGCCAAGGGTATGGCCGGTTTTTGTACTTCCTTTTCTATAAATATAAGGAATGTTTTCGGCCTTACCTTGGTGTTTGTGTATGATTGACCGAATATGGCCCTTCAGAAGCCTGAGATCCTGTCATCGTTCGCTATAGCTTGTAAGGCCGAGACCCGATGTAGGTTCGGATAGAATGTCGCCATAGTATTCGGCCGGGGCTTTTACTAACGTGGTCCACATGATCCGAAGGGACATCTTGCCGCTTCCGATGTATTTCGGGTGGCCGAAGCCACTCATGCTTCCGCTTGCGCGAACTTAGATATGCCCTGCCGCTTCCCGAACCGGTATACGTGGCCGGAACCACCTTCGGATCAAGGTATCGGCGGGCTTAGGAAGAATGCCATGCCGCTCCCGATACGGTTTGCATGGCCGAAGCCACCCCCGGTACGGTTTACACGGACTTAGAAAGAATACCATGCCGCTCCCGATACAGTTTGCATGGCCGAAGCCACTCCCGGTACGGTTTACACGGATTTAGAGAGAATGCCATGCCGCTCCCGATACGGTTTGCATGGCCGAAGCCATTCGTCGGATCAACAAGGACCCGTGGACTTGAACCGTGCCGCGTCCTGATCCGGATTACATGGCCGGGTGCCATTCGTCGGATCAAAAAGAACCCGCGGACTTGAAGAACCGTGCCGCGTCCTGATCCGGATTACATGGCCGGGTGCCATTCGTCGGATCAAAAAGGACCCGCGGACTTGAAGAACCGTGCCGCGTCCTGATCCGGATTACATGGCCGGGCGCCATTCGTCGGATCAACAAGGACCCGCGGACTTGAACCGTGCCGCGTCCTGATCCGGATTACATGGCCGGGTGCCATTCGTCGAATCAAAAAGGACCCGCGGACTTGAACCGTGCCGCGTCCTAATCCGGATTACATGGCCGGGCGCCATTCGTCGGATCAACAAGGACCCGCGGACTTGAACCGTGCCGCGTCCTGATCCGGATTACATGGCCCGGTGCCATTCGTCAGATCAAAAAGGACCCGCGGACTTGAACCGTGCCGCGTCCTGATCCGGATTACATGGCCGGGTGCCATTCGTCGGATCAACAAGGACCCGCGGACTTGAACCGTGCCGCGTCCTGATCCGGATTACATGGCCGGGTGCCATTCGTCGGATCAAAAAGGACCCGCGGACTTGAAGAACCGTGCCGCGTCCTGATCCGGATTACATGGCCGGGTGCCATTCGTCGGATCAAAAAGGACCCGCGGACTTGAAGAACCGTGCCGCGTCCTGATCCGGATTACATGGCCGGGTGCCATTCGTCGGATCAAAAAGGACCCGCGGACTTGAACCGTGCCGCGTCCTGATCCGGATTACATGGCCGGGTGCCATTCGTCGAATCAAAAAGGACCCGCGGACTTGAACCGTGCCGCGTCCTGATCCGGATTACATGGCCGGGCGCCATTCGTCGGATCAACAAGGACCCGCGGACTTGAACCGTGCCGCGTCCTGATCCGGATTACATGGCCGGGCGCCATTCGTCGGATCAACAAGGACCCGCGGACTGGAAGAACCGTGCCGCATCCTGATCCGGATTACATGGCCGGGAGCCATTCGTCGGATCAAAAAGGACCCGCGGACTTGAAGAACCGTGCCGCGTCCTGATCCGGATTACATGGCCGGGAGCCATTCGTCTGATCAAAAAGGACCCGCGGACTTGAAGAACCGTGCCGCGTCCTGATCCGGATTACATGGCCGGGAGCCATTCGTCGGATCAAAGGACCGGACTTTAGAAAGAGCCTTGCCACGTCCTGATCCGGAAAACATGGCCGTATGCCATTCGTCGGATCAAAGGATCCGCGGACTTTCTCGAGAAGGCCGTGCCGCTCTGATTCAGTACCCATGGCCAGGGCCACCCCGAATCAGGTTGCCGCGGACTTTTGCTGAGACATCCGTGCCGCTCTGATTCGGTACGCATGACCGGAGCCACTCCGAATCAGGTTGCCGCGGACTTTTGCTGAGAAATCCGTGCCGCTCTGATTCGGTACGCATGACCGGAGCCACTCCGAATCAGGTTGCCGCGGACTTTTGCTGAGAAATCCGTGCCGCTCTGATTCGGTACGCATGACCGGAGCCACTCCGAATCAGGTTGCCGCGGACTTTTGCTGAGAAATCCGTGCCGCTCTGATTCGGTACGCATGACCGGAGCCACTCCGAATCAGGTTGCCGCGGACTTTTGCTGAGACATCCGTGCCGCTCTGATTCAGTACGCATGACCGGAGCCACTCCGAATCAGGTTGCCGCGGACTTTTGCTGAGAAATCCGTGCCGCTCTGATTCAGTACGCTTGACCGGAGCCACTCCGAATCAGGTTGCCGCGGACTTTTGCTGAGAAATCCGTGCCGCTCTGATTCGGTACGCATGACCGGAGCCACTCCGAATCAGGTTGCCGCGGACTTTTGCTGAGAAATCCGTGCCGCTCTGATTCGGTACGCATGACCGGAGCCACTCCGAATCAGGTTGCCGCGGACTTTTGCTGAGAAATCCGTGCCGCTCTGATTCGGTATGCATGACCGGAGCCACTCCGAATCAGGTTGCCGCGGACTTTTGCTGAGAAATCCGTGCCGCTCTGATTCGGTACGCATGACCGGAGCCACTCCGAATCAGGTTGCCGCGGACTTTTGCTGAGAAATCCGTGCCGCTCTGATTCGGTATGCATGACCGGAGCCACTCCGAATCAGGTTGCCGCGGACTTTTGCTGAGAAATCCGTGCCGCTCTGATTCGGTACGCATGACCGGAGCCACTCCGAATCAGGTTGCCGCGGACTTTTGCATACCTTGCCGCTTCCCGATCGGTACGGGTTACCTGCGGGCTTATACCTTGCCGCTTCCCGATCGGTACGGGTTACCTGCGGGCTTATACCTTGCCGCTTCCCGATCCGGTATACGTGGCCGAAGCCACCCTCGGATCAGGATTACCTGCGGACCTTTGCATACCTTGCCGCTTCCCGATCGGTACGGGTTACCTTTGGACTTTAGTATACCTTGCCGCTTCCCGATCGGTACGGGTTACCTGCGGACTTTTGTATACCTTGCCGCTTCCCGATCGGTACGGGTTACCTGCGGACTTTAGTATACCTTGCCGCTTCCCGATCGGTACGGGTTACCTGCGGACTTTAGTATACTTTGCCGCTTCCCGATCGGTACGGGTTACCTGCGGACTTTTGTATACCTTGCCGCTTCCCGATCGGTACGGGTTACCAGCGGACTTTAGTATACCTTGCCGCTTCCCGATCGGTACGGGTTACCTGCGGACTTTAGTATACCTTGCCGCCTCCCGATCGGTACGGGTTACCTGCGGACTTTAGTATACCTTGCCGCTTCCCGATCGGTACGGGTTACCTGCGGGCTTATACCTTGCCGCTTCCCGATCGGTACGGGTTACCTGCGGACTTTTGTATACCTTGCCGCTTCCCGATCGGTGCGGGTTACCTGCGGACTTTTGCTGAGAAATCCGTGCCGCTCTGATTCGGTACGCATGGCCGGAGTCACTCCGAATCAGGTTGCTGCGGACTTTAAAGAATACCATCAGGTTCTCCGAGAAAGAAATTTTTATTTATTCCTTCCGGCTAATAGTCCGAGGGGTGTAATTTACAGGAAGTGCCGAAGGCGCTCCGTTTTTCACATAAAAACGGGGGACGCGTGTCCGAAGGGGTCCCTAATTCGTGAGCCCCCCGGTCGCTTTTGCTTACAAACACTTTTGTTTCAGAGGCATAGCCTTGGAAAGGAGGATCTCTTTAGATGCTGCCTTACTTCTTTGAGGTCCTCGAGTTGCGCCTCTGTCGAGGCCGTTCCTACCGTCGTAGTGGCAGTTGGCCCTCTCTGACGAGGCGATCTATCTCCTCCCGAAGTTGCCGGCATTCGTCGGTCGTGTGGCCAGTTCCCTGATGGTAATCACAATATCTGCTGGGGTCCCTTCGGCGAGGATCAATTTTCATGCGCTGTGGCGGCCGGAGCATATGCTTTATCTCTGTCAGTATTCGGGAAGGGGGAGCAGGTAGCAATAAGTGTCGTGGCTGCGGACCTCGTTTCTTACCTCGGATCCACTCCCTTTGACATCGCCCACACAGGAGCTCTTGACTCGCAGGTTGATGGTGAGCCGCTGGAGGGGCAGGTGATGCTGAAGGCTCGTCATTCACTGAAACGGCCTCGTCAACGGAGACTTGCGAAGACGCTGGCCGAGGCTCCTCGTTTTGTACAGGGCGAAAGGGAGGTGCTGGTTGGGGGAGTTGACTCAATACCCCCATGTACTGGGCCATGGCAGATACCATGTTTGCCAAAGATGTGACAGTGGCCGTCAGTGCGGTCATTTGTTGCTGAAGTTCTTTTATCCGGTTGTCTTCAGCTGTGGACCTTGGCATGACTAGCCAAGCCGCGCTCGAGGGGGCGGATGGAGTGCCTTCGGAGGGTAGTAACTGCTCTGAGGCTTCCCGCGCCTCTGCTTTGCTTTGACCGGATCGTCGGTTTGTAGGTTGCTGAGACATGACTTGTTTGTTTGTTTCCCACAGACGGCGCCACGTGATGTAGACTGGATCTATCACGACCGGATTCCGAGGCTGGAACCCGAAGAAATGGATCCGAAGCCGGTTCGGATCGGTGTTACTGAGGCCCGACGGGGATCCGGAAGGCCGAGGAGGCGGAGGCGAAGACGAGGGTCCGAAGGCCGAAGGGCGCTTCGGTCGATGCAGGCTCGTCTCCGGGAAGTCGGGGCCGAGGCTCCTTCGGCGGGCGAAGGGGCGGCATGGATGAAGCTCTATCTGACTGTATTGCCGACAGGCAATGAAACCGAAGCCGACGGTCTGAGGCCGGAAGGGTCTCGGACTCGGCTTGCTCTTGGATAGTGAGCCCAAAAGCCCTTTTTGTCGGACGAGGGGACAGCGCGGGGCCGAGTCTCCCGTTGTGGGGCAGCCGTCGCACGGCGTCGAGACCAGGGAGAGGAATCCGAGGTCGGCGGCCGAGACCGACTCGGGAAGGTCGGCGATGATTCGAACCGAGCTCCTGCAGGAGGGAAAGAAGAAGAAACCGGTCAGCAGGAGTCCCGGGCTCTGGCCCTTAGGAACCCCCTCCGACGGTCAAGTTAGCTTCTGAAGATGATTCGATTCAGAAGGCAAGAAGTAGCTTTAATGCTATTTGGACCGTAGTCCTTAAGGGTCTCGGAGGCAAAGAGTTGCATACCTTTGACAATAAATAGCGGTGTATTTATAGCAGAGGATAGAGGTTGGTTAACGGTGGTAGCCGATATAGGACTATGTTTGGGCTTACTGGTAAACCGCCATAGTGCCGGATCCGCCACCAGAGTGGGCCGGACTCGGCTATCGGGCCGAAGGGGGTTGGGCCGCTGAGGGGCCGAAGCCTGCTGGGCCTTGGGCTGCCGTGCTGTTCCCGGGCCTTAGGCTGATGGGCCGCTGACGGGCCGAAGCCTGTTGGGCCGGGAGCGACGGTGCCGCTTGTGGGGCCGAGGGCTGCTGGGCCGCCGATGGGCTAGAGGCTCTCGGAGGACCTGATACTGCTGCTGTTGGGCTGAACGGGGTTTGGGCCTGCTCTAATGGGCCGAATCGAATTCTGCCTCATCATACATGTACTTTTGTTCTATATCTAAAAGGCGAAGAAGACCATAGAACATATAGTAATCAGGACCTTTATATAATCCAATGTGAGATGCAAGTATCCTTACTTTTCTTTTACAGAATCTAACATTGCTGGCCACTTTTTAAAAGATGTGAATTACTATTGTAAATGGGTCAGAGACTAAAAAGGGGAAAATAGCAGCTTTCATTTCCATGTCTATAAATGTGGGGGAGGGAATGTAAATTTCTTGTCCCACTTATTCACTTATTACTGATTGTTGCTTCGTGTGATAATCTATTTCAATGGTTCCAAAGTTATTTATTTGTTATACATACATCAAATGTACATACACATACATACTTAAATGACGATATATAGAAACATATATTTTTATTTTTCAATTCCAACAATCATGGAAAATTTGATTTCTATTTTTGATAACTTATCAGATGAATCTAGCATGAAGTTCACACAAATTTGTTCATCAATTCAAACCCTTCCATATGCCTCCAAGGGGAAGTACACAAGAGTTGGCTTCACCACATGTGGATAGTCCTTCGCTTTTCAATTGTTTGGTCAGCGATCAAACGGTACTCAATCCAAACTTGAAAGGTCATCGAACTTGACTATTTTTTTAAAAAAATCAAGTGTGCAAGTCCTCTAATTTTGAAAATTAGATAATAGTACTCCACAATATTGCAATCCAAATATGGTTGCACCACATGATGGATGGTGTAACAGGCCACACTCAACATACAAATAAGGATGTGATGTGCCCAACTTGATAGGAGATGGATCCTTTGCATCTCAATATGTTCTCACTCACAATAGTTTATGATGAATTAATTATTTAATTATTTGATTAAATAAAAAAAGTAAAATATCATATTCACCTGTAAATTCATGTGGGTTGAGCGTAAACGACAATCAGATTTCTTTGGTTAGTGGAGCTGACGAATTAGGGCTAGAGGAATTAATCATCAAGAATTCGAAGGAACGAGATCGCCTGAATCTTTGCGTTTGGACCGTCCAACGTTTTTAGACACATGAAATCGAATTATACTAGAGTATATGAATTATTTACTTTTAAAATGACTTGTACAGTACAGATACGGCTAGATTTCATGTCTAAAAAATGTTAGAAGGTTTGGATACGATCCCAACGATTTCGTTCCGAACCTGAAAAACACCATATAGAGACCCCTACTGTTTGATGCGACCGGAGGAACCTGATTGGCGTCACTTATCCATTGGCTTCAGTGAGAGATGTGATTAGAGATGCACGTGACTCTTCAGACATGACTCGTGCAGTGCTGCACAATGCGATAGAGGATGCCAAGAGGATATGCTGCTGTGCCCAGTTAATCGAAGATTGTACTCCATCAGCATAGGAAGAAGGAAGAGAGTTTGTTCCCCCACACAAAAAAATAAAAAACTCCTCACATAGAATTAGAAAAAGTTTTATATGAAGAATTTAATAAAAAAATTCTCTCTTTGCGCAGAACCATTACAGTCGTTAATTTACTGATTAATGTTAATTATTAATTTAACTGTTAAACCAATAATTAACACTAACTAATTAATAATTAATTAATCTAACTCTTAGATTATATAATTAATTAATGTTAATGACTAATTTAACTTTTAAACTAGTAATTAACACAGATTAAATATTTAATTCCTAATCTAACTCTTAGATTAGTTAATTTAAAATCAATTATTAACTTAACACTTAAATTAATAATTAACTTTAATTAATTAATAATTACTAATCTAACTATTAGATTAGAAGATTAATGTTAATCATTAATTTAACTCTTAAATTAATAACTAACAATAATAATTAAGGATTACTAATTTAACACTTAAATTAATCATTTAAGTTAATTATTAATTTAACTCTTAAATTAATAACTAACTCTAATATTAATTAACAATTAGATGTTTTAATAGATAATAATCTAACATTTAGATTATTAAATATTAATCACCAATTTAACAATCAAAATAGATAATTAAAGATAATTATTAGCTTAACCTTTATGCTAATAATTAACTCTAATCATTTTACATCTAATTGCTAATTAACATGATTCAAATCATTATGCCCAAATAATTAAAATTGATTAATAAATTTAAATATCAAAATCATTTTGAATTTTAAATTAATATCAGATTTTAATTTCATAATTTAGGCATGGGGTTTACTTGGGGTTTATTTTAAAGGAAATATAGCTAAATAGGCTCAACCAAAAGAGGCACCTGGCTCGAGCCAGGTGCGAGCCCTGGCTCGGCCAGAGGCCCGGACCCGGGGTCCCCTGGGCTGAGCCAGGGTCGCCAGCCAGCCTTGCTGGCTCGGGCCAGTTGAACTAGCCCGGCCCGGTCCAACCGGGCTCGGGCGGACCGGATCTCCCCCCCCCCCACCCGACAGCCTGCGTTTGAGTTGCAGGTAACCCTAGCCGGCGGTGGGGCTCCACGGCGCCGCCCGGCGGCCACCCCAGCGTCGCCCGGCCCCCGGCCGGCGATGGCCCAGCGCCGGCAGGGCCGCCGGAGGGGCCTAATAGAGGGTCGGTCGGCCTCTTTGAACACCCCAAAACTGATTTTCTGTGTTAACCGTGGACATGCAGAAGAAGGGGCTCCCTCCGGCCAACTCCTTGCTA
Organism: Zantedeschia hybrid cultivar; assembly: GCA_030544215.1. NCBI lineage: Eukaryota > Viridiplantae > Streptophyta > Magnoliopsida > Alismatales > Araceae > Zantedeschia > Zantedeschia hybrid cultivar. The sequence continues at coordinate 19,670,141 of JARZZO010000010.1, read as the reverse complement.
ACCAGTGGTTCCCAGCAACCCCTTGGATCATCCAGGGTATTGGCCATGCCTCTCCAACATTTGGGGATGCATATCCGAAGCCCAAACGGCCGCCGTTCTTCGTCAAACGAAGAACACCATAAACTCCAATAAAATTCCGAAAAATTGCATAATAATAATCTAATAATTACTGTTCATCTCATGAACACAGATCCAGCAAAAAAAAATCGACTTTTAAGTATGGAATTAAATCATGGAAAAATTAATTTGGAGACCGAAACGGGACGAGAAATAGTGGAACCTGGCTCTGATACCACTGTTGGGTTTTCTCGGTTTCTCCGGATCGCTCACGCAGCGGAAAACAAAAATATTTACAGCGATCCGTTCCCGTTTCGAAATCTAAAATACAAGATAATCGGATTATCTTTTCTCACCGTGTGCGGATTCGAATCCGCAGCCGTTTGGTTCTGTCGGTGCGACACCGCAAGCCGCGCAAGCGCGCGACTTCTAGCGAAGTCCACGCGATCCTCCTCGCGACAGATATCCTCGAGTTCCTCGTTCTTCACAGCCCACGAAGCCTCCGCCGGTCGCCGCAATGATCGCCGCAACGCGTAGACGATTTCCCGTCGAACGGGATTCGGAGAAGCGGCGGAGCAGATCTGGATCTGCCTGGGCGCCAGAGAAAGACAGAAACTGAGGAGGGGCGGCTAGGGTTAGCAGCAGCTTGGTCTGCTCAGCCCGTTCGCTATGTTTTATACTAACCGCGCAGTTTTTCATAAAAACCCCCGGTTTGTATAAAACCCACTTATTTATCCATCGCCTTGAGAATCATTTGCGTGTGACCCTCTAGGCCCAAGTACCAGTCCAGTTAATGGCCCAACAAGCCCAGTGACTCCTCACTGGCTTTATTAATTAATTAATAACCCTTTATTAATCAATTAATCAATCGAATTGATGTCGCACATCGAATTCGACCGGGCCTCCGATCACGTTGGGTGCCAAGCAACACCGCGTGAACTCGGAAGGTATTTGGGGTTAAGTAACCCACTCTTGAAACCTTTCCGCCGACAGTTACTGCGTGGATATAATCCTTCATTCGTATAATGCTCTCGAGTCAACTCAGGGTATGGCGAGCTGTCAAACCCTAACCGGTCGACTCACTTGGATTGGATGCCGCTGATAAATATCGGAAAACTCCTTTCCCGATATTATCGTCCGCCCTGGCCAGGGACTTTCGCGCATCCTTCCTAGAGCATTCTCTCTCTCTAAGTACCGAGAGCGAATGATTCCTTATTGACACACAATTCCCTTCGACGGTATTCCGCTGTACCCAATCCTTGGCGTATTAGAATCCCATGACTAGAGATTCGTAAACCAAGGTCAAAGCACAGAAGTCCACCGACAAGGTGTCCTTGGTGTCTCAGGTCCGAGGACCATCCACGCAACTGCGACAATAGAATCAAGCTGGTTGACAGTGAGGTACAATACCATCCAGCGATTCAGTCGGATCAGTTCAATGAACTCATTCTCCAATGAGCACCTACATATTCGCCTTAGTGTCTCCACACAAGTGACTTATGAGATCAGTCACCCTCATCATATGAGCATGAGTAATCTGTACTAGCCTAACCGGATATCCGATGTCCTTCTCGGATATCCTCCGACTATGAACGATTAAGAATATGTGTGGTTAAGTGATCAGTCTCATTAGTATGATCTCATCATAATCTGATCACTATAGCACATATTCATGGACTTCATTACGAAACGATAATTAACGCGATTTACACATAATGAATATTATGCCATTATATTAATAAATGAACGAGATTTACATAGTCAGATTGGCTTGTAGGCCACCTTAAACTAACAAAAGACCCTCCGATGCCTAAATCAGATCAGATCTTTGAAGGAAGTTGATTGGCTAGGATTTTCTAAGTATGAGCATGCGCACCTTGTTCTTAAGGGAGACTACTCTTTATATAGGGCCCTCGAGAGAGGGGCAGGAAATCCGCCCGTAACGGCTCCTTGTTGTGCACGATCAAGGCCTCTTGATTGTAAGCGACCATGCCGAACTAAACGAGAAGGTGGGCCTTTCCTGTAAAGATTGAGGTTTCGGATCCAGTTATTTGGCTCAGTTTCGGTGTCGGACCCCTTAATTTAGGTCCTTGTGGGGCTGAGAGTATCGACGCGGTTCAAACAGCGTCCTGTTAGCGAGGCGCGTTTTAAAGTATGTCACGTGGGTGCCACGTGGGCCAGTTTCGGGCCGCGAGAGTACGGCCCTAGTCTTGTCACTTGAATGGCGTCGGTGTTGGGTAACGCGTTTTAGCTAGGTTTAGTTTAAACTCACGAACCCTCCCTCCTTTCTCTCATTTCTCTCATTTTCTTCTCTCTCCCCCTCTCTCCGATCTCTTCGCTCTCCCTACCCCTTTTCCTTTCTTTCCTTTCCCTCCACTCTTTCAACCCCCCCTAACTTCCACCACTACCACCACCATTTCTTCCGCGACGTGTTGTTCTCCGGATGGCGGCCGACGTCCCGGTGGAGTAACGACGTCCATGGCAATATCGGCGGCGGCTTGTGGCGTGGCAGTTCGGCGGCTTGGAGCTCGAAGGAGTTCAAGTAACCAGTAGGGTGACGACCTCCATTGTGTTTTGATTAAAACTACGTTTTTCCTGCTTTGGAGCATGTCTATGAGATTTTCGGGAAGAAATTCCACTTTTTGTACTCATAAGGCTGGGGAAATCTGTTAGCGAACGCTAAATGGCGTCTTGGGACAGCGACGCCATTTTGAATGGCGGCTGTTTCCCACGACGCGATTTAGTTCGGATCACCCCGAAGTCTGATTCTATTTCTGTCGTGATTAGGCGACTAGGGACAACGACGCCTTTTAAAATGTGACTACTTTGCACGACCCGATTTAGGCCATCTTCTAAGGCCATGTTTTACATGAACCAGTTTAGGAGTCTTGAATAACGTCGACCACGCGATTCAAGACAGAACTTCATTAATTCATGTAATTAACACGTGTTTACATTGTTAGATAATTTGGTTAAAATGCATGCTTAAAACCATACTTCGTAGTCGAGGATTTCTACGTGATCGGATCACACTGTGACGTGTTTTGTGCGATCGTAGACCTAGAGTAACAGTTGTTAGTGCTTAGGCACCCTGTGTCGGTGTGGGAGTGACACGGCGCCGGTGTGAGAGTGGTGGGGTGACGCTTAGAGAGAGGGTCACCTGGTGTACCTCGGAGTATAGCTAGTACCGGTGTGGGAGTGGTACATTCGGAATGTCACTCGTGCTGGGAGAAGTAGAACCACCTTGAGTCAGGTCAGGCCGGAGTAGCTAGCATACTATCCGAGGGGTAGCTGTTTGGTCTTAGCGGGTCGGTGTTCTCCACGTTCGGCTACGTGGTTTGCGTGTTTAGCCGAGACGTTGGTTGTGGACTCCGTGGTGGGGTGGTTTCAGAATTGTGATTACTGTTTTATTTATTTAAATTGTCTTTATTCGTGTTGTTGCACTTGTGGGTGCGTGAGTGGGTGGTGGGGATCGAAGGATCCTTACTGAGTCTATTTCGATGAGACTCACCTCCTGCGGTTTTCAGGTGAGAGTTCCAGACAAGCGTAGCGAGGAGGGTTTTATCTCGAGTTGCGCACCAGCAGCCATCGTTCCGGGATATGCCCCGATATAATTGTTATTTCTTTTCAGACATGTACGCTTAATTACTTCTTTTCAGTTTGAATATGTAATTATTTGCTAAGTCAAGTTGAATTGTAATGATTTTTAACTCATGTACTTCCTTTACAATTCAATGTGATGTGAATGTTTAGCTTAATTTATTGTTTATTTTCCAGACTTATCGAGATCCTAGTTTGACTCCAAACTTTAATGATTCGGTACCTATTTAGTAATCGGATCCCCGATTATAAGGTAGCGGGTCGTTACATTTACCCTCTTGCCAAGTGATGGAGCTCGTGGGTCCCCTTACTTGGATAGTTATTGACTGTGATTCCCTCCTTTTGGTGGGAAAGAAGGAGCTTGAACCATCATAAGTGCCCCGCCTTCTCAGAAAGCTCGGGTCTCGGTCGAGTGGTGTTTAGGCCCTCGTAAGGGGCCTTGGCCTTGCTGACTTATTAAGTTGGGGCTATGGAGAGCGAGAAGGAATTCAAACCCCTCCAAGAGCCTGGCCTTCTCAAGAAGTCGGGATGAACTTTCTGGGGAGCCTGGTCCTCTCGGGAAGCCGAAATCATTGCTCGGGACCTGGTGGAGCCACCTCTTGGGACCCAAGGTCCCAAATTGTATTGCTAGGCACACACAAGGGGCCCACGTGGCTACATAGTGCCCTCAAAATGGGCCGCGGGCTTTCTAGGCTGCCTCCGTTAGGCCCAACTAGGCCAAAACTGAATAAACCTTCTTCAAGATTAACAAGTAATTTTTTAAAAAAAATATTACATCTATACACAATCTGAGTCATGATCCAATAATTCATGTTGCAAGAATCACTCCATGGCTGGCGCTCGGGGTTAAACCCAGGCTAAATCAACATGGCTCTTAGTTCGCAGGTTGTCAATGGGCGAGAATGTGTAAGAGGCTAAAAGCCTTTTGGCTGTCCAGATTCCTAACTTTTAAGGTCCGATTTGGTATCAGGATAAAAATCGGAAGGAATAGGAATAAGTCAACCTAGTTTAATTTATCCCTATCCCTATTTTGTGGTGTGTTTGGTATACGAGAGGATAAAGAAAAAGTTAACATTGTGCTCTGTTTGATAAAAATGAGGATAGTAATGAGGACAATTTGTAGAAAAAGACATTGCCACCCTTTTGATCTCAAGATAACATGGATATGCTTATATTATTTTATATAATATAATTATATATTTAGTATATGTAGTATATTAAATATAATATTTCTTATTTTTCACTACCCATATCATGATACACCAAACATGCTTAATCCAAATTATTGAATTTAAGTATATATTAAATGCATTCAATTTAAATTACACATAATTAGTATACAATTAGAATGTAATAATATATTAAAGATGCTTATTAGTACTATTTAATAAAAGAATATATTATTATATTATATATACTAATTTATTCCATGGGTATTGACTTGATTAAGATTTCTATTTAATGACATATAACGGCATTATCTAGTAATGAAGCCATTATTAGAATTAATTATATTATTATTTTATGAACCCAGGGCAGTACTAATGCTTATTAATACTAATACTACTAATGTAAGTACTAATACTAACTTAAGATAATAAAATATATTATTATATTACATATAATAATATATTAAAATACTTATTAGTAGTATTTAAGATAATAATTTATATTATTATAGTATGTATGATAATATATTAAAGATGCTTATTAGTACTATTTCATATAATAATATATTATTATATTATATATAATAACATATTTTATGGGTATCAGCTTGATTAAGATTTCTATTTAATGACATATAACGTCATTAGCTAGTAATAAAGCCGTTATTGGAGTTAATTATATTATTATTTTATAAACCAAGTGTAGTAATATATTACTCCTAATACTACTAATGTAAGTACTAATACTAATTTAAGATAATAATATATGTTATTACATTATATATAATTATATATTATAGTACTATTTAAGATAATAATGTATATTACTATATTATAGATAATAATGTATTGTATAGGTGGTATAAGTTTGGTTAAGATTTTTATTTAATAACATATTTAACATCGTTAGTTAGTAATAAAGCTATTATTATAGTTACTTATATTAGTATTTTATGAACTAGAGGAACGGGAAAATGGGATAAGAATGGGATTAAGGGGCGGGAATAAGTCATTCCACCCTTTTAGTGGAATGAGTTATCCCCATGTTTAACCCCAAAAATGGGTTTAGCTATCTTATCCCTACCCCTCTTAACCTCTCTTATTCTCGTGCTTTTTTGCAATATCGAACGAGGAATGAGGATACGCAAGTCTCCCTGGTTTATCCCGATACCAAACGGGGCCTAAGAGTTATACTTGTTGCAATGCATTTGCAGTTGCACTATGGAGCATTACAATAAGTATATATTTTTTTTGAATTTTTTTAAGTTGGAGTCTATATGTCCCACATGTTCATATAAGTTGATCACTAATTAAATGATTCAAAAAATTCTAAAAAAATCAAAAACTATTGTTACACTCAACTCATAAACATATTTTTTATTGTTTATTAGACTCATTCTTTTATATTTAAAAAAAAAAATTTAAGTCGCTCAATTGGAGACGAATTATACTTATGTGTAGATCGGATTTAGACCAACTTAAAAAAAGATTTGCTTGTTGCAATCCCTGCAGGAGGTATTGCAGTTAGTCTAAGTCAATAGAAACCAGGGACAGATGGGTCCGCCTTTCTTGAGCCCATTTCTTTATCGTCGGCTAGTATAGTGACTAGCTGGAGGTCAATAGTGAACTTTACACTTTGATTTAGTGTAATGGCTAATGGCCTTAGGAAGAAGGCCTTGTCAACCAAAGCCAAAATATTCCCAGCAGGAATGTGGATGATGCATTGATGTCTATCACAATCAAAATGACCATGAGTAGTAAAATCCAATCACAATGTCCAGCTGAATTATTCCAACAGTTTGATAGACGAAACTTTTGAATGCCTTGCTTTTCTTTTTTTAGAGTAATACTTATTATACCGCATGCAGTGTAAAGAGGTTGAGGTGAATTACAACACTTCGCCTCCCCCTATCATATATATCTCACTTACTTCTTCACTTTTTTTATATTTTTTGGTGAAGAGAATGAAAAGGTAGAGCTCTTTGATAATTTTTATTGACGTCCTTTCTCACTCACCTTCATTTGAAAAGGGTAATCGATTTATTCTCATTATTTAAAAAGTGGTAATCGATTTCTTCCTGTTTTAGTCTAGCCGCCTCTCAATTTAACACTTTAAACATATATTTATTATTTTTAATTCCGAAACTATCACTTTCAAGTACATTTTTATCACCTTCAAAGCTCATTTTTATCATTTCATGGTTGTTTTAGTTTTTTATACTTACTACTCAATTTTATCATTTTGTAATGCAGTTTTATCACTTCCTACGCAAACATATTACTTTTAAAGTCTAATCTTACGTAGTTTAGTTTTATCACTCCTAACGTAAATTTATCTTTTCATGCGTATTTTTATCACTTCCGACACAAAATTATCACTTAAAAATAAAAATTATCACTTTCGAGCATTTATCACTTCTTACGCAAATGAATTGATGAAATATTTAAAAGTGATACTTTTTGCTTGAAAATAATATGTTTGTATAAGTAGTGATAAAATTGTATTACAAAGTTATAAAATTAAATAGCAAGTAATAAAATTGAAACATAAAAAAAATAACAAGCATGTATTTTGCAAATGATAAGTTTGCGTAGGTGGTAGTGATAAAATTACATTACGAAATGATAAAATTAATTAGCAAATGATAAAACTGAAATAATTAGGAAGTGATAAAAATATATTTTGAAAGTAATAAAAATACACTTCGAAGTAATAATTTCAAATTTAAAAGTGATAAATATGTGCTTGAAGTGATAAACTGAGAAGCGGCCAGATAAAAAAGGGAAAAAATCGACTACCTCTTTTTAAATGACGAGAATGAATTGATTAACTCTTTTAAATAGAAGTGCGTGAAAAAAAAGTAAAAATACAAGTGATACCTTTATTTCTCTCTACCCAAAAAAAGTCAAAAAAAGTGGGGATTAAGACATGTGGCAGGACCTGAAGTGTTGCATTAACTTCAGCCTTTCTACACCATATACGGTGTAATAAGTATTACTCTTCTTTTTATCCCAATGCCCTAGTACCACATGCATTTTCAGGCATAGCTGCACTATCTAACATGTTCATCAGATCTTTAATTGAATGAAAAATATTAAATATTAGGTTCGGCCCATTAAGGACCTCTTTATTACTATTCATTAGAACTTGATCTTTTATTTTTTAGAATTTTTTTGAGATGTTCAAATGGAGATGAGGTGTACAAATATGTGGGGCATGTGATGTCTGACCTAAAAAATAATTCAATTTTTTTGTAATGCCACCCTACACCGCCAAGTGGTCCAATTGCACTGCGGTGCAGCAAGTATACATTCAAATCATTCTTTTATATATATATATATATAGAGAGAGAGAGAGAGAGAAAGGAGGTGCTACTGTGCCAAGCGAATTGCACAGTCTGTGCGATTCGACTGTGCAGTCCATATCTCAGCCATCCATATGTTTAAAAAAAAAAAGTTACTATAATTTTTAAATATTTAATTATCTCTCATAAGATTATTTTCATTTATTGGGACTTAATTTCAATCGTTTGATTGCGTCTAACTCGATTGTAACTATCCAATCCAGTGCGAGCAAAGTAGCGATGGATATTAAAACCCCAAGAGTGATCTGATGAATTTCCTATTTTTGACTACTTGTTTATAATATGTTGAAAATCATATTTAAATGTACCCGATGGATGGTGATGCGGCAGAATCCGATTCGGCCCATTGCAGCAGGCCCAAACCCCATTCAGCCCAACAGTAGCAGTATTAGGCCCTCCGGCGGCCTTCGGCCCGTTAGCGGCCCAGCAGCCCTCGGCCCATAAGCGGCCCCGTCGCTCCCGGCCCAGCAGGCTTCAGCCCGTCAGCGGTCCACCAGCCTACGGCCCGGGAACAGCACGGCGGCCCAGGGCCCAGCCGGCTTCGGCCCGTCAGCGGCCCAACCCCCTTCGGCCCGGTAGCCGAATCCGGCCCACTCCGATGGCGGATCAGACGCTATGGCGGTTTATCAGTAAGCCTCCTTTTAGTCCTATATCGGCTGCCACCGTTAACCATCCGCTACCCTCCGCTATAAGTATCCTGCTATTTGTGGCCAAGGAGGTGGTGGGAAAAACGGATGCCCCCCTAAGCTTCCGAAACCCCTTAAAGGACTGCTGTCCGAATAGGGTTCTAGCTATTTCTTCTTGCTTCCTGAATCGAATCTTCTTCAGAAGCTAACTTGACCGTCGGAGGGGGTTCCCCAGGGCTGACGCCCGGGACTTCTGCTGACTGGTTCTTCTTCTTCTTTCCCTCCCGCAGGGGCTCGGTTCGAATCATCGCCGACCTCCCCGAGTCGGTCTCGGCCGCCGACCTCGGACTCCTCTCCCCGGTCTCGACGCCGAACGCCGGCTGCACCGCGCCAGGAGACTCGGTCTCACGCTGAAGTAGCCTTCGGACTCGCCGTCCGAGGGCGATCCCGTCGGTCGCCCCGCGCCAGGAGACTCGGCCTCGCGCTGAAGGTGCCTTCGGACCCCCTCGTCGGAGAGCGAGCCGTCCCCCCGTCCGATCTCGGACTTTCCGGCTTCTGCTCCGACACTCGTCTACAGCTCCGCCGACAGGAGCTTCTGCTCGCGCCGCGCCTTCGTCCGACCGAAGGAGCAGCGGCTCACTATCCAAGAGCAGCTCCGGCGGCAGATCGCGCCCCCCGCGGGCGGATCCTCTTCATTCCGAAATAGCCTCGGCTTCGCCCTGTTGTGGATCCCCGTCGGGTCCCCTCGTCACCGTTCGATCCGGACCGGCTCCGGATCCTCCTTGTTTCGGATCCCCGTTTGCGGGATCCGGTCGTGATAGATCCAGTCTACATCACGTGGCGCCGTCTGTGGGAAACCAACAAAACAAGTCATGTCTCAGCGACCTGTGACCCGACGATCCGGGCAGAGCGAAGCGGAAGCGCGGGAGGCTTCGGCACAGATGCCGCTTTCCGAAGGCGCGCCATCTGCCCCGCCGAACCCGCCTCTGCCGACCATCCCGGAGTCCTTCGGCTCAGAAGACCGAGTGGGGGTACTCCAGCAGCAGGTGGCCACGCTGGCCGCTGCCGTCACGTCCCTAGCGCCTCTTCAGGAGATGGTATCTGCCATCGCCCAGCGCATGGGACTGACGGGGCAGCCTCCCCAGCAGGCACCGCTCCCCCCACTCTACTCAGTACAAGACGCCCGGTTCCGACCGGTGCCTGCGCCAGCCTCTCTCTACGAAGCTGCGGCGGCGCGCAGCGAGCCCTCGGCATTGCCTGCCCGAGCTCCCCGCGTCGATCGCCCGACGGAGCAGGATTATGCTTCGTCGGAGTACCATCCGGCCCGCCCCGGAGGGCCATCCGTCGCCACCTCGGCCGCCCCGGACCTGGACCAGCGGCTGACGGCGATGCGCAAGGAGATGCAGCAGATGGTGTCCCGGCCTCACGGGGCGCCCCTCGCCAGCAGCATCCTGGAGCAGACCCCGTTCACGGCGGAGCTCCTGGCCACCGAGGTGCCCCCCGACTTCAAGCTGCCGAAGGGCCCTCCCTATGATGGGATGACAGATCCGGTCTGTCATTTCCGGAAGTTCAACTCCTACCTCCGGGTCCGGGGGATCTCCGAGGCAGTCCGCTGCCGTCTCTTCCCCCTCACCCTTGAAAAGATCGCCCTCACCTGGTTCGAGACGCTGGCCCCCAACTCCATCCACTCCTTAGCACAGTTGGGCCAGTTGTTTATCGACCAGTTCTATGATGCCACCCGGCAGAGCAAGACCTCCGCCAGTCTGCTGGCTATTCGGCAAGGTCCTGCCGAGACTCTCCAGGACTACTTCACCAGGTTCCGGACCGAGGCCGCCCAGATCCCGAACCTCGACAGCTCAATCGCGGTTTCGGCCGTGATCAGCGGGTGTCGGGACGAGGGGCTCCTCGGTTCCATTGGGAAGCGCCATCCCCCGACCTTCCAGGACCTCGTGGCACGGGCCCACAAGTACATCAACCGGGAGGCCCTGATGCTGTCCAGAGGAAGAGGCGCCACCGAAGCCATCTCGGCACCTGCTCCCCAGGTGGTCCGACCTCGGCCGGAGGACCAGGAGTCCTCGCGAAAGCGCTATCGCAGGGAGGAATGGGACAGGGAGAGGCGACGGGACGCGCAGCCGCGGTACCTACCCTTACCTGCTCCCCCTTCCCGAATGCTCATGGAGGTGAAAGGCATGCTCCGACGGCCCGATCGCATCAAGACCGATCCCCGCCGAAGGGATCCCGGCAGGTATTGTGAATACCACCGGGAGATCGGCCACACGACGGATGAGTGTCGGCAGCTCTGGGAAGAGATTGACCGCATCATCCGGGAGGGGAAACTGCCGCAGTACCGCCGGGAGCAGCCACCGCAACAGAACCAGGACGCCCCTGCAGCGCCCAGGCAACAGCAGCCCTCAGCAACAGAAGCCGCTCCTCCGCCCAAAGCCACCTCGGCCCCGGTTGAATCATCCCATCAAAGACCCAGTTCTGGGTCTATCATGATGATATCCGGAGGACCGGGGGAAGGGTCCAGGCCGCGGCAGCGTAGCACAGTAGCAGCAGTTGAGGGCGAGCCGAAGAGGCCTCGCCTGGAAGACATCACCTTCGGCGCCGAGGACCTGACGGATGTTCAGGTCCCTCACGACGACGCTCTCGTCGTCAACGCTGTAATAAATAACTATGATGTACATAGGATCTTTGTGGATAATGGAAGCGCCCCAAACATCTTGTTTTACGATTGTTTCGTGAAAATGGGATTGAGTGAGGCTAGTATGAAGCCTCATCGGGGCCCTCTCTTCGGTTTTAACGGCTCGCCCTGCCGAGTAGAAGGTATTGTTCGGCTTCCTGTGACCTTGGGCTCCGCCCCCCGGCAATTGACCGTTGAAACAGACTTTGCCGTTGTGAAGATCGAGTCAGCCTACAACGCCATATTCGGCCGAAGGCTCATCGGCGGGGTCGGAGCCGTGCCCTCATCCTTCCATCAGAAGCTAAAGTTTCATACCGACCACGGGATCGGCGAAGCCAAAGGAAACCAAGAAGCCGCTCGGCAATGCTACATGATTTCGGTCAAAGGGAAGAACGCAGCTGAAACCCTAGCGATCGAGTCATCAGCCGAAGCATCTCCGGGAGAAGCACTCCTCGCCGTCCCTGTTCCAGGAGGCGAAGGACGAGTCCTGATGATAGGCTCCGGCCTGGAGAAAGGTGAAGCAGAGAAGCTTACCGAGTTCTTGAAAAAGAACCTCGACATCTTCGCCTGGTCTCCGGCAGACATGCCTGGGGTGGACCCGGAGGTAGCAGAGCACCGACTCCATACCGATCCCGATCAGCCTCCGGTGAAGCAGAAGCGGCGCACCTTCAACCAGGAAAGGAGAGCCGCCATCCAGGCTGAAGTACAAAAGGGACTGGACGCCGGACATCTCCGAGAGGTGCATCATCCAGACTGGATAGCCAATGTGGTCATGGTGCCAAAGAAAGATGGCAAATGGTGCATGTGCGTGGACTTCACCAACCTCAACAAGGCCTGTCCAATGGACAGCTTTCCACTGCCTCGGATAGACCAGGTGGTGGACGCCACTTCTGGCCACGAGCTCTTAAGCTTCCTCGACGCCTATTCAGGCTACCACCAGATCCGGATGCATCCGGACGACGAGAGCAAGACCAGCTTCACCACCGATTTGGGTCTATACTGCTACACCCGAATGCCCTTCGGTCTGAAGAACGCCGGCGCGACATATCAGCGACTGGTCAACAAGGTATTCGCCGCGCAGCTCGGCCGAAACATGGAGGTCTATATAGACGACATGTTGGTGAAAAGCCGCGTTGCTGCGGAGCACCTGGCCGACCTGGCCGAGACTTTCTCCGCCCTCAGGCGGTTCAAGATGAAGCTGAACCCGGCCAAGTGCGCCTTCGGGGTAGCCTCCGGCAAGTTCCTCGGCTACATGGTCACGCACCGAGGGGTGGAGGCTAATCCCGAGAAGGTTTCGGCCATCATAAAGATGCGCCCCCCGGCTAACCTCCGAGAGGTACAGAAGCTGAACGGGAGGATCGCAGCTCTCAGCCGCTTCATGTCCAGGGCGGCCGACTACTGTTTTCCCTTCTTCAAGCTGCTGAAGAAGGCCAACAACTTCGACTGGACGGAAGAGTGTCAGACAGCCTTCGATCAGTTGAAGGCCTACCTCTCCAAAGTCCCCATCCTGTCGAAACCAATTTCCGGGGAGCCTCTGAGCCTATACCTCGCAGTCTCCGAGACGGCCCTCAGCACCGTCCTCGTCCGAGAACAAGAAGGCATTCAGAAGCCCGTTTATTACACCAGCCGAGCCCTTCAGGGAGCGGAACTCCGGTACCAAGCCCTGGAAAAGTTGGCTCTGGCCCTCGTCACTTCTGCAAGAAGGCTTCGGCCGTACTTCCTGGCCCATTCTGTGAAAGTCCTCACCAACCAGCCCTTGAGGCAGGTCCTCTCCCGACCAGAGGTGTCCGGCAGGCTGGCGAAGTGGGCAATTGAGCTAGGAGAGTTCGACATCTCCTACGCCCCTCGAGTAGCAATAAAAGCCCAAGCATTGGCAGACTTCATCGCCGAACTTACCCCCGGCGCTTGCGCGACGCCGCAGCCAGAACCCGAGGTGGCCGAAGCCGAGGCTCTTTCAGCACCGGCACCACCGGACGAATGGCGACTCTTCGTGGACGGCTCCGCGTGCTCCACGGGCAGCGGCGCCGGATGGATCCTGGCATCACCCGAAGGAGTCGTGACGGAGTACGCCCTGCGTTTCTCCTTTCCTGCAACTAACAACGCCGCCGAGTATGAAGCCCTCATTTCCGGCCTCCAAGCCGCGAAGAAACTCGGCGCCCGGAACTTAAAAGCCTTCAGCGATTCCCAGTTAATCGCCGGCCACGTCTCCGGGGAGTATGAAGCTCGGGACGCAGTGATGGCGTCTTATCTCCAGGTAACTCGCCAGATCCTCGCTCAATTCGATTCTTGTGAAGTCGTGAGGATCCCGAGAGCCGAGAATACCCGGGCCGATGCCCTTTCCCGGCTGGCGTCAACCCAAGACGGGGGCAGAGGCCGGATGATCCTCGTCGAGGAGCTCGCCGAACCTAGCCTCGGCGAAACCGAAGCCATGCAGATTGCTGAAGCAGAAGCCGAGACATGGATGACTCCCCTCATCGCTTTCCTTCTCCAAGGAGAAGTCCCTCCAGATCCTAGGGAGGCGAAGCGCATCCGGCAGCGCTCATCCCACTTTCTCCTTTTGGACGGGGTGTTGTACAAGAAATCATTTGGCCGACCTTTGCTGCGGTGCCTCGGCCCGGCCGAGGCCGACTACGCCATAAGGGAAGTCCACGAAGGGGTGTGCGGGGCGCATGCGGGAGGAAGGGCCCTGGCTCACAAGCTCCTAAGGCAAGGCTACTGGTGGCCCACGCTTCGAGAGGACGCTTTAGCCCTCGTACGGCGCTGCGACCAGTGCCAGAGGTTTAGCTCCCTCACTCATCAGGCAGCCACCCTTCTGACCCCGTTATCTGATCCCTGGCCTTTCGCCCAATGGGGAGTCGACATCCTGGGACCTTTTCCCGTCGCCACCGGCCAAAGGAAATTCCTCATCGTGGCAGTCGACTACTTCACCAAATGGGTCGAGGCCGAACCCCTCGCCTCACTAACCGACAACAATGCTTGGAACTTCGTGTGGAAGTCCATCATTTGCCGGTTCGGCGTCCCTCGAGCCATCATCTCAGACAATGGAAAGCAGTTCGATAGCCGACGGTTCGGTGATAACTGCGCCAGCTTCGGCATACTCCACAAGTTTACTTCGGTAGCGCATCCTCAAGCGAACGGCCAAGCCGAAGTCACTAACCGAAGCCTTTTACAGGGATTGAAAACCCGACTCGGCGAAGCTAAGGGCCGATGGGTGGAAGAACTGCCGAGTGTCCTGTGGGCCTATCGGACGACGAGCCGAACCCCCACCGGCGAAACTCCCTTCCGCATGGCCTATGGGGTAGAGGCCGTCATTCCCATAGAGATCGGCCTCCCTTCTCCCAGAGTCATTGCCTATAATACGGAAGCCAATGAGGAAAGTCTGAAAGACCACTTGGACCTCATTGAGGAGGTCCGAGATAAAGCTCGTATCCGACTGGCGGCTTATCAGCAACGAATGGCCAAGTACCATAACACTCGAGTAAAGCCCCGGAGCTTTGAAGTGGGGAATCTCGTGTTAAGGAATGCCCATGCTTCCAAGCCAGCCGAAGCCTCGGGGAAGCTTGCCCCCAACTGGGAGGGGCCCTACCGGGTCAGAGAGGTAATCAGACGAGGAGCTTACCGGTTGGAAACCCTTTCGGGCCAACCCCTTCCTCGCACATGGAATGTGGAGCGCCTTCGGCGTTATTACATGTAAGTCAACTCTCCCCAGGCTTTTAGCCGGAGGCTATAAATACAGAAACTCGCTTTCTTTCAGAAAAACTTGTTATGGTTTTCTATAAGTCCGTGTAAACCGTATCGGGAGTGGCTTCGGCCATGCAAACCGTATCGGGAGCGGCATGGTATTCTCTCTAAGTCCGTGTAAACCGTACCGGGAGTGGCTTCGGCCATGCAAACCGTATCGGGAGCGGCAAGGTTTTCTCTAAGTCCGTGTAAACCGTACCGGGAGTGGCTTCGGCCATGCAAACCGTATCGGGAGCGGCATGGTTTTCTCTAAAGTCCGTGTAAACCGTACCGGGAGTGGCTTCGGCCATGCAAACCGTATCGGGAGCGGCATGGTTTTCTCTAAAGTCCGTGTAAACCGTACCGGGAGTGGCTTCGGCCATGCAAACCGTATCGGGAGCGGCATGGTTTTCTCTAAGTCCGTGTAAACCGTACCGGGAGTGGCTTCGGCCATGCAAACCGTATCGGGAGCGGCATGGTTTTCTCTAAGTCCGTGTAAACCGTACCGGGAGTGGCTTCGGCCATGCAAACCGTATCGGGAGCGGCATGGTTTTCTCTAAGTCCGGGTAAATCGTTCCGGGAATGGCTCCGGCCACGTATACCGATTCTGGAGGCGCCAAGGCATATCTAAGTTCGCGCGAGCGGAAGCGTAAAGGGCTTCGGCCATCCGACAAGCGCAAGAAGCGGCAAGGTGCCCCTAAGGGATCATATGAACCACCATAGTAAAGGCCCCGGCCGAATACTGTGACGACGTTCTATCCGAACCGGCATCGGGTTTCGGCCTTACAAGCTATAGCGAACGACGACGGGATCTTAGGCTCCTGAAGGGCTACATTCGGTCGATCGTACGCAAGCAGCCAGGTAAAGCCAAAAACCTTCCTTCCATTTTTTAAAGTAAAGGGAGATACAAAGCTCAGCCGTACGCCTGGCCAAGAGCTTACAAAAGTAAAGCAAAAAGAAAACCGAGGGGAACCCTCGTATCAGTCCTCGACAACCCCCTCCTCCTCCACCTCGACGACGTTTCGGTCAGGAGAAGGAGAGGGAGAGTCGACGACCTGCACCGCTTCAGAAGCGGGGCCTTCAGCAAAGGCATCTTCAGCAGCAGCCTCTTCGGCATTTGCCTTTTCAGCATCGGCCTCTTCAGCATCGGCCTCTTCGGCATCGGCCTGTTCGGTCTCGGCCTCCTCGGCACCGGCCTCCTCGGCATCAGCTGGAGGCAGGGCCCTCTCCGCCACGAGCTCCTCCCACCAGGATAAAAGCTCCCGGGCTTCCTCGCCCTTTGGCATGGCTTCCCCGGTCAGATCGACGCTCGGGCAGGCCCTCTGGGCGACTGCTAGTCCGAGGTCAAAAACCGCGGAAGAAGCCTGTAGCTGGGCTTGGAGGATCTCCTGGGCATAGTCGTTCCCGGCCTTGTAGTTGGCCACGGCCGACTCCGCTGCCTTTCCCAGTTCCCGCTTCAAGGTCGACACCTCCTCGATGAGGCGGCGCTTCTCCGAAGCTCGCCGAGCCTCCTTGTCCTGGGTCTGAGCTTTGAAAGTCCGGAATTCGGACTCGACCGCCGCAAGATCGCTCTCGGCCTTCTCCTTGGCCTCGGCGGTGGCACGGGCCTCTGCTGCCCTCTTCTCCAGCTGCTTCCGCGCTCGGGCACTCGCAGTCACGAGCTCCTCAACTAGGGGCTCGATGCGAGGAGCCGCCGAAGTGCCTTCCCCCGAACCAACCGGATGCGCCTCGGCTTCTAGAAGCTTACGCTGGAGCAGCTCCTGACGATGCATCAGGACACGGGTCGTCATCGAAGCCTGCGGATCGAGGGCAGATGAGGGCCATTAGAATCAGAAGAAGTAGCTGAAGATGAGCTGAAACACTTTCGGGGTGCTCACCTGAACCGACAGACGGGCACTCATCTCCGTCAGATCGGTGATGGAGTGGGCCTTCAGCTCCTCGAAGATTGAAGGGAGAGTGAGGCTGTTGAGCAGACGAAGGCACGTCTGCGGGTCCTCCATGCTCTCCCCCGATGCGGGGTGCCGCCGCTCGAGCTACGCCCGCGGTTCGGCATCTCCTCCATCGGCTCCTGCCGATACGGCCGGAGGGGAGTCACCCCTCGGCATCTCAGGAGACGCCAACCTTGCAGCCCTTCGGGCCCCGGCGCTCCTCCTGATTAGCTGAACTTCCACCTCTCCCTCGGCCTCCTCTACCCGGGGGCGCTTCGACGCTCGGCCGCCTCCCCGAGAGGCAAACTTAGTCTTCTGCTCCCTCTCAAGAGCAGCGGCGACTGCACGACCCTCGGCGGAGGCCGCAGTCCCGAGGCCCCCGCCTCTTGTCCTCGGACCCCCGGTACCTCGGACAGGCCTGCTCACCGCCTGCGGGGCCGGCGCCCGGCGCGAAGCGCGCTGATCCGATAGCTGGTCGAGGAGGGCATCGAGCTGGGCCATTGCTGCAAAGCAAGAAAGGGATATCAGAAGCCAAAAACAACGATCGAGTAATAGACTCAGAGCCGACTTACCCTCGGCCGAAACTTCGTCAGCCTCCAAAGCCGGAAGAGCTTCGGCCGGAGGAGCGGCAGTCCTTCCCCCGCGGTCCCGCGGAGTCTCCCCGGGAGGTAGGTACGGAAAGACCCGCTCCGGATCACGCTTAGGGTTCGGCCAAACCCCGGCACCTATCAACCGCTCCGCGTCGGAAAGAAGCACCGAGACGTCGTAAGGGGCCTTCGCCTGAACGTGACCCACGATAGTACTCTGAACGGGAGACAAAACAGGAGGTCCCGAGAGTCCTTCGGCCAGCGGCACCCATTCGGTGGGGAAGGGCCACACACCCTTCTCCTTCTCCGGCAGAGAGACGAAGATAAACTTCCTCTTCCAGCCATGGATAGACGAAGGCTTCCCAGAGAAAATCCTCCGGCCAACCCGGGGGACAAAGCAGTACCATTCCGACTTCCCCTGCGTCTGGATCTTGAAGAGATAGCGAAAGACATTGAGGGAGGGGCGGATTTTCACGTGAGCGAAGACACTCAGGAATCCATACACAGTGCGCCAAGAGTTGGGAAAGAGCTGAGAAGGGGCCAGCCCGTAGAAGCTAAGAAGATTGACGACGAAGGTGGGGAGAGGGAGACGGAATCCCGCCTCAAAGCTATCGACGTAGATGGAAAAAGACCCCGGGCGAACGGTATTTGCCCTAGTGGCGGAATCGGGCCGATGGGGGGTCGTCCAAGAGGGAAGCTGAAAGTAAGAAACTAAGTTCCTCACCTCTACATCCGAAAGGGCACAACTTGCCCCCGAAGCAACATCCGGGAGGCGGCGTTCCGAGGTGGAAGCCTGGCCCGAGTCCCGAACTTCTTGAAAAGCCTCGGCCCCGGAAGCCTCGGCCTCGGAAGCCTCGGCCTCGGGAGCCTCGGTCTCAAAAGACTCGGTCCCAGAAGCCTCGGTCCCAGAAGCCTCGGCTCCAGAAACCTCAGTCCCAGAAGTTTCGGACCCGGAGCTTTCGGACTCCCCGGACATCGCGGAAGTAAGAGATCCCGAGGCAAGATGGCCCGACAGGGAAGACTTGGGAGAATCGGGGGGAATATACTCCTCGTCCGAAGGGGTAATCTCACTAGAAGAGCTCCGGACCATAAAGCCGCGGAGGGAGGGAAGAAGACTGAGGCTTACTCGCAGAAAGAAGGAGAGGATCTCTCCTGAACCAGGCGTCGCCTCAAGCCTCCAGAATCCACAGGCAATGCACTCTGAGGGACGAAGAGCCTCCCCCGGTAGCCGACGAAGCTCGGATGAAGCCTTCAGGAAACTGGCCTCTCGCAGGAGAAGGAAGAAGAGCTCGGGCAGTTGCGGGGGGGAACGTAAGCACGGCAACAAGAAGAAGAACAGTGCCCCGCAGAGGGCCTGTATTTATAGAGCCCGGTCGATACGCCTCCCGCCGAAGCCTGCGGCCGAGATCGTCCCGCTCGTCCCGTCGCTCCTTCCGGATGCCCGCCACGTGTGCCGTCCTTCGGCAATGATGGCGGACCGGCTCCGGGACTTGAGGCAAGAGCGATCAGCGGCTGACAGCACTCCGACCCTTCGGCTAACCACTCGGATGCCCGCCACGCGTCCCGATCCGCAGGCGGCAAAGGGAGCGGCGGCAATCCGAGCGGAGCCTCGGGCAGAGAGCCGGGGCGATCCGCGACCCACGGGCGGTCGGGATCCGTTTGTGTTTTCTCCAGAGCGGCTGGATGCGCGGCGCGTGTCCCGTGCTTCCTCGCGAGGCGACGCGCCGTCCCGTCCATTTAATGAGGCCTGACGCGGGACAGAGGTACCGACCCTTCGGCTTCTCAGCCCTCAGCCTTCGCCGACCCTCTGAGCAAGGACAAAGCGACCGCACGGCCCTCGGCCGACCGAGGGCCTCCTCTTCCAGAAGAAGGGGAATACGACTCCCAGGAAGACGCCTGCTGTGATTTTCTTTCTTTTCTGGCAGTTTCAGGCTATACTCTTGCCATCTCAGAACTGAGGAAGACAAGAGTGGGGGGCTATGTGATGCGGCAGAATCCGATTCGGCCCATTGCAGCAGGCCCAAACCCCATTCAGCCCAACAGCAGCAGTACTAGGCCCTCCGGCGGCCTTCGGCCCATTGCAGCAGGCCCAAACCCCATTCAGCCCAACAGTAGCAGTATTAGGCCCTCCGGCGGCCTTCGGCCCGTTAGCGGCCCAGCAGCCCTCGGCCCATAAGCGGCCCCGTCGCTCCCGGCCCAGCAGGCTTCAGCCCGTCAGCGGCCCACCAGCCTACGGCCCGGGAACAGCACGGCGGCCCAGGGCCCAGCCGGCTTCGGCCCGTCAGCGGCCCAACCCCCTTCGGCCCGGTAGCCGAATCTGGCCCACTCCGGTGGCGGATCAGACGCTATGGCGGTTTATCAGTAAGCCTCCTTTTAGTCCTATATCGGCTGCCACCGTTAACCATCCGCTATCCTCCGCTATAAGTATCCTGCTATTTGTGGCCAAGGAGGTGGTGGGAAAAACGGATGCCCCCCTAAGCTTCCGAAACCCCTTAAAGGACTGCTGTCCGAATAGGGTTCTAGCTATTTCTTCTTGCTTCCTGAATCGAATCTTCTTCAGAAGCTAACTTGACCGTCGGAGGGGGTTCCCCAG
Organism: Zantedeschia hybrid cultivar; assembly: GCA_030544215.1. Taxonomy (NCBI): domain Eukaryota; kingdom Viridiplantae; phylum Streptophyta; class Magnoliopsida; order Alismatales; family Araceae; genus Zantedeschia; species Zantedeschia hybrid cultivar. The sequence goes on along the minus strand of JARZZO010000010.1, from coordinate 19,649,813 downwards.
GGCTGACGCCCGGGACTCCTGCTGACTGGTTCTTCTTCTTCTTTCCCTCCCGCAGGGGCTCGGTTCGAATCATCGCCGACCTCCCCGAGTCGGTCTCGGCCGCCGACCTCGGACTCCTCTCCCCGGTCTCGACGCCGAACGCCGGCTGCCCCGCGCCAGGAGACTCGGTCTCACGCTGAAGTAACCTTCGGACTCGCCGTCCGAGGGCAATCCCGTCGGTCGCCCCGCGCCAGGAGACTCGGCCTCGCGCTGAAGGTGCCTTCGGACCCCCTCGTCGGAGAGCGAGCCGTCCCCCCGTCCGATCTCGGACTTTCCGGCTTCTGCTCCGACGCTCGTCTACAGCTCCGCCGACAGGAGCTCCTGCTCGCGCCGCGCCTTCGTCCGACCGAAGGAGCAGCGGCTCACTATCCAAGAGCAGCTCCGGCGGCAGATCGCGCCCCCCGCGGGCGGATCCTCTTCATTCCGAAATAGCCTCGGCTTCGCCCTGTTGTGGATCCCCGTCGGGTCCCCTCGTCACCGTTCGATCCGGACCGGCTCCGGATCCTCCTTGTTTCGGATCCCCGTTTGCGGGATCCGGTCGTGATAGATCCAGTCTACATCACGCCGCAGAGGGAGGGAAGAAGACTGAGGCTTACTCGCAGAAAGAAGGAGAGGATCTCTCCTAAACCAGGCGTCGCCTCAAGCCTCCAGACTCCACAGGCAATGCACTCTGAGGGACGAAGAGCCTCCCCCGGTAGCCGACGAAGCTCGGATGAAGCCTTCAGGAAACTGGCCTCTCGCAGGAGAAGGAAGAAGAGCTCGGGCAGTTGCGGGGGGGAACGTAAGCGCGGCAGCAAGAAGAGGAACAGTGCCCCGCAGAGGGCCTATATTTATAGAGCCCGGTCAATACGCCTCCCGCCGAAGCCTGCGGCCGAGATCATCCCGCTCGTCCCGTCGCTCCTTCCGGATGCCCGCCACGTATGCCGTCCTTCGGCAATGATGGCGGACCGGCTCCGGGACTTGAGGCAAGAGCGATCAGCGGCTGACAGCGCTCCGACCCTTCGGCTAACCACTCGGATGCCCGCCACGCGTCCCGATCCGCAGGCGACAAAGGGAGCGGCGGCAATCCGAGCGGAGCCTCGGGCAGAGAGCCGGGGCGATCCGCGACCCACGGGTGGTCGGGATCCGTTTGTGTTTTCTCCAAGAGCGGCTGGATGCGCGACGCGTGTCCCGTGCTTCCTCGCGAGGCGACGCGCCGTCCCGTCCATTTAATGAGGCCTGACGCGGGACAGAGGTACCGACCCTTCGGCTTCTCAGCCCTCAGCCTTCGCCGACCCTCTGAGCAAGGACAAAGCGACCGCACGGCCCTCGGCCGACCGAGGGCCTCCTCTTCCAGAAGAAGGGGGAATACGACTCCCAGGAAGACGCCTGCTGTGATTTTCTTTGTTTTCCGGCAGTTTCAGGCTATACTCTTGCCATCTCAGAACTAAGGAAGACAAGAGTGGGGGGCTATGTGATGCGGCAGAATCCGATTCGGCCCATTGCAGCAGGCCCAAACCCCATTCAGCCCAACAGTAGCAGTATTAGGCCCTCCGGCGGCCTTCGGCCCGTTAGCGGCCCAGCAGCCCTCGGCCCATAAGCGGCCCCGTCGTTCCCGGCCCAGCAGGCTTCAGCCCGTCAGCGGCCCACCAGCCTACGGCCCGGGAACAGCACGGCGGCCCAGGGCCCAGCCGGCTTCGGCCCGTCAGCGGCCCAACCCCCTTCGGCCCGGTAGCCGAATCCGGCCCACTCCGGTGGCGGATCAGACGCTATGGCGGTTTATCAGTAAGCCTCCTTTTAGTCCTATATCGGCTGCCACCGTTAACCATCCGCTACCCTCCGCTATAAGTATCCTGCTATTTGTGGCCAAGGAGGTGGTGGGAAAAACGGATGCCCCCCTAAGCTTCCGAAACCCCTTAAAGGACTGCTGTCCGAATAGGGTTCTAGCTATTTCTTCTTGCTTCCTGAATCGAATCTTCTTCAGAAGCTAACTTGACCGTCGGAGGGGGTTCCCCAGGGCTGACGCCCGGGACTCCTGCTGACTGATTCTTCTTCTTCTTTCCCTCCCGCAGGGGCTCGGTTCGAATCATCGCCGACCTCCCCGAGTCGGTCTCGGCCGCCGACCTCGGACTCCTCTCCCCGGTCTCGACGCCGAACGCCGGCTGCACCGCGCCAGGAGACTCGGTCTCACGCTGAAGTAGCCTTCGGACTCGCCGTCCGAGGGCGATCCCGTCGGTCGCCCCGCGCCAGGAGACTCGGCCTCGCGCTGAAGGTGCCTTCGGACCCCCTCGTCGGAGAGCGAGCCGTCCCCCCGTCCGATCTCGGACTTTCCGGCTTCTGCTCCGACACTCGTCTACAGCTCCGCCGACAGGAGCTTCTGCTCGCGCCGCGCCTTCGTCCGACCGAAGGAGCAGCGGCTCACTATCCAAGAGCAGCTCCGGCGGCAGATCGCGCCCCCCGCGGGCGGATCCTCTTCATTCCGAAATAGCCTCGGCTTCGCCCTGTTGTGGATCCCCGTCGGGTCCCCTCGTCACCGTTCGATCCGGACCAGCTCCGGATCCTCCTTGTTTCGGATCCCCGTTTGCGGGATCCGGTCGTGATAGATCCAGTCTACATCAGATGGCTATGATTGAGTTTCACGATCAGACACGATTGAACATAGAAAATAAAGTTCCAAGGGATTAATACTATATATATATATATATATATAATGTGCCCCACTTGAAACATCTCGATTTTAGAAAAAAAAATAAAGATCACTAAAATTTTTAAAATATTCAAATATCTCCCTCTACGTGGTTTTCAACCTCATTTGATTTAACTTTTACCGTTGGATTGAAAAATTTAACCATAATGGTCTAATCAAATGCATCGTTATATGGGGATCAAAAACTAAAATCTCAGGAGCTGAGATCAACCCTAAGAATTAATCTGACAATTTTTTTTATTTTCTTAATATTTTTAGACGTTGATTTTTTATACGTGCCTGATCAGACGACTCTCGTTAATCATCAAAATCAAACAATAAAAATTAAAACCTTGGGGATGAGATCGACCTTAAGTGGCCTATTCGAATATTTAAAATTTTATAAAAAAAATCATTTTTTTAACCATAGGGAGGGTGGGTTTTTGAGTGGGGGTGCATCTAATTTAAATACGCTTTGAGGTGCGTTGAATCTTTTCCGTATATACATACAGGAATTTCTCAATTTATTTTCATTTGTGCCTTTCACAAATTCATTCGAATCCAAAAAAAAACATCTCTTCCTTTTATTCACCCTCTCATTCTCATATGCGTTCTTATGTATGATACATATATGGGGTTATCTAAAATTTTATGCAACTCAATAAACAAAATAGATATTCCATCATTACTAGATCGATCCACAATGAAAAGGTAAGCCAATAATAAGATTTTTCTATAAATAGGAAACTTAAGATTAAAATGCTTCAAGATGAAAATGAGGAGATGTTCACAATACTTAGATTAAGTCATATTCAATTTAAGAGATTTTATCGGTTTATTAATTAGGGCTTAATAAAAGAATTTAATAATTTTTAAAAAATTAAAAATACAGATCAAGAAATTGAATTTAAATTATTTGTGGAAACAAATTAATTGGCAAAACCCTTGATGAAAGAAAAAGATGTTGTGTATGAATCGCTCACGTAGTCTTCTGAACTATACGTATTTACGGTATTAATTTGAAAATTCAATAGAGATATAAAAGAACAAATTATACTTATTGAAAGCATTCCTATAATGAATTTCTTGGGCATGTTCCTGGTCAGAAATATAGGAAAATCATCTTTCCTATTCTTTCTTCCTACTCTGTTGCTACAAAGGAGGTTCACTTCTCAAAATATTCCATATACGTCAACGAAAACAGGGGAAGAGGTCAAATTAATCCCGTTGGAGCAAGAATAATAATATTATTTATAATGTCACATCTGCATGTTTAGTAAGTAGAATAGTACTTAAAAAAAAGGGCAGACATAGAATAACCATAACTGATCCATCAAATCGACATCAAATGGTTCTTATTATACCTCTAAGACCGGATCTTCTTATATCAGAGGATGAGTCTATCATGCTTGATCAATTATTAACAAATAATTGCAATGTTGGGCGAAGGGGGGCTGGTCAGAGAGATGCTGAGATAGGGCTTTAAGATCCTTCACGATCCTTTACGCATTCAAGGCCTTTTGTCCTTCCTATCATCTCTTATTCTCGTACAAATCTTTTTAATTCTTAAAAAAAAATACAATTTGAAAAGGTTCAATTGTATGTAATGAGTTTTTAGATCTAGGCATTTCTTAATACAAGTTGTTAAAAAGGAAAGACTGAACTTTTCTTTTATATATTATATAGTATGACCATAAAAATTTCATAAAATCTTTGTTTGTTTATACTGTTTTTGCTTGGAGAGAGGTCTAAAATTTATTACTTCTAATCTATATAATGGACCATTCATTATACTAGTAATGGATAATAAGTATACAAATACAATACAAAGGAGGAAAATACAAAGCAAAAGATAAATAAAAGATATAAATGCTTCTAGGAAGTATTTTCAGTTTTTTTATTCTTTTATTCAAGTTGAGATACAAAATAATTTAATGATTCTTTCTCTTGTTCGTTAAAGTTAAGATTACTATTTTTTCAGGTCTATAAGAACTTCATCTTTTAGATTCATAAGAAGTAGTGAACAAATAAAAAGGGGTGGTTGGTGATAATCCATTGAGCAAATGAAATTCCTTCAATTACTCAATTGACTTAGTTAATAAATTTAGTAAAAAAAATCAATTAAATTCTTTTTTGATTTGATGTCCCGGTTGAAATTGAAAAATCAATTGAATTTTTACGCATATTTAAATTCTTTTTTTCTCATCGCAGTTCAATTTTACTTTTATAGAGTGAGATTTTATAAGTCTATAAATAAATGATTTGTACAATGTTTCATCTGTAGAAATCCTTATGTAAGAAATCCATATACGTAATATTTGGTCATCCTTGATAAATTCTTTTTTTGCTTCGTTAGACAGAGTTAATAAATATTATGTAGTAACAATTAAGAAAGACTTTGAATTCATTAACAATTTCAATTCTTTAAAAACATCACTAGAAACAAAAGAATATAGTATTGAAAATATCAGAGCAAAGGATCTGTTTTGTCATTCATTATTACCGGTAATAAAGAAAAATTATTTTGTTCACTACATAATTGCGTTGACTAGATAACTCATTTTTAGGTTATGAAAACAAACAACCCCACCCCTAGGTACATCTAACTTAGATGTGTCCCATCTAAAATCTCCTTTCCTAATGTTACAAAAAAGTCATAAAAAATTTAATATTCAATTAGGTCCTTAGCTTGTTCCAATCCTTGGTGTTTTATTTTTACCATCCGGTTGAAATAGTCAATTGTAATCGAAAGATCGAGTGTGCACAAAAAAAGATCATATTTTAAAAAAAAATACTTAAAAATATGAAATAACTCCGATTAATCTCTAAAGTTGATCCAATCCTTTGCCGTTTTAGTTTTAACCTCCATTTAAGGGTGCATTCAACTACGGCCGAGTTTTGAAGGTGAAAATTAAACCCCGAAGGATGGGAATAATCCTAAGAGAATTAATTAAATATTTTAAATTTTTTATAATTGTTATAGTTTTAAACATTAGAAAGGGAAGATTTTGGATAGGGTGCATTTAATTAAGTTAAATGTGCTCCGCCGATGGCCAAATAGTACCAACGTTTGGGATTTAAACCCTTTATTTGGCATCTATATTAAAATCCAAGAGATGGAAAGAACCTTAGGGGCTTTTTAACAAATTTTTAGTATATTTATACCTTCCAATCATAGTCATCCGATCATATGCATGCAAAAAAAATAAATTTAAAATTATTTAAAGATTATTAAAAAAATATTCTAATTACTCCCTAGAGTTATTTATATCCCTTGGAATTTTAGTATTAATCACCAATTAAGAAATTTATCTGTCAAAAGACTGGTACTTACGTTTGGCCTAATCACACAACATCGCAGCCGTTTGATTTTAGATCAGACAGACTGTTGTCTGTTTTGAAAGATGTTCTTTTCTGAATTTCTAACTAATAGAAAATATTTCTTACCATCCCTGGATGCTAGACCGAATGACTGCGACGCTGTACAGTTAGGCTACACAGAGGACACCGATTCAATGCACTCCGGGACGCATCCCCCCCAAAATAAAAATCTCTCACTTCACCTATTTAAAATAAAAAAAAAAGTAACAATTTTTAAAAATATTCAATTAGGTCTCTTAAGGTTATTCTCATCATTAAGACTTTAATTTTTATTGTTTGAGTGCGCATCAAAAAAATTATTTAAAGATGTCAAAAAAGTCAAAAAATAGTCAGATTAATACTTGGTTGATCCCAATTTAAGGATGCACTCTTTTTTGGATGACCATGATTCAGACTAAAACTAAATTTCAAGGGATGGGAACAAACTTAAGGGGAGGGATACTTAAATATTATTTTAAGTATTTTTATTTTTTTAACATCTGAAGAGGGGAATTTAGGCAGGGTGCATCCAAGTTAGATGTGCCTTCAGACGCATTAGATGCATCAGGTTTATTTTCATCTTTTTGAATTTAATTTTCATCATCAAACCGCTTGCATTTACCCCCTCACCGGCATGTTAAAAAAATAAAAATCATCATAAAATTTTAAATATTCAATTACCCCCTAAGATTGTTTCTATCTCTTGGTACTCAAATTTCAAATGTGAAAATTAACTGTAGTCATCCGATCAAATACTATGATTGGTTTTATTATCGAATGATGTAAAAATTCTAAAAAAATAAAAAAATTGTACTAATTATTCTTATCCTTGAAGGTTTAAAATTTGAATATCAATTAAAGTGTTTAAACTTGTTCGGTCCAAACCAAGTCTTGAATACGTCCACACAGTACACAACGAATTCTCTGTTAGAATAATCTAACGGTTTGATGTGTGACTCACGATAACACTGAGCATTTTCTTTCATTACTGCCTGCCGAACACTTTCTTTTAGTGAAGTGGTGAAGAGGGAATCATAAATTTTTTAGTAATACTAACTTCATCGCTTCACTTTTTTATTTTTTTATTTTTTTAAAGATTAGGTCCATCATGTCTGATATGTTTACATAATCTGACTAATCTGATTGGGTGAACTTAACAATCTAAAACAAAAAAAATCTGAGTCCCAATGGATAGTAAAAAAAAAAAAATCTTAATCAGCGAAGATCAATAAAAGGGGTTTTTGATATTTCATATTTTTTTGATTCGTCCAATCAAAGATTAGATTTTACGAACATGTCATGGATTTTATGAACATGTCAAACATGATAAGACCTGACTTCAAAATAATTATAGAAAATAAAAAATTAGAATACACCCCATGCGGTATAGTAGGTGTTACTCTATTTTTTTTCAAAGGAAGGTCAAGAAAAAGCTAAATGCCTTCTTAAAAATAAGAATAATCTTGCCAAATGCATTTCACTCCATATTTTACTTCTAATTTTAAAAAGGAGTTTTTGAAAATAATTCTTTAAAAGATTTTATATTTGTGAATAACCCCAGCATGATTTACATTTGTATATAGTCCCCTCAACTATGGTAGTATTTGTGTCCACTTCCGTTAACTAGGGTGTTTGTTTTAAATTTAAATTGAGTTAAAATATTGTTATCTTACATAAAATTGTTAGACAAAAATACCAAAATGTTTTTAGTTAAAATACAAACTCCTCACAAGAAAAATCACATAGACATCATTTTAACACAAGTAGTACCATAGTTAAAGGGTTATATGCAAATACTACCATAGTTAAAGGGTTAACACAAATACGAATCATGCAAGAAGTTATCTACAATTATGAAATCTTTTAGGGAGTTATTTGTAAAAATTCCTTTTAGAATTAAAAAGTGAAAAAGTAAGTGAAGAAACATATCTAAACACCCTGTAAGCTTTTGCAACACTTGGGATTAGAGGGGTTAGGCTTACCATTTAAAAGTGAAGTAGCTACTGAATCAAGTATTCTCATAATCTAATGTTTCAAAACTTGTTAACAGAGGTGTTTCCTGTTGTGCATACATAAGGCAAAATTTCTCGTACTTGATAAGAAGAAACGATCCAGCCTTGCACACAGGTGGTAACACTTTCCGTAATTTTAAAAGAGCAGTCGCATACTTCGTTAATCTTTTTTTCAAAATAAAAATAACTCTCAACTTCTTTTTGTGAGAGAATCCAAGTTGGACTCTCCATCTTTCAACTCTGCCCAGCGCCTTCCTCCCTGCGAGTCTTCATTGTTCCTCAGGTAAACTGCAGTACCGACCCTGCACCTCTAGGGCTGAAAATGAATTAATAAGTTCAATAAACAGCTTGTAAGACTACTCAATAATAGTTTGACTTAACTTATTTATTAAACTATTCATTAAACGAGTTAAATTTGAACACATGCGAACTCGACTTGATTATATTTGTAAATAAGTTCATTTAAATATTTGTTAAGAGTTCGTTTTAATGTTCATTTAACTACTTATTAAGATCTCTTTTAAATATTTATATAATAATTTTATTTATGAGTAAATTTAGTTAATAAGATATTTGATATCTTAAAAAGGTTTTAATCAAACAATTTAAATGTGAAAAAAATATATTATATTAAATCTGTCATGAGTTCATTGGGCATGATAGATATTATTTATCATGCTCAAGAAGCATTTATCATGCCTAAAAATTATTTGTCATCTCTAAGTATTTGTGTACAAAATTTTTAATATTTGTGAAACCCACCCGTTGAAAAAGTTGTACCCACTCAACTCCACCAATGACATATTGCATTGCAAAATAATTCAACTTGCTGCTCAGAGAATACGGAGGAAAACAATTGATCAACAAGAGCCCACCAAACATTTTTAAAAATAAAGAGCTTTTGTAATAAACCCCTTAAAAGATTGCATATTCATAGATTATCCATGTATGATTCATATTTGAATATAACCTTCTTAACTATGACCTTATTTGCATATAACCCCCATGATTATGAGGATTTACTTTGACTTTCACATGAATTAAAATATTATCACCTTATATAGAATATGTGCAAACTATTAACTGAAAATATTAATAATACTTTACTTAAAATACAAATACCTTAAAAGAAAACTCACATCAAAGTCCACCCAAAAGCTTATTGTATATACATAGTATCCAAAAAAAATATCTTTTATGTAAGGTAAAAATATTCTAACTCATGATGAAATTCAAGATAAATCATATAGTTAAAAAAAGTTATAGACAAGTATAAATTGTGCAAGAAGTTATCTACAAATATGGCATATTTTAGGAGGTTATCTACAAAAACTCTTGTACAGATCTGGCCTAAACGGGTGAAGACTTGAATTACATCAGTTTAAAATAATAATAAAAATAAAGTAAAAAAAATTTTGGAGATAAAATAGTCTCTAAATACAAGGTGTTTCCAAACACCCCATTAAACATTTTGATCCACTCGAGTGCGCCAAGACGAGAAAGAAGCAGATGAACAAAACATTGGAGGAGCACTGCCCTCCTTATCGACTATTATGACTACTTCGACAACGTCAAGCCCAAGAAACAGTAAGCGACAAGAATAGAAACAAGTTGTGTGATAGCACAACCACAGACCAGTAAGAAGACCAAATACCCCCTCGTTAAATTAAGCTTCACAAAAAACGGAACTATCAAAATTGCCGATAGAAAAAGGTCCCATTCCTAGTGTATAACGGAGAAAACCCTATCTAGGCCCCAACCACCTCTGTCTCCTCAGCAGGAACATCTTCCGCTGGCCTCTCCACCTTGACACCCAGATCCTCGGAGTAATCACCATGAACCTGTACGAGACAAACATACGTTGGCGAGCATAACGGAAAGACAAAGAAGTAACCTTGCAGATACATATTAGCTGGAGCTCTTCAGGCCGTCATTGCAACCTGACAACGTGTAAAAAGACGGTAAAGAACAGAATACCTCCATGAGCTTCCCAAGATCAAATTTGGGTGCCTTCAAGATCTTAACTTTGCGGATAAAGACGTTCTGAAGAGGATAGATGCTTGAGGTTGCCTTCTCGATCTCTTTCCCGATGACTTCAGGGATGAACTTCTGTACCAGTTCCTTCAGATCACAGGTTGATGCTTGACTGACCATAATCTCTGTCATCTTGCGACGAATCTGGGGAGCTTGAACGGTTTAGAGACCCCGAATGAATTCTTGAAATGTGAACACTTGCATTCGGAGAGAAATCTACCTGTCTGATCTGACTGGACTGTGCATAACAGGTGCGCTTAACCTGGTTAGGACGTCTCTTTGTAAAACCAATACAGAACATCCGCAAAGTGTAATTGTCAGTTGTCTTCACATCGACATGTGCCTCAATCAATGTCTGCCACTTGCGAACCAGTGATCTAAGCTTGTCGGTAGTGAAATTCATACCCTAGAATAAAACGGCTGAAAGTGATTAGGTAAACGCCTTGAGACATCATATAATTGGCGAAAGAAATTAGGTGAAATAAAGTCAAGTACAAAAGAACTTCAAGGATGTCAACGGTTACCCAGAAGTTTGTAAGGACATTCCTTCCTTGGATATCCTCCGCACGGAGGCGGATCTTCCGGTAGTGCTGATCCTCGTCATTCTGAAGGTCAGCTAAGCAGATCTCAAACACTCTGTGCTTAAGACCATCAGATGCAGTCTGCAGTAACAGAAATGGTAAGCTGAACCATGAAGTACAGTGCAAGACCTTCCAAGAAGGAAGGGTATCACTCCAGTGAAATGAGTGTCACCAGAAGCTTCTTCCTATTTAAAAGCTATATCGAGTTGTTCTCCCTCCTTCAAAACGAAGGAAAAAAACAGAACTCTGTTGTGAATGGAGTTTGATGGGTCACTTTGATTGGGAAACCATTATAAATTGGCTGTGATATCCTTCAGAGCACAAACAAAGTCATCTATACTTCTGCTTTTATTGGTTTTAAATTTCAAAATGAGAAGCCTACCATGTAAAAAGAAATTCGCCAAACTCATTATCATTTTTTAAAGACATTCTGATATAGGTTAAATATGTTAGCCAAATGGCACTCTCATTCTAAACATGGGGAATGGAGAATGCCTTCTTCTTAGATATAATGAGAAAGAACTTTCCAGAATGGGAGGCAAAAGACAGCCTTAACTTTGAACATTCAACCAATAGGTCATATATCTATCAAAAGAATAATATGATAGAAAACATTAACAACAAAAGAAAAGGCAAAAGGGGGCATTCCTCAAGCACAACCACAACCTAGTTGAACTATCACCTCTAGTGTACAAAGAAAATGTATTCATAGTTTCATGAATAGCAGAAATATTTGTAGATATGTTTTCCTAATTAAATTGTAGTGACCCAGTCACGAGCCAGATAGCAGGAAAGTGCAACAACCTATAAAAAGATTGAGGATAATTACGTAATTATAAAAAAGGTAGGGTCTTAAATCTAAAAAGATAAAGGATAAGGCCTTAATCAAATTCTTCATATGAGTTAATGGACTTAATGGGCCTTTAAAACGTACTTTAATAGGCTTTCTAATATATTGAAGGTTTTTGGTCCTTAAGTAATCTCTACGCCACCTCGTCCAATTCTAGAAGATTCCTTGCTTTCCACCTCATCATGCAATGATTAAAGGAGGAGACACCTTTGCATTCTTATCCCTTGTGTAATTATTAAGAAGTCACCTGACCTTTCTAGCCTCTTCCTCCTCTTCTCTCTCCCTTACCTTCTTTCCCTCCTCCCTGTATATATAGGGGCTGCCCTTTAGTTCCTTCCATATCCCACCAAGAAGAAAAAGAAGAAAGAGAAGGGTAGAGAGAGAGAAAGATAGAGATAGAGAGAGAGGAAGCGAGGGAAAACATGGGAAAAAGAGAGGGAGAGCAGGAAGAAAGGAGGGATAGCAAGGAGGAAGAGAGAGAAAGGCGGTCGGGGAGAGCTAGAGAGAGAAAGAGAGATCTGGTAGAGAGAGAAAGAAGAAGAAGAATGAGAAAGAAAGGGAATTTCGAAGAGTAAAGGAAGTAGAAGATGGAGAGGGAATTGAGAAGTTTTGAGAAACAGAGTGCGGGCTTGTGGAAGCCAAACAGAGAAGATATAAGAAGAAATAGAGAGCTGCAGCAGAGAACTGTCATCAACTCAGGGCAGCAGCGGCAGTTTTCTCCACACGCAGACTGGAGGAGCTTCCTTGCGCTTGGATTGTTCTTCCTAAGAAGTAGGGTGATATCTATACTTGTCTATTCCCTTTATTTTGGGGATTTTGCGTAGAATTGAGGAGGGTGTAAAAACATTGTAAGCAGGGGAACTATGTCCGTTTATTTTCTAAATTAATATAAGGGGTTTAAGAATCATGAAAAAGACTTTTAATTACATCCTAACATATCATATATGCATGTTTCAGTAAAGCTTCTCTATGAATCTCTACGATGTTTTGTTAGTGAAGTATGTTGGGGATGATTCTCGATATGCTCCATATTTATTTTAGCATGTTTTCCGATGATTCACATGTTGTTTATTAGAAAACATATTAGAGTTTAATTATAGCTACTTAAGGAAGAGAACATGAAAGATTCACATGAACCATGGGATGAACCGTTCTCCAACGGGGAGAACCATCAGTTAAGGAATCTGATTTGCGTGTTTAAAACTCAAGATTAATATGAAAAGTTCATGGAACTTAGCCTTCATTGAAATAGAATGAATTCGATGGACCAAATTCATCTAAGGCTCACACGAACATGAAGATTATTCATAAATTAAAAGATCAGAGCCTCAAGCTCAGTTGATTGTTTATGAAGTATATTATTACTATTATAACGTTACTAATATAGCATGAAAGATAAAAGATTCCCTATAATGACAATGATGATGACGCCAAGAAGGGGGAAAAAGGGTACTCATGATGAAAAGAACCCCAAGACATGGGTGAAAGAATTAGAAGGTACACTCTATTGCACTTTCCAAGAAGAAAAGAACCTATGAAAGAACTCATAAAATAAACTCAAAGCAAGGAAGCCTTCCATGATGATGATGATCGCTTATGATATTGATGAACGATGTTTCCTACGATGATTTATCTTTCTAAGAAAGGAAGTGACATCACTTTACTGGCATCCACAAGATCCGTCTCCCAAAGATAAGGGGACATCCGGATCAAAACTCCCTAACAATGTGTGGCGTCGAGGTACAAAGCATCCCTTCTTTTGATTACGATTCTAGAGTCTTCGGTTTGAAACATTGGTTGAGGCAGAAGATAGTAGTCCTACTTGAGTGCACTCGTGGGCTGGGACATAGACATTGCAACAGCAGTTAGGGAGTAGATTGCATACCTAATTTAACTAATGTTTCTCGCCTCATCCAATAGGCTTCCTAAAATCTGCTAGGGTGGATAGACGAAGGTGGGAGGTCAATCAAGGGACGGCCTACTTACCACTACGGCCGTTAGTGAGTGATTATCCTCGTCACTTTAGGTCAAAGGGTGAATCGTCTCATCAACAAGATAATCGACTACGAACTCATGACTTGTTAAAGATAAAGAAGAAAGAACAACTCAACTCTGAGATCTAATGAAAACGACTTACAGTAAATGTCTTTATATTTTCTACAGTAATACGAATTACCACAAAGTTAGGAGAAAAGATCACGAAAGATCTGAGCCATAAGAATTGTTTAAAAGAAAAGAAAAATATATACTTGTTACTATTTTGTTAATCTTTCCACTTCGATTTCACGAAGTTTTCAAAACGAATGCACTCCATGCTAGTTAACAATCATTTCATGAATGTCGTGTGTGATAATAAGTATATTACATGATAATTAAGAATAAAAAAAATAATTCTTTTGGAAAGAAAGCAAATGGGATGGTAAGTGAATGATAACAGTAGAGATGAAAATGATCTCTACTGAGATCTCTTCGTGAGTCTTATAAAAGATATAAAATATATTATTTATCTTATCTTTCTGTTATATAATAGACATAACACTATTATTGTTCTTTTACATTTATGCTTTTTTTTATTTTATTTTAAAATTGTGCACCTACCAAAAGTCTATAAGTAGGACTTTTACAAAAAGATTAACGATAAGAAAGGACTACACTAAAAAAAAAATTCGGACTAGAGCTGTCACTGTGTCTGAGGGCTAGGGTGAGAACAAATTGGAGCAATTCTATATTAGAAAACGAAAAAAGTTGTTGGGCCAAATATGTCAGATTTGGACCCATAGCTAGTGAGTTGTCTTCCGAGGACAAAACCGTGGACTTGCACAAAATGGACAATACTTCACAAGGGTTCGATTAGATCGTTACGAAATGATATCAGATCAAAACCCGTGCAATATGATATAAGCTAGTTCGAAGATGAACCACACGAAAACTGATGGGCGAATCGGGTATTAAGAAAGGGCTACTGTAAAATAAGTTGGAATGGAGCCACCACGGTGTGCAGCCACCACTGTGTTTGGAGGTTGGGGATGAACTAAATTAGTCTCATTGAAAAATAGAAAAACCTGTTGAACCATATATGTGAGATTTGAACCCATAATTGGTGAGGCTTTTGGGAACAAAATTGTATGCGCTTGGCCCAAAGTGAATGATATCTCCTAAGGGTTAGATAGGGTAAGGTAGATTTAGTTACTATCGATGGTCAAGTTATTCCTAAAAGTACAAACTTTCAATATTTAAGATCTATTATTTAAAATAATAGAGAGATCCAAAAAAATGTCATTCACAGAGTTAAGGTAAGTTGTTTAAAGTGGAGAAGTGCATCTAGAATCCTTTGTGATTGACGGGTCCTCTTAAAACTCAAAGGTAAGTTTTATAAGAACTGTGAGATCAATTATGTTATATGGTTCCGAGTGTCAGACTGCGAGAAAGGATCATGTGCAAAAATTATGTTGCTTAGATGAGAATGTTGAGATAGATGTATGGTAAGACTAGAAAAGATAAAGTTATGAATGAACATATACGTAAGGATTTGGGTGTAGCTCCTATTAACATTAAACTTAGATAGAATAGTTGCGATGGTTTGGTCATGTACATCATTGTCCAAGTTCAACACCAGTTAAGAGGTGTGGTAAAATTAGAATGGAGGAGGGTAAAAGACATCAATGAAGACCTAAGATGAGGTGGTTAAATGTAATTAGAAAGGATTTGACATCGCTACGTGTTACCTCAACTTTGGCATTTGGATAGGATTCATGTAGCCAACTTCAAATAGATGGGATAAGGCTATCTATGATGATGATGATGATGATGAAGGGTCGAATGGGGTCATTACACAAATCATGGAAAAATATGCTCAATGACTGAATCTCTTAGCCCTTCTCATTCCAGTTCAACTCTTGAAACCCCTTTGTATATGGTATATGCACATAAAGAGTTTGTATGATCTTCCGTAAAACTAATTATTGGACTACCAATGATTATTTTGGGAAGAGGATTTGGATTCAAGAATATGTATAATGTAAGTTTTGTTTTAAATCCCTCATCACGAGAAATAAATTGATGGGTGAAAGATTCTAAAATAACACAATACTAGGTCTTTTTCCCATCATATTCAAAAAATACCCTGCCCTTAACTAGGGATGCCAAGAAATTAGTTTTTGTACCAGTGAAAGGTGTGTCCATCATCCAATAACCAAAGACCAATATAATTCGATAAGAAAGAGCTTTTCTTTTCTCTTCTCTTTTGATCCTTGAGGAAAGCTCCATTGCAGACAACTAATGTGCTAACCCTGGCTGCAGTACACAAACTCCATCAGCCTCTTGGATGTGATGGGGAGCAGGTCTGGTAAAAAAAGAAACCCAGGCCATGTTGCATACTCTGAGGCAAGGCAAATGACATTTAGTCTGGACCAAGGTAGGCCAACTCGGGGATCAGACTCGGATCGGTCGAACGAGTGGATCGGCCGATCCGATCCGATCCCGGACCAGTGCGGACCGAGCCGGACTGGTCTGGCCGATCCAATTTTTAAAAAAGGAAAAAATAGAAGAAAAATAGGAAAAAAAATAAAAATAGATCCAAAAAATAGGAAAATTTCTAAAAAATCATAAAAAATTATATTTATCTGAAACTTATCTAGGACCTCGGGTGAGCCCTTGAAATTTTATTAACTTTGAAAAAAAACTTGAATACAATACATGGGGGGTGACATAAAACCTTACCCCTAAGTATTACATGATACTATGAATCTATGATAGTAAAAAAAAAAAAAAAAAAAAAAAAAAAAACACAAAGCAACAAAACAAATAGACATACATTTATTCTAGTCTTACATTATAGGTGCTATACAAATGTTGCACATAATCGGCCCAAAACATATAAGCTTGGTAGCATTGTTCATATTTATGTACGAACCAACTATACTCATCTGTGAATGGATAGATTATTGTCACCGGTATCCATCCTTGTGTCTCTAGCCCATGATAAGATCCTTATGAGGTTGAGGATTGATAAAAGGAAGCACCTGAAGTTGGAGGATAAGTGGGATATCCTCTTCAGTAACTCGATGCATCATAGGGTGGTGGATGTTGATAATATGTACCTAGATATCCATAAGGATTATAATCCTCTAATGGAATTTGAGATGATGCATCAGACGAATGCTCTTGAAAAGATGTTTCTCTAACTCTCCTTAGGAACTCTTGTTGTTGCTTCTCTTTGCCTTTATTTGTTGTTGATGTGTCTTTAGCCAACCTACTGGAGTGGTCATCATCCTATGTAGCATGTGCAAATTGTTGCTCTCTTGTGAAAATGATTGGAGGAGCTTCACCATGTTGACTTGATCCATGTCCTCGAGATGACTATTGTTGCAAGGATCCACCTTGACTTCCATGTGGATCAACATCGTCATCGTCAGGGGTACTCGTTGTCAAAGTAGAGTTATCTGAAGTTTGGTAAACGACTTTGTCGCTCGACTCCGATGTCTCGTCTGACTCCTCTTCTTGTACAGTTTCTAAATCTGCAATATCAACATGAGTAGTTACTCTTTTACCTTTACCCTTACTTGAACTTTGTGGGGTGGATTTCTTTGCCGTTTTAAAGGAGGTGGAAGTTGAAACTCAACGGACAATGGGACACCATCTAATTGTCCTTCTGCCCATGACCGATCGTTTGAATTAAATTCTGATCCCAAAACATTCCTTGCATCCACACATACATTCAGTGGGTTATGCTCCTCAAATATCTCGTCCAGATTGATTGGTTCCTCAATTTGTTGTTCTGCTTACACCGGTCTTCCAGCAACTTCATCTCTCCATCGTTCTTCTTCTCTTTGGTTCTCTTGAATTTTTTGAAGATTCTTTAATTTCAAGCGCATGTTGTAGTGACAAAAGACCAATTGCTCCAATCTCGATAAGCTTAATCGGTTCCTTTGCTTGGTGTATATCAAGCTAAATGTAGACAAGTACCTCTCACAGCCAGAAGAGGAGGTGGTTTGGCTCAATACACGGATGGCAACATAAACAAGATCTTTATAATCTGGAGCCTTCCCATGATCCATCCACCAGTCAGCTGTAATTCCATGTCCAACTAACAATTAACATTGTAAAGTCTAGGCATGATAACAATTTTGTGAAAATATTAGTTCTGTGCAAAATTCTAAATACCTGGTGAAAGCAACATGACTGCCCGTTGAGCACGATGAGTACCAAAATGTAATGTCCGGAGCCTATAGTGATGTATTTTATTACATGCTATGATAGCTCGATCCTCATCATGTAACAAACGCCGAATTACATTTTGAGTCCCACAAAGTACTTCTTCATTATTGGGCGCATTTTGAGTAGCAGAGCTATATTGATATCTCGGATTGAAGAAATGACCTAAGAAATTGAAAATAAAATTAAAAAAGAAATAAAACTTATAGGAAATAAAATGGCAAGTAATATGGAATGACTTATTTTGTTACCTGCCGCATGCAAATCATGGTAGAGTGTCATATCCCATCTTGCATCTATGATATCCCACCACTTTCTGTATGTATTTTTGTTGGCCCTGGCAATGTCTTCCTTCGCACGGTCCATAGCTTCATATAAATATCCCATTGTGGCCTTCTTATCTCCATCCACCATCCTCAGAACCCGCACAAGAGGTTCAACTACGCTCAAGATCATCTTTATATCGGTCCAATACTCCCGACTCTCAATCAAGTCCTCAACCTACTTCCCCTTGTCTCTAGCATCACGCTTCGCGTGCCTTGTCATCCAATCCTCCCATCCTTTACTTGAAATCATCTGCTTCAAAAGGCGTTTTTGTGACTATATACTCTCCAAGGAAATGTACGTGGAGGCGAAACGAGTTACCCCAGGACGTAGTAACTCCCTCTGTCCAGTGTGTTCACGCATCAACGTAAGACATAGTTATGGTTGTAGATATAAGATGTGATGAATTGGGCTGACTTCACAGTCTCACTAATTTTTACATCTTTCCCAATATCTTCTAGCATCAAATCTATGGAGTGAGCAGAGCAAGGAAGCCAATATAGATGTGGCCTCTTCTCTATTAACATATGGCCAGCAGCTTTATATGAAGCTGCATTATCTGTTACAACTTGTACAACCCGATCTTCCCCCACCTGTTCCACAATGTCATCAATTAACTTGAAAAGATATTCAGCATTCTTTACCTTTCCATTAACATCTACGGACTTCCAAAATACAGTCTCAGCTTGACAGTATATAAGGAAGTTATATCATACTTCTTCTCGTAATTCTTATTTAAATAATGTTATAGATATTAGAGAATGTCTAAATTAACTAAAAAATATAATCTATTAATCTAAAATTCTAAATATGTTAAATTAATGCAATGTACTCACATGTCCAACCATCTGTCATTATTGTGCAGCATATTTCATCCCAAATTCGCTCGAACGACTTGATATACTCTTGGAGATCACTTACCTCTTGAGGAAGGAAAGTGTTGTATATCTCCTTGGGAGTTGGTCCAAGAATACCCTTATCCACATCTCCAATAGTCTCAATCATGTCCTCCCAATAAGGACCCTTTGCAGCATTGGCAGGTACACTGTTATAAACAAACCATCTCGAAACAGCACGGTCAATCTTCTCCTTACATACCTTCAGATTCTTCATAGCAATTGTGATTGATGGTTGTCTATCTCTCCGTCTTGTTAGGAAAGCATCTATAGGACCCACTCTAGGATCATTATCCCTAGTCAAGTCATGAATTTCCTCCTCGTTGGATCCCTGTCAGGATCCACTCCCTTGCCCAACTTGTCGACCGGTGCGTCTATACACATCCTCCTCAGCAAAATATCTTCTACTTTCGTCCATGGCTCGACGTATATCATCTTAAAATTAAAATAAATGATTTGAGACTAATTTAACCGAGATGAAGTGTAAATAATTAATTGAAATTTTTAAATCAAAGAATACCTCGAGAAAAGTCTTCAAATGTAGTGGACCTCCTTCTGGTAGGATCTATGTCTCCCTCCCGAGATCTATCTCCCGAAGGATGAATATGAATACATTGACCTAAAGGTCGTGTCATTTCCTCCCTAATTTGGCCGCTCATCGTTGATGCTGCTCCTTTTTCCATCTCTCTTTATCGTAAGTAATTTTTAAATTAATTTTTTACCTCTAGTGGTGCAGCAAGTACAAGCCTTCACTTCTCCTTTAACACCCCCAATATGTTGCTTTAGACAAAAAACTCCACCCAAAAGAATCCGATTGCAATAATTGCATTTGACCTTGCGTGAAGCCATGTCCACGACGGTGCAGTGGTTCCATCCCGGGTCACCACGAGGGGTGACAGATGTGGCCTCATTATGCTCAGAAGTCGACATCTTTAAAAAGAAAAAAAATATTAATAGGGAAAAAGAGAATTACAAAGAGAGAAATGGTGAAAAATAAGAAAAAACATAGAAAAAGAGAGTGAGATATCATATCATACCTGAAGGGAGAGTGAGAGACAATGAGAAAGAAAGCTACAAAGGCAAAAAAAGGTTAGAGAGAAAAACTAAAATGCGATAAAAATAAATAGATACAAAAAAAATGGTTAGAGAGAGAAAGAAAATTAGAGAGAGAGGAAGGAAAAAAAAGAGAACTTTAGAGATAAAAAAAGTTTGAGAAACAGATATATGTTAGAGGGAAAAAAACAATAGAGAGACAAAAAGTAGAGAGATATATGTTAGAGATTAAAAAGTTAGAGAGAGAGAAAATAATAAAAACGTAAAAAAAAATAGAAATATTAAAGAGATAAAAAACATAAAATGATGAAAAAAAAGTTGATGTAGTCCGTCCGTCCGTCCTTTAGAGAGCTTTGGAGAGTAAGAGAGCTTTGAGTTTGAGTCTTTGAGAGAGTATGAGAGCTTAGAGAGAGAGAAAAAAAAATAGAGAGAGAGAAATGAGAATTTGTGTGGATGAGGGAGAGAAAGGTAGGAGGGGGTTTTACAGGGACTTGAAGGGGCTTAGAAGCCCCTTCTAGGAATGGGTTCCCAACGGACCGGTCCGACCCCAGCCCGGGTCGCCCGATCCGGCCGACCCAACCCGATCCGAGCAATCCTGGGCCGAGACCGCTGGGTCGGGGCTCAAAATCGGATCGGACCGCCCGGTTTCCGAGCGTACCGGGCGATCCAATCCGACCCAGACCGAGTTGGCACACCTTGGTCTGGACTGCTCTATCAAGCACATGACACTTACCAACGAGCAGAATTGAACACATGACACTTACCAAGGCAAATGGCATTCAAAATAAACTGTGGGTAATTCTATTTCATAATAAATACAGGTAGTACAACCTGTTGGGTTGGGGGGGGGGGGGGGGTGTTGTTTAAATCCTCTCCCACCCTACTCCAACACAAAATCTCCAAAAGGAACACAAGCAGAGAATGAAAGTTACAGATTCTTTTTTGACATTCTGCAGCTGAGATTCAAAGTATAAACCTAATCCAATTATCTAAGAAAAACAATCATCTAATATAACAGTTCCCTTCGTAAATTCTGCTTCTCTAAATGATGCAGTCATTGCATTCCCTTCACAGGATGCAGCAAATTCTGAGGAGGAATATTGGAATAAGCAGTAGAATCTGTGGTCTGATGCTTTTATCCAAGCGAACTTTCAATTATGGAAGTAACTCCACATTCTATGCATTGTCTGGACTCTGGAATGAAGCCTGAATTTGAGCTAGGATAGCAAAAGAATTCCAGACTTCTGACTAATCCTGCACTCAAACATCAAGTTGATCCACATCTTCAATATCAATACCACATAAATAGCATATGGGGTCACCATCATTCCACCATTTTCTTCTGAAAATGTTGGTGTTCATTCTATTTTTAAATGTCAGCCACGTGAACACTCTAACTTCGATGAATGATTTGAGCTTCCATACCTCCCTAAATTTCTCATATGTTGGAAATTATAGCAAAATCTGACTGGAAGTTTAATAATTGGGGCTATTACCAGGCTCTGAGATACCATTTCCATCCCTACTCTGGATCCTGCAGATCCCCTTCCCAGAATTCAGAAATAATTCAGCTTCCCAACAACAATAAAATGATGGTTTCAAAGTGCAAAATACACCATCTATACATTTACATAGATATAGGGAATATATCAATTTTCTGCTTTCTTCATATCAGGAAAGTTAACTTTTAATGATCCAGATATTTATTTAGCAGATTATCATACTTGTCCTTGGCATAGTTCTTAGTTCTTTCTAGGCATTATAATGGTGTGTCAAACGGACATAAGGCACATCTTGAGTGCAATGGTCCTAGCCTTGTGGACTTATAATATCAAATATTCACAAAAATAAATATGTCACCCAAATCAAAAGGTTCGTCATAACCAGGATCATTTTGGGTTGATGACACAAAAGTACACACAAGGCACAAGTAAGTATTACAATGGACGAAACCAAAGATATTATTATTTCCACAAACACACATGTCAATGAATATACTGACAACGAGTACACTTATTACATAGCCAAAACAAAAGACTCACTACACACTAAACTAAACTAATGCTACAGTGACCACTGATACTCTGCAATTGGTGTAGCTGGAATTGCAATTCTTACCTTGGTTAGGAACTTTGCCCAGTAAAAAAAAATTCAATAACTTTTATGAGTCTCATGTGAGAACTCAATAGGGATTGTTTACTCATTTATTGTTTCCTTTACATTTTCATTACTAGTTATTAAAATGAAATTCATAATCGTCATGTAATGCAATTAAGCATGGTAGCTTCTTTGTTAATTTACTAATCATGCTAATGTTATTCATCTACAATCTATATAACTATCTGCCAGATAAAAATATTTGGAAAGAAATTAACATAAGAATATAACATATAAAAGAATTAAACATCTTCATCACCCGTCCTTCAGCCATTTTTCTTTTCTATTTATCTCTAGTAATGGATACATATGATACTAAAATCCAAATAGAAACACAAAATCATTCTTAAAAATGAGTCATAATTCACCTTCACTAGTTTGTGTTCATTTAAGTTCAAGTGTCATATTAGCTTAGGCAGCATTTGGCAGTGCTTTTGAATAGACAAATTCTAAAAGAATCTGATTTTTCTGCTGGTGTCAGATAATGTCGGATTTTATATGCCCTTGGGGGTGTCTTTTGGGTGCCAAGAAAATGCCAACATGTTGGAATGGTCATTTTTTACGAAAAGAGGAAAAGGGTCAGCAAGGTTTTGGGCACTGAGCAACTACTGATGCAGAGGGGCATAATAGGGAAATCATGTTACAATCGATTCTAAAGTGCGACAAAGCGCCCTCCAGGCCGCTTTTGGGTGGGATGCACGTGGGCTAAGGATGGGTCTATCTCTCTCCTGTAGCAGAGATAGGGATTGGGAGCAAACCAAGAAAATGTCTGAAGGTTTAGAAATGTTCCTGACCCTGTCGGCAGATTCCACCAAGGGAAACAAGCCAAATGGTGGTGGCAAACGCTGCCTTGGTCTATGTCCTTAAGTAACAAGGATAATCACACATTAGCGGCCATAAAGTAGTTGGGCAAACAATAGCCCATTGGCTTGGTTCTCAACTTCTACATGTCCGCCGTATAGGGTTTTCGGCTACACTTATTGGGTAAGGTGGGTCTTAGGCTAAGCTGGTGTAGTCTCAAACTGCATAGTCCAAATCCCAGTCATGACTGCACTCAAATGGTTTTTCTCTCACCACCTTAGTCAATATGTCTCAAGCCTAGACTAGGGCTGTCAATGGGCCGGGCCGACCTGTGAACTTCTGGGTTGGACCAGAGGCAGGCTGAGTTTCAGGCTGTTGCTCTGAGCCCGCAGGCCAAAGTCAGGCCTAAGAACAGGCCAAGCCTGCCAGCCCGGCAACCCGTACCGGATGCCTTACCGCGAGCGCTGCTCCCACAGATTTCTCATCCCCACAACCTCTGCACCAGACTAGTGGCGGCCGGTGACAGCGATGAGCTCGACGTCCTCACTCTGCAGACCCCCAACCAGATTGGCTTCAAGCCATCAACTAGGTGCAGTGAAGGCCGCAAGCACTGCCACAGAGATCTGCGCCCAGCAAGGATCCCGATCACCACTCACAAGCCATAGAGGCGATGGCAAGCATGTAGAACAGCAGCCTCATCCTCATCTTTTGCCTTCGCTTTGTCTAGCTGCCATGCATCTGAAGTTCCAATAGTAGAGTTCCAGGCACGAGGGGTGGATCTTGACCAGGCACTGACGGTCGAGTAGGGCATTCCGTAGTTGTGGTGCAAGCATGGAGGCTGCAACCTAACAATCTAATGGCGGCAGCAGCGGAAGGGGCGGCATTCATCCCCCTCCTCCAATGGAGATCGCGGCATCCTTGCTCTGGAAGATTGGCATGTTCTTTGGCATCGACGTGGATGTGGGTGTAGAGCGACAACGTCAGTAAGGGCGGAGGACATCACTCCTCATCTCCATCATCCTCCTTCGATGGAGACGGCAACATCGACATGCAAACCCAACGTGTTCGAGATTTCGACATTGGCACAACTATAGGAAGTTGTGGAAGGAGAAGGGGAGGCGCCACGGGTCCCCACGGGCCTTCTAATGGAGATGCGGGCTGGATCAGGCCAAGCCATCCTGAAGCACGGGTTGGGCTAGGCTCACCTTGGGCCGGGCCTTGCCCGACCCATTGACAGCCCTAGTCTAGACTAGACACCAAAAAAGGAAAATGCTCCATGCTTTGACTATAGCACAAATCATAAGAAGTAGACCCGTCATATGATGTCCCTATATCCCCTAAGAGACAGATCGTATGGGGTCGTCCTGCCAATGTAGTGATGGAAACGTCGTTACAACTTTTATTCATGATCATGTTTCGTACTCGTACTGATAATGTAAGTTCATGGTTCATCATCATAACTCATAAAGTCATAATCATAGCTCATAATTGTCATTCGTATATATGTTCATACTCATAGTCATAATTCATAATAATGATTCAAAACTATTACTATCATAGACAAATCATTCGTGAATTTTATTATTTCATTTTATCATGTATCATCATGAGAAACTTTACTAATTGAGGCAGGACTTAATTATGATAATTATAACATGATTAATTTCAATGCTTTCATAAGCCTGCATAAGCTAATCCTGATAAAATCTCCCTTAACAAAGTCATAAATGAGTCCTAACCATATTATCTTCTCTTAAAGTTTAAAACCAATCATTTAATTTAACAAGGAAGATAGGGGTGGTCTCACCTTACCTAAAAGAGGAGTGTCACTGCTCAAGCCATCGCCACAAGCCAACACAAGCTGCTGCCCCCTGCTGTAGGGTGCCCTCTCTCTCTCTCTCTCTCTCTCTCTCTCTCTCTCTCTCTCTCTCTCTCATCGCTGAGAACATAAGAAAACAACCTCCTAGTTATAGAAAACCTGGGTGGTGGAAGAGGAAGAAGATTAGGATGACAAAAAAGCCGGTGGATAAGGAGGATAAGGGAAGGGATAAGACAGCGGTGTAGGGCAGTGGACAATGAAAGAGGCGGTAGGCAGGCAATGTGGCAGTCATGTTTTTGACGATTCCACTACAACACCATATACAATTAGCTCATGCAATAACTCTTTTTAGTTAAAATAAAGATCTCATAAATCAGGTCTAACACCCTATCAGGTAAAAACCTGAAGTCTGGTCAAACTAACTTAATCCATATGGTATTTCTCCAAAGAGCTCCCCACCCTACTGACAGCACTTTAACTAAAATAGGAGTTGTTAGGATCAAGGAAGGAAGAATCGGTGATCAGGCATAGAAAGGCCTGATCCAAAGTCCAGACCGATCAGATCGGCCGATCCGGACTGATCCAGCCCAATCTCCCTTATTTAATTTTTAAGTGTCCAGAAAAAATAAAAAATGCATAAAAACCTTAAAAATGTACAAATGATTTTCTTTGTCTAAACTTTGATTTCTTCATTTTATCTTGCTATGTAAGTCGAACTCTATCCTTTTCTTAGTAATTGGTCTCTCTATAACACATTATCTCTCTATCTTTCATTTCTAAAATTTTCTCTCTCTTACACTCATTTTTCTTCTCTTAGATACATCAGTATTAACGGTTCTCAACGGTAACTAAAATCAATAAGTTTACTATGTTGTGCCTTCAAAGAAAATTAAGACATTTTTTATTGAAAAATATATCATTCTAAATGTAAGCGACAATAAGAGTCCTTTAATCGTATATATTTATTAAAACATTTTTATCAATGACTAAATTATATACATTCTTGGGCGCTAATACCACATTCTCATAGTACAAGATTGTACATTGTTAAAAACTTTCAGTACAATCTTATACTATGAGAATGTGGCACTGGCACCAAAGGAGATATGAATTCCAATCATTGATAAAAAAAAACAGTAAAAATATATATGATTGAAGTACCATTATATTGTCGCTTTTATCCAAAACCAGATAATCTTTAACAAAAAAAATGATGTATATTTCTTAATTTTCTTGCAAAGCATAAAATGGTAAACTTGTTGATTTCATTAAGAACTGTTAATATTAACGTATCTAAGAGAAGGGGGAAAAAAAGAGCAAGAGAGCAAAATTTTAGAGAGACAAGGATGTTAGAGATTGAGAGAGAGAGAGAGAGAGAGAGAGTGTGTGTGTGTTATAGAAAGACAACTTACTAAAAAAGTGCCTTGAAGAGTTCATCTGATCATTGTAGAGTGCCACATCCCAAAGCCAACTTAAAGTCTCAAAGAAATGAGAGCTTTGTAGAAACTAAAATAAAATACTAGAAGAGAGAAGAAAGCATAAAGATAGAAGAGACTTTAGAGATAAAAGAGAGCTTAGAGAGAAAGGAGAGTTTAGACTTCCAAAATAGAAAGCTTAAAGGAGAGGAAAAGAAAACTTAGATAAAAAATATTAATTAGATAGAGGGTGGGGGAGACACTTGGATGGGGTGGAGAGTGGCCTTGGGGGGGTTTATATAGACCCCCCAAGGCCCAAACTAGCCATTGGGAACCTTCCCAATGGCTAATTTTAAAACTAGCCATGATCACAGTTGGGCAACGGGATAGGCCCGATCCAGCCTGGATCGACCGATCCGTCTAATCCTGCCCCTATCCAGCCCATAGTTGTTAAGGTGCCCGCCTAGGCTAGGCATCGCCTAGGCAGTTTTCCAGCAGCAAGGCGCTGGACCGCCTTTCCAACAGCTCAAAAGGCGCCCAAGGCGCCCGCTAAGGCGTCCAAGGTGCTTGCCTAGACGCCCATGTTGTTGAAACCCAAGGTCCCCTGCCCCTTTCTCTTCGTGTATATATATATATAATCTAAATGTATGTATGTAATGTGTATACATGCATGTGTGTATATATATATATACATACATATGTATTATGTATACGTACATACATATATATATATATACATATGAAAATATTATATTATGAAGCTGATGCCTAGGCAGGAGCCTAAGCGCTTAGGCGGTCCAGAACCCCAAGCACGCCTTGGTCGCCTTACTGCCTTAACAACTATGATCCAGCCAATCTCTGTCAGGGATCGGCAGACCGAGACACGAGATTGGATCGAACCGACCCAAATCCGATCCGATCGATCATATCCATGCCGATTTGACACACCATGGTCATGATTCGTCAAACCTAAGGAAAGATACTTTCTAGAGCATAAAACTAACCCATTCAAGAGTCTCTTGAAACTTATAAAGCAAAAAGTTCTAAGAGAATTTGTAAATAAATCCTAAACTTCATTATTTATAAAGATAGTAATCACTTCTACATACGTCTTTACACTGAAGCATGGCAAAATTGAACTGTAAGCTGATAGTAAACAAAATACCATCCAAGACACCAGGTTTTAATAAAGAACTGGGATATCATGTCAAAAACCTATGAATATAGATTAAACATTCCTGTAGAAAACAAACCTGAAACTTATGACATGAAATCTACCATTTTTGCAGAATTATAAGTAGCAAAGGGCACAAAAAACACAAGTAGGAAGCAGTATGTTGGTACATAAAGAGAAGCATAAAAACGAAAATAGACTCCAATTCAGAAATAGTTTTACAAAGATGTCTTGTTAACAGCTAGCAAGCATTAGAGTTCTACTCTCCTCAGGTTCAAGTAATCAGGTTCAAGTAATTTGAACGAAATGAATGAAATTCGCACTGTATTAAAAAACTGGTGAGCTTCAACTCAACTGTTCAACATTGTGACTTTGACTTGAAATAAGCAGAATACATTAAGTTGTGATACAGAATTGGCTTAATGACACAATGCCAAAATTTCAGTGCCATTCAAGATTATCTAAACAGAAAGATATTAAAAAAATGACATAAAACAGTTAGTCAAAGTCAACAATCATAAGAGGTGTCTCAAACAACGATAACAATTTCTACTCGAAGTGAGAAGTACGCTCTCAATTCTTGCGTGTTTGTTTCTCTCCTCACTGTATCCTCATAAAATTTATATGGAACAAGAACAGGGCACCATAAACACAAATGGAGTTACAGCAGCAGATGCAAGAGTGGATCCTGGTTTAATCTGCCTGTCTCTTTCCAATCTCATTGCTCACCGACTAAATGCTGTTTATATACACTACCGAGATTTCTGCTCTGAGACAACTGAGATGATACTATGTTTTTTACCGGGTTTCCAGTGAGAAACATAAGTAACACAGATAACCAGGCAACAATCAAATGAAGAACAAAGAGGTTCTTGAACAAATACGAAAACCCGTAATTACAGGAGCACGGGGATCACGTCGAAAACCGATCAAAAAAATACGGATCTTATAAACAATAAAAGGCTAGTAACCGAACATGTCAGTCTACATTAGAAACACAACAGTGCAGAAATAAAACACTAAAAAGTATAAGCGCTAACCCTGGTGCCCTGTGTCCTGGAAACGAGGGTTTTTCCGACGTTCCTCACGTTGAAGACCGAGGGAGCCTTGATGTCATACCAATCCTTCTTCGCGAAGGGATCGGCTCTGCAGAAATTGGTAGGAAACAAGTGATGAATCGACGGAAATATTAACCAGATCTCCACAACTGATAGAGCAACGGAAGCAGCAAATCTATACAAAAGTAACAACATACGCCTTCTTTTTGCCTCCTTTCTTCCCCTTGGAGATCCTCTTGTTCTTCCTGGGAAGTACAAGATGGAGAAGAGATCAGTAACAATGTATGTAGAAGAGTTGCGTAACCAGGTGAGATAATTCTGGGTGTTATAAGAGAGATCTAACCCGACGGCCATGGCTGCTGCTGCTGCCGGCGCCGCCGCCCTGCAGCTGCGGCAAGAAGTTTGCGAAGAAGATGGCCGCTGGGGTGACGAGAAAAACCCTAGTTTCGAACCGGCCTTTTATATGTGACTCAGTCTCTGCTGTGGTCCGTGCTAGGGCTGGCAATGAGCTGAGCTGCTCGCGAGTCGCTCGGACTAGGCTCGATTTCAGCTCGGTTCAGTTCAACTTGAAATGTCAAACGAGCCGAACTCAAACTTAAGTAGAAGCTCGAATAACTTAACGAGCCGAGCTCAAGCTTACTATAGCTCGGCTCGTGAGCTCGTGAGCCGGCTCGAAATATTTAACATATTTCTTTTAAATTTTTTCAAACTAGGTCAAAGTGGCATTCCATCTTAGGTCCGCGTTTAAATTTTCATATATGTAGTTAGTATTATCACAAAA
Organism: Zantedeschia hybrid cultivar; assembly: GCA_030544215.1. Taxonomy (NCBI): domain Eukaryota; kingdom Viridiplantae; phylum Streptophyta; class Magnoliopsida; order Alismatales; family Araceae; genus Zantedeschia; species Zantedeschia hybrid cultivar. Next base: position 19,620,581 of record JARZZO010000010.1, on the reverse strand, counting down.
GATCTATATTCATATTTAATTGAGTTCAAAATCTGCCTATTAAGGTTCTTGTTCATTTTTTATTATGCATTTAATTGTCTTCCTTGGGATTTTAATTGAATTGATTAGTTTTTATTTTATATGTCTTGATAGAGTATTATTACACAAGTTTGAATAAGAATACTAAAAAATCCTCATTTTGCATCAAATGACTAAAATTAAATCGCATATGTCCAGATTTCATTGGTTCGAGCTCGAGCCGAGCCGAACTTGAGCCTCGCGAAAACGGGTCGAGCCGAGCTCGAGCCCAAATTTAAAGCTCTAACTGAGCTCGAGCTCGAGCTCGAGCCAAGTTCCATTGACCCGAGCCGAGCCATCCAAAGCTCGGCTCGGCTCGGCTCATTGCCAGCCCTAGTCCGTGCCCCTAGGTACTTGTCACAAATATCCCAAAAGGCATGGCGAGTTAAACTCACTGAATCAATTTTCATATCTCAGAAGTGATGCTCAATGGGATATAATTTAACAAAACAAATTTTTAATTTTTTTTACGGCTGATCCCGTCATGTCAGCATTTTCGTACAATTTATCTCTAATTGAGTGATTTTATTTTTTTTTTAAGAATCAAACCACAGTCCATTGGCTTTTAGTCCACTAAAAGAATATTCTCATTGTTCATTAGGAGTCGATTTTAAATCTTTTAAAGTTTTTTTAATCGTCTTATCATAAGTTGAGCTATATGATCATGACAAACATAATAGAATTAATCATAAAAATAAAAAATAAAAAAATCTTTTTTAAGATTGTACCATAAGATGCAGCAAGTATTAACTTTTGTTCTAGACCAGCCCACTATCGGATAAATTATTGCCCACTAGCCTATGGTAAAGTGGAAAGTCGGATGAACACCTCACTCCTGTTATTCATGAGCACATGCGTTCTATCCCTATCGGATTGCCACAAAATTTTCATGCCTTTGCACATAAATCTCACCCTTTATGGTAGAAATGTACGAGTTCTATCCCCATCTCGCTCGGGAGGAATTTTCACATTTTAGGCGGCCTCATATCCTAGCCTTTGCATCAAGAGCTCATGTGTCCAGACCACTGGATCACTCGACAAAAAAAAAAAAAAACACTAATAAAACATTATAACATGTGATAGCTTATGAAATATTTCTTAAATTATTTTAAAATGTTTTCATGTTTAAAAGTGTTGCATGAAAAATTTAAATCTAACTATCTTAATAATTAAAAAGATCTTAGAACCCATGAAGTGATAGTGTACAAAAAATCAACTAATTAGACAATTTTTAAAAAGTCTTGTTTTCATTGGTTCTAATGTGACACTTCCTCCTAGAAATTGTTATTATCTCTTTTAAAAAATAGTAATGATTGTACAGCAAGTCCAGTCACACTGCATAATCCTTTATAGTTGGGCCACATGGTTAACTTGGCCAACTGAACGAGCTGACATAGTCGCCCCATAATATCTGGATTGACAAATACCATTTTCGATTAATAACAAATATAGTTTTCGATTGACAAATATAGTTTTCATTGACAAATTGTCAATCGAAAATTATATTTGTCAATCAAAATATATATTTGTCAATCAAAATCTGTATTAGTCAATCAAAACTGCATTTGTCAATTTCAAATCGTATTTATTAATCGAAATTATATTTGTCAATCAAAAACTGTATTTGTTAATCGTAATATGTATTTGTCAATTGAAAACAGTATTTGTCAATTCAAATATTATGAGGGTGGCCATGTTATTTCGTCCAGTTGGCTAAGTTAGCCACGTGATCCAACCACAAAAGATTGTGCAGTGTGATTTAACTTGCTGCACAACTTAGTTGTGCAACAAGTATTACTCTTTAAGAAATATCAAAGTCATCATATGTTGTAAGTTGAGAAAATTTTGTAAGTTAATTGCTACAAACCATCCAAAATACTAAATACAAAGTAAAGTCAATCCATTGATAGAAACACAAAATAGACATAAAACTATCAACTATAAGGTCTAGTTCATAAATTTACATTAACCAAAATACATAAGAGCATAACTCAGTTGTTTCAGTGGTTGAGTTGTAAAATTTTCTCAAAGATCAACTCAAAGCCTCAGTATCATTCCACAAATTACATTTGAAGTACTCCTTAGATTATTGTCTACCATATTCTCTCAAAAAATATAGTAGTTAGGTGTGTGAATAAAATTCAACAGACATCATAACTATGTACATGCCTACATATAAATTGAATTTGCACATCAATGATAACTATAAATAGTGCATGATTTGCGGTTATCAATAAACATACATTAGTGATTCAAAAAATAATCAAAGGATTATTTTACACATATCTTAATGCTTATCAATTCATACACTTCTTATAACGTATATAGATTGAATTCTTTACAAACGACCTGCACATAATAATTGACTTCAAATGTACTTTGTAGAGCATATCATTATTATATGAAATCAATTTTCATAATCACATATCAGTCCATATATGATCAACTGCGCATTTACAAATAGTTCACACGATTAACATAACTTGGGTTACAATAATTTTTTATTTTTTTGTATACTTTCAGACAAATTCCAACTCATTACATAAGGGGTCAATTAAGCACTTAGACGAGTAAGTGTCTTAGTCTTGATAATCAACTATTATCAGAGGTCAATATCTCATCATCTACTAAACCTAAGTTCGATTTTTTTGACTTTAAACTCCATCGTCCTTGGATCAATCATTGAGTACTACCACAATGGATACTTCATGTGACTTTTTCTAATCAACCCCCCTTAAGATGGCACGGTCCATGCATGTTTAATAATTCATAACAATCCCTTTTCTTAGTAGTTCACTTATACACAGTTCTAAAAGTAAAGTCTCATGACATAATTTTTACAGTGTAAATTTTGGAATTAATTAATTAACATAAAGATAACATCATAAATAAAGTCATAATCATGGCCTTTACAATATTGAACCTTATACATAGATGAAACAAATCATGAATAGCACAAAAATTTAATTTGAATGTTCATAAATATTCATATCTTAACTTTTTAAAGTAAATAAAATTAATTAATTTTATACAAATAATAATGTAAGTAGTTCATCATACGCATGCCTTGAATATAGAAATCTAGCTAATCTACTAAATCTCTGATTTTTTGAAATTACTTTAGCTCTACCTGTAACTTCTTCCTTTATTTCTCTATTTTATTTATAATTTTTCAGATTTTCTATAACAGAAATAAAGTATTTTCCCCACTTTAACCATGGTCAAACCATCCTAGGCCCTTTAGAATTACCATAAAACATTCTCTAGAAGTCCATGTATTCACAAGCCTCAATTAATTGATTATAACTTAAATTAATCAATTACATATTCAATTAATCGATTACATATTCAATTAATTGATTACTTCTTCAGCTAGTTCTTATAAACAAAAAATAAATATACTATTTAGTTATTATAATTCACTTCTAATAGATGGTTTATGATATAATGATGAAAGAAATTAAATTATTTTAAAATAATGGGTCATATTACTCTTTATATTAATAAAAATTTATATTGCATTTTACATATGAATAAAAGAAGATATTCTTAATTTAAATAGAAAGTATCACAATACTTCATTCAACTTTATAATTTTTAATGATTTTAGTTTAATATATACAACAATCATTAAATATTGACACTAAAATTATGTCCTTATAAGTAATTCAGTTTGATTTGATTTAAGGGTAGAAACTAAATCAAATCAAAATTTCTTGTTTGGTTTGGTTTCAACGAAAGGCAATTTTTGTTAGACTTCAAGTATAACCAAACTAAACCAAGTCAATATTTCGGTTTGATTTTTCGATTTGAACCAAATAGTGAACACTCCTAGATCCAGTTAATTGATTACCTTCAATATTGTGAGCTGATTAAACTTTTATTTAACCAAGTACTATTTTCTTTGTTAATTGATTATCCTTTATTCTTACGATCGATTATCTGTTAGTCTTCTAATCAATTAGGTGTTTATGTTTGACTTCGATTACCAGACTTATATTAATCGATTATAGGCTTCAACTAATTGATTACATCGTTTGTTTGTATTCGATTTAAGGCTTATTTTAACTTTGACTAGAGAACTTATTTTGGCTTAAATTTTAGATATTTTAAGCAATTAATTGAGTCCTCTTTTAACCCTTTTAATTGAGTACACGAGACAACCAATTATGAGTCCTCATCCTTTAAGAATATGCTATACTTATAATAATTTATTTGTCTATTTAACTAACTAAAACCTAATTTAATAAACTTAATTTAACTAATATGATTTTCTAAAATATGAGATGTTATATCTAGAATGAGTGATTTGAGAAATGACGTTGTACAATATCATCCAACAAATTAAATTGTGTTGCAACTATTGTAAAGTGTCATGAAAGATAGTGAAATTGTGTTTTTTTTTAATGTTTGAAGCATCGTAAATTATTTTTGAGTATTTTTGTTTTATGTTTGGATTATTGTAAATTATCATTTTTTTTTGTCATTTATGTTGAGAGAAGTCTAAAATGATACAAGTTGTTGCCAAGTCTTTGTCTATTGACAATGGATCGTCATTGGTTCAAACATTCAATGGTCACAATGAAAAAATAGAAAAAGGACCATAGACCCGTGACGTAGTGGAAAGTTGGGTGGACACTTTGCTCCCATTCAGGAGCATTTAGGTTAGTTCTCTGGCAGGATCGTCGCGGAATTTTCATACCATTGTACGGATATCTCATCCATTGGATGAAAAATATGTTTTAGGCGGCCTTATACCATGATTTTTAAATCAAGATCTCATTTATCCAGATCGTGGGGCCACTCGACCAAAACAAAAACAAAAAAATGAAAGAAAAAAGGGAGAGAAACTCCACCTGGTTGCTTGTGAAATGTGGTGTGCACCTACATTTTGTGTGCCCACTGTCTAATATTCTATTTGGATAGTATATTTTTTATTTTATTTTTTGCATTAAATCTTGTTCTTTATAAACCATAGCATCGAAGACATCACAACACCTTAAGAAGTAGGATCCTATCCCAACGGTCTTAAACAAGAGAGTGCATAATATCAACTCCCTTTAGAAGCCTTCCCATATAGTATCTGAGATTTTTATTTATTTTGTAAATTAATATGTTATACTAAAAAATGTAGACATATCTTCACTGTCACTAATCTTAGTTTAAAAATTATCAAACTTATCATTAATATAATCTATCTAAAGATATTAGTAGTAAGCTAAGAAATATATTATTTATAGGAATATATATATAACACTCTATAATATTTTGAGAATATATGAAAGTATATATTCAATAACAACATTTATAAATACAAAATTCTAAAGGGAGGGCGCATATATACATTCAACCCTTACTGGCTTCCAACTTTCGATAATACCTTTTTTAGTAATATTTGTTGCACCTTATACGGTGCAATCTTAATTTTTTATTTTTTAAAAAGTTTTTTAAAGTCAACCCAAAATCGTTTAGAGAGGAAACATAGAATTCATATAGCCGACCCCAATTATTTGGAAAATATTTCGTTGAGTTAAGCTGGGTTGAGTTTAAAAAGTCTTTTAAAGTCAACCCCATCACGTCTAGCATGTTTATATAACTTATCTTAGATTGGATGACAAAAAAAAAAAAAACTTAAAAACTGAGTCCTAATGAACAGGGGAAAAAATCCCTAAAGTCTAATGAAAGTGAACATGGTTTTGATTTTTCAATTTTTTTAACTCATTCGATTGAAATTATATGAATATGTTCTATATTTGCACTTGTCCTATTAAAATGACAAAAGAAGCGTGACAAACTAGCAATGCATTCTAATTATGGATGCAAGTAAATATAGAATATTAGTTTCATATCCATATTCGCGTCTGATTTTATTGAATATGACTATATATTTTACATTTATTTTAAATACAGATACAAAATATGATTTTTCAAAGATATCCATTTATATAATTCTAAAATATTTGTACTTGATATAGATTATTCATTACAATGCAATTCTTATAAAATACGGAAATAATATATTTAACATGATTTTTATTCTTCAAAATATGATCATACGTTAAAATTTTTATCTTTTAAGGTCATTTACTCCTTTCTATGAACTTCTTACTACCTCTAAATTAAATATGTATTTGTTTATTACATATATGGATATTAATTTTTTAGTTCGATGATTATTCGTATTTAGGTTGGTATTCATAGTAAAATATGAAAACAAATATAGATATGCTTACAATTCAGGTTTTTTAATCTTCAACCATCTAAAACGTTTGAAATTACAAATAACTCCTCTTAATTCAACTATTTATAAATAAATTATCACAATCTCAACTTTCTTAAAAAGACCTTTTTGAGGGTCTTCTATGTACTCTCAAGGAATTTGTTGTAATATTTTAGACTTCGCACCAATTTATAGAGATCATGAGGGCTTACAAATAAATAGTTAAATTACATGGGATTTTTATAAGTATACTGTATGTTCAAGAGTTAAAACATAATTATATATTCTCTTCAAAAAACCTACATTGTGCAGCAAATTCAATTATACCACACAACTCTACGTGGTTGGACCGTGTGACCAACTTGACCAATTGGATAAGTTTACATGATCACCCCTATAATATTTCGATTGACAAATACTGTTTTTGATTGACAAATATCGTTTTCGATTGACAAATGTAGTTTTCGATTGACAAATACATGTAATCAAAAATTGTATTTGTCAATTGAAAATTATATTTGACAATCAAAATTTATATTTATCAATCAAAAATTGTATTTTCATTCGAAACAGTATTTAGCAATCAAAAATTATATTTGCCAATCGAAATATATATTTGCTAATAAAAAACAGTATTTGTTATTCGAAATATTATGAGGCAATCATGTCAACTCGTCTAATTGACCAAAGTGGTCACATGATATTCAATCAACGGTGTGACTAGAGATGTAAATTGGACGGGCTGGACCGAGTTATGTGATAATTTGGGTCTAATCTAAATTTAAGATAGCCTAACCCAAATTTAGTCCAACCCAAATGTAACCTAAATTCAGTCCAAATTCGGCCCCAATTAAGCAGTGAGTGGGTTGGGTTGGATTGATCTTGATTATAAACAATGTATTAGAAGTGTTTTATTTTATGTATGAATTATTATAAAAGTCAATAGATTAAATTGGACCAATCTATTTTCAGTCAAACTAGGTCCCGATTTAATTAATGTCAATCCAAATTTAACCCAACTCAATTTATATAATTCGAGTCAATCTATTTTTCTTTGATATAAGCTAGGTTGAATTAGGTCACATGTTTGACCCGCCCTACTGATACTCTATGATTTGGTGGACACTTTTATTTGTGTTAAAAAGTCGTGTCGGACATTCGGACACGACACGGCACTCGGATATCCGTGTCCAACCCCCTTACTTCAAAATTCAAAGTAAATATTAGATATTTTTTAAAATACTTAGCATATCTTCTCAAGATATTTGGCTATGGCATAAAATTAGATATATTTGAATTATGTCCTTTATATTTTAGATAAATTTTAATAATTATATTTTATTATATATATGTATAACTACGTATTCATGCCTATATATTCAGAGTAATACTTGTTGCAATGCCATGCATTGCAATCCACGTTGGATTGCAATGCATGGCACAACAGCTGTCCGATATGGTCCGAAGTCTAATTTAAGGGGAGTCGGTTGGAGGGCATTTTTCATTTTTTAAAAAATTTTATTGTTAGATTTTTTTTATTTTTTTGAAACATCCGATCAAAAATCCGAAAATATATCCGGGTGGTTCGTGTCGGCTCCGACCCGATTGTATATATATATATATTTAAAAAAAGATACAAACCTCGATTTACGTGTAAAATATTTTTTTAAAAAAAAAATACAATCTGGTCGGAATCGACTTGAACAATCCGGATGTACTCTTGAATTTTTAATCGGACGTTCTAAAAAATTAAAAAAGTTTGACAAAAAAATAAAAAACACCTCCAACAGACTTTTCTTAAATTAGACGGGATGTACAACAATCCTCCGACCGCGTCAGATCGGACTGCTGCTATGCCGTGCATTACAACAAGTATTACTCTTAAGACATACAAGTACTTGGCTTCTATTTCGCATACAAAAGGCAAAAGCCATCCTAAAAGGATAAAACGCAGCGGCGGAGGCCGTGCCACTTCCTGACTCTGCAGCCCAGCCACTTCATCCCGCTATGGATATTTCCGCAGTGGCCGCACCGGTGAGGCTCGCCGTCCGCCCCGCGCGTGCCGAGGGGAGGACCTTCGAGCCCAACACCGAAGCCCTCAAGCAGCGCCTCCTGCGCGGGGGTGTCTCCCCTACGCCCAAGATCCTCCACGCCCTGCGGAAGAAGGAGATCCAGAAGGCCATCCGCAGGTCGAAGAAGCAAGCGCTTCTCGAGGCCGAGAACCCTCCTCCTCCTTCGCCGCAGCTTGCCGAGGAAGACGCCCTCTTCCGGACCATATCGAGCGAGTACCGCGCCGTGAGGAAGGAGCTCCAGAGGAGAAGCGGGGGACCACCGGCTTCATCGGTGACGGGGAAGCCGTGGGAGAGGTCGGGCGGCGTTGACCTCAGGCGGTTGGCGGATGCTGGGGCGGAGTACAGCGGGGGGAGGCTGAAAGGGGAGCATCTGGACGAGTTGGCGGAGATGTTTAGCGAGAGGAACAGTGGGGAGCTTCACTGGCTTTTGGACGACGACGTGGAGGAATTGCCGGTAGAGGACGGCAATACGAGATTTCTCCCGAGTCGGATGAGTAGGGAGGAAGATAGGATCCGGTTCCTTGTCAAGGGGTGCGGCTTTCGTTCTCTTTTTACTATATGCTAACTCTGTTTTTTGCTGAATGCAGCGGTTGTGTTAGATTTTTGCTGCTCTTAGTAAAGTAGATAGTAAAAACTTGTGATGAACTTTTAGAATTAAGGGTTATTTGTTTCAATGTAAAATTCTGTAATTCACCGATTTCAAAATCACCGGTTTTAAAACAAGTGAAATTATATGGTTTTAAAACAAGAGAATATTTGTTTGGTTGTTCAAGAGAATGCTTAAATCTTTTTGTTTTGGTTTACGGTGAGTCTCTCTTGTAAACCAAAACAAGGGAATTGTGCTGCCAAGTGCGCAGACAAGGCCTAGATAGGATTTTATTTTACATTGTTTTACATCATCCCAAACATCCGAAAACACCGTAAAATGAAACAATTGTTTTAGATTAGGCTGTTTTACGTTAAAACAAAGAATCCGTTAATATCACTCAAAATGTCTTTTTTTGGCCTATCAGATATTTTCTTTAGTGTCCTATTGCCATTTGCTTCCTGCATGATGATTTATGGGCGAAAACAACATTGCCTCAAATGCCAGATATTTGAAACTGAGGCGAGACCATGGTCCCATCATTTGCGTCTTGCCTTTAACTACATATATTTTCTTCAAAATTTCTGCATTTCCACTGAGAAGATATGCAAAATGTTTGGATATTTCAATTGGATTTAGTGAGTTATAGATTGATGAGATGAGTCTTATGATGGCAATGCTACTGACAAATTAAAGTGCAGATCTTGCATTGATTTCCTACGGGTTTATTTAATGTGAAGGGCATAATAGGCAGTTAGGGCATGGGACCAACTTCCAGCCCTTTCTTTCCAAATGAGGTGCAAGGTCTTCTGCTTAGTTACCAAGGAAGGAAAGCAGTGTGAATCAAATTGATGCTTTTGGAGGGACTAGCTGCTATTGCATGGGGCTGCACTGGCATAATTTTTGTTTCTGTTGTTTGGTGGTTTGCAGAAGCACTAACCTCTTAACGCTGGCTAATTTTGTCGTGCAGATTAAGCAATAAGAATCTTACCATCCAAGATTGGAAATTCTCAAGACTGATGAAACTATCAGGGTTGCTATTTACAGAGAGGAGTTTACTAATAATAGTTGATAAACTCGGGGCCCTTGGAAATTGGAGACAAGCACTAGATGTTGTGGAATGGGTGTACGGTGAAAAGAACTACAAGCATCATAAGAGCAGGTTAGTTGTTATATTTATTTCTTGTTAAGTGATTCTGGCCGTGCCTTCTGACAGGAGCTTTTCCCTTCAGGTTTGTATACACAAAACTTCTGGCAGTGCTTGGAAAGGCTAGGAGGTCCACTGAAGCTCTTCGTATTTTTAACACAATGCGAGTAATGATATTTTATTCCCCTCAAAGTGACAGCCACTTTTGTTTGGCAAATGTCTTTAATTGCTGCATGAGATTCTAACTAAATATATACTCAGGAAGACTGTCAGATATATCCTGATATGGCTGCGTACCACAGCATTGCTGTTACCCTTGGTCAGGCTGGGCTTGTGAAAGAACTCATCGATGTTATTGAACGCATGAAGCAAAAGCCATCTGGAAGGCTGAAGAATATGCGGCGCAAGAACTGGGATCGATCTCTGCAACCAGATGCGATCATATACAATGCTGTAACGAACGTTTACTTAATATCTAGCATTCTAAGACACTTTGATAATGCCCAAACTGTTTTTTTTTTTTCACATATCCAACACTTTTGCCAGGTGCTGAATGCTTGTGTGCCATCTCATCAGTGGAAAGGAGTATTCTGGGTGCTGGAGCAGATGAGATCCAGTGGATTGAAACCCAATGGAGCAACATATGGCCTTGCAATGGAGGTATGCCTCATAAGTTACTGCTCTTTTTCTCCATTTTAAAACCTGTGGTTTCTTGTGGGGTTTGCCATGCAATGTTGCATCATTTGAAAACCACAATATTGTTTGTGTTTATTTTTGTCCATTTCTTTCTTTTAGATTGCTCACCTTGGAATTTCCTGCCCAGGCAATTGTGTGACTGGCAGAATCTGAAAGTCACATTAAGGAGATGTAGTATGATATTTTCTCTGATTTCTTGACGACAGCTCCTTGTGAGACTGAATAGACAAGATACTGACTCTTGCTAAAAGTTTGATACTGGTTTGAAAGTTCTTAATGACCTGATTTATTTCTCTCTGAATTGGTCCACTCTGAGGCTATTTATGAATAAAACTCTGATTCAACAAACTATTGCAAAAAAGTGAAGCAAGTATAGTACTCAGCATAAAATCTGTAATGTACTGGCTCTGAGTATTTCTTATACTTTGATGAGGAAAGATGACCAAGTTCATGGGGGGTGGGGCGCTGGTTCTTACTACCTGTTGCACAACTCTTTCACAAGAGAGAAGTTTAATTTTCTGGCGTCTCCAGTTGATCACCGATGAGTGAAGATATTTCTCTATAGTTTATCTATTATCTATCTGTGTATGTCTTTTGAACATTAGGTTCATTCATATCTAAGTATCTAACAGAGTATATTCTGCCTTAAGGCATGTGAACAGCTGCAGGCAATTTGTTATTCGGTCTAGATAACATCTGAGAGAGATGTTAATAGTGGATATGTGGTCTAGATAGTAGATATGATGGGGGACAGAGGAAGAAGAAGAGGGGGGAGGGGGGGAGGGTTGGAGAGACTACTAGCATTGCATTGGCAGTGGGGAGGCCTCTGGTGTCACACTGGCGGCTTGGGCGTCTCACTCGGCCCCATCGCAGGGAAGATCCAACCCCTTCGTAGGTTCGTCTTCTCCGTTGCAGAGGGAAACTCCAGAAAATAACTCAAATTCATGCAAATAATCATCCATAATTAGAAAAGAGAGAGTATATTCATATATTTAGTATTTAGGGACCTTTCTCACTCAAACTTGACTACCTAACTCTAAGACAGACTCAAATTGCTCTAACTTATTATTGCGAAAATTTGCACTAAAAATCTCTGAAAAATTAAAAACTATGCCGAAAATTTAGAAAAATTAAAAACATACTAAACGGGTTCCAAATGAGCCAAATAAAATACCTATGGACTCATCTAAAATTATGCTATGCTTCAGTTGGACTTCGGTAAATTTCTGACAACATTTAACTTTATACACTTTAGTTGACTAGAATGTTAGAAACATAAAATAAAATGTTATACATTTGTTTTGTTCTATTCTTTATCATTGTTGTCATCATTATGAATCAGTGTTCTATCGATGAGTCAGCTTAATACATGCACATGGTATCAAATGAATTGCTGTGACTATAACATCATTATGAATCAGTGTCCTCTCAACATAGTTTGTGACTGTAACATCATTGTGAAATATCAACGGTGTCCTATCAAATGATATACAGTTGTACATCCCTTTCTCAATTTAATACATACATGTGGTGCCATCCACTTTAAAGAAAAAGAAAAAGGAGCACTTTTTGGTTACTATTTGCTTGATGGCTTCCGGTCATGTGTTGTGAAAGAACTTTTAATAGTACCTGGCAGATCGAGGGGTTTTAGAAGATGACAAAATCCATGTTGGGGCTCTTTCGTCTTCTCTCTGAGTCTATTTCTACCATTCCTTTTTGACTTGATTTAGTTGGATGTTTTTTGGATCAGCTTCTTCACCTTCCATGCTAGGATTCTATTATTATATTAACTTTATTATAATCTTTTTTGGTTTACCCTGGTCTACCTGATGTGTCATAGCTATGAGATTGCTTGTATAAACAATTTCACTGTTTAATCAAAGTCCTTCATACTGACAATACTGAAGAATATCTTTCGTCTCAAATGCATGGTCTTTTTTCCTCTCATGGCATTCTTTCACAAGAATCTTGTCTACATATTTTTAAGCAGAATGGAGTCATTGGGAGGAAGTAGTAGCACATTCTTTAGACTACTTACACACATTTTTAGCTCCATTCCTCGATTTTTTTGCGCCAAAGATATCGTCACTAAAATCTTATCAAATCTCTCCATCTCCTGCTTTCTCAAGATATCCCTCTTTTGAATGTCTTTATTCCTCTACTCTTAGTTACAATGTTCTAAGTACCATTGGTTGTTCTTGTTCTGTGCCCCTTCCTTCCCCTGGATGCATTAAACTTTCTACTTGGGTTGTGAAGTATTTTCTTCTATGTACATAGGTCATCAAAATTGAAATGATAAATATATATATATATATATATATATATATATATATGATTAGATCTGCTCTACCATTGCAAATATATTGAAAGAGTCCAAATACATACAAAATTCAAATTGTTTTATAGCCATTCAAGTTATTTTTTATATGAATAGTGGAGCAAACAAATTGTTTTGTAGCCATTCAAATTATTTTTTATATGAATAGTGGAGCGAATTGTTTATGATATTTTCGGCTTTCCACACTATTTCATCTGTTATTCTAGAGATGGGGTTGGTAAACCCCATCTTCCCAGGGGAAGAGTTAATTGTGTAGTGGCAAGGTAAAAATGGGTTCTCAAGGAGTAAAAGCTTTGGTCCAAAAATGAGAAAAGTATTTGTTTGATCAATTTCTGAAATGAACTGAAAGAAAAACTATAGATGGATGTCTGCAACGAGACAGTAATGAAGTTTCACCTACATCAGGAGACAGTTTGAGGCCATCGTATATGCTTGTTGTCAATTTGCTTAGAAAAATGCTAACATCGTGGTTACAATACTAAATGTTTTCCATGAAATCTCCCTGATTCATTGGCCACCAACTTTTTGGTACAGTCAATCAAACATCCTGTCACATCAGCAGCTGATATGAAGCTTTTCCTATCATAATGTCATAACCTTGACATTGATTACTTTGTTTGGGTGTTTCTTTACACTCCTGATTCTTTCATTGACTTCACTGAAGAAAGAACTACTTTTTTTCAGACAGAAAAAGAAAGACTCACTTTTTATGATATTTTCAGTTTTATTGAAAGTAAACTACATGCTTGCATCCACATAATTTAAATACAGTTTGCTATCTTCTTATTTGCTTTAAATTGTAGTTGCATTTTTAGTCTTACAGGTCGTGCTTGTTGAAAGGTGATGCTGGAATCAGGTAAATACGATCTAGTGCACAAGTTTTTTGAAAAAATGCAGAGATCTGGGCTGGCTTTGAAGGCATTGACATATAAAAGTTAGTAACCAAGTAAATTGAGGCAGTAATTAAGTAAACATTATGATTATGTGCTTTTTCCTGAAATTATTGTTTTCAATATCCTTTTTTTCAAATTGTTACAGTCCTTGTCAGAGCCTTTTGGAAAGAAGGCAAGATTGATGAAGCCATTCATGCGGTGAGGGATATGGAACAAAGAGGTATTGTTGGGACAACTGGTGTTTATTATGAATTAGCATGTTGCCTTTGCAACAACGGGAGATGGAAAGAAGCTATGCTGGAGGTCTGTTCCTGCCTGTTACTGTGGCCTTGAATATCTGGTGGATCAAATATATTTGCTGTTCAAATGACTTGTTTTTCTGATTAATGAGTCTGGTGCAGTATTTCCTCTCTCTGTTTCAAAGTATCATGAGTAGCTTCGGTAAACTCTCATCAAAACTGAGTTAGGGACGTCAAAATTTTCTGGCATTTGAAAATGTAAGTAGTAGTCCTTGTGCGGGCCACAAAAAATAGTGGATCCTCCAATCCACTCATTGAGACACTTTAATGTGAGAAATGATTATTATTTTATTTTCTAGATGACTTGCAGTGACCCTTGAGCTATTTGTTGATGAATTTATGAGTCTATGGGCTGAAGGGATATGGTTCTCCGTGTGATATTGTGGCACTGATTGTGTGATATCTTTCTGGCTTTCTTAACATACTAATACACTATTCTTTCTCTCACCGGTGTATTTTGGCTCTGTCCATATTGGAAAAAGATCATTTGCATGTGTTCCATTCCCTAGATTCAAACTGGCCCACGATGATACTGGTTACCAATGAGATGTCTGGTTCTGGCATGAATTGGCCAGTTTTGACCGGTTTTGGTTAATTCAATCTGGCCTGAGATTTTTTACTCATTTTTAAACCGCAGTTTGCATCTAAGACTGTGCTGGTCCAACCTGATCCACTCCAGCTTGACATTTGTCCAATCAAACTGGTTTTGAAATGGACTGTTCCCCCTTCTTGCTGTGTTAGTTCCATGCAAATAGTTAGGTCTCTATTTACTATATGTTATGATGTCTAACTTTTCTGTTTCTTCTTTTATTTGTGACAATCTCAACGAGTTTCACCCTTTTCCTTGGGCAGTGGTGTCAGTGGGTGAAACTAGTTTCTTGCTGTATTGATAATCTTTAGATAGCCAAATCCAGTGTCCAGTAGTCAGGAAGGGTGTTGATCCTCCATCATGGTTGCAATAACTGTATGTCCCATAATCATGTTTTGTTTAGCTGGTGATAGACATTACCTTTAATATTGCTTTTAAAAAATCTTCTTCTGCAACATTCTTTATCAGAAGCTTATTTTTCAACATTGGTATAGGTTGAGAAACTGAAGAGGCTTCCTCTCAGCAAGTCATTGGAGGTGGCATTCACTGGCATGATCCAGTCTTCAATGGATGGAGGACATTTTTGTGATAGCATCTCTATCTTTGAAAATATGAAAGATCATTGTGCCCCTAATATTGGAACAATAAATGCTATGTTGAAAGTCTATGCCCGAAGCGACATGTTTGCAAAAGCTAAAGATTTGTTTGAAGCCATTAAGGGGAACTCAGGTTTTAATGCTTACTTTGATTCTAGTGTTTCTCTCATTCCAGATACCTACTCCTATCGTGCAATGCTTGAGGCATCCGCTAGTGCTCATCAGTGGGAATACTTCGAATATTTGTACAAGGAGATGACCCTCTATGGTTACAAATTAGACCGGGAGAGGCATGTTTGGTTACTTGTTGAAGCATCAAAGGTTGGGAAGGTAACACTCCACTTGTGATAATTTGCTGGCTACAGGTGTTGTTTAAACTACTTGTTCATCAAACTATATGCCTAGCATATATGCTTGTTTACTGACATGACAGATACAGTTTGTTTCCTTTATTTTGATATACTTTTAAACTCAATGATGTCAAATTTGGATTCAACTAAAGCTGTTGACTTATTTGCGTTCGTTGAGGCTGACCTGAAGTCAGTCCACTTGCCTAGTTTAGTTGGATCAAGATTACCCAAATTTGTTATGATAGACCAAAATAGTTAGCAAAAATTAAGATGGAAAATGGGAATTAAGATCTTTGTGACTAGTATATAATATCGTTACTTAATGAACCATGGGGATCAAAGAATGAAAGATTTGACAGCTTTGAAAGACTTTAACTAGTTTGAGCTCATCCTTTGCTACTTTTGTTGGGTTTTGCTTGGGTTAATGAGTCGGATTGAACCCACCTTGGGTTGACCTTTTTCTTTTTGTGTGTGTGTGTTTTTGGGGCGGTGGGGGTTAGTACCGCAAATTCACTAAGAGAAAAGATTTCAACACATGTACAAGTGTAAAATGGAAAAGTATCTATCAATGTCCAATCCCAGAAAAATCCACCATGTACAGTGGACGAACCCAAAAAATAGTCCCCCATGTACAAAAAAGCCACACTCAGAAAACTCCACCTTTGGTGGGCCTGAATTGAAACTTCTGTCTGGAAAATCCAGCTCAACCCAACCAGTTAAATTTTGGTTAGGCTGGGTCATTTTGCAGGGTTGCCCACCCAAAGTTGCATCCCTACCAGGAAGAAATGCTTTCTCTTGTGCACCTGTACGACTTTGTTGAAAACTCATGTGGATACATTCATCCTGAAAGACCTACAGGTTCAAGTATGAAAGAGATGCTTCATCCATAGAAGTTCTATATGACTTTCCCTATTAATTTATAATCCCTCAAAACCTTGGTTATTTCATAAAGACCCCAGAAAATGTGGAAAAGGTCCCTGGATTTTTTTGGACGAACTCCCTGAAAAAGGATATTTTCCAGATAAAATTGAGATAGCCAAGAATTTTTACTAGTTTGCAGGGAGTTTTCCTAACATTAGGTAGATTGTAGGGATTAAAAGCTAAAAATCTTTTTAATGTGTTTTCTCTGACTATTTGTTGAACTTTTACATGTATATCTGCAATGACACTATTAGAGAGGTTTTTTGCATGCATTTGTTTGAATTTGTTCTATGTTAATCAGTGTAGTTGAGAAGTCTCCCCAGTCCATTATCATTTTCCACCTTTTTCCTAGATTCTTCTATCTACAATAGAAATTGACTTGTGGGTTCCAAAATATGGTTATGCAACCATGCTGAGGTAAAAAAGAAAATTATGATGACTGATTGAGACCATTTTGTGGTCGGTGTTATCTACTGACTCCCATCCAGCGTGTGGACATTACGTATGTGAATGCCAAGCACTCCAAGTTACTTCCCTTGGGGAAGGTCCAGCAAAAACGCTTTAGTTTTTGAAGTTGTCTGGATGCAACTATCAAATTGCCAATGAAGTAGATATGGGCAACTACACTGCAAATCTTTGATATTAGAGAGATGGGTTCGGTACATGGGGATGTATATCTACATGTCAAGTGTAATTAAGGGATTTCACTCAAGGTAAGCAACCATGCAAATTTAGTGTTATCCTTGCATCTTCCTGTGGTAATAAAGTAGAAAAGAAAGTTGAAATACCACTTTTGCTAAGATAGTGATTCTCAGATATTGTCTATAGGTTTCAGCTGCCATTTTATGGAGAGTGCTCTTATGGCTATAGAGATGCTCTCTCAACCCTCACCTGGTTTGATGTTCAAATTCTGTGTTGGGATATGGTTGAAATGCTTGATCATTCACTTATCTCTCCATGTCACGTGGATAAGTTGGTGACTAGTGCTTAGACTTCATTACATCTTGTTGGTGATGCTTGACCATTTTATTTGCCCACATCACTAGCTGTTCATGAAAAGACATTTTGCTGGAAATTCTTGTCCTTTTTATTCACAAACATGAAAGTAAATCAACAGTAAATCAGACTATATTTCCTATGTCAATAATGCTTCATCTCCAGCTACTCGCCTTACTTTCATTGGAGTTCCTTTACGGATTCTTAGTGGGACAATATCTTGTATGAAGGAAACATCTTTTACTTACTCTTGTTAAATTTAGAAGCACTCGCTTCCCCATCTCTTTGGTCGCAATGATGTCAGTACAGTTTTTCTTTTTCTTGTTTTAAAAAATTAGGCTACTTATGTATCTAATGGCATCGAAGTGTTGGCATTCCACTTATATTACCTTCCTGTTGGTTACTTCTTTGCAGTGGCATTTATTGGAACATGCATTTGATGCGATTTTAGGAGAAGGAGAAGTGCCCCATGTATCATTGTTTACTGAAATGATATGCCAAACTGTTGCTCGGCAAAATTATAAACAAGCAGTCATGATCGTCAATAGCATGGCACATGCTTCCATGCAAGTCAGTGAAAAGCAGTGGATATACCTTTTTGAAAGAAGCAAGGATAGGATTAGCCCATATAAATTGCAGATGTTTCTGAATACTCTTGAGGATAGTACTACCGTTGCAGAAGACCCTGTCTCCAGTTTATTGAAATCATTGAGGTCTATCTGCCAGCCAAAATTATTAACGGATGTGTCTAGAACGATTGCATCTACTGATACCGAAAAAGAGACAATTGCTTCACGTGAGAATGACGTAAGGGTGAAAAATGGGAAAAGGAATATGCATTATCTACCTGCTATGACAGGAATAGTTAAAGATGATGTTAAGGAATCTGACGATGAATCCTTCAGTGTTCAACAAATCAACGGCAGCGGAAGTGATGTACATTCCCATTTGGAAGGACAAGTTGCTAAGGTGGCGTCTGACTTCTCCGCTGTCGGTTCCATTAGTGAAACAAACATTTCATTCTCCCACAACAGTCCAGAGGATTTAAGTGAGGCAACCCTTGACTTGCTAACCAATGAAGTCGACCTTTTTTCTACCTCTAAATTACCTTCAGCATCTGAGATACTGGAAGCTTGGATGGAGGACAGAAGGAAGGATGGGCTCTCTCCTTTCCAACATTACTAGATGAGCTGTTGCTAACGTTTGTTTAAGTGCAATTAAGCCACCTTGGGAGACCATGGCCTTCAATCCCATACATTAAACGTGAGGTCAGGGGTACAATGATTTCTGCGTTTGTATAAAGGAGCTCAGATTAAACTGACAATTATTGTGCCAATTGCCTTGCCTCGAAGGAAGAAGAAACTCTGCACCCTAATTGCTGAGCTTTTTTATGTATAGTTGGGTATGAATTTACATTGTTTCTGTGAGCTCAAGCTATTACTTTCGTTTCTTTATAAAAAGGACATCTCTTTTCATGTTCACTTAACTGTATAAAATTTTGTCATGCTTATCCTACAAGGTACAGGTTCAATTTCCGTGCTCGTATTCTGTATTGCTTTGATCAAATTCCTACAAAATCAAAGATACACGCTTCTGCCAGTCCATTTCCTCTTATATACAATATGTAGGGTTACGAACTCTGCCTACTGCTCGATTTCTATAGCTTGGTCCGTTCGATTTGCCTGCTTCTCAATGCTTGGGTTATATAAGCTTAGGAAAGGTAATTAAATTGACCATGCTATGCATAAAAGGCTACTAGTTTTCCCCAAATACAAATTACCCGCAGGTGAACAAAAGGGAAAAGCCACCGGCCGAAAAAAAATCTGATGCTTCATATGAGCTCTGTGAACGATTGAGCAATGTTAACTGTTCGTTCTCAAATTAGGCAGTCTGGCTTCTCCTTAAATTTTGTTCCTTTGACCATAGCAGATATTTGACATTCTTCCTGTGGATAACAAGATCATGGCATCAAAGCCATTTGGCTGCTGAGTGATGCTTCATGTCCAGAATGGAAACCCATGCTTTTTCACTGAAGGCTCATTTGGTGAGTCGTAAAATACTGTAAAATCTCGGTTTTGAAATGATCGATTTTGAAACCAGTGAAAATAAATCTCTAATTTTAAAATCACCAGCTTTAAAATCACCGGTTTTGCTTACGGTGATTTTACATCGAAAACCGAAATCCACTAAAAAGAGGATTTTAAGAGTCTAACTAATTTTTAAATATGGTAATTTATGACACTCTTGAACGTATGAAAAAATAACATAAAATGATTTACAGTAATCAAACATAAGAAAAATGTTGTTTCATGGCTATTTACAGCGTTTTATCAATGCACCAAAAGACCCCTGAGTTGGTGAGGCTACAAGGAACTCGACAGGTAGGTGGCTCTCTTGAGTATCAATTAGCTGCAAAACATTTTACGGTTTGATCGCTGGCATTTCATACTTGAGCTTCCATCATGTGGATATTGTCTAGATCTAACCATGTCTAAGCTAAGCAACGATATGATTTTATTTTATGGGGAGGGGGTGCGGCTAAGGAGGGGTGGTCACTTGAATTTTTCTCTCTTCCGGGCATCTAGCTATTTATGCTAGTTTATAAGACAAGATATGGACTACGGTAAGTGTAACTTCACACAGTAGTATTGAAACATTATGCACGTTAGCAGGTATGCCTGGTAGATGCATGGCGAAGTATGGTTTGTATAAAATGCTATTGAATTTGTAACTAGGAGAGCCTGCTAAATAGTGAGAAACCCTGAGAGTAACTACAGATGCTTCGTTCTGAGCTGACATTTTTGCCTCTCATCCCAAATCCATATCACAAGGATCCAAAACTAAAAATGTGAAGGGAAGGAAAGTTTTTGGAGCTGAATACATCATAGTGTAAGACCACATTTGACAAATCTATCTATATGACTCGAAAGAAGTAAGTAATATATGTTCTAAAGCACAACTGGAGGTACTGGCATGATTTTTAAAGCCAGAACGTGGATTTGCATTAACAGATTGTCAAATTACATTTACATATCAAGAATGAAATAAGTTATACTGGCACGAACTGCCTACATAATAAAAGAAAAACTAGAACCTCTGATATGGATGACATAGTCCAGAGGTAACCAAAATAAACTTATTTACTAGAGGAGTTGTATTCAAATTCTTGGTCCGCCACATATTTGCATGAAGTAGCAAACCTGAATTTGGTGCAGGCAGGTTATAAACGAAAAGTGCCTCACCATTACACATGGATTTGAACATTCTGAATTTAAAAATAATGGTTGCCACGTTATTTGATGAATCTAATGATTGCCACATTATTGATGAATCTGCCTACGGTGAAAGCATGAACAACGAATACTTCAGGCTAATGGACAAAAGAAAGCAGCACAAGTAATTATATACCAAAAGTCATATTTGCATTATCTCTAGTTCTACAAGACATCATCCATTAAGACAACATCAACAATCGCATTGCACCTTGAATACTCAAAATTCTCAATGGGTCTATTT
Source organism: Zantedeschia hybrid cultivar (assembly GCA_030544215.1). NCBI lineage: Eukaryota > Viridiplantae > Streptophyta > Magnoliopsida > Alismatales > Araceae > Zantedeschia > Zantedeschia hybrid cultivar. The sequence continues at coordinate 19,599,305 of JARZZO010000010.1, read as the reverse complement.
ACATCCAATTCCCCAGATTTACCAAGCAAAAAAAAAAGAAATTGCCTATGATGCAGTTTGCAACTCTGTGCTGAAAGAAAATTCTGCCAAGAAAGTCTGATTTGAGTGGACACTATCATGCTGATATATAAATTAAGAAATAACAGTGCACAACCTCTTGATTGAACCTAATTAAACAAACTAACAATGTGATTTAAAAATGATGAAACAAAATTTATGCACCATCAGACCAGGCAAGCCCAGATGCTCCACCCAGGTTTGCAGCTGAAATTCAATCAACTTTCGCAATTCTGATATGATGTTGTGTGATAAATCTAGGCAATCAACTAAGCAGACAATGTCGCATTTCATGGTTGTCCCTGAATATCTTTAAATAATAGCTCAACATTTTAAGTTTAACCTCAGACTGTAGAATAACATAAACATCATATAGTATCTGATGGTGAGTTGGGCCACATCATATTGGGGATTACCAAAGATATCAAAGTCTAGACATAACCTTGCGCTAAATCAAGCTTTCCAAAGACACGCCAAAGAATGTTTCCATTAGAGCTCTATTTGAGGTGCCCAAGGCAGGCAGTTTCCAGAAAAACATACTCTTAGCTTATCAAATTGTAAAGGAACTAACAACATATGCAACTTCATGAGGCAGCCATTTTACTTAACCCAATTTTGGCTAGATTATAATACCATTATTATCCAGATCACAAGTCCACGTATGTCCCCTCAATTATGATGGAGATCTATTGGCAGTCAACAGATAAATGCCAGGATACTCAAAACTCAGTAAGATCCCCTCCGCCAACAGTTTTCCCTCATAAGAAATTACAATGAAGAGTCCGAGTCTCTCAGGGGATCCAAACCAGTGAGCAACAACCTTTTCTTCCAATACACTCATCAATGCATATCTCGAGACAAGATTGTTAAAATGATGGAAAGCAACAGTCACCAATGCAATGTGATGTGAGGGAACATGAGCATGATTTTGTTAAGAAGAGTAAGTCAGAGAAACTGGCAGAATTTCATCTTTCGCTGCTGAAAATTTCTTACATATTCATGGGCTTCAGAGAAGGGAAAAGGACAAAAGAAAAAAGGGCACATTTATTTCTGAATGTCCAACATTGAATAGCCTGTGACTTGAATTTCATCCAATGTTCAAGTGGGTCAAGTGGTGGGGAATCACTGCTCATTGCCCAAATATGTATTCTGTACTCTCATTGATACAAACTAGAATCTTCCCCATCAATCAGTTGGCATATGTCTAGCCACTTCGTCTGTCAAAGCATCCCAAGCTCTCACTCTCAACGGGCACACAAGATTTCCTAATCCAAACCCATGAGATAATATCTGAAACACAACTTTCTTTTCCACTATTCTTAATAATTCTTTAGTCCACATTCTCCAGTTCTCGACCGAGTGCACAAAGACATTGTATCATCTACAGCTTCTACACTCCCTTTCCCTCTTCCCATTGAATTCTCGACCCTGCCTTTATGACAGAGGTCTGCATGGACAAATGCATAAGTTGAAGCTATTCCCTCTTTTGGTTTTACTCTGCTTTTCTTTCCTTTTGGCTATACCGTATTACACACTTGACCTTGAAAAGTCATGCACAACTTCAGCTAAATCTTTTTCAAGTAGAACATGGGGAAGTTAAAATATTTCACATGACGACAACATTCTCGTTTTAATGTATTTGACTTGCTTTTGTATGCACTTTATAGAATGTTTTGTGATTTAGCCATAAGACATTGTTGAAGCATGCGCAGTCAATGCAGTAAGCAAATGCACGTTCAGGAGGAGACAGATAAGAAGGAGGAGGAGAATTAAAAGGAAGAGGAGGTGGCAGAAAAGGTGGAGGGGGCAGAGGACCGAGAAGGGGAAGCAAAAGGAGAGGATGAGAAAGATAATAATGATGGCAGAGGAGGAGACAAAGACAAAGAAGATGAATGGAAAAAAGGTGGAGAAGAAGAAACCAAGAGCTCCTTACAATCCTCCTCTCTACCCCACAAGATGAAATTGAGATTCAAGATGGAAATCCTTGCTTGCGAGGTTTCAGTGGACCAATTATGCCATAGCTACAGGGAAGGATCCATAGCTGTGGCTGTGCATCTTGCAATGGGCATGATCTCACCCATGTGGACTGACAGCAACTAAGAGTAGAACATTTATTTATGTAGAAGGGACTAAAAATTGAAGATGATATAAGATGACTAGAATAAAGGTAGTGTGTCAAAGTATTTTAAAGAACTTGTAACATCAGGAGAAGCAACTCTTGACAGGAACGTCTGCAGATATACAACTGAATATCCTCTAATAATTGATTTCAAAAGCAAGTGCTTACAAGCTTAATTTTGTGCATGTATGTTAATTATGCTTATTCATGACTTTCACTGACTTTACCATTGTTTATTCTTAGTTGCTTTGTTTTCTCTTTATTTTCCTTATGTTTTCTTTTCTTTTTTTAATTTTCGTTTGATTTTTATACCATGTGTTTTCTCCATTGATTTTAATTGCATTTTCATTTGTAGTATTATTCATATTATTCACAATCACAGTTTATTGAAAGCCTAGAACCACAGTATTTGCCCAATTAGCACCTGCTCGCCTACTTTGGCCTATAACCCATCAAATGCTTCTCAACTAGTATTTTGCTATGTTTTTGGCATAAGATGGGAGGTTGGGATTGGGCTAATAGATAAAAATGTTTGGAGTTATCGCATATCCACCACTCCCCATCCATGCAAAACCCACTAATGTCACGTCAATTTGTGCAACAAGCGATTGAACATATGGGTGATATGGCATACGACAATTATTTAGATTCTTTACAAGTGGGAGTTCTACAAGGTGCTTATCACAAAAAATTCTTCTGAAGGATATATCCAACAACACTCTAAAAGCTTCTTTCATATCTTTGGGACTTACACTTCGGAAGGATCGGTGGTATAAGCAAGAATGTTGAGCTTCCTTTTTTTTTTTTTCTGTTGGGATGCTTATGCACTATGTTCATATTTTGGTATATAAGGAACAAACGTTGACATAAATCATCATCAGAGCCTTACCCCATTGATTAGGGGTTGGCTGGAATTTGTCCTCTGTGATCCAAGTTTTCTGTGTTCAGGAAATATAGATAAGCATTTCACGTTTGTCTTAAATATGGTTGAAAACATGGCCTTCTAAAAACTATTCACATGCCATTATTGTCGTCATCATAAGCCTTAGTGCATTGATCTGAGGTTGTCCAGATCCATATGGATCCAACAATTTGGCAAAGCTTTTGATTGCCTGCCTGCTTGATGCCACCCTCAACAAGGTGTTGCCAAGTTTCTAACTGAGGTAACTTTAGACAGGAGTGAACCTGCCAAAACTCCCATGAGATTTGTTGGCGAGTAGAAAGCTGGAAAACTACCTTTTTTATTATGAAGTTTAAACTTATGCAACCATGGAACCACCCTCAAAAGTTCCCTCTTAGATTAGAAAGTTATCAAAGAAACAAAATGGCAAAAACCATAGCATACTTTTGGCCTAGAGAACTGATAACACATCTGAAACATCTTTTCTTTTATGTTTATTTAACACATAAAAGTATTCATTGTCACATTTACAACAATATTTACTAATCATAGATGCAGACATCAATTTCCCTGTCCACAATCACCTCCGTCTTCGGATTGATATTCTGTCATGAAATTTGGATACAGAGTATATGCTACTTTCATGTTCACTCTGTTCACATTTCAAACATGAAGTTTACTTTATTGGAGAAGTTATGTGACTACTAATTTTTCTTTTGGAAGGGGAAATCTTGTCAGAACCAAACTGAGTCATAGTTACCTGGTGCCATCTGCTGCCCTACTTTCACTAAATTAGATATTCTTCCTCCTTACAAATATAACCATAATGACAAGGTCACGAGGACAGTCACATGGAAAACTGATTCTGGAAATGTTATCCTAAGTGAAACATTCAGCCGTTGAGCACATACAGACTAATGCTTTTCCCGGTTATCATAGCAAGTTCATAAATTTGAGAATTCCAATTCGAAACATGACATCCATGTTGGATCAGAGATGAACCCAGAGTGATGAGAGAAAGCCTATGATTCCCTGACTGATATGATAAACTTGACATACAAACACCAACAGGAAGCTCAAAACTTTAACCACATCCCATACTCTCCAGTAATTACATGTCAGAAGCTTTTATAGCGTACACACTTACATTCTTACCACCGGCCAAGCTGCACTGCAAAGCATCACCCCATCTGCCACTGCATCCACAAACAAAAACAACAAAAATTCTCAATAATGACTATCTGCAGGAACAACTTCCTACCATCTAACCAACAACAGCACAAACTAAGGGGCATTTCAATCCAGGGCTCTTTTACCACCAGGCATTTAACTGGAATCGCCTATCAGAAAACAAGAATTATCCAGTTTTCATGGTAAAATGTGGCTTCTCTTGCAATACACGGCGGAAAGAATCTCTTTTTGCTAGCTTATCATCAGTTACTCGGATGAAACCTGGAGGGTAAAAACCAGAGGGGAGTCGGGGGCAGACCTTGAGCACCGGTTCACCCCTGTTACCCGCGGCGGCGGCATCAGATTGCTTCTTGGCCGCGGCTATCTGCGCGCGCGCGGCTCTACCCGCCGCGGAATTATCGAATTGCTCCTTCCTGCAATGCAAATTCGTCCTCAGAACAAACGGGAACCAACAAAACCCCAAAAAATCGCTTCTTTCCTCCATTAATCGGAGAATCGGGATGATGATCTCATATTAACAAAGAAATGAAGAAATGGAAGGAAGGATGGAGTGTTGCCTTCTCTCTGCGGCTTCGGCCGCTCTGGCACGGGCTTCCTGGGAGGCGACGCGGTCCTCCTCTCGGCGCTGTTCCTTGGAAGGCCCAAAGCAGGAGAAGCAGAACGCCATGGCGGCGCGGCCACTGCTCTGCTAGCTGCTTCCCCGCGACGGGATTCTGCCCGTTTGGCTCGGCTGTTGAACGCTCGCGCTTTTACTTTGGAAATGTTACGAAGGCCGCAAAACTATCGGAGGTCAACGTGTCTAGACAAGTGTAGAATACGGATAGGAAAGAGAAAAAAAAAAGAGTAGATATAATATATTTAGAAACAAATTCCTGTCATAGAAGTATTTATGAATAAGCCCTCATAATTTCATATGGGTCCTAAGTGTCACAAAAATTATTGTTAAAGGCCTTCCTAAATGTCGCAAAAAGTGGCCAGAAAAACTTTTTTGTAAGAAAGTTGAGATTCAGAGATTTTTTTGTAAATAATCAGATTAGGAAGTGTGATATCAAGAGAGTAATGCCTGCACCTTCTAGTGGATCCGAATATTAGTGTGTTAGGTTCTTGGTCGTCAAAAGAAAAATGAAAAAAATGTGACTTACACTGTGCTGCTGTTGGATTATAGGACCGTACTGTAGCTTTTTTAATTTAAAAAATATTAAGTTAAGGGATCCGGCATCTGTATCATTTAATTTGTCGAATTTCTGATTGGATAATAGAAAAAGATAAAGAGAAAAACCGTCTCAGCTCATTGGAAAAATAGAAAAATAACTGCACACTCATGGAATCTGAGCCATCCGCTGCATGTAGTGCATCGAACAGTATTTAACAAAAAATGGTGTAACAACATTTTTTTAAATATCGGTTTTAACATAAAATGTAAGAGGTTAAAAATATCCCTATCCTCCGACAACTGATCAGTTATTTGAATTTTAAAGTGTGATATTTTTTATTTTCTTATATCAAATTTAGTGTCAAACGAGAGAGCATGCTATTGTACCGACCCTTCAATGGATATGCCGATTTGTCACTAGCAAAAACATATCTTTTTATTTTGATTTATATACAATAGGAGAATATTATTTTTATTTTTTCTGATTTTGATATCAGGGAATAATTTATTAGAATTGTTGAAAACTATGGTTTACTTCGATTATTGGATTGAAACATATGTAACATAGACAAGAATAATTGCTAAGCCAAAACCAATGGAGTTAAAAAGCGATGGGTAACATTTCAGAATCTGTCGAGCTTCACAAGTTGAACTACGTTTAGGGACCTGAAAAATAAATCTTGTTACGTTAATTGTTTTTAATTTCACAATTTCTTTGCAAGATAATAAGGGACTGATACATTAATGATGAATTTGCCAACCAAAGTCCAGCTGAAATCGGAGTTATACATATGATAAATATTATTTATAATTATAATATTTAATAAAATAAAAAATCCTAATTAGAAAAGGCTTAACTTCTATGTTCATTTTGATAAGCTATCATAAAATTCCATCTTTAATTCTGATAGTTGTTCACTGATTTTTCATATATATATATATATATACACTCACACCTGACTCCCACATGTTGTTTTAAGTACCTTCGACATCTTCAAAAGATTGCAGTTAGCTTTTTCAGATAAAATATTTATCAACTCCATAAAAATTAAGGACATATATGCAAGATATTAGGAGTATATATGCAAAAATACTCAAAGCTTTTTTGACATGTTATGTTGGAATTGATGATATTTTTTTAACTAAGAGAGTATAATTGCAATCTTTTTTGAAGATGTCGAGGGTATTCATAATAGTATATATACACACACATAAAAGTGGTGCAATAAGACTGACCATGTGGGACAAAATCTTCTACATCTCCATGTTAATTTTTTTTTAAATATTCAATTTTCCTCCCCTAAGGTTGTCTACATTCTTTGGAGTTTAAATTTCACCGTCCAATCTTAAAACTCAACCGTAACGATCCAATCAGATACACGTAAAAAATATTTTAAAATTTAAAAATACAAACTAATTTAATTGGATCCTAAGATTATTTCCATTTCTTAAGATTTTAGTTCCATTATCAGTTAGGGACCTTTAAACCCCCAAAATTAGAATGATGCTAGCTGAGCATTACGTAGTCCCATGGCCTGCGCATCTAACATAGATGAATCCCGCACTTTGGAGGGTTTTAAACCCCTTAATTAATGACGAGAACTAAAATACAAAGCGATGTAATAAAGAGATTAATTGAAATAATCTGTATTTTTTATAATTTTTATTTCTAAAGTATTTTTGGTGCACACTCGACTTGACAATTACTGTTGAATTTCACCATTAGAAATGAAATTTAAACCTCAAGGAACAAAAAGCAAACTTGAGAAGGTAATTAAATATTTAAAGTTTTTGGTAAAAATTGTTTTATTTTTTAAACATAAGAATGAGAGGGATTTTGCCTCCAGTGTGTCTAAAATTAGATGCTCCCAGGGATAAGATCGAAAAGTTAAATTTCGATTCCAAAACCGTGTAAGTCCATTTCTCTAAAAGCGAGTGTTCAAGACCGAGTTTTTGAAGTCGTGCAAGGGTGGGTCAAGCAAGTAGAGTAGACCCATCATCCGCCCTGTTCCATTCTCTTCGCCTTGACCCATTCAAATATAATGGTCCATGGCAGCTATTCTTTATCCAACAATGTTAAGAGGACCCGGATACCAGGTCAGCCAAGTAGAGTATAATTCAAGATGAGTTGGCATCTCGAACCAGCTGCCTAGGGCTGGCTTCACTCCTTGCCTCTCATATGGGAGGTCTCATGTTCGAATCTAGTTGGAGTCTAAAAACTCTCCAACAATGTAGCCATTAGGCGTTGGTAGGTGCTGGTCCGTGAGATTATTTCTCCGAATAATCAGATGAACCTGAAATTCTCATTTAATTAGGCGGACCTATTGACCTGTTTCAGAATTATCTCCTTTTGTGGAGGTTATCTCGAGTTCCACTCAGATTGGAACGCTGATCGTTTGTATATATTTGTACATACCTGGCCATTGTGCCACCCTTAAAAAAAGATGAATTGACATCTTGCTTGATCTGATTCGACTTATGCTTGATATGAACATAAGATATAGCATGCTAACTTTCAGGTAAGTGGGAATGCGTCATGCTTGCTGAAATATACTCCATTTTATTATGGTTACCGAGTCATTTAGATTTAGAGAACTTAATTAGACCTTCTCGTCAGAAGTCTGATGTTATTTTTCGTCCATTGTCCGGCCTTCGACTTTTTATCTAATTCTATTTTTCACGCTGTCAAGTTAACTATGCACAGCGGACTATTGAAGGGGGCGTTAACAAAATAAAATAGTGATGTAGTAACGTTTATCTCCTCCACCATCAATTATTAAGTAATGCATTAGCGTGATTAAGAAAAATTACACAAATTGTTAGTCTTATATCGGATTTTCTATGGACGTCTTCCCTCTATATATGTTGAGGATTCCCTCAACTCAATGCCTAGATTTTGAGTTCGAGTTTGGACCTCTTTAATATGGTATCAGAACGGATCTTTCTTGATGGGTTGTTCTATTCCATCCGATCCGTTCACGTCAATTATACCGTAATCATTCAGATTCGGCGTCAAGAGGGATTCCCTCAACTTAATGCCTAGTCGCCTATAACTTCATCAAATACGCCTTTAAACTATTTCGATTGGTTGTCTTTGGATAGGTTCAAAGAAGTGATTCCGTTACAATTGGTTTGACCGCAAATAGCGTCCAGTTCTAATACGGGGAATTTTCTGACCGAGTCTCCCAGGCCGTGAGTGAGACTTGTTTTTAGATCAGTAACCCGGTGAAACTGGGACAAGGTACTGAACTCGGAGAAGTTGAGATCGAGCCAGCTAGAGGCTAAAGATTTTCTTTTAAAAGAAAGAAATTTTCGCACTCGATGTGAATAAACCTGTCAAACAACATAAGTATTCACGGAATACCGTGATAATTCCTTTTATAAAAGAGAGAAACCCGTGAGATCAAACCTGCGAACGACTCTCTGAACGGGAGCACGGCGTCCGCCCAGCACCATTGCAGTACGGGCCTTCGATGGCCATGAGTGAGACTTGGCTGGATCCACGTCGTGTTAGTTTAATCATGCAATCTTATATCCCATTCGATTCCTCCATCCAATCTTATAAAAGAGCAAATACTTTGAGCAGAAGAACAAAAATTTTAAGATCAATATCCACATCGGTTGTCCCAAACGCATTCAAATCGACGAATTCTGGTCCCACTGGGATAGATCTTAAGCGCAAGTTGCCTTCATTGGGAAGCAAATAATTTTGTCACTCATGTACTATGCTAATATATCAATACATTACTATGTTAATATATCAATCCATGTGAAACTTGGATCCGACAAGGAAATTAAAAGTCAGTCTTGGGTCGAGTCACTGAAGGATACTTCTTCCATCGTCAAGTTAGCAGAGGTCTGAGGAATGAAATGATGTGAAAGTGGCAGGGGATGACCTTACCTGTTTTGGAGTGTGCCTAGACTTTTATAGCGACTGCCAGACAGGATGGTAGTGCAGGACTATATAAAGTGGGGATTCGGGAAAAAATAGGTCTGAAAAAAAGATATCAAGTTAACAAAAAATTAAAAATTTTGTGAAAATGTCGTGAAGAAAACACTAATATTTTAATATATAAAATATAGTTTTAAGATGTAATGTAAAACTTCAAGAAAATCTATTATAAAAATTGGCGTGTTCCTTTTAGAAGGATATATTTTCTTGAAAAATGCATGATTAAACTCTCAATTAAATCACTATTTTTTGAATTCATAAATATTTTAAAGATCTTTTAATGAATCGTTATTCATTCATAAAAATATAATAAAGATAAAAAAGTGCGATTAAATCACTATTTTTTCAAAAAAAATACATATTTATGTTACATTGCCTGCAAGCTGCATACTCTCTTGGCGTATCCTTTTCGGCCGCGTGGGCGAGTCACTTCCGGAGGGCTGTTGGATCCGATAGTACAAACCGGGCAGCCTGCCGATCCGAAAGGGCAGATCCGGGGCTTTGCTTACTAATAGTCGGACCCGGGCTTTGGATAAATTGGCCAGTTATGAATCGGAGCGCATGGCCTGGTGGCCCATTAAAGGAACGGACCTCACAAAGTAATATATCCTTAGCCTTTTAAAAACTGAATAAGAAATACATTACCGGGAGTTCTTAAAACTTCAGACAGGATTATAAAAACTTAAGACTTTTATTTTTTAGCCCCTATAGTCTTTTAATATTCCTAATGAGTCCGTACATTTTTTATATTTCTTATTAATCTCTAAAATTATTTAAAGCATCTCTAAAAAACCTCTCAACCGAAGGACATTTTAAAGATGATTCAATGATTGCGGGGGCTTTCAAGGTAACATGAAGATTGCAGGGGCTTTTAAGAAATATTAGAAGCATATGAGGACTGCAAGTTTGACCATCACCTGCCTTTGTTTGATCGAGTCCTTCTAGAGACGATGGAGAAAAACGCGCCGAGAGAGAAAAAGACAGGACATGTGGAGAGCTGGGGAGACCTTAAATAGTCCCACACCACCACCGCCGCTCCCATCGCTACACCTCCCAAATCCTCACATAGATTTGCGCGGGACGGCGAGGATGTTCTGCGGTGCCGGGAGCTTCTCTCGCCTAGACGACGACCCATCGTCGCAGCCCATGCCGAGAGGTTTGAGGCAGAAGCACGGCAGCAGCAGCAACCCCTACTCCACGAGGGGCCTTGACAAGTTCTCCACGGTCCTGGCCGACCTCCAGTCCAGAAGGGAGCAGATCATGGCGAAGGCTGGCTCGAAGGGCGTCTCCGCTGTCCGCTTCGCCTACTCGAACTCCCACGACAGTTGGGTCCCCATCGTCGTGAAGCCCCGCGAGCAACGGCCGGAGCTAGGGAAGCCCCAGGAGGGCGCCGCCGCCGAGGCCCGGAGGGGGCCGGACGTTGCGGCCAAGGAGCGCCAAGCGCCGCCGCCTCCAGAGCTGACGAACGCCGCCGGAACCGCGCCAACGCCGCCCGTGCAGAACCGGGTCGTGGAGAAGAGCTTCTCCTGGAAGGCGGGGAGCAGAGAGGGCCGTGGTTCCTTCAGGTGGAAGCCTTCCTCCTGCTGGCCCACGGTGGTGGTGTTGATCCTGTTGTGCTTGGCGTTTGGGCGGGCTTTCGCCATCTGCTGCACCTCCATATGGTGGTACTCGGTGCCCTCCATGAAGGCTGACGAGGACCCCAACGTGAGGAAGCCTATGAAGAAGGACTACAGGAGGGGAGAGCTAGCGAGAAGAAGCCGGGAGCTTGCAGCGAACACGAAGAAGGACGGGGACTTGGCCGGCTTGGCATCACCCAGGCATCACCAGACGAGTACTGCAAAGAGAAGGCCCTGTTGAACTAGGAGTACCGATGAACATGAAGGCTGACGAGGGCCCCAACGTGAGGAAGCCTACAAAGAAGGACTACAGGAGGAGAAAGCTACCGAGGAGAAGCCGGGAGCTTGCAGCGAACACGAAGGACAGGACTTGGCTGGCTTGGCATCACCCAGGCATCACCAGACGAGTGCTGCAAAGAGAAGGCCTTGTTGAACTAGGGGTGATGGATTCCTTCTAGCTCCCAGCTTGGGAGATCAGGAGTCCAGTGGAATGATACAGGCTTTTCGTGTCTGTTCTTTATTTAGTTTCCTTTAATTTCCTTTGCTGGGAAGAAAGGCTCAGCTGACTGGCCTGTTAACAAGTCTTCTCATGTAAAGTGTTCTAACCAGCTGGATGTAATTTCAGCATGCAAGTTTCAATTAGACACTGAGCCTAATACATAGCGCACCTTTTGTACAAAGAATCCACTGTTTCGTAAGGTCACAGCTGAATTGGCTTCAGCAGTTATCTGACGAGTGACAGACGCAGAAATTTTGTCCAATAAGATCACTCGAATATTAAGTTATAAATATGACTGAATCAATGAGATTTTAAGTTGAATAGGGTCATAGACTGAGTCAATGAGTTCCGAATTAAAATGCATTAGACTGAACTAGTGGGCTTGGCGAAATCCAGTGGGGGTCTCAAGTCTCCACTGAATTAATGTTAGATCCATCCAACCCTGATGAATTAAGTTTCATTATTATCACTAGCTAAAAGAACCAGCCAAATTGTTGTAGTTTCTGATTACATATGTTTCAAACCACGATCTTTCAACGTGGGATTACGTACATCTGAGATTCTGAATGATCTGATTATATATGTTTCAAACATGATCTTTCAATGTGGGCGCGATTTCATCTGAATGATCTAACCAGGGCACTGATCATGTGCATAGAATAAGATAACATGCAAATTTTATAATTAGTGCCGGTGAGGCGTGAGGAGCCACCCGATTGCGTGAGATCAGCGTTGACTTTTAATTAACTATAAGCTTTGACTTAATTTGAGGGTGGATTGCAGTTAACAATAGACGTACGTTTTGCATTTAAGTGCCACACCGACTTTCCTAACTGTTTCTTCCTTTGTTCCTGCTAGTTTATGGTGTGTATAATTTCTAAAGCACCTGGCCCTGTTAGACTTCACTCCCACGTCTAGAGAAGATGTGAAGCAGCTGCACGTGTGCCACAAGAATTGTAAAGTAGATTTTATCTATAACTAATTTTTAAACCAATTATTGGAGAGTAAGAGAGATCTTAATTGCTAATTTGTTAAAGTTGGAAAATTTCGTTTGCATGGTAAAAGGTAAAAAAAGTGGGATTTGCAATGTTAAAATGTCTATTCTTTTTGTTTAAAAATAATAGATATTTTAATCCATTCCCCATAAACCAATCATTAGGATCATTTCACTTTTTCAAAAGTTAACATTTTCTAGCTTTTACATTTTCTCTCTCCTATTAGGGTGTCCTGTCTATTGATCTCTTCTTCCCTCTCTCTGGATTCTAGCTTTTCTCAGAATTGAGAAAAATCTAACCTATTTGAAAGCACATGTAAAATTCCAACCATTAGAATTTAACCTGTATAAGTTGCCAAACATTGCTGAAGTAGAAGAAGAGAAACAGAAGACAATTAGCAATTCTTTAAATATTATTAATTAATTATTTTTTGTATATAAGGGATGATTATTTATAGATGTCAAATTTAAATTTCTACTAATAAAAATAAAAATCTACCAGATAAAAAACATAAAATTCTAAGCAACATCTACAAAAGAACCACCGTCAAAAGTCAAATCTTAAGTCTATAAAATCTCTATCCAAAAGTTTACCAAAAGTAGTAAAATTTAACTAAAAGTGAGTCGTTCACTAAGAAAATGATGCAAATTGACTTAGAAAATGACACATTACTGTGTTAGTCAATAAAATGCTCAATTGTTTTGAAATGCTGATTCCAAATTAAGATCATGTGTGTGATTAAGACATTCAAGCAGAAAATTATGTCCGTTTTACTGATCGAATGTCAAAATGACTCCTTATTATCTTGACACTTGAGCTACTTTAGTGCCAACTGGGCTGCATCAACATGGGAGAGTTGCTATGAGTCGAGTCAAGTAAGAGCTAATGATCTAAGATTCTCATGACAAGCTCCTCAAGAAGTTTAATTCTTAGGAGTAATGTTGTTCTTGCAAGTTTTAAGCACTCTAGTAAAGTATTCTTTTTTTTTTTTTGTTCAGTGGCACAGTGGCCAGGTATGTACAAGTATTTATAAGTTAGGGATCAAACTCGAAAAATCCTTCAAAGTTGGAGATAGTTCCGAGCCGGTCAAGAAGTCCGCCTAATTAGGCGAGAATTCCAGGTCCGCCTGATTATCCGGAGAAATAATTTTACGGATCAAGGGATAAAGATCCCAACAACACTTTAGACTGCATGGCTAGGGAGTTTTTAGGCTCCAATCAGGTTCTAACGTGAAACCTCCCAATTGGGAGGCAAGTGGTAAACCAACTGCCCTAGGCAGCTGGCTCTCTAGTAAAATACTCTTTCTGTGTGTTTTGTCACCATCAATCCCAAGACGCAGATCATTGCAATAAATATAAGTAGTTGCTTGCTTGAGAATATATATTGAAGAAGGACAAGTAACATTAATTTCCTAGCATTGAATTGAAACAGTGCTTCACACCATGTACATGTAAGATGGGACCCAACTCAATTGATGAGAGATTTCTTCTAAATTGGGCGGGACACTCGATCAGCCTTGGTCCTATCCTCGGCAATGAATAAGTAAAATGCTTCGGTTAAGGTTATTTTCCTAGATGGCTTTCTTAGGAATTCAATCAGCATACCTCTACAAGAAATATAATTATATACTTAGTCTTTTGCTATAAAAAGTTTGTTTTTAAATTTTTAGTTCCTATAAAGGTTCACATTCAAAAATAAATTCTTGTGACATGCATTTAATGTTGATTAAAAGCAATTATTCTTTATGAAAAATAAATCCTTTTAGTTAACAATTATCTTGTAAGATGAGAATAAACAATAAGACCTAAAATGTTATAACAAAACTTAAGTTTAACTAAGTAAGATTAAATATTCAAGATACAGTGAGTTTCTTCTAAATTTGACAGTTTAGAGGGAATAAAGTAAAAAATTGGTCAATCATTGGAAGTAATGTTTTCTTAACCTTGATCAACAGCTTAGCATAATATTTCTTGGGGTCTCTGCCACTGTGTCAACATATTGTTCAAATAGATTACCACAATATCCAGTCTACGCAAGTTTTAATCTGGATATTTCTCCCTCAATATCACACCAAGAAAGTCCAGCTACCCATTGGACATGGACAGTTTCAAATGATGAGAGAGTGCTCAAAAGAGTCCAAAACGTCTCTACCGGCCAGGAGCAGAAAAGATCAGCCTGCAATTGACAATTTGATACGCGCTTTGTTTGTGCGTGCGTGGGCGTCGTGCATTGGTCTTTCAAATGATGGCAGCGGACCTTCTAATTTAAAGGATAGAAAGTACGTTTTAAAGTTTGTTTAGCTTGTGTCCAAAGAAGTTTCTTTAGCATACAAATTATTAGTAATACGCACTATGGATTGGTCACTTTCTGTTATGAGAGGATCTCCTCTCGATGCATATTTGGATTGGAGCTCCCTAATATTAAGATGGAGAGAAATCAGGTATTTGCTAACTTTTGAGATCATATTAATGATTTTTTGTAATATTTGGTCCTCTTCCCGCTCTCGATATTACTGGATTCCTATTCAAACATGAACTGAGAAGATGTCTTCTCTTATTTTATAACATCTAAAAGGGTTACCATTTTCTCTTTAAGTTTTCAAATTAATAAGAAAATGATATCAACTAAAATTTGGAAGTGAAATCGTCTTATAGGGAAAGAATTTCGTCCGACTCAAAAATAAATGAGTCAGTCCGACGCTGCAAGTCTAGATGTCCAAGAAAAGCCTATTGCAAGGTTTACGACGGTATGAAAGTTTTTGAAGGTCCGGCTACAACTGAACTTCAGTCCAAATCTATCTGAAGAAGTTCTCCCCTCCTGTATTTTCACCCTACGGATGTGGAGTTAATGGCGAATTTTCATAACGATATTGATTTGTACCATGCTAAAGTCAAGAGGATTCTGAAAATTTCATCCAACTTGGAAATCTTGATCAAGATAGGAGAATTCGATTACGACTGGGATGTTACCCAGAGGATCCCAAAGAACTCACTACGGTACAAACTCTTTCTTTAATGAGAACCTCTCTGACTACATACTTGACAGGGAGATCCCATTAAAAACTATCCTTCTCGATCCGAATCAACTTCTGGTAAGGTCTTGCTCCGCCTCTATCTAACTTCTCAAGGTACGTTCTCTAACACCCAAGCAATCCAAATCTGCCTATTCCTTTACCAGTTTTCCGACTTAAGCATCGGAGGAAAATTTTTCGGTTCCTTGCCGAAGGTCCTTTGATAATATTCTTTTTTGTAGGTCCGATGTCTCTCACCCTCCAATCCTTAGCAGAGGTATCCTGATGGTGGTGGACAAAATTTTGCTCCAACAAGTCTCAAAAAGAAAATTACTCCCAAACACCATATTACAGTATTGTGTAAAGATGTGTCGCTCGACTTATTTGTTGTGCAACTCCTGCAAATGTCATTTAGCTGAAATACTCCTGTTAGAGCAGAAGTTGGGAGAGGAAGAGAGGTGGACGTTGAGGTCGTACCCCTCGATCGCTTGAGGCCTTTCGTATCAGATTTAATACAGGGTCTTAGTTGTATTAAACTTAATACAATTGAGGTTCTCATTGTGAATAAATTTAAGATTTAATATGGGTTAACCAAACACTAAAAATTGGTGCTATTAATATCAGTAATAAAAATGATATTGATATTGGTATTTAATATTGAAACCAAACAGGCTTAAAATATCTCCATTGCAATGAAAGGACCACCTTAGTACCACACGGACATATCTTACCTCTTTAACTTTGGTCAGGTGTCGATTGTTGGACTCCCTCTCCTTATTACATGTAAGGGGCCTCTATGAGAGAGAGAGAGAGATCTGTAGAAGCCCTGAAGAATGAAATGTAAGTTCTGGCATACGTTATACCTATGGAATACAATTTCTGAACGACCTGAGTTCCAACTTGAAGGAGCGCTGCCAATAGGATGTGATGTAGACTGGATCTATCACGACCGGATTCCGAGGCTGGAACCCGAAGAAGTGGATCCGAAGCCGGTTCGGATCGGTGTTACTGAGGCCCGACGGGGATCCGGAAGGCCGAGGAGGCGCAGGCGAAGACGAGGGTCCGAAGGCCGAAGGGCGCTTCGGTCGGTGTAGGCTCGCTTCCGGGAAGTCGGGGCCGAGGCTCCTTCGGCGGGCGAAGGGGTGGCACGGATGAAGCTCCTTCTGGCTGGCAGGCGATGAAGCCGAAGCCGGCGGTCTGAGGCCGGAAGGGTCTCGGACTCGGCTTGCTCTTGGATAGTGAGTCCAAAAGCCCTTTTTGTCGGATGAGGGGACAGTGCGGGGCCGAGTCTCCCGTCGCGGGGCAGCCGTCGCACGGCGTCGAGACCGGGGAGAGGAGTCCGAGGTCGGCGGCCGAGACCGACTCGGGAAGGTCGGCGATGATTCGAACCGAGCTCCTTCAGGAGGGAAATAAGAAGAAACCGGTCAGCAGGAGTCCCGGGCTCTGGCCCTTAGGAACCCCCTCCGACGGTCAAGTTAGCTTCTGAAGATGATTCGATTCAGAAGGCAAGAAGTAGCTTTAATGCTATTTGGACCGTAGTCCTTAAGGGTCTCGGAGGCAAAGAGTTGCATACCTTTGGCAATAAATAGCGGTGTATTTATAGCAGAGGATAGAGGTTGGTTAACGGTGGTAGCCGATATAGGACTATGTTTGGGCTTACTGGTAAACCGCCATAGTGCCTGATCCGCCACCGGAGTGGGCCGGACTCGGCTATCGGGCCGAAGGGGGTTGGGCCGCTGATGGGCCGAAGCCTGCTGGGCCTTGGGCTGCCGTGCTGTTCTCGGGCCTTAGGCTGATGGGCCGCTGACGGGCCGAAGCCTGTTGGGCCGGGAGCGACGGTGCCGCTTATGGGGCCGAGGGCTGCTGGGCCGCCGATGGGCTGGAGGCTCCCGGAGGGCCTGATACTGCTGCTGTTGGGCTGAACGGGGTTTGGGCCTGCTCTAATGGGCCGAATCGGATTCTGCCTCATCAGGATGGAAGTTGCTGCAGCTGCGTTCCCTAATACGTAATTATTATTAAGTGATAGTATCCATTTATCCTCGAACATGTTATTCCCCAACATATTAATTTTTATGACCACAAAATCAAAAATAAAATTTCGAGGGAGCGTAATCATTCACATTATTATTTTCTGATCAATGGTGACGTAGTCAAGTATTTATAAAGTAGAACTATAGGCTTTTCAAGCAGTGACGGACGCATAAATTTTGTCAAGTAGAATCACTTGAACATTAAATTAGTTATAAGTATGGCTGGATCAATGAAGTCTTGAGTTGGTCATATAGAATTCTGAGTTGAGTCAGTAGGATCCTAGATTGAATCAAAGGAGTCTCAGATTAGACTGCTTTAATTGGGCCAATGAATTTTACAAAATTCAGTAGGATTTCAAGACCCTACTAGATGAATGTTGGATCAGCCACTAAAACCTCAAGTGAGAGAGGATCAAAGCAAAGGAAAACCCATATATGGGGATACTTCCATCCTAAAAAGACTGACAATTCTCCCCCAGTGAGGTGACAAATCCACATGGTCCCAGGAATGGAGGGAGAAATCGTTCGGATCAATGTCCTTTACATTAGATGCACATATTTGATGGGAATCTAATCCATGACTCTCCATTTTCACCAGGCCAGTAGTTCGTACGAATCAGCTCTCTAGTACGGTTGGTTTACCTCTTGTCACTCAATTGGGAAGTCTCAAATTTTATTTTTGATTGAAATTTAAAAACTCTGTTGAGATACTTGTTTTCGGTACTTATGATTACTTTCTCAGATGATCAAGGGAATCTGAATTTTTCGTCTAATTAGATGAAATTATCTCCAATTCTAAATGATCTCTCAAGCTTCTTCCTTAATCACTTGTAAATTTTGTACCTGTTAAAAAAAAAGGCCAATGATCAGCGGACATAGATCGCAGCATATGTTCATAAACCACTTAACAAATTAATGCACCGTTCCAGCACTTCACCGGCGTCAAACTACCCAACGGGGCCAAACACCCAGGGAAAAAAAAAAAAGTCCCTTCAAAACTTCTGCGGTCAAAAGGCGAAGACTTTCATCCAGTTCTAACAAAGATGAATAAAATAAAATGGCTCGCCAAGTTCTAATAAAGATGAATTAAATGAAAAAAATGCGTGACCACATCAAGCAGTCAACACACATCCAGTATAGGATACTGAAATCTTGAGAAGTTGGGATGCAAAGAGTAATATTTGCTGCATTTAGGTTTAGTGTAATAAGTCAAGTCATCTTGTAATATAGAGCGCCATTGATTTACATAAGTAACTGGCAAATGAATTGGATAGCTTTTTCTATAGGTCAGCCGCACAAGCATTAAATTGGTGCAAGATTCTGATCATGATAAATACATGTGAACATGATAAATATTTTATACATATTCACGAATTATTTATTATGCTTGAAAAAATATTTATCATGTCTATAAAGATGACAAATATTTTTAAGCATGATAAATACTTCGTGGTCATGCCCACGAAGTATTTGTCACGTCTAAAAATTTATACACAAATACAAATACGTAGAGATGACCTATATTTTTCAGGCATGACAAATAACTTCTGAGTGTGATAAATAATATTTGTCATGTCCTCGAGGTATTTATCATATCTACATGTATTTGTCATGTTTAGAATCTTGCACCGCATTTAATATTTGTTTGGCCCATCCATAAAAAAACCTGTCCAACCCATATGCCATCTACTCATGTAGATCAATAACATCTTACATTGCAAGATGACTCAATTTGTTACATTGATCTTCGGTGTAGCAAGTAACTCAAAATGTAAATGGTTACTGATAGCCCAATTATCCGATCGTCTTATAAGTCAGTTAATGGAAAGTTTTTTTAAATTAATATACATAGTGGATAAAGTAAGGTATATAAAACTTTTCTGATCGAATACATATGGTACACGAAAATCCGATTGTCCGATCGATTGTTAACTTATAAGACAATTAAGGATAGTATTTTTAAACCGATAGCTTAACGGATATGACGATGGATTTACTTTAGATCCGTACCAAATCCGACACATTTGCATCCATAACTGACAGTACAAATACTCATACGTGAAAGAAGAAAATGGGCCTCACACGGCGCTCAAAGCAATCCACCAGCGTGCACGTGGATTTAGTGGCAGCTACTCTTGTTTGGTGCTCGATTTTGACGAATCGGTATGGGAGCATGGAGTAGAAACTAATTTTATAATCCAGTTTGGGTTTATTTGATATGCGGTAAAATTTATTATATGTATGTGCATAAGTTTTAGGAAAGTTAATCATAACATAGGATGCCGAACTCTGGATCTGAAGATAGTCATTGAGTGTATTTGTTAGTTAAGGATTTTTGTATATATACTTCTGAAAATATCATATTTACCTTTATACCTCTAACTCTCAGATATTATTATCAATACCCCTGGAATCTCAAAAACATAACGGCTACGCCCCTCTGTCAAAATAAGGTGAAATCTAACTGAATATGCAAAAATCTTAATAACATCACAGTCAGACGGACCTCTTTGGGCTCACGAGCCTTCTGCAGGAGCTGAGCCCCCAGCCACGTGGCGGCCAGGCATTCGTTCAGGTGGTAGTGCGCCACACGGCCACTGAGAAGCCAGCACGTGGTCCAAAGAGATCGGTTCCCCGGAGTCAAGCGCTCAATTGCCGTGTCCTATAAAAGCCCCACCATTCCTTTCAGGGAAAGGTCAGCAATCTAGGCCATAGTTAATTAAATATAGTATTATTCGCATATAATACATGTACCCTTACGTCGCACTGAACTGAAAGATAGGTCATTTTATTTATGTATAATATAAAAATATTTAATATTTCTCATTTAATACACTATACTGTTGAATTAAAATAAGATTTTTACTAGTTAAATATCATAGAATATGAGAATATGTGATACAAAACTCACTTTTCATTGACAAAAATCAATAATTTGATTGATAGCTATTTATTATACGATTATAATTTTTATTTTAACTTTTTAAAATTTTTGATAAAAAATTATAAATGTCTTTTTAAATCTTTTAATTATTTGACCAAAGTTTTGACTAATTTATTCAAATTTTAAACTAAATCATATCAAAATGTATTTTTGTTGTATAATCTTGTACCATATTTAACTAACTATAACCTGAACTCTAATAGGGTGTTTTGGTTGTGTTACAAGTTTCTCTATAGTTTCATGACAAAAAGTTATAACCATAGTAGATTCATGATAATTTTTAAATTATAAAACATCCGATTATCATGTTTAGTAAAAATATGATAATTTTTAAAACTTACACTGAAGTGTTTTATAGTACTTTCAAATTCAATAATATAATCTTCAAGTGCTTCCTAAACACTCCAAACACATTTGGAAAGTATATTTGCGTTTCACAAACTATGCATTGGATATTTATATGTCATTCAACAATTTTGAATCCCAAGTTTTCTACAAAACCTGCTACCACTCGCACACGTTTAGAACTTTGCACAAACATATTGACGAACAAGTACAAAAATAAAACATAATTGCCTCTATCAAATACACAGCATAAAATGTCTTTGGGATAGTCTTTACTATAAGAAAAGTTGAACAGATACAGTGGAAGAGTATGTGAGCCACACTTGGTTGTAAAAGATAAAATTAGTCAATATCAGCTGAAATCAAACAATGCCCTGGTTGGCCAAAAATACAGAAAAACATTTTCTTGGGTTATTAGTAAATAAAAAAATTATTCGAACCCGAAAATAAATTAGGACGATCATGCCTTGGCTGTATGATTCATACTGGGCAAAACAACATAACATGTTTAAATGTTCAGCTGGGCAAAACAACAAACAGATGGCAGGCACGAAAATCACAAAACCATCACCGACCTCTTATGGCTGCATTGGGCAAACAAGCAAGCACACCCCTTCCATTAGATCGACCAATTCCTCAAGTACCACTTAGAGAAGTGCTTTAGCAGGGCGACGATGGAGATGGAGCCCAAAACAACTTCGCCAGGCAGGGACGATCAACCATCAAAGCTGCCATAGCTGGGTAGCAGACGCGAGTGCAACGACTGGTTTGGCCTCCACTCGAGCCGAACTGTTCCTCGATGACCGTGGAGGATTCTATCGCCCAACTCTGCTCAACGCCGATGTGAAAGGGCATTCTTTCAAAATACATGATGTTGATCATGCTTGCCAAACACCCGTTTTCAGTCACTTTTCATTATAAAAACAAAAAACTCTGGTTATAACACAACCAAACACCTTGTTACTTAAGATCTAGTACTTACACATCTTGGCACTAAGTTAGGACAATACCTCCGAACTTGACTTGATCGCCGAACCTGACCTTCTCTCTCCGGAGCCGATTACCGACGTCCTCTTTGTTTGGGTCGCGGACCGAACTTGTGGGTCGTCATCAGAACCTAAATAATCTCGTTAAAACCTTCTTCCGGAGGGGAGGTTCTCATATATGCCTTAGTTTGTTTGCAGAATAAGTTATCCGAAATTATTTATTTGAAATAACGTACATTAAAATAATGAACGGTTAATTTTGATTGTTTTATAATAAATAATTTTTGAGTGTACGGTAGGATTGTTTATTTTTTTTATTTTAACATAAATAATTTTAACGTGTATAAACTATTCTGCTTGTCAAACTAAAATTGACCTCATTTTAAAAATAAGACAGCTTAGTCTACTCTTCTCCCATCAAACCGGCGCTATTATAAGATAAAGAAAATTATTGCTGAGTAGGATGTACATCTTTGATTCCTAAAATTAGATGAACACGTGGAGGAACAGGAATTAAAAAAGATCGGTGCACATTGGCTTCTCGATCCCAACCTGCCAAGCACAGTTATACATGATAGTCTACATCATCTAGCCTGTTCAGGAAATTAACCAACCCTAAGCCGGGAGAAGATGGTGCTACATGGAACCCATCACCCATTCAACAGGGCCCTTCTCTTTGCAGCACCTGCCCTGTGATGCCTAGGCCAACCAAGTCCCCGGTCCTTGTTCACCAGCTTCTTCCCATGTTGGGACCCTTGCCTTCCTCCATGCACGGCACCAAGTACCAACATATGTAGGTGCAGCAGATCGCAAACGCCCGCCCAAACACCAAGCACAGCAGGATCAACACCACCACCGCCGGCCAGTAGTAAGGAGGCCTCCATCCGGAGAAACGTGCAGTACTGCCCTCTCTTCCCTGCACCTTCCAAGAGAAGCGCTTCTTCGCCACCTGGCTCGGCGTGGCCTCGGCAGCAGCACTTGGCTTCTTCTGGCCGGCCTCGGCGGCGGCGCCATTCTTCTTGGGCATCTCCACTTCCGACCCCTGATCTCTGGGTCTCACTACGATGGGGACCCAGCCGTCGGCGTTGGAGTACACGAAGCGCACGAGGGGGGCGCCCTGCGCGCCCGCCTCCGCCATGATCCGCTCTCTCCTCGACTGGAGGTCGGCCCGGACGGCGAAGAACTTGTCGAGGCCCCTCGCGGAGTAAGGATTGCTGCTGCTGCCATGCTTCCGCCTCGACCCCCTTGGAATTGGCGGCGACGGTGAGCCGTCGTCGACACGAGAGAAGCTGCCATCCGCATAGAACATCGTCGTTGTCGCAAGCAGATGTGAGAGTTTTGGAGGCGTAGCGATGGCAGTGGCGATGACCGTGTGCGACTATTTAAGGAGAGGACCTCTCTCCCTTTTCTCCACACGTCTTGCTGTGTATCGCCGCGTTCTTCATGTCAGGTATAGCTATAACCCAGGGATAAGGCCTGTGTATATCCTTTGGCCTTTGACATTGCAAAACCACACGAGGACAAGAGAGATTAAGGAGAATAAGGGTAAGGGAGTTTAATTCTATTTTTATAACTCATTTCATCAAAAAAGTGGAATGAATTATCCCTGCCCCTTAACTTCAATCTTGCCCTCATTTGTTTTTTCTTTTAGTTCATAAAATAATAATATATTTAACTTTAATAATTATTTTATTATTATCTAATGACGTTAAATATATTATTAATAAAATTCTTAATCAAATCGATACCACTTATAAAATATATTATGATATTTATATTATATATCATTCTTTAATTAGCGCTAATAAGTATTTTAATATATTATTATATATAATATAATATAATATATTATTATCTTAAATTAGTATTAGTTCTTAAATTACTAGTATTAATACTTACATACTAGTATTAGTACTAATAAGCATTAGTATTACATCATATTCATAAAATAATAACATAATTAACTCTAATGACAATTTTATTACTAACTAATGACATCATATGTCATTAAATAGAAATCTTAATTAAGTCAATATGCATGGAATATATTATTATACTAAACAATACTAATAAGCATCTTTAATATATCATTATATATAATATAATAATATAATAATATATATTATTATCTTAAATAGTACTAATAAGTTTTTATTATATTATTACATATAATATAATAGCATATATTATTATCTTAACTTAGTAGTAGTACTTACATTCTAGTATTAGTACTAATAAGTATTGGTACTACCGGATTTATAAAGTAATAATATAATTAATTGTGATAATGGCTTCATCATTAGCTAAGTACGTTATATGTTATCAAATAGAAATCTTAATCAAATTGATACTAATGAAATATATTATTATATATATATAATGATATATATTATTTTATTAAATAGTGCTAATAAGCAACTTTAATATATTATTATATTCTAATTATATGTTAATATATGTGTGATATAAATTGAATGCCTTTAATATATAATTAAATTCAACAACTTGAATTAAGCATGTTTTGGTGTATCATGATATGAATAATATAAAGCATATATATTAAATATATAATAATATATAGAATATATAATTAAATTCAACAACTTTAATATTTACATGTAATATACTACATATATATTGAATATAGAATTATATTAAATAAAATAATATAAGCATACCCATATTATCTTGGAATTAGAAGAATAACAATGTCCTTTTTCACGACTTATTCTCGATGTTATCCTTATTTTCTTCAAATAAAGAATATGGTTATTTTTTTTCTTATCTCTTTGCATACCGAACTTACTACAGAATGAGGATAAGAATAAATTAAATCAAGTTGACTTATCTTTATTCCTCCTTATTTCTATGCTGATAGCAAGCATGATCCTACAGCTTGTGCGGTCTAGAAGGACTGGATCAAGGATGGCAGGGCAGGTGACGGTCGGATCAGGGTTTTTTTTTTTGAAAATTGTCGGATCAGGGTTGAGATGACCCGGCACGGATAAAGCCAAGTTTCTATCTTTCTTTTCCAAATCCCACGTTTGTCTACAGTCTACACGTGCGGAGGTATTGGGATCCGCTGGATTCTAGCCTTTTTTTGGGAACAATTAGCAAACGTCAGCACTAACGAGAATCTCTACTTCCGACAGCATTCGTCCAGGTCACGTATAAAAAAGTGTGAATATGTTATTTACTTTTAAAATAATAGTTATAAATATATTATTCTATGATGTGTCTGAAAGCATAAAATAATTTAAAAGATTATGTCCAAAGAATCTCTTTTTGATACGGAACACCGAATTACAAGGTTAGAGTACATCTACGAGAAAGAAAATAATTGTTTTTTCTCTATTTTCTTTTACATATTTTACTATTGCCTAATTAGAGATTAAATAATACAGCAGTCAAACTAGAGTGATTTTCAAATTAGATAAATTATTTTTTCAAAAACAATGTACGAAAAAGAAGGATAAGAAATCACTGATCTATCCTTATTGGGGTTACCCCGCTGAACTTCATCCTTGAATCTTATGTCTACGAGAAAGAAGGCAATCACTTATAAATTTTTATAATTGTTCAGTCAAAGATAAAAATATAGATATCAAACTAAAGCGAATTCTAAATTAGATAAATGATTTTTTCAAAGAAAGAAGAAAAAAGTCAGATACTCGGAGTTAGAGACCTCAATTTGATTGCAGAATAAGTTAATCCGGAATTACTTATCCGGAATAGCGTATACTAGAATAAGGGGTGCTTAGCTTTAATAATTCTGTGGGACCTACCGACGGAATAAGAAGGATAAACAATTCTTGGGTCTAGGGTCGAATTGCTTATTCACCTTATTCTCCGAATAGGCTATTCTACACCGATATAAGTCGTTCCGCTTGTCAAAACTAAATTAAACTTATTCTCCTTTTATTCTTCCTTATTCTTCTCCTATTCTCCAATCAAAGTGGCACAAATTTGAGAATTTTTTCTAACCTTATACTTGGGTGATCTTCATTCTTTACATATGGACATGACAGACTACAGCCAGGACATGGAAAGGAATTGTCTATTTTTTATTTTTATTTTTTAAAATTATCTAATCAAAAATTGAATAATACTGATGTCAAATTAAAGTGGTATCCAAACTAAATAAATTATTTTTTTTTCAAATGAAAAATTTACATGAAAGGAAGGAAAGGAAATTGAGTTTTGCAAAGATTAATTATTATTTTATAAAAGAGACACAAGATCCCACTGACCATTGCTCCTCACCCTTTTCTCCACACTTTTTGCTATGTCTTGGCGTGTTTCTTGTCTTAGCTTGTGATGGTCCAAAAGGACTGGATCAAGGAAGGCAGGTGATGGTCAAATGTGGATTTGAGATGACGTGGCACGGACAAGATAGGTTTTTGCATTCTTTTTTTTTTTTTTTTTTTTGACAATAGGCCAAATGGCTAAAGACGAAGCTCAACAATCAATCCACCAGAGAACGACCTCAAGACCCATCACACCGCCCAACCCCCCCCCCCCCCACTTGTCCCCGCGAGGGGCAAACACCTGACCTCTTCCCCCCAGAGAGGAGGATGTCCCAAAGGAGTCCCACTGGGATACACCCTACTGATTTTTACGTTCTTTTTGAAATCCCACGTTTGCCTACACTTTACGCATGCATGCCGAACACAACAGTACGAGGTTGGAGTTTATTCACGAGAAGGAATAAGGTATTTGATTTTTGATATAATTAAAAAAAAGTCCCTAAAAATATAGTATATTTATAAACAAATCTTTGTAATATAATTATTTACGGAAAAGTTTCCATAAACTCCGTGAATTGATATAAGACCCTGACTGTTACAAAAACTGTTGCTAAAGGAGGTTAAAATCTGTCACAAAAAGTGATTAGAAGAACTTTTTTGTAAAAAAGTTGAGGTCACTGGGCTTTGATTCTTTGATCGGATAATTATAAAACATATAAAAAAGAAGAATACGGATGTCAAATTAGAGAAATTTTCAAATTAGATAAATTATTATTTCAAACACAATGTATTGAAAGAAGGAAAAGGAACTGCTGATGTGTCCTCATAGGTGTTACCCTAAAATTAGAGACTCAAGATTTTTTTTTTCCCTAACATTGTACTTGGGTGATTCTCATCCTTAACACAGAGGCATATTATGTCTATCAGAAAAAAGGCAATCATTTTTCCTATTTTTTATATCTTTTATATTTGTCCAATCAAAGATATAAAATATAGGTATCAAACTAAAGTGACCCGTAAATTAGGTTAACTGTTTCTTTTAAGGCATGAAAGGAAGGAAAGGGAGTGATACTTCGAAATTGGAGACTGTCATGCTTGGGTGATCTTTACCCTTGGACAGACTACGCCCACGCGAGAAAGAAGGCAATCGTTTATTGTTTTTTTTTATATTTTAAACATAATCTAATTAAAAATTGAATAACACGGATGTCAATTGGAGTGGCCCCTCAAACTAGATAAATCATTTTCTAACAAAAAATTGCAGGGAAGAAACAAAAAAGAAATCGTTGACCTATTCTTATAGGTGATACCTCGAATTTAGAGACTCTGAATAATCTAGTACTTAGGTGATTTTTCATCCTTTACATATAGAAGGATTGCAAGATTTTTTCTTGAAGTCAACAAGATACTCTTTCTTTGTAGACAACGTTTTTCTTAAATATCATTTGGTATGTAAGTGCGCTTCGGTTTGGATTGGTCTTAGACCTTTCCATGGATATTTCTTGTCATTAGGTATCATCTATTTTGTCACTTTGGTCTGAGTAGGACACTGATCCATCCATTAAATAAAGGGAAGTGTTTTTTGTACTCTCTTTAAGTTACTTGTTTAAGTTACTCTTAATTTTAAAACCATTCAATTGAACTTGTTATAGTGAAACTTTTGTTACCATGATCAAAATGCATTCAATTGATGGTGCTAATGGAAGGAGTACTTTGAGGGTGTAGATTAAGGGTGCAATAATAGCATCACCCTTAAATAAAATAGAGTGATGCTATTCATACAACCTCACCACATTCAATTCAACACACTTTGATCATCATAACAAAGAGTTTACTGTCATAAATTCAATTAGATGATTAAGAGATTATGAATACATTAGGAGAGTAGCTCAATGAAATACAAAAAGCATTTCCCAATAACATAAGTGAATAATTTGCTGCACTCTTAGGAGCTATTATGTCGGTTGATAGTGCAGTTAGGTAAATTTTTTTTAAACCCGCTCATGATATCCGGTCCGATTGTACAATCTAATCTCTGATCGGACGAGTAAAAAAAAGACAAAAAAACATCTTATTTTTTGATTGCCCGATCCAAAATTGAATTGTATGGACCGGTCAAATAAATTAGGGAGTTTTATTTTTTATTTTTTTTTTACCTGTCTACACTGCCAAGGAACGTAATAGCACTCGGTGGTGCAGCAAATTATTCTCATAAAATAACGTGCAGGTGTCGTGAAGCCTCAGCGACCACCTGATCGTCTGCCAGGTATCTCGATCTCCTTCGTTCAAGGGTCTGCTTTGCCAACTTTTTAGTTAAAGGTCAATTTCTTATTTCCCTTCAAAAGAAAAAAAATCTTATTTTTAATACAAAAATATGAAGTGAAAGCGATTGTAATGGATTCTTGATAATTATATTAATCAAACCTTCTCCAACAGTAACAGTTTAATTTCTTTTCCTTAGCCTAAGAAGATCTAATTTGAAACTTTTAGTTGGACATTAAAAGCGTGTAAATAATTTCCAAAATCTATTATCTTTCTCAAGAAACGTGTGTTAACTTAAAATACTTCTACTTAAAGAGCTAATGTCATGTTGGGGCAGCTTTCAAATGAAAGCATGTGTAGACTCCTAGAAATTTCAAGATCTTTTGAGGGGAAATCGCTAGACTTGAACAACTTGTAGTTTGGTTGTTTTTAGATTCTAACAAAAAAGTTTAAATTAAAATTTGTTAGAATAATTTTACATCGGAAAAGGGACAAAAAAACAATCTTTAAATAGATGATGCTTGCTCTACTCAGTGTCAAGGTTTCGCGTTGGACGGTCTGATAATTTCAATATGATATCAGAGCTAGGTTACAAGTTGGGCCATGCATTCCATCTACATAAAATCGGCTTACAAGTGAGAGGGTATGTTAGAATAATTTTACATCGAAAAAATGTCAAAAGAAATAATCTTTAAACAGATGGTGCTTACTCCACTCATCAATACCTTAAAGTTTTGAATTAGATGACTTAATAACTTTAATAAAATTAACTTCCTTCGTTAATGAGATTGCATGAATTGTTTGACTCGAGTATCCACCCAATTAGTTCTATCTACACGTCCTCACTTTTTTTTTAGTGTTGAAGGTGAAAGAAACAAGTGACTTCTAATTAAAAAGTTTACCAAATACATCATAGTAAATGAATTAAAATATGTGAAACCTAAAAACACTTTCAATTAAGAGCTGCACCAGATATGCTCTAACATTAACTTTTAAAAACTTACAGGTGGATTACGCTGCCATGAAAGGTTTTGCATTTAAGATCTATAGCAAGTGGTATAGTCCCATTTGTTCAGGTCTGTTCATTTTTAGTTTATTGTTGACGCACCTACGGTGGTACCGGTAGATGTCACTTTCACGTTTACAGAAAGATGTTCAGAAGTTAGTATTAGGGATGCAAATGGGTCGGACTCGGTGCAAATCTGAGATAGATTTACGATCATATCCATTAAGCTATCGGTTTTGGAATGTTATCTGTTAATTGTTCTAAAAGTTAACAACCGATTGGATAATTGGATTTTAGTGTACTATATGTATTTGGTCAGATAAAATGTATATCAATTATCTTATTTGTTATACATATCAATTTAAAAAGACTATCCATTAACTGACCTATAAACTAACGAACATTCGAATAATCGCGATTACCATTTGCATCCCTAGCTAGTATGAGTCAACTGTGAGCTTATGAGTGCCCAAAGGTAGAGAATATTGTCAGAGATAACTGGAAAAGGAAAGATATCCAGCCGGGGTCCCAATTTACACAGTTGCAAAGAAGCTTTGGGAAACCAAACTGCAGTTGAAAGCTTGGAACAAAGATAGGCTAGATGATTTGAAATGCAAAATAGAAGAGGTTGATACTGAGATTGAAGAAGTGTAGAGATTGGAAGGGGTTGTGGGTCTCTCCCGTGGATGGATGAGTAGATCGACTTAGAGCGTTAGCTGTTACCTATCGCAATTTGTATAGGTGGGAAGAGATAACATGGAAGCAGATCATCCAAGGAAATGTGGGTGAAAGAAGGGAATAGGAACACTAAGTACCTCAATGTGGTGACCCTAGTTAGAAAAAGCAAGAACAAGATCCGTGAAGTTGTTAGTGAGGGAAATTTAATCCAAGGCTAAACTAATATAGCCAACACATGCAGATCACACTTTACTAGAAGATGGACCTCCGACGCCCATAATATGAGATTTGAGCATATTAGTTAGGGAAACCTTGAGGAAACCATCCACAGCGAGTAGGAGTCTTGAAATGGATGTCAGCGTAGAGGAGGTGGAAACAGTAATTAGGAACCTGCCCATTGATAAGTTACTGGGTCCTGATGGGTTCTCGGAGGTGTTTTTACAAGAAATACTGGCATATACTTATAGGGTGTTTGGTTACATTATAATGACTCTTTTTATTGTAAATATATATTTTTGTAAAAAAAAAATCACTGTGATAAGGTGTTTGATAACTTATATTAAAGTATATTTTGATAGGATGCTTTGTTCTTTAAAACATGATAAAAAAAAAAGAAAAAAAGACGAAACACCTTCATTTTTGTTTTAATCGCATGAGCTCGACGGCCTCGCCGGTCCGACGACCAGACTCGAGCGAGGTCAGAAGAACAATGCCCAGCGCCAAGCCCGCGCTGACGGGAGCACAGTTCAGCTCCATGGGGCCCTCAGGGCTGTTCCAGCTCCTTCGTGCTTGCTTCCTTCTCTCCCAGCAGGGCTGCCCCATCGAGCCCTTTCAACATTATGCACTGGACGTCGATGGCGTGCCCCCTCGCCGCCGAGGGGGCCGCGATGCTAAAGACACCCCACCCCGACCACAATCTGGTCCACCCCTACGAGCACCATGGACAACGATGATGGGCAGACAGACTACTCCCACTACGGCTACGTCTGGTATCAGCATGAGGATGCGTTAAATTCATTTTATTGCCGTTTTATGTTTGATAGACTAAGGAGGGTTAAGATTTCTGAAGATATCCCTAATTTTGAGATTCAATATGAGAATAAGTCATTCTAATTTTTTGCCAGAATGATTTATCTCCATTTTCTTAACCCCATTTCCACAACTTTTTTCGTATCCAATGCTCTAACTGCCATTTCTCATTTCCCTTCTCTTATTTTAGTGACCTATGTAATTAATTTTGCATAACACTTCATTGTGTTAATACTACTTATCTTTTTTCTTTGAAAGTTGGTCAATACTAATTGTCAACATATGAAAAATAGGTTGCGTATAATTAAGAATAAACTTTTACCAATAAATGATTAGCTATAAAAAGTTTTCTTTTTTTGGAACTTGCCCTAAATGTGCCTGGACTTGTTACAAATGTTCTGTCTGAAATTATCACAATTTTTTTTGAATTTGTCACAGCAGATTACTCCTTTTATTTGATTCATTGGGATTTTGTCCACATAAGTATTTTTTTTTTTTTACATTTGTACTTTTTTTTAGCATACTTTGGCTTTTACCAATCCGTAATTAATGTACATTTTTTTGAATCGAATCTTTTTTTTATATTAAATAATTTATATTAGATACATTTTAAATATAATAATTTAAATATATAAAGTAAATCTAATTTTATATATATATATATATATATATATATAAACAAAATCCTTTAGTTATACTTAACTAAGGCTAAGTAAAGGGACGGATGTAGCCAAATGATTAAGGCAGTGGATTTATGTTACATATTTTAAAATAATTATTGTTCACACATATTAATTCCTATATTTTATCAATATTAAGTAGGACGATTGTTGTTCACATATATTTTATCAATATTAAGTAGAACATGAACAATTTAATTTACTTAATTTTTAAAAAACTTTAAGTCTATATAATGTTGATACGTTTGAAAATATTTCTAAATCTCCTTATCTCTGCCAAAACTAATGATTAGTGCATACCTCATTAATTTGAGATAAGGGGGGCCTATTGATCTTTTTCTGAACTTTATCCTCATTACCATCCTAATTTGTACCAAACGAGAAACAAACTATAATTGTTTCTTACCTCCTAGTTACCAAATGCATCCAAGAATTAAGGATAGAGATAACTTATCTTGGGATGCTTGAGCTTATTCTTATCTCATCTTATCCTGATACCAAACAAGTCCCACAAATATTTCTTATTTCAAAGATTATAGAGACTCTTGAGAAAATAATTCAATTGACTCTTGAGAAAATGATTCTATCACAGAGACTTTTTGATAATATCTAAAGTTTATTAAGAGCTAAAAAATAAAAATAAAAAAATCTTTTAGAAAACATTTTGAGGCTTTTGGATATCAATCCCTATAAATATAGTCAATTTGAAATAAATCCTTATATCTTACCTATTTTGATATTAGTCCTTATAAACTTAATATGATTTAATAATAAATCCTTTCGATTAATAATTATTTAAAAGAAATAAATATTCATCGAATATTTTTCAAAAAATGTTCAAATGGATAGAAATACTTAAAATAACTCTAAAAAATCAAATATTGAGCCCCAATAAATAATAAACAGTGACCTTAATGGGTCAAGTTTAATACTCAATTTTGATTTTTTAGATTTTTTTGGATCGTCCAATCGGAGATCGGATTGTCGGGACATGTGGGACATTTTTAGGGTAACCTAGCAACTTTTTTTTTTTTATATATTTTGGCTGTACCACCAGCCAATGCAGCACTAGCTACTGATATAGCAAGTAAGACTCAAATTTTAAATAAGGATACAAATAACTTTTCTAGAGTTAGTTAGACTTAAATCTAACTATGGTAGAGTGTAGAAAAATTTATGGAAGCAAATAGCAAGAATTACAAATTACAAATTTAAGTTTATAAAGACTAATATCAAAATTTGTAAGATACAGAGATTTATTTCAAATACATTATGGTTACAGGGATCGATATCCAAAAAACCCAACCATTTTTTGTAAAAAAAAAAAAAATTCAAGGATCCCCAAAAATAATAGTCATGGAAAGATGTCTCCAAGATACATGTGATGTATAATAGAGTCAAGTGAGGAGACAAGATGTCTCATTCTCCGGATCCTGGTGTGTCACTTACAAAGACTAAGAACGAATCTAAATCAATTCACCTTACTTTCTCTGGCCAAATGAGTAATTCACCTTAACCCCTGTGCATGAAGACATACCAGAATCTCCACTTTAGAATTTAAGGGCAATGGAATCATAAACTACGCATGCACATACAAAAGCCCCCGGAAACTTTGATTTACCAAGATGACAATGAACGGACTGTTGGAATGCAAGTTTTAAACCCAACACCCATCATAGTATAGCGTTGCATACACTTGACCAATCATAACCAAATCAACGTGGCAAAAATACTCTCCTGCTTATGCAATCAATTTCACCAGTGATAAGAGGGAATTATCCCACTTCCATAACAAATACTCAGGTGCCGGATGTAAGCTACAAGCATACAAGACACCGAATCAACTCTAAATGACAAGTGAGAACATTACCTTGTCCAATATTATTATTGTTTACACCGACACCATGGACCATCTAAATGTCTACTTACATCAGAACAGATACATGGTCGGCCTCAGAAGGAATCATCATAATCCACCGTGTCAAGAAGGCATCCATTCAGTACAATGTTCTTCAAGTCCACAACGTAATTGTTCCGAAGAAACCCAAATCCAAAAGTACCAGTATCATATACCCATATCCTACCCTCCACATTTTGAGAACTTGCAAGCGACCCAGATGAATCTGGAATGACCAAATCATAGCTAGAATTTATACAAAGAATGCGTGAGACAACTCTTTCTCTGCCAATGCAGTGCAGAGCAATGGGCCCAATATGTTCACGGCTATTGTATATATCTTCCTCCTCTTTAGAAAATGGGTAACGAAAAAATGCTGCGTTTGAAGTCCAGAAGACAGGCAAATAACTAGAGAACGGTTCAGAAGCATCGCCAATCCTTCGGCACGATACGCCTCCCACATTGTCATACGTGATGAGGTAGAAAGCCAATCTCATATTTTCACAAATTCCCTGTCATTGAAAAATGTTACTGTAAGCTTGAAATCTATTAACAAATTGACAAGAACAAATGATAACGTGCCCAAAACTTCAAGGCCCTTCGACCTGGAGACATTATGGAAATTTTAACAATCAGAGGGAGACACAAGAAATCTAGAATCCACGGTATACAAACGCTGAAGGGATTCTAGGACATGATAAGAAACAGATTTTAAATGAGAATATTGATAAATTGAAGAACTTGACAGAAGCAAATCTGAACCAAAGTTGTAAAAGATTGGTGAGTATGAATGGTATGAGGCTGAGATCTAGCTGACCAGCTCAAACTTTCCTTCACACCTCTGTTGCTATTAGAAGTAGATTAAAGGAGGTAAAAATACATGATTATGCAAATTCTATTACTCCTAGGAGGATATGATACGGATCATTTGCAAATTCTGCAGAAGTCACTAGAGAAATTGAATTATTCGTGTTCTTTATGGAATCAGAAAGCCACTGGACTCTGATGCTTTGACTCCTTAAACAGCATTTTTGGAGTGTAATTGGCCACAATTTTAGAAAAGCTATCAGGTATATTTCTGCAGAAAAGGAGTTATAGAAATCTTGGAATGAAATGAGTTTATGATCCCAAGGAGACGCTAACCACCAAATAGTCACTGTAACATCAAGGTCCAAATTCTACCAAAATATTTGCCACAAAATTGAAGGATGAAGTGAAGAAAAGTATCTCAATGACCAAGTCAGCTTTCCTCTACAATTAGTCATGCATCCTTTGAGACAAGCTTTTAACACAAATCCTTTTCGTCTAAGCTGATATGAACAAGGCATCATGTCATCATAGCTGAACTTAACAAGGCATATGCGAAATGCTCAGAGGAATGACTGAAGAAGGTGATGGAAAGATGTGGCTTCTATCATGCATTTAGAAAATGGATATGACAGG
Organism: Zantedeschia hybrid cultivar; assembly: GCA_030544215.1. Lineage (NCBI taxonomy): Eukaryota > Viridiplantae > Streptophyta > Magnoliopsida > Alismatales > Araceae > Zantedeschia > Zantedeschia hybrid cultivar. The sequence continues at coordinate 19,564,265 of JARZZO010000010.1, read as the reverse complement.
ATATCTCTTTACCAAGATATAAAATACTTACTAACAGAAATATTGGTGAGCATTTGTATTGAGTAATACTCATGCGGTGCAGCCCCTTTTTTATTTTTTTGAAAAATTATAAGGTCGGGCCCATCATGCCTGACATGTCCATACCACCCAATCTTCGATCAGACGACCGAAAAAAATCAGCCCTTTTTATGAGGCTTCGCCCATTAAGCAAGTTTTTTCACTGTTCATTGGGGTTTTTTTTTTTATTTTTCAGATTTTTTTTTTTAGATCAACCAATCGGAGATCAAGTTTATGGACATGTCGGATATGATGGACCCAACATTAAAAAATTTTAAAAATTAAAGGTTAAAAAATGGGCTGCACCACATGTGGTGTAGCAACTTTCTGCACAACATGCACCACAACAAGTATTACTCTGTCAATTTCATGCACGCAACCTGCTTTCAGTGATTATTTATCCTATTATGGTGCCTCAGCATTGCATTAAACTTATTGCACTACGAAACCTTCGGAGGGATTTGAGATACATATTAAACTTATGACTAATGTTTTGAAAAATCAGTCTAGTTTGATGCCAATTGAATCTACTACAAAGCTATTTTCTTATTTAGAACAATTGATGGAGAAGTACAAAAAAGATGAGGAAAGATTCATATATGATTTTCATTGATTTGGAGGACAATGATCGAGTATCAAGACAATTGATTTTGTAGATTACTAGATTTTGGAGAAGAAATGAGTCTCCGTATGACATTGATGTAGTTGAAGGATGATTGAACCAAGAGGATGTGGTTATGACGGATGGTCAAGCCACTCCTAAAAAAAGTAACTTTTGATGTTTTAGAGCCTATTATTTAAGAGAATGTAGATATCCAAAAAGACATTCCCTTGGCAGGTTAAGGCAAATTGGTCGGAGAAGCATGTCTGAAGACCTCTGTGATACACATATTCATTTAAAGCTCAAGGGAAAAATTTATAAACTCACACCACAACCTGTTATACTACATAGGATTCAGTGTTGAGCGATGAGGAAGGTACAATGTACAAAAATTCTGTGCAGCAGAAATGAGAATATTGTGATGGATCTGCAAAAAAAGTAAAAATGAAAATTTGCAATGAAAACATATGTGCAGAAAATGTTAAACTTAAAGAAAATGGACTTAAAATGGTTTGACAATGTGCATCCTCATCCAAGGGTACCAATTAAAAGGTGCAACGAAATTCAGATGTAGGATCGCAAAAGAACTTTAGAAGGCCCAAAATATGATGTTTTGAAATAGTATAAGTGGGTTAGGGGCTTTGAATATAGAAGGGAAAAATCTACTTCCTGAGAAAAGTTATTTCTCCAGGGATTAGAGACTTTCAGAAAATAAACAGTTACAGAAAACTTTTTTGTTCCTTGGGCTGAAAAACTATCCCAAAGACCTTCCTACATCTAGACCTTGGGATTTTTTTTAATGGAAAAAAAAAAGCTCCATCTCACTCTCCCAAGATATCTCTCTCTCTTCTTCTCTTATCGATGATTGAGGTTTGACATTAACCCTCATGAGATTTGACTTTTCCTAACCTTAACCATGAAAAATTTAGCGCTTCTCAAAATGATTAGCAGTCTAGAAAAAAAAGAGAGAGACTTCCTTTCAAATAATTTTTTTTCATTAACCCTAAAACAATGTAAGAAAGGATTTGGCCTTCCTACATTTACTAGAAACGCAACAACGGATAGATTAAAGTGGAGAGATAGGATTCACATAATTGATCCTAAATAAACGTAACAAGGCTTTAATGATGATCAAGGAAGAATCGGGGATCTATGTAGTCAGAGGCGTGAGACGCGCGACTGAGGGTTCGCCTCAGCCTCAAATGCCTAGGTGATGGTCTAGGTGTTTGAGGCGACATTTATTTTATATATATATATATATATATATATATATATATATAATGTCAAAAACACAAAGGAAATCATACAAAATGACATATTCATTCACTCAAATATAACCAAATAGTTTTGAATCAAGTCAATTGAAATAAAATTTAGTCAATTAAAAATGAAATAAACAAATTCATAGAATTTTTGCTACTAATTAAACCCACCAAATGAAAATTTCTCAATGGAGTGCTAAACAAACACAATATCAACAGAGAGAGGATATGGCCTCGACCCTTCTCATAGACTGAGGGAGTGAGAGAGAGATAGAGGTAGTGAGACAGACAAAGAAAGTGAGAGAGATAGAGAGGTTAGGGCTTCAACCCCTCTGATAGATAGAGGGAGTGAGAGAGAGAAAGAGGTAGTAAGAGACAGATAAAGAGAGTGAGAGAGATAGAGGTGAGGGCTTCGACCCTCTGATAGACATAGGGGGAGAGAGAGAGAGAGAGAGAGAGAGAGAGAGAGAGAGAGAGAGAGAGAGAGAGAGAGTAAGAGAGTTAGAGAGGCGAGGGTTTCTGCCCTCTAATAGACAGAGGGAGTGAGAGAAAGACAGGTAGTGAGAGAGACAGAAAGAGTGAGAGACAGATAGAGAGAGTGAGAGAGGCAAAGCGACTGAGAGACAGATAGAGAAAGGCGAGGGCTTCGGCCCCTTAATAGACAAAGGGAGTGAGAAAGAGAGACAAAAGTAGTGAGAGAGACAAAGAGAGGGAGAGCGATGGAGAGTGGAGAGGCAGAGAGAGAGTGGAGATTGGAGAGAGAGGGTTGGGGGGAGGGAGAAGAGAGTGAAGTTGGGGGAAGAGAGAGAGAGAGAGAGAGAGAGAGAGAGAGAGAGAGAGAGAGAGAGAGGTTTGACCTTATCTGATGAAGTCCTCGCTAGAGGATTCGCCAACGTTGGAGGCTCCCGTTGCCGTTGCTGGAAGCGTTCTATGCCATCGTCGTTGTTGGGGAGGCACCATGGAGGGGGCAGATGGGCACTCGGGGTTGGGGAGAATGGGTAGTGTACGGGGCAGATGGCTTGTGGTTAGGGCTTCAATTCGGGGTGGGGGTTTGGGCAGGTTAGTAGGTTGGAGGGTTACATAGCATGGGTATTGGGCCCTTTAGGCTGGGTCAAATAGACCGATTAGAACGGGCCGCCAAACCAGGGCTGTGGGCGAGGCGAGCTGGGGCAAAGAAGGCGCTTGAGGAGCATAGAGCGACCACCCTTGCAATTTGAGGCGATTCCATTGATCGCCTAGGCGACGAAGGCCAAAGCGAGGTGGCTTACCATCGCCTCGCCTCGACTGCCTTTGATAACATAGTCGAGGATTGGGCATGGATCGGCCAATCCAGACCGATCGGATCGGTCAATCCGATCCGGTCTCGGACCCATCTCCTTCTCCCCTATACAAATTATAATGGTTCAAGAAAAGATTAAAAATGTGTAAAAAATCTTAAAAATGTACAAATGATTAGCTTTATTCGAACCTTGATTTCTTCACTTTACTTTGATATCTAAGTCAACTCTATCTTGTTTCCTTAGTAATTGGTCTCTCTGTTAACACACACTCTCTCTGTCTTTTATCTCTAAAATTTTCTCTCTTATTCTTTTTTTTTCCTCTTATATACATTAGTATTAACGGTTCTCAACAGTAAACAAAACCTATATGTTTATCAAATTGTGTTTTGGAAGAAAATAAAGAAACATGCACCATTCTTTTTTTCTACTGAAGATTATCTAGTTCTAGATATAAACGATAATAAAGGTACTAAAATTTATTGAAATTTTTTATCAACAACTAAAATATATTCTCTTTTTGGTGTCAATACTATATTCTTATAGTATAATACAATATCATACATTCATAAAAAATATTAATATAATGTTATAATGCATAGTTGTCAAGGCGCTAAGGAGACCCAATGCGTTACTGGGGAGCCTAAGCACTTTAAACGTTAAGGAGCCGCTTAAGCAGTGCCTAAGCGGCGACTTAAACGCCTCCTTAAAATATATATTAAATATGTTAACATTAATTGTAGATTCTTCAATATAAACAAATAATATCAATAAAATCAGACTTAGTATTAAAATTGAAAGAAATTGATCTTACCATGAGATAACTAACTTAAATATGTAGGAATAATTCAATCATGAAGAATACTATGATTGAAAGAAATTGATCTAGCATGAGATAATGAACTTGAACATATAACTGACAAATTTACAACGACAACAAATAAAATAATCAACTTAAAATATTTGAAAATTGCAAACAAAGAAGACCGAAGCCCTATGTAACAGTGTATATGTGACTCTGTCTGTGTGAATGTGTGTGTGTAACTGTGTGTGTCACAGGGGTAGGGCTTCGGCCCTCTCTTCTCTTTCACTTAGTCTCCCAGTCTTCACTCTCTCTCTCTCTCTCTGTGTCACACACTCTTACACACAGACTATGAGAGAAGCACAAAAAGAGAGCATAAAGAGAGAGAGACTATAAAAGAGCAATACAAGTTTCTGTTAAGCCAAATGTATACGGTACACTGCTACTTTATAGGTAAACAAACAATGTTTTTTTGGGAATTTTGTATATATGCCATTGTAATCTACCGTATTTGCACCTATACCCCTGACTCCCATGTATTGTAAAAAAATCCCTACAAACTTCACAGGAGCTGCAGTCATATCCTTGCCGTTACTTCTGTTTGTTGAAGTGCGGGTGTAAAAAGAGAGAGAGAGAGAACCAAAGCAATGGAGTTGCCGACATGCAGGGGCGCCAGGAAAAGATGAAGCAAACCCTCCCCACCTCCCCTCCAACCCCCTCTCTGCCAACCTCCTTTGCTCAGTTGCCCACACCCTCGCTGCCGCCCTCTCCCTCTGATGCCACTCTCTTGAACAACCCCCCCCCCCTCGACGGCATGCTCGCACGCAACAGCAACATCGCCGCTGCCACCGCCGCCGTCGACCAACCCCCCCCCCCCTCGACGGCATGCTCGCACGCAACAGCAACATCGCCGCTGCCACCGCCGCCGTCGACCAACCCCCCACTGATGTTTCTTGTCTTTTTGGTTGCAAACAACATACCTGCATATGCGAATGTCTCGTACTAAAACAACCACCTTAAAATGTGAAACTTAGGGTCAAAATTAATTCTTGCCATGCAACCATTATAGAAATCCCGTTCTTAATAATTAATTCATTGACATCCATTGACACCCACCATTAACGACAAGCAGGCATGCAAAAATGTTCAATGATTAATAATTATATATCATATACGTTTGGCTTGACGCCCCGAGCCATCCCTCCTTTCTCTCATTCTCTCCTTTCCTCTTTCTCTCTTCTTCCTCTCCGCCTCTATGTTGCCTTCTTTTTCTCTTCTTCCTCCACTCCGGCTCTCCTCTACCACCTCTTACCACTTCCACTACCATCTCCAACGCGACTTCTTCACTCTCTGGACGGTGACCGATATCTCGGTGGGATGACGGTGTTCACGGTGGTACCGGCAGCGGCTTGCAATGTGTCGGTTCGGCAACAAAGAGCTAAGAGGAGTTCAAATAACCGGTAAGGTAACGATCATCGCGCGTGTTTTGATTGTTTTAAACTATGATTTTCCGCTTTGAAGCATGCTATAGATGTGTGAGGGGATTTTGGGTAGAATTGAACATGTTTTAAGTGATTTTTTATTGAAAATGGTGTTTTTAAAAAATAGGAATAATATGTTATTATGGTTAATGGATTTTTCCTCTATCTCTATTTTGTGTTTTCATGTGTTTTGGGGGGAAAGGGATCTCGTGTTGTGGCTCGATGGAGATCAGAGGGGAGCTCGGTTTCGGACGCAAAATGCGTCCACTCAGGGCGATGCGATTTGAAAGGAGTCATCCTGAGTCGACGTGAATTGCAGCCCGTTCCCTCGGGTCCCAAGGTTTGAGAGTGAGAAAAACCAGTTTTAAGGCCGTTAAAAGGCGTCGACCTGAGTCGACACAATTCAAGACAGAGCCGCATATTTCCTACATTTAACATGTGTGATTATTATACACTATGTCAATTAAATTCTTGTATATTGTTAAAAGATCATGTTAAATGAATACTTGATATCATACATTGGGGCGAAAATTTTCCATGTGATGGGAATCGCATTGTGTTGTGTTTTTGCGATCGTGGACCTAAAGTGTCAGTTGTTAGCGCTTTACACTCTGTGTCGGTGTGGGAGTGACGCAGTGTCAGTGTGGGAGTAACAAAATGACACCTAGGAGGAGAGGGTCACTTGGTGTACTCCAGGATAATAACTAGTACCGGTGTGGGAGTAGTACACTTCGGAGTGTCACTCGTGGTTAGGAGGAGGCAGAACTATCTAGAGCTAGACAGACCGGAATAGCTAGCACACTATCCGAAGGGTTGCTGTTCTGTGGGTCGGTGTTTTCTTGGTTGTCTTGGCAATTTCTTGTGTGTTCCTTTTCGGTGGACATGTGATTTATTTACTGCTTTACTTGTACTTATCTTGCCTATATTCTTGTTGTGTTGCGATTGTGAGTGCGTGTGTGGGAGGTAGGGATCAAAAGATCCTTAATGAGTCCATTCCAGTGTGACTTACTCCTTGTAGTGTCATGTGAGGATTTCCGACAGGCATAGCAGTTGTGGGATTTCGTCTCGGATTGCGTGCAAGCATCCATCATTCCGAGACATGCTCCGATGTAGTTGTACTTTTAATTCAGGCATGTACGCATAATTATTTTATTTCAGTTGTGGATTATGTAATTGTTTTCCGAATCAAGTCGGACTGTAATAATTTTTTTATATTCTTGCATTTTCTTTACAGTCCGATGTTGCGTGGAATGTTTAGCTTAGTTTATCATTTATTTTTTAGACTTATTCGAGATTCTGGTTTGGCTTCTAATTTTAATGATTCAGTACCTATTTAGTAATCGAATCTCCGATTATAGGGTAGCAAGTCGTTACAATATGTCTGGATATTATCAGAGGTGAGTATCGTCGTATCTTCTTTGGCTTGCATTATGATACGAGTTACATGGAATAATAGAAATGAATTGACCTTAATAAGAAACTTATGCAAGAACGTGAACTTCTTTGGAAAATTAAACATAAGCATATCCTCATGTTTAATTCAGCTGAATAAGTTAAATAAGCTTGCTAACAAAGAGAACATTTTGAATAAGATATTGTTATCCAGATGTACCAAAGGAAGAGTCCACCCAGAATTTGGATGATAGGAACTCTCCACTAAAAAACGGATATGAAGGGGGCTTGCAGGGTATTTGTGAGAGATTAACGAGAAGCAATTCTTTGGGGTTACTTCTGGTGAACAGTGTCATTAGGATAGAATTGAAGGCAGCTTTCAAAAAGGATTTTTCTTGGCAAGTAAGGCTGGCTGGAGGGTGATCTCAAAATTCCAATTCATAAGCACGTTCATTGGAAAACTCAAGCTTCGATTCCTGTGATACAATTGAACGTTTGAGTTTGAGGTAGTCTTCCACATCATGAACGAGAGAAACTATCAGCTAATAGGAAAACAGCATTGTCTGCAACACATTAGTGTGAACAAAAGGTCTGAGGGGAAAATGGACGGTACTCAGTTAGGAGCTAAATAATGGTTTGTAGGCTTTCAAATAATAACGAAAGACGAGATTGAAGAGAAACACAGAAACAGAGGACGAGGAGGAGAAGGAGAAACTTACCTTCCAGAGGCCCTGCAGGGGCCTCGCTGGAGTTGGATAGCAATCGGCAATCTTCACGAAGTGCTCGGCCTGCCGTCTCCTCTTCCCTAGGCGGTCTCTTTCCCACTTCCACCTCTGCTTCCGAACAAAGGATTCGACCCCAACCGGGCTCCTCCCACTGGCAAAGTACTGATGCACCTCCAACATGAGCTTTTCAGCAGACGACGCCTCCCCCGCGCTCTTCAAATCATCGGAATCTTCAAGATCGCTGCAGCCACCACGGACATCCATACAAAAACTCCGATCCTCCTCCACGACGAATTGATCCTCGCCCAAGAATCCAACCGTCACTGGAACCAAATCAAAATCCAGAACCCCAGAACTCGCCGCCGGCCGCTCGAGGTGCACATTGTGATTGCGCGGGCGAGCCGGACGGAGGAAACCCACCGGCTCGCCGCGCGGCGCGAGGCCCAACCAGAGAAACGGCACCTTGAGCACGCCGTAGCTCCCGGCCTCCGGCGACGGGGAGACGACGGAACCGGTGACGGATAAGGCACCCCACTCGAAGAACACCAGCGACGGGGCCCCGCCGCCCCCCCGGCCGACCCGCCGCCAGAACCCGATCAGGTTCTCCCAGCAGTCGAGCGTCCGGTAGAGGCGGGCGAAGGGGGCGCCGCCGCGGGTCCAGCTCCGGACCAGAGTCCTGGAGCCCCAGCGGCGGTCGCACATGGCGAACCAGAGCCTGGGCTGGCCGCAGAGAGTGGCAAAGCGCCGGGAGGTGCAGGCGAACGCGGCGACCTCCGGGGGCCGGAGAAAGGAGAGGATGGTCAGCTGCAGGTCCTCCGGGAAGTCGGAGAAGGACGCCATTTCCGAACTCGAAGGTCACCAGAGCAGTACAGAGGAGAGAACCGGAGATGACGAGGGCTTCGGCGAGAAGGCAACCGGCGGAGAAGCGAGCAAGAAGGTGACCAGTGGGACGGCAGTGACCGATGGAGCTTGCAGAACTGGTCGAGAAGTTTCCCGAACTTCTTTGAAACGGGAGCAGTTTATGTAGTTGGCTTCGAGATGCTTTTCGCCGACTCTCCCTCTTCCAGAAGGGTCCAGCGTTCAGTCTCTGAAAAGTTTGGGAGAGTTTTTCTCTTTGAAAAACCAGTTATTTTTTAGTTTTTTAGTTTTATTAGATTATTTGAAAACATTAAGGATTTTTTTTTTGATCTTTAAATCTTTATTTTAATTCATGCAGTCTTTGTATTTACTTTAACTTTACACAATTTTTGAACCCTACTTAAAATGTCTATCTAGTTAATGACCGTAAAAAAATGAATGTTCACAAAATATCCTTTCCACATATCATATCTCTATTAAACTATACTAAAAATCTTTTGAGAATGTTCTTGGTATATCTTTTTTTTTTTCTTTTACAGGAGGATTTTTTAAGGAGGGTTTAAACTTTGCCGAGTGTTTAAGAGTAGAGTGTGGGCGGTACCTGTCTTGGTATTATAAGATCATTCCGGTCGCTACACTAATATCACAATGAGAAGGAATGAGAAGAAGATTATCTATCAACCAGATGAGATATGCCTACTCCTCATCTCATTTATGTTATCCTACGGAAGCTCAAACCTTGCTCTTGTTAGATTAATAGTCCCTCGTGAAGAAGAGAACTAAACCAAGTATGTTTAAGAGAGTGCAATCTTTTCCATTAAATGCTTTAAGGCTTGATTTAAATATCTCAATAATTTTAATATGATATCAGAGTTCAAGATTATATTTTCAGATAATACACCTCATACTTATCATTATTATGACAACGCTTAATTCCACTTGTACATGGGATAACGTATTAGGATAATCTCACATTAACTAAAAGATAAGATAAATAGTTTTTTTTATTATATACGTCTATGAACTGCCATATTTATATATATACTGTCGTATAAATATCCCTAACCTCCTTAAATACGTTATGGTTGTACATTTTCTGTCAAAACGCTATGAACTCTAATAGAAGATGCAATGTATGTGTATATATATACATACATATATATGTGTGTGCTCTTTATCAAAAATGACTAAATCTTTTTAATATATTCGTAGAGGAATACTTACTACACCACATGTGGTCTAGAATAGTTGACGTGGATTGCAACACTTCTCTTCCTTCCGCCACTTATTCCACTATCTTCCCCACCTTTATTGCAGCACTTCCCCTCCTCTTGTCACTTGTCCTACTATCTTCTCTATCTTTTTTACTTTTCTTGATTGGAGAAAAAAAAAGAATGTAGCCTTCTGACAGCTTTTACTACTGTCTTTTCCTACTCACCTCTATAAAAGAGATAATCAATTGATCATTCTCGCTATTTAAAAGAGGTAATCAATTTCTTCTCATTTTAATTTGGCGACGTCCCAATTTATCACTTCTAGCATAGTCTAATCACTTCGAAATCCGAAATTATCATTTTCAAACGAATTTTTATCACTTCCAAAATACATTTTTATCATTTCCTACCTATTTTAGTTTATCACTTGCTACTCAATTTTATCACTTTATAATACAGTTTTGTCACTCTTGGACGTATTTTTAATACTTTTAAAGTTCAATTTTATCATTTCTTACGTGGTTCAATTTTATCACTTCTAACATAAAATTTTCACTTTCAAGTACTTTTTTTATCACTTTTAGATGTATTTTTATCACTTTCAAAATATATTTTTATTGTTTCCTACATGTTTCAATTGTATCACTTATTATTCAATTTTATCACTTTGTAATGTACTTTTCTCAGTTTAAGATGTATTTTTAACACTTCTAAAGTCCAATGTTATCATTTTCTATGTAATTCAATTTTATCACTTCTAACATAAATTTATTACTCTTAAGTATTTTTTTTATTACTTCCTACGCAAAACTATCACTTCCAAATAGAAATTATGAAATGATAAAATATTTGAAAGTAATAATTTTTACTTGGAAGTAATATATTTACATAAGAAGTGATAAAACTACATTACACAGTGATAAAATTGAATAACAAGTGATAAAACCATAACAAGTAATAAGCAAAAATATATTTTGGAAGTGATAAAAGTACGAAAGTGATACTTTTTAGAGTTGAAAGTGATAATTTTAGAACTTAGAAGTGATAAAAATAATTTGGAAGTGATAAAACTGAGAACAACCAAAGATGTCACGGAGGAGAACAAAGATGAGATCTTATTCCCAGCCTCATCCGAAGAAAAAAAATAGAAAAAATTATCAGTATACCTCTAAAATCTTTACAAATAACTCTTATACTCTTATCTTTAACAAAACTTCCTAAATACTAACTATTACTCTTCCTACACCTAGGGTTTAGGAATGTCTTCTAAATGTGAATATTCTTTGGACGGTTCTTTGAATGGATCAAACAACCCATTGCATCGGTATGCCCCGGTTAGCACCCCTCTCAACGTTTGGGGTCTCGGTCCTCCCCTCCACCCCCCCAGCGTTCTCCTCTGGGAGCTCCCCTTCTACAGCACTGACCACGGGCCTCCCCCTCATGCCCTAGAACATTGACTCAGTCACGTTCTACCACATGCTCCTACTGTTCTAGGCCTCTGACTCCCTCCAGCTGCCCCAGTTTTGAATGCTTCATCGCCGAGGACATCGCCTGAGATTGCTGCCCTCTTTCTTCATCATCGTCGACGTTTTCACAGGGTGGATCGTGCATGTAACCAGGCGGCTTAGTGTTGACGAAGTCTTCCCACGTCTAGCTGTTGCCCCTATTCCAGGTCCTGTTCTTATAATCAAACTGTTACTAAAGCCTACATGTACGGGACAGTTTTCCCATCATACTTATCTCTTATAATATTATATAAACTAATGAATGGTACACTGGAGACTCACGTTGTTCTGGAAAACTCAGTTTCTCCCTATTCTCAATGCCGATAAAACTCCATGGATTTACGGATGGCTTTGCTTCTTGCCCACCTCCTAAAATCCCTGACCCTCCGACCTCTCTAAAACAATTCCCAATCATGCAGCAGATGCTTAGCGTCAACGTGACCAGCATGTCCTTAGCTGGATCATCTCCTCACTTGCGGCATAAGTTCTCACTGATGTGGTCAGTCTTACCTCTGCTGCCTCTGCTTGGAGTGCCTTAGCATGCTCCTGTGGCTCGTCGTTGAGGGCCTGGAATGTCGGAGGAGAACAGGGACAACAACTGACGTGGGAAGACTTCGTCAATACTGGGGCGGCTCCCATGTTGGTGGTTTACACCTATAATCCAGACTCCGTGTACTGTCATCAACCGATAGCTGTCGTCGCCTGGAGTATCAGAACCAGATACTGCATGGGTAGTTGTCGTTCGAACTGCATCTACCATTTACGTCCATATAATAAAATACAAGCAAAAGACCCACGCAAAGCGTGGGGTGTGGACGGAGTAAAGAGATGAGGCGAAGTAAATCACTTTCTCATGTAAATAAATAAATATATTCATTTTTAATATTTTTAATTTGACCTTAAAAATTAACTTTAAAAAATCATTTATTACTATAAATCACATAACAAAATTTACATGTAAGTATGAAAATCAAATGCGTTTGGACATTTTTTATATCACAATCAGCATGCCTGTTGCAGAAATTTTGTCTCACACGCCTTTGCACTGTTAATTTTGTCGGTTTTCGATTTTTCATTTTTTTGGTTCGTCTAATTTAAGATTAAATTGTACAGTCGGATCGAGTCCATTAGGGGATTTGAAAAAAGATTCAATTTGTTTTAGTTTAACTTGGATGCATCTCCCGATGGCGTAATTGTTGCTGGCCATGCAGCAAATTATTCTCCAATAATAATATACAAAACGGCCATCTTATGAGACTGAAAAAAATTTCAAGTACCAAAGCTTTATGACAGAGAGGAGAAGTTTACGACATAAGGTGAGAAACAGAGAAATGATAAATGCACATTACATAATAGGATAACCACATTCGGAGATAGACAGAGTGAGAGCCAATAGCTATATGTATGTCCCAGTGACGAACATCTATATAAAACATTTAATTTCTTAATCCACGGTAGGTACCTTTGTAATTGCCTGAGACCATGCATGGTCTCCATTCTCTGGAATCTTTCCCATCCCACCAACTGGATGTGAGGTTGCTGTGTTAACTAAATTGAAATATACATATGTTAGCCATGGTTGTGATAAGCAGAGCACATAACAAATGTTAAAGGAATTAAACAACTTGGTTACAGTTGGATTTTTTTATGAGAGAGGGAACATGAGGAAGAAACAGATAACCCATGGTGCAGTCAATTCATACAAAATGACCAAAATTAAATTTTACTAAACAATTATTAAGAATAAGAACAATCATGAAACATTGACATTCGATACTTTGTTACCTGTCATGTTGGTCAGTCCAAGAACGTAAGAAGCCAACACAGTCTTCTCCTTCCCTCTTGCACACTTAGACTACACCTGCATGTCTGTAGAGGGTGAGGGAATTGGAACGCGAAGGGAGACATGAATGGAGAGATTAGTTATGGAGGGAGACGTGCACAGAGAGAGAGAGAGAGAGAGAGAGAGAGAGAGAGAGAGAGAGAGGGAGTAATTAACGTGTTTGAAAATAGGTGATGGAGAGAGAGAGAGAGAGAGAGATAGAGAGTAGTTACTGGGTTTAAAAAAATATAGAGATAGCTTATGACATTTTGAAAACTGTTAAGCACAGCAGATGAACGGGAGAGAGGGAAATGGTACGTTCAAAGTAGGAAGGAAATTTTCTGGTTGGTTGTGCGGTGTCCCGCTTTTTGTGCCACATCTTTAGCACATTAGAAGAGGGGAGAGAGGCGTGTAGAGAGAATTGGGGAGAGGGAGGAGAAGTAGGATTCCCTTTGTGCCAAGGAAGGTGAGTTTTCTCTCTCCTCTCTAATTAATAATAGTTAATAGATGAACACAAGAGATTCACGTATTGGCGACTGTTAAGTGAAACCAGCAATAGCAGCTGCCGTGCCCTTCGTATTCTGTCCCTGTTTCTCCCCTTCTCTAAATCTTTCAGTGACATCCGTCTTCTCCTCAATCTTCATCTAATCCTTTCATGGTATCTAAGCTACGAAATGGCCAATCCAGACTCCTCCTCGACTACCCAACCTCCTGCTGCAACCAATAGCAATATGTCTTTGTCCAACCTTTCCTCTTCACTCTCTTTCTTGTGGCCTCAACTGCACCTTGCCGAATGTTACCCCTTTCCTAACAAGGAAGTTGAATGGCGACAACTACACTATTTGGCGTGCACTCCTCTCGATCCTAAGCACCCATAGGCTATTAGGTATCGTAGATCGCTCTTGGGAGTGCCTTCCTCCTTGGCTCCCTGATCCTCTCGATTCCACCAAGATGGTCGTGAATGTTGCTACTAAGAGAGTTGGCAACAGGTTGACCAACTAGCCCTCAGTTGGCTTGTTTCCTGTCTATCAGAAGTCCTTTCACAGATCGAGACCTCCCTAACAACTCTCAAAATAGCTTCACCGCACAAAGGTGGATATGCTGGGGTGGGGATGGGTGGCGATAAGGGAGAGGAAACGAGGAGGAAGTCAGCCTTGGCCACTTACTAAACAATCTGTTCACACACACACGTAGAGTCGAGCGTCGTCGGTGACCGTTGTTACTGTTGGGGCCACAGGTGCCACTGTTATTATGGCCGCTAGTGCCAGCTCCTTCTACTCTCCATCTGGTCTGTGCCACTATTGCCTTTACCTTGTGCCGTGGTTGGACTCGTTGGGAGGCATCGGGGAAGATGAAAGGAAGAAGAGGAGGGGTGTGGCAGCGGCTGCTAGTGCCCCCATCCTACTACTCTCCGTCTGGTCGGTTCCACTGTTGCTTTTTCGTTGCCGCGTAGTTGGCCTCATCGGGAGGCATTGAGAAGAAGAGAGGAAGAAGAGGAGGGTAACACCCAAAGAGCAGGGTGGGTGGTCTGGTTCTTACTCAACCAACAAATGAAGTAGGGGGTAAGTCTGACAATTCCAAACTGAACCTAACATTAGTTAACTTCTAAGAACTAGTGTTGACGGTGGGGTTATTGTATTAGATATTTAAGGATTTTGAGAGTATTCAGGGAATTTTGTTAAAGGAAGAGATAAAGGAGTTATTTGTAAAGATTTCATAAGTATACTAGTAATATTCCTAAAAGAATTTAGCTATGTAGGTAAATCCAGAAAGTTGGGATGTTTAAACCATGTAGAGCAGGTCTTCCTAGGCTAGAACAGGAGTAGGAGTAAGAGGCGGCTAATTGGAAAACGGTATAATAATATTGTTATTAAATATAATTTTTGACACAGTTTAAGTGGCACACGTATATTAAAAAATATAACTGTTAAAAGTGTGAAATCATTACACTTTCTTTTAATGTATATATACAATTTAGACTGTGTCAAAAATTATATTACGAAACGATAACACTGTACCCTTTTCCAAGTTTATTTGGTGTACGAGCAGTTGGGCATGTGAGGCGAGGCAAGGGCTGCAAAGGCGTCATGGCTTTGTCGAGAGAAAGAGGGATGCGGTCACAGCGCATGTAACGAAGTCTAACATGAAATTAACCGCATTTCAAAAGATTGTTGTGAAAAAAAAAAGCTCGCCGTAGATTGTTCCTGTTTCGGTTCTACGTCTGATATGGAATTCTCAAAGAAAAATGTTATATCCAGCTGATGTAGGTGCACTTGATAGTTTTTTTAAATATTTCATTAACTATTCTTGAGAAATTTGTAAACAATTCTCAAGTTCTACATGTCCTTGAAAAGAGTAAGAAAGATAGAGAAGATTGGGTTTCCTATTCCGTGACATAGGTTCGCCCATGGTATTTGTGGCCTCCAAGAGTGTCAGCTGATGTTTTAGATATGATTCTGAATATGAAGGAGCAAGGTATATGATGCGGCAGAATCCGATTCGGCCCATTACAGCAGGCCCAAACCCCATTCAGCCCAACAGCAGCAGTACTAGGCCCTCCGGCGGCCTTCGGCCCGTTAGCGGCCCAGCAGTCCTCGGCCCATAAGCGGCCCCGTCGCTCCCGGCCCAGCAGGCTTCAGCCCGTCAGCGGCCCATCAGCCTACGGCCCGGGAACAGCACGGCGGCCCAGGGCCCAGCAGGCTTTGGCCCGTCAGCGGCCCAACCCCCTTCGGCCCGGTAGCCGAATCCGGCCCACTCCGGTGGCGGATCAGACGCTATGGCGGTTTGTCAGTAAGCCTCCTTTTAGTCCTATATCGGCTGCCACCGTTAACCATCCGTTACCCTCCGCTATAAGTATCCTGCTACTTGTGGCCAAGGAGGTGGTGGGAAAAACGGATGCCCCCCTAAGCTTCCGAAACCCCTTAAAGGACTGCTGTCCGAATAGGGTTCTAGCTATTTCTTCTTGCTTCCTGAATCGAATCTTCTTCAGGAGCTAACTTGACCGTCGGAGGGGGTTCCCCAGGGCTGACGCCCGGGACTCCTGCTGACTGGTTCTTCTTCTTCTTTCCCTCCTGCAGGGGCTCGGTTCGAATCATCGCCGACCTCCCCGAGTCGGTCTCGGCCGCCGACCTCGGACTCCTCTCCCCGGTCTCGACGCCGAACGCCGGCTGCCCCGCGCCAGGAGACTCGGTCTCACGCTGAAGTAGCCTTCGGACTCGCCGTCCGAGGGCAAACCCGTCGGTCGCCCCGCGTCAGGAGACTCGGCCTCGCGCTGAAGGTGCCTTCGGACCCCCTCGTCGGAGAGCGAGCCGTCCCCCCGTCCGATCTCGGACTTTCCGGCTTCCGCTCCGACGCTCGCCTACAGCTCCGCCGACAGGAGCTCCTGCTCGCGCCGCGCCTTCGTCCGACCGAAGGAGCAGCGGCTCACTATCCAAGAGCAGCTCCGGCGGCAGATCGCGCCCCCCGCGGGCGGATCCTCTTCATTCCGAAATAGCCTCGGCTTCGCCCTGTTGTGGATCCCCGTCGGGTCCCCTCGTCACCGTTCGATCCGGACCAGCTCCGGATCCTCCTTGTTTCGGATCCCCGTTTGCGGGATCCGGTCGTGATAGATCCAGTCTACATCACGTGGCGCCGTCTGTGGGAACCAAACAAACAAGTCATGTCTCGACAACCTGTCACCCGGCGATCCGAACAAAGCGAAACAGAGGCACGGGAAGTTTCGGCGCGGCTACCACCCTCCGAAGGCACCCCGTCCGTCCCTTCGAGTGCGGTTTGGCTAGTTGCGCTAGGGTCCACAGCTGAAGACAATCGGATAAAGGAACTTCAGCAACAAATGACCGCACTGACTGCCACGGTCACATCTTTAGCGGACATGGTATCCGCCATGGCCCAGTATCTTGGGATACTGAGCCAACTCCCTGGTCAAGCACCTCCCTTTTTCCCTATACAGATCGAGGAGCCTCGGCCAGCGCCTCCGCAAGTCTTTGCCGACGAGGCCGCTTCGGCAAACGAGCCCTCAGCACCACTAGCCCCTTCAGCGGCTCATCCTCAATCTGCAAAACAAGAACCGTCACATGGGCGGTATCGAAAGGAATGGGGCCGAGGCAAGCGACAGGGTCTGCAGCCACGACACCTACCGCTGATTGCTCCCCCTTCCCGAATGCTTACGGAGATAAAGTCAATGCTCCGGCCGCCACCGCGTATGAAAACTGATCCTCGCCGAAGGGACCCTAGCAGGTATTGCGAATATCACTGCGCGATCGGCCATACGACTGACGAATGCCGGTACCTTCGGGAGGAGATAGATCGCCTCGTCAGAAAAGGCCAACTGCCACAACACCAGTAGGAATGGCCTCGACAGAGGCGCAACTCGATGACCTCACAGCGGTGAGGCGACATCCAAGGAGGTCCTCTTCCCCTGGGCTATGCCTCTGAAACCGCTGAAGTGTTTGTAAACAAAAGCGACCGGGGGGCTCACAGAGTCGGGACCCCTTCGGACACGCATCCTCCGGTGTATTGACAATACGGAGTACCTTCGGCACCTCATGTAATTAGACCCGGGTTTTGGCCGGGAGGTACGAATGAAGTCTCTTTTGAAAGGACCATGTCCGACAACAGATTTCTCTAAAGACCGCGTCAACCCGATCCGAGGGCGGCTCTGGCCATTAGTATCGGATCGGAGCGGCATTATTCAAAGACCGCGTCAACCCGATCCGAGGGCGGCTCTGGCCATTAGTATCGGATCGGAGCGGCATTATTCAAAGACCGCGTCAACCCGATCCGAGGGCGGCTCTGGCCATTAGTATCGGATCGGAGCGGCATTATTCAAAGACCGCGTCAACCCGATCCGAGGGCGGCTCCGGCCATTTAAGTACCGGGTCGGCAGGATATTTTCTAAGCCCGCAAATAACCCGTGCCGATCGGGAAGCGGCCTAGCTTCCTAAAATCCGCGGGTCCTTTTTTTGATCCGACGAATGGCTTCGGCCATGTAATCCGGATCAGGACGCGGCAAGGTTTTCTCTAAGTCCGTGTAAACCGTACCGGGAGTGGCTTCGGCCATGCAAACCGTATCGGGAGCGGCAAGGTTTTCTCTAAGTCCGTGTAAACCGTACCGGGAGTGGCTTCGGCCATGCAAACCGTATCGGGAGCGGCAAGGTTTTCTCTAAGTCCGTGTAAACCGTACCGGGAGTGGCTTCGGCCATGCAAACCGTATCGGGAGCGGCAAGGTTTTCTCTAAGCCCGTGTAAACCGTACCGGGAGTGGCTTCGGCCATGCAAACCGTATCGGGAGCGGCATGGTATTCTCTCTAAGTCCGTGTAAACCGTACCGGGAGTGGCTTCGGCCATGCAAACCGTATCGGGAGCGGCAAGGTTTTCTCTAAGTCCGTGTAAACCGTACCGGGAGTGGCTTCGGCCATGCAAACCATATCGGGAGCGGCAAGGTTTTCTCTAAGTCCGTGTAAACCGTACCGGGAGTGGCTTCGGCCATGCAAACCGTATCGGGAGCGGCAAGGTTTTCTCTAAGTCCGTGTAAACCGTATCGGGAGTGGCTTCGGCCATGCAAACCGTATCGGGAGCGGCAAGGTTTTCTCTAAGTCCGTGTAAACCGTACCGGGAGTGGCTTCGGCCATGCAAACCGTATCGGGAGCGGCATGGTATTCTCTCTAAGTCCGTGTAAACCGTACCGGGAGTGGCTTCGGCCATGCAAACCGTATCGGGAGCGGCAAGGTTTTCTCTAAGTCCGTGTAAACCGTACCGGGAGTGGCTTCGGCCATGCAAACCGTATCGGGAGCGGCAAGGTTTTCTCTAAGTCCGTGTAAACCGTACCGGGAGTGGCTTCGGCCATGCAAACCGTATCGGGAGCGGCAAGGTTTTCTCTAAGTCCGTGTAAACCGTACCGGGAGTGGCTTCGGCCATGCAAACCGTATCGGGAGCGGCAAGGTTTTCTCTAAGCCCGTGTAAACCGTACCGGGAGTGGCTTCGGCCATGCAAACCGTATCGGGAGCGGCATGGTATTCTCTCTAAGTCCGTGTAAACCGTACCGGGAGTGGCTTCGGCCATGCAAACCGTATCGGGAGCGGCATGGTATTCTCTCTAAGTCCGTGTAAACCGTACCGGGAGTGGCTTCGGCCATGCAAACCGTATCGGGAGCGGCAAGGTTTTCTCTAAGTCCGTGTAAACCGTACCGGGAGTGGCTTCGGCCATGCAAACCGTATCGGGAGCGGCAAGGTTTTCTCTAAGTCCGTGTAAACCGTACCGGGAGTGGCTTCGGCCATGCAAACCGTATCGGGAGCGGCAAGGTTTTCTCTAAGTCCGTGTAAACCGTATCGGGAGTGGCTTCGGCCATGCAAACCGTATCGGGAGCGGCAAGGTTTTCTCTAAGTCCGTGTAAACCGTACCGGGAGTGGCTTCGGCCATGCAAACCGTATCGGGAGCGGCATGGTATTCTCTCTAAGTCCGTGTAAACCGTACCGGGAGTGGCTTCGGCCATGCAAATCGTATCGGGAGCGGCAAGGTTTTCTCTAAGTCCGTGTAAACCGTACCGGGAGTGGCTTCGGCCATGCAAACCGTATCGGGAGCGGCAAGGTTTTCTCTAAGTCCGTGTAAACCGTACCGGGAGTGGCTTCGGCCATGCAAACCGTATCGGGAGCGGCAAGGTTTTCTCTAAGTCCGTGTAAACCGTACCGGGAGTGGCTTCGGCCATGCAAACCGTATCGGGAGCGGCAAGGTTTTCTCTAAGCCCGTGTAAACCGTACCGGGAGTGGCTTCGGCCATGCAAACCGTATCGGGAGCGGCATGGTATTCTCTCTAAGTCCGTGTAAACCGTACCGGGAGTGGCTTCGGCCATGCAAACCGTATCGGGAGCGGCAAGGTTTTCTCTAAGTCCGTGTAAACCGTACCGGGAGTGGCTTCGGCCATGCAAACCGTATCGGGAGCGGCAAGGTTTTCTCTAAGTCCGTGTAAACCGTACCGGGAGTGGCTTCGGCCATGCAAACCGTATCGGGAGCGGCAAGGTTTTCTCTAAGTCCGTGTAAACCGTACCGGGAGTGGATTCGGCCATGCAAACCGTATCGGGAGCGGCAAGGTTTTCTCTAAGCCCGTGTAAACCGTACCGGGAGTGGCTTCGGCCATGCAAACCGTATCGGGAGCGGCATGGTATTCTCTCTAAGTCCGTGTAAACCGTACCGGGAGTGGCTTCGGCCATGCAAACTGTATCGGGAGCGGCAAGGTTTTCTCTAAGTCCGTGTAAACCGTACCGGGAGTGGCTTCGGCCATGCAAACCGTATCGGGAGCGGCAAGGTTTTCTCTAAGCCCGCAGGTAACCTGAACCGAGAGTGGCTTCGGCCATGTGTACCAATCGGGAAGCGGCACGGATCTTCTAAGCCCGCAGGCAACCTGAACCGAGAGTGGCTTCGGCCATGTGTACCGGTTCGGGAAGCGGCACGATATATTTCTAAGTCCGCAAATAACCCGTACCGATCGGGAAGCGGCACGGATCTTCTAAGCCCGCAGGTAACCTGAACCGAGATTGGCTTCGGCCATGTGTACCGGTTCGGGAAGCGGCACGGTATATTTCTAAGTCCGCAAATAACCCGTACCGATCGGGAAGCGGCACGGATCTTCTAAGCCCGCAGGTAACCTGAACCAAGAGTGGCTTCGGCCATGTGTACCGGTTCGGGAAGCGGCACGATATATTTCTAAGTCCGCAAATAACCCGTACCGATCGGGAAGCGGCACGGATCTTCTAAGCCCGCAGGTAACCTGAACCGAGAGTGGCTTCGGCCATGTGTACCGGTTCGGGAAGCGGCACGATATATTTCTAAGTCCGCAAATAACCCGTACCGATCGAGAAGCGGCACGGATCTTCTAAGTCCGCAGGCAACCTGAACCGAGAGTGGCTTCGGCCATGTGTACCGGTTCGGGAAGCGGCACGATATATTTCTAAGTCCGCAAATAACCCGTACCGATCGGGAAGCGGCACGGATCTTCTAAGCCCGCAGGCAACCTGAACCGAGAGTGGCTTCGGCCATGTGTACCGGTTCGGGAAGCGGCACGATATATTTTTAAGTCCGCAAATAACCCGTACCGATCGGGAAGCGGCACGGATCTTCTAAGCCCGCAGGCAACCTGAACCGAGAGTGGCTTCGGCCATGTGTACCGGTTCGGGAAGCGGCACGATATATTTCTAAGTCCGCAAATAACCCGTACCGATCGGGAAGCGGCACGGATCTTCTAAGCCCGCAGGTAACCTGAACCGAGAGTGGCTTCGGCCATGTGTACCGGTTCGGGAAGCGGCACGGTATATTTCTAAGTCCGCAAATAACCCGTACCGATCGGGAAGCGACATGGTGCTCTATGTACACCAAGTCTCGACATAAGACGAAGGTATCTCCGACAAGGTCCCGGCCTTAGACGAAGCTGTTTGCCAACAGCCCTCGGCCGACCTGAAGCGGCTTTTTTATACAAGGCAAAGGTTTTTTCAAACGAAGCATATACCGTATCACTCTTCCGAGGAGGTCTCAGATTTTACTCTTGCCATCTCAGAACTGAGGAAGACAAGAGTGGGGGGCTATGTGATGCGGCAGAATCCGATTCGGCCCATTACAGCAGGCCCAAACCCCATTCAGCCCAACAGCAGCAGTACTAGGCCCTCCGGCGGCCTTCGGCCCGTTAGCGGCCCAGCAGCCCTCGGCCCATAAGCGGCCCCGTCGCTCCCGGCCCAGCAGGCTTCAGCCCGTCAGCGGCCCATCAGCCTACGGCCCGGGAACAGCACGGCGGCCCAGGGCCCAGCAGGCTTTGGCCCGTCAGCGGCCCAACCCCCTTCGGCCCGGTAGCCGAATCCGGCCCACTCCGGTGGCGGATCAGACGCTATGGCGGTTTGTCAGTAAGCCTCCTTTTAGTCCTATATCGGCTGCCACCGTTAACCATCCGTTACCCTCCGCTATAAGTATCCTGCTACTTGTGGCCAAAGAGGTGGTGGGAAAAACGGATGCCCCCCTAAGCTTCCGAAACCCCTTAAAGGACTGCTGTCCGAATAGGGTTCTAGCTATTTCTTCTTGCTTCCTGAATCGAATCTTCTTCAGGAGCTAACTTGACCGTCGGAGGGGGTTCCCCAGGGCTGACGCCCGGGACTCCTGCTGACTGGTTCTTCTTCTTCTTTCCCTCCTGCAGGGGCTCGGTTCGAATCATCGCCGACCTCCCCGAGTCGGTCTCGGCTGCCGACCTCGGACTCCTCTCCCCGGTCTTGACGCCGAACGCCGGCTGCCCCGCGCCAGGAGACTCGGTCTCACGCTGAAGTAGCCTTCGGACTCGCCGTCCGAGGGCAAACCCGTCGGTCGCCCCGCGTCAGGAGACTCGGCCTCGCGCTGAAGGTGCCTTCGGACCCCCTCGTCGGAGAGCGAGCCGTCCCCCCGTCCGATCTCGGACTTTCCGGCTTCCGCTCCGACGCTCGCCTACAGCTCCGCCGACAGGAGCTCCTGCTCGCGCCGCGCCTTCGTCCGACCGAAGGAGCAGCGGCTCACTATCCAAGAGCAGCTCCGGCGGCAGATCGCGCCCCCCGCAGGCGGATCCTCTTCATTCCGAAATAGCCTCGGCTTCGCCCTGTTGTGGATCCCCGTCGGGTCCCCTCGTCACCGTTCGATCCGGACCGGCTCCGGATCCTCCTTGTTTCGGATCCCCGTTTGCGGGATCCGGTCGTGATAGATCCAGTCTACATCAGTATATATATTGCCAAAGGCAGAGTGCAACATCAAATCTTGTGAACATGAGATTTGACAGTTTAGATCATGATATGTTAATTTAGGTCGTCATGAGGATATAATTTTTATTTTATTTTTTTCATTATCCGGTCAAAAATTAAATAATACAAGTGAGATAATTTTATTTTTAAAAACTTTTAAACACTGTTGCGCTGATTGGACGGTAATGCCAGATTAATTACACTGCCTCCGTGATACAATAAATATAACTTATTCTTAATTGACTCGGTTCGGACTTTTATGGGCGGGGCCGTGCTGCACGCGGAATCAGCTGGTGCAGTAGTTAGGTCGGCTGCAGCAGGTTAGCCCACTGTGCGCACGTGCAGCTCCAGCACGCGTGGCGGCCGGCGCAACCATCAACGCTGCGAAAGTTGTTGGCAAGGCCACCCGCGCGCAAAGCCAGCCGGCATGGCGGGCAGGTGGCTCGCTATAACACGCCCGTACGTGCACAAGGGCCCTAATTTGGAAAGAATAACATAGACAGAAATTGTAAAAAAGGAAAAAGAAGGAAAATGGAGGAAACGTAAGGAAAAAAGGGAATTAATATGAAGATCATTATTCATGGACCATGGAGTTTAATAAAAAGAAAGTGTGCTTGCAAACATTGTTTGGTATTATAAAAGTCTTTCTTTTTCTGAATAAAAAATTCAAATGTAGACATTCGAATATATCAAATATATATATATATATATATATATATCTAAGCATTATTACGTACACTACATAATTTGCATACTTCCATAATTCAAAGATGGGCCTTTCTCAGTCTCGTGAAAATCGTGTATATAACTTGAGAAATTGCGAACATGCATGGTTCCGCAGAGAGATCTTAACCCTCATAACTAGATCTCAACCTGCGTTAATTGGTGGTTTTGCGTGCCAAGACATTTGGCATTAATTGAAGTAAGTAATGAATAACACCGGCAATATATACAATTGCCATATATATAATTAATTAAGACAATTAACCAGAGCCTCCTCCTTCAAGACCTCTCTTCTCCCCTCTAGTTTAGGAAGGACCCATACTGCTTCAGGACCCGGTCCATCAAGATCTCGGAGGCTCTCTCCGTTGGGTGGTATCCATCCCAGAACACATACTTGGAGACGTCCTCGCATGTCGACGCCGTGAGGCTGTTGCATGTGAGCGTGACCTCGAAGGTGCCGGTACCACAACACCCCCTCGCAGCCTCTTCAAACCCTGCGCAACACACAGGGCCAACCCAGACGTCCAAACCTTATCTCTTTGTATAGATCAGATCTAAGAATGACGACAGTACTGGTGGGAGAAGATGTGCAGCATTACCATAGGTGGAGGGGTGTTGGATCAGGTCGAGCAGAGGGGTGTACAGGTCGATGAACGCCACGCTCCCATCTCCGAAGGTGGTGTTCAGCTTCTTCAACTCCAGCAAGAGCTTGTCGTTGAGCAAGACGGCCGCCTGGTTGTAGAGGGGCACGCAGTGCCTCTCGAAACCTCCGGCAATGGTCCTCTGAAACGGCACGCATCCTACGGGAGGCACCCCGGACACCCCGATTTTTCTTGCTCCCAGGTCATGCAGCTCCTGCCAGGAAGAGCATGCTCTTGTGAAGAGAAATCCAAAGGATCAAGACCCTCTCTTTAATGTGGAGAAGATTCCTGTATACCTGGAAGAAACTAGAGGCTGACTGAACCAAGAAGTCGACGTAAGAGGGAAGGTCGTACTGCAGTCTTCTGAAAGGGGTGGTGAAGTAGGTGTTGGCTAGATCATCGCTTCCTGTAACAACAGCGAAGAGGCTTTTGGAGATGATGTCGGCAGCTTTGTCTTCTCCGGCAATAGCCTTCAATTTCTCCTTGTACTCTTTGAACAGCTTCAGCTGATCGGACATGGATAGGGCCGACTGGAACCATGTGAAAGCAAAAACAAATACTGGATTATACATGTAGGAGGTGCATGGTATCCATGGTGGAAATCAAATTGTATCCAGGCAGGGAGGGAAGACACCAAGGGATAGATGATATGTATGATACCACTAGTTTGGATGTGAGGGGATCGTATCCGGCGCCACCTGATGCAAAGCTCACACCAGTGAGCAGGTCATGGGCGTCCAGCTCCGTGCCGAGGTACGCCGGCAGGAGCTCCTTGACACCTAGCTTGGAAACTGCAGAAAGATTTCATGTTCCCCCATTGATTAATGTGCTCACTTAATCAAATGCATGCAAACATAGAGTGCAGGTGACCGTGCATAGGTGCATTGTACAGTACTTGCATTTAACATCAAAACAAATTATTATGTAACTAGATTCACACCAAAGTATATGCAACAACGTCAGGCTTTTGCTTCAAAGAGTAGTGCATGCAAGTATATCTCCCATGGAATTCGAAAATGGGCACCCTATTCTTGGTCTTATTTGCGTATCTTATTGGTTCTTCTCGTTCAAAAAGTTTTGCAGGTGGAAAATTTTCTACTTGCGGGTGTAGCACCACTGCAGATGCGTAAGAACAATATTTCGCTCATGCTTCATTAGTTTAGTTACCTAAAAAGTCCGATGGGATCTTTCCATTGCTGAACCTTCCGGTAGCTTCATGACCAGGGAAGTCCTTCCCGTAGGGTGGGAAGTTGCACTTGACCGTGGTGAGGATGGCGTTGTTGTTGCCCGGATCCACGATGGAGTCCCCGAAGACGATCACGGCCGGCACCCTTGGGCTCGTCTGGTTTGTCGACAGCATCACTGCTCGTAGAACATGAAGAAAAAGCACCATGAGAGAGAGTGCTGCGGGCCATGGAGCTCTCAAAGGGTAGCCGTGTGCCATTTGGTTGGCCCCGCCTGTTCCTGCTCCTTCCTACTCAACTGGCTGCCTTCTCGATCCCATTGCGCAATGCTTATATATATGGGGATGGTGAGAATGTTTGCCCAAGAGAATGGAAAAGAGGCTGAAGTGTTGCTCTTGCTTTCTTGAGAAGGGAGCTGCAAATTTGACTTGTCTACTGGGCATTTGTCCAACCATATATGGATAGGAAGAATGGCTAATTCATTGCTTAATTTCTTGAGAGAGGTTTCGTGGGTGATGGGGTGGGGGGAGCTTGACCATATCTCTATGTGTCTTCCACCAAACCAAACCATCTATATCTGTATCTATATACTTTGATCTTATTTTAGAAATTTTTATTTTTCAGTCTTTACACTCTTTCATCACTCTTTATAAATTCTTGCAATCTTTAATTTCTTATAATTAGCCTCTACAATAATTTAAAATGTTCCTAAAAGATCCCTCAATCGATAAATGACCTATCCACCCCCTCTTGATGAATTGAGGGGCGCACGGGTCCAGACCGTCCCGTTCCACTGGTGTAGAGTCTTACTGACTATGGTTCAGCATTAAATGGTAGGGTTTTAAAATTGAAAGTTTTATTTTTCAGTCTCAATAATTTTTTAATGTTATTTATAAATCCATATGATCTTCATATCCTTAAAAGCGCTCAAAATCTTTGAATCATCCTTTAGAAGCTTCTCTAGATGAGTTTTGAAGAGAGGATTAAGGGGTTTTTTAAGGATATTTTAAATGATTATAAGAACTAATAATGAATATAAAGATTGCAAGGACTTATAAGAAATATTAAAACATCATAAAGATTGAACAATATATTTTTTTTAAAATATTCCTTCTAATCTACTTATTTTTTAGAAAGTTCTCTATAGCTTTTGTATCTAATAAAAAAATCTTTGTAAGCTTGCTTTTATTTAGGAAACACTTTCTTTCGAAAGTATTCAACTTTTTTTAAAGTTTTCTGTAGTGTTTACCAAATAGCTCAAACTTTTGAGGAGTTATAAATTAGTAGTATGAACAAGGAAACTTATCTTGAAATAAATTTGCTCGAAAGAAGTGAAAACTAAAAACTCTTACGAAGTTATATAAACCATATTAGTAACACTATAATGTCTTGGACGTTGTACAGTCCAATAAATGTTACCGTCCGATCACCTTGGTCATAAATTTTATATTAAAAAAGAGAGAGAGAGAAAGTTGGGGGGTTGTTCTAATTCGATGTCCTATCAGTTGAAAATAATTTAAAAATAAAAATCACACATCCGTAATCAATATATGATACCGACGACAAAGTGAAACAAATTAAAACTTCTGAAATCCTTGTCCCTGAAGACCTTAGACCCCTTGTTAACCCTAGCTTGATGCATCGGCAAGGCTTTGTCCTTTCTTTTGGAAAAAGAGTTCAATTGGTCCAAGATACGCTAGTCAAGCCAAAATAGTGACCAAGCTATGCGAATTAGGCAAGACTCGTGCCTTGAGATAGATAGGGAAAGATGACAATACTCAACCATTCACTTAGACAACATCCTCTTGGCCTCACAAGGTCAGTAACTCATAGCAAGTTAGGTATGACCCATGAGAGAGAGTAACATGTTCACCTTGACAAATAGCAAATAAAACAGCTGTTATAAGATCTAATTTTTCTTTTTGGGTACTCCTAAATCCAAGGTTAGGTCATCGGAATTATGAGAAATACAAGCTTGATGCACTAGGGTCAGTGCTGCAATGACTCTCGCAGTACCGTCTGATCATCTTGATGGGATGGCTGCATCCGAAATTCGCATGTTTTTTCTTTTTTTCCTAATTTTCTGTGTAGGGTTTTAAATTTTTTTTAGACTATTAAAAATTAGACAGTACAAATGGTGAACTCAAGTCATCCTCAAGCTTGCCAAATCTTAGTTTTTTCAAAAAATAAATTGTACACGTCCTAGCTGCTGTTCGACCAAAGTCATTGCAATTCACGTGAATGCAATACCCTTCCATGCACAAATACTTCTTCATAATTATTGTCACAATGTAGCATCAATTTGCGGCTGCAGACCAGCTAAATATGCCTAAAACATCGCAGTCGTGTAATGATGTAAAGTTTCATTATCATGAGTGTAAAACAGAGTTTGGTTTACATTCAAATTCAATCATTCACATTAGTGGATGAGATACATTTGGACTGGACTCAGAATTATGGTGTCTTTGAGAGATCCACATCTATAAAAGAGAGGTATATGAGATGAGATCATGTTGCTAGTGCTTCTACGAGTCTCTCTCCCCCTCTCTCTCCCAAAGCCTCCTCTCTCAATCTCTCTCCTTGGTGGATATCACCTTAACCCCAAAAAATGCCACGTAGAACTCATGGGAGATTTTGGTAGTCTCCCTGCAGAAGAGGATAATCCTATTGCTGTCTTCCACTATGCAACGAGGATCTCTCTATCGACCGCGATTTTCAGATAATTTTTTTTTATTATGTTAAATCATTGTTTTCTTCCAACAAGTTGGTTGTTCCATGTGATTTTTTTTTTTCTATGACTGCATCTCAATGGTTGCCTCCTGCTGATGGGTTTGCTTATATGCTTGTTTATATGTTGGGCCTAGGAGATGTGTATGCCCAAGGTTTTTCGACTCGGGGATTGGTATCGAATTGTATCCTCTCAGATACGAGTCGGGTATGATCCAACTCAAACTGACTCGATCTGACTCGCACGAGTCAAGTTAATAAATTTGTTAAAATAATGATTAATAGGTTTTAGTCATATTTTAGAAAAATGTATTCTACTAATTGACATAAGAAGTGTAATTTTACTTATTAAATGAGAAAAACTTAATTTAAAACAACCTATTATACATGTATGAGTCGATACAATATGATTCAATTCGATGTGTACCAAAGGATCAGGCGCGCTCAAATACTAGTTGACTCATATAAGTCGGCACGATCTAGTACCATACGACAAATCATGTCCATTTCTTTCGATCAGATTTTGTGGTGGCTAGTGCGAATTGAAATTCCTACATTGATGTACCCATGCCGGCTGTGTTTTGTGTGCTAGACTTTGAAAGCCCCATGTGAAAGAAGAAAGTGCCTTCTTGATCCTTGTCTATATTTTTAGATAGTGGGGATATGTCACTATAGTATGTTCAGTAATATACCTATACTATTAAAAGGGAATATCATCATTCTTTAAGTCTACTTTAAACATACAAAGAATGTTAATTGTCAATCTTCTCTTGGTCCATCCAGTTTTTGGGCCTATGTTTTTTAATTTAACTTTTTTTAAAGTTTTTTAAATTGGGAAGAAATGACAATATTTTTGTATAATTATTTTTGAAATTGAATCCTTAAGAGAAAAGTTTTAAAATTGTGGATATATTATTGTTTTTGTTTGAGGGTAGAAATGAAATTTAAGTGCATCTTTTAAAAGTTTTAGTACTACTTGCATTCAAGAGACTCAATGGATAGAAAAGAAAAATAAAGAAGTGAAAAATACATGCTACAAATTATGATATATAGTAAAGGAGAGAAATAAGAATGGGATAAGTATTAGTATTGATAAAACTTTGAAGGATGTGGTGAGAGCGGTGAGGAGAGTAGGAGACATGATTATCGTAATGTAATTAATTATAGAGAGAGATGCGATTAATGTAGTTAGTGTCTATGCTGCAGAGAAGTTAGATTAGATAGTGAGTAAACAGAGGTTTTGAGAGGATGTGGATAACCTTATGCAGAGCATATCAAACGAAGAGAATATCTTTATTAGTGAGGATCTCAATATATATGTAAGAAGTGAATGTTAAGGTTATGAGAAGGTTCACGTAGATTTTGACTTTGGGACTAGAAATGAGAAGGAACAAATATCCTCGAATTTGTTATGGCCTATGACTTTATACTAGCAAATACTCACTTTATAAAAAATAAATCTTATTTAGTGACCTTTAAAAGTGGATAAAATATAAGTTAAATTGACTTCTTTCTTACAAGAAAGACAAATGATGCTATATATATGTTATGGCCTATGACTTTATACTAGCAAATACTCACTTTATAAAAAAGAAATCTTATTTAGTGACCTTTAAAAGTGGATAAAATATAAGTTAAATTGACTTCTTTCTTACAAGAAAGACAAATGATGGTATATATATGTAAGGATTGCAAAGTTATCTCCGGAGAGACTTTTAAGGTCAATGGTTTTTTCAATATTAGTTGAATGTGTTTATAGAATGTCTCGCTCGAGATTTTCGCATCGGAGTTTTTTGATCTTGAGTAGATGTTATTAGGATTTTTTTTATTAATAGTTCTTGATCGAGGTGTTTGATGATGGACTGGTTTTATATGGTGTAGAATTAAAGCTTTTGTGTAGATTTAGCTAGCTAGACTTTCTTAATTACTACTTGTTATTTTATTCATAGATCGTCAATTACTAAAAAGTTTCTTTTTATTGACTTGCAATATATGTACAATTAAATCTTATAATTGGCTTTGATTGTCGAATTATATCTTCATTACTCTTTGTAATCTCTCTTGTCATTTTTGAATACTTACTTTTATGTTGATTTGAGAATTATTCTTAGGATTCTATTTTAACTAAAGAATTTGACTATTTTGATCGAGTTGAATTAAATATGTAAACTATAATATTCTTGATCTTATTGAGTTTGTTAAGCTCATAAATTTTGTTATAAATTCTTCAGCTATAGAAAGAGAAGTAATTATGACGCAAGGTAGGATTTGAGAGGAGAGTCGCCCTAGTTTTAATAGTTATAAATATTTTCTTGTTAGTTAATAAAGATAGATATAATGATTCTGGTTGAATGAAAACATGAGAATTAGAAGTTGTATCAACATGATATTGTATAATTTAGCATTTGTTTATTAGTTAAAGTTTAATAGTATGAATGATTTACTATTAAACTTTAATTAAGAAACTTCTCTTTGCAACCTCTCCCTATCTCTGCCCCATCTGTTGAAGGGGTTTCATTCCGTTCACAAAATTTGTAAATATGAAGGAATGTGGAGATGGAAAGAGCCAACCACAACATGTCCTCGTAAGAGGGAAGTAGTCTTCCCGAGTACTGCCAGATGCAACCAATGAATCTGCTATATGGCCGTACATGAACATGCTTGGGGCAGAAACACATTTCAATAGTCTCCATCATTGGAGTCCTCAAATCTATCTAACCCGATCTAGGTTAAATTACAAATCATATGTATAATGTCTACATGGTAGATTAGACATCGGACAATGTTCATCTAGTAATGTTTCTAGCATGAGCACGGGCCCGTAGCGCAATGGCGCTAGGGGTCGCTCATCGCTCCTGCTCGGAGAGCAGGTCCACGGGTTCGATCCCATCGGACCTTTCTCCTTTATCGGTGGATTTTTTACGGTTTTCTGTGGACACTTCTCATTTCGAGTGTAGCAAAATATTTCCTCTCTTGAAGGAATTTATAAAGCCTTGGCCGACTCGATCCCAGCTCATCTGAGTTGGGTACCTTGTCCCATAACCACTGGACTACTAACAAAAAAAATAATAATATTTCTAACATGGATAATTTTGTTTGTATTTTTTTTTTCTAACTGTAATGTATAAAAGGGGTGAATAGATTCAATATGGTGAACATACACAATGAACTTTTGTAGGTAGACATTTGCTGAATATTGACTGTATTTTTTCTTATATTTTTGTCACTTTAGATGGAGTTTTCATCCACAACAAGGTCAATGGATGACGGATTGCAAGTTAATAAAGAAAGCAAATTGTGTAAATATTGATTTTTCTAATAGGGTTATCGACAAGGATAAATCACAAATAAAACATAGTTTGTAAAATTATGTTTAGGAGTTTTGACATAGGCAAATTGAAGAGTTAGTTATATGGATACGGGTGACTCATCGTTGTTTTCTCTTTTGGAGGAGGGTTGATAGAGGGCTCACTATCTTGATGTTTTGAATAAGAAGGGGATTTTGTTGTTTTCCTTTTCTGTTCTTTATCCTACAAGTGATACTATCCACATTCAAAAAAAAGGAAAAAAAAGAAATACTGTGAACATGATGGCTCAGGTTCTGGCTAAGAACAAAAGAAGTCAAAACCCTAATAAGATACATAGCAGCCCATGACTCCCCAGGGACCACCACTTCTTTTGTTCTCGGCCAGAACCTGAGCCATTACATTCATGGATATGACATTAGTGAGAATTGCATGTGCAACATTAGGAAAAGGGACATTTGCATGGATAGCCTTGATAAATTTTGAAGTATGAAAAAATATCTCTTACAAACCTATAACCAGTGGAGATAGTTTTCAAATAACGTTTGCCATGATAGAGTTTATATACAACATTTGTCGCAATATAGGGTCTTTATTTCAATTTCTATGCACAATTCAGTTCGGTCTTGTTTGCGAAAATTACTCGCTGAGCAACATATATAAATGGGTGTCTCTCAGCTGATCTTGATCCCAGATTAACCTTGCTTGGCTGACTATATATGGGACCTTTTCTAAGAACAAAGCGCAAACCCAAATAACTAAGCTCTTGAATTTGCCCATGTCAAAAACCCAAAACATGAGTTTACAAATTACTTTTTGCTGGTTATTTATCCTAACTCTATTAGAAAAAAATCATTTTTTGCACAATCTCCTTTTCTTTATAAACCAGCAATCGGTCATCCCCTGAGCTTGCTGTGGATGAAAACTTCATCCAGAGCGAGGAAAACACAGGCAAAAACAGAATCAATATTTGGCAAATCTGTCTACCTATTTTCCCCTTTGTACAATATTGTGGTGAAGAAAAACACAGACAAAATTATCAATGTCAGAAATATTGTTTGATAAACATTATCTGATGTCTAATCTACTATGTACACATTTATACATATGGTTTATAGTTTTACTTAGATTGGGCTCACTAGATTTGAAGGCTTTGCTAATGAAGACTGCTAAAATGTGCCGTCCACCCCAAGCGTGTTCATGTACGGCCCATATTTGGCAAATGCTGCTCGCCGCGATGGTGTTCATGGTTTGGTTTGATTTTTGAGGTAAAAATTTAGAACTCAAATCAAACCGAAATATAAGTCCAAACGAAACCGTAAAGTTGAACCTAAACCAAACCAAATCATAGGTTGGCCCAATATGTGCATGGACTATTCTTCAAATAAATGGATCGTTATGATCTCTTTCAGATTAATTATTGCAATTTACTTCAATTTTCTCTATCAAACCTAAAAGCTTATATTACCCTTCCATTTTTAGGAATTTATAGAAAAATTATACTTGTAAATCCAAGAATTTTGCATTTATATTATGCCTTTTTAGAATTTTTTTTTATTTATTCGGATTGGTTTGCTCTGTGAAGAAGGAAAGTTAAACTAAACCAAATTTTTTGTCAACATAAATTGAACCAAATCAAACAGTATTAGTTTTTCGGTTTGACCCTAATACCGATCACTCCTACATCTGGCGGTGCTCGAAAAGACGGCTTCTCTTTTTTGCGGACATGGTATAGAGGGCTCTTTCCGTCCCCCACATTCCTTTAAACTTACAAATTTTGTGAATGAAATAAAACTTGTACAACATACGGGGTTGAGATGAGGAGAGATTGTAGAGAGAAGGCAAAATTTTCTTACCTGTGGCAGGTTGGCTTCTCAATCCAGGACGCGCCACCATAGCGTGCTCACTGTATAAGGAACCAGTTAGGAGAGGATATTGTGAGGATTTTCTTTGGCATATATATGTGGGCCGGCTGTGATTAAGTTTTTTGACGAGGGATATAAAAAGGGTTTGGGTGTAAAAGTGCTAGAAAGTTGGCTCTAGACCGCTTCGGGAGGAATATGTGAAGATTATAAACACTCGTCACAACTGAAATTAGAAGATAAAGTTGAGTCAGGTCCTATTCTGATACCATCTTACAAATCACAAAATCCGAGTGTTGATTTGAAGAGGCCTGATGTAGACTGGATCTATCACGACCGGATTCCGAGACTGGAACCCGGAAAAGTGGATCCGAATCCGCTTCGGATCGGTGCTATCGAGGCCCGACGGGGATCCGGGAGGCCGAAAAGGCGGAGGCGGGGACGAGGGTCCGAAGGCCGAAGGGCGCTTCGATCGGAGCGGGCTCGTCTCCGGGAAGTCGGGGCCGTGGCTCCTTCGGCGGGCGAAGGGGCGGCGCGGATGATGCTCCTTCTGGCCGTACTGTCGACAGGCGACGAAGCCGAAGCCGACGGTCTGAGGCCGGAAGGGTCTCGGACTCGGCTTGCTCTTGGATAGTGAGCTCAAAAGCTCTTTTGCCGGACGAGGGGACAGCGCGGGGCCGAGTCTCCTGTCGCAGGGCAGCCGTCGTACGGCGTCGAGATCAGGGAGAGGAGTCCGAGGTCGGCGGTCGAGACCGACTCGAGAAGGTCGGCGATGATTCGAACCGAGCCCATGCAGGAGGGAAAGAAGAAGAAAGACCGATCAGCCGGAGTCCCGGGCTCTGGCCCTTAGGAACCCCCTCCGACGGTCAAGTTAGCTTCTGAAGATGATTCGATTCAGAAGGCAAGAAGTAGCTTTCATGCTATTTGGACCGTAGTCCTTAAGGGTCTCGGAGGCAAAGAGTTGCATACCTTTGGCAATAAATAGCGGTGTATTTATAGCAGAGGATAGAGGTTGGTTAACGGTGGTAGTCGATATAAGACTATGTTTGGGCTTACTGGTAAACCGCCATAGTGCCTGATCCGCCACCGGAGTGGGCCGGACTCGGCTATCGGGCCGAAGGGGGTTGGGCCGCTGAGGGGCCGAAGCCTGCTGGGCCTTGGACTGCCGTGCTGTTCCCGGGCCTTAGGCTGATGGGCCGCTGACGGACTGAAGCCTGTTGAGTCGGGAGCGACGGTGCCGCTTATGGGGCCGAGGGCTGCTGGGCCGCCGATGGGCTGGAGGCTCCCGGAGGGCCTGATACTGCTGCTGTTGGGCTGAACGGGGTTTGGGCCTGCTCTAATGGGCCGAATCGGATTCTGCCTCATCAAGACCCAACATCATAAACACTGGCCACAACTAAAATTATCCGATGTAAGACTATTATATAGCCACTCCAACAAGTTCGAAGTGCTTTGCGGTCATTTGGCACCTGGTTGAGGCTTCATATGTGTTTAATTGGGTCTGTGGACGTTGCCAAACAGTGCCTAAAAGAAACATAAATTTAGGCTCCTGCTTGGACGAAACCCACGTAGCTTCCAGATGTCGGGTCACATCCGAACCTTGTCTTGTATTAGCCAGGTGCCACGATTAAATTCCAGTGGCAAAGCTCACTCAGACCTTTCTGTTTCCGGCTGATGAGAGGTCCCAATCTGACACTCCACCTGACCTTTCAGATTGTTACCATCACGACGTTTTCATGGCAGTAGCTATTAGCGGTAACGATAAATCTCTCGGCAGATGCGATTCACGTTTATCTCTAAAATTCCTCTGAATGATCGTTCCCTTTTGTCTGACACGATCTGTTTGGCCCACTTTTTCTGAACTATCTTTGTTATTAGGTCTGTCAACAGAAATCTGATTATTTGATTTTTTGATCTGTTATAAAAAAAAGTATTCATTTTTGATAAAAAAAGAATATCCGTCCGATAATTTTTGGAACCAAAAACGGATATTTCCGATAAGATATCGGAATCTGAAATGAAAACATCTATTTCTGCACTCATTTTCTGATTTTCGATTCCGATTATTATTAAAGATTTTTAAATGAAATTTTATGAATACATAGTTGCACTCATTATATTTTAATCTTATTGATCGTTATTTAATATAGTAAGACGTATTGTTTCTATTTAGGTCTCATTCTATATATTTTAAATAAATAAATTAAGAAATTAACAATTTTTGATAATTATCAAAAATAATATTTGATTCCGATATCTCGAAAATAGAAAATAGATTTTTCGATTTTATGAAAGACAGAAACAGAAAACGAAAACAAATTATCCCTATCCTACCCGTTTAGGGCCTGGTTGTTACCCAACAGATCCCCTTTACATTCGAATGCTCAGCACCATTGCGGACACACGTTTTCCATATATTGATATGTATGCAATCCTCTGTGTAATGCTCAATTTCCCAAATCCTCTATTTAGGGCTAAGTGGGTACGTATCAAAACCTGGAAATTTGTTTACTTCTATAGATAGTCGTCAAACTTTCTGTTGCCAACGTGCGTTACGTTTCTGTGAGCTTTATGTCTCGTTGTCCTGCCATTGGTCATGCAGCCGTTAACCCTTTTATGGTACTCGTCGGACAGCCCAATGCTTACGCAGACGACTTCAAGTGGAAGGGACACCCCAAAACCTGTGGAACAGTAATCGCCCTTCTAGCTGCAGGACATTCGAGTCGGAGCACTCGCCTTCACTCGACTCCTCACTCTCTAGTACTGCTCCATCGGGGAACACAAAGGATGAATAAAGTTTTAATGTTCTCTCATATGATAATATGGAGTCGAACTGAACAACACAAACAACCTTCATTTGCATGTTTCCTTTGTGCACTATGATTCAGAGGAAAGCCATTCATGAGACAAGACACTGTCTGGAACGAGAGAAGTAGAGTTGTTTCCTTTGCCCCCTTAGAACACTTTGCATATATATGGCCTGTTTATATACACACGAGTACACAAGGGTGGGGGATACAGGCAGGCAAGAAAGGACAACTAGCTCAAGCTTTGCAGTCCGCATCAGAAGCCTCGGTGTGGAACCTCCAAGCAAAGAGGTAGTCCTTGGAGTCGCAGAACAGCTTGATCACATCGCAAGGAGCCCTGATAAAGCTCTTCCTCCCGTTGCATGCCCACTCTATCGTCACCCTGCATGAGAACCCACTTGAAGAGGTGGGCACTGCGGAACCGGAGAGATCCAGCATCACTTCCCCGTTGATTCGCTTGGACCCGGCCTTCGATCCGATGCTGCTGCCGCCCACCATGAAGTCGAGCCAGGAGCACTCGGGCTGGCCCACCATCTCCTTGTAGGCCGAGTTGGCCAGGCGGACCCTGTTGTTGGAGTCCGAGACCACGGCCGGCAGCACCTCCGACTCCACTTCCTCCTCCACCTCCTCGGGCTTCATGGGCGCAGGCGCGGCGGTGACGTCGGCGGCCTTCTCCTCGCTGATGCACCCCACGCTGATGCTCGAACCCACCGGCCTCACTGGCTGTGGCACGATGACCTGAGGCTTCATGGGTGTTAACATCAGATGAGCATCCTTCTCCAAGGGAGTGGCCTCCGGGTCGGAGTTGAGGTCCAAAGCCGTCTCCTTTGATGACTCTTTTCTGGTCTCGCTCTTGGGCAGGATGGGTCCAGCAAGGCAAGACGCAGGAGAGGAGAAGGGAACGAGGGAGAGGGTGAGGAGGTCGGCGCAGCCCCCCACGGGCTGCTCCATTTTCCCTGGGAACGGGGGTGGGCCCAGCGGCAGCACCGGGAAGCCCTGGCTGGCGCCCCGCATGGAGAGGCCCAGCTGGGCGGTCTTGCTGGCCAGGAAGGGGAGGGAGGCCTCGGGGGAGGGCAGGACGGGGACGTAGGTCTTGTGTTTCTTCTGGGAGACGAGGCAGGAGCACGCGGCCCGGCCTCTCTTCCTCGACCTGGACGCCCGGGGCGGGAGGTGTTGCAGCGCCGCGGCGGCAATGGAGGGCTGGCCGTCCAGCCCGGGGGGAGCGGCCGCGCCCGTCGTGGGCGGCAGCGCGGGCTTGGGCGCGATGGGCTTGTACCGCGCCATGATCTCGTGGGTCCTCGCTAAGTCGATGGAGTGCATCATAGTGATGGTTAGCTTCCTCTGTGACTGTGAGGCGAGCAAAAGAGGAAGCGGATGCTTCAAGAGGGAGGAGGATGGTGTGAAGCTCGATGTGAGGGTGAGGGAGGCGGAGCTTGGTGTGGGGGCGAGGGCGCCGGCTTTTAAGCCGGGAATGGCCGGGAGGGACCGCCAATGGCAGGAAGGCAGCATGAAGGGAAACGGCAGGGAGCCGCGCCGTGGCACGTGTTGGCCCGAGGGGTACGTGTAGAGGGGTTCGAGGAGCACGGGACACGTGTGGATGTCGCTGAGGCCGTGTTGGCGCGTAGTGGGAGCGTTCCCCGGGATGTGATAGGATAGAGCCTGGAGCTGGGGTTGCTTCTCTCTCCTGGTCCTGGGCTTCCTTTACGAAAGCCCACCCACCACCACCATGCGCCAGGACTGCATGCGGTTTTGGCAGTACCACGGTCAGACCAATCTCGGCATATTTATCCATCGGCGGCCTCTGTGGGCGCTGGGCTCCAATGGGAGCGGGCCACGCGGCGAGGGTAGGGCGCATGCGAGCGAACACCTATTGCGGGGGGGGAGAGCCGGGCCGATCGGGCCGAGGGGTGTGGTTTCCGGCTGGCAGGTGCACGAACAGGCGACGCCTGGTCGGGGACTTGCGGAAACTTGCCCAGTGTGTGCGATTCACGTGGAACCACTACGGAAGAGAAGGGCGACGACAGCGGATGTGTTCGAATCTCGTTTTGTTCACTGCTCTTTCTCCTCGAGTCGGGTGCCACGGAGTCCTTCTCCCGTCCGTTGAGCGGATCCACGTGGAAGATGGGAAGGGGCTCCTAAATTTTGTAGACTTTTATGCATATTTAATTAAAATAAGCTCATCGTTGAGTGATGGAAATGAGACGATTATTACTTTTAGGAATTATTTGGTGTGCTATGATATCATAAAATTTTGATTTTGTAATTATTAATTTTAAAATCAACTTTTTTTAATTTTAGAGTCATCGGTCTTAAAATCTCCATTTTTTTACAGTAATTTTAAATCTAAAATTAAAAGTAATTGAGAAATTTAAAAGTCGGTCGGTTTTCATATACGACAATTTACAACACGCTAAGAATTGTTTGTTTTAATGTAAAATTATGTAATTCATCGGTCTCAAAATTACCGGTTTTAAAATAAGTAATTTTTTATAATTTTAAAATTAGTTTTAAATCAAAGACCATTTGTTTCTTTATGTTGACAAATCTCTACACATTAAATAATACAAACAAACGAATAGAAACTTGCACGATGGAGAACCACGATGATGGCCGGATGAAGATCTATACTTTGCTGTGAAAGGTGAAATGGACCTCAAAAGATGAGAAGGAACCAGGAGGAGGATACCTTCTATTGCCTCACGCTCCAAATCGTAAGCTTCTGCGGTTGATGGCCTTGAATAGCTGTACATAGAGGGATAACTCTTAAGAGGGAAAGAGAAGGATGAACCTTGGAGAAGGGAGGAATCAAAAAAATGCAGCAATCAACTCTCTGTCTTTCTCTTAGTGGTTGTTTGTTTTATTGTAAAACTTTGTAAATTACTGGTTTTAAAATTATTGATTTTAAAATAAGTAAAATTTTCTTGCTTTAAAATAAGAAAATATTTGTTTAGTTGTTCGTAAAATAAAATATGAGAATGTTTCAATCTTCTTGTTTTAATTTATAATGGACAGTTGTTGCCTCCTTCTCTAACTCCTTGTGGGTCCCTCCCACACCTCTCCTTCTCTTCCTACTAACATGTCAACGTGAGCAGCTCTTATGTGGGAACAAGTGTAATGGGATCAATCTATTAATTAATATCTCCTACATGCCCACGAAGGGCAATAATCATGGTTCTTTTTTTTTTTTCTAGTTCTTGCAATTCAATTGTCATACGGAAATAGAGTGTGCGACCTCACGAGTATATTTTATCAGATGAGTAGTGATCTATTAAGTTATCACCAAAACTAATAAAAGACAATATTAAAAATCCTCGTGATACTCTAACAACCTTATATTCACATGATTTAATATTATGGATCTCTTAGATAAACAATTGACAATGTTAAGTCTCAAATGTCATGTGATCATAAATTGTACATAGTTGATGTAGCCGAAGCTATCACGACCGGATTCCGAAGCTGGAATCCGAAGTTTGGATCCGGAGCTGGGTCGGATCGGTGCAAGAGGCCCGACAGGGATCCGGAAGGCGACGGATCCAGAGACGCGGTCGAGGACCCGAGGCCGAGAGTGGCTCGGTCTGAGGTTGGCTTGCCTTCGGAAGGCGGGGCCGAGACTCCTTCGGGCGGAGGGGCAGCCAGCGCACGGCGTCGAGACCGGAGGGAGAAGTCCGAGGTCGGCGGTCGAGACCGACCCGGGGAGGTCGGCGATGATTTGAACCGAGCCCCTGCAGGAGGGAAAGAAGAAGAAACCGGTCAGTAAGAGTCCCGGGCTTCGGCCCTTAGGAACCTCCTCCGACGGTTAAGTTAGCTTCTGAAGAAGATTCGATTCAGAAGGCAAAGAGTAGCTTTAATGCTTATTGGACGATGGTCCTTTAGGGTCACGGAGACATACCTTTGACAATAAATAGCAGTGTATTTATAGCGAAGGATAGAGGATGGTTAACGGTGACAGCCGATATAGGACTATGTTCTGGACTTACTGGTAAACCGCCATAGTGCCTAATCCTCCACCGGAGTGGGCCGAACACGGCTGTTGGGCCGAAGGGGGTTGGGCCGCTGATGGGCTGAAGCCTACTGGGCTGAGGGCTACTGTGCCGCTTACGGGCCGAAGGCTGTTGGGCCGTTGATGGGCTGGAGCCTGCTGGGCCGAGGGCTACTGTGCCGCTTACGGGCCGAAGGCTGTTGGGCCGCTGATGGGCCGAAGGCTTCCTGAAGGCCTTCTATTGCTGCTGCTGGGCTGAATCGGGGTTTGGACTTGTTTTAATGGACCGAATCGGATTCTGCCTCATCAATAGTTAACTGAGTTTTTCGGGATATGATTTACATAGCACAGTGCAATATACATATGTCTTTCCTAAACTCTCATGTCAATTTAATTGATCTCGGTCACTTTCTATTATACTTTAAAACTTGAACCCATTTTGTATTATTAATAAGTTTGGATTGAGTAAACTTATTTAGTTAATTAAGTCTAATTAGATTTAAATAAGTTTAGTTAAGTTAATTAATAGGTTAAAATAATTTAAACTTATTTAATATTTATTTGATAATATAATAATATGTTTAGAATAGATAAGTCAGTCTAATAAGACCCAATAAATTCATTAGTGACCTAATTAGGGAACTAACTGGTTTTCAATACTTAGTTGAATTTTGGATTCTGAAAATTATGTGACAGTAGTATATTGAAGATATGATAACTTCGTATACAAAATTTCAAAATTCCCATAGTAGATATGGTTGGAAAGAAGATACAAAGAATTATAACTTTATTTAAAAGACTTTTAGCTAATTCAACCATTAAAGAGATTGAATTTGGATGGTTTTAGCTAAAGAAACCTACTATGTGTGAAAATCTAAGTTCTTAGTTGCAAATAGATTCACTTTACTTCTTAAAATCCGACTCTACAATGAAAGAGACTTGATTTGGATAGTATTAGAAAGAGAAAGATCTATAAGTTTAGGAATCCGATTAAGGAGTGGAGAAATAACTTAATTGAAGTTAATATTAGACAATTGAGACCTATCTAGCTTCAGTTCAGTAGTCTGATTAAGGGGTTAAGTAGTAATTTAAAGGAACTTAATATGTAGTGATCGACATTTATCACTATCTCTGTTGTCAAAAAGAACTGATTTAATTTATCTTGAGAAACATAACTTTGCTTACAGTCAGAGACATCTGCTTGAGATGCACCACTATATGATAGCTACGTTCTTCACCGAGTTATCATTTTACCATGTAATCTGATCATTTTGGGATGTTTACAACTAGATTATCCATCGAGCTCAACAGCCGATGTTGCAAGCTCTCAAAGAGAGATCTGTTTCAGGCTTTCACCCTAAGTCATTTGGTCATACAATTTGCTTGATTCCATCCAAATAGACCGATTAGGATATAATAGGGCACTTTTGCAAACATGTGAGCTATGCTAAGACCTTCAACCAACCCCTCACCATTTCAGCTTCAAGCCAGTTTAAATGTAAGCTGAGGGTTGTGGATAACCACATCATGGGA
Organism: Zantedeschia hybrid cultivar; assembly: GCA_030544215.1. Lineage (NCBI taxonomy): Eukaryota > Viridiplantae > Streptophyta > Magnoliopsida > Alismatales > Araceae > Zantedeschia > Zantedeschia hybrid cultivar. Next base: position 19,522,767 of record JARZZO010000010.1, on the reverse strand, counting down.
CACAAGCTAGCACTTTGGATTTGATCATGTAGAATGGGGGGAAAAACAGCTACCTCTAAGATGAAAAAGAAATATTTACATGACAAGAAACCCCTGTGTCTAGATGGAGAAATATATATAGGATGGGATCCTTTGTATGGATGATTTGCCAGTTCTGAAGGATCTATGTTGCTTACAGAGCCTTTTGTTGATTCAAACTACCAGCACCTACTCTCAACACAAGATTGTCTTAAATTTGATGCTTTGAGATGGTCCCTTCCAGTAGACTGCAAAAAAATCAGAAATGTCAGTGAAGTGTAAAGTATACCTCTTACCAGGCAATGTATACAAGACCTGACCAAACAGTCCTCTTCTTGATACTTCAAACTTCTCCTAGCTACCAGCACCTCCTCTCAAAGTTAATGTGCATCTTAATTCACATAGTGCAACATAAATTAGCAAAAGCTGACATATTTCATCTTATATGATTGCTTTCAAGTCACCTGTAGCGTCCACAGATTCGTGTAAAATGCTTGATGTATTTTGTTTGCACAATTAATGATTAATGTGAATTAAATTAAATGGCATCGGTCCACGACACCAGCTTATGCTTTTGCCGAGCATGCCTTGATAAAGGATAACATATGGCACTTACAAAGATCAAATAGATTGAACAACTGAGAATAAATACAAAAGAAGACTTCATAATTGTTTCTTTTATTTATTTTTTATTTTATATGTGTAGAGGCACATTTGAATATATGTGCCCCTTCACTCCTTCTAAAGAAGACCTTACAATTGCTTCTTTCATTTTCTCTCTTTTATGAGTCTTGTCACTGGGTCTTGCAGTTACCCTACCATTTCTTGCATATTAATCTTATGCAACACTTGTGGGACCCATGGGCTCCATAGATGAATTAGAGAAAGGGCACATCCTTTATATGTATGATATGGAATAATTGGTTTTGCTACTTGTGCAATTGTTCACTAGGAAAGCAAGATTGTTGTTGCTGGTGTCTTCTTGGATGTATTTTTAGTTTTGGGCATGTTTGAGTACCCTTTGGTTTTTTTCATAGAAAATGTTGGAGATAAAGCGTAGTAACTAGCAAACGTGCTTGACAGCCAATTAGTTAAGTAAATGTGTATCTGATATGTGTATTATATATGTACATATATTTTTTTTATCAATAAAACTTTTGTTATGAGTTGATGGAGTTGTAGGTAAGCCATTGGCATAATTGTGCTAAAGTTAAATCTACTAGCCAGCTTAAATATGTTAGTTTATAAATGTTGAGTATTTTGGTCAATTGGTTCTTTCACAGTTGTTGTAGATATGCTTTATTTCAAATGTGGCTTAACCGTATAAGTGTCCATGTAAACACGTACATATTGTGGTCATCCTCTAACCCTTCTTGTAAAATTTTAAAAATACTATGCTTCCTTGCATATGTAAATTTAACATATTCTGCTAATATGTATAATGTTGCAAAATTGTTATGGAGATGATATCATTGATATGTATAAACATTTTATATATGCCACTAAAATAGCATATATGGTAGATATATTATTTTCGGATTGTGGTCATCCTCTAGCCACCCTTGTAAAATTTTAAAAATACTATGCTTACTTGCATATTTAAATTTAACATATTCTTCTAATATGTATAATGTTGCAAAATTGTTATGGAGATGATATCATTGATATGTATAAACATTTTATATATGCCACTAAAATAGCATATATGGTAGATATATTATTTTCAAGGGTTTCTAGACTAGTACGCAGATAACCATGGTGTTTTTGAAATTTTAGCATGTAAGAGTGGTGTTACTTTTCTCCCTATGTCACCCTAACTCTCACTTTTCTTTTCAGTTGCTATCCTACATATTTTTTGATCTTTCATGAGATATTTAATTGCTATATTAAGTATTTTTGCCAATTGTGAACCGGCTGTAGGGAAGTTGGTTGTACACCTGCCTCCCTCATGGGAGGTCTAAGGTTCGAATCTGGTTGGAGTTTAAAAACTCCTCAGCCATGCAGCCTGTTACGTGCTATTGGATATTTATTCCTGGTTCGTGGGATTACTTCTCCGAAAATCAGTTCGACCTGGAATTATTGCTTAATTACGCAGACCTTTCGACCTACTCGGATTTATCTCCAAATGTTGGAGGATTTCTCGGATTCCACTCAGGTATCCCGATCGCTTGTATATACTTGTAAATACTTGGCCTCTGTGCCTCCTGCAAAAGAAAAAAAAAGTATTTTTGCCAATAGAAACTTTGACGTTGATATTAATAGTAGAGAATTCCTTATGTACTATTAAATTTAGTATTTATGCATTACAGGATTATAAAATTATCTCAAATGTAATAATGATCTAAACTAAAATTGAAAATATGATAATCTAAATCTCAAAACGGTAATTGTTGAGACACCCTCTTCTCCCTCTCTCACAAGAATTGTCACATTGCCATGCATTTAATTTCTACCCTTCATATTCTTCTTACACTAAATAGCAAAGTTGATACTTCAACTAAATTAAGGGGGTGTTTGACAAAACTTCTACTTGAAAGCTATTTTTAGCTTCCACTTCTCACATAGAATGACCTGAAGAAGAGGAATTATAACTAATTTTAGTTTGTTACAAAAGTCAAATCTTTCATAACAACCTCACATTTTTCTCCAATCTTAGAAACTTCACTTTATAACTTTTGGTTGGAAGTCATTTTTAGCTCTTGGAAGCCATTTTTAGAAACCATTTATAGAAATTCAAAAATTCTACTTGAAAGCCATTTTTAGCTTTCATTTATAACTAAAACACAAGGAAAATATTACAAAAAAGACTTTGAAGATCCAAGTGCTTCCACAAAAAATAACTAAATAAAAGTACAAAGTGCTTCCAAATGGAACTGCCATGACCTAAGCATTGCATTTATCTACAAAGCTTAGTATCACTTCAATAAGTAATGAGGAAGTAAACAAATTAATTACTCACATGTAAGCCTATAAGAGAATCTTAATAAGTTACAATTTAACTTTTAACTTCCATTGTATCAAAATTTGACTTTGTGAAATTTCTTTGATAGACATAGGTAAAGTTTATATTGATTTTTTTAAAATAAGAATTTAAACAACTAACTATGAAATAACTTCATACTAACCACTCTTAAATGTTAAATTTCACAAATACTGTATTTTGATATTATCCTCTATACTATTACAAAATAACATATCTATCAAATATTACATTTTATATAAAATAAGATTTTTATTATTATTGCATTCATTGGAAGGACTCTTCAAAGAACCTACTAAATGAAATTCCAAACTTTCATACATCTGCCCTTGGTGACCAAGATTTGAATTTAGATAAAGTCTAATATTTTTCTCTGAATAGAGAGATAATTATGTCTAAACCAATAATTCTACCTAATTATGCGATAATTTTAGATTAGTTCGATCTCCACCAATTTAACTCTAAGAATAAGTGTAAATAAAAATATCTTTTTATAAATAATTTATTATGTCATTCATCAGCTTTCCGTGACAAAAGGTGACAAAATTAAAGAATATTTTTTAATACGAGGGTGGGGTATTTGTCCACTTTTCTTTTATTTGATGAGAGACCATGAATTGCTTGGTCATTCTGTCCAATTCCTCCTCTCTAGTTGTCAAAACGGTAATTTAACAAAGATGATCGGGTAACTTCCTATTTCATCCATGAAATATTTGCTACCATTCCAGATGAAAAGGTGCAGTTCAATGTACATTGCAGCCATAGATGTCCGGCAGTGTGCAATTTTTCTTCACTTTAGAAGAAAATTTGCTGAGCAAAGAACCAGCTTAACTTGTCCCCGTCGCTTCCGTCCCCCAGCTCCCACCAATTCCCATCTCCCAGCTTTCTTTCTAGTGCTCTTCCCAGGGGAGGGGGTGTTCTTTGATGTAGGCCTCACTCCCCTCCTCTTCTGGGAGGAACTCCCTCCATTCTAGGAGGAATCATCTCTCAAGTAGAGGTTTTGTCAGATAAGTTTTAAACTTTCCTGGAATCAATTTTTCTCTCACGAGAAGATTATCTATGTTAGTTATCTTTCTGTAGTCTCTAATAGCTGGTCTTTTCCGAGTTCAGACTCTGTTCAGTACACGGATCTATACCTAGATTAAGTCATTCCATTTTGTGTTCTTACATTTTGTTAGGATCTGTTGCCTGCTCCATCTAATTACAAAGTCATCCTTCTTGTCCAAGTTTTTCATCCTCAGTCCTGTTTTGGTTATTATCTCCTTTTCTCCTTCCATACCTCCGACCACCTTATCCCACTGTGGATTTGCACTGAGCATAGGGATGGCAAGGTTTAGCCTTGTTTGGCTGGTGGCTTCCAAAGTCCATCGTACATATCTTGTTAAGTAGTGGAATGATATGACCTCCTTTCACCAAAAATGAAAAAAATGATATACGTGCCATCCTATCAAAAGCTTCTAGTATTAACAAAAGTGTATCTTATATATCTTCATATTAACTCTTATAAACTTAATCTAATTTAGTAATAAATCCTTTCAATTAAGAATCATTTAAAATTAAAAAATATTCATAGAATATTCTTCAAATAAATGTTAGGATTTTTTTTACAAATAACTCCCTAAACAATCTCATATTTATAGATACCCTCCTGCATAATTCATACATTTGCATATAATCTTCTTAACTATGATGATATTTGCGCATAACCTCTTTTATGTGGTTTGTTTTGAACTTCACCTGAACTAAAATATTTTTACGCTACATAAACTAGAATTTTTTTTTTATGCTAAATATAAACAACAAACTTGCCGGTGAATATTTTATCTCAAGTGAAATTAAAAACAAATCACATAGTTAAGGAGATTATATACAAATATCACTATAGTTAAGGGGATTATATACAAATATACATTATGTAGGGGCTTATCTACATATAGGAGATCATTTAGGGGGTTATTTGCAAAAAACTCCTAAATGTTAAAATAGATAGAATCACTTAAAATTCTTAACAAAATAAAAAATTGATCCCTAATAAATAGTAAATAGTGATCTTAGTGGGTTGAGCTTAATAATATATTTTGATTTTTTAAAATTTTTTTGGATCATTCAATCGGAGATCGAATTGTTTAAACATGTGGATCATTTTGGGGTGACTTAATTATTTATTTATTTATTTATTTTGACTGCACGGATAACCAGTGCAATAGTAGCTGTGGATGTAGCAAGTAAAATTCAAAATTTAAACAAAGATATAAGTGACTTTTTCAAGTGAGTTAAACCTAAAGTCGTGTTTAATTATAGTAGAGTTAAGAAAATTTGACTAAAGCAAACAATAGACATTAAACATTAGAAAGTTTAAATTTATAGGGACTAATAGCAAAATATGTAAGATACATGAATTTATTTCAAATTCACTGTATTTATAGGAATAGATAAAGCCTTAAAAAAATTAAAACTTGTGCTCACATGTGTTTGGCACTATCGAGATGAGACAGCACAAAATCAAAACGGAGATAATTATACTCGTACGAGATCTGAACCGTGGAATTACGCAAGGACAACTTCGAACGGCTAGGGATTGCACTAAATCTACTACTTGTACCCACAGTGAGATCTGAACCGTCGGATTACATAAGGAGGACAATCGAACGGCTAGGGATTGCACTAATCTACTGCCTGTACCCACAGTGTTCCAACATGCATTTATCTCCTGCCCACTTATTCTATTGCCAAACTGATGCTAGCTGCAGCCCTGCCCTTATATATAAGACAACAAGTCGGATAATCCGAACCAAACAACCGTGCTCGGGCCTCGGAGACGTGGACGAGTCAGGGGAGCACGGTCGGGTCTAAAAAGGATACCCCACAGCCAATCAAATCAATCGTGCATGCCAGCGGAGCGAAAGGTCCCCCGATATTTATTCTCTCCATCCGTTTCCGCGAGTGGGCGCACTGCGGATTCGGATCTCGGATCTCCTCGGCTCCTTCGGTCCTTCCGTCCGCCACCAAATGTGCGCCTATTTGGGCCTTCATACTCGCCATCGAATCCCGAAATAACGTGTACAACAAACGTTAAAAAAACACATTAGATTAGATGGGCCGCGGCTCGTTGTGCCAGAGTATCTGGGAGCTGTCAAAACCGGTCTAGACTGGTTAGCAGATCTATTTGGATCCGTAAATTTAGATTTAGATGCACCATTCATCCATTGAAAGACTTGTTAACTCGTGCTAAAGAGGAGTATGGTTATAGCCCCTGTTTGAAAACATGTACTTATTAGATTCCAATAGTTATCTCAATGATGTTTCTAAACGAATAAGACTTGTCTCGGTTTTATAACTATCTAAAATGTTTAGAGATTTTAAAAAGAACAGTGCGATAGGTACATTGGGAGAAGAGGGATTTTTTTTTCAAAAACCCCAGTAAGGTGAGTTTTTAAAAAAGAAAAGTAGATTCTAATAATAGGAAAATATACATTTATAAAGAATAGACCAAAATTGCCATGAAAATTTTAAAACTTAACAAAAAATTAAGATATTTATGTAAATAAAATGTTCAACTTACTTTTTGTCTTTTAAAGATGGTTAAAATCACAATTTAAAATCACTTCTCAAATTAGTGTCTTTTTATACGACCTCTAAAGATTGATTTTAAGTAAGGATAATATAATAACACTTGTTTCCAAATGGGGTCAAGTGTCAACTGTATATCACGCAGGGTCATCGTGGTGGATAAATTAAGAAAAAAAAAAGGAAAATTTCTCCGGGTGAGTCCCAAGGTACCCTAACCATCGATACAGTGCAATGGTCGATTAGACGATCCAAAGAAATCTAAAAAATTAAAAATCGAACTCCAATGAGCAGTTAAAAATATACTTTTTTATAGTTCATGGAGTTCAAATTTTTATTTTTCAATTTTTTGGAACGTCCGAACGGACATTACACTGTACGGACAATTAGAACACTTAGGGGTCCATCCGAAAAAAATATATTATTATTTTTATTTACCCACTACAATACTCCTGATACAGTTGAGAGAGGAGGCCATATTACTCATATTTGTTAAGCACGAGGCTATCATCTAAGTTCGGCTTCTAAACTTTCCAAGTTATTGATCAAATGGTTGTGAAAAAGGGGGGCATCTGTTAGATTGCTTCCCACAAACTGATGATGCCACTGTACTTGTGCACGGCAGCAACAAAGTCCCATTACAAGTGAGAAAGACTTGTTGCACGGCAGCCTGTGAGTGATGTTAAATTTTACTGTTTTGACATCTTTTTAATGTTAAAAATAAATAAATTATAATATTTTTTTAAATATTCAATTTTTCTCTTCAAAATTAATTTCATCACTTTTGGCTTATGGTTAAGTTTCACCGTTGATCATGAGACTTTCAATCTAAGTCGTCTAATTTTACCTTTATAAATTAGTGATGAATACTAAAACTCAAAGGGACATGAATAATCTTAGAGACTAATTTGATGATTTTTTTTATTTTGTAACTATCTTTTATGATTTTTAAAAATTAAAATTTACATGTGATCGTTTGACAAGTAAGATCGAGTTTTAAGATCGAATTACGATCCAAAATAAAGCTCCAATAGATAAAAAAAATCTTAAGGAGAGTTATTAAATATTTAAAAAATTGTATAATTTTTTTATTTTTAAATATAAAGATGAAGTTCAAAACAGTGCATTAGCCGCACCCACTATAGCAAACCGCATTCTAGCATATATATATATATATATATAGATAACAAGAGGAAGGACAATCTAAAGGACCTATTTATACCATCTGATGATCTTCAATTAGAAAACTGAAAAATGAAAAAATAAAACGGATTATTGATCAGATGGAATAGACGACTTCCTCTATCTTTTTTAATTTTTAATTTTTAAGTGATCGTATCAAGATGACTCCATATGGTTGCCCTTCCCTCCCAAAAGTTTTAAAGAATAATAAAATATTTGTACTTGCTGCAGGTAAAAGCTGATCGGACGGTTGGGACGCTGCAATGCTGGTATTACAGCTAACAACTAAGAAGTAACAACCAACAAATCCTGGGCTAAAAGGTTTGTTTGGGACGACGGCGCACTGCACCAGGGCACAGGAGATTCTCTTTCCTTTGCACTACCTTACTACTGCTGCATGCTTTCCTCCCTTTCCAGTTACCCGCCAAATGCGTCCGCCGTCCGGTCGCCGCGTCACCGCGCTTCCCCTGGTCCCGCTTCTTCTTCCTCTTCTTCTTCCCCTCTTTCTTATATTAAGACCTCTGCTCTCTCTAGGGCGTTGCTGCCACACTCACCAACCCCTGCAACCCCCCATGGCGGCGGCTGCGGCGGCCGCCCGTCCGCGGATCTCTCCAGCGGGCTGCGGGGGCGTCGCGGGGCTGCCGAGGGGGGCCCGCAGCTCGCTTGCTCTCCGGAATTGGGGCCCCCAGTGCCGCAACGGCTGGAGGAGGAGCCTCGCCGTCGGCTGCTGCCTCGACCGGGAAGCCGGGGGCGGGGGAGTGGCCAGGGGATGTAGCGGGTCCGGGGAGAACGAGCAGTTTGTACAGTGGTTCCGGCAGGCGAGGCCTTATATCCGGGGTCACCGGGGGAGCACCTTTGTCGTTGTGATCTCCGGGGAGATCGTGGCCGGCCCTCACCTGGACAGTATCCTGCAGGTCTCTCTCTCTCTTTCTCTCTCATGTACGTTTCTTATCAACCTTTAAAAAAATGGAGGCTGGGTTTGAATTCTAATGTAAAAAGAAAGTAAAAACTTGGATTTTGAAAAGATTGGGAATGGAAATTTCTGAATAAGCTGATTAATAGAGAGAATGGTTTCCGTGGAGTTTGAGCAGTTGGCATGCATTCGCGTAGAACAATTTTTTTTTTTTTCTCTACTTGTTAGGTCGGTGGAGTTCCAAAGTGCTAGTTCTGGAAGTCATAGCACACATAGTTGTGCTGTATCTTGAGACAATGATTTCTAGTGGGACTATCTTTTTGATGATGGATTCGATGAGATAACGAGTCAACTTTGGTCGTCTACATGTGTAACCAATGTTCACTGCTTATGCACATGGTAATTCACAAGTGACCAGTGCTCGCGTAATCCACTTCAAATTATTATCAGGAAATGTTCATCTTTGTCCATCTTGTGTTCACAGGTTAATACGATGTCGGTTTCTCAGCTTTCCCTCTTCCTGTTGAAAAAATTCCCCAAGTACTTGAATCTCAGACAAGATTTTCTTTTCTTTCGGAATGTTTATTGATACTGTGCGTTGCTTGGAAATGGCATGCATCAGACTAACACTGTCTTCTGCCGGTTACCTTATATTCTTGCATGTGTGTGCAGGACATATCGCTCCTTCATGGACTGAGGATCAACTTTGTACTTGTTCCTAGCACCCATGTGCAAATTGACAAGCTATTGGTAGAGAGAGGTGAGAAGGATGGGGGCCATGTGCTGGTAAATGGTATTTATAATTTGAATTTATTCTTTTGCACATTTTAACATTCCAAGCAGAGACTTTGCTGAAAGTCAAGAGCTCCATAATCTGTGTCCTGAGATGACAAGGACTGTGTATAGATTCTAGGCATAGACATACTGTTAAATAAACCTTTGCATTTTTATCTATTTATTGTGCAAATGTTTCATTACTTATTTTATGGGATGCTGCTTCCTCACTGTACATACCGTCTATCCTTTCCCAGGTAAGTGAGTTATGTATTGTTATCGTGACTATGGCTTACATTATATATGCCATGATACATTTTTTTCCCTCTTGAAAATGCTCACATTGTTTTGGCTGTGTTACAGGCAACATTGCACAGCAATGGCAGTTATCTTTCTCATGTGAACCTTGTATGATTAAATTAATTAACTCAGGGCACCAAGAGCCTAATCACACCACTATACTTTATAAAGATTTCATCTGCACCTCCTATCAAGTCATGGTTGTATATGAAATTCAACAATCAATATTTGTCCATTTCCCTGCCCTAGAATAAGTACAAAGGTGTGTAAAATAAAAAGACAGTCTATAGGCATTATGAGTAGCCAATTATTGAACAAGATACGCACATCCTCATGCTGGTTTTCTCATCCTTTAAAGTTATGAGTAGATTTTCAAGATCAAGAGGAAACTCGAGCAGCACTCTCCTAGAGGGGGTGCTCAGATTAAAAGTCCAAAAGAAATGAAGGTAGAGGAAGAGGAAACATAAGGTCGTCATCAGGAGCAATTACCAGATTTTCTACCCAACTTGCTATGGGACTTTTCTTCTGCTCGGATTGAACTTAATGCTGCACATGTAGAGTTTTTTTTAAAGCTTCCTTATCAAAACATAAAAGTGATTTGACATAGATTACTAGCAATTTTTACCAACAACAACATCAACTCGTAGCAATAGACGTTTGCACATAACATGAATATTTTCTTGATATGCCTTGACTATTTATGGGTGGAAGGGGGCAGTGGATAGAGGAGAGTCATCTTCATCCAGTGCGGCAGGGTAAAACAGACAGCCAGAGTGTAGAATAGTGATGCAGAAGAGCGCTGATCTACCCTGGTATTTTACCTCTTGGAGCAACATTCTCTTCCTGCAAAATAGGAGGGCTGAGCATGCAAATTAAGATGACTGAGAATCTGAGGGGTACTAACATAGTAAAAATAGAAGATGAGTGAGAGTTTGATGCATAGCACCACATCAGAACCCATGCACCAAGTTCCACAACTGAAAAGCAAATATAGTAACGGTACTGGCGAGAGAAATGGTGTGATGTTCGCAAAACAATAATAATCTGACCATAGCTATAGAATAACCAGATAAAGGAAAATATGAAAACATGGCTCAACAAACATATAAACTTAATGGTTTAAAATCTAGTAATAGTATCAGGCAGGAATAACAGTCTGACACTACTGAAACAATAAAAAATTGTAGAGTAATGAAACAGAGGAAGATAATAAAACACAGTGCTATAAATATTTAGATTTAATGCTTGTGGAGAATGAATTATTGTTGGTTGGATTCTCTCCAAAATCAGATGCATCTTTCCAGTACCTGTTTTCGGTTTGAATTATTGGTAGCCATGCCATGTCTCCAGCTATGTAGTGCAGTAGTGGTTGGCTTAGCCTATGAGTTGCTGCTGCAGGAAGCAAACCAAAGTATGTTGGACGTTATCGAATAACAGATCCTGATTCATTGGAGGCAGCAATGGAAGCGGCTGGTAGAATTAGGCTTACAATTGAAGCAAAACTTTCTCCTGGACCCCCAATGTTAAATCTTCGTCGACATGGTGATAACAGGCATTGGCATGAACTTGGTGTTTGTGTTGCAAGTGGTAACTTCCTTGCAGCCAAGGTGAGTAATTTTGGACATTTTATTCTTTTACACAATCTACAATATGCATATCGCGTTCTGTTTTTGTATGCTCTGTCATCTAAAAGTCTGTTGTGAAAAAAATGAGCTACAATGAGAAATCTAGAGCCATAGATCTTGAATCACGCATGTGCCTTCTTTACATGACAAGGTATCTTGCTTTGTTGTCTATCCTATGTGTTATCTTATGCCAACTAAAAAGTGAAGAAAAAATGAACCCAGAGTTTCTGTAATGCTAGTCTGACCAGAAGCCAGTGGAGAAACTCATTGTTGTCATCATTATCATCAGAGCCTTATCCCATTTACTTGGTATCAGCTGCATCCACATGAATCCTGTCCCACCATTCTATTCTATCATGCACCATGTTCGCAGTTAAAACCAGTCATGATAACGAACCATCTCAATTTAGGTCTTCCTCCAGTCCTTTTATCATCTTCCTGTTGAATTCGATCATACCTTCTAAGTGGCAGGGGAATTCGGTCATGAATAATCCAACTTTGGCCATTTGTATAGTGCAAATGGACCAAGAATTTGGTCACTCAAACCATATGAATGAACCGAGCAAATTGGTCACCCAAGCGATATGAGTGAACCAAACAAACAAGATCGGTCATTCAACCTATATGAATGAACCGCCCATTTAAGTGATCAAACTAAATGAATGAGCCATTAAAATTACATAATTTTGGTCATTCAACCTATATGAATGAACTATTAAATGTCTTTTTATTCTTCTTTTTAGTTCATTTGGAATGATAAGTTACAACAAACTCTTGGACAACGTACAAGGTTCTTTTCGAGCTTCAAATGGATCTAGGCGGAGTCTCTTTCGGCCTTTTTTCTTCTCCAAGAAATCCCCCAACTCCAGCCCCCCCCAGGGGGTCTTTTTATAGTGTAGAGGGGGCGAGAGAAGTGAGAAAGAGGGAGAGGAGAAGGGTGCGGTGGCACCCCCACCGGTGGGAGTGGCCACTTGTGGGGGTGGCCACCGGTGGGTGTCACGAGTGGGGGGAGTCCACCGGTGGCTCCCCACCTCCCTCTCTTCTCTCTCTCTCTCCTTCTATTTCTCTCTTTCTTTCCTCTTTTTCTTTTTCTTTTCCTTTTTTTGCCCCTCCACTTACCGGTTGGGGGGGGGGAGCCCCACCGGTGGCCCTCTCCTTCTCTTTTTCCTCTCTCTGTCCGGCATCTCTCTCTCTCTATCCTTTTCCTTTTCCTCTCCAACTGCAGCCCCCTCTCTTTCTCCTTTTCTTCTTCTTTCTCTCTGTCCGTCCCCTTTTTCTCTCTTTTTTCCTCTTTTTTGGGCCAACTGCAAGCCACCCTCTCTCTCTTTGGCTCTCCAACTGCAGCGGCTGCTGCCTTTGTTGTTTGTTGCTGCCGTGGCTGCGCCCTGCTGCTGCGGCTGCCCTTGTTTGTTGCAGCTGCTGCACTTGTTGTTCTTTGTTGCTGTGGCTGCTGCTACACTTGTTGTTGTTGTGCTGCAGCTGTCACATCTCGGAGGCAAGGCGGATCTGAGGTAAAACCCTAGTCTTTCTTCTTCTTATTATTTTTTATTTCATGTGCACCCATGCATGCATGCCATAGCTTCTTGTTTCCTTTCTTGTTTGGGGTGAAACCCTAATTTCATATGTAGGCATACCATACCTAGGGTTAATACATGCATAGCTCAAAAAAAGAAAAAAAAAATTCGGTCCAACATGATGACACTGAAAGCATGGTGGACTGGCAACTTAGGAGAAACTAACTCAACTGCTCCCAGGAAACACTCATTGTGAGATGTCCTCTTCTACTTTTCACACATTTCACCTTCCCTTTCTTGCGAGAAAAAAAATTCTTTTGTATCTTCCTATTACATTCACCCCTTTTCGAAAAGAACAAATTTCTTCTCCTTCCAGCTCATTTGAGAAACAATACTTGAAGCATAGCAACCTCATTTAAGCTACCATAACCATCTCCTTGACTATTCTTGAGCCTGCTGGTATGCTTTATTCTTCAGTCCGTTATTTAGAAGTAGAAAGGAAAAGAGAAAAAAGTCTTCATGATATGTTGCCTATTTTCAAAAGAGAATATTTTCCTCTTAACCCCATTTTAGTGGCATATATTAAAGCAGTAGAACACAATGTACTTGATTGAGCTAAAGTAACTATCTTCTTAAATACAACTAAGCATCTTCAATGGTTTCGACAGAAAGGAAATCCATGTGATATTTCCTACCATCCCCAAGATTACAGAGATTTTATTAATTAGGTCTATCTCATTTTGCCACTACCATCTTTAGTGTTAAACATAGAGAATTAATATTTCAAAGAGCAGCACAAAAGCTGTGAGTTAGGAGGCAAAAGGGAGCATTGTGCATGCCTCCACTAATTGTGATTAGCATCACAGATAGTCACTTTAATTGAAAATTAGAAAATCAATGCTGGTATCAATTCTGCTTCACCGTGTGGAGTGCTCATACTGGCACTTCATATGGAGTGGGCTTAGTTGAAGCTCCATTTGAGCAAACTGCAGTTGAAGCTAAAGACTGTGACACATAAGGTTCATGTTGAGCTTTGACACTAGGGTGGCGGAGAATAGACTGCATTTTGACCTTTAAGATACATCAATACTCTTGTCAAGATTTGGAGTGTCATTCTGGTCAGCACCTATTCTTTTGATGCTTGGAACCTGTCTCCCTCTCCTAGACTGTCCACGCATTGGGATTTGTTGATTATTAGAGAATTCTGTTGGTTTATAGCGTGGTGGTGTAAAATTATGCATATTGGCCTTGGATTTCTAATTTAGGACAGATATTGAACCATGTTGCTCTACAAAAGGGATAAGGTACTTGCCTTTTGCCTTCTCAGAAACTAATAACTCTGTAAACTCAAATCTTAGTCGGATAAAGGCTGGTGACAAATTATACTTTTAGAGCAGCCTTCATAACGTATCAATTCTCTTATGTTTTTGAGAAAATGTATGAATTCTCTAGATTATTTTTTTTCAAAAATAATCCTCTATTCCATCATCTACTTAATATTGCTTCACCCTAGCATCTAGCTTTGGGACATTTGCCAGCCAGAAGTGGATAGAGAGAGATGTGAGAGAAATCACTGGACGTACATCCATCAGCATTGCATCTTATCAGCTATCTGGGCCATAAATGGTTTGGGTACAGGCAATGTCAAACCCAATAATGTGGTGCTACTGGGAGCAAACTTGTATTCAGATGTATACTGCAGCGGCATATTTCCCGGTGAAACAAAATCTGATTCGTGTAGAACGTAGTTTGAAAACCCAATAAAATATGAGATTTTTGTATGTTAAATGTACATCAGCTTTATTATTTAGGTTTATGTGAATGTGGTTACTAATTTCATCCAACCCAAGTAATTGTAGAATCTGCTTTCTCACTTCCAGATGAATCACTAAGTGGGAATTCTGGTTGTGTTGCAGAGACCATGTATATATTTTGGAGTTGTCTAGGTATTATTGTTGTAACCTCTTTCTTCTTCTTCTTCTTCTCTCTCTCTCTCTTTTAGCGATCTATCTTCTGCTTGTTGCTGCTTGTCAATTTCCATTAATGCATTATCTACCATGTGTAACTGTGTAAGCAATATTACCCTTGAAGAAGATTCGTTCGTGAGCACAGAACTGTCAGAACTAAGTAGTCCCCTTGCAAAAGTAAGGGAGCTTTTCTTCAAGTATGTTGCCTTCATGGTGTCAGATGGGATATGGTGGGTTTGGTCGGGTGGTGGTTCTACGGGATTGTTCCTGTCTTATAGGGAGCACATACATGATTCATGTTTAAAATTGATGTATGATGGAGGTGAAAAGGTTAGTTACTTTATTATTTTAATCTATGAGGTATACAACCTTTAATCAATTAGAAAGAGAAAAAGTTTCCACATACTATTTAGAAATGTCAGATGCCTATTAGATACCTGTGAAAGGAGGGATCAGATTCCCCCTTGAAATCGGATCATCATTGGCCGATCCTGATCCAAATTGGCTGAATCAGATCAGAATCTGCTGATTCTATGAAACATGACTCAGATCATTTTGGTGAAAATATAGTTTTATTCCTCGGTCACTATATATGTAATGTTCCAGCCTCTCTTGAAGTCAAAATTTGCTATTTTTTTTTTCTTTCAAGTATTCTCCTTTTGGTTCCTCTGTAGAAACCTTAACCAGAATTATTTATCATGGGATATGATGGTTTCTGTCGCTAAGTGCTATCATGAGATCACATTAGGTGTCTATCTGCCATTCTGCATTTGTATTATAAAAGCTACCATGTCCTCTTCACATGGGGATATGATTATAAGTAAGGTATTTTGGTAAAAAGCAACATTTTCTTCTCTTGTCTTGTGCTTCAGCTTGGTTTTCCAATCTCATCTTCCCACTTGTTTGCATTTTCATCACTCTCATATTCAAGATAAAAGAAAATCAGTAGATTTTTTTTTAGTATTGAAGCAAATTTGAGTTTTATTCTCTTGAATGAACATTCATTTCCATTAATCCTTTCCAATCTTCGAGCTTTACCTAGTTTGGACTTCTCTCATGCTCAAAACCTTTTCATGCCCTTAACTTATGACATAACTCCTCTTTTCGCAGAGAAGAGGTGTTGTTGAAGGTATTGATTATGGGGCGACCGGTGAAGTGAAAAAAGTAGATGTTTCTCGCATACGAGAGAGGCTTGACAAGAACTGTATAGTTGTATTAAGCAATCTTGGTTATTCCAGCTCAGGGGAAGTTTTAAATTGCAAGTATGCCAAGTAGTTGCATAGCTCTGCTATAATTTGCATTTCTGTTTTTATTACTTAATGTGATATTGAATACACTCACAGTTTTCTTCTGGGAATATGTTATATTCTTCATCCTAGATATTTGGATGGAGTCAGAGTTGCTCTCCTAGAAGTGCACTTTGCAGCTTATGTTCTTCTAAGAATGAAAGATATGGAAACCATGAAGCTAAGAACACTTCAGCAGAGCTGAAGACGAATTCAGCAACTTGACCGCTATGCAATCCTATGTGAAAAGTTATGACTTCTAATGGAAGAATGAGGTCATTGGTTATATTGTTTATTCTAAAGGCGTACCCTGGTCCATCAGTTAAATGTAATACAAATATACAATATATCCCACATTAAGAGAACGAGTGTCTATCCTATGACCTACAAGCATAAGATATAGCACTTCTGGTGTTCCATGCTCCTGATAACTATATTCGGCTGGTAAATTTGTGATGGAGACTTTGTCAACAGTCCTCCCTTTCACACCTCTGCCTAGAGTTCCCATGTGTCATTTATAATGATGTGATGCAATTATTCCACACCAAAGGTAGTGTAGTATTTCTTTCTAGTTATTGACAGCTTTGCACATTATCTCAAGTTTCAGATTGTTGGACATGTTCGCTGTGCTGAATCATGGGTTTCCATTGATATTTAGCATCATTGTAGTTAATGCAACCTCTCTCTCTCTCTCTCTCTCTCTCTCAAAGTTAAGTTTCTTCCCCACAAGCGTGTTCTGCAATATCTAACAATTTAGAGTTTTTTTTTTCAGCACTTATGAAGTTGCTACAGCTTGTGCCTTGGCAATCAAGGCAGATAAACTTATCTGCATTGTGGATGGCTCAATTCTAGATGAATATGGACAGCTTATACGTTTCATGACTCTTCATGATGCCGACTTGCTGATCAGAAAGTGGGCCAAGCGAAGTGATATAGCTGCAAACTATGTCAAGGCTGTAGGTGAAGAAGATATTGGTTGTCCAGGCTGTGATGATGCAGATGGACCAGGTGACCCTTTGAATGGGAGAGATCTCAGCTCGGCAACATTTCATAATGGCATCGGGTTTTACAATGGGAATGGCTTATGGTCTAGTGAGCAGGGATTTGCGATTGGGGGCAAAGAGAGGTTGAGCCGGTCAAATGGTTACCTTTCTGAGTTGGCTGCTGCAGCATTTGTATGCAGAGTAAGCATATCATCCACAACAACAAACCAAATCCCCCCCCCCCCCAAAAAAAAAAAAAAAGAAAATATCCCAATGCTAGCAGATTGCTTGTCTCTAATGCGCTATTGGGTTTGTTTGTAGTTTACCAAGAATGTCATGTTGTGTCTCCTTCTCCTTCTTTCCCTGTATCTTATCATATTTAGATTTATAATACTAGAAGCAGGCAACACAATCATTCTGTATCTTCTGGACATTGGTAAACCAATGTTTCAGACCTTTATTCATGCTGGAGTTGCTTCAAATGACTGCTGTTCCAACAACCATGGTTCTAAAAACCAGCTGGTTCTAACCAGAACCGGGTGAACCATCAGAACGAGCCTGACCTGGTCTGCTTCTGCCGGTTCCAATGTTGAACCAGCCAGTTCAATAATTAAACAATAAAAATAGAACTTATTGCTTTAAATAATCTTAAATTAGCCTGAACAGGGCTTGAACCCTCCTGAACCTGGGCCTAAACAGGCCGTCAAATAATTTTAAAACTTTGAACTGCCTAAAAACTAGCTCCAAATCAAATTTTAATTTCCTTTATTTTTTACATTCAATTAGTTATTACTATCTTATATTTAGTATTTGATATAAATAATAGGATTGCTTTATATATGTGACAATTGGCTGGTTCAAGCCTGAACTGATTTGAACCGAGATCAGACCTAGCCATGGAATGCAAAATTGGCCGATCCCGATCCGGATCGGCCGATTCGGGTCGGGATCGGCTAGCCGATCCGATTCTGGGGGGTAATTGGCCGGAATCAGCCGGGATCGGCCAATCCCGTCTGATCCTGGCTGATCCCATCCTATCCCGGCCATTTCTCCTTTTTTTTTTGGTGGCCGATTCCGGCCGATCCCCAGCCGATCCCGACCGATCTTGGCCGATTCTCAGCCGATCCGATTTGGCGTATCCGATCCGGATCGGGATCGCCAGGGTCTGATTCGGACCCTCGACCCGATCCAGAATTCCATGGACCTTGCACTACCCAGTTCCAGTTCCCAAACTGGTCTTTTAAACGTTGTGAACGCCTAACATTGGTAATCATTTGGTGGGAAAGGGAGGTTCATGCAACCAGATGTCCATTTTGGTTTCTGCCATTTGATGTCAAACTCATGATGTTGCCTTCAAGTCCTTCCTCCACCTGTCTCTTTACAGATGAACCTTTCTGTTGCGTAAGTGGCTGAAGCTACGCTTCAAGGTTATACAATTTGTTTCTGGATATGGTAGGCTCATATTCAGCTAGGTCTTATAAGATGTCACTTCATATCACCCATAACACAAGGGGAACACGTTATAGAAAAATAAATGTGATATTGGTCAATGTTTGTCAACAGAATATAAATTTCCTTTTGCAGAGAGCTTCATGTTGGCTTACATATTTGGATCCTTCTGCTATTGGTCTTTGACATAACTAAGCCTGCAACGTTGCCATACTTGCTGCCAGCTTATTGGAGCTCTTTATTCTCTTCTTGTCCACTCCAGTTCCAACACTCTCAGATGCCTTTTTTATTCTTTAATGGCTGAGTGATAAAAGTAATATGCATTGTGTATTTGATGATTGTGAAATTTGTTGTTACGACACAATTTTACTTGTACCAGTAGAAAGAAGTGGCAGTGTTCTTGAGACCTTTGTTCTTTTCGGTAGAGTCACATTGTCACTGGGGCTATATCCACTAATGCATGGAATGGATATGATTATTGGATTACATTAAACCTGAGAAAACCATCTTAGTCTACTCCAAAATTTTATCGTCCATTCTTGTGACTCCGAGCTCGTCCAGTGGTTCATATCTGATATAATATTTCCATAATTTCCTACTAGTGTGTCTTACAATCTTAATTTCTGTGACATTTCCACCTCCATTAATCATGTAGCTTTATGCAGTTACAGAATTGCACATCTTGTGTGTTTAGTTTCTCTTTGTTGAACTGTCATGCTAGTGCTGTGGATTTGCTGGCTATAGCTTGATTTTGATTTAAATATGGACAGGGTGGTGTTCAGAGGGTTCATATCATAGATGGCACACTTGGTGGTGCCTTGTTACTAGAGTTGTTTACAAGAGATGGAGTGGGCACAATGGTGGCTAGGTATGTGGTTTCTGAAGAAAACTCAAAATGGTATCATAACAGCAGTCAAAATTTTGCTTATTATTTGATGGTGTAGCTTGCTTTTATTTTATTGTTCAAAATCATACTCTTATCAATGGCCTGTAGGCCAATTTTTGCCTTTTTTTCCCCTATCTTTCTGACTCAAAAGTTTTTAACAAGCTTAGCTAATGTGTTTCTTCAATTCAACGTTCTTCAAACTATTTTGCTTAAAGATTGATACGTTCATGCTATGGTAAATGAAGAGATATGATTGTCAAATCAGCTTCAGCCATTGATCAATTCACGAGCTTTATTCATTTAGTTTGGGGTTTATGAGAATCTAGTTCAGACCTTCAAGACTTTGACTGCATAGTGAAAGACAGTTGACTTGTCATGGTCCTCCATCTCTGCTTGACACATCCTGAGACAAGAGACTCTTATCTTAATGTCCTTAAAGGATTGAAAGTACGATGTCCTTAAAACTTATAGGAGATTGCTTTCTATCCGGGTTATGGTGATCATAGACTAAGAGATTGCTTTCTATCCAGGTTATAGTGATCATTAGATTAATTCAAAATTAAAATGGATTGCTTTTACCTATCCTGTAATAATTGAAACATGATACTGAAACATGTTTAGGTGATGACTTGGAATTTATGCTCAAGAAACATAACATTCCAAGCAACATTAAGCATATGATGCGATTGAAACCAATATAAATTACTACAGTTGATACCTAGATCACATCATGAGTGTCAACAATGAGATGAGATATCTAGTCTTATAACCCAACTGCTCGGCCACTCAACCTTTCCTTAAAAAAAATGCACATAAGAACGAACAGCAAGGGATGCCATTCTAGAAGTAGATTAAAGAAGTTTTTCTTTGAAATATGGTAAGAGCTAAGTAGGCCTTCTTGATAGAGTATCAAAATCTTACTTTGCAGGTAACCAATTTAGAGGCTTAGCAAAGGGTCAAGGAAGAAGAGGAAGATAAAAAGGATTAAAGAAAGTAAAACAAAATATAAGAGATCAGTTGTTGTACACTAATCACTTTCAATTTTTACCACCAGGTTGATGGTGGCTTGTTTGACATGGCACTTGTGCCTGCTTTCCAATGGCTCACGTGCGAATCCACCTAGAGCAGGCATCCATTACATGTTCATCATTGTCATCGGCCTACCCTGTTGCAATCAGGAAGTGTGGAGTAAGGGGTTTGTAGAAGCTCGTTCCTGAATAGCTGAGCCAGCTGTCATGCCCTTGGGAAGGGCTAGCCTATGATCTGTTGGCATGGGACGCAGAACACTGCTTCCATTTCCTTGTCAAAAAAAAGGTTGTATTTTTTATGGTGTTGAATGCTAGCTATAACATTGACCAACCTGTGCCTTCTCTTTCCAGCTTTGGTTGTGTTCTAATTCTCTTACATAAGGATACTCATTTTCACTCCAACTTTAGAAGTCATGCCTTAAATTTTGTTCATGATATTTAAATGTTATATATAGAAGATCTTTGCCTAAATGGTGTCACTTTGCCTCTCATGATGCAAAATGCTCAATTGTTAAGCAAACAAGAACGTTGAGAAATAAGAAAGTGCAGATACAATCCACAGTTACTAAAAAAAGCAAACAAGAGTGTCTACACCACCTTTTTATCAAATGTGCCTTCCATTGTGGGGTGATTCTTTCTATGGCTAGATTATGAAACTGAGGGTTCAGGAGCTGAGCTATTTAGTTAACATCATTTTCAAAATCCTCTTCTGTGAACTGTTTAACACAACCCACCAAGTTTGCTTGAGGTATTCACATCTCCTGATAAATATCTGATTGTGCATATTTTTCTCTGAGATCTTAATATCTTTTATTTCCTAGTGGTTGACCAAAGAGTCACAACTCATTTCTGACACTATTACTTCATTTTTAAGTGATGTTTATGAAGGAACTAGAATGGCTAGAGTCACAGATTTGCCTGGAATAAGACAACTTATCCAACCTTTAGAAGAAACTGGCGCACTGATTAGGAGGACCAATGAACAGGTATTTCTTTTCACCTAACATTTCTGTATCGTTTGTTATTGTTTTAGATCTTCTGGTGAACCTTTCATGAAGCTAGCTCAACAATAATCCTTGACGTCATTTAATTTAAGAGATCCTAAACTGGCACCTGTGGATACCAAATGTGGATTGATTCGCACACGGGTCTTTTGGGTGGGTTTGGGAATGGTGGGAAATGCCAGGGTTCAAACTTGGATGGGGTGGGTGTTTTTAATTTATATGAACAGTGCCCTGCCACTTAGAGTTTCATGTTGATAACTTGTGCTTCTAGATTCACTGACCTTTTCTGCTTTGCCTTTCTTGTCAGTTGCTTGAAGCATTGGACAACTTTATTGTTGTGGAGAGAGATGGTTCAATTATCGCATGTGCTGCCCTATTCCCCTTCTTTAAGGAGAATTGTGGAGAGGTTGCAGCTATTGCTGTATCTCCCGAATGCCGTGCACATGGACAGGGAGACAAATTACTTGGTATGTTTTGGCAGTATATCTTTTTTCCCAGTAACAGATAATGATTTAGTGAAATTCATCACAATGTGAATCTGCTTTGGCGTCATCTATCATCTCATTTGTAAAACCTAGGGCAGTGGCTTCTAGGTTTCGGTTACATTTCCTTTTCCATATATGCACAAAGACAAATGTTAGGATACCATCCAATCATGTTAATCGGATGGCTCAGATCATGTCACACCCTCGAATTTTTGGGCCACGTGTGCAACAGGGAAAGAGTTGTGCCTTCTCTAAGGATGCTGGATTACAATCCAATGGCCATGCTGGGATAAGACTGGGGCATACCAACTGCCCCATTGTATCCTAGTGCTTATGTATACGCACATGTTTGTATAGATGTTTATATCACTTGCAAACGTCCATTGGATGTCTAAATGAAGCAAAATGGATAGAAACTTTCAGCTCATCATATGGGATGAAATCTCTTTTCATCAGCTGCAGAACTATCTAACACACTTTTTAGCCTATTATTTTAAACTACATGCAATTTAAATGCTTGCTAGTCCTTTGTACTGGTGCTAGTGCATCATATCTTTTGAGCATAGGGTCCTAGGGGATGCCATTTGCTTTAAACTTATTTCTTCTTTTGTTTTGCAGATTACATTGAGAAGTGGGCATCATCCTTAGGACTGGAGAAACTATTTCTTCTTACAACTCGTGCAGCAGACTGGTGTGCATTCCTCAATTTCTGTATTTTTTTTCATCACATTGATTCTTGGTACTTTGCGCTATATTGGCAATATTGCCAGTCGACAATATGGTGAAAAAGGTCTATAGTTTTCCCCCTCTAACATTTAGAATTTTATGAGTTAGGAGAGGACTATTTCTAGTTCATTATTTACTGCCCTAAAATATCAGGCACTTACTGGATCTCCAAGAACAGCACATTTACACATGCAGGAGGAAATTACCATTAGAATTTTGATTATGGGGTTTCTAGAAACAGCTAAGGTTCTGAATCAATGGGTTAAGTAAACAGATTGGAGAAGTTGCTGGTTTCTGCAGATACCAGAGAATTGAAAGTTTAGTGTGAAATAAAGCCATAGAAAGTATGGTAGTCTTCTCCATCAATGAGTCCTATACAACCATGAAAAAACATTGGAACAGCAGGAAGGGAAAGTATTGTAGTCATCATCATCATCCATCTTTGGAATCCCTACCTACAAGCCCATATGGGTGGGAAGATGGAAGGAAGAACTGATGTGAACAGTCCAGCCTTTCCTTTTTGTCTGGTATTTTTGGGCTTTTAGCTGATTTCATTTTTATCTTTTATTTGTAGGAAATGTGTTTATACCAGAGTAGGACCACTGTCATAGTGTCATCAGATCTTAAGCTAGTCTCAATAGTTTTTCTTTTCTTTTTTTTTTTTTGGGGGGGGGGGGGGGTGAACTTATAAAGGAAATATGCAATGTGTGATTCAAAATTCCAAGGGGGAGTAAGATTCAATGTGTTGACTCACAAACAAATTCCCCAACACAAATATTTGTCACTATGTTAAAGGACACTAAGAAAGTCATGGACATAGTATTTCTCAACATGCAATAAAAGTTGGAGAAAATATCTAAATCATCCCATAACTAATCTAACATTGCTATCTCAAAAGGGTTATATATATATATATATAGCTGATGGCATTATATTTATTTTTAAGAAAATTGAAAACTTGTTTTTCTAATTTAGGGTCATTGGAGGAATAGTTTCTGCAAGTGAATAAGAATCACAAGGGTACCTATTTCCTTTAATCGGAAACTGGCTGTTAGTATCCTGCTAGGAAGAAGGAACGGCAGTTGGATTGGCCCCTGGGATCTTGATCCAATCCAAGTCAGGATAAGATAGGCCAGATCAGCCAAACCAAAGGAAAAAGCATGATGCTTGAGTTGGCGTGAATTTTATTTAAAAAAAAAAGAAAATTTAAAAAAGGGGAAATCAGGAAAATCATTAAAAGAATCAGAAAAAAATGAATATCATACACTGACAATTAAATTCCAATGGAATAGCGTTGACTAAAACCCTAGCTTACAGGCTGCATTGGCCTAGCGCGAGCCAACACAGGCCACACTGGCCTGGATCAGCTGGCATTGATCCCACCCAAGCCGATACGACTAATTTTGGGCTTATTCAGGGCCAATTCAGTCTTTTATTTTTTTATTTTTACACTTTTCATGAGGTGATTGGGCTTCCCCTCTAAGATCAGATTGGCTAGGCTTTATTCTAATCCGGATCAGAATTAGCCGATGCTGCGAACCATGCCTAGGAAACTTAAGTTTCTCTACCTGAAATCCATTAAGAATTAAGTGGTACAAAATTTTGGGTCTCAGAAACTTTGGAGAAAAGATAGCCTATTGGAACACTTCAAAAGTACTTGGTGAACAGGAAGGCATTCCTTGCCTCATTGGTGCAACTAGTCTTGGCATTGGTCCTTGCAAAATCACATGAATATAGAAGGAAAAAAGCATATGCGCAATGGAGTGGAACTTTGGTTACCAAGGGGCAAAAGGGCCAGCAGAAGATGAAGGTGACAAGCAATTCAAGAGATATTGAAAAGGGCTAAGCTTATACACCATTATCCACCAGTGCATCAGGGGCCCATGGCTCATAAATACACTGAACATACATTTTCCAGTTTTTGCAAGGAGGGGTAAGATCAAGAAGTAGGTCGTGAATGAACTTTATCCCAAACATTAGATGGTGCTTTTCCACATCTCAGCCTGTGGGCATGCAAATAATGGCTGAATCCATAATTTGCCAGTTGTAACATTGAGCTCTGAGCTCACACATGCAACTATAATGTTTGTACCACTGCACTTTCCCAAAATGGAATGGGAATTAGCTGCTGTATATTACTTTATAATGGATTCTATGGAAATGTAATCTCATAATGAAATTTTTGTTCTTATGTCACTTAGATCTTATTGAAACTCCAAAGGACTATCATGTAGGAGATGGCTTAGTTTTAAATGTTGACTCTTGTTGGGATTGATTTTCTATGAAAATATCTAGACCTCCTTCCAGGAACTAAAACATTAATCAAGTATGCAGACTTGGGAACTATGATGGAAGCTCATGTTCAGGTTACAAATCTTGGGGTTTGCCTAAGGAGATGGGACTGACTTGGCCTATCAACGTCTGCTCCTTTTTCACATATCAGTTGAGAGTTCCTTTTCTCCTGCATAGAGTGGTGCACAGCCTGGGGTTTTTGTCAGCTCTATTTGGCTCAAGTCTAGAAATAGAAGGCGTCTACAAGGTCTAGGGCCCTTCAAGAAAGATTAAAAAAAAGGAGTGCCCTCGTTCAAGAGATTTGAACTTCAACTTGCAATATTTGAGAGAGCTCCATTGTTTCCCCTTGTGCTTTCTTTCTTTTTGTCCAGAGATTGTATTTTTTGTTCTCTTTGTTGATTCTTAGTCCCTTCAATGGGTTGTTCAGTGCTTATGTGTCCAAGCACTTGGGTTTGCTGAGCGAGACACCCTATTACTAGCTTTATGTGATTGCTCCTTGTCTTTTATCTCCCTTTTTGGTACTTGCTTTGTTCTCTCATTTGTGGTTGTCTAACTTGTTTACTTGGAAGTTCTGAACTCTCCCCCACCACCAGCCCCTCCAAAAAGGGAAAAAAAAATGGTGCACCTAGCGAGGTGTAGGTACATGTTACTAGTGCAGCTGTCAAGACGCGCTTTTATAACTGCATTAGTATAATACGCTATGTTCCTTGTAATCAATATTTATTCCATGCAAGGTTGGGGGAGACTTAACTGCTTAGAATCAATTATCTGAAGGACAAAACTACACCTAATTGCAAGAGTAAAGGGAATCTTATATCAACTGACATGTAGTTTGGGTTGTCTGTCTAATTGGGATGCACCATGGGGGATCCTAGGGTCCCTTTTGAGTATAGATGACATGCTCGTACATCATAGTGGGTGAGAAGAAAAGAAGCCAAGAATCTGAACCGGTCGTGTATCATGACTTTAAGGACACCTTATGATGGACAATATTTTCTCTAATATAACCCCAGAAATGGTGGTTATAGGTGGTTTTGGAAACTCTGCCCGAGGAAAAGAAAATGCTGCAACCTTGGATAATCAAAATTCTTGATTAGTCATCATAGTTCAAAATTTCAAATATAGCTTTGAACGCTGTAATGGCATTCGTAGTATTGGAAGAAAGGCTGACAGTTGTCATCAGCAGTATCTTGCACGACCACCAAGCCAGCATTCAGGATTGAATTGAAAGTTGGACAAATTCATAAATAAGCAAATGGAAGAATTCAAATAAATCTGGAGAAATAAACACTTCTAAGAAGCATGACAAACATTATCAAACTAAACAGGACATGAAGACAATGACCTCCTTGCAACACTTCCTTTTCCATTGATTTTTATCATTAATGTTTGTTTTAGTAGTTGAATCATTTTTTTTAAATGGTGAAATAAGGGACTTTTTCAGGTGTCGAAAATTTAATTGTATTTATGCATAATCAGAGCTGTGCGGTTCACATGTCTACGGTGTCTTGGTTCACTGAAGTTCAATTCAACATTTGTTCTCATTTCCGAGTTATTTACAGAAGCATCTGTGTTGCAGGTTTGTTAGGCGTGGTTTTACAGAATGCCTCATCGAGTCCATTCCAGAAGAACGAAGGAAGAAGATCAATCTCTCCCGTGGATCAAAATATTATGTGAAGACGTTACAGCCAGAGCTGGGAGGCATCACAGTTGATAAGTTTGCCTTTCGAAAATCATGATTCTTATTTTTCTTCAATATGCTTGTAGGAAATAAATAAAAACTACGTTTGCCCTAGCTCTGCTTGTGTATGTTCTTGCTGCTGCAATGTAAGATATAATGTGCAAGTTATTGAAGTTGATGGAAAGCATCTTCAAAAAATGATGGCTGTTTGAGTAAAGGCCTGGTTGGTTTTAGTCTAGCATCCTTGTTTGTTTGAGATGAAAGTTTACCTTCCTAATCCATATAACTGGATAACTGGCTACCACTATCTTGATCAGATTGTTTTTCTTCTCTCTCCTTTCACAGGAAAGCCAGTTTGGTTATCAGAAGTGAACATTTTTTTTGTGAAGTTGGATGATAGAGTAAAATTGTAATATTGTTTGTATAGTGAGGTTCCGTCAGATTCCCAGTTCTTGAATATTTCGTTGATTCGTTGTGGTGTCAATGTCTCATGAGGAGATGTCCAATTTTTCAGATTATTTTTTATTTCACATATGAAATCCAGGCTCCCAACATTAGACTTGTTTGCTCTGCTGCAAAACGTTGAAACGAGGGAAAAGGTTTTCTGACATGGGTAAATGGGGTTTTGAAACTAGTAATTACAATAATACCAAACAAAAGGAAAACCCCGTAAAATAGTATCTTATGGTGCTTTCATAATCTTATGACACACCAAACGGGGTCTTAAAGAGCTGCTTTGGGAACGTGGTCTTTGTTGCTTGGTTAACCTTTTTGGAGTGGAATAATCAGCAGATTCTTCTATAGTCTTAAAAAGGTTGGATAGAGAAAAAAATTCTAACTAAATATGTGGGATGTCAGTCAATGAGAAAGCATCACATCAATAGCTAATAGGAAAAAGCTTTAAATACTTAAAAAGTTATAACAAATGACTCCAAAATCTCACTTGATAGCATCAACATTATTCTGATTTTTCTAGTGTTTATTCCATAGTTATTTCCAAAATTTTAAGATAACAGGGTTATCAAACGCCCTCGTCCTAAGTGGACGCTCTTCAAAAGGGTTGCTTCCCTCAAGGAAACCTCCCATTCTCTTGGGAGGTGCTTTTGCCAAAAGGCCTTTATGCAATTCTGATTCTAACCTCACGTAGGTGAGACTAGGGGTGCAAATGGGTTGGATTGCAGGTGGATCTAATGACCTTGTCTATATAATATAGATTTCGAAAGATTGTCTACTAACTCATTTATAGATTAATAATCGATCATATAATCAGATTCTTAGAATACCACATGTATTCGCTTTAGAAAAGATGCGTATTTACTGTTTTATGTGCTATTTTACTATCAAGACCATCCATACGATATGATTAACCATTTAGAGGGTCGTTCGGCATGTTCTAATATGCTGTAAAACATCTTAAATAGCTGTAAAACGACATTTTCTTTGCGTTTGGTTTCCTCTAAATTATTTTATCTTTTTTTTTAGTAATATTGCAGATTACCGTATTTCAAATTCAGTTACTCACTAAAATCCCGTGATTTAATTTTCAGCATAAAACCACCATAAATTAAAACCGGTGATTTTAAAATTAGAAATTCTATTTTCATTAGTTTTGAAAGTGAGATTTTAAAGTCGAGAGATTTCACGGACACATGAAAGAACACGGGGACAACCAAGTACACTTCGCAAAGCATCATAAACAAACCAGAATCCATGCTGTTTCTTCAATACATAAAAATAAAAGGATGGTTCCAAAGCACTACGCTTATATACCAAAACACAAACATCAGAAGAAAAGAATGCCAACAGAGTCCTCTTTTCCCTTCTTTCCTTTCCTTTCATGCTTCACAGCCCATCCAGCTCTCCCACCATGGCAAGAGATGCCCGTCTTAGAAGCAAGCATCCAAAAGGCAGCAACAGCAGAGGGCAGCCAAACTGCACCGTTTATAAACCCAATGAGATCAAATTTGGTTACATGTAAAACATAATCAGAAGAAAATATTTTTTTAAGAAAATATATTTACAAGAAAAATGAAGATAAAATTCGTCATTTGGTACTCATAAAATTTTTTTCAACTCTTTGGAAAAGGACATTCCATCATATCCTATGAATGCCAAAATAAGAAGACAGAAGAGTCAAACGAATTGAGTTTTCTGTTGATTTGAGTTTTACGGATTACCAAACAAGTGATCGTGATATATTTTTTGGGAAAAACTTTTCCCTATGGTCCATTTTAAGTGAACACTTAGTGGCATCAATTGAAACAGGGTGATTTTTTGCGAATAAAGGCATAAATAGCACCGTAGCTAAAGATATTATCAAATCCAAATCTATTGACCCGTATCCGTATTGGAAATCCGACTTTGCAGTCCAATGATTATTCGAATTTGAAATCATAAAACATACTTGTGAGTATATATACATCTGATCTGCTGCGTTTAGCAACACGATCCACGAACCAGAGGAGAAGAACCACATCAGAGGGAAGGAAGGGAGGAGGAGGCTGGAGATCCTTACCATCCTTCGAGGAAGGTGGGGCCGCTGCTCTGCTTCTGCGGCGGCGGCGGCGGCTGCGCGTACTGCGGCGGCGGGTATCCCTGCTGCGGGTACCCCTGCTGTGGGTACCCCTGGGGAGGGTACCCCTGCGGCGGGTACCCCGGCGGCGGGTAGGCGTCCTTGGGGTACCCCTCCGGCGGATATCCTGGTGTGGAAGAGAGAGGAGAGATCCAACACCCGTCAGATCCGGCCACCAAGAACCCAAAACAGATCAAAAAGAAAAAAAAAAACAGAGCAAAATCCCTACCTTGGGGGGGAGGAACCCCGACGGGCGGCTGCTGCTGGTTGTAATAGCTCATGGTTTTGTCGCCGGGGTCAAGCGCGGAGGGGAGGGGAGGGGAGGGGAGGGGCGGCGAGAAGAGACGAGTTTGGAAGTAAGCGAAGGGAGCAGTCTTTTATACGAATACGAGATGATGGGTGACCCGATGCTGCTGGGAAGCTTCACACGGCTTTACTTAACGCGGCGTGGGAGAGACGTCGGTTGCGGAGTTCGCGTCGTAAGCGCGTCATGCGGTACACTTACCGGTGCGGTTAATTATTCCATTGGCGGTGATGGAGTCGTAAGTGGGTCGCCCTCGCGCTTCCATCACGGCCGTCTGTTTTTTTGGGTTCGTTTACCCGATGGACCATTCCGAGCGGGCGAACGCCGGCGGGCTTAGATCTGACAGCTATCCTGGCACCCCAGGGCAATACAACAAGTACTGCTTGTTGACGGATGAGCTTTCGGTCTACTGGGAGATCCTGTTTGATAATAACATTGTTTATTTAGGGATTTTTGTTTCTTTTGATAAATCTTGTTAGTATTTTAATGAGAATAATTAAATCAAATTAGGTAAAATAATAAAAAACAAAGTATGTAAGATAAATACAATTAACCTTATTCTACGAGAAATAAGTAATTTAACTTTTTTAGAGGAACTTATTGATCAAATTCACTCTAACATAGATTATTTTCACTTTGAATAATGGATGCAAACAAGCAAAATGGATAAGTTCAAATGACTCGATAAGTGAAATAAGATTCCTTGTGTCTCTTTTTGTGTGCCCCCGTGTATCGCAAGACATATGAAAAGAGGAAGTGATCTCACTTCCGGCTCATCACTTCAGAGTCAAATGACCCGTTTATCCTCCCTTCCTACATTTTGAGGCACACGGGGCACGGGGAGAGAGGCACATAGGATCCCCTTTTCGGCTAATTCAGACTTTTCAGTAATTAAAGAGAAGTTATGATATACTTTAAATGACTAATTCCAAATCCTCGCAGCAAGTAGCAGTAAAAGTCAACATAAGAGGCTGCTATGAAAAAAGACCAAATGATGACTTCCCAAACTTCATTTTGGGAACTAAACTTTTATCTTAATTTTAACATGATTTATCTCAGATATGGTCATAAAAATATTGAGATATGGGTTTAAAAATATTTCCAAAGACATGTTCTTGGCAAGGTCCCTATAAGCCTTACAAAAGATTTCCTTTTTCACTTTCCTTTGCTTTTTAATTAAGCACTTAATCGACATTTAAAAGAACAGAAACGTCACAATAAAAAGAGATCCAAAAAGTCCAATGTTACAACGAGGTTTTCCAACAGAGGAAAGGATCCTTTATTCCTTTATTACTGTTTTTAGGCTCTCCGTAATGTCATCTACATTGTACAAAGAGAATACATATGATGATTCACAATAGAGTTCTAAATTTATCATTTTAACTGAAATTAACGAGGCCCGAGAACCCAGGCCCTATAAAATCCACCGGGCAGGCCGGCCCAGAGAGCCAGCCAACAGCGGGCCAACGATGGCCCATGCATCATGTTGGATCCGGAGATCATGTGGCTACTGGCACATTCCACCTTAGCGGAGTTTGTATGCGCCATCTGACCACTGCGAGAAGACCACGTGTCCGAAGGATAAGCTCACCGGCCCCCGAAGGCGACTCCTATATAAAACGCCTCCCTCGATAGCACCAGGTAGGCTCTCAACTCACTTGAGTACTCTGACTTAACCTCGAACATAACCTCGGACTAAATTGACTGTCGGAGAGTTTTTCCTGGACCTAACGTCTGAGCCTAACTCTTCTTTGTGTAGGATTTGCCAGCCAAGGAGCCAACTGGGACTTCGCATGTCGGGACCGACCTCCAGGATGGACCCTAGATCCTAGACCTCCAACTACTTTCTGGGTCGTCATCATTGGCGCCGTCTATGGGAAGGGCGAAGGTGTATCTATCCTCGAATTGGAGGCACTTCCTGGGGCATTCCTCGCGTCTCTTCCTCTTCTTTTCGTGCCTGGCCAGTGTGGGCCTCCTCTTGTCTTCCTCCAGGGCCCGGCTAGAGTGGGCGGCCATGACTGCCTCTTTGTTGTTGTGTTTAGCCGCTCTTGCCATTAGCTCGACAATGGTTTTTAGAGGTGTCTTTTGTAACGACCCGCCATCCTATGACCGGGGACCCGGTCACTAAATAGATGTCGGCCCATTAACTACGGGTTCACACCCGGATCTCACACAACACATCTGGAGGAGTAAGTGCTAAACAAGGCTAAATATAACGATCACACGGACTACAAAGGTAAACGAGTGCGCAGAAAGGGAAATATCAATGTCCGTATACAGTCCAATAATAATTACATGTCCAACAAGTTAAATAAGTACAGGCAGAAAGAAAGTACAACAACATCGGGGCATACTCCGGGAACTAAGACAGCTGCTGGTCCGCACACCAAGAAGACACCACGCTACCGCTGCGCCTCGAAGTCCACACCTGAAACCGCAGGGAGTGAGCCACACCAGAACTGGGCTCAGTAGGGATCATCCGATCCCCTGCCTCCCACTCACACACCCACAAGTGTAACAACACAGATATGAAGCAATTTAAGTAAGGCAGTAAACATATCACCCAATTCAGATATGAAACGCACGATAAGCAGTGTAGCAAGAACAATTCTAAGCAACTCGAAGAACCCAACACAGAGTCAAGTCTCACAACCGAAGTCCACAAGGCGACTAAACCACACAGTCGACCGAAGTCAAACGTCGCCTCCCAACACTACCACCACTGCTCACGCCTGTCCACCCCTACAGTGTTCCGGGGCACTGTAGGGTGAGGCAGTGAGCCAAACTAGGACTAGCTGGACTCAGTGTACCGCCACTGCCAGCTACGTATGCACACAAGCAGTCTAGACTACTGTCCTACCACCGGATTGCCTCCACGCTAGGCCTCAGCGCTTCCAGGAGGGCCCTGGGGACCGGCGAACCCCCGTCAAGCCGAAGCTATAGGAACTACCCGCAAACCCAACTCTCCCGGGCTGCATCAGGCCAAGGGCTAAGGGTACCACTCGTAACCTTGATCAAAGGTCACATCAGGCCCAATGGCTAAAGGGTAAACCAACTCCCACCAGTAACACCACCAACTCCACAGCAAGAAACACGCCGGAAGCTGTCACGACAAACAAGGGAAACCCGACCCGCTGAGGCCAAGCAGCAACCCCTCGGATAGCGCACCAGCTACTCCGGCCCGACGGGCTCAAGGTGGTTCTGCTTTCCTCAGCTAAAGGTAAACCACAACATGTACCCCTCCTCACAGACACCATGACCCTGTCCCCACCGGTCCATGGTGACATCGGAAACCACAGCCATATCGATCCACAGTCGTATAAGCACACACACACATATATAACATGCTGTCGTTCCAATCGCACAGTAAACCCCCGTCTCAACGTATGGTTAAAGCACACACCCATAGATGATGAAATCTCATTCATGCAGAAGTCCCCAGTCTCAGTATACAACTCAAAGCATGCATCTGAACCATCCCACCGTGAAACATGTATCAAATAATCAGAGTTAAGCATTCCTGTCTTGAATCGCGTCGACCGAGGTCGACGTCATTCAAGCTCCACAGACGGGTTCATTAAAAAGCCAGATTATCCCTTAAAACGCGTCCACCAATGAAGTCGCCGTTTAAAACGCGTCAGGGTCGCCCGACGCCATTCAACCTAGAAATCCAGATTGCAGAACCCTCAAACGGGGGCATTTCCTGCCTAAATGGCGTCATGATGGCCCGACGTCCTTGTGAAAGGCGTCGTCCATCCATGACGTCATTTAGCGCCAGAACCCCTAACTCAGGAAACCTCGAACAGGGAGGTTTTTGCCCTAAAACGCGTCGTACTGACCCGACGTCTTTCGGAAAGGCGTCGACCAGGCACGACGCCATTTAGCGCCAGAAACCAGGTTTCCTGGTTCAACCCGAGGGTTTCTCCCTTGAACCCCAAGCACCCCGAAAACCCCAAAATCAAAGGGGGAAGGAGAGAAGCTCAACCATACGATCATGCTTACGAAAACACGATCACAAACACCGCCATTCCCACATGGAATCCCCCTAAGCATGCTCAATCTAACCCCACACATCATGTCATGCCAAGAAACACACGGGTACACAAGCAAGGTTCGTCCCCCTACCGGTTCTTGAACTCCGCCAAGCTCCGTGCCGCCGTCCCGCTGCACCGCACACCGCCGCCGGTACCCTCGAGGACGCCGCCACTCCGCCGGGACGTCGGCCGCCGTCCGGCGAAGGGAACGCCGCGAAGGAGGTGGTGGAGGTAGAGGTGAGAGGTAAGGAGGCTATGGAGTGGTTGGAAGAGGAAGAAGAGGAAGGGAGGGGGAGGAAGAGCGTCGGAGAGGGCGAAGAGGGCGAAGAGAGAGAGAGTGAAGGTGAGAATGAGGGAAAGAAGGGGAGGCTCGCGGGGTCAATCCGAAACCAACTAAAACGTGTCGATCGAGGCAGACGCCTATCAGTCTGACAGGACAGCCGTACCGACAGCGCTCTGAAACGCGTCGCCCACCGTGGACGCCGTTCAGGCGATGTGACAGGCCGTACTGACAACGTTCTGGCGCCATGCCCTGACATCGCAGATGTCACAGTCTGAATCGCGTCGACCCATCTGGACGCCGTTCAGACGAAATGACAGGGGCCGTACTCTCGCGGCCCGAAAACCGCCCACGTGGCGCACACGTGGCACAACATCCTGCGAACCTAAATGGCGTCCACACACCCTGACGCCTTTTGGAAGGCGTCGACGAGCGCTGACGCCATTCAGCCAGAAATCACAAGACCCCACGGGGTCCAAACCAGGGGATCCGGCCCGATCTCGACCCGAATACAGAACCCGAAACCTCAGTCCTTACAATCTCCCCCCCTTAAAAGAATTTCGTCCTCGAAATTTGTAACCGCTCAACGCTCAACTCGGGTAACCATCACATGCCGACACACACCGATCACAATAACCAACCTCACCAATCTCACACACAGGGCTCCACAGAAATAGCCAAACAAATTCACATCAAGCTAACCAAGATTCTCAATTCCAACACAAAGCTGAAAGATCAACAATAACCACACACTAGCAAGGCACATATTACAAAGCCGATTCTCCACCAAACCCAAATACATACAAGTGCCACAAGAGTTCACAACCACCTCTGAACAAGACAAGGTAAAAGTGCCCATCTAGCACAGCCTCTCGAACCTCCACAAAGAGACGCGACTCCAATCACGCCTCGACCACCTACTGACCACTCGGCTCCTGACCTGCCTTATTCTTCCGGGGACAGTTCCTCGCGAAATGTCCCTTCCTGCCACAGCCAAAACAGCTACCAGTGATCAAGGGACATATCCTGTCGCCGTGAAACCTGCTACAACGGGGACAACGATCTGCAGCGTCCCGCCTCGCCTCCTGCTGCCAGCCGATCTCTGTCTGCATCTGCTGAACCGAACCATCCTCATCCTCATCACAAGGAACCTCCTGGAACTCGACCTCGAACGAACTCGAACCACCTGCCGAAAAAGCCGCTGATCGATCCCTGCTATGCTGCTTCTCCTGTGCTGAATGCTCCGATTCCCTTGCCGAGTGTTGAAACTGCATCTCCACCGCTGCCGCGCACCGAACAGCTGACGCTAGATCCTTACAACAATGAGCTGCCACAAATTCCCTCAGATCATGCCGAAGTCCATCCACAAATTTCTCCGTCCTCAGATCCTCACGCTCAGATATGTGTGGAGCAAACCTTCCCAAAGCCACAAATTTCGTCTGATATTCTAAAACCGACATATCATCCTGCACCAATTCCATGAACTCCCTTTCCTTGGCCCTACGAACATGCCTCGGAAGGTACTGTCCGCTAAACTCTCTCACAAAGCCTTCCCAAGGAATCTCTCTCAAAGACCTATCTGGAAACATCAACCCCTTGATGGTAACCCACCAATCATAAGCATCGCCCTTCAGCAAGTAGGTCGCCAACAAGGTCTTGTCACTCTCAGCACATTCTAGAACATCAAACACCTTCTCCACTTCCTTAATCCACTGAGCTGCCGAATCTGGAACAGGTTGACCCGTGAAAGAAGGGGGCTTCAGCTTCAAGAACCGCTCCACCACCGTGGATTGGCCACCTCGGGAACTGGACCCCTCGCTTCCACCTCCCTGCTGATATCTAGACATAGCCCCAATCATAGCTTCCATGAAACGATCCACGTTATGTCCTTCCGCCCCCGGACCACCACCATCTGCTCTCGAACCACGAGCCAACGGAACTCTCCTCTTCGGCGCCATCACTAACCCACAACACGCAAATCGAACCAAAAACACGTCAAAACCTATCAATCTACACCAGCAGCCATCGCCTGTACAGACTCGTACTTATTGTTGGACTATAATATCTAACCTAGTTTATCACGTACTCGACCAGACTGAGCTCTGATACCATCTGTAACGACCCGCCATCCTATGATCAGGGACCCGGTCACTAAATGGATGTCGGCCTATTAACTACGGGTTCACACCCGGATCTCACACAACACATCTGGAGGAGTAAGTGCTAAACAAGGCTAAATATAACGATCACACGGACTACAAAGGTAAACGAGTGCGCAGAAAGAGAAATATCAATGTCCGTATACAGTCCAACAATAATTACATGTCCAACAAGTTAAATAAGTACAGGCAGAAGGAAAGTACAACATCGGGGCATACCCCGGGAACTAAGACAGCTGCTGGTCCGCACACCAAGAAGACACCACGCTACCGCTGCGCCTCGAAGTCCACACCTGAAACCGCAGGGAGTGAGCCACACCAGAACTGGGCTCAGTAGGGATCATCCGATCCCCTGCCTCCCACTCACACACCCACAAGTGTAACAACACAGATATGAAGCAATTTAAGTAAGGCAGTAAACATATCACCCAACTCAGATATGAAACGCACGATAAGCAGTGTAGCAAGAACAGTTCTAAGCAACTCGAAGAACCCAACACAGAGTCAAGTCTCACAACCGAAGTCCACAAGGCGACTAAACCACACAGTCGACCGAAGTCAAACGTCGCCTCCCAACACTACCACCACTGCTCACGCCTGTCCACCCCTATAGTGTTCCGGGGCACTGTAGGGTGAGGCAGTGAGCCAAACTAGGACTAGCTGGACTCAGTGTACCGCCACTGCCAGCTACGTGTGCACACAAGCAGTCTAGACTACTGTCCTACCACCGGATTGCCTCCACGCTAGGCCTCAGCGCTTCCAGGAGGGCCCTGGGGACCGGCGAACCCCCGTCAAGCCGAAGCTATAGGAACTACCCGCAAACCCAACTCTCCCGGGCTGCATCAGGCCAAGGGCTAAGGGTACCACTCGTAACCTTGATCAAAGGTCACATCAGGCCCAATGGCTAAAAGGTAAACCAACTCCCACCAGTAACACCACCAGCTCCACAGCAAGAAACACGCCGGAAGCTGTCACGACAAACAAGGGAAACCCGACCTGCTGAGGCCAAGCAGCAACCCCTCGGATAGCGCACCAGCTACTCCGGCCCGACGGGCTCAAGGTGGTTCTGCTTTCCTCAGCTAAAGGTAAACCACAACATGTACCCCTCCTCACAGACACCATGACCCTGTCCCCACCGGTCCATGGTGACATCGGAAACCACAGCCATATCGATCCACAGTCGTATAAGCACACACACACATATATAACATGCTGTCGTTCCAATCGCACAGTAAACCCCCGTCTCAACGTATGGTTAAAGCACACACCCATAGATGATGAAATCTCATTCATGCAGAAGTCCCCAGTCTCAGTATACAACTCAAAGCATGCATCTGAACCATCCCACCGTGAAACATGTATCAAATAATCAGAGTTAAGCATTCCTGTCTTGAATCGCGTCGACCGAGGTCGACGTCATTCAAGCTCCACAGACGGGTTCATTAAAAAGCCAGATTATCCCTTAAAACGCGTCCACCAATGAAGTCGCCGTTTAAAACGCGTCAGGGTCGCCCGACGCCATTCAACCCAGAAATCCAGATTGCAGAACCCTCAAACGGGGGCATTTCCTGCCTAAATGGCGTCATGATGGCCCGACGTCCTTGTGAAAGGCGTCGTCCATCCATGACGTCATTTAGCGCCAGAACCCCTAACTCAGGAAACCTCGAACAGGGAGGTTTTTGCCCTAAAATGCGTCGTACTGACCCGACGTCTTTCGGAAAGGCGTCGACCAGGCACGACGCCATTTAGCGCCAGAAACCAGGTTTCCTGGTTCAACCCGAGGGTTTCTCCCTTGAACCCCAAGCACCCCGAAAACCCCAAAATCAAAGGGGGAAGGAGAGAAGCTCAACCATACGATCATGCTTACGAAAACACGATCACAAACACCGCCATTCCCACATGGAATCCCCCTAAGCATGCTCAATCTAACCCCACACATCATGTCATGCCAAGAAACACACGGGTACACAAGCAAGGTTCGTCCCCCTACCGGTTCTTGAACTCCGCCAAGCTCCGTGCCACCGTCCCGCTGCACCGCACACCGCCGCCGGTACCCTCGAGGACGCCGCCACTCCGCCGGGACGTCGGCCGCCGTCCGGAGAAGGGAACGCCGCGAAGGAGGTGGTGGAGGTAGAGGTGAGAGGTAAGGAGGCTATGGAGTGGTTGGAAGAGGAAGAAGAGGAAGGGAGGGGGAGGAAGAGCGTCGGAGAGGGCGAAGAGGGCGAAGAGAGAGAGAGTGAAGGTGAGAATGAGGGAAAGAAGGGGAGGCTCGCGGGGTCAATCCGAAACCAACTAAAACGCGTCGATCGAGGCAGATGCCTATCAGTCTGACAGGACAGCCGTACCGACAGCGCTCTGAAACGCGTCGCCCACCGTGGACGCCGTTCAGGCGATGTGACAGGCCGTACTGACAACGTTCTGGCGCCATGCCCTGACATCGCAGATGTCACAGTCTGAATCGCGTCGACCCATCTAGACGCCGTTCAGACGAAATGACAGGGGCCGTACTCTCGCGGCCCGAAAACCGCCCACGTGGCGCACACGTGGCACAACATCCTGCGAACCTAAATGGCGTCCACACACCCTGACGCCTTTTGAAAGGCGTCGACGAGCGCTGACGCCATTCAGCCAGAAATCACAAGACCCCACGGGGTCCAAACCAGGGGATCCGGCCCGATCCCGACCCGAATACAGAACCCGAAACCTCAGTCCTTACATCTTTCCCAGCGATCCTCGGAGGCCGAGGTCCGTGGTGCCCCCGGTCATTGTTATGACCGCGGTAGGAATTTCAACGTTTGGGATCTATTACAGCTCGGCCTAGAAGCGAGAGACGTAGTTCCTCACCTCCTGGGCCCAGATGACAACTCATGGCAAGATCTTGAGATCGTCGCCCTCGGGGCTCCATTCGGTTGGATCTCCGACAAGCGTAGGCTTCACCGATCCTCCAGGTCACGGCAAGCCCTCGCGAGAAGGCACTGTAGGCTGCATCGAGGAGTGCTCCACCAGCTTGGGATCAATATATGGGTACTTGGACTTCACCTGACGAAGGGCGTTGTCCCAACCGATATCATAGGTGTCCAACCCGGCCATGGCGAGCTCCTCCTCGTACTCGGCAGTCCGCTTCCATTCCCGAATGCCTCATCGGCTGCCTGCCTGCATGAGCAGCGGGCATCATCGTGGTCCTCCTTGGCCTTGGCCAGCAAAGCCTCTAGCGCCTTGACGCACTCCTCCAACTTCAGCTACTCGACCTCGACTACTGCCAATTTCTCTCGTAGATCGTCGATCTCACGCGACTATTGCTCCAAGCTATGGATCATCAAGGCATGGCGATTGTAGAGCATACAAGATTGGGCGCCGAAGTGGTAGGCCTGGCGCATAATAGTGCAGAAGATGGTAGATGTGGGCACTTAGTTGTGCTCCGCCTTGTCTACCAACAAGAGGCACGCTTGGCTCAACTACAAGGCCACGTCAAATCTGCCAACAAGTTGTCGGAGTTGAGCGTGAGTTAAGGTAAATAGGCCGCACACTCGCCCTCGGAGCCACCTCTAGACCCACCGGTCCTGTCCCACGAGATCCTCGATGTGTGAGGCCGAGGACTTCTTGACGCATTCGCGACTCTTACAGTTGAATGCTTAGCCTTCTTCTGTGGCTGCTTGGAGACTGGAGGAGGCAGAGCAATATACTTTCCCTTCTTTCGCTTTTCTGCTAAGTCCCGGAGGAGGTCAATGGACACCATCATGTCTGCAAAAGATAGAAAGTCAGAGTTGTTGCAAGAAGAGAGAAGTTTTGGGAGGTGGGGACTGAGCTTACCCTGTGAGGTGGCAGGGGCAAGTCCGACTGCCTCGAAGGCATCAGCATGTAGCAAGTCATGTACTGAACATATCGGCACCACGACGATCGCATTTGCCTCAGTTAGCCGGGCTGGTGAGAGTTCCGGCTCCTTCAACTCTTGTTTCGAAGGGAAGGAATCTAACCATTCTGTGAGAAAAGGCCAGCCCAAGGTATTCGAGGTTCTCACAAAGAAAAACCGGTTCTTCCAGAAGTGGACCGAGGTTGGGAGGTTAGTTACCAAAAGCTGATTTGATCGTGCGACAAAGTAAACCCAGTCTCGATGCGTGGGAC
This sequence comes from Zantedeschia hybrid cultivar, assembly GCA_030544215.1. Taxonomy (NCBI): domain Eukaryota; kingdom Viridiplantae; phylum Streptophyta; class Magnoliopsida; order Alismatales; family Araceae; genus Zantedeschia; species Zantedeschia hybrid cultivar. Next base: position 19,482,636 of record JARZZO010000010.1, on the reverse strand, counting down.
TGTGCTTCAAGGTATAGAAAAATCTAAAGAGGACGATACTTGGCTCCATGCCCCTGAGAAAGTAGATTATTAAAAAAGAAAAGAGCACCCGCCAACTGTTAGGCATGAGTTGGGCTGAGGCAATGAAATAATACCTATGGACGGCAGTGATAAAAGGGTGGATCGAGAATCGGAGACCGACTCTAATGGCCTCCTCATATATACAAAAGGTGTTCACCATAGTATCATCGGCCCGACAAGTCAGGGTGGGGGCAATAAACGACACCTCGGAAGAGGGGTCACACTCGAATATGATGAACTGAACCTCTCTGGCGCTCATGGTGAAGGCAGCCTCACCTACTCTCTTAGTGGGCCGGCGTGTTGTGGCTGACACGGCCTTCGCCCTTTGACGCCTCATGACGACGTAGGTTTGGTTCTCAGAGACTGTCTCTGAGATCGAGGAAGAGACCCTAGAGGCTACTCAGGCTTCGCCGCTAAAGCAAGTGCCTATTCCCTTGTCTACTTCTCCCTCCCTACCAGGTCAGATACCGTGCGACGAGGAAACGGTCGAGATCGAGCTATCTACCAACCTATCCCCGTCCTTATTCCCGACGACACGTCCTAGTTCTACGCTCCTTCACACACGCGCTAAAAGGTAAAATGTATGGTGGCCAGGCGGCCACTTCTTTATATAGGAGCCATATGTGCACCGAAGCACCCTCTCGTTGTGCCACGTGGCGGGGCCAGTTGAAAAGATGGATGTGACGGGCATCTTTTTCGATTCCCCTTTTGCAAGTTGACCAGGGAAATCGAGGGTCAGTGATGAGGCCCGAGAGCCCATGCCTAATCAGGATCCACTGGGCCGGCCGGCCCAGAGAGCCGGCCAGTAGTGATCCTATGATGGCCCATGCAACGTGCTGAATTTGGGGATGACTTGGCCTGCCAACACCGGTCCTCGCACACGTGGCTACCTAGCACATGCCACCTCAGTGGAGTTCATACACACCGTCTGACCACTATGAGAAGACCACGTGTTCGGAGGACAAGCTCACCACCCCCCGGAGGTGGCTCTTATATAAGACGCCTCCCTCCAGTAATACCAGGTAGGCTTTCAACTCACTTGAGTACTCGGACATAACGTCAGACTGACTTGACCGTCGGAGGGTTTTTCCCAGACCCAACATTCGGGCCTACCTCTTCTCTGTGCAGGACTCGCCAGCCGAGGAGCCAGTTGAGACATCGCATGTCAGGGCCGACGTCCAGGAGAGACCCTGGATCTGAGACCTCCAACTACTTTCCGAGTCGTCATTAGAAATCAATGTCGAAAAATAATTTTGGTGGAAAAAAGGATATCTGTGATACAATCGAAGCTTTTGATGATTCATAGTCATAAGAGAGATTCTAGCAATTTAAGAGGGCTTTGTTCATTTAGAAATATACATTTGAAGATAAAATGATAAAATATTAGCAAAAAACAATGATCATATATATATATATATATATATATATATATATATATATATATATATATATATATATATATATATATAGTCAAATTATTTCAATACTTTTCACTGAAAATGCGTAAATTGGTAATTAATTGGGGTTTCATTCATTTGGTCCGCTCCTTTTTTTCCTTTTGTGCTAAACATAGTTACCTCACTTCAACTACCTTTTTACTTTCCTTTTTTGGGGGGAGGGGGTCAAATAAAAAAGTTGAAAGGACGAGATTTACAGTGTAGGATTTATGGCTTAGGTTACAGTTTCCTCCAGCTGGTCCTGGGTCAGTTTTCCACTTGAATCGGTCCATCCACCACATAAATTGGACTTCTCTGCAAGTGCAATTGTCTTATTAGAAGAAGAGAAGAGGTCACTTTCCGGGGAAGGTATCAAGCAATTAGTGCCACAAGATTATTGTCATTTGGAGTTTGGAGGATCCTCCCTTGAAAGCCACTTCTTTTGTTGGCAAAATCACTCATGTTAGTGGAACTCATCTAAGTTACATAAATCCAAATTATATTCCAACAGCTCAATCACCAAAGGGTGATGGGAAATGGGTTCCCCTTCTACCCTCCAACCTTGGTTCTCCAGGCTTGCACTGTCTGTACAACCAAGATATCTCCCTACATTTCACAATGTCCTATCTTCTTCCACTGCAACCATGAATTCTAGTTTGCTTTTTTGATCTTAAATAAAATTGAGATTAGTGTCTAATGAGGGAGAAAAGTTTATTTTTACTCTTAAAAGATGGGAATGTTAACATTGCATGCCTTATAATTATTAATTCTTATTCTGGGATAATTTCATTAACCATCTTTATATGCAAAATATCAAATAGTTAAGCTATCATATATACTATCGTTACAATGTAAGTATTGTCTTTGTCGGTGTCCTTGTGTTATACTCTTAACGGATAAGGAAATGGATATTTTTGTTTTCGAAACTGCTGAGCGCTACTATCCTAAATACATATTATTATATTATAACATTATTGTACATCTTATCATTTTTTATTTTATTTGTCTTTTAAGGGTATTGTGGGCTTTTTAAGTGAGCGATTCTTTTTAAGTGAGAGATTTTTTTTTTAGTATGATTTAGTTGTACTGATATTTTTATGCTATGTCATTGATGAGAGAACTTCAATTTAAGTGATTTTTTTCACTTAGGGAATAGTTATCTTTCGTGTTTCCATTTTTTTTCAGGTGAACAATTTATAGTAAATGTGAACTTCAAATTTGGATTTCATAGTTTCTCATTGTGACTATTAATATACCGATAATTGCTTCTATTGAGATATTTAAAAGCAGTTTCAAATACATTCTTTCTCGAAAGTTATAACATAGCTAATGGATACAAAATTTATTTTGTGGATACAGAAACTGCCATTGCATTCATTGGGAAGCTCCAATGTGCACTCACTTCCCGACTCAGAACAATCCTTACCATCACTCTCGCCCCCCACCAGTGTCATCTTCCGGTCCCAGCACCATGCCTTCCTCCTCCCCCTCGCATTGTTGTCTTCCACTGTGAAGTGCTCGAACCCCTTTTCAACATTGGCACAAGCATCAGGAGCTCCTCTATTTGACATTTTAGAGATGAGATCCTCTAGAATTTTGTATGCCCTCACTCACATAGTGATCAGGGTAAAAAAGTTATTTACTATGAGACGTTGAGAAAATATTAAATTCATCTCATCTCCATGTGAATAGAGACATACAGGGGTTCAGAGAATCCCAATCTCAATATTTTGCATGTAAAGATAGTTAATATGAAAAGATTCTCCTTTTTTTTTTTCTAGCCTATCAATATATGTCAGAAAATAATGAACATAAGCTTAATCTATATATCATAGTGGGGAATATTTTTTTTTATACTCTTCCTTTTTGGAGCAAGTCTGTGCAGCTTCTTGGACAAAACTCTACAGCTTAACATATCTGCCGAATATTTAGATGTAGACCGAGGTGAAAATTTATTTTTCAACATTTTCCTGATATTTTGTGTGCAGCAAATATGTAGGTTTTAAATCATAGTCAACCGTTATGATACTTATTTTTCACCGGTTTCAATTCTTCACCTAAAACCCCCATAAATTAAAATCTAAAAGTTTAGAATGACTATTTAAAATTTTTAAAAAATACTATATAGCGTCTCTTTTCCTCATATTTTTTTTCATCTATGTGTACTAAACAATTACCTTTATCAAGATACGAGAAATGAATCCGCTTCTTCTCTTCACTTTCCCTTGTAAGCAGAGTCACCAGAACACACCTTCCTATCAGCTAACATAAACTATATTTTCCTCCTGTCAATATGGAGCCAAAGGCAGCCCTTACTGATTTTAGGTCAAGTAAAAGCGCATTTGATATAATATAGAATCTATTACATGCACATTAATCATGATACAGACGCTAAAATGAAGACAATAAGCGGACATGTTTCTTTAGTTGTGAAGATTTCGAATCACAAAATAATTTACATGATTGAAATGATCATTTGACATTATCCTATCACCTTCTCCTCATGTGTCTAGAGATACACACAGACGCATGAGAGGATGTATATAGTACAGTTGGTTCACCACTTCTCTTCTAATCGGGAGTCTCAGGTTCAATCTTAGTTGGAGCATAAAAATTCGTTAATCATGCAACAAAAAAAAGTAATGTTTGGGATCTTTAGCTCTTGATCCGTGGGATTATTTTCTCGAATATTCAGGCAGATTTGAAATTCTCGCATAATTAAGTAGACTTCTCGACCGGCGCAAAATTATCTACAACTTTGGAAGATATCTTGGACTCGATCTCTAGTCACTTGTAAATATATGTACACACCCAGCCGCTGAACAAAAAAAAATACGGTGTATCAAATACAACCTAAGTCCTTCCAAATCAATAGTGGACGTAAAATTTTTGATCAGTGGGTCACTCGAACAATGGACCAGTAAAATCACTCTATTAAACTGAAATAAGTGAGTAAGTGAGGTCACTCTATTAAGTCGTGACCAAATGGTCAATCACTCTAATAGAAGAAAGTTAGATAATCTTAGTAAATTTTACACAATGTAATGGGATCAAGAACCCCACCAAGCATATCCTGAATCTGCCACTACTCCATTTCCTATAACTTTCGTGGCCAAAACAAACAAACAAACAAACAAACAAACAAAATGGAAAAGGAAACAAGAAATCGCTAGTGCATCTAGTTTTCATCGACCACCAGGTATCGCCTCCTAGATGCATGACCAGTTCCATCGACAGCGAGGCATCGCCATCGAGATGACACCTCCCCTCCTCAGCCTCCACTAGATAAATTCCCTTCTCAAACAGCCACCAGCCTCACGTTACCACTGAAACAAACGACTGACATTAGGAAATGATAACAAATTACTTCAGATATATATACCCACAAATGGAGTACCATTCGTGGGGAAGGTGTTCACTCAAATTGGAGGAGACGGCAGGGATGGATGGAAGTCTAATTGCTTCAACGCTAAGCTATTTCGTTCGGTTCTTTCAATTCCTTACCAATAAGATTAGCATCGATGATGTTGGGCTACCTAACATGCACACACTTCCTGAGCAAGTCAGGTCCCAAAAAGACCTGTCGTTCCCGGTGTTCCTCACATGCGAGACTGCCTAGCAGGTCCATCTGGGATTATGATATTCTCCATTATTGTGTGGGTATGAAACAAGTTGGTCCAAATGGCATTTTGTTCGATGCAATCATGGTGGTAGATACTATATATATATCCGCCAGTGCATTTTATTTGTCCTGACCAGGTCCAGCTGAAGCGTTCAGTTTGTCACGTTGGGTGATCTGAATTCATTTTAAAGAGACCACAGTTTCGCCTCTTCTGCCCAAAAATAAAGAATCAAATATGTACATTTACCCAAGTTAAAATCAAGGGATTGCGCCTAATTAGGTCCATCTGACTTTTGTCACTTTTATTCTTTCGACGTTAATTTAGCCGATATTCTAAATCAATGCACAGACTGCCCTCTTCATCGATAAGAGTTGGGTGGAAGTTGATGTCAGCTCGATGGATGGGTATCAACTCTTTCATGTATATTTCTATCAACGAAGAGTAATGATTAATCAACTGCACCCCTACTCAGTTAAAAGGTTCATTTGGTGCATCGTAAAATATTATAAATTCTTCACTTTGACATCATCAATTTTAAAATAAATGGAAATAAGATTCTTGATTTTAAAATGACCGATTTTAGTTTATGTTGATTTTAGATAGAAAACTAAAATCAACCAAAGAAAATTTTAAGGATCAACTGGTTTTAAAATATGGCAATTTACGTTGATGAGAATGGACGAAAAAGTACATATAAAATGATTAAATTACAATACTCCAAACATAAGAAATATATTGTTTTAAACTGTTTATAGTATTTTACGGCATTTTACCGTGCACCAAACGACCCCTAGGTCAATTTCGTCAGAGTATAAATAAGTTCCTCCAGTGTCAAGCAAGTTGGTAGCTCACATTCATCTCTGAAAGCACTACAAAGCACCCGCGAAGCTCCGATGCCTGACTGAACCTAGCATCCATTTGAACCTTGTCCTCATGTACTTTATGTTTGGCAATATTACTCTCTCTCTCTCTCTCTCTCTCTCTCTCAGACACACACACACACACACGATGATGCTTCTCTATAAATTCTAGTTGAGTTTGATAAATTTTACTAGAATGATATAAGATTCATTTTATGTTCCTTAAACATTGGGCACTAGTTTGAAAGAGCTCAAAATAGAGACTATATGTCATAAGAGGATTGTACCTTTGTTCCTTCAACGTGCGATGTAGGTCAATAGAGTAGTGTTGCCCGATAACTTGCCTTTCACTATTTGGTTTTCATTATTTTTAGGAACAAGGACAAGGCGAGACAAGAACAATTTTTAAAGGATAAGAACAAAATTTCTATCTGACCTGATAGTTATTCTCCCTAATCTTTAGCTGTACTTGGGAATGCAAAAAAAATTGACAGGACAACCTGAAAATAGTTTTGCAAATTTCATTCATCATCTTCTTTAACTTTTTATAATATTTTAGTCTACTACAAACAATGACGTGCATGTGAAGACCCCTCGCCCATCCCCATCTAAAGTTTTATACAATTCAATTAGCTCTCGGTTATGAGAGAATCAACAAGGTCTCTCGATATTTATTTCTTTCCTTTCAAGTTCTCATTTAGCCATTAACCAAGTGTGATCCATATTCAAGTTATTGGAGTATCTAACTCAAAACCTTTAAGGTATGGAATGAAGTAAACATCATCTATTTAAGTGTCATTTATTTGTCATTTTTTCTGTGTGAGACTATTCACATACTTCCTCATGTGATTTGAAACTCTGTCATGTGATTCAAAAACAAAATACATAATCCAATTCATAACCATGAGCTCAATAGCATGAAAGAATACATAATTTGCTGCACCTGTTAAATCTAAACAGTCGACACAGATATGTAGGCTATGCACTCGATTTCTTTTACCGAGTCTGAAACATCAATTATATGTCCATACGCTAAAACATTTATCCGTGGTGTTCTTGACAAATTAGTCGAGGTGGTGAAAGAATCACAATGATGCTTAAAAATGTCCCACGCCCTCAAACTTCATAACATCACGGCGGGAACACTATACATATTGTACGGGTCTAAACCACTTGAAGAAGAATTAACAGCCTCAGGAAATCGTTAGAGCATGGTGCACAAGTCAAATACAAAGGCGTACGTAAATCTTAGGTACGCGTAAGAGGAAAGATTCATAATCTTCAATTGCTCACCAATTCCAATAACTTGATCGACGAGGCATTCCAATCTCAAAATCTCTCTTCAGATTTGGGGTTTGGCACAGCCAAAGTTCCGAAATCTCGAAATTAGGAAAGAAAGTGCGAGTTACACTTTGTACATGTAGCTGTCTCATATCCACAACTAAAATCGTCCCTTTCAAAGCTTTGTAGATTCTCATATCCACAACTTTATGGACCACTACGGCTAGTGACGAGTCAATGTCAGCCAGTCAATGCAATTAATTTCCTTCGTGCAATACGCACTTAAAACCAATAAAATCGCCGATCTGTCTTTGCATCATCATTATTGGGAGTTACAGTGATCCTTTCAGCATTAGCGGCTACCCAACGGGCAAAGTCAGGGGAAGATGATAAATCCTCCATGGCCCTTCTAGTGGAATCTCTGGTGAAAGCCTTCCACTCTTCCTTCGAGAATTTCTTCCGTTCAGGTGTGACATGAAAGGTAGAATAATATGTTTGCCCATCAAGTGGCACTTGTGATGAGGCCTTGCTTGAGCCTGAAAGGTAGCTTAGAATAAGAAATGACAGGAAACAAGAAAATAATAGAAAGAGACATAAAAGGCTCTGGAAAGTGATGTCGGATTGTCTAGAGGTAATAATGTACTTGTTAGATCTGACAGACCTATGGCAGCAGTACCACATGGAGCCATTGTAGACAGTTTTGTCCGAGAAACAGATTCTGGCTGAGCAGATTTTGACTTGTGTCTCCAGCGTGGATCATCAGCAGAATATTTGGAAGGTGAACTCTTCATTTGAGTTCTACGAAGAAACTTGCTTATCCGCCTGCAAGATACCATTCTCCAAAATAGTTAATTTCACAGGAAAGAAAGAATAGCAAAATGTATATATTTCTCAGAGCCAAAAGACTAGCAACTTTGCAATAGTATCAATTGTGTTAAACAGCAAATGGAAAAGTAACAGCTCCAGTAAAGTTCTACATTAAGCAAAACCACCTCAAAGCACAACATCAGAAGATAATGCATGGAAATAAATACACGAAATAGAGCCATAAAACCATCCATGACCATAACAAGGCAACATGAAGAAAGACATCAATGCAATAAGCAAAATAGGATACAAACAAACATGATAGGAAATATGTATTAGAGAATCTGCTATACAATATGTTCTGGGATCACATATACAATCTGGACTGGTTAATACATACTTTTATTCACCACCTAAAATGGGATAAAACCCGAGTTAAAAAGCTTGATCCAAGAAAAAGTTTGTGGCTGTGAGAGAGAAAGCATGCACAAGGTAGTGGTTTGGCCCATGTCACTCCCCAAGCCCTCTTTAGAAATTTCCCTCCACTAGATCACAATCTAGTTTACATATGCTAGTTCTCCAGCTGCCCAGCTCACTGATTTCATTTACTTATCAGTCGGTACAAACAACAAAGCCGACCATCTCAGACGTCACGAAGACCATCTCAGAAGTCACAAAGAAAAGAATAAGTAATAAATAAAAGACAACAATTGAAGAAGAAATAAATGCAGCCAGTGCATGCTTGAATCTCCTTTCTGGAACACACAAGTTGGAAGGGAGCACTGTCTTGCTGGATAATCCCTTCCACTGTCTTGTTGGATAATGTAAGTGATGGCACATACCAACAACTGATATCAGAGCATATATCATGAACATGTATCATGAATACAAAAAGGATATCAACAGGACGAATACATCAATAGTAACGAGAATGCATCTACCAATATGTCAATAGCATCCAGAGAGCATATGCCAATGCATCAATAGCATCAAGCAAGAATGCATGCAGCATCCAACATCATAAGGAATCCCATTAAATTTATATGACTTCTCTCTTTTTGCACCAATCGTAAAAGGTAGTGATTACCATCTTCCCTTCTCATTCTGCAAAAACTATAATGGTGTGTAGGGATATTATCTTCCCCTTACCCAAGGACGGGCCCAACCTTGAATCTAGGCACGACTTGGCCAAATTTGGCCTCCACCACACCCACACTCCCAAGTCACTCTAGTGTGACACTCACTCCCAAGTCACTCTAGTGTGACACTAGCACACACGTGCCACCACAGCCCTGTGCCGCCCAACAATCACTCCCCCCCAACCAGTGATGTCTTCGTGAGTCAAACCTGCAACCAACTCTGATACCAAATCTACACAATCACATTCACAATTATGCCAAAATGTGAGTTATGTAGGGGAACCATCTTTCCCTTTACCTCATCAACAACAACCCAGGAGCAGGTCCAACCCCGACTGGAGGCACAACTTAGCCAACCCTGGCCTCCATTGCATTCACACTTCTAGGTCACCCAGGGCAATCTTGGCATGTGCACGTGCCAATGCCGCCTCATGTGTCACTTGCCACAAACAAATTGACACCGCACTGATTTGTTGTATGAAGGTGATATTTCTTAGAACTTGGATTTTTATAGTTTTCTCAGCAACCCGATCCCAAGCCTCGTGAGAAGTGTTGGACCAAATCGGCAGACGAATTTGAACTCTCTATGAGTCAGCAAATGTTGATCTTGGTGCTTTTAAACCTTGTTGTCACCAAAGACAATATTCCCACCATGCTCAGGGATATTTGTTTTTCTCTCTCTTTTCTTTTTAAATGATGGACAATATCTAAATCAATGGATAGGAAGAGTAAACAAAAGTGTAAAAACCAAAAAGTATGTGACTATATAGTATACAAACAGCTTGAAAATAGTTTCATCCACAACGTAATGCATGTTATACATTGTGACATAGGTACATGAGATCTTGTACCATCCCAAGGCCCTCCCAAACATCACAATAATGATAGACCTTGCCAAACCAATATGCTAGTGTACTATATTGCCACCATACTACTCTGAAAACACATGTATGTTCATCTTCGGAAACAACCTGAAAGATGCAGCAGTGAAGTATAAATTTTAAGGATGTTTGATGTATATCAAGACTTCTGCTATGTACTCAGTTCTCAAGGCAAATGCCCATGCGTCAAGGAGCATTCTGAAGCCTAGACTGCTCAGACACCTTCTCTGACCCCCCCCCCCCCCCCCTCTAGATGTACATATATACCAAACAAAGAATGATTGGCTAGATTTCAGAGTCTTTTTCCCTCTTCTGAGTACTCAACTTAAACCGATTTTGCACCATTGTTCCCCTTTTGGAGTATTCAACTGAAACCTTTTTTGGGGGGGCAATGCATCTGAAAACACATTTTAAATTAAGCAGTATTATGAACCGCATCACGCAAAAAGGTGATATACTGTTGAATTATGCTGTTCATATTGATCCAGTCGTACAATGAAAATCTACCCATCAAATTTCCAAATAAAGATCTTCTACTTGGAATGAGATCTCCGACACCAAACTTTCTTGTTTCACCATACTTTGCACCTCATTTAACAAGAACTTCGTTGCAGACATTTCTGAAGAACAAAATCCTGGTACTCAGCCTTCTGAGGTTGTTTCTATCCTGGCCCACTAAATTTGAGTTCATTAAGCTAAAAAATGTCCACCCTACTCAAACTTTTGTCGGTTGCAAGACCCAGTATCATTCCTTTCCCTTTCATGTTATATAGCTTATGGACACAAGCCTTTGCCTTCCTGATAGAGAGAAGTCATGAAGATTTTCTATCGAATGAGATGTGTCGGCCTTCCATCTTCTCACCCCATCCATGGCAGTCCACCACTTTACCACCATTATCCACAACCTGCTGTTCTTAAAGAAGGTAATGACACTGAAGCATGAGCATTTTCCATGAAAGAATAAGATGAAAGCAGAAATCTGCATTCCAAACCACGGAAGTCTAGTCCAAAGAGACATGGTAAAAGAAAATATCCATATAAAGTAAGTCTAACATACCATAAACAAAAGCAACTTCCATCATATATTTTTCTCATCTAATGCTCCAGGTAAATACATTTCGCAAAATTACACCCGAACAAACTAAAAACATCTTGTGCAAAGCATTTCACTTTGCTGCAAGCGATAAATGAACCTTTCATATTGCAGATAAAAATAAAAGACATCAAAAAAGAAACACACAAGACACATCTTTAAATTACTATTACTTAAGAACAAATGACATATGGTCAATCAGAAAGAAAAAAAGTAAATAAATAAAAATGCAGAATTGAAATAAAACTGTGACCAGATAGAGTGTGTCGGATTGCACTTTGATAGCAAATTGTCAGTGTTCAATAAATTCATTCCTCCATTCAACAGATATGAGGTAAAATACAGCACTAAAACAATCCTCAGGCCACATTACCTGTACGGATGATGTAAGAACCTCAACTTTCTACTAGATCTCATTATTGACGTCATAAATATACCCAAAAGAAGTGCTTCTGTCGCCAAGAGAGCGTCAAGAGAGCTCTACATCAACAAGAAAAGTGTAAATTAGGTCTTTAACTTGGGGGTTCATGTAGTGTTTTAAATGAACCATGTTTCTGAGGGAAAAAAATACTAATTAGGAACAAAATGTAGTTAGCCAGTAGACGATGTAGCAACTGAAAGGGCCACATCTAATCCAAACTAAGGGAAAATATCACAAAAGGTTGCAACCTCACCTTGAGGCAAGAAAAACTAGCAAAAAATGTGCAAAACAAGTACCTGAAGAATCATAGCTGCAGCAAAAATGAATATCGACCACTCGACAAAATAGGCTACACTTTGGTCAACAGAGCCATATTCATCCAGAACAAGTTTCCGTACACCCCAAAAACCAAGCCAAGCACCAGCAAGGAGAAGACACAGCAAAAAGAAAATTGCCAGCTGTAAAAGAGGAGAAAGAATGAATCTGTTATGAAAAACAGTGTCAAAAGCAATATAACATGCTTATGTTTAATTTAGTTCATATTTACTAAGACAAATAACTCATTGATATAAAGCTGCATACTGCATGAATAATCAGATGTGTGCAATCTCACAGTATGTTTACATTAAAAAGATAGTTGACATTAGAAGTTTAAACCAGAATATTCAGAAGTTGGGACGTGTGGCGAAAGAACAGGAAAAAGGACTTATTTCTATTCAGGATATCCCATACAATAGGAGAAAAAAGGGTTACTGGATCAAAAAATCAACATATTTGAATTGTTTTCTGTTCAAGCATAAATTTAATGAATGATGGAATATCCTATGTCCCGCCCATGATCAGCCAAATGAAAAATAGACATAAAAAAGCCCTAATCCTACTTCCAAGATTGAACATCCTCCTCAGAGTTTAGTCATATGTTCATTTTATTTTGTGTTTTGTGACAATTTGATATCATATGCTGTGCCTTGTTAGATCTCATTGCCCCACTTTTTACACATTGGAGCCTACAGATGGGAGCTTAGTGTGATGCTGAAATCTGGCTAAAAGTTTTTTCAAAATCTTCTAGACGTTATCCACCACATCCTAGGCCAATCCCCCATCGATCACAAAACTATATATTATGAAATAGCTTATGATACTGATAGTAGGATGCAAACAAAATAACCCAAGTATAGGAACCAAGTCACGAACCACATAGTAGGAAAAGCCTACCTACATGACAGAGCCACTTGCAAGGTAAAAGTGGTGTGGAGAAGCCACGGTAGGGAGCTACCACTACGTCGGGGGACTAAGTTAGTCTCATATCAAAAAGCCTGAAAAAGTTACCTAAACTATATGTGTCTATATGTCAAGCTCAGATCCATAACCTGTAAGGCACACTTTGAGGACAAAACTATGCAGACTAGACCTGAAGCAAGCAAATATGTTACAAGGGATAATCAGGTTGTTACGTTATGGTATGAATTATTTCATGAATGAATTAGGTGGAATTTGGCAAACTTCTAGTGACCTAGTCATGAATCGATGGAAAAGGGATACCTACAAGAAAAAGCTATATATAGCTGCCAGGATTACTATTGAGTCTAAGGGTTGAGAGAAAGATGAACCAGACTTTCTCATGTCAGAAAGCAGGAAAAAGTTACTAGGCTATATAACTATGCTCATATCCATAATTTGTGAGGCACTTCTTGAGGACAAAACTCTATAAGCTTGGCCCAAAGTACATTATCGCATATCATAATCGAAAGAAAATAATCAATACATGCATTATGTTTAAACTCTTTCCCACTTCCCACTATTAATCCCATCACTTCCTAAATACACAATCAAGACTCAAGGCCCCATTCAAACTCTCTTGCCTAAGAGGTTACCTAGAACATTGACAGGTTGGTGGGATACATACTATTTTCCTTCTTGATTTATTAGATTCAAGCAGCTGAAAAATTAAGGAATTCAACAATGTGAGTCTACCAATAAGAAGGGCTATGGTTCTCCAAGAGGGACAAGGTCCATTTGTGCATGAAATGTTACCGGCCACCAGGGTAAACATGATTCTGCTCAGAGAGGGCGTCTTCATTGGAGACATGGCCCTACTATAAGTTCCAACAATGCATCTTAATAACAGAGTTCCAACAATGCATATTACCTAGTTTTTCAACTTTTCTGATACACTGAGAGGCAAAAGGTCTCTGTATCTGTAAGAACCTCCAAAATAATGCAGAGATATATACATAAATATAAAAATTCTAGGATCCAAAATGCAAGAAAAGAATTAAAAGAAGAAAGCTCAAATTAAGTTAATTTAACCCCAAAAGAAACAAAAGAAAGGTGTGATTAAAATTAAGGAAGATATGAAACAAAATTACTTAAGGTAGAAAAGTAAAAGATCAAGAAGATAGGGGTTTAAGTTAATTTAACCCCAAACGAAACAAAGAAGGGTATGATTAAAATTTAGGAAGATATGAAATTAAATTACTTAAGTTTATGGTAGAAAAGTAAAAGATCAAGAAGATAGGGGTTTAAGTATAATTTTTCATAGGCCTGATTGGCTATTAATGGGCCCTAAGTAATAGGCTTTTTGTAACGGCCCGATCCAACCCTTGTAAGGTATTGTCCGCTTTGGGCTAAGCCTACATAATTTTATCCTCAAAAGGCACCTTACAAGTTATGGATCCCAATCCCACATATAATGCCCAGCAACTTTTCCATTTTCTGATTTTAGGACTAATCTAATTCATTCCTGCCCAACCCCCAAACACAATGGTAGCTCCATACCATGGCAGCTCCACACCACTTCACTTGCGGGTAGCCCCCTCCTCCTGTATGGCTCGTGACTGGATTATTACAGGCCCACCAGCTTCCGTATAGTTCATCTCCGAACCAGCCCATATCGTACTGTACGGGGCCTACTCTGATACCATTTGTAATGGCCTGATCCAACCCTTGTAAGGTAGTGTCCGCTTTGGGCCAAGTCCGCATGATTTTGTTCCCAAAAGACGCCTCACAATTTATGGATCTCAATCCCACATATGTGGCCTAGCAACTTCTTTCGTTTTTCGTTGTGGGACTAATCCAGTTCATTCTCGCCCAACCTCCAGACATAGTGATAGCTCTACACCGCTTCACTTGCGGGTAACCCTTTCATATGGATAGTCATCTCCTCCTGTCTGGCTTGTGACTAGGTCATTACACCTTCAGTGGGATTTTATTAGGCTTTTAATGGATTGAAAATGGGCCTGTTCTTAGGGATTTTAATGGGTCTATAATGGGGGTTATTGGGCCTGGCTATTGGGCTGTTAGTAGGCCCTTCTAGTGGGCCTGCTGGGGGCCCAACTAGAGAAGGCTACTGCATCTCTCCTCCCCAGCCCCATCTGCCTACCACCCCTATATAAAGGGGGTAAGGGGGCTGGCCAGCCAAGCCAGTAAGAGGGAGGGAGAGAGAGGCGGTGCATGGGGTGAGAAAGAGAGGGAAAGCAGGGAGAAAGAGAGCAGATCATGGAGGAAGAGAGAGATAGGCAGTGGGGAAAGCTAGAGTGAGAAAGAAAGAGACTATTAGAAAGAGAAAGAGAGAGAAAATAGTGAGATAGAGGTGAAAAGAGAGAGATAAAGAGGGAGTTTGAGGGTGAGGCAGAAGAAGAAATTGAAGAGGGGAGTGAGTAGAATAGAGAGAGAGAGAGACTATAGGAGAGCTAGAGAGAGAATCTGTTAGAAAGCGAAAGAGGGCTGAACAGTGAGAGAGGGATAAAAACAATGAGCTAGAGTGGGATTTTGCGGGTGAGAAAGAAGAAGAAATTAGAGGTTGGAGTAAGAAGAATAGAAAGAGGGGGTGGGCTCTTGGAAAAGCCATGAAGAAAGAAAGATAGAAGAAGAAAGAAAAGACTGCAGCGAGGTCTTTCCACCACAAATGGAGGCTACAGCGGTGACTTCCTACTATAAGAACAGAGGAGCCTCCTTTCCACTTGGGTTTTCACTTCAAAGAGGTAGAGTGATACCTCCATATGTTATCTCCTTTGTTTTGGGGTTTCTTTTGCTTAGTTGAGGGGTGTTTAGACATGATATTAAGGGGAGGTTTTGCCCTTTTAATTTATGTTTTGGGGTAGCCGTAAAATAAGCCTTAGGGTTATAAAAGAATATAAATTCAACATGTCACATGTTCCATTTCAGAACGTTTCTCGAGAATTTAAATGTTGTTATGTAAAAAGTATGCTAGTGCTCGTTTAATTTCAGCATGGTATAAAGACCATAAAGAGTTGCGAATATTGCATGAACTCCATATGATTTGTTCTCCAACTCAGAGAATGGCAACATGAATAAACCTGATTTTGCATGTCTAAGATAAATTTAGCATGGAAAATATGAGACCTTCCTCCCTATGAAAAGAAAAAGAATTCGACGGACCAAGTCCATCCGAGGCTCATATGAGCAATGAAAAAAAAGAAAGATTTGGAGCTTAGCTCCCTAGATATATATATATATATATATATATATATATATATATATATATATATATATATATATATAGTTACTACTACTAGCATGACATATGAAAGAATCCCATGATCATGGTGACCCCTAGAAGAGGGTAAAAAAGAACTAGGAGGCACAATCGTGCTCTCTTACGAAGAATTTATGAAATGAACTTAAGGCAAGAAGGCCTTCCATGATGATGTTGAACCATTATAATATTCGTGAACAATGATTCATATGATGATTTACTTTATAAAGAGTTGAAGTGACATCACTTCATTAGCGAGACGATCCCATACGATCCGTTCTCTAGAAAAAGGGGATGCCTGGGTCAAACTCCATTACGATGTATAGTGTCGAGATATGGAGCATCCCTCTTTTTCTTACGGATCTAGAGCCTATATTCATGACCTCGACTTAGGCAAAAGGTCTTTACCTAACTTGAGTACACTGGTAGGTTGGGAAATGGACGCCGTAGTAACATACTAGACTGCAAACCCAGCTTAACTTACTTTCCCGCCTCACCCAGTACGCTTCCAAAAATCTGTTGGGGTGGGCAAGAGGAGGCCCAAAGGTCGGTCAAGGGATAGCTTGCTCAGCTACTATGACTACTAGTAAGTGGTTATCCCCGTCCCTTCAGATCAAAGGACGAGTCCCTTTGTCGATACAACAACCAGCCACAAACCCCAAAGAACAGTTAAAGATATGAATTAATAAACAACTCATCGAGGCGATCCTATGATGACGACTGCTAATGAATATTCTTCTTATTTTTTATAATAATATGGTTTACCACCATTTACTAAAAGAATAGAATAAAGAGACCTGAGTTATGATATGTTTAGAAGAAGATAAAGAAAAAGTAGATGTGTTCCTATCTTGTTAATATTTCCGCTCCGGTCTTAATTTACTTTTACGACAAATGCATGTCATGTTATTATTAGACTACCTTATGAATCCCCTGTGTAGAATACTTGCATTGCACGATAGAAATGCACAAAAAAAATAGTTCTTTTGTAAGATGAGAGAATAAGATGGTGAATAAGAGGTAACAGTAGGGATGTAAATGATCCCTACTGAGATCTCATTACGAGTTGTCATAAAAATTATAAAATATATTTTTACAGGAATAAGAAGAATAAAAAAATGGACCCCTAGTTCTAGATGAAATATTTCAAGTATGACTAGTGTACTTCTTGGGATGTGTATTTTATTTACCTCACATTTCTATTGTATAATGGGCATGACCTGCTTACTGCTGTTTTATATTGATGTCTCTTATTATTTTGATTTTATATTGTGCACCTACTGGAGGTCTCTAAGTGGAACCGTTACAGTATCTTCTCATACTCTGTGTTTCATCAATCACAGCCTCCAAACCTGAAATGGACATCGGATGAACTACCATGGAGCAACTTTCAATACCCTTTTTACCACTACTTTTGACCTTTTGGCCTGGCCGTGATGTCTCTAATACCTCAGAGATCATCAGAACCATTTGCTAAATGCTATGACTAAAGTATTAGCAACAGTGGTCAAAATTACTTATCAATGTTTGGCATGTAGTTCTTCATATTCTTTTCTGACGCTTCAATATTTATCCTTAATCAGGCCCCCCCAAAAATTTGCAATGAAAAATTTTCATTGTTGTTTGAAGTGTTACTCTACAAGTCTCAATGTAAGTCTATACTTTCTTTTTGAATGTTTTTATGAACTACAGAAGTGAACAAGAGAGGATCTCTGATTGGCGAAAGCCGATCTGAGCCTGATCCTTCTTTCCATCGTCAATGTGACTCATCAGTCAATTCCCTTATAGTGTGTGTTAACCAAACAAATACCAGTTGTCCACTCGTCTTCTGGACTGCAAATGGATATTGGAGGGTGAAGAGCCTACTCCTTTATCACCTTTAAGTCTTAATGATATCCTGAATATCTATAATATTGCATTGGCCGATGCTCATAGGTGAACTCCCCATGCCAGACTGTCATTTCTGTAGTTTGTAAATGTTAACGCAAAGCCAACCAGACAATGACATGTCATAATATTAACTACAAAAGGAAGTATCCAGATCAGATCAGTTTGTGGCTGGGTTTGCACGGTCAAAACAATTAAGCCTAACTTGTCATGGAATGATAAATTCACATCCAATCGAAGATGGCTAGTTCATGATGACATCCTCCTCCTTATAATATATAACAAAATTGCAAGATAATAGTTAGCTATAAATTTAAAGCAATTACACCAGTACATTCATGATGCATGTACACACAGAACCGGTAAAACTGTAGAAAATAAAACTTACATACAGGCTTATGAATATCTTCACCAATACCCATCTCAACAAGTGCTGAACGCAGTAGTCCAGAAAGGTAGTGCAAAAGAAAAGTTCCCACACCGACCTGTTAAGAGGCGCAACATGCTATCATTTTCAACAGATATGAAAGAGATTTCATCTCAGAATCAGATGTCAAGCAATTGGTACAAATAACTTACAATTGAAGAATACATGAATATTGCTAGGGAACTTTTTCGACCTGTTGGCAACAGCTTCATACCCTGTATAAGCTCACATAAAATGTCAATTAAACAATAAAATCAGTTCACTGAGACTGAACTTAGCAGTGTCAGTCTAAATTAACACATAATCAACAAGTTTACATCATTTAATTCATGCTTTGTATATAAAATATTGGAGCTGAATTGCCAAACGGAAGCTTAGGTATTTAGGTCTTAACTGTATAACTGAAAGACAAATATGTAAAGCATAAATGTCTGCCAAGTTACATACAATACTTGATGACCCATTATATTCAATATCTTGTTCTTCGTCACTTACATACCCAGTGTCGACCATAAGGGTTGAACACTTACAAGCAAAAGACTGTACATATTAATCCCCAGACTTGTGCACCACATAAACCTACTCTCTATGTCCATTCTACTTGAGGGGAAAATTATGGTTGTATGGGTAATAATTACCTGGAAAAGAACCATCAAAATTACAAGGACGATACCAATAGTCATTGCACTTCCGTAGTAGAAGACCACGGATTCGCTCAGGATGCGAGCAAACGCCATAAGAATAAACCCCGCGATCAGAAAAAAAACTCGATACAACGCGAGCTCTGCAACGAAAGAACGCGCATTATTGCATTACAACATCTAACAAACAACACAAGTCACCAAAACGTTACCTTCTTCAGTGGAAACCTCAACGGCAGTGGACAACTGGCCATGCGGCATCCGTACGTCGAGAATCTTATCACCGAAAGGCGAGACGGATTGAACCCAAGATCCCTTAGAAACCTTCTGCCATCCACCGAGTGAGCACATCCCCACAGCAATAGATGCATTCCTACGAAGAAAGCAAAGAGATAGGTACACAAGCGCAGTAGCGGAAACCGAAGGCCTTCAATTACACAAAAAAGAACCCACATAAGATTGCGTGATTCCTTACCTGTGCAAACAGACCTCGGCAGTGGGAACCCGAGAGCTACGATCTACTTGGACGAGATCCACCTTCACCTTCAACGAGTGGAAGAATCGGTCGAGACGACGCAGTCTCGAGACCCCGCGGAGGTGGACTCTGCTGCAGGCCATAACAGCGCCGGGCTTGGAACCAGGAGAAACCTCCACCAGCTCGCCGGGGGGCAGCCGGAGCTTCGCAGGGTGCAAAATTACTGCGCCGCCGCGAATATTGGGGACAAATTTAGCGAGAGGAAGACCAGAAAGACTGGGGGACGAGGGTTCAACATCGCTAGGGTGTAGAAGGGGTTCAGAGGGCGCCCTACCTGCGACCTCGTCGGAGGAGACGAGAAGCGGCGGAATCGAGGAGACAAGGAAAAAGAAGGCGAGGAGCGTCCATGGCCGCCGGCGAGAAGGGGCGGCAGAGGGGATCTGCATCGGATTGTGCTGCAGAGGGTATTGAGTGATGAGATGGGCGGGGGAAGAAGAGTTTAAAGTTGCTACTTCGAAGGAACGGGGAGGGCCCCGCCGTCATCGTGGACAAAGGCGGTGGCTTCGCTCGCTTGCCGAGCGGAGGGTGTTGGAACGAGATCTCTACGTACGATCAAGGCCGTTGAATTGGATCGTTGCGGAGTGGAATTTTGATACGTCCACCGGATGAGAGGAGACCATCGGCCGTGCGTCCGTGATCGTGTTGTGGGTTGGCGTTCTAATGACGCATGGCGTCTGAACACGGCTCTGCTGGCCGACCAATCCGAGACGGTCCGCGTCCGTCGCCGGGTTCAGAATCTTGGCCTGTTCTGTGTCCGGTTCACTCTGCCGATCGCCACAGTTTCTAATATATATATTTTTTTAATATGAAAAATGTTATTTTATTGTAAGAAAACTAGATATCTATTATGTCTATATGTCAAACTTGATGTTAAGAAGCATTCGAAGACGTAGCAAAAATAAGTGAAAACGTAGCAAAAATAAGTGATTTTATAAATATTTGATTTTTTTTAACAAATTTCGAAAGACAATGCTGGAATCATTTCTGATCATAGACCCACTTAGTTACTGGCTCCCAATTGTGTCCTCCTAACACTAGCGTGCTGCAAACAAGTAGACTGTCTGAAGACTCCGAACACTAGCAACTTGTATATTGCGAGAGAGGCAAAGATGAGGAGAAAGTAATGCTCGGGACAAATTGGTGTACCACCAGGACGTTTACCCATATTTAGGTTTTTGTTACTTTTCGATTCGTACTATCTTTCAACATTTTGTATTTTTGCAAGCTTCATATTTATTTTAAACCTCCCACAATTTTCGTAAGCTTCTTAAATTGTCTCTTTAATTAGTGATTAGTAAACTACCAAAAAATGAATATCATAAGAATGTTCATAGAACATTCCTAGCGTATTCTAATAAAAGTATAATATATAAAAGTGATGGAAAATCCTCCACGCATCAAAGAAAAGAAGAGACAAAATGGAGGTATGCATGGAGGAGGATCTCATGGCGAGGGGTGAGTGGTTTACCTTCTTCCGATGTCACGAAGGAGAAGACGAAACGAACCTCAAGAGGACAAAGAAGAGATCACGGGAGGACGTCTTCCTAGTGTTCCACACTTCAAGACCCAAGCCTAATGGTGATGGCTTCTTCGAGAGCAGTGCAGTAGAAGGAATTCGGGAGGGAAGAGGAAGATAGGGTCTGTGAGAGGAGAGAAGCGCAAGTAGCTTTTTTTTTCGTGTACCCCTCTCTCTCTCTCTATTTATTTCTCTCTCTTATATTCAAAATTCGAGAACAGGATTGGTTAGAGAGAGGAAGTTGTAGAGAGGAGGAGGGAGTTGTGGTGTGCGGTTCCAAACCGCATGACCCCCCTCTTTTTTTTTCTTCCTTTCTCTCTCTCTCTCTCTCTCAACCGCCTTATGCGGGAGAGAAACATAAGAGAGAGGGAAAGATGCCTAATGTGGGCATCTACATGGGGCCGAGTCCATGCGTCAACATCTCCCACTTGCCTACAGAGGGCAACAATTAATAATCAATCTCTCTCTTTAGCTACTCTAATACAACTGTCATATAGGAAATAGAGCGTGCGACTTCACGAATATAGTTTCATCATGTGAGTAGTGATTTATTAAGACCAAAATTAACGGAACAAAATACTCTAAAATTCTCGCGGTACCTCAAATAATTTTATATTCACCTGATTTAACACTCTAGATCTTTCGGATAAATAACTGGCAGTATTAAATTTCAAATGTCATGTGATCATAACTCTGTCTGCAACATAGCCAACTGAGTTTTCTGATATATGATTAACATAGCATGGTACAATATATAGATGTCTTCCTTAAGCTCTCATGTCAATTCAATTAATCTTAGCTGCTTTCCTAGATTTGTCCCGCTAGACTGTATGAACCTTAGTCCTAAGGATCACACTAAAATAGCGACGCCAAACTTCCTCTTCATGACATAGTTAGTAGGATCAACGATATGATTATGGAGCTCACACAATGATGAAGTACATATGTATTCATCATTCTCACTTATCGGTTGTATATATCACATACGGTATAAGACACACGCTATGGTGTTCTTTTGGGTCTGTCACTTTTAAATTTATCATTAACACAATACGGATCTTAGTCTAATCACTCCCACTGCGACTAACATGAGTCTCATGGCACAATTGCTCCTATTTAGTGACTTGTCTCAAGACTTACATCCGGCTTCTATAGACTATACATGATGGACTTATATATTCCTATATTCAATCTTTGAAGATCTCATCTTAGCTCTTATCCAAGACGACATTATTAAAAACACTTAAGTGTATCTTGCTCGCTCTCCTAGCGCCATAAATACAAAATGTATCATCTTGCTCGCTATCTCTGCGCCAAGACGAATTACTTGTTTGAGAGGGTCAATTCAAGTATGGTGACAATCATTGATGTATAAACAAACATTGCATCACAATACACTAAGAGAATGCATAATCATATTAATGTCAACAATGATTGTTCTTATATTACAATTTTTCATAAACTCATGGCTCTACTATGGGTCAAGAAAGCCTCTCTAGTGATCTGTTTATTTAGTGGGTCCGCTACCATACGATCGATAGAAATATGCCGAAGGGCCACTACATCTCTCGCTAGTAGATCTCGAATGAAGTGATATCAGATGTCAATATGTTTGGTCCTCTCATAATACTTGGATTTTTTGGCGTAGGCTAGGGTTGATGTACTATCAACATATAATAGAACACTCTCCTCCAAATGAGAAGTGAACCAACCGTCGCAAAAAATTTCTTAACCAAACTGCTTTTTGACACGCTATTGCATGTCACATATTCTGATTCCATAGTGGATAGAGCGATGCACATCTATTTCTTACTGTATCAAGAAATGGCCGCGCCACCTAACATGAACACCTACCCTGATGTGGACTTCCTTTCGTCTTTGTCGCTGGCCCAATCAGCATCACTATAACCTTTTAGTCTTAAATTACCTCCTTTGTAACACAAGGCAAGGTTCGCCGTTCCACGTAAATATCAGAATATCTTGTTGACCGTCTTCCAGTGAATGGGAACACAGTTACTCTAATAGCAGCTAATTAGACCTACAGCATAGCTAATGTCGGATCAATTATACAATATAACATACATCATACTTCCTATAGCTACTGCATATAGCACTTAACTCATTTGGTTCTTCTCTTCTTCAGTCTGTAGACATTGGCTCACACTTAAAATACAACTCTTATCAACTGGAGTATCAATTGGTTTAGAATGATTCATTTGATATCATTCTAAGATATTATTAATATAGGTTTCTTGAGATAGACTCAGAAACCTTCTAAAGCGATCTCTTACTATTTTCACTGTGAGCACATAGTTTGCGTTATTCATATCTTTAGTCTCAAAGACAGAAGATAGCTACTGCCTAGTAGCATTGATAGACTCCATGTCATTCCCAGCTAACAAGATGCTGTCAACATACAATGATAGGATTAGAATCTTCTCTTTCCTTCGTTTGACGTACACATAATTATCTTCCTCAATCGTCTTGAAATCGAATGAGGTGAGTTCCCTATGAAATCTTAGATACCACTATCTAGATGATTGTTTGAGGTTGTAGATGGAACGTCTTAGGCGGCAGACTTTGCACTCTTATTCCTTTACCTCAAAACCCTCTAGTTAGAGCTTGTAAATTTTCTCGTCCAGTTCTCCATTGAGAAATGTCGTCTTAACATCTATTTGTAAGAGTTCTAAATCTAAATGTGCGACAATAGCTAGGATTAGGTGAACATACGTGAATCTCACCACCAGAGAGAACGTCTCATCAAAATCTATACCCTCCTTCTGGGTATATCAATCGCCACTAGTCGTGCTTTGTACTTGTCAATTGATTCATCTACCTTGCACTTAATTTTGAAAACCCATTTGTTTCCAATACCCTTATGCCCAGATGGAAGATCAACTAACTTTCACATCTTATTCTTTTCTATAAAGTCCATTTCATCTTGATGGATATAGGTGTCCTCTAAGCCAATCATAAGGCACCTATTTTAATCTGGTTCACTAATAAATGACATTAAATTCATTATGTAGATTGGCATATTTATAATTGCGCATAATGAAGTCCATGAATATGTGCAATAGTCATCAGATTATGATGAGATCATAATAATGAGACTGATGACTTATAAACACATATTCTCAATTGTTCCTAGTCGTAGGATGTTTGAGAAGGACATCAAACATCTGGTTAAACTAGTATAGGTTATTCCAGCTCATATGATGAGGGTGACTGATCTCGTTAGTTACTAGTGTGGAGACACAATGGTAAACTTGTAGGTGCTCATTGGGGAATGAGTTCACTGAACTGATCCGACATGAATCGCCGAATGGTAATTTACCTAACTGTCAATCGACTTGATTCATCGTCACAGTAGCGTGGTTGATCCTTGGACTTGAGACACCAAAGACACCTTGTCAGTGGACTTCTGGACTTTGACCTTGACCTACGAATCCCTATTCACGAGATCTCTAATAGTCAAGGATCGGGTCCAGCGGAAGAGTTTCGAAGGTGATTGTGTGTTCAATAAAGGATCGTTCGCTCTCAGGTAACTGGAGAGAGAATGCTCTAGAATAGATCCGCAGGAGTCTCTGGCCAGAGCAGAAACAATATCAGAAAATAGGTTTTCGGCTATTGTAAAGCGGAGTCTGATTCAAGTGAGTTGACAATCTAGGGTTTGACAGTTGACCATATCCTAGGTTAACTCGAGAGCATTGTGCGAACGAAGGATTATAGCCACGCGGTAACTGTGGACGGACAGGTTCCATGAGTGGGTTGCAGAACCCCATTACCTTCCGGGATCATGCGGTGTTGCTTGGCACCCAATTTGATCGGAAGTCCGACCGAATTTACATGTGATGATGATTCGGTTAAGTAATTAGTTAATATCTAGATATTAATTAATTACAATAAGTCAATAACTAGTTATTGGACTTAACGGGCTGAAAACCGGACTGGTAAATGGGCCTAGAGGGTCACACGCAATAAGATTCTCAGTCGGTGGTACATAAGTGGGATTTATATTAACTCGGGGACTTTTGTGAAAAGTCGTGCCGACTTAATATATATATGCGCTGTTGAGAAACCCTAGGCTAAGCTCCAGGATTTCCCCATACTGGCCGTCATCCCTCCTTTTTCTCTCCTCCTCTGGGCGTCCCGTTCGAGGCGCCAGAACAGCTTTCGTCTCTGCCGCGTGTGATTCCTGAAAGTCGGAAATTCCCGTCGGCGGGATTTCAGCAATCGTTGCGGCGACAGATCTTCAGTGAGCGAGCTGAAACGGACGAGGGATCGAGGACGAACCGCCGTAGAAGATCGCGTGGATACCGCTGGAGGCCGGACGCTTGTGCGGCTCGCGGCATCGCCTCGACGGAACCGAGACGGAAGCAGATTCGAATCCGCGCACGGTAATCGGATTACTTCTCGTAGTTTTCGGTTTTAGTTTTTCGTTCCGAATCGGATCAGCGGGCATCGGGCGGGATTTATTTTGTTCGTCGTTTCCGCTGCGTTCTTCGCGTCCCGCCCAGATCCCAACAGTGGTATCAGAGCCAGGTTCCGCTCTGATCCGCTCTGAAACGATAAAATTATTATTCTAAAATTATTTACATGCTCAGATTATGTTTCTCTCATAGAAATTACTTATGTGATGAGTACACAATAATCGGATTATTTTTCTGTGGAGAAAAATAATATTTTTGAAGGTTTCATCGCGTTCTTCATGGAGATGAAGAATCGGATTTGTGGGCTTCAAAAAGGGATTAATGGTGGTTGGACCATCTCTGAAGGTTTGCTGGTATGACCAGCTACCCCTCACCATCCCCGGAAAATTTGCATGGCGGCCGATGGAGCTTTTCTTCCCATAATTTTCAAGAGTTGAAAAAGGATTGAAGAAAGGCTAAGATCTGCGAAACTACACAAATCTCCATCTTTGGAGGTTCACTGGCGGCGAAGGAGTCGCCGGCCGGCCATGACCGGCGGTGGAAATGAAAGGGGTAACTCCCCTCTGCAATTTTCGGCCACCATCGCTGCCGGCGGCGGTGGCAGCGGCGGCGGCGGCGACAGCGGCGCCGCCTAAAACTGGCTGCAAAAGGGGGTAAAAAAAACCCTAAAACGGGCCGATCGAGTTGCAGGAAAGGGGCCTGGACCGGCCGGTCCCGCGCCAGGCACTTGGCCGGGCGGGAGTCGGCCCGACCGGCCTAGGCGCCCGACCTGGCTGAGCCAGGTCGCGCCTGGGGCCCGGCCTGGCTCGGCCAGGTGCGGCCCTGGCTGCACCAGCTGGGCCCGAGCCCACTTGCTCAGGCCCATTAAGCCTATTTTGGCCCAATTAACCCCAAAAACCGCTTATTTAATTAAAAACCCCATCCTATTTAACTTGAAATTGAAATTAATAATGTTTAAAATTGTTTTAAACATTAAATTAATTATTTTGAGTTAAAAGAGGATTATAATTAAGATATGATCTTAATTATGAATTATTATATTAATCAAATATTTTGTGGGGTTTATTAAGATATGATCTTAATAGTTAATTGTTTTTAACTAAATAAGATAGGATCTTATTATTATTTGATTTTAATTAATTAATTAAATGAGTTATAATTAAGATATGATCTTAATTATAAATAACTTTTAATTAGTTGATTAAAGGGGTTTATATTTAAGATATGATCTTAAATATAATTGACAAATGTTGTTATTTATTTAAAATGAGATCTTAATTAATTATTAACAATTGTTATTATTAATTATTAAGATAATGTTATTAATCTTAATTAACAAGTGTTGTTAATTTATATTTAAAATTTGATCTTAAAATTATATTAACAAGAGTTGTTATTTGATTATTAAGTAGTGACTTAAACTTTAATTATCAAATGTTGTTAATTAATCTTGGTCAAGTGATTAGATTGTTTTAATTTCTTAGCAATTATTGTTATGAAATTAAGTATTTGATTAAGGAACACTTAATAAAAGTTATTAAGTATTTTATTAACTTTTAATAATAGTTATTAAAGAGTTAATTGTTTCTTAAGAATTAACCTTAATAAAAGTTATTGAGGATTAATTAAAGCTTACTAATAGTTATTAAGCTAATTAATATTCTCAAGACTTCCTTAATTAAAATTTGAAGATATAATATACTTAATAATATAATCTTTTAATAAATGTTATTAAGAGATTATTTAAGTCTAATTGTTAGACTATTTTAATTAGAAATGTTCTAATTATTATTTCTTAATAATTGTTATTGAGAAATATGATTTAATTAAGGGGTTTTAGCAAGGAGTTGTTAAGGGGTTAATAATTTGAGTTGGAAATTCTTTTATAAATTTTATTTAGGAATTTTTAATTCTTTCTAAATGTTAGATTGTTTCGCATTAATAATTGTTATTAATGTGATTTAAAATTAATCTAAGTGTTAGATTAATTAATTTAGAAATATTCTAAATTATGCATAGAATATTTTAGAATTTTAATTTTAACTTTGTGTGCGCATGTTGATATGTTTAATGCTTTAAATTAGATTTATTGCATGTTAGAAAATAAGATTTTCGAAAATTTAAATTATCCAATTTTGATTGGTACCCAGGTTTTAAGAAAGCCAAAATTATTATAATTTCAAAATTTTAGCCTTCATGTGATGTGCTTTATCATGTGTGGATGGTTAAAATTTGTGGTGGTCATGGGCATGCACTTAGTTAAATTTCATATCATGTGATGGTGTGTGATTTTGTGGATTGTTATGGGATGTGATGTACATTAATTAAGTGTTAATTAATGAGGCCTGCGTGCCTCCCTCTCTTTTTCATTCCATTGTAATTCTATCTCCTTCCATTATTGTACTCGGCCATAAGGCTCTCTCTTGCAATTAATCTATATTTGAAAATGTTTCAAATTATGTTTAATATTTGTAATTGATCGCGCCGGCCGAGGAGAGGCGAAGATGATCCACAAATGTAACCAGGAAGGCGACGGGAGATGAGATCACCAGTGGCTATGTGTTTGCATGTTTAGATTATATAAATGTTTTATAGTTTTGATGATTAATTATTTGGCTCCAGTTAATCATCGTGCTGTCCATGACCACATAATGAACATGTATGGATGATGCTTGCTTTTTAGTTATTGATTATGAATCAATTGCTAATATCTAGGTATAGTTAAATATATTCGATATATTTATAAACTATCACCTAGGATGAGACCAACTTAATATAAACAAAACCTTCAACATAAAGTCTAAGCCGGAGCGCGAGTCATTGTGAATGTACCGCGTGGCTCTCCATCAATATAGTTCTTAGAACTTGATTCAGTGATGATAGTTTCTACGTGTTTACCCGAAATTTGCCACCATATGATGAAAGGACTATTAATTATGACATCTTGATGCCTTGAGATTGGAATAGAGGAACGTTGTAGCTATCCTCGCGTTTACCCGGGAGCTGCATTCTTACTCTACTCTGTTATGTATTGATGGTAAAGCTTAAACCAGGTATAATGGTCTACTGTGTTTATCCGGGACCATTAAAGACCTGGGAACCGAAATAAGATCGGATATTGCAAGGAGTTGCAACTACCATGTGTAGACACGCTAATTTGGACATCATTTTGAGTAAATTTCATATCATACAATAATGCCTCGAAATGGTCTGATAATTAATCATTAATTAATTTTTATTAATCTTTTTAAGTGTCGGGTTTAACAGATGTGTTTAAGTTAATCAATTAGATTGATTTTAGCTCAAATTTGAGTTAAAATATGAAGAATTCTAAAAGACGTCGACCCAAGTGGACGCCATTTAGACTTTATTCTTATTTTAACGTTTAAATTTGAATTTTAATTAATTAATTAATTAACTAAAAGGCGTCGGTTAATGTAGACGCGTTTTAAGTTTCCTAAGTGGTTTTAACTTCCCCTCCGGATGTTTATCCTTTTCTTAATTAGTCTAAAAGACGTCTACACATGTGGACGCGTTTTACCTAATAAAGATAAAGATAAGTTTTCCCGGATATTTATCCTTATCTTAATTAATCTGAAAGGCGTCATCCAAGGTGGACGCGTTTTAGATAATTACAGATAAAGATGAATTAATCAGTATTTATCTGTCGGTTAAGATAGATAAATTCGGGATTTTTCTATGTTAATCTCGAACGCAAGAAATACCTATAAATACATCGCATGTTAAAAAAAAAAAAAAAGAAAGAAGAGAGTTGAAATCCATTAAAGCCATAGCGTTATAGCGAGTTGAAGATTGAAGCAACAACGCCGGAACGCCGGAGCGCTGCCATTTCCAGAAGTCGGCGTCCCTTTCAAGATCTTAATCCTTTCAAAGCTTCAACCGATTGGGCATAAGTTTTTCAATTCTACATGCATTTTCATCTTCATTAATTC
Source organism: Zantedeschia hybrid cultivar (assembly GCA_030544215.1). Classification (NCBI taxonomy): domain Eukaryota; kingdom Viridiplantae; phylum Streptophyta; class Magnoliopsida; order Alismatales; family Araceae; genus Zantedeschia; species Zantedeschia hybrid cultivar. The sequence continues at coordinate 19,453,145 of JARZZO010000010.1, read as the reverse complement.
CATTCTTCATTCACTTCAAGCAAACACACACCACAGCACAATCTTTCAAAAACCTACTTGATTTAAGGGGTTTCAAAGCCACTAAACAAGTGAGTTTGCTGTTTTAAATATGCTTATAATCATGATTAGTTCAGATATTGCTTCTACTTAAATTCTCATCATCATTCTTCTTTATTCTGTTTCTGTTTCTGATGCACTCAACAACAACGAGAGATTCAAAAGGGGGAAATCAAGCACAAAGCCAGAAGGACTTCTGGACGATCCTCAACCTCAAACTCAATAGCAAGAACAAAAAGCAAAGAAAGGGCTCTCTTTCTTCAGCCGGCTGAGGAAGGGGAACCAAGGACTCAATCTTCCGCGTTTGAAAGGTAGGCGATCATATCTCTTTTGAAACTTTTAAGTTAAAAGTTTCTGGCGATCACTGCACTTTAGTTGCTATTTTTAATAGGTTAGTTTACACTAAACAACATAGATTTTTCATGTTAATCACACGGTCATTCTAAGCACCTACAGCTTTTTTGGCGATCACGGTGGGACTTGGTCTCGCCATCTTTTAAGTTTTTTGTTCTTGCTATTATCAACCGGGCACCCACGGTGCACCACTTGTGTCTTTCGACACGTCCTCACCAATTGGTGAGTGTTTTTAGTTTAATCAATTTCCCTCGTGCACCACGTGCACACCCCAGTGGCAAGATCTTGCCCTCCCCTTGATTAATTCAAAAAGCTGTTTTTGTGATAAAAATGATGTGTGATTGATTGTTTTTCTAGTTGTTTAGTCAGTGAATCATCCTGTTTAAAATCTGGAACTAAAAATTTTGCATGAGTCGATTGTTTACTGCTTTTTATCTTGTTTGAGGAGGATTCAACCCAGAAAATCCTCCTGGAAAACTGTTTCTGCGAATTGAAAAGCGTCCAGGATCGCTGACGCGTTTCAAACCGCGTCAACTCCCCTAGACGCCTTTCAGGCTTCACAGTTTCTCTGCTGTCTGCATCTGCTTCTGCGAAAAATTAAGTTCTGTTTTGAATAGCGTCGACTACCATCGACGCGATTCAGACAGTTTCTTAATTTTTTTTAGTTTCCAGATTTCTGTGTTTTGAGTGCTAGCTACCCATTACTTATTAAGCATTAGAGGCCATCCAGGCCGTAGGACATACGCATTGAGGCTAATACCCTCCTCTTCTTAGGAACACATTACTTGACGTCAGCAACTCTCTCTGATTGGGTTGGTCCCTTGATCAGACTAGAGAAGTTGACGTTGAGACCTCCATAAGTCCCCAAAATCAAGGTATTCCTCCTTGATCATCGGGCTGGTTGTACCAATTGAAGTCCTGGTTAGATTCTGAAAACGTTGTGGGAGAAAGCCTTAGAGAATAACGGTGGAAATTGAACTGAAACTAGGATCCTTTCCTTGAGAGAATTTGAGGTTTAATTGAATCCAAATAACTCAAAAAGGGAATCTTAAAATCACGTTAAGCATCCACTTGTTTGATTAATCTCTGTGCAACTTGTTTGTCAAATCTTTGAAGAAAAAGAATCTAACATCATGTTGCTACGATCAGGTAGGGACTTGAGTGTGGCTCCAGACGCCATGGTTAATTACGAGGGAGATGCTAATGCCCCTCGGGATTCTGAATACAACTATGAGAGTGGGAGAGATGCTGATGCCTCCCGTAGTTCTATCCCCATTCCATATCGTCTAGATGGGAATGTTCGGACACCTCTTTTGCATCCACGTGATCAATATCTTGATCCTCCTCCGCATGAATATGCGATTCCTAATCCCGATCTGGAGGGGGACATGAATCAGAATGATCCCTCATCCTCTGATCCTACGGATCTCATCAATGCTCTGGGAGTTCTTGCCTCCCGTCTGGACCCTCAGCAGTTTGAGGCGATCCAATCTATTTTGAAGGGGAAGGCACCCATGCAGCCTGCCGAGCCGAACCCTGTGGCTCCCCCTGCTGTTCCTCAGCAACCTTCTTTTCCTCCTCCTTATGTCCATCAGGTCGTGGAGGGCCTTCATATTACTTCTCGGCCAGCTGGGCCGCAGCTTTCATCATCTAGGCAACCGGCTAGACCACAAACGCCTGCTTATCAAAATGCCCTCGGGCATGGCGGAAGCTCTACCGGACCTCCCCTCTATTGTCCACCCTGTCCAACGTACTCTAGGCAGCAGGCCTACCAAGTACCTCCTCCTCCTCCTCCTCCCCAGGCAGATCTGACCACACAAACGCTGCTGGCCAAAATGGAGCGTATGGATGAGCAATTTAATAACCTCCATAAAATGATGGGGGTCAAAGCTGTGCCAGAAATCAGTCTACCAAGCCTGCCAGTATTCCATCTGCCACCCTCTGAAATGCCAGTGTACCGAAAGTACAACGGTACTGGTAACCCCTTCACACATCTGAAGGAGTTTATGTATGAATCCTCTTTCTGGCAGAATGATAAGAGGTCGTTGGCCTTCTTGTTCAGGAGATCTCTAGAGGGACCAGCCCTCGAGTGGTTCTTTTCCCTGGAACCCTCAGAAGTAGAGGATTACGGTATCGTTTCACGCAAATTTATTCAACGATACCAGGACAGAGTTGCACCCTCCTTGTCTATCACGGACCTCATTGCAGAAAAGATGAAACCTGATGAAGAGTTTGTCAGTTTTGCTGACAGGTGGCGGGGTCTGGATGAAAAGGTGAAGGATCACTTGTCCGAGTCCGAACAAGTGAAGATGTTAATTTCCAATGCCACGCCCCAGTTCAAGCTCGTCCTCTCCTTGAACAATTTGACTAACATGGCAGAGCTCTATGAAAGAGCACGGTACTGCCAGAATGCTTTCAAGGACGCTACATTCTCTAGCGTCTTTGATCCTCATAGACCTAGCAGGCCTCCGCCTCGGAAGCCTGCAGTGCCGAACTCTTCCAGCACAGGTCCGACTACTGAGGGCACGCTCTCTCATGAGCAAGTGAGTACCATGAACAATAACTCGCCCCAGTTCGTGAGGAGTCAGTAGCAGTACCAGAGGCCACAGCAGCAAGGGTACAGACAGCAGCAGAACCCCCAGTACCAACAACAGTATCAACGGCCCCAACAGCCAAATCAGAATCAGAACCAGCAACAGCTACAGCAACAGCCGCAACGGCAACAGCAGTACCAGCAACCCCAGCAACAGCAGTATCAGCAGCAGCAACAGCCACAGTACCAGCCACGCGCACCGCCGGCGTACCACAATGTCCCTCCTCCTGGTGACTACAACCCGCAGAGGAGACCTCCAGGCCCTAAAAGGGCAGAATATCCGGCACTCCCAGAATCCTTGGCCGATATCTTCAGTGCTTTAATGGCGGCTAATGCCTTAGTTTTGCCAAGGGAAAAGGCCGTCTGGCCTCAAAATGCCGATACGTCCAGGTATTGCTACTTCCATAGGCAACCTGGGCACACCATCGACACCTGCTTCCAATTCAGAGATTATATTCATGATCTCAATGAGCAGGGCGGCATAGACTGGGAGGAAATGAAGAAATATATATCAGCCCTGAAGGCGAGAAGACCGCAACAGCAGCAACAACAGCAGCAAGTAAGACCACCGGCACAAGCAGCAGCACCACCCAACATGGGCATAGTGCAAAATCCACTCCCGGAGCACCAGAACCAGAACCAGGTTGCTCCCATTCTAACGAACAGCCAGTCTGAGGCTGGTCGTGGGCAACAATGGAGGATAGAGGACTCTTCCTCTCTCTATTCAACGGGTCACATTTAGAATACCGCAGAGCGACTACCACGCCGCACCATCCACATACCCAGACCACAACCCGTTACCATCACCCCTCTACCCACGCCCACATATCACTCGCCCTCACCCAATAACCCACTACCACTACCCACCTTCCTTAAGCCTATTACACCACGCACTCCTACGCCTCCATCATATACCCCCCCGCAAACCAATAACGCGCCCCTTTTACCATCTAGGCCATTACTACGCGTACCATTTCCTACTTCACCCGCTACCACCTACCCAGATATGCCCCAACCATCCAGACCGCTATTACGCGTACCATTCCCCACTTCGCCAACCACTTACCCATCTACCATCCAACCATCTAGGCCTTTAATCCGCACCGCGCCATCACCACCTAACCCAACGCCACCACCTACGCATCAACCCTCCGCACCACTTACGCCACCTGATTCTGCGGTACTCAAGGTGTCACCCGGATCCTCCACGGTCGAGGAACATGCGCTCCGGAGTGGAAGGATTTTCAACAAGGTCTTTCCTCAGTCCACAGTCAGAGACGGCCCATCACAGCCGACTGAGGAAGCCCATAATGAAGAGAGTGCACCAGGCACTCAATATGACTTGTTGAAACATCTGGACAGAACACCGGCACGGATCACTGTACTTGAATTGATTAAAAGGCCCAAGATTCACCAAGAAGCCTTAATGGAATACCTACAGAAGGTGATGGTCAACGAAGACGTGCCGGTAGAGAAAATTGCAGCACTACTAGTTCCTCAGGGGGATCAGCCCTCAATTACATTTCATACATCGGAACTAGCACCGCCAGCCGCCAGAAGCATGGCTCTGAGCATCACGGTCAATATCTGCAAAAAGGCCGTGGATGCATGCCTGGTTGATACAGGGGCTTCAATTAATGTTTTACCTCCGAAGACCCTGGAACTGTGCGGTGTGCCCAAGGAGAAATGGCTGCCTAGCCCCATCTCAGTTACGGCATATGACAATTCTACCCGTTCCCCTCTGGGAATGGTTTATTTAAAGGTGGAGCTAGGTCCAGTAAGTCATGCAGAGGTCGAATTTCATATTCTAGAAATTGACCCTTCCATAAATGCCATTCTGGGACGTCCTTATATTAAAACTCTTGAGGCGATTCCTTCTACGAATCACCAATGCCTCAAATTCCCTTATAAAGGACGAATTATTAAAGTGACGAGCATGCCGATCCTTGCTGCTGCTCATACCCTAAATATTAAATCTGCTGTTTTACCTGGCCGACAACCTTTTCTGTCGGTATTACAGGTCTACCGTCCAGTGGCTGATCCTTTGAAAGCCGCTACCATTTCTCCATACCCATTAAATGCTATCAAAAGGGGGAAGTGCATGAGTACCCCAGGATGGAGGATTATGATGAAGAACGGCTACGAGCCTGGGAAAGGTCTGGGCACACAGTTGCAAGGCAGGACCACTCCTGTTAAAGATCATCGGGCAGTACCTGGAAGCGGTCTGGGCTATAGGCCGAGGAAACTGAAGCAAGACAGGGTTCAGCAAGAAGATGGTCAAGAAATCTTGGAAACAATGTCTACACCACTGAAAGAAGGCCGAGATCCCTTAACATGGACTCTATATACACACTTTGTGAAAGGGCCCATACTTAGTCACGACAACACGGTGGTCATTACTTCATGTTTTGACTTCCATGACATATATGGGAGGGACTTGGCCAGACATTGTTCCGAACTACTTACGTACCCATCCTTGGAGGCTTTGCGGCCTGCAAAAAGGAGAAAATTCTATGACCCCGAATGCGAATGGTACAGATGGTTCGACCTGAGGGACCTATACATAGCTCTGAACAGACTATTCCTGGATCCTGCAGAACCCAAGTGGCCACCGCAGATCGACGAGCTAATTGAAAGCCCTGGCGCAATCTTTGATAAGCGGATACTGCTGTCCGAACAAACTGATGAAGGGGAGCCAGATGACCCCTATGAAGCTGGTTATACAACAGATCTGCTCTGGAGGGGGACATATCCTTCACATGTCCTAATGCTCCATACTCTATTTCGCACACTGCTCTTGACCCCGACTTGGTCGCGGGTCATAATTGAAGACATTCCACGGGCTCCGCCCATTATGATTACTCTGTCCCCTCGGGACTTTATTCCACAACCTTCTCTCGACCTAGAGAGGATGTATGATCTGATCTGGGACATATTGCTATATGATCCCCCTAATCCTCTGGCCTTGGTGCCGCTTCCTCCGTCCGATTCCCCTTCCATTTGTATTCACTCCTGCTTCATGTATAATTCCTCCGATATCCAAAAAAAAACGCCAATTTTACAACAAATTCTTTCCAAATCATTATCGAGGAAACATCTTACTTGTCCGATTACACCCCATCGCGCGGGTCCGTCGGTCAAGATTCTCTCTTAGATCTACTCTGTCCCTCCCCGCGGGAGGATTCCCCTATATTTCCACTTGTATCCCAGGATTTTCATCCTGCTTCGTCTTCATTAGGTTATGATAGGCAGTTTAGTGAAGTTAGGAAGTCTAGTTTTAGGCAGGTTAGGCAGGTTAGGAAGTCTAGGAAGCCTAAGGGTAGGCAAATTCCAGAAAGATACCTCCAGGATTTGGCTGATAAATGTTCCTTTTGCTCTTTAATCCCTCAGCTTTTAGAAGATCCAATTCAGATGCCAGAAGATTGTACAGATGATGAGTCAGTCAATGATGGATACGGGGTATATGAGTTAGTGCATGAAAAGGACCCCATTGTTGAAGATGAGGAAGATGATGAGGACGCGGCTGAGGCGTATGCCAGTGGAGTTAAGAGATTTGATGAACCCTCAGCTGCCGTAGAAGAGCCCACCAAAGAAATAAACTTAGGGACTGAAGACGAACCTAAGGTTGTCCTCGTCAGTAAAAATCTTTCTACAGAGGATGAGAAGGCAATGGTACAAGTGCTTAAGGATTATAAGGACACTTTCGCCTGGAGTTACGAAGATATGCCAGGGTTAGACTCATCTTTAGTTGAACACAGGTTAACATTAAAGGATGGAGCTAGTCCGGTCAAGCATAAATTAAGGCGATTCCACCCACAAATGGCTTTAAAGATGAAGGAAGAGGTCGATAAATTGCACAAAGCCAAATTCATTAGAGTTGTCCTTTATCCACAATGGGTGGCCAACATAGTCCCGGTTATGAAAAAGGACGGGAAGGTCAGAATTTGCATTGACTTCCGCGATCTGGACCGGGCGTGTCCTAAAGACGATTTTCCATTGCCTCATGTTGATGTACTCATCGATAACACTGCTGGCTATGAAACGTTATCGTTTATGGATGGATTTTCAGGATACAACCAGATTAAGCTGGCAGAAGAGGATCAAGCGAAGACTTCATTCACTACACCTTGGGGAACATATTGTTATGTTGTCATGCCATTTGGATTGAAGAACGCTGGAGCCACTTATCAAAGGGCTATGATGGCAATATTTCATGACATGATGCATATAGATTTGGAAGTGTATGTGGATGACTTATTGGTTAAGTCTAAAACGAAGGCTGAGCACGCCAAAGTTTTGGCAAGGGTATTAGAGAGATCGAGAGAATATCAGTTGAAGATGAACCCCAAGAAATGTGTATTCGGGGTATCTTCAGGAAAATTGCTTGGATTCATTGTCAGCAAACGGGGAATTGAGATCGATCCCAATAAGGCGAAGGCTATCAGAGAAATGCCACCTCCCAAAAACTTGAAAGAGTTAAGAGGATTAATCGGGAGGTTACAATTTATTCGCCGTTTTGTCTCCCAGCACTCACAAAGGTGTAAGCCGTTTTACGAGCTTACCAAGCCAGGAGTCAAATTCAATTGGGACGATAAGTGTCAGGAGGCATTTGATGGATTAAAGGACTATTTGGCAAGTCCTCCTGTTTTGAGACCACCATCTCCAGGAAAACCATTGATACTTTATATTTCAGTCCTGGATGATGCAGTGGGGGCTGTCCTAGCACAAGAAGATGAAGAAGGAAAAGAGAGGGCAGCCTACTATCTCTCTAAACTTCTCAACCCCGCTGAACAGAGATACACGGCGATGGAGAAAACATGTGCAGCATTAGTTTGGGTTGTGCAGAAATTGAAGCATTATTTTCTGGCCCATGAAGTCCATCTCATCGCTAGGATGAATCCGATCAAGTTCCTTCTGGAGAAATCTGTTCTTACTGATAGGTTAGCGCGATGGCAAAGCTTTCTATCTCAATTCGATATTATTTATATTCAGCAGAAAGCGATCAAGGGCTATGCCATAGCGGAACATCTCGCTCATCATCACCTTCCTCGATTTGATCCAGTGCGATCAGAGTTTCCGGATGAGGAACTGATGTCCGTAAATCAAATCAGAGATGATATGTGGACTCTGCATTTTGACGGAGCTCTGAATTCTCATAGAAAGGGGATCGGTATCGTTCTGTTATCACCTGAAGGTGTCACCATTCCACAAGCCTTTCAGCTTGACTTTCCAGTCACCAACAACATAGCTGAATACGAGGCACTTCTTGCTGGTCTCGAGGCTGCTCATTTCCATGGTGCCACCAAACTCAGGATTGTAGGTGATAGCCAATTAATTCTTCGCCAAGTGCTGACCAAGTATCGAACTCTTGATCCCAAGCTCAAGCCATATCAAGAACTTATTTCTGCTTATTCAAAGCTTTTCACAAAATTGATCTTTGTCCATGTCCCTAGAAATCAAAACATCCTAACTGACGCTCTAGCTTCACTTGCATCTTCTCTTGATTTTCCTATCAGCAGGCAATCTGAATCAATCATAGTTCATAGGCGTCTTTCACCTGCCATGAAAGATCCTTCATTTCTTAGAACTAAGGAGAAGTTGCTGAAGAAATTCAAAGATGGAAGTATTGTGGAGAAAAGAGAAATCATGTTGATGGAGCTGTTAGAAGAGATGGATGATGAACAGAAGCTATGGTATTATGAAATTGCAAAATATTGTGAAGATCAATCGTATCCTGAAGAAGCTACAACTGAGGAAAAAAGAGCTATCAGGAGAGTTGCTCAACGATACACCCTAGTTGGGGGAGCACTGTACAAAAGAGGTTTTAATGGAGTTCTTCTGAGATGTTTAGACGAAGATGAGCTTTGGAAGGTTATGGAAGGAGCTTATAGTGGAGTTTGTGGTGGCCATGTCAATGGACAGATGCTAGCAAAGAAGATCCTTAGACAAGGATTTTATTGGCCAACCATGGAAGAAGATTGTGTAGGATATGTCCGTAGGTGTGCTAAGTGTCAACTTCACGCCGACAAAATTCATTCTCCTGCATCTTCACTCCATCCTGTTTCCTCCCCATGGCCTTTCTCCATGTGGGCTTTCGACATTATTGGACCTCTTGGTAACCCAGATTCCGGCATCAAGCAAAAATCTTTCATTCTCACGGCAACGGAATACTTCACCAAGTGGGCAGAAGCTGAAGCATACGTGGAGATCAAAGCATCAACCGTCTGCAAATTCATCATGAAGAACATCATCACAAGATTCGGAATTCCAAGCACCATCGTCACCGACAACGGACCGCAGTTCGTGTCACAAGAATTGAAGGATCTCTGCAACAGGTATAAAATTGCATTGCATCATTCATCTCCTTATTATCCGCAAGGCAATGGCCAAGCAGAGGCAACTAATAAGACTTTGATAAAGATCATCAAAAAGACGTGTAAATCTAACAAATTTGCAGATTGGCCAGAAAAATTGGTTGAGGCTCTATGGGCCTACCGAACTTCAATCCGCACGCCTACTGGACAAACTCCTTATTCCTTAACATTTGGAATGGAGGCGGTAGTTCCATATGAGATCCTTATACCGTCATTAAGAGTACAATTGAACAAGGAATTCTCCATTGATAAACATCGTTCAGCACTTCTTGCTCAATTGGAACTTTTAGACGAGAAAAGATGGTCAGCTGCTAATCATGCAAAAGCTTATCAAAACAGATTAGCACGTTTTTATCAAAAGAAAGTCATTGAACGAAAGTTCAAAGTCGGTGAAATGGTCGTTAAAATTTTTTTTGTAAAACCTGGTGGTCCGCGTTCTAAGCTCCAACCCAACTGGGAAGGACCTTATGTTGTATCACATGCTTTTCCTGGTAATGCTTATCGTCTGGTTAATGCAGAAGGAGAAGAGCTAAATCATCCCTGGAATGGTTTACACCTTAAGAAATACTACCCTTAGGTTAAAGAGTCGATCAGTATGGCACAAAGACCAGAGGAATCAGGAAATTTATAAACTCAAATTTCTTTGTTAGTCTGAATGATTAACTTCAAATTCATTACTGCACACACTGACACGTTTGATTCGTGAGTAACAAGAGATGCCAAGTCCTGAAGAATATCAAAAGCTTGACCAAAAGTATAAAGTACAAATCATTCGTTTTAAAGTAAAAATTCTATTTTACACTCGGCCCATGATGTCGGAACGAGGCTTAGAATAGACTACCAAGAACACCCGCCATCTTAGTAGGAGGCCGTCATAAAAAAAGAGGGGGAGATCCGTCCCGAAGAAGAAAAAAGAAAAGAAAAAGCAAAAAGGCAAAAGCCAAATGTCAAATCAAAAGGCCAATACACTACAAACGTCACATCAAGGCCATGAAATGAAACAAAAGGGAACGCAAGGTCGATAAATACCCCGGAAAGAGAATGACCGAACCCCAACAGATATTAGGGTTGGAAAGGAACATCTTTTTAGGTCTCCGGAACCTTCTCATGGGCTTTCTAAATCTATTCTTCCTTTCTTTCTAAAGAGGTGTACTTCAAGCTTAAAGAATGGCTTAGATTGACTAAGGGTCAAATCATCAAATGGGATCACGAATGGAAACACAAGTTCAAGCACGATGGGTTTTAAGTTAAGTTGTTAAAGAACAACTTGGAAATTAAGTTAATAAATGAATATGATCTTTTGATCTAAGTACTATACTGGTCTTTTAGTCAAAAATTCAAAAAAAAAATGTATATGTCAAAATTCAAAAAAAATGTATATGTCAAAAATTCAAAAAAATTGCATATGTCAAAATTCAAAAAAATTGCATAGTCAAAAATTCAAAAAAAGTACATATTTCAAAAATTCAAAAAAAATGTACATTTTTCAAAATCTAAAAAAAATATACATATTTCAAAATCCAAACAAAATGAATATTTCAAAACCACAAAAATATTTCAATTAGCATTTGCTTGTTGCATTTAATATGTTTCATTCCTTTTATTTTCAGTGAGCATCTGTCTGCTTGCATGTTGCATTTTGCTTAAGTCTGATTATTCTTATTACCTTTGTTAATAAAGGCTATGCCCCTTGACTATTTATTCAAGGAAAAGATTGATTGACCATTTGTTTGGTCAGGCAAGGGGCTAAGCCTAAATAGATACTTAACCTGTTTGTTAAGTGTCGTACAGGATGCAAGATAAGCACAGGAACACGAGATTGGAGCCCAAAAGTTTCATGTATATATCAAAAGTGTTTTATATATGATATGTGAAAGGAAAAGAAGTACATAAGCCCTCAAGGCTGGCTCTCCCCTCCGCCCTCATCTAACTGGCTCTGGGCCTCGTCAGGTGCGTCTGGTGCTGGTCCTCGACTAGGAGGTGGAGGTGGCCCCATCGTGCTCGGCCCCGCCTGGCCGGAAGACACGGCAGCGCTGGCGGTGAAAGCGCTCGTCAAACCGCGCTCCTGCGCACGCTGTCGAGCGCGCCTGTACCTCTCCTCCACACTCCGGCGCTCATGCTCTGCGATGCCAAGCTGGACCCGAAGAGCGGATATCTCAGCATCCATCCTTTGCCGCTCCTGCCTCTCCCGCTCTCGCTCCTCGTTGATGACCTCCAGGCGGGTCTGGAGGCGCGCAAGATCTCCAACCGAAAGTCGGGCCACCTGCTCCTCTAAAGCCCGAATTCGCTCTGCATCAGCCTCGGCACGAGTCGCTGTAGCATAGGCATCCGCTTCAGCCCTCTGAAGGGCTTCTTGGAGCTCAGCTACCTGCAGAAGAAGATTTTGTTAGTTCAAGACAATCAAATAAATCAAGTCAAATTCAAAAATCAAAGCTTACCCGAGCAGCACGGTCCTCCTCCGCAAGAGAAGCCCGGTGGATGGCAGAGGCGAGCTGACTCTGGAGGTCAGCCAAGACAGCATCATGCGCGGCGAAGGATGATGAAGATGAAGCTCCATAGGTAGGGGGAGCCGCCTGGGTGTAGACGGCTCGCTGCACCAAAAGAACACTGTCAGTGGTTAATCGCCAAAACAAACAATTAATTAAAACATGCATTCATATTCATTCATACATACCAGATCGAAGAGCTCTTTCTGGACTTGTTCGAGCTGGGCCTCAGCATCATGTAGTCGGGCCCGGAGGTCGATGATGACCGCATCACGAGCATCCTGCAAATCACATATACATACATTCATTCACCAACATAAATCAAGATAATAATAAAATTAAAGACGCATGAATGCATACTTACATCGAGTGGTCGGAGGAGCCGCAGCTGGTCGGCATAATGAACCCGGTACTGCTGGAGGTAGCCCTCGCTACTCTCCGCACGGGACTCCACTCTGATGCCCCGACGGTGCCAGTCCTCGTACTGCTCCGGGAACTTGGCACGCCAGTCGGTGAGGGATTGCTTGCCCCTCATGCTCCTCCCCACACCCTCCGGGACCTCTTCATCTATCCATTCCTGATGGAGACCCAACGTCCTCATCACGAGCCGGAGGTCCGGGAGGGGCTCGATCTCGTTGAGGCAGTGCACCCACATCTGCCTCCCAAATCGCCTCCTGCCAGCCGTCACCCACGGCTGACCTTCCTCGTTCATGCCCAGATACGGGCGCCAGATCACCTGCATATAGGTTAGATGCATTCATAAATAAATTGCACTTAAGGAATAAAGAATTGCATTTAATGAAAAAATTGAACAAGTTAAAAACTTACCAATAACTCTGGATAATCTAGAAACTGACGGCGGAGGGCCGTCAGCTGGTGGTGCTGCGGAGCTGTGTCCACAATTGGCTGCCAACGGCAGGCCAAGGGGACGGTGTCCGGACGAACAATCCGCGCTCTGCCGAGCGGGAAATAATGGTAGCTCCACACCTGCATTCATGAACATATAGGTTAGAAAAAGCATCATATCATATTACACATTGCATATAACAAATAATTAAACAAGTTAATACCTGAAGGAACGGTGAGAAGCCACTGATAGTAGTCTCGCGGTCCGGCGTGACCGCGGATAGGTCTGCGAACAGGTGGGCCAGAAGGGCCGCACCCCAAGCGTACTCCCCTAAGCTATCTAGGTCATCTAATAAATAAAGAAACCTACAGTGGATATGGTCGCCCTTCGTACCGAAGAGCAACCGACCGAAAAAGAAAACTAAAAAGACCCTCAGCTGTCTGTCTACCTCCTCTACCTGACTCGGGTCACTACAATAGGCAGAAGAAGATGACTCGGCTAGTCTATCTCTGAACTCTACCCGGGTCTCATCAGACCGACGCCGGGGCTCATCTAATCCTAAGGCAGCCTCTACTTCTGTAACGACCCGCCATCCTATGACCGGAGACCCGGTCACTAAATGGATGTCGGCCCATTATCTGTAGGTTCATACCAGGATCTTATTCGCACATCTGGAGGAGTAAGCGTTAAACAAGATTAAATATAACATTCATACGGACTACAAGGGGTACAGTGCGCAGGAAGTAAAGTAACAATGTCCGTACACAGTCCAACAATAATTACATGTCCAACAATTTAATTAAGTACAGGCAGAAATAAAGTACAACAACATCGGGGCATACCCCGGGAACTGAGATAGCTGCTGGTCCGCACACCAAGGAGAACGCCACGCGCCGCCACACGCCACAAGGTCTACACCTGAAAACGCAGGGAGTGAGCCACACCAAAATTGGGCTCAGTAGGGATCATCCGATCCCCTGCCTCCCACACACACACCCACAAGTGCAGTAACAAAGATACAGGTAATAGGGCAAGTAAAGCTGTCACACACTACTTCTAAAACCTCGATATGAACCAAGTGCCTTCGGAATAACATGCATAATTCTAAAGTCATACTATCAGGGAGCCTACAACTCCCGTCTCGGCAAAACACGTCAACCACTCCTCCACAAGTGGGAAACACCAACCACACAGCCGTAAGTGGGAAAACACCGTCCACACAAGCACAAGTAGGAAACACCGACCCGCTGAGACCAAACAGTAACCCCTCGGATAGCACGCTAGCTACTCCGGCAAAACAGGCTCAGGTGGTTACTCCTTCCCTCAGCACGAGTGACTCTCCGAATGTACCACTCCGACACCGGTACTAGCTGACCCCGGGGTTCACCAGGTGACCCTCTCTCACTAGGCGTCACCCCGCCCACGCCCCCACCGGCGCTGTGCTCACGCCCCCACCAGCACAGGGTGATAAAGTGCTACAATGTCACTCCAGGTCCACAGTAACTCAAAACACCAAAATCCAGCACGGTACGATCCGGTCGCGTGAAAAGCCCGCGATCGCACTACACACAATGCAGTGCCATCTGGTCACGAAGAATCCATGTATACTAAAGCATGCACTAACCAACTATCTAGCAGTATGAATACATTTTACTGGCATGAATTAGTGTTGTTCTGTCTTGAATCGCGTCGCCCAAGGCCGACGCCATTCAAGCTCCCTAAACTGGATCATAAAACAGAGGCCACGGAAATCTGGCCTAAAAGGCGTCGACACCAGCGGTCGCCTTTTAAAAACGCGTCGACATCCTTCGACGCCATTCAACAGATAAATCCAGAATTTCGGGAAAACAGTACCCAGGGGATTTCTGCCTTAAAAGGCGTCATGGTCGCCCGACGCCATTCGAATCGCGTCGCCCGACCATGACGTCTTTTAGTCCCAGAATCCCGAGCTGACGGACCCTCAGTCGGGGTAATTTCCTGCCTAAATGGCGTCATGGTGGCTCGACGTCCTTCTAAAAGGCGTCGACAACCCATGACGTCATTTAGCGCCAGAACCCCTAGCCTGACAAATCTCGAACAGGGGAGATTTCTGCGCTAAAACGCGTCGTACTGTCCCGACGTCCTTCTAAAAGGCGTCGACCAGGCACGACGCCGTTTAGCGCCAGAAACCTGGTTCTCTGGCTCGAACCGAGGGTTTCTCCCTTAACCCAAAATACCCCGAAAAAGCCCCAAAACGGAAGGGGGAGGAAGAGAAGTAGATCCACCACAACATGCTACAAAACCACATTCACAAACGCGACCAAGCCCACAAGAATACCCCCTAAACATGCTCAATCTAGCCCAAAACACATCAAACCACGCCTAGGAAAGCACGAGCAACATATACAAGGTTCGTCCCCCTACAGGATACTTGAACTCCTCCTGGCTCCGTGTCGCCCAACCGCCGCGCCGCAGACCGCCGCCGGTACCCCCGAGAACGTCGCCACTCCGCCGGAACGTCGGCCGCCGTCCGGAGAATGGAACGCCGCGAAGGAAGTGGTGGTGGCAGAGGTGAGAGGTAGGGAGGCGTTGGAGTGGTGGAAGAGGAAGAAGAGGAAGGGAAAGGGGAAGAGAGGGGGTCGGAGGAGGCGGAGAGGGAGGGGAGAGAGAGTGAGAGGTGAGAAATGAGGGAAAGAAAGGAGAGCTCGCGGGGGTCATCAGAAACTACCTAAAACGCGTCGAGCAAGACGGACGCCTATCAGATGACAGGACGTGCCGTACTGACAGCTGTCTGAAATGCGTCAACCACTATGGACGCCGTTCAGCTGACATGTCAGGCACCGTACACTGACATCGCAGGGTGGCAGTCTGAATCGCGTCGTCCATCATGGACGCCGTTCAGACGACAAGACAGGGGCCGTACTCTCGCGGCCCGAAACCCCCCCCACGTGGCACCCACGTGGCACAACAGAAATTCGCCTAAATGGCGTCCACCTATCCAGACGCCGTTTGAAAGGCGTCGTGATCCTCCGACGCCATTCAGAGGAAATTCTCCAGACCCCACAAGGTCCGACCCAGGGGATCCGGCCCGAAACCGAACCGAAAACCGAACCCGAAACCTCAGTCCTTACAACTTCTACCCTAGGAACCATCCTAGACTCCCTACCTATACTGGATACCTCTATCCCTAGTAAGGCCTCTGCTAATCCCTGATAGTTGGGGTAAGTAACCCCACTAACTGGTCGGCCCTCTACCCGCAGGCCAGTGATCCTGGCCACGTCCTCGAAAGTGGGGACCATATGCCCCCAAGGCATCAGAAATGCCCGACTCTCTGCATGCCAACGCTCCCTGAGCGCCTGCAGCAGGACTAGATCGAGCCAAAATGGCTCGATGTCTAGTATCTCGCCGAACCCCATCCGGCGCAGGCGCGCCTTCTGAAAATCCGGGAGTCCCCTATACGCTCCTATCACTAAATCCCATGAAATTCTGGCCCTCATCACTCCCTGCAAATAAAAAAAATAAAAATAGGGTCAGTAATTAATAAAAACAGGAAAATTCACTCTCTGTTTTGAAAGGCGTCAGCACACACAGACGTATTTCAAAACACGTCCACATACCTTGACGCAATTCAAACCTATTTTCTACCTATTTTAAAAATTCGAAATTTGGATTGAAAGACGTCGACCAAGGGCGACGCCTTTTGAAAGGCGTCACCTGGTCTGGACGCCTTTCAAGTCCAGATTTCGGGTTCTTAAAAGAACCTCTTTCTTCCCCTCTTTTCTCACCCCATCCAAACCATAGAAGACTCACCGTGTGGAGGTCGCCCTCCTCTTCCTCTTCCACCGCCATGGGCGCCGGTGGAGGGAGCTCCTCCTCCAAGAAGGCCGCCGCCTCAGCTAAAGCCGCCGGCACCTCCTCGGGAGCTCCTTCTTCTTGCCTCCGCCTCCTCTTGGCCAAGGCTTTCTTCTTCCTTGATCCTTCGCCGTGTTCCATAGCTCTAAAGAGGGAGTTTTTGAGAGAGAGATCACCGGAGAGGTCGCCGGAGCTCGGTGAGGAGAGAGAAGATTTTTGTGAAAGTGAGGAAGAAAGAGGGCCTTCGCGGGTCTGTAACGAAAAGGGTGAAAGGCGTCGACTCAGAAAGACGCGTTTTAGGGCGCATAAGTTGAGGCGGCAAAGGACAGCTGTTTGAATTGGTTGAAACACGTCTACTTATATGGACGCGTTTCAGGTTCTGTTCAGAGCCGTACACAGGAAAATCATGAAAGGCGTCTTGACTACTGGACGCATTTCAGGGAATTAATCATGGAATTAATGGCAGAATCCTGGGAAAAGTAGGAGAGAGAGTTGAAAGGCGTCTAAGGATATAGACGCGTTTTAAGCTTTAATCGGGTTTTATGGATTAAATTGAATTTATGGAAAAGAATTTAGTTTGAAAGGCGTCTTTCTGAGTGGACGCGTTTTACATTTTACAGAACCTGAATTGTTGAATTTTCAGGAAAAATCAGGTTTTTACTTAAGGAAAAATCGTGTGCACATCACAGAAAGTTGGGGAAAGATTCTAAGGCATGAAAAATCGTTCTTTATTCAATGGAATCAATCTTTATTACATCAAAATCAAAAAAGAGAAAGAGGACATTCAAGGGAGAATATCATGAAGATCTTTAAGATAAGGAAATTTCAATCCTTTATCTCTGTCTTTAGAGGATCTTACACGATAGCTAAAGCCAAGGTTCCATAGAGTAATGATGATTTGTATGGCTTCATAATCTTCATCGGACTCCAAGTCGCGCTTCTTGATTGGGAGTGTGGGAGAGAATTCAGGAAACTCACGACGAGCCAAGCTAAGTTGAGTAAGGCACCGGTGTGGATTGTATAACACAAACTCAGTGGCTCCAATTAACTTGAGATCCACTCCTGCTGTACGGCGCACCCAAACTGGTTTTCCAACAAGAGCAAGCGGAGACGAGTCGAATATGTCGGATGTCATGAGTTTCAAATACTCTCTCCAATCGGCTCGGGTCTTGAGTTTTAGAACCTTGTTGACTATGTACTCATTAAACTTTACAATATTAGCAATGCAATGAATTGGACTATTCAAGAAGATCTGAGATGGATTCAGAGGCCTTTTCTTGCTATGCTCGAATTTGAAGTGAAGTTCAACCCACAAGGCAAAGAGTAGCATGCATCCATATGGAGGACGACCCACAGAAGCTGCAGAAAGTCCACTGTAGAGATATGCTAAGAGAGCAGTGCTAATAGATTTACCTTCGAAAATTGCGCAAATAGCACTAATTTGATCGTCTTCCAAGATGTTATCCTGTGCAGGAAAGAATAAGGCACCGGCAAGGCATGTAACGAGAGCTTTCGTTACATCTTCTGCCTCATCCTCCCTTAAATCTTCAATTTCATAAAGAGTCCACTCGGCTAGTTTTGCAAGATTGATCCCCTTCTTCGTGAGGCATCCTTTAGCTTCTGAAGGATCCTTCATGATCGATGTCAATAGCTGTTGACCGGTGATTCTCTCTTTTGTCAAGGCTATTTTGTCTCTGTTGTCTCTGGTCTTTGGGAGACCTAATAGAAGTTCCGCCTCTTCTAGAAGGATTGTGCACTCGAAATCTTGGAAGAAGAACGTATGAGTTTGGGGATGCCACCACTCGATCAAGGCGCCCATAGCCGCCCAGTCTACGTTCGCACTTTTGTAATTCTTGGCAAGCACTACAAGTCCTTGAAGATCCCACTTGGATATGAACACTTGCATAGAAAGCTTAACACTTTTTGCAAGTTTACGAATCCAAGGGAGAGACGTGAACTTTCTTGGGCGAGGAAACATGGGAAAATTCTGAGAGAAAAATAAAAAAGGAAGCTTGATGAAGTTTGATGAAAAGCATGATGGAAGACATGAAGAACATGAAAAGAAAGTTGATTGGACTTACTTGAAGATTGGGATTTCTTCCATTGAGATGATTCTCTATGTCTGCAAACTTCTCTAGAGACATTTTCATCTTCTTGTTTGAGGAATCCATCTCTCTTTTTCGGAGTTCCTCCTTCTTGAAGCTTGGGAAGCTTGAAAACCTTGAAGAAACCTTGAAAATTTGGAAGAAAACTCTCCTTTGGATCTTTGGATTATGATAGGATTGCTTGGGAATAACCTAAGGATGTTTATATAGGAGGGATTGCGATCCTAAGTAGACCTTTTCCGGATTGGAAAAGGGATGTGCATTGATAGAGTTGGAGTTCGGGTAGAGAACAACCAGAAACATGTTTCTGTGAGTAAAAGGCGTCTAGGATACCTGACGCGTTTCAAAGTTGAATGGCGTCTGCTCGACACGACGCGTTTTAGCAATTCTGCTATTTTCCTGAAATCCTGTGATTTTAATGTTTAATTGAATATTTGTTTGGAATTACTAACGATTTTGATTGCAGAAAATTCTGAGTAAAGCTGAAAATGTCAAGAAAATCCCATTGTGAAATTCAAGTCCCGACCGTGGCTAAAAAGACGGTTATTTCTACCCTTGTATTATTCCATGTAATTATTTTGCATTCGCATTACTATATATTAAGTATTTATTAGAGTATATCAAGGACCTTGTGGTTTTGATGAAACTGGAATTTAAGTTCCCCTACAACAAAAACAGTGATAATTCCAGAGGATTCTTAATCGCACGGATAGGCCGTTGGATTCTTAATTAGTGAGGACGATGGTTCCACTTTTGTGAAACGGTGCGTGGATAAACAAGCTTCGGCTTAGCACTGAATTACAAGAATTGGTATCTTGACTCATTAATGACAATTTAACAATATTATCCTTGATTAATTTATATTTTATTTGACTTTATATTTTTCTTTTAGCCCAGCATGCATCATGTAGGACTTTGAAATCATTGTGATAAGAATTAATTACTGATTAAGTTTCAGACCATTAATCAAATAACTCCAACATGATATGAAATATTCTATTCCAAATTGAGTATCTTGATTATCTTTGAGGTTCGCTTGAAGATATCCTTAGAATTTTATCCTTGATTGGATTCTTTATCCAATATTCTTGTTTTCTTTTAAGATCCATCATGGCTGTAGCACGTCCACATTGGCTGGCAAACGCTCCCCATGATGAAACCTACAGTGTCTACGACCTGGGGTACTTCCCACTCCGAGGAGGTTGATCGACTTTATTTTATTTCCTTGTCTACTTCATCCAGACAGGATTAATTCCATTGATCTCTTTGAGCTATCTTCGTTGATGATTTTGAGAAAAAATTCCAGTCATGTGATGTTAAGAGCGTGTCTCATCACACCTTGGCATCACCTTTTCAGTACATTCCATTCCATTTCACTCCCTTGCAAAGACGATGCCAAGGTGAGGCAGCTATAGACACGCTAATTTTGACATCATTTTGAGTAAATTTCATATCATACAATAATGCCTCGAAATGGTCTGATAATTAATCATTAATTAATTTTTATTAATCTTTTTAAGTGTCGGGTTTAACATATGTGTTTAAGTTAATCAATTAGATTGATTTTAGCTCAAATTTGAGTTAAAATATGAAGAATTCTAAAAGACGTCGACCCAAGTGGACGCCATTTAGACTTTATTCTTATTTTAACGTTTAAATTTGAATTTTAATTAATTAATTAATTAACTAAAAGGCGTCGGTTAATGTAGACGCGTTTTAAGTTTCCTAAGTGGTTTTAACTTCCCCTCCGGATGTTTATCCTTATCTTAATTAGTCTAAAAGACGTCTACACATGTGGACGCGTTTTACCTAATAAAGATAAAGGTAAGTTTTCCCGGATATTTATCCTTATCTTAATTAATCTGAAAGGCGTCATCCAAGGTGGACGCGTTTTAGATAATTACAGATAAAGATGAATTAATCAGTATTTATCTGTCGGTTAAGATAGATAAATTCGGGATTTTTCTATGTTAATCTCGAACGCAAGAAATGCCTATAAATACCTCGCATGTTAAAAAAAAAAAAAAAGAAAGAAGAGAGTTGAAATCCATTAAAGCCATAGCGTTATAGCGAGTTGAAGATTGAAGCAACAACGCCGGAACGCCGGAGCGCTGCCATTTCCAGAAGTCGGCGTCCCTTTCAAGATCTTCATCCTTTCAAAGTTTCAACCGATTGGGCATAAGTTTTTCAATTCTACATGCATTTTCATCTTCATTAATTCCATTCTTCATTTACTTCATGCAAACACACAGTACAGCACAATCTTTCAAAAACCTACTTGATTTAAGGGGTTTCAAAGCCACTAAACAAGTGAGTTTGCTGTTTTAAATATGCTTATAATCATGATTAGTTCAGATATTGCTTCTACTTAAATTCTCATCATCATTCTTCTTTATTTTGTTTCTGTTTCTGATGCACTCAACAACAACGAGAGATTCAAAAGGGGGAAATCAAGCACAAAGCCAGAAGGACTTCTGGACGATCCTCAACCTCAAACTCAATAGCAAGAACAAAAAGCAAAGAAAGGGCTCTCTTTCTTCAGCCGGCTGAGGAAGGGGAACCAAGGACTCAATCTTCCGCGTTTGAAAGGTAGGCGATCATATCTCTTTTGAAACTTTTAAGTTAAAAGCTTCTGGCGATCACTGCACTTTAGTTGCTATTTTTAATAGGTTAGTTTACACTAAACAACATAGATTTTTCATGTTAATCACACGGTCATTCTAAGCACCTACACCATGAGATGGTTGCTCTAAGATAATGGTATGATACTATGTGTTTACCCGAGGTCATACTGTGATTCTTGGAGATTCTGATCCTCACTAGGAGACCGTCGGAGTCTTCCGTTATGTATACCTGAAGGTTATACAGTCCGTCGAAAAATAATGAGAAATAATTCAAGATAAAAGACCATAATTGAATTATAAGAATTATCTGCTTAAATCACGTTATTCCCTTCATACACCAATATGTCGTATATTTGAAATTTTGGCATATTGGATGCCAATACTTCTCATACTCAGCATGACTAGAAAACTTTGAAGAATGTCTTCAGGGCCAAGTGAAAGTCACTATCCTAATCAGGTATCATGATTCCTCTTACTTGGATAGACCAAGATGAAGTGGTACTCATGATATCCCTTTTTGAAAGACAATGATTGTCATGAAATCTCTTATTTGGATAGACCAAGATGAAGTGATATTCATGATATGTCTTTGAGAAAGACAAGTGGTAAGATTTTGAACGATCGAATCCACACCTGAAAAGGATAAAGAAAAGTCAGATGAGATAGAGAAATAGCAGTTCTCCCACTGCAACCAATATAAGGATACTGGTAAAGGCAAAATGAATATGAAACTTGAAAGAAGTCTCATATATTCTTGTGATCAACTTTTGCATGTCTATTGGAGAATTAGCGTATCCAATATGAGATATTGGAAATGATTCTCAGAACTGCAATAGTGTGCAGACTTAGACGAGTAAAAGGAAATCGAGAAAATACAAGTGTTGAGTTAGACTCAACTATTGTTCATGATATTCATAGGTTACTGTTAGACAGTAAATCTTTGTATATTTATATGAGTCACATATGAAACTGAATAACTGCTATTTAGTTGCATATCAATAATTATAAAAGTGAATAACGTTGACTGAGAAGGAACAATAGTTGTTCAAATTAGTCAATGCACTATAGATTCTTGAAGTGACATTTTATGTGATGAATATTCACAAGTCTTCTATAGAAATGAACTGTGTGAATCTTGATTATCTATGGTATTGTACACAGGGTTGTACAATTATTGGTGCTGATGCATACTGATGCAAACAGCTCAATGTCCTCTTAAGGCCAAAGATAATCACTTCTATTGACTTATCTTATTAGTGTACTCTTAGAATGATTCGACTGTACGTACTTACTGAAGTACAAGACGAATGCATTTGAAAGATTAAGGTATAAGATCAATATGAAGTATTAGAATTTTTGATTTGATCAAAGAAACTAATACTTAGGTATATGATTCACATAAATCATTAAGAGGATAATTGTATCCTCGCTCGATTGATCCTCATTGTGCATCATAGCAATATGATAGAACGAGGAATTGCACCTTATTAAGATATTGTGCAATACATAATAAGATTTGCCTAATTCTTACCCTTGTGAACATGAGTATGAACATTAGATGTCCATACTTTACAGATGGTTCCAAATAAGTCAGTGTGTATCCATATAAGATATGGAAAACCAAATAATTCATATGAGATGTGAATTGTGAACAAACCTGATTTTAAAGTCAAGTTATATCGTATGTGAATTTGTAAAATGTCTAAAGAGTTTAGACATTACATTGGCCAGGCAATAATGAAATAATTATCGTCCTGAAAGCTGTTTTCCGTGAAGAGGAATATGTTCTCAAAGAAGATAGTGGGAGCTGATAAAAGTAGAAGATGTTCTAGATTCACAAGTTAACATAAGATTATTAGATAATCTTTAGTTGTTTGGAACCACTCATGACACACATTAGAGAGCTTCATAGATTTTTTGAGATTCTCTCAGTGACTAGAAGGATATGTTTGACATATCTAATTAGCAAGATGAGAGGAGCTCAAAATAGATTATGATCTAAAATCTATGATAATGATGCTCTCTGTCATTACAACTTTGAGATTGATAAGTTTATTAGAATTCTACTTGTCAATACTGCCTATCATGAGATGATGACAGTTGGATATTAAAAGTGTCCACTCAATGTAATTGAGGTAAAGATGTATATGATACACCTTTAAAGCTTTTAGAATGTCTAGGAAGCAAGTTATGATTTCAAAATTATTTTGAATCAAACTGAAGCTTCCTAAGTTGTAATAAAAGTTTTGACTTAATGGCCAAATATTATGTGATCGTTAAGAATGATCACGGATTGTGTGTGTTCAGAAAAGACAGTGGGAGCACGATCGCTTTAGTAATGTTTTATGATAATGATATCAAAGTCATTAAGAATGACTTTAGGATGTTACTATTAGTGAAAGCATTGTTAACCATGTTTTCCTCCATAATAAGTTTAGTTATAATATCCCACATATTGGAAATACGAATCTATTAAGATAGATTGGTGGGGATATTATATTGACCTGTATGTCAAGATGGTTGGCATAAATTTCATAACAAGTCTCAATTGTTGAGATATGGAATTTATTCCTTTAAAGAAAATGTTCCTTAAAGGATACATGAGTGAATTGCATCATTAAGCGCTTGAGAAGTATTAAGGATGCATTCACGTATATGGAGATGATGATTTGAAACTATGAGGTCACACTGACTCAAATTTCAAGTCAAATAATGGATTCAACCTTCTAGTAGAAAGGAATGGATTGGAATGGTTCCAATCCAAAAACTCGATATTAAGATGACGACATAGACAAGTGATACTGTTATTGGAACAGTATGGATGAAAAAGTTCATCCCTGAACTAGATGTAGTTCTAAAAGGTCTCTGATTAAATCTCGTTGTTGTAGGACAACAGTGGGAATGATCAATTGTGTGATAGAGCCATGGTCTCTTCAGAAGTTGCAGAATATTATGAAGCTCTTTCACAGGTTCAGAGACAAAGGATTAAGAGGAAATAACGTAATGGAAAATATTCCATCTGTAGATAATTTAGCAGATCTCTGACCAAGTCTTAGTCACAGACTTTTTGTGAGCATCACCTAGATTTGATGGAGATCAAATGCGAAGGTGATTGGCTTGAGTCCAAGTGGGAGATTGATGGATATAGGTGTCCTCTAAGCCAATCATAAGGCACCTATTTCAATCTGGTTCACTAATAAATGACATTAAATTCATTATGTAGATTGGCATATTTATAATTGCGCACAATGCAGTCCATGAATATGTGCAATAGTCATCAGATTATGATGAGATCATAATAATGAGACTGACGACTTATAAATACATATTCTCAATTGTTCCTAGTCGTAGGATGTTTGAGAAGGACATCAAACATCCGGTTAGACTAGTACAGGTTATTCCAGCTCATATGATGAGGGTGATTGATCTCGTTAGTTACTAGTGTGGAGACACAATGGTAAACCTGTAGGTGCTCATTGGGGAATGAGTTCACTGAACTGATCCGACATGAATCGCCGAATGGTAATTTACCTGACTGTCAATCGACTTGATTCATCGTCACAGTAGCGTGGTTGATCCTTAGACTTGAGACACCAAAGACACCTTGTCGGTGGACTTCTGGACTTTGACCTTGACCTACGAATCCCTATCCACGGGATCTCTAATAGTCAAGGATCGGGTCCAGCGGAAGAGCTTCGAAGGTGATTGTGTGTTCAATAAAGGATTGTTCGCTCTCAGGTAACTGGAGAGAGAATGCTCTAGAATAGATCCGCAGGAGTCTCTGGCCAGAGCAGAAACAATATTAGAAAATAGGTTTTCGGATATTGTAAAGCGGAGTCTGATTCAAGTGAGTTGACAATCTAGGGTTTGACAGTTGACCATATCCTAGATTAACTCGAGAGCATTGTGCGAACGAAGGATTATAGCCACGCGGTAACTGTGGACGGACAGGTTCCATGAGTGGGTTGCTGAACCCCATTACCTTCCGGGATCATGCGGTGTTGCTTGGCACCCAACTTGATCGGAAGTCCGACCGAATTTACATGCGATGATGATTCGGTTAAGTAATTAGTTAATATCTAGATATTAATTAATTACAATAAGTCAATAACTAGTTATTGGACTTAACGGGCTAAAAACCGGACTAGTAAATGGGCCTAGAGGGTCACACGTAATAAGATTCTCAGTCGGTGGTACATAAGTGAGATTTATATTAACTCGGGGACTTTTGTGAAAAGTCGCGTCGACTTAATATATATACGCGCTGTTGAGAAACCCTGGGCCAAGCTCCAGGATTTTCCCATGCTAGCCGTCATCCCTCCTTTTTCTCTCCTCCTCTGAACGTCCCGTTCGAGGCGCCAGAACAGCTTCCGTCTCCGCCGCGTGTTATTCCCAAAAGTCGGCAATTCCCGTCGGCGGGATTTCAGCAATCGTGGCGGCGACGGATCTTCAGCGAGCGAGCTGAAACGGACGAGGGATCGAGGACGAACCGCCGCGGAGGATCGCGTGGATACCGCTGGAGGCCGGACGCTTTGTGCGGCTCGCGGCATCGCCTCGACGGAACCGAGACGGAAGCGGATTCAAATCCGCGCACGGTAATCGGATTACTTCTCGTAGTTTTCGGTTTTAGTTTTTCGTTCTGAATCGGATCAGCGGGCATCGGGCGGGATTTATTTTGTTCGTCGTTTCCGCTGCGTTCTTCGCGTCCCGCCCGGATCCCAACACATCTTGCATGGCAGCTTTCCATTCTTTCCTAGATGATGATGAATATGCCTCTCTGACGTTTTTAGGTTCTTCATCATCTATAGGCTGAGACATTAAAATCTACTTTTCAATCTTAGAACAACGATGAGGAGTGTGCCAGCGCTTACTTCGACGCACCTGGGTGTTAGCATCTATCGACTTTGGTGGAGCACTTCCACACGGTAAAGTAAAAGGTGCACTCCTGCTAGCTTGATCATCTCTACTATCTCTAGCGATCACATGGTTATGAACTAATTCTCTCCCTTCGCTGGATGATGGTAAGAGAGCACTTGTCTCATCCATTTTGTGGAGATCAAAGCTTTTTCCGGCGTCACCAAGGTTAGGGTATTCTTTCTCTAAGAATACAATATCTCGGACTTCTTTCTCTATCATTGCTCCATCTTAATGTTGTTCGTACATGACATATCCATGTGAGCTATTACGATATCTTATGAAGATAAACTTTCTAACTTTAGGGTCTAGTTTTTCATATGTATGGGAAGTGTCATGGACATACCAAGTTAACTCTTATCGACGTAGATTTTCTAAGTTGAGCTTGTCGCCATGCCACAACTCATAAGGGGTAGAAGGAACTGACTGTGAACGCACACGATTAAGTATGTAGGCGACAGTCAATAAAGCATCCCCTCCTAGAAAGATATTGGGAGGTTGGCATGTGCCATGATCGACCTAACCATGCTAACAATGTCCCATTCCTTCTTTCGCCAACACCATTTTGTTGCTACGCCAATTCCTACGGCCCTGTTTGATTGCGGTTTAGCCCGCGATTATCCCGAGGTTATCTATTTTTTTGGTTTGAAACGAGAGATAATGTACACGGGTTAAAAGTGGGTTAATCCCGGTATAACCGGGGTCTGTCCCGGGCCAACCCATCCCAAGGTTTCGGCGGGATACGGGTTATCACGCATTCGCGCGTTGTTTCCGAGGAGCTCTGTGACGCGTCTCGTCTTCCTCCCTGCGCGCGGCGCTGCTCTGGCGACCGTGGACCGTCTGCTCGCTACCACCACCTTCTCTCTGGCTCCGAGGCGCTCTGTGACGCTTCTCGTCTTCCTCCCTGCGCGCGGCGCTGCTCTGGCGACCGTCGACCGTCTGCTCGCTCTCTGGCCACCACCTCTCCTCTTCCTCTCTGGCTCCGAGGCGTTGCTCTGCCGACCGTGGAGGCGTTGCTCCTGCGTACCCACTGTCCGCCGCTGGCTTCGACGCGCTTCTCCTTCGCGAGAAGGCTCCGCCTTCCCCCCGTTCGTTCGTGGTCTTCTCCGTTTTGTGCATACCATCCGGCTGTCGTAGAAGATCTATCAGGTTCGTCTTCTCCCCTTTCTTTGGCCGCTCGAGGCCACCATCGTCCTGTCCCCTCCCCCTTCATGAACTCGTGTTCCCAGCGCACTGGGCATGGAGAACATATGGGTTCACCTCGGGTGGCTGTCTCTCGTCCTTTCCCTTCCGATGGTTTGGTTGTTCCATGCGCCTCTTCCTATCTCTATGGTGGTTCAACCATGGCGGTTTCAACGGGAGAAAACGATATCTTTAATTGCGGCAACCACTGCGTTCACCAACATCCATTCTGTTCGAACTCCCACATTTGCGACCATCCCTTCTTCTACGAGCAGCGTTTGTTTCCTCCGTTCTGGACCGTGGACCGTCATCCAAAGCACAGGTAGGTTTTTCAAACTCGGACCTGCAGAGGAGGATTTTGTTCACAAACCTCCCGATCTTCCCCTTTCCCTGTGTTCGTGTAAAAGTTAAAAAAAAAAATTCTTCTTAGCCTTTACGTCCGACTTATTCTTGCAACCGTTGTGATCTGGTAAAACGTTATTGTTCGTGCGTGTTCTTGCAATCCGTAAGTCATGTGTTTATATTTTTAATGGAGTTTCTTTATATACGGTTTCATACATCGAATTCTGATTTGTACGGTTTTTGTTCTTTTCAACTTATCCTACTGTCACAGATGATGACCAAAGCTATGTTGTCGGTGTGTATTAGTTCATGTGCTTTTGGTTGTCTGATTAGCTTGAAAATTTTCATATTAATTATTTTAGGTTCCTGCCCATATACCTATTTTATTTATTTTGTTTCGGCAGGATTTAGTACATGCTTGCTTGTTCTTTCCAGCCTTTTTTACTGTCACAGATCTTGACCAAAATTTCACATTTGTTGATTATTAGTTCGTACGGTTGTTGTTCTGTCATTTGTTTGAAAATAGACATATGAATTGATTTAGGCCGGTTAATTTAGGTCTGTCCCCTGTCCCCCTATATGTATTTTTCATACATACAATCCTTATTCTTGCAATCCTTGTTCTTCCCGGCTTACTTTACTGTCACAGATGATGGCCAAAATATCAGCTTTGCTGATTATTAATTCCTGTGATTTTTGTTGTCGGATTTGCTTCAAAATTTTCATAAGAATTAATTTAGGTTTATCCCCCTAAAGCCATTTAAGTCAGTGAGTGGGTCTATGCTGGCCTATGTTCGAGTGATCTATTTTCATGCATGCTTGGTTACCCAATCTCATTATACATGTTGTATGACTACTCACATGTCAACTGTAGGTGTGATTTACGTTCGCATCCGTCAATTGTCAGGATGTCTCAGTCAGGTAAAAACATAAACTTATGTATACAACCACTTTCCACTTAGATTTTCTATATGCATGGCATGCATACATCCTGTCCTACATCTTGTGCTATTGTACTAACCCTAAATGGTGTACCTTGCTTCCTACTTGAATATGTTAGACTCGAGAGGGAAGGCTCGGGTCGGTAATTGGACCCCCCGCCAGGACAGGATACTAGTTAACTTATTAGTGGATCAATACCATAAACATCATTGCCATCAGGGGACTTTTAAAAAGCATGTTTGGACCGAGATCATGGTCCCCTTTAATGAAGCCACACATCTCAATATGGATCAGGACAATTTGTCCAATCGTTGGAAGAATATTAAGAGAACTTATCGAGAGTATGTACAATTGATAGATCGTAGTGGTTGGGGTTGGGATGACACCACCAATATGCCCATCCCTTCTGGCAATGATGCATGGGAAGATGCTATTGCGGTATGTGCGTGGACTCCCACAATTTCAATATTTCGACCTAGTACTTGTGTAAAAAAAAACAGCACCTGATTTTTTTTGTCTTTTTTGCACTGTCAAATCCTAAATACAAGGTATTCTTTGGAAAGACGTTTGAGTTGAAAGCGGAGTTGGATCTCATATGTAGGAAGAGCACGACTCGGGGGAGTCTATTCTTCGGTTCAAATCAAGTTGTTGATCTTGAACGTAGGAGATCCTTTGGTGACGATGAGGAGAGCCGTTGTAACGACCCGCCACCCTATAATCAGGGATCCGATTACTAAATGGGTACTGAATCATTAATTTGGGACCAAACCAGGATCTAGTAAGTCTGGGAAATAAATAATAAACTAAGCTAAACATTCACATCGCATTGACTTGAAATAAAAGTGCAGGAATTAAAATTATTACAATGCGACTCGATACAGCAAATAATTAAATTCTCCAACATAAGGAAATAATTAAACATACAGGCCAAAGATAAATAACAACTATATCGGGGCATACCCCGGAACAACCGCTGAAGGCACACCACCCGGCCGCACACGCTGCTCTAAGTCTGCTGGGAGGCCTCACCTGAAAACCGCAGGGGTGAGTCTCAAGACAAGACTCAGTAGGGATCCTTCGATCCCCACTGCCCACGCACACACCCACAAGTGTAAAGTACAGCTAACAGTGGAGTAACAAGTGTAGTGGCAGGTATGATATCTAATTCTCTACGTGAGAACACATGCAGTCGAAATATAATAATCATGCACATTCTAAATCAGCCGTAAGAAAACCCACAACTGCCGTCTCGATAGAACTCGCCGACCGTACAAACAACGGTGAGAAAAACCTCGACCCGCTGAGACCAAGGAGCAGCCCCTCGGATAGCACGCTCGCTACTCCGGCCCAACTGGCTCAGGTGACTAACCCTTCCCTCAGCATGAGTGACTCTCCGAATGTACCACTCCGACACCGGTACTAGCTCACCCCGGGGTTCACCAGGTGACCCTCTCTCACTAGGCGTCACCCCGCCCACGCCCCCACCGGCGCTGTGCTCACGCCCCCACCAGCACAGGGTGATAAAGTGCTACAATGTCACTCCAGGTCCACAGTAACTGAAAACCAAACACAGTGCGATCCGGTCACGTGAAAAGCCCGCGATCGCATAACACACATAGAACCATCCGATCATGAGGAATCCGTTGCTATCGGGTGCACTAAAACATGTGCTAACCAGCTATCTAGCAGTATGAACACATTTTACTGGCATGCATTAGTGAGATTCTGTCTTGAATCGCGT
This sequence comes from Zantedeschia hybrid cultivar, assembly GCA_030544215.1. Lineage (NCBI taxonomy): Eukaryota > Viridiplantae > Streptophyta > Magnoliopsida > Alismatales > Araceae > Zantedeschia > Zantedeschia hybrid cultivar. The sequence goes on along the minus strand of JARZZO010000010.1, from coordinate 19,422,753 downwards.
CGACCGAGGTCGACGCCATTCAAGCTCCATGTACAGGTTCATATAAATCAGTCTTCAGAATCTGGCCTTAAAAGGCGTCGACACCAGAGGACGCCGTTTAAAAGGCGTCGACATCCTCAGACGCCATTCAGCACAGAAAACCAGGATTTTCTGAAATCTTTAAACAGGGGATTTCTGCCTTAAAAGGCGTCATGGCTACCCGACGCTATTCAAAACGCGTCGACCACCTATGACGTCTTTTAGTCTCAGAATCCCAAACTGGCAGACTCTCAGTCAGGCGATTCCTGTCTAAAAAGGCGTCGTGATGGCCCGACGCCCTTTGAAAAGGCGTCGTCCATGCACGACGTCTTTCAACCCCAGGAACCAGAGTTGCCATGAGCCCGAGGGCTCCCCTTTTCAATCCAAACAGCCCCAAAATACCCAAAAACGGAGGAGAAAGAGGGGCACACAATCCATAGGAAATCTCAATCATAGCAAATCCCCCATATCATCAAAAGAACTCCTAAACATGCTCATTCTACCCCCCAAAACCAAGGATCCACAACATGCATAAACGGGGAAAAACATGGTTTAAACACAAAGCCGTGGGAACCGTCACCCTACCGGACACTCGAACGCCTCCGAGCTTCAAGCCGTCCGCCTGTCTCGCCCCACGCTGCCGCCGGTACCGCCGAGGTCGTCCTAGCCCCACCGTGACGTCGGCCGCCGTCCGGAGAGTAGAACGCCGCAGTGGAAGTGGAGGTGGTAGGGGTAGGAGCCAGGTAGAGGATGGAGTGGAGGGAGAGGCGAAATGGTGTGAGGAAAAGAGGGAAGAGGAGGGGGTCGCTGCCGTCGCCGGAGGGGAAGGAGAGAAGGAGAGTAGGAGAAAATGAGGGAAAGAAGGAGGACTCGCGGGGTTAACCAGAAACTGGCTAAAACGCGTCGACATGCACGGACGCCTATCAGGTGACATGACGGCCGTTCTGACAAGATTCTGAAACGCGTCGTCCTTCACAGACGCCATTCAGACAACTTGTCAGGGCCGTACTCTGACACACCCAGAGTCGCAGTCTGAAAGGCGTCGACCCACACGGACGCCGTTCAGACGACCTGACAGGGCCGTACTCTCGCGGCCCATGGTCAGCCCACGTGGCACCCACGTGGCAGAACCTGAAACACGTCTGCCACGGTGGACGCCATTCAAAACGCGTCTCGAGGTCCTGACGCGATTCGACTCAGAACCCCCGCCCCTCACCAGGGCTAGAACAACAGGGCCCGACCCGAAAACCGGATCCGAAAGTCTCGGTCCTTACATTCTCCCCCCCTGAAAAGAAATTTCGCCCTCGAAATTGACTGCTAGGAATAACAAGGTCACAACAGGGATAAAAGTTCACAGGGATACTTACGAGAAGAGGTAAGGAAATTGCTCCCGCATCTCATCCTCTCGCTCCCAGGTTGCCTCACCTCCGGAGCGGTACTGCCAAATCACCTTGACCAACGGTACGACCTTGTTCCGCAAGACCTGATCTCTGCGATCCTCAATACAAACCGGATACTCTGGGAATGACAAATCCTCAGCGACCTCCAACTCTGAAAAATCCAACACATGGGACGGATCCTGAACGTACTTCCTCAGCAAGGACACATGGAACACATCGTGCACTCCTGCAAGACTGGGCGGCAAGGCCAGCTGATACGCGGTTTCCCCAATTCGAGCAAGAATGGGAAAATGTCCAATATATCGCGGACTCAGCTTGCCTCGCTTCCCGAATCTCATCACACCCTTGGAGGGTGAGACTCGGAGAAACACGTAGTCCCCAACCTCAAATTCAAGTGGTCTCCATCAGATGTCAGCATAACTCTTCTGCCTGTTCTGAGCTGCGGTCAACCTCTGCCGAACCGTCCTGGCAATCTCAGCACACTGCTGCACTAACTCAGGTCCTGCTATCTGCCTCTCATCGATCTCGGACCAACACACCGGAGATCGACACGGCCGCCCATACAAAGCCTCATAAGGCGCCATGCCGATGCTAGAATGATAGCTGTTGTTGTAGGCAAACTCTACGGTGGACAAGTGTTGTTCCCACGAACCTCCCCAGTCTAGGCAACACGCCCTGAGCATATCCTCCAAGGTCTGAATAGTCCTCTCCGACTGCCCGTCAGTCTCTGGATGGTAGGCCGAGCTGAAAGCCAACTGAGTTCCCAACGCCTGCTGAAAGCTCTTCCAGAATCTGGAAGTAAACCTCGGATCTCGATCTGATACAATGGACAAGGGTACCCCGTGCAGAGAGATAATCCGGTCCACAAACAACTTAGCCAGCTTGCCGACCGACCAGTCCTTCCTAATGGCTAGGAAGTGTGCCGACTTGGTCAGCCGATCAACGATGACCCAGATAGCGTCTTTCCTGCTAGGGGATGCAGGCAAACCCATTACAAAGTCCATCGTCACATGCTCCCATTTCCACTCAGGAATCGGTAAGGGCTGCAGCAACCCTCCTGGTCTCTGATGCTCGGCCTTAACCTGCTGGCATGTCATGCATCTAGCCACATACTCAGCCACATCTCTTTTCATACCGGGCCACCAGAAGTGCCTCCTCAAACAGTGATACATCTTTGTTGTCCCGGGATGCACTGCATACCTCGAACGGTGCGCCTCATCAAGAACACATCTGCGCACGTCTTCCTCAGTCGGGACATAGAGTCTGCCTCTGAATCTGACGGTACCATCATCCCACAACTCAACCTCAGACCTCTGGAGAATCTGTGGTAACTCAGCATCTGCCCTCTGAGCCTCAATCACAGCATGGTACATAGCCGGTCTCACAGTCAAGCTGACAAGTACTGCTCTATCCTCTTCACGTGGAACCCTAAAGGAGGATTCCACCACCTGCTCGAACAATTTCCACTCCCGAATCATGAGGTATGACATGACCGTCTTCCGACTCAAAGCGTCTGCCACTACATTCGCTTTGCCCGGATGATAAGAAAGGTCAAAGTCATAATCCTTAATAAACTCCATCCACCTGCGCTGCCTCAGATTCAGGTCTTGTGATCTGTAAAAACCTGAAATTTTTCTCCGTATAAGTAATGCCTCCAGATCTTCAGTGCAAACACCACAGCTGCAAGCTCCAAATCATGAGTAGGATAGTTCTCTTCATGCCTCTTCAGCTGCCGAGAAGCATAAGCAACTACCCTGCCATGCTGCATAAGGACTGCTCCCAAACCTCGGCGGGATGCATCTGAGTAAACCACAAATCCACCCGACCCAGATAGAAGCACCAACACTGGGGCTGACGTGAGACGAGTTTTTAGCTCAATAAAACTCTGCTCACAATCCTCAGTCCACACAAAACGAACTCCCTTTCGAGTCAACCTCGACAAGGGGGCCGCTATCGAAGAGAATCCCTGAACAAACCGCCTGTAATAACCGGCAAGCCCCAGAAAACTCCTGATCTCAGTCACTGAAGTCGGTCTGCTCCAGTCCATCACTGCCTCTATCTTGGCTGGATCCACAGCGATGCCTTCACCAGAAATAACGTGCCCAAGGAAGTGCACCTCGTTCAGCCAAAATTCACATTTGCTGAACTTGGCATAAAGTTGGTGCTCTCTCAGGACCTGCAACACTGCCCGAAGATGAGCAGCGTACTCTTCCTCAGAAGAAGAATAGATCAGAATATCATCAACAAACAGAACCACAAACTGGTCCAGGTAGGTCCTGAAGACTCGGTTCATCAGTTCCATAAAGGCCGCCGGAGCATTGGTTAAGCCGAAGGGCATAACCAAAAACTCATAATGCCCATACCGAGTCCTGAAAGCCGTCTTACTAACATCCACATCCCTGATTCTCATCTGATAATACCCAGATCTCAGATCGATCTTGGAAAACACCCCCGTTGTCTGCAACTGATCCATCAAATCGTCGATCCTAGGAAGCGGGTACTTATTCTTTATTGTTACTTGGTTCAGCTGCCTATAATCGATGCACAATCTCAAGGAACCATCCTTCTTCCTGACAAACAGAACTGGAGCACCCCAAGGAGACGTACTGGGACGAATGAAACCCTTATCCAACAACTCCTGCAACTGCGCCTTCAACTCAGCGAGTTCGGCCGGCGCCATCCGATACGGGGCCTTAGACAAGGTCGCCGTACCTGGTGCAAGCTCGATGGTGAACTCGACCTCTCGCTGAGGAGGAAGGCCAGGCAGCTCCTCAGGAAAAACATCTACGAACTCACAAACAACCGGCACCTCCCAAGGACTGGGACTAGCACGAACATCAGAAACAACAACAGAGGCTAAGAAAGCCTCGCAGCCACCAGCAAGCAACCTCCGTGCCTTAAAGGCAGAAATGAGAATACCTCGAGAAGAAAGCCTAATACCTTGGAAGAAGAAGGTCGGGATGTCCGGAATAGAGAAGCGCACCCTCTTCCTGTGGCAGTCCACCTCCGCATAAAAGGCTTCCAACCAATCCATACCCAGGATGATATCGAAATCACGAATAGCAAGTACGACCAACTGGGCAGGTAGCACATGACCCTCAATGGTCAAGGGAACATCCCTCAAACAATTATAAGATATCATGAAGTCTCCAGAAGGAACCTCAACCATCAGACCATCAGACAACTCAACAACGGGTGCAGAAAGAATGTCTAGGAACTGCTCGGAAATAAAAGAATGCGAAGCACCTGAATCGATCAACACATGCGCAGAGTTCCCAAGGACAGAGAGTGTACCTTCCACCAAGTTGGACGCGCGAGCCTCCCTCCTGGTGATAGCCAGCACTCTCCCCTGAGTCCTCGGCTTCTTCTGATCGCCATGACCCTGCCCCTGACTATGCCCCTGCGGGCACTGCCTCGCCAGATGGCCCTGTTGGCCGCAAGTAAAACATCTCCTGGGAAGAGTGGGACACTGAGCCCCGCCATGGGCACCACCACACTGTTGACAAACTGCCGGGAGCCTCTGAGCTGGCTCCTGCTGTGCACTGGACACAGTCTGACTCTGCTGACCCTGCCTGGGCCTGCTGCTGCCACTACTGCTGCCACCACCCCTGAAGAATCTCCTGAATCGGGAGCCGAGAGAAGACGATCCCGATCCGACAGAAGGAGCCGGTGCCGCTGCCTTACTCCTGCCTCGCGCTGGCCCCTGAACAGTCTGCCCTCTCTCTCGGGCCGACTGGATCTGCTGAGCCTCTACAGCTGCGGCACGTCTAACAGCTGACGCCAAATCTGTACAACAATGGGACGCCACGAAGTTCCTCAAACTGAGCCTAAGCCCATCCACAAACCTCTCCGTGCGACGCACCTCGTCCCCAGATATGAAAGGCACGAACCGTCCCAGCGAAACAAACTTCGCCTCGTACTCAAGTACCGTCATACTCCCCTGCGTCAGATCCATAAACTCCCTCTCCTTAGCTCGCTGGACATGTCTAGGGAAATATTGTGCATTGAACTCCTTGACAAAGGTCTCCCAAGAAATTTCCCTAAGACTCCTGTCCCCATAAGACAAACTCTTCAGTGTGGTCCACCAGTCATAGGCGCTATCCTTCAGCATGAAGGTAGCCAGTGGGGTCCTCTCTACTGCTGCACAGTCCATAGTATCAAAAATCTTCTTAATCTCTCTAAGCCAATGAATGGCCTCGTCAGGGTCGGGACGACCGGTGAAGTGAGGTGGCCTCAGCTTCAAGAATCTCTCAAGTGTAGCTGTGGTCCCTCCCCGAGTACTAGAACCCTCGCTAGGATCTCGAGTCTGATATCGAGCCATAGTATCCATCATGGCCTCCATAAACTGCTCAACACTCGGCCTCCCTGCCTCAGACCCACTAGGGGCATCTCCCCGCTCTCGAATAACTGGCATCCTCTTCCTGGGAGCCATCCACTCGCCTACAATTACAAAATTAAAAGTTCTAATTAGAGTCCTAAAACCTATGCTATCGCCATGCCTGTACGGGATAATGTATTTATTTGCCGAATTTCCAACATTTACCCTAGTTATTTATTTATTTGCCAGACCGTATGCTCTGATACCAACTGTAACGACCCGCCACCCTATAATCGGGGATCCGATTACTAAATGGGTACCGAATCATTAATTTGGGACCAAACTAGGATCTAGTAAGTCTGGGAAATAAATAATAAACTAAGCTAAACATTCACATCGCATTGACTTGAAATAAAAGTGCAGGAATTAAAATTATTACAATGCGACTCGATACAGCAAATAATTACATTCTCCAACAGAAGGAAATAATTAAACATACAGGCCAAAGATAAATAACAACTACATCGGGGCATACCCCGGAACAACCGCTGAAGGCACACCACCCGGCCGCACACGCTACTCTAAGTCTGCTGGGAGGCCTCACCTGAAAACCGCAGGGGTGAGTCTCAAGACAAGACTCAGTAGGGATCCTTCGATCCCCACTGCCCACGCACACACCCACAAGTGTAAAGTACAGCTAACAGTGGAGTAACAAGTGTAGTGGCATGTATGATATCTAATTCTCTACGTGAGAACACATGCAGTCGAAATATAATAATCATGCACATTCTAAATCAGCCGTAAGAAAACCCACAACTGCCGTCTCGATAGAACTCGCCGACCGTACAAACAACGGTGAGAAAAACCTCGACCCGCTGAGACCAAGGAGCAGCCCCTCGGATAGCACGCTCGCTACTCCGGCCCAACTGGCTCAGGTGACTACCCCTTCCCTCAGCATGAGTGACTCTCCGAATGTACCACTCCGACACCGGTACTAGCTGACCCCGGTGTTCACCAGGTGACCCTCTCTCACTAGGCGTCACCCCGCCCACGCCCCCACCGGCGCTGTGCTCACGCCCCCACCAGCACAGGGTGATAAAGTGCTACAATGTCACTCCAGGTCCACAGTAACTGAAAACCAAACACAGTGCGATCCGGTCACGTGAAAAGCCCGCGATCGCATAACACACATAGAACCATCCGATCATGAGGAATCCGTTGCTATCGGGTGCACTAAAACATGTGCTAACCAGCTATCTAGCAGTATGAACACATTTTACTGGCATGCATTAGTGAGATTCTGTCTTGAATCGCGTCGACCGAGGTCGACGCCATTCAAGCTCCATGTACAGGTTCATATAAATCAGTCTTCAGAATCTGGCCTTAAAAGGCGTCGACACCAGAGGACGCCGTTTAAAAGGCGTCGACATCCTCAGACGCCATTCAGCACAGAAAACCAGGATTTTCCGAAATCTTTAAACAGGGGATTTCTGCCTTAAAAGGCGTCATGGCTACCCGACGCTATTCAAAACGCGTCGACCACCCATGACGTCTTTTAGTCTCAGAATCCCAAACTGGCAGACTCTCAGTCAGGCGATTCCTGTCTAAAAAGGCGTCGTGATGGCCCGACGCCCTTTGAAAAGGCGTCGTCCATGCACGACGTCTTTCAACCCCAGGAACCAGAGTTGCCATGAGCCCGAGGGCTCCCCTTTTCAATCCAAACAGCCCCAAAATACCCAAAAATGGAGGAGAAAGAGGGGCACACAATCCATAGGAAATCTCAATCATAGCAAATCCCCCATATCATCAAAAGAACTCCTAAACATGCTCATTCTACCCCCCAAAACCAAGGATCCACAACATGCATAAACGGGGAAAAACATGGTTTAAACACAAAGCCGTGGGAACCGTCACCCTACCGGACACTCGAACGCCTCCGAGCTTCAAGCCGTCCGCCTGTCTCGCCCCACGCTGCCGCCGGTACCGCCGAGGTCGTCCTAGCCCCACCGTGACGTCGGCCGCCGTCCGGAGAGTAGAACGCCGCAGTGGAAGTGGAGGTGGTAGGGGTAGGAGCCAGGTAGAGGATGGAGTGGAGGGAGAGGCGAAATGGTGTGAGGAAAAGAGGGAAGAGGAGGGGGTCGCTGCCGTCGCCGGAGGGGAAGGAGAGAAGGAGAGTAGGAGAAAAGGAGGGAAAGAAGGAGGGCTCGCGGGGTTAACCAGAAACTGGCTAAAACGCGTCGACATGCACGGACGCCTATCAGGTGACATGACGGCCGTTCTGACAAGATTCTGAAACGCGTCGTCCTTCACAGACGCCATTCAGACAACTTGTCAGGGCCGTACTCTGACACACCCAGAGTCGCAGTCTGAAAGGCGTCGACCCACACGGACGCCGTTCAGACGACCTTACAGGGCCGTACTCTCGCGGCCCAAGGTCAGCCCACGTGGCACCCACGTGGCAGAACCTGAAATGCGTCTGCCACGGTGGACGCCATTCAAAACGCGTCTCGAGGTCCTGACGCGATTCGACTCAGAACCCCCGCCCCTCACCAGGGCTAGAACAACAGGGCCCGACCCGAAAACCGGATCCGAAAGTCTCGGTCCTTACAGCCGTACACCGATACGGCCACGGCCAGAACCAATGCCACACCCACATACACAACCGGAGCCACATACACAGTCACAGTTTAGTGCCATGGGGGTAGATTCTTTCGGCGATGAGTTTAATCCTTTCAACTTGTCGGCCTCTCAACGTCAATCTTTCACCGATCTGTTAGGAGAGGACACTCCTCCTACGCGTCACACTCCACAACCAACAGTCCCGACCGATGATGAAGCAATCTCCCCTGCTAAGAGACGAGCCACCCCTTATTCGTCTACGGGAGGAAAGAGGCGTCGCAAAAGTATTGACTATGCATGTGACTCGTTGAGGGAGTACACTGCTGTTAACAAAGAGAGGCTGAAAATGTGTGAACTGTTGAGCCCTCATTCATCATCACAAGCGTATGCCCACGAGGAGCAAGCAGTTCGAGAGTGTATACTTAAGTTGAAATCTCTGCCGGGCTTTACTCGTGAATTACTTTACAGTGGAGCTAGTCTCTTCATGGAGCCAAAGAATCGGGTGGTCTTCTTGGCACTAGATGATGAGGACAAGTTGGGATGGATCTACCACCAGATTAAAATTGCACCTACACCACCCCAGTGATATTGCTATGACCTTACGTGATTGTTATTTGTACTATGTTGTGACACTTTTCCCCATTTTGGACATGCTATGTTTGAGAGCAGTTGTAGGACTATTATGTTTATTGCTTTCTATTTTCTTGCATGCTATGTATTGTACTCTCGTATGTTAAATTGCACGAAGTCCTATTTTATCCTACATGCCTTTATTGCAGGATATTGAGTATCTCCAGAAATGGGCAAGTATAAATGCTATGTAGTATGGGTTGGGCGCTGCCCAGGTGTGTACTACAGTTGGGCTGAGTGCTATGCCCAAGTAAATGGTTATCCAGGTGCCAGGTTTAAAGGTTTCACATCAATGGAAGACGCAAACGATGCATTTGGGGGTACCGTAGCTGGGAGTTCTATTCCTCCTTTAGTGGCAGCATGCACCGGTGTTACGACACCTCATCTGCCTCAAACAATGGAGATGAATCCTACATCCGTACGAATGCGGAATGTTGTTGTCGTCTCTATTTGCATCATGTTACTAATCTTCCTGTTGTTATTCTTAGTCTTGGTTGGCCTAGTGATTTTATTAGCGCGTGCATAGACGCCTGCATGGTGTCTTGTTATGTTATCATGTTTTCATGTCTTCATGCTGCATTGTTCTCTACTTTCTTCTTTGTCATGTAAGTTCTATATGTTAAAGACATTACTCTTAGTTGTTATCCGAATTATATGTACTTTGTTTGCTTTACACCTTGCCTATGCCTATAATTTAGTGGCAACGAATTTGAGATGGGTGTAAATGTAGGGTACCCACACCCAAATTGGGACAACATGCTAAGGGAGATCATTGAAGAGGAGAATGAAGTATTCCTTATCTTCGACCACCTTATCATGGAAGAGCTCGAAGAAGAGCCTATGCATAATGTGCGGGTGCCCAGATTGATGCACACCTCAACTTATACAGGCCGAGTGTGGGTCGAGCACATTTTACACGGTCATGAGGCTCGTTGCTATCACATGTTCAGACTTAATCCACATATGTTTATTCGTTTGAGGGACACCTTAGTGGGGAGAGGTTTCATTAGGGACTGTCGAGATGTTACTGCTAGTGAACAACTAGCCATGTTCCTATATGTTATGGGTCACGGACTTACTACGCAGGCTGCATGTGAGCACTTCCAGCACTCCTCTCAAACCATTAGTCAATATGTCAACCGTGTCATCAAGGCTGTCGCTGATCTTAGGTTCGACTATATTCAACTCCCAACGACTTTGGAGGATGTACACCCATCCATTCGTCACAATCCGAAGTTCTACCCCTACTTTAAGGTAAACCAAGATTTGTATTTTCAATGTTTTGATTTTGGTGGAAACAAATAATGTAACCTAATAGTGTTATTGTAGGATGCCATCGGTGCAATTGATGGCACCCACATCCCTGCACATGTTCCCAAGTCAAAGCAATGTCGGTATCGAAATCGTAAAGGTGAGATGAGTCAGAATGTGATGGCGGCAGTGTCCTTCGATTTGCAGTTTATTTATGTTGGTGTAGGTTGGGAAGGCGCCACTGGGGATCAGAAGATATTTTCAAGAGCATTAGAGAGAGGTGGCTTCAGTGTACCACAGGGAAAGTATTACTTGGTTGATTGTGGGTATGCAAACACTGGTAGATTCCTAGCCCCGTACCGTGGAGAGAGATACCACTTGGAACAATATCAAGGCCGTGGTAATGCTCCGTACAGGAGCCTGCGAGATAAATTTAATCACCGCCATGCACAAATCAGGAACTGTGTGGAGCGTGCCTTTGGCGTCTTAAAGATGCGTTTTACCACGCTTAGGAAAGTGAACAAATATCCTTTTCGTACTCAGTTGTACATTGTGCTCGCATGTGTTGTGGTTCACAACTTCATCCGTCGGGAGCAGGGACATGACTTCTACTTTCTGCAAAATGTTGCAGAGGAATATGGTGTAGGCAATGATAATGTCGATCCAACAGTTGTCACCCCAACAATTGAAATGAGAGCAGGGGAGGTCTTGAGGACGAACATCGCACGCCAGTTATGGGAGGCAGAATAGGATGCTAATCTATCAATGTTGGTCTACGTTTCTATGAGTGGGATCCTTTTATCGTTTCAGCACTCTTTTGTTTCTGAGCTAATGTGGTGTTTGAGATGTGTTGTTAGACACTCCGTAGGACATGTTTTTGTCAAACGCCTATGAATTTTGAGTATATAATCTTTTTGTATGTTCTATGTTGTCTTATACATGTTCCTAACGTATGCTATCCTGTGACAAGAATTTGTCCCAATTTCACCTCTTATCATGTGGCCACTTATGTTGCCCCCAATATGTATGTCAGACTCAATGTACGTAGGTGGTAGGCAGGGCATTAGTTGCAGCCCCATCTGCGGCACATATAATGGGTACCGATATGCATAGTTGGCGATGGCGATATTGTGATATCCATGGTTTTGAGGTGAGGGTGATGATGAGGACAAATATGAGATATGTAAACAGTTGGTTGGCCTTCATAGCAACCCTGTTTGACAAGATGACTATACTCACATTAAATTCCTCCTGAGCCCACCAACGAAACACACTAATATTCGACCAACTCGATGGCATCGTTGTCCATTTCAATGGTTGAGTATGTAATGTTTACTTGTGTTTTATGTTGTCTTACATATGTTCGTCTTGCGACAGGAATTTGTGCCAATTTCACCTCTTATCATGTGGCCACTAATGTTGCCCCCAATATGTATGTCACACTCAATGTACGTACGTGGCAGGCGGGACATAAATTGCAGTCCCATCTGCAGCACATATAATGGGTACCGACATGCATAGTTGGCGATGGTGATATTGTGATATCCATGATTTTGGGGTGATGGCGATGATGAAGGCAAAATATGAGATATGTAAACAGTTGGGTTGCCTTCATGGCAAATCCTCTTTGACAAGATGACTATACTCACATTAAATCCCTCCTGAGCCCACCAATGAAATACAGTAATATATCTGTTTTTGCCAACGGAATTATGTTCTGAATTTTTGTTAATGTATCTTGCGACACCCCTCTTATGGTATTTTCTTTTTAAACAAGGACGCATCATCCTAGAATGAAATGATGTGAATGGTGGTGTATGATCAACCAAGATAGAAAAGGTTCTTTATTTGTGATTCAAATCAGGTGTATGCCTTTTTTTAGTCTCAGTACTTCAATGTTATAGTCTTAACTACCAAGTGGCCATATCAGTTTTAAGGCATTTCAGGTTTATAATCTCATGCTTTTATACCTTCAATCTTGGCTTCTTTTTCTCATATCTAGGAAGTGGCTATTTGTTAAACAAAAAAATGCTACATGAGATGAGATTATGTCCATTAGGTGGACAACTTACTCTTACAACTGTTCTCAAATTTCTGTAACCCTCATGCTTTGGCTTATCTGTTGACATGGCTTTAAGAGTGATAGGTAAGTTCGTCTTTTGCTTCAAAACTGGCAGGTAGAGCTTCTATACCTGTTTTATATATCCACATGTCTATGCATTTGAAACTCAATGTTCTAAGTATTTGTTTTATATTGTAGACATTGCGCTTGTGTCTCTTCATGCTTAGGTCACGGATTTTTTAACTTTGTCTTTGCTTTTCTCTTAGTTGTGTAATCACCAATCATTTTTGTGAGTTCTAACTTTAACTTGTTTTAATGGCTTCAATCTTGACTTCGTTTTCTCAACCTTGCCTATTTCAATGCTTGTTTAGTCCATGGCATCCTTGCCTTTTTCAATGCTTGTTTAGTCCATGGCATCATTGCCTATTTCAATGCTTGTTTAGCCCATGGCATCCTTGCCTTTTTCAATGCTTGTTTAGTCCATGGCATCCTTGCCTATTTCAATGCTTGTTTTAATTGATGCATAATAATGGGTATTGCAATGGTTGGATATGTAATGTTCACTTGTGTTTTATGTTGTCTTACATATGTTCGTCTTGCGATTGGAATTTGTGCCAATTTCACCTCTTATCATGTGGCCACTAATGTTGTCCCTAATATGTATGTCAGACTCAGTGTACGTAGGTGGCAGGCGGGGCATCAATTGCAGTCCCATCTGCGGCACATATAATGGGTACCGATATGCATAGTTAGTGATGGTGATATTGTGATATCCATGATTTTGAGGTGAGGGCGATGATGAGGGCAAATATGAGCTATGTAAATAGTTGGTTGGCCTTGATGGCAACCCTATTTAACAAGATGACTATACTCACATTAAATCCCTCCTGATCCCACCAACGAAACACACTAATGTACAACCAGGTTCATGGCATTGCTGTCTATTTCCATTTACCGTTTTCAGCTGAGCATGAATTCCTTGCTTTGACAGTAGTAATGGTAGCATGCCTGAAAAATATCGAACCTTGCATTCGGACCACATGTTTGTTACACCTGATTTCAACAGCTTCTTCCTCTCGAATGGAAGCAACCTTTCTTTCCATCCATTCAATATCGATTGAAGCTGCAACTGAAATGATTAAGGAGGTTATGAGCCAGGTAGATTTCTGAGTTCACTAATAACATAGCTTTTGGTATGTATCTTTCTCTATCCAGTTTAAAGCTGGTTATCTCTTTCCTAGTTTAGTTCCATTTATCGTCTAAGAATTTAGTTATCATAGTGATTTTGTTAATTGTTCACTTTGTTCTATATTGTTCCATATAACACTTAACTTCATTGCATTTATTACATAAAGTTCTTCGGATACAACTTAATCTGTAACACTTTCTTCCCTCCTTCAGCAATCCCCTCCATTTGTCACTGTCCTGTTTTCCCTGAATGGTTAGATGTCATTTTCATATTTACATGGAACACTAAATTATAGGTAATGTCAGTCTTATACCCACATAAACAGTTGTATGCTTGCCACGGCTTTGTCAAATAGTGGGTTAGGCATCATAACTGAACATAGGGAAAATAGCCTCAACCAAGCTGGGGGATCCTTTTTAGCTTATTTCAATATCCGGTTTCATTTTGTAACAAATTCAATTACCATGTATGGATTATATGGTGTTAAATTTTTCTTACCTTAAAAAGCACATATGTATCTATTTGATTTAACAGGTTGTACATATGGCCAAGGACTAAGCAAGGTGTTGTCATATTATTAACATTTGGTGTGCATGAAGAACCCTCCTACAAAAAGCATAGTTACATGGAAATTCATATTTACTTTGAAAACATCGTTCGCTTCTCCTTCCTCACATTTTTTTGTTTCACCTTAATTTGTAATTGAAGATGGTACCATACAAAGCATTTCTTGCTTTCGCTTCACCTTTTGCTTCCCGCTTATGTTTCCCATCCTGTTACCTATGCTAAGAGGCGAATGCATTACCATTTTCACCAGTTGAATTGGAGCATATTGGTATGTTTAGTTTCCTATTAAATTCCAAGCCAGTTGTTGTTTCCTTATTGTGCTAGAAATGCAGAACTTTATTGTTATCCTAAAGTGATATTCTGTTTAAAATTTATTATATTATTGGGGGATTTTTGTTAAAAAAATCTTGACAGGATTCTGCAATGGGGAGAAGATAGACGCTTCGATGAAATGCGTGCCAATATAGCTAAATTAGCTGTCTTCTGGATATTTCAGGTTTTCTTTTATTAGCATTTTTCTGGTTTCAGTTTAAAGTATAGTTATTGCAATGTACATTGCTTCTGAGAATCTACAGCTATGACAGGCTGTCTGGGTTTGGACTGTAAGCTTGCCCCTCACGATTGTCAATGCTAGTGATAGAAATCCATCGGTTGAACCTCGAGATATCATTGGATGGATCATGTGGTCTGTGGGCATCACAATTGAGGCAATAGCTGATCAACAGAAACTTTTATTCAAGAACTTTCCAGGCAACAGGGGAAAATGGTATAACGTAGGTCTTTGGAAATATTCTCGACATCCAAATTACTTTGGTGAAGGAAGTCCAATTATTTTATCTTCCAGGTGTTTCTTTTTTTTTTTTTACTTTTCCCTCTATTGCAGTCTAGCTGAATCCTTTGCTATTGCAGAGACTTCTATGGGACAGATTCTGCATAAATTGTTGAGCATAATCATTGTTGTTTTAACAATACTCCCCATGATTATTTTTGCCAATATCTGCTGCATCAAGGGAAAATTATGCATTAGATGAGTAAACAGATCATCCTAAGCGCTATAAATCTGAAATGCACTAGGCAAGGGGATAAAGCTTCCATATTCAAAGATGAGGAATAGGGCAAGTGGATGAACACACAGAAGTGATGCAAAGAGTTTTTATGACGAAGGTATTATGTCAAATTTCAGCAACGTATGGTTTTGCCAAAATTGAATCTGTGTTAGGACAATGTGTTGAAATTAAAAACTAAGATGATTGTTGGGGATATCATTATGCATTACAATAATTGCTTTCAGCAGTTAATATGGTATTGCCAAAATTGAAGCAGTGTTAGACAATGTGGTGAAATGATAACTAGGATGATTGCCAAGGATATCATTATTTATTACAAGAATTTATTGTTGAATAGGTTTTCTTCTTTCGAAAAATATTTATACAGTTTCTTTTGGTGGGTTTAGATGATTTGATCTGTGTTTTGCCTAATTAGATTAGCATTCTGGGATTTCTTATGGTGACTGTCTCCACTGACCTTTTTTGATGTTAATAGCATCACTCTGACAGACAAAACCCTTGATCCACCACCTTTAAGGATGCCCGTAGAAAAATACTACTCTATAATTTGAATCAAGGAAGTACTAACACTGTGAAGCATGAAAGGAGCAATTTTATTGAGATCTACAAGTTTCATCACAGTCTGGGAGGTATTTGAGGGTTTTGGAATGTTTTTGGTTGTTTATGTAGGAGGGTATTTTGGTAATATATGAGTATTGGGATCTGGGGTTATTTGTAATTATAGGAGTATTGGGATCTAGGGTTTTTCCAGTCATTGTCATTTAGTGATTTTAGGGTTAAGAAAGGTATTTTGGTGATTTCATGTAGTTTTCAGCATTCAAAGGGTGTCTTGGTCATTTTAGGGAAGTTTTGGGTTTGAAGGTACTTTGATCATTTAAATTGAGTTTAGGGTTTAGGGGTGTTTTAGTTGTTTCAGTTAGGGTTGAAGGGTCTATAAGAAGTTGAGGACTTAGAAAATATGACTTTGTCTACTAAAGGTCATGGCCTGACAGATATTGGATAAGCCTACCAAAGATCACGGGCTTAAAAGGAAAAAACTCCAGGGAGGACACAATAAGGATCCATATCCTTGATGGCCTTATATTCAAAGTTGGTATGCTCTTGTGATGTGGGATCAGATTTTCCATCTCCTATTTCTGAAAACCATGATATCTTCTTTCTCTGATATCAACCCGAGATGCACAGGTATCTGAGTTTTTTAGTATATCAGCTTCCTGAGTAGTGGGTAGCATTATATTCTCTGTCAGCTTGATCCTTAACATGTATCTTAAGAATTCAAATTGTTCCTATATTTAGACGAAAGATAGGACCAAAACACTGGACACCTGTCATACTTACTTTCCTGGTGACATGATTTGGACCCTAAACTTCACTAATAACCCAATTGAATGATGAAAAAAGGATACTAGCTAACCATGATTTTTAGTTGGCTGCTACTTCTATTGCCTCTTTTCTTTCTCCTTTGGAGCTTAGTCATTTGGAGAAGAAAAATTCATTCATCTTTGCTTTTGTTTCTTCCATGTCTCTGTATTATATTTCTAGGAGGTACTGTTTGGTGCTTTGGAGAATTTGACAAAGCCTTTCAACTTCAGAAATCGCATGAATATATATTTGCAGTTTCAATCCCCATCTTCTCTCTAGTTAATTAGACCTTTCTTCCAAAAGATAAGAACCAGGTTCGCAGGTTCTCTTAGTCTTCATAACATTGTCTACTGCATGAACTTTGTTCTGTAATTTGCTCAGAAGTTTTTAAAAAATGACTTGGAGAAAATTTGTAGATGTTGAAGTAATTCAATATGGTGTTTTGACTGGCTTATAGAAAAAAAGACTCAACTGTGCTGCATAACCTGAGCATGTTGGTTATCCTTCTCTATATTCATTTTATATAATGTTGCCCCCAGTATGTATGTCAGACTCAATGTATGTAGGTGGTAGGCAGGGCATTTATTGCAGCCCCATCTGCGGCACATGTAATGGGTATCGATATGCATAGTTGGCGATGGTGATATTGTGATATCCATGATTTTGGGGTGAGGGCGATGATGAGGGCAAATATGAGATATGCAAATAGTTGGTTGGCCTTGATGGCAATCCTATTTGACAAGATGACTATACTAACAGTAAATTCCTCCTGAGCCCACCAATGAAACATAATAATCTAGAACCAGGTCCATGGCATCGCTATATATTTGAAAGGTTGTTTTAAGCTGAGCATTAATTCCTTGCGGTGACAATGCTAATAGTAACATAGCTGAAAATTTGGAATTAGGAGCAAATGTACAATTGGATGTTTGATTTCCTATTGCTATCTGTTTTTGTCACTGAAATTATCTTCTGAATTTTTGTTTTTCTATTTTCTTGTGATAATCAGGAAAATACTACTTGGGTAAGAAGATTGAAGACAAGACAGGACACCCCTTCTAAATATATGTTTTTTTAAACTTATGTTAGAACACTTCTAAATTTGAACTCAATTGCATGCATTATTATTTGCTCTCCTAATCAACATTTTCCTACCCCCATAGACAATGCCTCCCATTTTCTGGGCACAAAAAATTGTGGGTATGCTGATGGTGCATCCTTCCTGGTGCTCATGTACTGAGGAAGGTCCTCTTAATGATCTAACACTGGCACTACTTATTGACTGCACTAATGGACTGTCTCTCAAATTTCTGAACTCAACTTACAAACTGTTTAATGATCTATATTGCTTCTATCATCACTAGCCAGATATTTGGCTCATTTTTTACGTGCGGCCAATAATTGTCTTCACATTATTTCAGCATATTTCACACTTAGTATAACATGTTTGACTAGGGGATGGTTTCTTTATTGATTGTCTTTTTGTTTTATGTTTGGCTAGAGAGTCAATAGGAGTATAATGTCATCTTTTACCTTAGTGTTAATGTTATGACACTTATCAAAAAAGTTTTGCTGCAGTTGGTGGAATTTATATTTGAGATGTATGTCTTTGGGTAGCAGCTACATGCCTTATTTCGTGCACCTACATGCCTTATTTCTAATCTCACAGATGATGACTTCCTCTTTTTGCTTCCACATGATTAATTCATTGACTTAATTATTGGAGAGGATATTATGTGACTCAAGTTTGGAGAAAATTTGTGGATCTTGAAGTAATTCAGTATGGTGTCTTGACTGGCGTACAGAAAAAAACAACCAACTGTACTGTATAACTTGAGCATGTTGGTTATCCTTCTCCAGATTCATTTTGTTTTAGTGTACCTACACACCTTATTTGTGATCTCATAGATGATGATTTCTTCTTTCTGCTTGCACATGATTATTTTCTTGACTTAATTACTGGAGATGATATTATGTGACTCAAGTTTCGACAAAATTTGTGGATGGGCTCAGGATGATACTGTGTGACTCAAGGTTCGACAAAGTAATGACTTGTTTTATTTCTCATTTGTTCATTTATGAGCATTTTGTAATGAAAATAATGGTTTTTATGTTCTAGGAATTCACGGAGCAGTTCGTGAGGGGCAGATAATGTATCACTTAAAAGTTGTCGATGCAGATGTTGATCAGGTGGCTTAGCTTGTTTCAGTGTGTTCAATGGGAAAATACGTTTCTTATATTATCAACTATTGATTATGGATGTTGTGAAGGTAATATGTACATAGTATCTCCCATTGAATGGGAGGGTCAAAACATTTTTGTAATGTATAGATCAGTGTGTCAAAAGATTCTATGTACGTCTTATGGACATGAGCATCCCAGGTCTTGGAAGAGGATTATCATCCAAACATGTTGTATTATGGTGTAAACTGATTTGTATATTTTTTGATAATCAATAAAAATCAGATTTTTTATCCTTCTTTCGGATGTTGTAGAGAAGCTTTAATAGGTGCATTATTTTTAAATCAGGGATATTTAGTACGAACGTCATTGGTAACAAGCACTCATTTTAAGTGCACTGAGTTATATCCATATTTGTTTATTAGAATATGAGTATCAAATTTTCAATTCGATGGCTAGCCTATATTTGGATTCATATTCGCCTATAAGATATGAAAAATAAATGTGGAGGTGCTCTTTGTCTAAGTTTTGTACATCCCTACTTATTTCAGTTATTTATTTTTTAGTTACGTGCGATATAGATATTTTACGAAAAAATATATTTGGATATGATTTAGCTTAGAATTTGAATAAGACGGGCAGAAAGTTCGGTCAAATAATTTGTGTACTTTTAAATTTCATAATAAAACTCCCGTACGCCGCACTCAAATTGAAAGATACGGAAAAATACTTATTTGCTTGACGTTAACCTTTTTATTCATGTATAATAAAAAATTGCTTAATACTTTCTATTTATTATACTGTATTAATATCATAGAACATCTAATTAAATGATAAAAAATTCCAATTTTTTATTCACATAAACTCCTAATTTGATTAATAATTATTTATTATATCATTATACTTCTTATTTAAACTTCTAAAAACATTCGCAAGAAATTTATAGATATGTTGCCAAATATTTTGTTAGTCTTTTACTTATTTGACCGATTTTTTGACCGTCTTATTGAGCTTATAAACCAAAGCATATATGAACGTATTTATACCGTATAATACTCGTACTGTATACAAATAAGTTTGATCCCTACCGTAGATGTTGAATACTAAAAAATACGGTATCAATATAATTTAAATGGCCCGGTGAAGCATATTAAGTTATATGTTCATATTGAGATCATCAAAATGGTGAACATCTTGGTTTGATTGTTAATTAATACCATAGTATGTATACATAATAATTTTTTCATATCATTTAAGTAAGTGAAATAATTTGGGTAATCGAATTAATGGACATAAATTAAACTCATAGTCCGTGTAATGCGATTATAACGTAAGTTCTAAAATTAATGTTATAATTGGGTTAAAAATAATAATACGTAAGTTAATTCCATGATAAAGTGAAATAATGCATATTTGGTTGGGAATAAGAGAAGATTAAATCTGATTAGAAGTGGGCTTGAAGGACAAAATATGTACTTTTTAAATGTATCCCAGGTTAATCTCCACTTAGTTGCCAAATCAAAGTTACTTATCCCTAGGATAGCCCAAGTTAAGTAGGCAGGCTAACCTCCCGAAATCAAACCAAATGCATGTTAAAAGGGGTCTAACCTAATCTTATCCCAATCCTGTCCCTATTCCTATCCCAAAATCAAACAGGGCCTACAAGAACAAGAGCAAATCCTAGGAATAACAAAGATGAAGTTGACAAAAGATTATGCTGAACCGCTGGCACATAAAGAACATCGTGTAATGTCAACACACAACCAATTCTCAGTTTGAGCTGGTACACACCAACTCCTAAAATTTCCTCACTAGTCCTATTGCCTATGTACACTTTATGTGTCCCTCTCAAAATTCGACGATAATCTTATTACTTGTCTTGATCTCTCATCACGTACTAGTCACTCTTGAATCCACAATCCACTTAGGATAAGTCCGAGTGACTAAGACATAAGGATAAACATATACAGAGAGAGAACTCAGGTTTAGGGATATCTTTTTCGGCTCAGCGTGCTCGTGAGCGAAATATCCTAGCTTCTCACAGTTGTAGCACTTCACTTTGGACTTATCCCTTTTTCCACTGCGCTTGCCCCTGTGGTGGCACTTCGATGTCCGCTCTACCTTAGACTTAGAGCTGGATGTAGTGTCACGACATCTACAATTGAAAAACTTCTCTGGGCCCTTCCTACCATGGTATTTGCCTCCCTTGACGACTAGGGCAGTGGCACGCACAACTTCTTCATGCTTAGCCTCTAATTCCACATGATGAGAGATTAAGAAAAATTCTTGATATTCTCGTTGTGGTTGAGAATCTACTTCATATGAACCCAAGAGTCCAGTAAAGATCAAATCACTACAAGGACATGTTGTTCGTCTGTGAGATCATGACCTAAGGTGTAACGACCCGTCACCCTATAATCGGGGATCGGATTACTAAATGGGTACCGAATCATTAATTTAGAGCGAAACCAGGATCTAGATAAGTCTGGGAAATAAATAATAAACTAAGTGTAGACACGCTAATTTTGACATCATTTTGAGTAAATTTCGTATCATATAATAATGCCTCAGAATGGTCTGATAATTAATCATTGATTAATTTTTATTGATCTTTTTAAGTGTCGGGTCGAACAGACATGTTTAAGTTAATCAATTAAATTGATTTTAACTCAAATTGCAGTTAAAAATATGAAGAATTCTAAAAGGCGTCAACCCATGTGGACGCTGTTTAGACTTTATTCCTATTTTAACGTTTAAATTTGAATTTTAATCAGTGGATTAATTAGATAAAAGGCGTCTGTGAGGTATGACGCGTTTTAAGTTTCCTAGGCTATTTTAACTTTTCTTCCGGATGTTTATCCTTATCTTAATTAGTTTAAAAGACGTCTACACATGTGGACGCGTTTTATCTAATAAAGATAAAGATAAGTTTTCCCGGATATTTATCATTATCTTAATTAATCTGAAAGGCGTCAGCCATGGTGGACGCGTTTTAGATAATTACAGATAAAGATGAATTAATCTGTATTTATCTGTCGATTAAGATAGATAAATCTTAGATTTTTCTATGTTAATCACGGACGTAGGAGAAGTCTATAAATACCTTACATCTTAATGAGTTAAGAAAAAAAGAGGTTAAGCGTAATCTTGAGTTAATTGAGCGATAGCGAGTTGAAGATCGAAGCAACAACGTCGGAACGCCGGAGCGCTGCCATTTCCAGAAGTCGGCGTCCTTTCAAGAATCTTCATCCTTTCAAGGCTTCAACTAATTGGGCATAAGTGTTTCATTTCTGTATTTTTATTCTACATCTTCATTAATTTCATTCTTCATAATCACTTCATGCAACACACACCACGGCATCATCTTTCAAAAACCTATTTGATTTAAGGGGTTTCAAAAACCATTTAAACAAGTGAGTTTGCTGTTCAATTATATGCTTAAAATCATGATTAGTATGGATACTGCTTCCACTTAAATTCTCATCAGTATTTCTTCATTTCCTGTTTCTCTATTTCTGCTGCACTCAACAACAACTAGAGAATCAAAAGTGGAAATCAAGTACAAAGCCAGAAGGACCTCTGGACGAACCTCAACCTCAAACTCAACAGCAAGAACAAAAGAACAAAGAAAATGCTCTCTTTCTTCAGCCGGCTGAAGGAGGGGAATCAAGAGCTCAGAATCTTTCGCATTCAAACAGGTAGGCGATCACACCTCTTTTGAAACTTTTTTAGTTAAAAGTTTCTGGCGATCACTTCACGTAGTTACTGTTTTTAATAGGTTAGTTTTGCACTAAACAACATAGGATATTTCATGTTAATCACACTGTCATTCTAAGCACCTACAACTTTTTTTGGCGATCACGATGGGACTTGGTCTCGCCATCTTTTAGTTTCCTTTTGTTCTTGCTATCATCATATCGGGCACCCACGGTGCACCATTTGTGTCTCTCGACACGTCCTCACCAATTGGTGAGTGTTTTAGTTTAATTAATTTCCCTCGTGCACCACGTGCACACCCCAGTGGCAAGATCTTGCCCTCCCCTTGATTAATTCAAAAAGCTGTTTTTGTGATAAAAATGATGTGTGATTGATTGGTTTTCTAGTTGTTTAGTTAGTAAATCATCCTGTTTAAAATCTGGAACTAAAAAATTTTGCATGAGTCGATTGTTTACTGCTTTTTATCTTGTTTGAGGAGGATTCAACCCAGAAAATCCTCCTGCAAAACTGTTTCTGCGAACTGAAAAGCGTCTAGGAGCACTGACGCGTTTCAAAACCGCGTCAACCCCCCTAGACGCCTTTCAGGCTCCATATCTTCTCTGCTGTCTGCATCTATTTCTGCGAAAAAATTAAGTTCTGTGTTGAATAGCGTCGACTACCATCGACGCCATTCAGACAGTTTCTTAGTTATTTTTCAGATCTGCTTCTGCGAAAAATTAAGTTCTGTTTTGAATAGCGTCGACTAATATCGACGCTATTCAGACAGTTTCTTAGTTATTTTTCAGTTTCCAGATTTCTGTGGTTTGAGTGCTAGCTACCCATTACTATTAAGCATTAGAGGCCATCCAGGCCGTAGGGCATACGCATTGAGGCGAATACCCTCCTTTTCTTAGGAACACACTACTCGACGTCAGCAACTCTCTCTGATTGGGTTGGTCCCTTGATCAGACTAGAGAAGTTGACGTTGAGACCTCCATAAGTCCCCAAAATCAAGGTATTCCTCCTTGATCATCGGGCTGGTTGTACCAATTGAAGTCCCGGCTAGATTCCGAAAGCGTTGTGAGAGAAAGCCCTAGAGAATAACGGTGGAAATTGAACTGAAACTAGGATCCTTTCTCTGAGTGAATTTGCAGTTTAATCCAATTCAAATAACTCAACAAGGAACCTTAAAATCACGTTAAACATCCACTTGATTGATTAATCTCTGTGCAACTTGTTTGTCAAATCTTTGAAAAAAGGAATCTAACATCATGTTGCTGCGATCAGGCAGGGACTTGAGTGTGGCTCCAGACGCCATGGTCAATTAAGAGGGAGATGCTAATGCCCCTCGCGATTCAGACTTCAACTATGAGAACGGGGGAGATGTTGATGCCTCCCGTAATTCCGTCCCCATTCCATATCGACAAGATGGGAATATCCGGACGCCTCTCTTTCATCCACATGATCAATATCCTGATCTTCCTCCGCATGAATATGCGATTCCTAATCCCGATCTAGAGGGGGACATGAATCAGAATGATCCCTCATCCTCTGATCCTGTGGATCTTGTCAACGCTTTGGGAGTTCTTGCCTCCCGACTGGACCCTCAGCAGTTCGAGGCGATCCAATCGATTCTGAAGGGGAAGGCACCCGTGCAGCCTGCTGAGCCAAACCCTGTGGCTCCCCCTGTTGTTACTTAACAACCTCCTCTTCAACCTCCTTACATCCATCAGGCCATGGAAGGCCTTCATATCACTTCTCGACCAGCTGGGCCGCAGCTTTCATCCTCTAGGCAACTGGCTAGACCGCAAACGCCTGTCTATCAAAATGCCCTCGGGCATGGCGGAAGCTTTGCCGGACCTCCTCTTTATTTTCCCCCCTGTCCAACGTACTCTAGGCAGCAGGCCTACCAAGTACCTCCACCTCCTCCTCCTCCCCAGGCAGATCTGACCACGCAAGCGTTGCTGGCCAAGATGGAGCGCATGGATGAGCAATTCAACAACCTCCAGAAGATGATGGGAGTTAAAGCTGTGCCAGAGATCAGTTTACCGAGCCTGCCAGTATTCCATCTGCCACCCTCTGAGATGCCAGTGTACCGGAAGTACAACGGTACTGGTAACCCCTTCACACATCTGAAGGAGTTTATGTACGAATCATCTTTCTGGCAGAACGACAAGAGGTCGTTGGCCTTTTTGTTCAGGAGATCTCTAGAGGGACCAGCCCTCGAATGGTTCTTTTCTTTAGAACCCTCCGAAGTAGAGGATTACGGTATCGTTTTACGCAAATTTATCCAACGATACCAGGTGAGAGTTGCACCCTCCTTGTCTATCACAGACCTCATTGCAGAAAAGATGAAACATGATGAGGAGTTTATCAGTTTTGCTGACAGGTGGCGGGACCTGGCCGAAAAGGTGAAGGATTACTTGTCCGAATCTGAGCAAGTGAAAATGTTGATTTCTAACGCCACGCCCCAGTTCAAGCTAGTCCTCTCCTTGAACAATTTGACCAACATGGCAGAGCTCTATGAAAGAGCACGGTACTGCCAAAATGCCTTCAAGGACGCTACGTTCTCTAGCGTCTTTGATCCTCACCGACCGTGCAGGCCTCCACCTCGGAAGCCTGCAGTGCCAAACTCTCCCAGCACAGGTCCGACTACTGAGGGCACGCTCTCTCACGAGCAAGTCAGTACCATGAATAATAATTCGCCCCAGTTCGTGAGGAACCAGCAGCAGTACCAGAGGCCACCACAGCCGAACCAACAAGGGTATAGGCAGCAGCAGAACCCCCATCATCAGCAACAGTACCAGCGGCCCCAGCAGCCGAATCAGAACCAGCAACAGCAACAGTTACAGCCGCCGCAACGGCAACAACAGTACCAGCAACCCCAACAGCAGCAATATCAGCAACAGCAACAGCAATATCAGCCGCGTGCACCGCCGGCATACCACAATGTCCCTCCTCCTGGTGACTACAACCTGCAGAGGAGACCTCCAGGCCCTAAAAGGGCAGAATACCCGGCCCTCCCAGAATCCTTGGCAGATATCTTCAGTGCTCTAATGGCAGCTAATGCCTTAGTTTTGCCAAGGGAAAAGGCCGTCTGGCCTCAAAATGCCGATACGTCCAGGTATTGCTACTTCCATAGGCAACTTGGGCATACCATCGACACCTGCTTCCAGTTCAGAGATTATATCCATGATCTCAACGAGCAGGGCGGCATAGACTGGGAGGAGATGAAAAAGTATATATCAGCCCTGAAGACGAGGAGACCACAGCAGCAGCCGCACAAGCAGCACCACCACCCAATATGGGCATAGTGCAGAATCCACTCCCGGAGCACCAGAACCAAAACCAAGTTGCTCCCATTCTGACGAACAGCCAGTCTGAGGCTGGTCGTGGGCAACAGTGGAGAGTAGAGGACTCTTCCTCTCTTTGTTCAACGGGTCACGTTCCAAGTACCGCAGAGCGACCACCACGCCGCACCATCCACATACCTAGGCCGCAACCCATTACCATCACCCCTTTACCCACACCCACATATCACTCGCCCGCACCCAATAACCCATTACCACTACCCACCTTCCTCAAGCCCATTACACCCCGCACTCCTACGCCTCCATCATATAACCCCCCGCAAACCAATCACGCGCCCCTCCTACCATCTAGGCCGCTATTACGCGTACCATTTCCTACTTCACCCGCTACCACTACCGCTTATCCATATACGCCCTTACCATCCAGACCGCTATTACGCGTGCCATTCCCCACTTCACCGACCACTTACCCATCCACCATCCAACCATCTAGGCCTTTAATCCGCACCGCGCCATCGCTACCTAGCCCTACGCCATCACCTACATACCAGCCCTTTACATCATCCGCACCACCCAACCCTGCGATACTTAAGGTGCCACCCGAATCCTCCACGGTCGAGGAACATGCGCTCCGAAGTGGAAGGATTTTCAACAAGGTCTTTCCTCAGTCCACAGTTAGAGACGGCCCATCGCAGCCGACTGAGGAAGCCCATAATGAAGAGAGTGCACCAGGCACTCAATACGATTTGTTGAAACATCTGGATCGGACACCGGCACGGATCACTGTACTTGAACTGATCAAAAGGTCCAAGATTCACCAAGAAGCCCTCATGGAATATCTACAGAAGGTGATGGTCAATGAGGACGTACCGGTAGAAAAAATTGCAGCACTACTAGTTCCTCAGGGGGATCAGCCCTCCATTACATTCCACACATCGGAACTAGCACCGCCAGCAGCCAGAAGCATGGCTCTGAGCATCACGGTCAACATCTGTAAGAAGGCCGTGGATGCATGCCTGGTTGACACAGGGGCCTCGATCAATGTTCTACCTCCGAAGACTCTGGAGCTGTGCGGTGTGCCCAAAGAAAAATGGCTGCCTAGCCCCATCTCAGTGACAGCATACGACAATTCTACCCGTTCCCCTCTGGGAATGATTTATTTGAAGGTGGAGCTAGGCCCTGTAAGTCATGCAGAGGTCGAATTTCACATATTGGAAATCGACCCTTCTATAAATACCATTCTGGGGCGTCCTTATATTAAAACTCTTGAGGCGATTCCCTCTACGAATCACCAATGCCTCAAATTCCCTTTCAAAGGACGAATTATCAAAGTGACGAGCATGCCGATCCTTGCTGCTGCTCATACCCTGAATATTAAATCTGCTGCTTTACCTGGCCGACAACATTTTCTGTCGGTATTACAGGTCTACCGTCCAGTGGCTGATCCTCTAAAAGCCGCCACTATTTCTCCATATCCATTGAATGCCATTAAAAGGGAGAAGTGTATGAGTACCCCAGGATGGAGAATCATGATGAAGAACGGCTACGAGCCTGGAAGAGGTCTGGGCACACAGTTGCAGGGCAGGACCACTCCTGTTAAAAGTCATCAAGCAGCACCTGGAAGCGGTTTGGGCTATAGGCCGAGGAGACTGAAGCAAGACAGGGTTCAGCAAGAAAATGGTCAAGAAATCTTGGAGACAATGTATACACCACCCAAAGAAGGCCGAGATCCCCTAACATGGACCCTATATACACATTTCATAAAAGGGCCCATACTTAGCCAAGACAACACGGTGGTTATTACTTCGTGTTTTGACTTCCATGACATATATGGGAGAGATTTAGCCAGACATTGCTCAGAACTACTTACGTACCAGTCTTTGGAGGCTCTGCGGCCTATGAAAAGGAGAAAATTCCATGATCCCGAATACGAATGGTACAGATGGTTCGATCTGAGGGACCTTTACATAGTACTGAACAGGTTGTTCTTGGATCCTGCAGAACCCAAATGGCCGCCGCAGATTGACGAGCTGATTGATAAGCGGATACTGCTGTCGGAAGAAATCGATGAAGGGGAGCCAGATGACCCCTATGAAGCTGGTTATACTACAGATCTGCTCTGGAGGGGGACATATCCTTCACATGTCTTCATGCTCCATACTTTATTCCGTACACTGCTCCTGACCCCGACTTGGTCGCGGGTCATAACTGAAGATATTCCACGGGCTCCGCCCATTATGATCACTTTGTCCCCTCGGGACCTTATTCCATCATCTCCTCTCGATCTAGAGAGGATGTATGATCTGATCTGGGACATATTACTATATGATCCTCCTAATCCTCTGGCCTTGGTGCCACTTCCTCCATCCGATTCCCCTTCTATTTGTATCTATTCTTGCTTTATGTTTAATTCTTTCATTGTCCAAAAAAAAACGCCAATTTGGCAACAAATTCTTCCCAAATCCTCATCGAGGAAACATCTTACTTGTCCGATCACACCCCATTGCGCGGGTCCTTCGGTCAAGATTCTCTCTTAGATCTACTCTGTCCCTCCCCACGGGAGGATTCCCCTGTATTTCCACTTGTATCTCAGGATTTTCATCCTGCTTCATCTTCATTAGGTGAGTTTAGTGAAGTTAGGCAGTCCAGTTTTAGTCAGGTTAATCAAGTTAGGAAGTCTAGGAAGCCTAAGGGCAGGCAAATTCCATATAGATACCTCCAGGACTTAGCTGATAGATGCTTTTCTTACTCTTTAATCCCTCAGTTTTTGGAAAATCCAATTCAGATGCCAGAAGACTGTATGAAGGATGAGTCAGTCAATGATGGGACGGGGTATATGAATTAGTGCATGAAAAGGACCCCATTATTGAAAATGAGGAAGATGACGAGGATGCGGCTGAGGCTTATGCCAGTGGAGTGAAAAGATTTGATGAACCCTCAGCTGCCATAGAAGAGCCCACCAAAGAAATTAATTTAGGGACTGAAGACGAACCTAAGATTGTCCTCGTCAGCAAAAATCTTTCTACAGAGGATGAGAAGGCAATGGTACAAGTACTTAAGGACTATAAGGACACTTTCGCCTGGAGTTATGAAGATATGCCGGGGTTAGACTCATCTTTAGTTGAACACAGATTGACGTTAAAAGAAGGAGTTAGCCCTGTCAAACAGAAATTAAGGCGATTCCACCCACAAATGGCTCTAAAGATGAAGGAAGAGGTCGACAAATTACATAAAGCCAAATTTATTAGAGTTGTCCTTTATCCGCAATGGGTGGCCAACATAGTCCCGGTTATGAAGAAGGACGGGAAGGTCAGAATTTGCATTGACTTCTGCGATTTGAACCGGGCGTGTCCTAAAGATGATTTTCCATTGCCTCATATTGATGTACTCATTGATAATACCGCTGGCTATGAAACTTTATCGTTTATGGACGGATTTTCAGGATACAATCAGATTAAGCTGGCAGAAGAAGATCAAGAGAAAACGTCATTCACTACACCTTGGGGAACATACTGTTATGTCGTCATGCCATTTGGATTAAAGAATGCTGGAGCCACTTATCAAAGGGCTATGATGGCAATATTTCATGACATGATGCACATAGATCTGGAAGTGTATGTGGATGATTTATTGGTTAAATCTAAGACAAAGGCTGAGCACGCCAAAGTTTTGGCAAGGGTATTAGAGAGATCGAGAGAATATCAGTTAAAGATGAACCCCAAGAAATGTGTATTCGGGGTATCTTCAGGAAAATTGCTTGGATTTATTGTCAGTAAACGGGGAATTGAGATCGATCCCAATAAGGCGAAGGCTATCAGAGAAATGCCACCGCCCAAAAACTTGAAAGAGTTGAGAGGATTAATCAGGAGGTTACAATTTATTCGCCGCTTTGTCTCCCAGCACTTACAAAGGTGTAAGCCGTTTTACGAGCTTACCAAGCCAGGAGTCAAATTTGATTGGGACGATAAGTATCAGGAGGCATTCGATGGATTAAAGAACTATTTAGCAAGTCCTCCTGTTTTGAGACCACCATCTCCAGGCAAACCATTGATACTTTACATTTCAGTCCTGGATGATGCAGTGGGGGCTATCCTAGCACAAGAAGATGAAGAAGGAAAAGAGAGGGCAGCCTACTATCTTTCTAAACTTCTCAACCCCGCTGAACAGAGATATACGGCAATGGAGAAAACATGTGCAGCATTGGTCTGGGTTGTGCAGAAATTAAAGCATTATTTTCTGGCCCATGAAGTCCATCTCATCGCTAGGATGAATCCGATCAAATTGCTTCTGGAGAAATCTGTTCTTACTGATAGATTAGCGCGATGGCAAAGCTTTCTATCTCAATTCGATATCATTTATATTCAGCAGAAAGCGATCAAGGGCTATGCCATAGCAGAACATCTCGCTCATCATCCCCTTCCCCAATTTGATCCAGTGCGATCAGAGTTTCCAGATGAGGAACTGATGTCCGTAAATCAAATTAGAGATGATATGTGGACTCTGCATTTTGACGGAGCTCTGAATTCTCATGGAAAGGGGATCGGTATCGTTCTGTTATCACCTGAAGGTGTCACCATTCCACAAGCCTTTCAGCTTGATTTTCCAGTCACCAACAATATAGCTGAATACGAGGCACTCCTTGCTGGCCTCGAGGTTGCTCATTTTCATGGTGCCACCAAACTCAGGATTGTGGGTGATAGCCAACTGATTCTTCGCCAAGTGCTGACCAAGTATCGAACTCTTGATCACAAGCTTAAGCCTTATCAAGAGCTTACTTCTGCTTATTCAAAGCTTTTCACGAAATTGATTTTTGTCCAGGTCCCTAGGAATCAGAACATCTTAGCTGACGCTCTAGCTTCACTTGCATCTTCTCTTGATTTTCCAATCAGCAAGCAATCCGAATCAATCATAGTTCATAGGCGTCTTTCATCCGCCGTGAAAGACCCTTCATTTCTTAGAACTAAGGAGAAGTTGCTGAAGAAAGTCAGAAACGGAGATATCGTGGAAAAGAGAGAAATTATGTTAATGGAGCTGTTAGAAGAGATGGATGATGAACAGAAGCCATGGTATTATGAAATTGCAAAATATTGTGAAGATCAATCGTATCATGAGGAAGCTACAACTGAGGAGAAGAGAGCTATCAGGAGAGTTGCTCAACGATACACCCTAGTTGGAGGAGCACTATACAGGAGAGGTTTTGATGGAGTTCTTCTGAGATGTCTAGACGAAGATGAACTTTGGAAGGTTATGGAAGGAGCTCATAGTGGAGTTTGTGGTGGCCATGTCAATGGACAGATGCTAGCAAAGAAGATCCTTAGACAAGGATTTTATTGGCCAACCATGGAAGAAGACTGTGTAGGATATGTCCGTAGGTATGCTAAGTGTCAACTTCACGCCGACAAAATTCATTCTCCTGCATCTTCACTCCATCCTATTTCTTCCTCATGGCCTTTCTCCATGTGGGCTTTCGACATTATTGGACCCCTTGGAAACCCAGATTCCGGCATCAAGCAAAAATCTTTCAGTCTCACGGCAACGGAATACTTCACCAAGTGGGCAGAAGCTGAAGCGTACGTGGAGATCAAAGCTTCAACCGTCTGCAAATTCATAATGAAGAACATCATCACCCGATTTGGAATTCCAAGCACCATCGTCACCGACAACGGACCGCAGTTCGTGTCACAAGAATTGAAGGACCTATGCAACATGTATAGAATTGCATTGCATCATTCGTCTCCTTACTATCCGCAAGGCAATGGCCAAGCAGAGGCAACAAATAAGACTTTGATAAAAATCATCAAAAAGACGTGTAAATCTAACAAATTCGCAGATTGGCCAGAAAAATTGGTTGAGGCTCTATGGGCCTACCGAACTTCAATCCGCACGCCTACTGGGCAAACTCCTTATTCCTTAACATTTGGAATAGAGGCGGTAGTTCCATATGAGATCCTCATACCGTCATTAAGAGTACAATTGAATAAGGAATTTTCCATTGATGAACATCGTTCAGCACTCCTTGCTCAATTGGAACTTTTAGACGAAAAAAGATGGTCAGCTGCTAATCATGCAAAAGTTTATCAAAATAGACTAGCACATTTTTATCAAAAGAAAGTCATTGAACGAAAGTTCAAAGTCGGTGAAATGGTTGTTAAAAGAATTTTTGTAAAACCTGGTGGTCCGCGTTCTAAGTTCCAACCCAACTGGGAGGGACCTTATGTTGTATCGCACGCTTTTCCTGGTAATACTTATCGTCTTGTTAATGCAGAAGGAGAAGAGCTAAATCATCCCTGGAATGGTTTACATCTTAAGAAATACTACCCTTAGGTTGAAGAGTCGATCAGCATGCTACAAAGACCAGTGGAATCAGAAAATTTATAAACTCAAATTTCTTTGTTAGTCTGGATAACTTAACTTCAAATACATTACTACACACACTGACACGTTTGATTCGTGAGTAACAAGAGATGCCAAGTCCTAAAGAATATCAAAAGCTTGACCAAAAGTGTAAAGTACAAATCATTCGTTTTAAAGCAAAAATTCTGTTTTATACTCAGCCTATGATGTCGGAACGAGGCTTAGAATAGATTACCAAGAATACCCGTCATCTTAGTAGGAGGCCGTCATAAAAAAAATGGGGGAGATCCGTCCCGAAGAAAAGAATAAAAAAACAAAAGCAATAGGCAAAAGCCAAATGTCAAATCAAAAGGCCATTACACTACAAACGTTACATCAAGGCCATGAAATGAAATGAAAGGGAACGCAAGGTCGACAAATATCCCGAAAGAAAATGACTGAACCCCAACGGATACTAGGGTAGAAAAGGAACATCTTTTTAAGTCTCCGGAAGCTTCTTATGGGCTTTCTAAACTTACTCTTCCTTTCTTTCTAAAGAGATGTACTCTAAACTTAAGGAATTGCTTAGATTGACTAAGGGTCAAATCATCAAATGGGATCACGAATGGAAACACAAATTCAAACACGATGAGTTTAAGTTAAGTTGTTAAAGAACAATTTGAGAATTAAGTTGATAAATGAATATGATCTTTTGATCTAAGTATCATGCTGATCTTTATGTCAAAATCCAAAAATACATATGTCAAAAATTCCAAAAAAAAATATACATATGTCAAAATCCAAAAAAAATACATATGTCAAAAATAAAAAAAATATATATATGTCCAAAATTCAAAAAAAAAAAAGCATATATTTCAAAACCCAAACAAAAATGAATATTTCAAAACAACAAAAATATCTCAATTAGCATTTGCTTGTTGCACTCAGTATGTTTCATTCCTTTTATTTTCAGTAAGCATCTGTTTGCTTGTATGTTGCATTTTGCTTAAGTATGATTATTCTTGTTACCTTTGTTAATAAAGGCTATGCCCCTTGACCCTTCTACTAAGGATAGGATCAAGTAGTCGGTTACTTAACCAGGCAAGGGGCTAAGCCTGAACAGATGCTTAACCTGTTTGTTCAAGTCGTATACAGGACACAAGATATGAAAAGAGTGAGAATTCGAATAGAAGAACCTGTTTCTGTGAGAAAAAGGCGTCGAGGAGAACCGTCGCGTTTCAATATTGAATGGCGTCAACACTACACGACGCGTTTCAGAAATTCAAAGAAGTAAAGCTGAAAATATCAAGGATATCCTATTGTGGGAGTCATGAAGTCTTGACCGTGGCTAAAAAGACGGTTATTTCTACCCTTGTATTCCATGTAATTATTTTGCATTAGCATTACTATATATTAAGTATTTATTAGAGCATATCAAGGACCTTGTGGTTTTGATGAAACTGGAATTTGAGTTCCCCTATAACAAAAACAGTGATAATTCCAGAGAATTCTTAATCGCACAGATAGGCCGTTGGATTGTTAATTAGTGAGGACGATGGTTCCACTTTTGTGAAACGGTGCGTGGATAAACGAGCTTCGGCTTAGCACTGAATTACAAGAATTGGTGTCTTGACTCATTAATGACAATTTAACAATATTATCCTTGATTAATTTATATTTTATTTGACTTTATATATATATATATTTTTTAGCCCAGCATGCATCATATAGGACTTTGAAATCATTGTGATAAGGATTAATTATTGATTAAGTTTCAGACCATTAATCAAATAAATCCAACATGATATGAAATATTCTATTCTGAATTGAGTATCTTGATTATCTTTGAGGTTCGCTTGAAGATATCCTTGGAATTCTATCCTTTCTTGGATTCTTTATCCAATATTTCTTGTTTTCTTTTAAGATCCATCATGGTTGCAGCACGTCCACATTAGCTGGCAAACGCTCCCCATGATGAAACCTACAGTGTCTACGACCTGGGGTACTTCCCACTCCGAGGAGGTTGATCGACTTTATTTTATTTCCTTATCCACCTCATCCATACAGGATTAATTCCATTGATCTCCTTGAGCTATCTTCATTGATAATTTCGAGAAAAATTCCAATCATGTGATGTTAAGAGCGTGTCTCATCACACCTTGGCATCACCTTTTCAGTACATTCCATTTCATTTCACTCCCTTGCAAA
This sequence comes from Zantedeschia hybrid cultivar, assembly GCA_030544215.1. Classification (NCBI taxonomy): domain Eukaryota; kingdom Viridiplantae; phylum Streptophyta; class Magnoliopsida; order Alismatales; family Araceae; genus Zantedeschia; species Zantedeschia hybrid cultivar. The sequence continues at coordinate 19,388,541 of JARZZO010000010.1, read as the reverse complement.
GATGATGCCAAGGTGAGGCAGCTGTAGACACGCTAATTTTGACATCATTTTGAGTAAATTTCGTATCATATAATAATGCCTCAGAATGGTCTGATAATTAATCATTGATTAATTTTTATTGATCTTTTTAAGTGTCGGGTCGAACAGACATGTTTAAGTTAATCAATTAAATTGATTTTAACTCAAATTGCAGTTAAAAATATGAAGAATTCTAAAAGGCGTCAACCCATGTGGACGTTGTTTAGACTTTATTCATATTTTAACGTTTAAATTTGAATTTTAATCAGTGGATTAATTAGATAAAAGGCGTCTGTGAGGTATGACGCGTTTTAGGTTTCCTAGGCTATTTTAACTTATCTTCCGGATGTTTATCCTTATCTTAATTAGTTTAAAAGATGTCTACACATGTGGACGCGCTTTATCTAATAAAGATAAAGATAAGTTTTCCCGGATATTTATCATTATCTTAATTAATCTGAAAGGCGTCAGCCATGGTGGACGCGTTTTAGATAATTACAAATAAAGATGAATTAATCTGTATTTATCTGTCGATTAAGATAGATAAATCCTAGATTTTTCTATGTTAATCACGGATGTAGGAGAAGTCTATAAATACCTTACATCTTAATGAGTTAAGAAAAAAAGAGGTTAAGCGTAATCTTGAGTTAATTGAGCGATAGCGAGTTGAAGATCGAAGCAACAACGTCGGAATGCCGGAGCGCTACCATTTCCAGAAGTCGGCATCCTTTCAAGAATCTTCATCCTTTCAAGGCTTCAACCAATTGGGCATAAGTGTTTCATTTCTGCATTTTTATTCTACATCTTCATTAATTTCATTCTTCATAATCACTTTATGCAACACACACCACGGCATCATCTTTCAAAAACCTATTTGATTTAAGGGGTTTCAAAAACCATTTAAACAAGTGAGTTTGCTGTTCAATTATATGCTTAAAATCATGATTAGTATGGATACTGCTTCCACTTAAATTCTCATCAGTATTTCTTCATTTCCTGTTTCTCTATTTCTGCTGCACTCAACAACAATTAGAGAATCAAAAGTGGAAATCAAGTACAAAGCCAGAAGGACCTCTGGACGAACCTCAACCTCAAACTCAACAGCAAGAACAAAAGAACAAAGAAAAGGCTCTCTTTCTTCAGCCGGCTGAAGGAGGGGAATCAAGAGCTCAAAATCTTCCGCATTCAAACAGGTAGGCGATCACACCTCTTTTGAAACTTTTTTAGTTAAAAGTTTCTGGCGATCACTTCACGTAGTTACTGTTTTTAATAGGTTAGTTTTGCACTAAACAACATAAGATATTTCATGTTAATCACACTGTCATTCTAAGCACCTACACTAAGCTAAACATTCACATCGCCTTGAATTAGAAAGGAAATGTAGGAATTAGAAATTATTACAATACGACTCGACTCAACAAATAATTACATACTCCAACTGAAAAGAAGTAATTAAGCTTACAGGCCAGAAAATAAAATAACAACTACGTCGGGGCATGCTCCGGAACAATGGCTGCTGGAGCGCAACCCAAGGCAACACTATCCTTGCTACGCTAGCCTGGAACCCTCACCTGAAAACCGTAGGGGTGAGTCTCATCGAAAAAATTCAGTAGGGATCCTTCGATCCCCACCGCCCACTCACGCACCCACAAGTGCAGAAGCACAAATATAGATAATTTAAGCAAGTAAAGCAGTAAACATATCCTTAGATTTCGATATAAAACACATGCATTCGAAATATAACATGCACAATTCTGAAACTATTCTACCATGGAGCCCACAACCAGTGTCTCGGCAAAACACGCTAATCACACGGCCGAACACGAGAAACTCCGATATGCTGAGACCAAACAGCAACCCCTCGGATAGCGCGCTGGCTACTCCGGCCTGACAGGCTCCAGGTGGTTCTGCTTCCCCCAGCACGAGTGACACTCCAAATGTACCACTCCCACACCGGTACTAGCTATATCCCGGGGTACACCAGGTGACCCTCTCTCTAGACGTCACCCCGCCACTCCCACACCGGCGCCGTGTCATTCCCACACCGACACAGGCTGCCTAAGCGTTAACAACTGTCACTCTAGGCCCACGATCGTACAAAACGCAACACGGTGCGATCCGATCACATGGAATCCATCATCATCGAGTACATTTCTAAGCATGCAATTAACTAAACTTATCTAACAATGTAAACACGTGTTAATTGCAGGGATTAATGACATTTTGGCTTGAATCGGGTCGCCCAAGGCCGATGTCATTCAAGCTTCCTAAACTGGTTCATGTGAAAACTGGCCTTGGAAATTGGCCTAAAACGCGTCGTCCACGGATGTCGTCTTTTAAAAAGCGTCGCTGTCCCTGGACGCCGTTCAGTCCATAGACATGGTTTGTTTTCTGGGGTTAAATAGCGTCGTGGGAGGAAGCCGCCATTTAAAAGGCGTCGCTGCCCCTCGACGCCATTTAGTCCTAATAGACAGGTTCTTCCCTCCGCTTCCCCCAATCAACAAGGTGGGATTTCTCCCCCCAAAACGCACCAAAAAGATCACAAAACATAGAGGGGAAGGAGGAGAACCTAACCACCATTAAATCCCACAATTTTTCCATACCTGCGATTAGCATTTTCACCCCAAGAGTTCTCCAAACATGCTCAAAAGCAGGAAATCAAACATGATTTTAAGTTGAGACACTACGGAAATCGTCACCCTACCGGTTACCCGAACACCTCCTAGCTTCAAGCTGTCAACCCGCCTCGCCGCACGCCGCTGCCGGTACTGCCGTGGACGTCGTTACTCCACTGGGAAGTCGGCTGCCGTTAGGAGAGAAAAACGTCGCGGAGGAAATGGTGGTGGTAGTGGAGGAAGTTGATAGGTTGATGGAGTGGAGGGAGAGATGGAATGGAGGGAGGAGAGCAAGGAGAGGGGGAAAGGTTCGTCGGATCGCCAGAGGGAAGAGAGGAGAGAGAAGAGGAAGGAGGGAATGAGAGAAATGAGGGAGGGTTCGCGGGGTCAACCAGAAGTTAGGTAAAACGCGTCGTGCAAGTCCGACGTCATTCAGATGACAAGACCGGGCTGTACACTGACAAACCAGGGTCGTAGTCTAAATGGCGTCGTCCATGAAAGACGCCATTCAGACGATGAGACCGGGGCCGTACTCTCGCGCCCCAAGACTAGCCCACGTGGCATAGCCTAAAACACGTCTACATTGCCGAACGTCGTTTAAACTGCGTCGAGCTTACAGAAACTAAGTCTTAGCCCCATCAGGGTCCAAACTAAGGAATCCGACCCCAAAACTGACCCGATAACTATATCCGAAACCTCAATCCTTACATAAGGTGTTCAGTCTCTGATCATGGCTGACATCACCCTAAGGTGTTCAATCATAGTCTGGCACTGATCTTTGTTATGCACAATTTACACATAATGAATATAATGTCATTATAATTATTAATTGAACAATACTATACAATGTATGTGATTAGCTTGTAGACCACATACAACACTAATACTATATACCCTTCATATGTAGCCATAGGATTCTCATATATCTTGGCTTCAATGAATTGTTCTATCACATCTTTTTGCGTAGCTAAATTATCAATTGTTCCAAGGTACTCAGGCTGATGCGCTACTGCATGTGTCAAGGGCTATTGTGGAAATGCCCCCAGACTGGCATTGGTGGGAGGAATGGGGTACCGAGTAGAACTTGTCCCGATTGCAGTATCAGGTACAGTTAGGGCATGTTTCATTTCTCTCTGAAGATTATGATTTCTTTATTGTTCCTTGACACTTTTCAATTTAGTCATAGCTCCGTGTTGCATCCTAGTCAATTGTTGCTCTAAATAGCCAATTAGGTAAATATGGATTATCTTCTCGCCAAGAGGCGGGACGCTGTGATAGATGGTGTTTCCCCAATACTTGATACAATTCAGTTTCTATCTCACGATCAATGAGGTACCTAGGCAACTTAGGGTCATGTGATGTCGATGTTATTTCCTTCCTCTTTTTGGTAGGCATAGCCTACGTATGAGCCGTTGTTTGTTTAGGGAGATCCAGTATAGCTTCTTGTTCATTAGGCAAATAGCTAGATGAAAACCACCTCTTCCAACCATATAGTAACTGAAGACTTTTACCGATCTTTGAGAGGCTTCAACTGATCTCGCTTATGAGATTGTGTGTGAAGACTTTAAGAAGCTGGACCATCAACAAGAGTGAGATTCTTCATGTAAGAGTCATAGACAATCTTTATAGCTTCATGTCCTCTCTTGTAGCGCCTCTTCTTTTATGGCGTGTTAGGTTTTCCTTCTCTCAAGCGTCTTTTAATGAGTTCTATTAAGCGTTTAAATCGTGTTCTTGAATGAATTGAGTAGAATGGGTTATAGCACATTTAAACAACAGCCTTATAACGAATGTTGCACGGCTACAACTAGGTAAGCTAAGCTCCCCTTCCCCTACCATTGGTCTCATCTAAAGCCCATGGACATGGGAGAGGCACAAGCTAAGGCCAAAGAAGGAACTGAAAGCCAACTTGTCGCCTTCCATTATACCTTTAATAACCTCTTCTGGTCCTCTGGTCTCTGTTAACTAATTTTTTTTTGTCCCTTATCTAATCAATCGAAAGGTAGGCTAGAATAATCACTATTGGAATCAGAACTAGCGAGCGGAAAAAGCAAGTCATCCATTTGTTTGCAAGTAGAGGCGCATTGGCACTGGCAACCCCAACCACATGAATATGACTTTTTGAACTGACACAACTCTACTTTTAGGCATTATGTTAGGACTAGGAAAGCTAATTCCTTAAGCTCCATATCATATTCTAAATCTCCATCGGAAGCTCACACACAAGACTACTACCAAAAAAAAAAGGGGAAGATGTTTGATTGGGACAAGAAACCATTATAAGCCAGGCAACAAGCCTAACCATCCCTATGTCATTAGGGTTAGATACCCTATAGCCTTTCTTCCCTTTACAAGTTAAGGACAAGACGCCTTCGGATCCTTCCCTTCATCCACGAGTAGATATTTTGTATTGAACAGTGTAAAACCCAGGGGCAATAGCTTTAGTGGTATTATTCAACTGCTAAAAAGAATAGCTTTTCTCTTTTGATTAGGAACTGCTTACCTTTGGTGCTTTATATAAGTGGTACTTGATCTCGGAAAAGGGTCAAAGGATAGGCTTGATGCCAGATCCGCTTTCCGGGTTGACTCAGCATAAGAAAAAGTAAGTAGTTTGACTAGCTGATCTCTCTTTCTTGTTCTCCTCCCTCCCATTACTCGACCGTCAAGCCTTAGGTCAATCAATTTTGTTGCTTTCCGTTCCCTAGTGCTACTGTGCTTGCCTTCATCCTAGTCCCTTCCTGACTTACCTTATCCTATTGTAAGTCTTAGAGCAAGAAGTTCTAGCACAATCTCTGAATACCAGACTAGGTAGAAAGGCAATTCCTATTCTATTATAGAAGGAAGATGTGCCATTGAAAATTCATCTTATATGTCTATGAAATCGGAATTGAGAGAGTTAGATTCTTGAACAATTTTTTCTTTCACAGCAAATGAAAGACCTATAGCAATTCCTTCTATAGCATCTATGCTAGTTCCATATGCATCCTTTTCCAGCCATGTCCTTGATACGAGACTAGCGTTATTCCCTTGCCGATCAGGCTATTCTTCAGTCGGTGAATCATCTTCTATTCTAATCCCCTCTTATCAAGCATGAGATTTATTGAAAACAACTATCTGCCCACTTCCTTGAAGCTTTCTTCCTGTGTTGATGAAGAGCTATGTGAAATAGACAAAATCGGCTTCATCTAATTCTTGTTGGCTAGCACTATAGGGAAAAATTCTCTCTTCTTTTGAGAAGAGCTTGCGCACTAAAAAACCTATGTCCACCTACTTTTACAGGTTCTAAAAGAAACTATTCCCCTTATCAAACTAAGGAGAGGGAATAGAAATGTAACAACTTTCTCATAGTAGCTGATTGACTCAGCTGTCAATACAACTAGTAACTTTTTGAATGTGAGTTTTTTATAAAGTACATTGTTAATCTAATTGAGAAAACTAGGAAAATCAGATATATAAACTATGAAAAGTCAAATAGTGTCATTTGTCATTGACATGGAGCTGCCTCTGGCAATCTCTCTTTTTCTTATGTTTTGTGTCGGCCGTATGCGGGTTCTCACGATGGAGAATTCTCGTGAGTGAGTAGCCGACGAAGCCTTTGATATAATGAAGGCGAAAATAGATGATGAATTGGAACGCTTGCTCAATGAAACAGGTATTACCCATTTCCATGGGGAGTTACCATCCAGGATGTCATTGCAAGGATTCATGATGATAGAGAGAATTTACAGTTTTTGACGAATTTATTGAATGATCTGGTCACTGAAGGAATACAAAGTCATACCTTACAGCTGGCGCTAGACATACTAGAAGCATTGAGCTGATCTAATGAAAAAGAGCTATTATCATTCATTAACCAATGCATTATCTAATAGGTTAGTTCAAAGATTGTAGGAGGTTTTAAGGAACTATGAAGATTGCATGGGGTAATAAGAAATATCGAAAGATTATATGACTGAAAAGTAAAAAACTCATTATCATTTGTTGATGAAAATCTTATGTTTTCTCATGGAAGTTGCAAATTTGTTCAAACCTACTGGATTCTCTTAACATGTATCAACAATTTTTGGGCCAACTTGTAAATGTATCCAAAAGTTGCTTTGTTGTTGAGCAAAGTGCCCCTGTTAGTACTTTAGAAGGGTATAGAGGCTCTTATTGGTTTCACTGAGAAAGATTTGCTGTTAAACTATTTGAGAGTTCCTATGGTTGTTGCCTGTTGGCCATGTCATGAAAGCTTTTTCCTTTGATATTGTTTGCAAGGATTTGTTTAAAAATACACGGCTACTATGTTTTTTTTTTTTTATGGGAGGCGGATTTGTTTAAAAATACACGGATTTGTTTTGACATTTATTCCTTCATATAGGTTGTCAATCAAATACTTCTATTCGGAGAGGAATTAATTTTAGTTGTATCAAGGGCATGCTCTGCTTTCTTTTGAGTTCACGAATGGTGGTCGTAAGCTCCGCTGCGTTGCTTGAGACCACATATAGGTGTCTAAATGATATTTATGACATTTTTAGAATATATTATTAGAAATTACCTAGGATTTGTTTGTTCATACAAAAATATTGTAATTTAGTGATTCTAAAATTATTAGTTTTAAAATCATTGAATTTTTATAGTTTAAAATCACAGGGAACTTTATTTGAAAACTTATAAAATACATGAAAAGAAATAAGCGAATGTACAAACCCTCTAGTTTTATTTTATGATTTTTTTTGTGTGGAAATCAATACAAGAGAATGGGCCTACAAGTGAGCTGAATAAGTCTGATAAGATTTTATTTTATATTATTTTATATAAAACCAAACACTTGAAAACATTGCAAAATGAAATCACTTTTTTAGATTTAACCTGTTCTACTTGGAGACAAATAACACATTAGATATAGATCCCTATCAGAGGACTAGGGTTGTCAATAGAACCAATACATAGTGGATGTCATAGTATCTGACTCTATTTCGTTTAGCGTTATTTAAATATCCAACTCAGGATTATCTGACGGATAATAAAAAAAAAAATCTGATTTGACTTCATCGGATAATATTCAAATTTAGATAATAATCCTAATATCTGATTATTTCAAATTTGATGTATACCTTGATGACTTATGAATTTTATTCTTGTAGTACAGCCCATTTGTACCAAAGCTATATTTTAAATTAATAAATATTCAAATTATAGATATCTAGATAAATGTTAGATCACTCAAATACTCTATTAAATATATCTTAGATAATAACAAATATTTATCTAAATAAATAAAGTTATAAAAGTAAAAACAATCACAGTAATTTTTTATCATTATCTCTCTACATCTCTATTAAGCATACTTTCAAATATCAAATAGTTTATTTAAAAATATAAATATTTTTAAATTAGAATAATTTATCAAAAGATACAATTAATTGGATAATAATCTGTGCGGATATTCATTTTATATTTTCACTTTAAATATTAATTGAATGATTAAATGGATATAAATATGTCAATAAGATGTTCATAATTTGATAAATGTCTGATTAATCAGATGTGAATGCAGATCAAATTAGGAAATCATCTTCTCAAATGCCATAAAGTGTGTTAAAGATCGTGAGATTGTTGCTTACGGGTCATTTAGTGTGTTGTGCTGTAAAAACGGCATTGCACTTTTGTTTGATTTGTTATAAATTGTTTTACTTTGTTTTCGATATGTTTGGAATGTCAAAAAGCATCACATTTCAAAATCAGTCGACTCATATATTTCTCCTTTTAGCTGATTTCAATTTTCAGTCTAAAACTATATTAAATCAAAATCAAAAGTTTTAAATAAGTGATTTTAAAATTGAAGATTTTTTTTTTTACTAATTTTAAAATTGATAATTTCCAATATATTTTACGGCATGTTAGGACGCACCAAACGGCTACAATGTGAAACAACCCTCTGTATGCGACTTTCAATCTCCTCAATTTGATTCTTGGGTTCTTCCAAGTCATCATAGGGGGTTCCCTCTCTTTACCATCACCGTCAGATCCCTCCGGTAACCTCTTGCTATGGCCAGGTACAAAAGCCTCGACGCAGTGGACGGATCTCAGTTCCTGTTATGTTCAAAAGTAAAAGCAAAGATTCTCAACAGGTCAACGGTCAGCCAATAAAGTGCCCTGGAGTCAAGGCACGATTGGCGTAGCCCTTTTGACGCAGCTGATCTCAATCCCAGTGCACAGTTCACAGCTGCCTTGATCACATGGCATAGTATATGAAAAGAGATCTTCTCGGTACAGGATTAAATAAGAGTTTTGAGAGGAGGAGACCAAACATTGTAAAAAAAGTCTTCACATCACTTATAAATTTTACAAATATCTGAATCCTCATCTCTCAATATTATTGGACTATTGTGTAACCTTGTATTGAGAAGATCTCTTCTCATACTGTATACTCATGTCGGTTTGTGATGGATGTAGGTCAGCGCAGTAAATGGGAAGAGAACTTTCGCATTCTCTTATCTTTTGATGTTTATTATTCCAAGTAGATTTTAAAAAAAGACAGTAGGTTCCTTTTCTCTACTCTATTTTTCTCAACCATCCAATCCTTAACTGGATGATATAGATGTCAAGTTAGGGTGGATCCTGACTTCGACATTTTACTTTTAAGACACAGTCAACACTGTTCATTCGATACTGATAGCCAATGATAACCAAAACTAACAACCATATTTAATCGGCTCATTTATATACATTTTGGTAATAACAATGATGAATCTGAGTCGAATCTACTGGGAGTTAAATTTTTAACTTTGAAAATTTTGGAATTTAATTAATCTAAAAAAAAATGACGATTGTTTAGGATTTTTAATACTTTAGAGTTCAATTGTTCTAAAAATAACGAAAACTTGAATTAACTGCACTAATTACCTAATTACTAAGCCGACAACAACTTAATTGAGTAAATCTATTCTTTAAGAAATTTAAACTTAAATCTATCATGAGGAAACTAATTTGAAAATGACCCATGTGCGTACTTTGAACAAAACTATCATGCACTTAAAAATGACAAAGAAAACGACTAGATTAATTAAACAAACATATGTTACTAATGCATGTAAATTAAAGAGAATACCTCAATGTAGAAATAACATTACAAAAATATGATTCTAATATCAAATATACAATGTAACTAAAATCTGAAATGACTTATGCAACAAAGGTTACTGTTTAACTAGTAATGAAATAACAAGAATAATAACAGGATTGCCGGTTAACATGGGCCTTGTGAGAGTATGCAGAAGCTTCTGTGGGACGGTGGTGCGAAAGGCACCAGGGATGCGCTGCAGGTGAAGTGGTAACTGCGTACGGGCTTCATGCAACGTGAACGCCAGGCTTCATGCAACGAACAGCATGACAACGGGCGTGGCAGGCGTGGGGCAGCGCGGGGCGGCTCCCTCGCGCAGGTGCTCAGGCACTGCGGGCCGGCTCTCTCGCGCAGGTGCTCGGGCACTGCGGGGCGTGGGTGGTGGCGGGGCAGTGTGGGACACAGAGAAAAACCGAGAGAGAGCGTGGGGGAGAGACTGAGAGGGAGGAAGAGAGAGGAAGAAGGGTGCAGCTGAGAGAGGGGGAAAGCGAGAGAGAGAGAGAGATAGGAGAGAAGAGGGAGAGAGAGATGGCAAGGAGAGAGGGAGAAGGGTGCGGCTCAGAGAGGAAGAACAAGAGGGGTTAGGGTTCGTGTGAGAGCCAGAGAGTTTCGGCAGAGAAGAGAGAGAGAGAAAGGTAGAGAGAAAGTTTAGCAATCCCCTCCCCCCAGAAAGAAAGAAAGGGCCTTTTTAAAAGAGGAGGGTCTTTTCAAAAAGAGGAAAGGGGGGAAATAGAGGTGACGGCCGCTCTTCTTAACTTTTTTGGGTAAGAATTAGGGCAACCCTACTCTGATAAGTAAGTGACCAGTTTGCCCCTGCTCATTTTATTTTTTCAAAAAGATGAATAATTCTGCTAAGATTTGAACTCTAGACCTCACATTAGTCTGCAAAGACTTAACCGTTGCACCACAACTTCCTTCATGTTTTGATCACAAAAAAAATATATTTAAATTAGCATATTATCATAGAAGTCATTTATTTATTTTCATCTTGATTTTTGTCGGAAAAAATCGCAAATGCGTTATACTTCATTAATCACATGAAATGATGATGTTTTTAAGTCGGAATCTGACAGAATTAGTACCGTTGAAATTGGTACAAAATATCTATCATTTCATGCTATTTTTCAGATAAAACTGTGAGTATGATGCGTACGATTGCCCTAAAATGATCAACATTATCAAACTTATCACACCCCCCAACTTACTCATTGCTAGTCCTTAGCAATGCAAATAGAGAAAAATTAGGACAACAATGAATTATCATGCTTCATTTGTAGTTATATATCACAAACAATTTAAGTGGCAGTCGATTGGTTAAGCTAAAGTTTTCGTATCCCACAATATTTTGATTCGCGACAGGTGATTGTGCATGCAAATTGGTACGCTTAGAACTCGTTTTCGGTCTTTCTGTTATATTTTTGTTTTTACTACCCTTTAGATAAGACTACCTGGAGAAGAGAAGAGAATAAAGGATTTTTCGATTAGTCAGCGAGGACCGTTTTTCAGCTCCCGTCCCGACTCTGCACTTTTCAAGACTTGGTCATATTTTTGATATGATGGACTTTTTAGCATGACTTTTTTTTTTTTTTTTTTTTCATTTATTTGCGCAATTGTCTTTGAGAGTACTTACTTTTTGTTACTCTCATTACTTTGCTTGAGGGGAGGTGCGTACTTTTTGCCACCTACTTTCCTTTAACTCTTTTCACACCTTCTATTGCCTTTAGTGTTTACAGCTGTCCATTTTAAATGACCGCCTCTTAGAGTGCTGAGTGGGACGGTCTCCTATTACGAATCCTAACATTCCTTTCGTTCAATCCAAAAAGAAAAATTGGAATAAGTAGTCCTATCCTTAAGGCTAATTCTAGCAATTCTATACTTGTAAGATTTTTCATTCATTCTAAGTTGCCGTGTGTGTGTAAAAATTATCCTGTTGTAGATTTTTGTGAAGTGGGATATTTTAAACTTTGAAGGCTCTTTAACCAATGTGACTAACAAAAAAAGAACTGATTTGTTTAAGATTTACTTAATGAAACATGATTTCATGCAATTTTCATAGGATGTGAAAATAAGTTTTTGAAAGAAATTTTAAAATTTTAACCATTTTTCAGTGAAAGATATCAGTTTTCTTCAAAAGATTTTCAAATAAATACATATCAAATTGATTGTCCCACCCCCCAACTTGATTGACATTGTCCTCAATGACATAAAAGATATGAAAAACATGCTAGCCATAAGAGAATTGTGAAGGAGAGAAACAACCTGTAATGAAGAGGATGCGGCTTACCAAAGTCGACTGTTGCTCAGAGACCTAAATATGAAAAGAAATACAAAAGCTGAATTAAAATATTAGGTTGCCTCCCGACAAGCATTAAGTTTATCGTCTTCAGCCAGACGGAAGTTCAGTTATTGTGGATTACTCAGTTCTATGGATTTAGGTGGCTCATTTTGAAGGTTTTCAACAAATGGTTTCAACCGTTGACCATTAACGATGAAAGTGTTCCTACTCTTAGGATTCAGAATTTTAACAGCTCCATGATCGAAGACTTTAATGACCATGAACGGTCCATCCCATCTGAATTTCAGTTTTCTTAGAAATAGGCGAAGCCTAGAGTTAAATAGCTAAACTTTCTGATTTGAAAGAAAAGATTTTCTCACAATATGTTTATCATAGAAAGCTTTAGTTTTGGCTTTATAAATCTTTGAATTTTCATAAGCCTCGTTGCGCAACTCTTCTAGCTCATTCAATTGTAGGGTTCGGTGGGAACCAGCTTGAGCTAGGTCCAGATTGACTTGTTTAATAGCCCAATATGCCTTATGTTCTAATTCCACCGGAAGGTGGCACGCTTTTCCAAAAATCAGGCGATAAGGAGACATGCCAATAGGAGTTTTGTAAGCGGTCCGATGGGCCCACAAGGCATCATCCAATCTTTCAGACCAATCTTTTCTATCGGGCCTAACGGACTTTTGCAGAATATTCTTAATCTCTCTATTGGAAACTTCCACTTGGCCACTGGTTTGGGGATGATAAGGGGTAGCCATCTTGTGATTAATCCCATATTTCTTAAGCAAAGCTTGAAACTGGTAATTCATGAAATGCGTTCCCCCATCACTTATGATAGCTTTAGGCCACCCGAACCGAGAAAAGATATTTTTCTAGATAAATTTAATGACCACTTTATGATCATTGGTTCGGGTGGCTACTGCTTCAATCCACTTAGAGACATAATCCACCGCTACCAGGATATATGTATGTCCAAAAGAAGGTGGAAAATGTCCCATAAAGTCAATCCCCCAAACATCAAAAACTTCAACCACCAAGATTGGGTTGAGTGGCATCATATCTCTTTTTGTCATATTTCCTATAGCCTGGCATCGGAGGCAAGTTTTGCTAAATTCATGGGCATCTTTAAAGAGTGTGGGCCAGTAAAAATCACTTTGCAGGACCTTGGCTGCAGTTTTCTTCCCCGAGAAATAGCCCCTATAAGCCAGATTATGGCAGAAGTTGAGAACATTCTGTTGTTCTTCTTCCGGAACACATCGCCTAATGATTTGATCAGGACAAAATTTGAATAGTTCCGGATCCTCCCAGAAATAATACTTCTCCTGAGAAAAGAATCTGTCCTTCTCACTTTTAGTCCATCCTTCTGGAAGTTGATTGGTCACCTTGTAATTGACAAGATGAGCATACCAAGGTGTAACAGTATGAGAAATGGCCAGTAGATGTTCATCAGGAAATGAATCAGTTATTGGTGCACTCTCGAAAATCAGAATTCGGGATAGGTGGTCAGCTACCACATTTTCAGAACCCTTCTTATCCTGAATTTCCAAATCAAATTCTTGAATGAGTAAGATCCATCTGATAAGTCTGGGCTTCGCATCCTTCTTGGTCAAAAGGTATTTCAAAGCTGAGTGATCAGAATAGATTATGACTTTTGCCCCTAAAAGATAAGATCTGAATTTTTCTAGAGCAAAAACCACAGCTAATAATTCCTTTTCTGTGATGGTATAATTCATTTGAGCATCTGCAAGGGTGCGACTTGCATAATAGATCACCACGGGACACTTGTTGATTCTTTGTCCCAAAACCGCACCGATAGCATAGTCAGAGGCATCGCACATGATTTCGAAGGGCAAAGACCAATCTGGAGATTGAAGAATCGGAGCTTTGGTCAAAGATTCCTTCAGAGAATTGAATGCCTTGATGCAATATTCATCCATTTGGAATGGAACATCCTTAGCTAGGAGAAGAGTTAGAGGCCGGACAATTTGAGAGAAATTGTGGATAAACCGGCGATAGAAACCGGCATGGCCAAGGAATGAACGGATTTGTCTGACCGAGGTGGGAGGAGGAAGATTAGATATGAGATTGATCTTAGCTTTATCTACCTCTATCCCCCTTTCAGATACAATGTGGCCTAGAACAATGCCCTCTCGAACTATAAAATGACTCTTCTCCCAGCTAAGTATCAGGTTGGTTTCAATGCATCTAGCTAGCACCTGTTTAAGATTTTCTAAGCAATTTTCAAAAGAATACCCGAAGATTGAGAAATCATCCATTAAAACTTCGAGGAATGCTCCCACCATATCGGAGAATATAGCCATCGTACACCGTTGAAATGTGGTTGGTGCGTTGCATAATCCAAATGGCATTCTCCTAAAAGCAAACGTGCCATAAGGGCACGTAAAGGTGGTCTTTTCTTGATCTTCCGGGTAAATAGCCACTTGATTATACCCGGAGTACCCATCTAAGAAGCAAAAGTACTTCTGGCCCGATAACTTTTCCAGAATCTGATCCATGAATGGGAGTGGAAAGTGATCCTTCTTAGTAATGAGATTCAGCTTTCGGTAATCAATGCACACTCTCCATCCCGTGGTGGGCCTAGTAGGTACTTCTTCCCCTTGATCATTCTTGACAACCGTCAATCCGGACTTCTTTGGTACCACTTGAGTTGGGCTGACCCATTTGCTATCCGATATAGGGTAAATGATACCCGCATCCAGCCATTTTACAACCTCTTTTTTAACCACCTCTTTCATATTTAGGTTAAGCCGCCTTTGTATCTCCCGACTGAGCTTAGAATTCTCTTCCATATAGATGTGATGCATACAAATGGACGGGCTAATTCCCTTTAAATCGGCCACCGACCATCCAATGGCACTCTTGTAGTCTTTGAGGACCTCGGTTAATTGGGCCTCCTGCGGCGATGTGAGATTTGCCGCAATGATGATCGGGAGAGTTTGGTCCGGGCCCAAGAAGATATACTTGAGAGACTCAGGTAATGGCTTGAGTTCAAGCTCAGGAGGGTCCTCTAAGGATGGCAAAGCGGGCTCAGATTGTAAGGCTGGTAAAGGTTCAACCTTGGGCTACGATGTTAATGGGCCGGGAGAATCTTTTAAGGTATTGGCTTCCTCCAAAAGGTTATGTGTGAACATCCCATTTTCTTCAACCAAATTATCCAAGATATTGATAGTATGACATTCTTCTTCATGATCTGGATATTGGGATGCTCTGAAGACATTAATCTTGACTTTTTGACCCCCAAAGGATATGTCCATCATGTCGGTTTCACAATTTATATTAACTTTGGCAGTGGCTAAAAATAGACGTCCTAGGATGATTGGGGTGTGAATGATTTCTTCAGGCGATGCCATATCCAGAATAAGAAAATCTACGGGAAAATAACAATCATGGACTTTTACGATAACATTATCAATTAATCCCCGTGGAGTCTTCACAAACCTATCAGCCAATTGCAAGATGATGGATGTGGGCTTTAATTCCCCAATATCAAATTTCTCATAGATGGCTGTTGGCAAGAGGTTCACACTGGCACCTAAATCCAATAAAGCTCTATCAAATGTAACTCCACCTAAGTCACATGAGATCAAAGGTGCTCCAGGATCCTTCAACTTTTTGGGAAGATGATTCATCACAATCGCACTCACAT
This sequence comes from Zantedeschia hybrid cultivar, assembly GCA_030544215.1. Lineage (NCBI taxonomy): Eukaryota > Viridiplantae > Streptophyta > Magnoliopsida > Alismatales > Araceae > Zantedeschia > Zantedeschia hybrid cultivar. The sequence goes on along the minus strand of JARZZO010000010.1, from coordinate 19,372,858 downwards.
CTTCCGAAAGCTGAACCTTTTCGGGTGCCATTCTAGATTCTCTTCGTGGAGTGCATAATTCCTTAAGGAACTTAGCATAAGCTAGTGATGGATATAGGTGTCCTCTAAGCTAATCATAAGGCACCTATTTCAATCTGGTTCACTAATAAATGGCATTAAATTCATTATGTAGATTGACATATTTTTATTTGCGCATAATGAAGTCCATAAATATGTGCAATAGTCATCAGATTATAATGAGATCATAATAATGAGACTGATGACTTATAAACACATATTCTCAATTGTTCCTAGTCATAAGATGTTTGAGAAGGACATCAAACATCCGATTAGACTAGTACAGGTTATTCCAGCTCATATGATGAGGGTGACTGATCTCGTTAGTTACTAGTGTGGAGACACAATGGTAAACCTGTAGGTGCTCATTGGGGAATGAGTTTACTGAACTGATCCGACATGAATCGCCGAATGGTAATTTACCTGACTGTCAATCGGCTTGATTCATCGTCACAGTGGCGTGGTTGATCTTTGGACTTGAGACATCAAAGACAGCTTGTCGGTGGACTTCTAGACTTTGACCTTGACCTACGAATCCCTATCCAAGGGATCTCTAATAGTCAAGGATCGGGTCCAGCGGAAGACCTTCGAAGATGATTGTGTGTTCAATAAAGGATTATTCGCTCTCAGGTAACTGGAGAGAGAATGCTATAGAATAGATCCACATGAGTCTCTGGCCAGAGTAGAAACAATATCAGAAAATAGGTTTTTGGATATTGTAAAGCGGAGTCTGATTCAAGTGAGTTGACAATCTAGGGTTTTACAGTTGACCATATCCTAGGTTAACTCGAGAGCATTGTGCGAACGAAGGATTATAGCCACGTGGTAACTATGGACGGAAAGGTTCCATGAGTGGGTTGCTGAACCCCATTACCTTCCGAGATCATGCGGTGTTGCTTGGCATCCAACTTGATCGGAAGTCCGACCGAATTTACATGCGATAATGATTCGGTTAAGTAATTAGTTAATATCTAGATATTAATTAATTACAATAAGTCAATAACTAGTTATTGGACTTAACGGGCTGAAAACCGGACTGGTAAATGGGCCTAGAGGGTCACACGCAATAAGATTCTCAGTCGGTGGTACATAAGTGGGATTTATATTAACTCGGGGATTTTTGTGAAAAGTCGCGCCGACTTAATATATATACGCGTTGTTGAGAAACCCTGGGCCAAGCTCTAGGATTTTCCTTGCTAGCCGTCATCCCTCCTTTCTCTCTCCTCCTCTGGGCGTCCCGTTCGAGGCGCCAGAACAGTTTCCGTCTCCGCCGCGTGTGATTCCCGAAAGTCGGGAATTCCGGTCGGCGGGATTTCAGCAATCGTTGCGGCGACGGATCTTCAGCAAGCGAGCTAAAACGGACGAGGGATCGAGGACGAACCGCCGCGGAGGATCGCGTGGATACCGCTGGAGGCCGGACGCTTGTGCGGCTCGCAACATCGCCTCGACGAAACCGAGACGGAAGCGGATTCAAATCCGCGCACGGTAATCGGATTACTTCTCGTAGTTTTCGGTTTTAGTTTTTCGTTCTGAATCGGATCAGCGGGCATCGGGCGGGATTTATTTTGTTCGTCGTTTCCGCTGCGTTCTTCGCGTCCCGCACGGATCCCAACAGTGGTATCAGAGCCAGGTTCCGCTCTGATCCGCTCCAGAACGATAAAATTAATGTTCTAAAATTATTTCCATGCCTATTTTTATTATCTTCTCGCAGGAATTATTCGTGAGATTAATATAAAAATTTCAGCTTTATTTTCTGTGGAGAAATTTTAAATTAAATGGGTTTTTCGAGGTGTTCTTTATGGAGATGAAGAACTGGGCTTTGAAGGCTTTGAATGATGATGAAAGATCACCGTAATGCTTGCTGGTGTGACCAACAATCCCTGTAAGTCCCCAAAATATTTTATGATTGACGGGGGCCTGCAGATGAGCCTCTCTCTCTGGAATTTTCTTTCAAATGTTGAAAGAACAAAACATGAAAGAGGATCCATGGTTTATAAAAATTGCATTAAACCGCCTCTTTTAAGAGGCTGCCGGCGGTGAACGGCTCGTCGGCCGGCGAATGCCGGCATCTGGGACGAAGGGGGTACCTCTCCTCTACAAGTTTCGGCCGGCCTTGCTGCCGGCGGCGGCGACGGCGCCGCCACAAAGCCGCTGGAACAGGGCCCAAAAACCCTAAGATCAGGGGGCGGGCGAGCAGGTGCCTGGGCGCCCGGACCGGCCGGCCCCGCGCCAATTTGATCGGGGGGGGCCTGCGCTTGGCCCGGGCTCGCCAGGCGCCCGACCTGGCTCGGCCAGGTCGCCAAGCCAGGGCCCTGCTTGGCTCGAGCCAGGCCAGACCAGGGGTTGGGCCTGGCTGCCCTAGCCCGAGCCAGACGGCCCATTAAGCCCCCCAAAGGCCCATTAAGCCTGTTTTCAGTCCTATTAACCTCAAAAACCCTTTATTTAAATATAAACCCTGCCCAAATTAACTGAAAATTTATATTGAATGGTTTAAAATTTATTTTAAATAGTTTAAAATTCGTTTTAAACCTTAAGCTATAATTTTCAGTTAATTAAAGGAAAGTTATTTTAAGATGTGATCTTATTGTGGGGTTTATTAAGATATAATCTTAAATAGTTAATTGTTTTTAACTAAATAAGATAGGATCTTATTATTAATTGATTTTAATTGATTAATTAAATGAGTTATAATTAAGATATGATCTTAATTATAAATAACTTTTAATTAGTTAATAAAAGGGGTTTATATTTAAGATATAACAAATGTTGTTATTTATTAAAATGAGATCTTAATTAATTATTAACAATTGTTGTTATTAATAATTAAGATAAATTTTTAATCTTAATTAACAAGTGCTATTAATTCATATTTAAGATTTGATCTTAAACTTATATTAACAACAATTGTTATTTAATTATTAAGTAGTGACTTAAACTTTAATTATCAAATGTTGTTAATTAATCTTGGTCTAGTGATTAGATTGTTTTAATTTCTTAGCAATTGTTGTTGTGAAATTAAGTATTTGATTAAGGGACACTTAATAAAAGTTATTAAGTGTTTTATTAACTTTTAATAATAGTTATTAAAGAGTTAATTGTTTCTTGAGAATTAACCTTAATAAAAGTTATTAAGGATTAATTATGGCTTACTAATAGTTATTAAGCTAATTAATATTCTTAAGGATCCCTTAATTAAATTTTGAAGGTCTAATCTACTTAATAATTAATCTTTTAATAAAAGTTATTAAAATGATTAAATTAAGTCTAAGATGTTAGACTATTTTAATTAGAAATGTTCTAATTAATATTTCTTAATAATTTTTATTGAGAAATATGATTTAATTAAGGGGTTTTAACAAGGAGTTGTTAAGGGATTAATAATATGAATTGAAAATTCTCCTATAAATGTTATTTAAGAAATTTTAATTCTTTCTAAATGTTAGATTGTTTTACATTAATAATTGTTATTAATGTGAATTAATATTAATCTAAGTGTTAGATTAATTAATTTAGAATTGTTCTAAATTATGCATGGAATATTTTAGAATTTTAATTTTAGCTTTGTGTGCGCATGTTGATGTGTTTAATGCTTTAAATTAGATTTATTGCACGTTAGAAAATATGATTTTCGAAAATTCAAATTATCCAATTTTGATTGGTACCCAGGTTTTAAGAAAGCCAAAATTATTATAATTTCAAAATTTTAGCTTTCATGTGATGTGCTTTATCATGTGTGGATGGTTAAAATTTGTGGTGGTCATGGACATGCACTTGGTTAAATTTCATATCATGTGATGGAGTGTGATTTTGTGGATTGTTATGGAATGTGATGTTCATTAATTAAGTGTTAATTAATGAGGCCTGCATACCTCCCTCTCTTTTTCATTCTATTGTAATTCTATCTCCCTCCAATATTGTACTCGGCCATAAGGCTCTCTCTTGCAATTAATCTATATTTCAAAATGTTTCAAATTATGTTTTATATTTGTAATTGATCGCGCCGGCCGAGGAGAGGCGAGGATGATCCACAAATACAACCAGGAAGGCGACAAGAGATGAGATCACCAGTGGCTATGTGTTTGCATGTTTAGATGATATAAATGTTATATAGTTTTGGTGATTAATTGTTTGGCTCCAGTTAATCACCGTGCTGTCCATGACTACATAATGAATATGTATGGATGATGCATACTTTTAGTTATTGATTATGAATCGATTGCTAATATCTAGGTATAGTTAAATATATTCGATATATTTATAAACTATCACTTAGGATGAGACCAACTTAACATAAACAAAACCTTCAACATAAAGTCTAAGCCGGAGCGCGAGTCATTGAAAATGTACCGCGTAGCTCTCCATCAATATAGTTCTTAGAACTTGATTCAGTGGTGACAGTTTCTACGTGTTTACCCGAGATCTGTCACCATCTGATGAAATGACTATTGACTATGGCATTATGATGCCTTGAGATTGGAATAGAGGAACGTTGTAGCAATCCTCGCGTTTACCCGGGAGATGCATTCTTACTCTACTCTGTCACGTATTGATGGTAAAGCTTAGACCAAGTATAATGGTCTACTGTGTTTATCTGGGACCATTAAAGACCTGGGAGCCGAAATAAGATCGGTTATTGCAAGGAGTTGCAATTACCATGAGATGGTTGCTCTAAGATAATGGTATGATACTATGTGTTTACCCGAGGTCATACTGTGATTCTTGGAGATTCTGATCCTCACTAGAAGACTGTCGGAATCTTCCGTTCTGTATACCTGAAGGTTATACAGTCCGTCGAAAAATAGTGGGAAATAATTCAAGATAAAAGACCATAATTGAATTATCAGAACTATCTGCTTAAATCACGTTATTTCCTTCGATCACTAATATGTCGTCTATTCGAGATTTTGGCATATTGGATGCCAATACTTCTCATACTCAGACTGACTAGAAAACTCTGAAGAATGTCTTCAGGGCCAAGTGAAAGTCACTATCCTAATCAGATATCATGAATCCTCTTACTTGGATAGACCAAGGTAAAGAGGTACTTATGATATGCCTATTTGAAAGGTTTAATTATTGTCATGAAATCTCTTGTTTGGATAGATCAAGATGAAGAGATATTTATGATGTGCCTTTGAGAAAGGCAAGTGGTAAGATTTTAAACGATCTAATCCACACCTGAAAAAGGATAAAGGAAAGTCAGCTGAGATAGAGAAGTAGCAGTTCTCCCACTGCAACTAATATAAGGATACTGGTAAAGGCAAAAAGAATATAGAACTTGAAAGAAGTTTCATATATTCTTATTATCGACTTTTGCATGTCTATTAGAGAATTAGCGTATCCAACATGAGATATTGGAAATGATTCTTAGAGCTGCGATAGTGTGCAGACTTAGACAAGTAAAAGGAAATCGAGAAAATGTAAGTATTGAGTTAGACTCAACTATTGTTCATGATATTCATAGATTACTGTTAGACAGTAAATCTTTGTATATCTATAGGAGTCAAATATGAAACTAAATAAATGTTATTTAGTTGCATAAGAAATCAAGAATAACATTGATTGAAAAGAATAATAGTTGTTCGAATCAGTCAATGCACTATAGATTCTTGAAGTGACATTTCGTATGATGAATGTTCACAAGTATCCTATAGAAATGAACTGTGTGAATCATGATTATCTATGGTATTGTATATAGAGTTGTACGATAAGAAATTATTGGTGCTGATACATATTGATGTAAACAGATCAAAGGCCAAAGATAATCACTCTCATTGACTTACCCTATAGTTAACTCTCAGAATGATTCGACTGTATGTACTTACTGAAGTACAAGACAAATACATCTAAGAGATTAAGGTATAAGATCAATATGAAGTATTAGAATTTTTGATTTGATCAAAGAAACTGATACTTTAGTATATGATTCACATAAATCATTAAGAGGATAATTGTATCCTCACTCGATTAATCCTCATTGTGCATCATAGCAATATGATAGAATGAGGAATTGCACCTTAATAAGATATGGTGCAATACATAATAAGATTTGTCTAATTCTTATCTTTTTGAACATGAGTATGAACATTAGATGTCCATACTTTACAGATAGTTCCAAATTAGTTAGTGTGTGTCCATATAAGATATGGAAACCAAATAATTCATATGAGATGTGAATTATGAACAGACCTGATTTAAAAGTCAGGTATTACCGTGGTGTGAATTTGTGAATGTCTAAAGAGTTTGGACATTACAGTTATTGGCCATACGATAATGAAATAATTGTCGTCCTGAAAGCTGTCTTCCGTGAAGAGGAATATGTTTTCAAAGAAGACAGTGGGAGCTGATAAAATTAGAAGATGTTCTAGATTCACAAGCTAACATAAGATTATTAGATAATCTTTAGTTGTTTGGAACCATTCATGACGCACATCAGAGAGTTTCATAGATTTTTGAGATTCTCTCAGTGACTAGAAAGATATGTTTGACATATCTAATTAGCAAGATGAGAGGAGCTCAAAATAGATTATGATCTAAAATCTATGATAATAATGCTCTCTGTCATTACAACTTTGAAATTGATAAGTTTATTAGAATTCTACTTGTCAATACTGCCTATCATGAGATGATGACAGTTGGATATTAAAAGCGCCCACTCAATGTGATTGAGGTAAAGATGTATATGATACACCTTTGAAGCTTTTAGAATGTCCAAGAAGCAAGTTATGATTTCAAAATTATTTTGAATCAAACTGAAGCTTCCTAAGTTGTAATAAAAGTTTTGACTTAATAGTCAAATATTATGTGATCGTTAAGAATGATCACGGATTGTGTGTGTTCAGAAAAGACAGTGGGAGCACGATCGCTTTAGTAATGTTTTATGATAATGATATCAAAGTCATTAAGAATGACTTTAGGATGTTACTATTAGTGAAAGCATTGTTAACCATGTTTTCCTCCATAATAAGTTTAGTTATAATATCCCACATATTGGAAATACGAATCTATTAAGATAGATTGGTGGGGATATTATATTGACCTGTATGTCAAGATGTTTGGCATAAATTTCATAACAAGTCTCAATTGTTGAGATATGGAATTTATTCTTTTAAAGAAAAGGTTCCTTAAAGGATACATGAGTGAATTACATCATTAAGCGCTTGAGAAGTATTAAGGATGCATTCACGTATATGGAGAGGATGATTTGAAACTATGAGGTCACACTGACTCAAATTTCAAGTCAAATAATGGATTCAACCTTCTAGTAGAAAAGAATGGATTGGAATGGTTCCAATCCAAAACTCGATATTAAGATGACGACATAGACAAGTGATACTGTTATTGGAACAGTATGGATGAAAAGGTTTATCCCTGAACTAGATGTAGTTCTAAGAGGTCTCTGATACCATCCTATCGTTGTAGGACAACAGTGGGAGCAATGAATTGTGTGATCGAGCCATGGTCTCTTCAGAAGTTGTAGAATATTATGAGGCTCTTTCACAGGTTCAGAGACAAAGGATTAAGAGGAAATAACGTAATGAAAAATATTCCATCTGTAGATAATTTAGCGGATCCCTGACCAAGTCTTAGTCACAGACTTTATGTGAGCAGTACCTAGATTTGATGGAGATCAAATGCGAAAGTGATTGGCTTGAGTCCAAGTGGGAGATTGATGGATATAGGTGTCCTCTAAGCCAATCATAAGGCGCCTATTTCAATCTGGTTCACTAATAAATAGCATTAAATTCATTATGTAGATTGACATATTTATATTTGCGCATAATGAAGTCCATGAATATGTGCAATAGTCATCAGATTATGATGAGATCATAATAATGAGACTGATGACTTATAAACACATATTCTCAATTGTTCATAGCAGAAAGATGTTTGAGAAGGACATCAAACATCCGGTTAGACTAGTACAGGTTATTCCAACTCATATGATGAGGGTGACTGATCTCGTTAGTTACTCGTGTGGAGACACAATGGTAAACCTGTAGGTGCTCATTGGGGAATGAGTTCACTGAACTGAATGGTAATTTACCTGATTGTCAACCGGCTTGATTCATCGTCACAGTGGCGTGGTTGATCCTTGGACTTGAGACATCAAAGACACCTTGTCGGTGGACTTATGGACTTTGACCTTGACCTACGAATCCCTATCCACGGGATCTCTAATAGTCAAGGATCGGGTCCAACGGAAGACTTTCGAAGGTGATTGTGTGTTCAATAAAGGATCGTTCGCTCTCAGGTAATTGGAGAGAGAACGCTCTAGAATAGATCCGCAGGAGTCTCTGGCCAAAGCAGAAACAATATCAGAAAATAGGTTTTCGAATATTGTAAAGCAGAGTCTGATTCAAGTGAGTTGACAATCTAGGGTTTGACAGTTGACCATACCCTAGGTTAACTCGAGAGCATTGTGCGAACGAAGGATTATAGCCACGCGGTAACTGTGGACAGACAGGTTCCATGAGTGGGTTGTTGAACCCCATTACTTTCCGGGATCATGCGGTGTTGCTTGGCACCCAACTTGATCGGAAGTCCGATCGAATTTACATGCGATGATGATTCGGTTAAGTAATTAGTTAATATCTAGATATTAATTAATTACAATAAGTCAATAACTAGTTATTGGACTTAACGGGCTGAAAACCGGACTGGTAAATGGGCTCAGAGGGTCACACGCAATAAGATTCTCAGTCGGTGGTACATAAGTGGGATTTATATTAACTCGGGGACTTTTGTGAAAAGTCGCGCCGACTTAATATATATACGCGCTGTTGAGAAACCCTGGGCCAAGCTCCAGGATTTCCCTTGCTAGCCGTCATCCCTCCTTTCTCTCTCCTCCTCTGGGCGTCCCGTTCGAGGCGCCAGAATAGTTTCCGTCTCCGCCGTGTATGATTCCCGAAAGTTGGGAATTCCCGTCGGCGATATTTCAGCAATCATTGTGGCGACGGATCTTCAGCGAGCGTGCTGAAACGGACGAGGGACCGAGGACGAACCACCGCGGAGGATCGCGTGGATACCGCTGGAGGCCGGACGCTTGTGCAGCTTGCGGCATCACCTCGACGAAACCGAGACGGAAGTGGATTCGAATATGCGCACGGTAATCAGATTACTTCCGTTTTAGTTTTTCGTTCCGAATCGGATCAGCGGGCATCGGGCGGAATTTATTTTGTTCGTCGTTTCCGCTGCGTTCTTCGCGTCCCGCCCGGATCCCAACAGCTGGCACATGCTTGATGGCATCGAGGAGTGGAATATTAATCTGAACTTGTTTGAATAAGTCCAGCAACTCCCCATTCTGGGCCAGTTTCTTTCTGGAATTGGGCTTAGCTAACAAAGCATTTGGAAATGGCACCCTAGGTTGATAAGAACTTGGGCCTTTGATAAGTTCACAATTTTACATAAATAACAGATGAAATTTACATACTTTGCTATCAATTTAATGAACAAAATCACATGGAATGATAGATAAATCATTTGTGCCTTCAAACATATCAATTTTGAAAAAAAATCTGAATTTCAAATATCATCACTCCATAGATTGAAGAAGGGTAGCAATTTCATTCTTAAATAAGATTTTCTCGACAATTATTTAATGTGTAGTTGGATGATTTATTACCGCATGAACTTAATAGTTATTTTATGTGAATATAGGACATGAACAAGCAGATGACATAGTGGTTGGACTACTTGGATTTCAAGGAAGTGACCAGGGTTCAAATCCTAGAAGGGAACAAGATTGTATTTCTTTTTGTCTTAAAAGGGGAACCACAAGCCAACTAAGAGAGAGAAGAGGGAATTTCGGAATTCAAATTTCAAAAATGTTATTTCAAAATCTCGAAAATAACATTTATTCTTTAATTCAAAATTCGAATTTTGAAATATCTCTCTCCAAATTTAAATTTCAAATATGCATTCACGGATAATCCTCTAATCAAGGGGGAGCTTAATGCGAGCAATTAAGTGCCAATTTATTAGAGGTTTTGAAATTCAAAAATTTGAATTAAGAATTCTCTTCTATGAAATCAAGAGAGAGAGGAGGAGGGAATCCTGAAATTTAAAAAGAAAGATATTTATTTCGAAATTCAAAATTCAAAATAGTCTTTATGGACTTAAAAGAAGATCCACTAATCAAGGGAGAGCTTAATAGCCTATTTATTACCCTATTTGAAATTCAAAATTTGAATTAAGAATTCTCTTCTATAAAACCATGGGGAGGGGGAGGAAAAAGAGAGCTTGTTTTTTTTTTTTTGGAATTCTCTCTCTCAATTTCTCTCCCACTTTCTCCCTCTCTTTCACTCTCTCTCTCTCTCTCTACATCTCTCTCAAACCAGCGGCTATTAGTGCAAGAGGTGGATTCGAGGCATTGCAACTGATCATTGGAAGGAGTCTAAGGCTACCAAGGATTCACGCGAAGGGCTACGGCGGCTGCAAACATCAATTTTCTCTCTCTACTATCTCTTTCTAGTTTTTGAGTTCTCCATGTTACACTGTATTTCAAATATTTTCTGTAAAAGTTTTCTTATGAAAGTTATGTTAATTTTTTATTTTCAATGTCTCTGTAAAATTTCATATTGTTCTGATAATGAATGACAGTAGCGCCTATGAAAAAAGTTATCTTTTCTCCATCTTTTTGTTCTACAACTTTTATTTTTTATTCTGTTGACACTACTCAAATTTTATATTCTACTTTTAATTAGTGTTTTAGAGGTAGTCTTAGTTTAGTAAATGGTCTTATTATGCTCTTTTAGGGGTGCTCTTTTTGTGAGTTCATAGTAAGTCCGGTTAATTTTGATTCTTAACAAATCAAATCATCATGCTCCCTCTTCTTTCTTCTCTATTTTTCCTCTAAAAAACTCAAAGTTTTCAACTTTAAAAATCTATTTCCCTGTGGATTCGACCCAATCTCACCACTTGCTATTTTTCAAATAATTATATGTGGAAATTGGAATTTTAAGATTGATGTTCGAATATGCTTAACGACACATAATTTCGAGCGATCAATTTTTGACGCCGTTGCCGGGGAATTAGAATTTTAATTTTGATTATTTTGGGTCAATTTGTATAAATCCATACTCACATTCATTCTCTCTTTTTGCAGGATTTTTTTTTTTTTTAAAAAAAAGAAGACAGAAGGAAAGCTCAACTTTGTGAGTTTGTTCCAATTTCTTTAATATTTTTATTTTTAGATTTCCTTAAAATAGATATATACCTCATTAAATAATAAAAAATCAGAAAAAAAAATTTAAAAAATTGCATTTCAAGATTAGAAACCAAACTACCATGTTTTAGGACATGCATCATTTAGGAATGCATTAGTTTTAAATTTTTGTCATTTGTTTCATGTTGAAGAGTGCGGGAGGCAAGGTAAGTCTTTCTAAATTGTGCAAGTAATATGTTCATGCATTGTCATTTCATTATTGCACAAAACAAACTTGATTGAATTATGGTGTGCATCTCATTGATAAAATAATTTAAGGGCATCTTCATAACAAGATAAGGTGGGGATTTCATCACCCTTCCTTGGCCCACAAATCACAAACACTCCATCTTGCATTGTCCAAAGCCCAATAAAAATCAAATAGCAATTGCACCTAGGGTTCACACTATGATTGGACCGAGCTTTGAATTCATTTATACTTTGGACAACGGTGTCTAGGCTAGAGGTTACAAAGGTAAACGCCTAAGTGGACAAGTGGTTATTTAATTAGGTCCCTACGAAAGTAGGGGGAGCCTCCCACTATCCCACCTCTTACCTGGCCGATTGATCTATTGTAGGGGTGATTCATAGTGAATTCTAGCTATTTTGTGAGAAATCTCATCCTTAAATTTAGGATACACTTAGGTCATTAGAAATTTGTTATTAACTTTATTGTCTTTGCATAAATAAACATAAAAAATATATAAAAATAAAAATCACAAAAACAACCATTCTCATCTCATCTTGGTCTAGTGTATGCTAGGTAGAAGATCTCAAAAGCCATATATTATCAAACCCATTCAAGAAATTGAGAGATACCTACATCATCAAACCAATATTCAACATCAAATGGCTAGAAATAATCAACAAATGCCTAAACAAATGAAGGAATACTTCATTCCTCAAGACTATAATCTTTCATCTTGTATCCAATTGCCTAATGTCCATGCTAGCCATTATGAGATCAAGCCAAGCACCATCCAAATGCTCCCATCTTTTTATGGGAATACCAATGAAGATCCATATAAACATTTGGATGAATTCTTTGAGATTTGTTCAACCGTGAAAATTCAAGATTTCACGGAAGATGCCCTTCGACTTACCCTATTCCCTTTCTCACTTAAAGACAAAGCCAAATATTGGCTTGGAACGATAGGGAAGCCCATTAGGACTTGGGCTGAAATGCAACAAGAATTCTTAAAAAAATTCTATCCTATTGGGAGAACAAATACAATGAGAAGGGCTATAACTGGATTCTCACAATTATCAGGAGAACAAATTCATGAATCTTGGGAACGATTGAAAGAATTGTTGAGAAAATGTCCACACCATGGATTGTCTAGATGGGAAATTGTGCAAACATTCTATGAAGGTTTAGATGCACAATACAGGCAAATGGTAGATGCATCTTGTGGAGGAGCATTCATGAGCAAAAGTGAGGAAGAAGCTTATGATTTGTTTGAAATGCTAAGTGAAAATTCAATAAATCATGCTTCACTTTCATCATATGAAAGATCTCTGGGAACATCCAAACGGACTGGAGTTTATGAAATAAGAAATAGAGGAGAATTTGAACCTAAGATGGATATCAATGCCTTGGCCCAAAAGTTGGATAAGGTGGACCTTCTGGCCCAACAAATGAGCAAAATGGATCTTATGGCCCAAAAGCTAGACCAAGTCCTAGCTTCGAATAACCAAGGATCTAATATCCATGCACAATCAAGACCTTACTCCGAATCTTCTCCATCTTATCAAGAAGCTTGTAGTCTTTGTGCCAGCCCAACTCACCATGTCAGTGAGTGTCCTACGGCAGCCCAATTGCCACCATTCATCCAAGAACAAGTCCAAGCAGCTTAGGGTTATTCAAAGCCCAATCATGATCCATATTCTAACACCTACAACCCTGGTTGGAAGAATCATCCTAATTTTTCATGGAAATCTCAACAAGCCCAAGCTCCAAATCCACAAGCACAAAATTTTCAGAACAGGGTCCATCAACAAAATTACTATCCAAATCAATCTTTCAATAAAAGCCAACCTATCTAGTCCCAAGCTCAAGCTCCTTACTTTCAGCCCAATAACAATCAGAATATGTTCTCTCAACACCCATTTCAAATCCCACAACATCAGCCATCAAATCAAAATGATGACAAATTCAATATGCTGCAACAATTACTCATGAATCAACAACAACAGCAGCAACAATTGCAGCAATTGGTCATCTCTCAACAACAATCCATTTCGAAATTAGAAGCCCAATTGGGTCAAATGGCTGATACAACCATGAGGAGGGAAGTGGGCCCATTACCAAGTCAACCCATTGCAAACCCGCGAAACTATCCTCCGGGTTTCCAACATCAACCAATCCTACCTAATCCTCAAGCCCAACCTCAAATGGGCTCAAATCCACCAAGAGGCCCACAGTTAGAAAATGCGAAAGCAATTTTGGCCTTAAGAAGTGGTAAAGTCTTGCCGGATCCTTACCTAAATCAAGGATTTAGTCAGCCTAATCCTGAACAGAATGAAGAAGAAGAAGAAGAAGAAGAAGATGAAGATGAGAATGAACAACCCAATATCATTCAAGGAAAAGGAAAAATGGAGGAATGTCCTGAGAATTATAAACCAAAAATCCCATTTCCACAAGTTTTAGAAAATGGCAAAGAAAAAAGAAAGCATCAAATCCAAGCAAAAAATGAACAGTTAATGGACTTATTTAAACAAGTCCACATTAACATACCATTAGTTGATGCAATCCAACATGTGCCGGCCTATGCCAAATTTTTGAAAGAACTTTGCACTCATAAGAGAGAGCCTAAAGCAAATCCTAAGAAAGTCTTTTTGTCTGAAGAAGTGAGTGCCTGTAACGACCCGCCATCCTATGACCGGAGACCCGGTCACAAAATGGATGTCGGCCCATTAACTACGGGTTCACACCCGGATCTCACACAACACATCTGGAGGAGTAAGTGCTAAACAAAGCTAAATATAACAATCGTATGGACTACAAAGGTAAACGAGTGCGCAGAAGGGTAAATAACAATGTCCGTATACAGTCCAACAATAGTTACATGTCCAACAAGTTAAATAAGTACAGGCAGAAGAAAAGTACAACAACATCGGGGCATACCCCGGGAACTAAGACAGCTGCTGGTCCGCACACCAAGAAGACACCACGCTTCCGCTCGCCACGAGGTCCACACCTGAAACCGCAGGGAGTGAGCCACACCAGAATTGGGCTCAGTAGGGATCATCCGATCCCCTGTCTCCCACTCACACACCCACAAGTGTAACAACAGGAATATATGGCAATTAAGTAAAGCAGTAAACATAGCACTCAACCTGATAGGAACCGTACGATAAGCAGTGTAACAAGAACAGTACCAGGTAACCCGAAGAACCCGACACGAAGTCACGTCTCACAGTCAAAGTCCACGAAACGACTAAACCACACTGTCGACCGAAGTCAAACGTCGCCTCCCAACACTACCACCACTGCTCACGCCTGTCCACCCCTACAGTGTTCCGGGGCACTGTAGGGTGAGGCAGTGAGCCAAACTAGGACTAGCTGGACTCAGTGTACCGCCACTGCCAGCTACGTGTGCACACAAGCAGTCTAGACTACTGTCCTACCACCGGATTGCCTCCACGTTAGGCCTCAGCGCTTCCAGGAGGGCCCTGGGGACCGGCGAACCCCCGTCAAGCCGAAGCTACAGGAATTACCCACAAACCCAACTCTCCCGGGCTGCGTCAGGCCAAAGGGCTAAGGGTACCACTCGTAACCTTGATCAAAGGTCACATCAGGCCCAGTGGCTAAAGGGTAAACCAACTCCCACCAGTACCAGCTCCACAGCAAGAAACGCGCCGGAAGCTGTCACGACAAACAGGGAAACCCCGACCCGCTGAGGACAAACAGCGATCCCTCGGATAGCACACCGGCTACTCTGGCCCGTCGGGCTCAAGGCGATCCTGCCTTCCTCAGCCAAAGGTAAAACACACATGTACCCCTTCTCCCACCAGTACAGCTCACAGACACCATGGCCCTTCTCCCATCGGCCCATGGTGACAGCGTAAATCACAGTCATATCGATCCACAGTCGTATAAGCACACACACACGTATAACATGATGTAATTCCATTCACACAGAAGTCCTCAGTTTCAGTGTACAACGCAAAACATGCCATAGAACCGCCAACAGTGGAACACATGCTAAAAACCAGCACAAAGACAGTTTCTGTCTTGAATCGCGTCGACCGAGGTCGATGCCATTCAAGCTCCTCAGATAGGTTTATTAAAAGCCAGATTATCTCTTGAAACGCGTCCACCTGTGAAGCCGCCGTTTAAAAACGCGTCAGGGTCGCCAGATGCCATTCAACCCAGAAATCCAGATTGCAGAACCCTTAAACGGGAGCATTTCCTGCCTAAATGGTGTCATGATGTCCCGACGTCCTTCTGAAAGGCGTCGTCCATCCATGACGTCATTTAGCGCCAGAACCCCTTACTCAGGAAACCTCGAACAGAGAGGTTTCTGCCCTAAAATGCGTCGTACTGACCCGACGTCTTTCGGAAAGGCGTCGACCAGGCACGACGCCATTTAGTGCTAGAAATCAGGTTTCCTGGTTCACCCCGAGGGTTTCTCCCTTGAACCCCAAGCACCCCGAAAAGCCCCAAAACGCAAAGGGGGAAGATGAGAACGTCAAGCACCACGATCATGCTATGAAACCACGTCCACAAACACTGCCATTCCCACAAGGAATCCCCCTAAACATGCTCAATCTAACCCCAAACACGCCACATCACGCCGAGAAGTAAACGAGCACACATGCAAGGTTTCGTCCCCCTACCGGTTCTTGAACTCCGCCAAGCTCCGTGCCGCCGTCCCGCCGCACCGCACACCGCCGCCGGTACCCTCGAGGACGCCACCACTCCGCCGGGACGTCGGCCGCCGTTCGGAGAGTGGAACACCGCGAAGGAAGTGGTGGAGGTAGAGGTGAGAGGTAAGGTGGTGTTGGAGTGGTGGAAGAGGAAGAAGAGGAAGGGAAGGGGAAGAAGAGCGGAGAGGGCGGAGAGGGTGAGGAGAGAGAGAGTGAAGGCGAGAATGAGGGAAAGAAGGGGAGGCTCGCGGGGTCAATCCGAATCCAGCTAAAACGCGTCGATCGAGGCAGACGCCATTCAGTCTGACAGGATAGCCGTACTGACAGCGCTCTGAAACGCGTCGCTCACCGTGGACGCCGTTCAGACGATGTGACCGGCCGTACTGACAACGCTGTGGCACCGTGCCCTGACATCGCAGATGTCGCAGTCTGAATCGCGTCGACCCACCTGGACGCCGTTCAGACGAAATGACAGGGGCCGTACCCTCGCGGCCCGAAAACCGCCCACGTGGCGCACACGTGGCACAACAATCTGCAAACCTAAATGGCGTCCACACACCCTGACGCCTTTTGAAAGGCGTCGACAAGTGCTGACGCCATTCAGCCAGAAATCTCAAGACCCCTCCAGGGTCCAAACCAGGGGATCCGGCCCGAACCCGACCCGAACACAGAACCCGAAACCTCAGTCCTTACAATCTCCCCCCCTTAAAAGAATTTCGTCCTCGAAATTAGCAACCGTTCAACGCTCAACTCGGCTAACCATCACATGCCGACCCACACTGATTACAACAATCACACTCACCAATCTTACACACAGGACTCAAAGGAAATAGCCAAACAAATTCACGCCAAGCTAACCAAGATTCTCAATTCTGACGAAAGCTGAAAGATCAACAATAACCACACACTAGCAAGGCACATATTACAAAACCGATTCTCCACCAAACCCAAATACATACAAGTGCCACTAGAGTTCACAACCACCTCTGAACAAGACAAGATAAAAGTGCTCATCTAGCACAGCCTCTCGGACCACCACGAAGAGACGCAACTCCACTCACGTCTCGAACACCTACTGACCGCTCGGCTCCTGACCTGCCTTATTCTTCTGGGGACAGTTCCTCGCGAGATGTCCCTTCCTGCCACAGCCAAAACAGCTACCAGTGATCAAAGGACATATCCTGTCGCCATGAAACCTGCTACAACGGGGACAACGGCCTGCAGCGTCCTGCCTCGCTTCCTGCTGCCAGCTGACCTCTGTCTGCATCTGCTGGTCCGAACCATCCTCATCCTCGTCACAAGGAACCTCCTGGAACTCGACCTCAAAAGAACTCGAACCGCCTGACGAAAAGACCGCTGATCTATCCCTGCTATGCTGCTTCCCCTGTGCTGAATGCTCTGATTCCTTTGCCGTGTGTTGAAACTGCATCTCCACCGCTGCCGCGCACCGAACCGCTGATGCCAGATCCTCATAACAATGAGCTGCCACAAACTCCCTCAAATCATGCCGAAGTCCATCCACGAATTTCTCCGTCCTCAGATCCTCACGCTCAGAAATGTGTGGAGCAAACCTTCCCAGAGCCACGAATTTCATCTAATATTCTAGAACTGACGCATCACCCTGCACCAATTCCATGAACTCCCTTTCCTTGGCCCTACGAACATGCCTCGGAAGGTACTGTCCACTAAATTCTTTCACAAATATCTCCCAAGGGATCTCTCTCAAAGACCTGTCTGGAAACATCAACCCCTTGATGGTAACCCACCAATCATAAGCATCGCCCTTCAGCAAGTAGGTTGCCAACAAGGTCTTGTCACTCTCAGCACATTTTAGGACATCAAACACCTTCTCCACTTCCTTAATCCACTGAGCTGCCGCATCTGGAACAGGTTGACCCGTGAAAGAAGGGGGCTTCAGCTTCAAGAACCGCTCCACCACCGTGGATTGGCCACCTCGGGAGCTGGACCCCTCACTTCCATCTCCCTGTTGATATCTAGACATAGCCCCAATCATAGCTTCCATGAAACGATCCACATTATGTCCTTCTGCCCCCGAACCACCACCATCTGCTCTCGAACCACGAGCCAACGGAACTCTCCTCTTCGGTGCCATCACTACCCCACAAACACGAAAATTGAACCAAAACACGTCAAAACCTATCAATCTATACCAGCAGCCATCGCCTGTACAGACTCGTACTTATTGTTGGACTATAATATCTAACCTAGTTTATCACATACTCGACCAGACTGAGCTCTGATACCATCTGTAACGACCCGCCATCCTATGACCGGAGACCCGGTCACTAAATGGATGTCGGCCCATTAACTACGGGTTCACACCCGGATCTCACACAACACATCTGGAGGAGTAAGTGCTAAACAAGGCTAAATATAACAATCGTACGGACTACAAAGGTAAACGAGTGCGCAGAAGGGTAAATAACAATGTCCGTATACAGTCCAACAATAGTTACATGTCCAACAAGTTAAATAAGTACAGGCAGAAGAAAAGTACAACAACATCGGGGCATACCCCGGGAACTAAGACAGCTGCTGGTCCGCACACCAAGAAGACACCACGCTTCCGCTCGCCACGAGGTCCACACCTGAAACCGCAGGGAGTGAGCCACACCAGAATTGGGCTCAGTAGGGATCATCCGATCCCCTGTCTCCCACTCACACACCCACAAGTGTAACAACAGGAATATATGGCAATTAAGTAAAGCAGTAGACATAGCACTCAACCTGATAGGAACCGTACGATAAGCAGTGTAACAAGAACAGTACCAGGTAACCCGAAGAACCCGACACGAAGTCACGTCTCACAGTCAAAGTCCACGAAACGACTAAACCACACTATCGACCGAAGTCAAACGTCGCCTCCCAACACTACCACCACTGCTCACGCCTGTCCACCCCTACAGTGTTCCGGGGCACTGTAGGGTGAGGTAGTGAGCCAAACTAGGACTAGCTGGACTCAGTGTACCGCCACTGCCAGCTACGTGTGCACACAAGCAGTCTAGACTACTGTCCTACCACCGGATTGCCTCCACGCTAGGCCTCAGCGCTTCCAGGAGGGCCCTGGGGACCGGCGAACCCCCGTCAAGCCGAAGCTACAGGAACTACCCACAAACCCAACTCTCCCGGGCTGCGTCAGGCCAAAGGGCTAAGGGTACCACTCGTAACCTTGATCAAAGGTCACATCAGGCCCAGTGGCTAAAGGGTAAACCAACTCCCACCAGTACCAGCTCCACAGCAAGAAACGCGCCGGAAGCTGTCACGACAAACAGGGAAACCCCGACCCGCTGAGGACAAACAGCGATCCCTCGGATAGCACACCGGCTACTCCGGCCCGTCGGGCTCAAGGCGATCCTGCCTTCCTCAGCCAAAGGTAAAACACACATGTACCCCTTCTCCCACCAGTACAGCTCACAGACACCATGGCCCTTCTCCCATCGGCCCATGGTGACAGCGTAAATCACAGTCATATCGATCCACAGTCGTATAAGCACACACACACGTATAACATGATGTAATTCCATTCACACAGAAGTCCTCAGTCTCAGTGTACAACGCAAAACATGCCATAGAACCGCCAACAGTGGAACACATGCTAAAAACCAGCACAAAGACAGTTTCTGTCTTGAATTGCGTCGACCGAGGTCGACGCCATTCAAGCTCCTCAGATAGGTTTATTAAAAGCCAGATTATCTCTTGAAACGCGTCCACCTGTGAAGCCGCCGTTTAAAAACGCGTCAGGGTCGCCAGACGCCATTCAACCCAGAAATCCAGATTGCAGAACCCTTAAACGGGAGCATTTCCTGCCTAAATGGCGTCATGATGTCCCGACGTCCTTCTGAAAGGCGTCGTCCATCCATGACGTCATTTAGCGCCAGTACCCCTTACTCAGGAAACCTCGAACAGAGAGGTTTCTGCCCTAAAATGCGTCGTACTGACCCGACGTCTTTCGGAAAGGCGTCGACCAGGCACGACGCCATTTAGTGCTAGAAACCAGGTTTCCTGGTTCAACCCGAGGGTTTCTCCCTTAAACCCCAAGCACCCCGAAAAGCCCCAAAACGCAAAGGGGGAAGATGAGAACGTCAAGCACCACGATCATGCTATGAAACCACGTCCACAAACACTGCCATTCCCACAAGGAATCCCCCTAAACATGCTCAATCTAACTCCAAACACGCCACATCACGCCGAGAAGTAAACGAGCACACATGCAAGGTTTCGTCCCCCTACCGGTTCTTGAACTCTGCCAAGCTCCGTGCCGCCGTCCCGCCGCACCGCACACCGCCGCCGGTACTCTCGAGGACGCCGCCACTCCGCCGGGACGTCGGCCGCCGTCCGGAGAGTGGAACACTGCAAAGGAAGTGGTGGAGGTAGAGGTGAGAGGTAAGGTGGTGTTGGAGTGGTGGAAGAGGAAGAAGAGGAAGGGAAGGGGAAGAAGAGCGGAGAGGGCGGAGAGGGTGAGGAGAGAGAGAGTGAAGGCGAGAATGAGGGAAAGAAGGGGAGGCTCGCGGGGTCAATCCGAATCCAGCTAAAACGCGTCGATCGAGGCAGACGCCATTCAGTCTGACAGGACAGCCGTACTGACAGCGCTCTGAAACGCGTCGCTCACCGTGGACGCCGTTCAGACGATGTGACCGGCCATACTGACAACGCTCTGGCGCCGTGCCCTGACATCGCAAATGTCGCAGTCTGAATCGCGTCGACCCACCTGGACGCCGTTCAGACGAAATGACAGGGGCCGTACCCTCGCGGCCCGAAAACCGCCCACGTGGCGCACACGTGGCACAACAATCTGCAAACCTAAATGGCGTCCACACACCCTGACGCCTTTTGAAAGGCGTCGACAAGTGCTGACGCCATTCAGCCAGAAATCTCAAGACCCCTCCAAGGTCCAAACCAGGAGATCCGGCCCGAACCCGACCCGAACACAGAACCCGAAACCTTAGTCCTTACAGTGCCATTTTGCTCAACCAACTGCCTAAAAAGATGAAAGACCCTGGAGCACCACTTATCTCTTGTGTTATTGAAGGAACCACCTTTGATAAGGCACTATTGGACCTTGGAGCAAGTGTGAACCTATTACCCACCTCAGTTTATGAAAATTTTGAGATAGGAGAATTGAAACCAACTCCGGTGATCCTACAATTGGCCGATAGATCTCTTAGGACATCGAAAGGAATGGTGGAAGATGTCATTGTCAGGATTGATACTTGCTACTTCCCAGTTGATTTTGTCATCCTTGACATGGAGCCCGTTCAGCATCTGAGAAATAGCCCAATCATATTCGGCCGACCTTTTCTAGCTACTGCAAATGCCATCATTAACTGCAAATCTGGGTTAATGGATATCTCATTTGGGGATCACAAATTATCCCTCAATATTTTCAAAGCTTCTGGCCATATGCAAGATGGGGAAGATTGCTTTGCAATTGATGTGATTGATAATATTTTAGAAACATCCCCTTTGGCCCAATTTGAAGAGGAAGAGGAGTTAATGGCCATATCAGATTTGAATAAGAGAACCTGGCAGCCCAATAAGGTTGAGCCTCTACCTGAACTCAATCTAAAACCTACTCCTCCATCTCTCCAAGTTCCTCCTCAGTTAGAACTCAAACCTTTGCCGGAATCTCTCAAATATGTCTTTTTGGGCCCATCTGAGACTCTACCTGTGATCATAGCTACGGATCTTAACCCTACCCAAGAAGAACAACTCATTGAAGTTCTTCGAACTCATAAAGAAGCCATAGGGTGGTCAGTAGCTGATTTGAAAGGAATAAGCCCATCCACATGCATGCATCATATTTATCTTGAAGATAATGCAAAACCAAGTAGAGAAATGCAAAGGAAATTGAATCCTATTATGATGGAAGTGGTTAAGAAAGAAGTGGTGAAATGGCTAGATGCGGGTATCATATACCCAATATCTGATAACAAGTGGGTGAGCCCAACTCAAGTAGTGCTAAAGAAGTCTGGCTTAACTGTGGTAACAAATGAAAAAGGTGAAGAAATGCCCACTAGGCTAACCACGGGGTGGAGACTTTGTATTGATTACAGAAAATTGAACACAATGACAAAGAAAGATCATTTCCCACTCCCGTTTATTGATCAGATTTTATAAAAGCTAGCGGGTCAGAAATATTTCTGTTTCTTAGATGGATATTCGAGATATAATCAAGTGGCTATCTAGCCAGAAGATCAGGAGAAAACCACATTCACATGTCCATTTGGCACATTTGCATTCCGAAGAATGCCATTTGGACTATGTAATGCACCAGCAACTTTCCAAAGGTGCATGTTGGCCATCTTTTCAGATATGGTGGGAAAATTCCTCGAAGTATTCATGGATGATTTTTCAATATTCGGAGATTCATTTGAAATTTGTCTGGGGAATTTGAAAAATGTACTGGGAAGATGCATAGAGACTAATTTGGTTCTAAGTTGGGAAAAGAGTCATTTCATGGTTAAAGAGGGCATAGTTTTGGGCCATATAGTGTCTGGAAGAGGTATCGAAGTGGATAAAGCTAAAGTTAGCCTAATTGCCAATCTTCCTCCACCCACTTCGGTAAAGCAAATTCGATCATTCTTGGGCCATGCCGGCTTCTACCGCCGGTTTATTCAAAATTTCTCCTAAATTGCCCGACCATTAACCCTTCTCTTAGCCAAAGATGTCCCATTCCATATTGATGAAAAATGCTTGGAAGCATTTAAATCTTTAAAAGCGGCTCTGATCAAAGCTCCCATTCTCCAATCGCCTGATTGGTCTTTGCCTTTTGAGATAATGTGCGATGCTTCATATTATGCTATGGGGGCAGTACTGGGACAAAGAATCAATAAAAAGCCTGTGGTGATTTATTATGCAAGTCGTACACTTGTAGATGCTCAGATGAACTATACCACCACAGAAAAAGAATTGTTAGCTGTTGTTTTTGCTCTGGAGAAATTTCGATCTTACCTTTTGGGGGCAAAAGTGATTATTTATTCTCATCACTCGGCATTGAAATATTTGTTGACAAAGAAAGATGCCAAACCAAGATTAATCAGGTGGATCCTACTCCTCCAAGAATTTGATTTGGAGATTCGGGACAAAAAGGGATCCGAGAATGTGGTGGCTGACCATCTCTCCCGAATCATGATTTCAGATAATGAACCAATGAGAGACTCATTCCCTAATGAACATCTTTTAGCCATTTCCCACACGTCACCGCCATGGTATGCACATATTGTGAATTTTAAGGTGACTGGTCAAATCCCACAAGGATGGACAAAAAATGAAAAAGATAAATTCTTCTCTCAAGAGAAGTATTATTTTTGGGAAGACCTTGAACTCTTCAAAATTTGTCCAGATCAAATAATCCGGAGATGTGTGCCTGAAGAAGAACAACAAAGTGTTTTGAACTTTTCCCATAACCTTGCTTGTGGAGGTCATTTCTCCGGAAAGAAAACCGCAGCAAAGGTTTTACAAAGTGGTTTCTATTGGCCCACACTCTTCAAGGATGCTTATGAGTTCAGCAAAACATGCCTAAGATGTCAAGCTGTTGGTAATATGGCTAAAAGAGATATGATGCCTCTAAATCCAATCTTAGTGGTTGAAATTTTTGATGTTTGGGGAATAGATTTCATGGGCCCTTTTCCACCATCTTTTGGATGCGAATACATCTTGGTGGCAGTAGACTGTGTCTAAATGGATTGAAGCAATAGCCACCCGAACCAATGATCACAAGATGGTGATGAAATTTGTACAGAAGAATATCTTTTCTAGGTTCGGATGGCCAAAGGCTATCATTAGTGATGGGGGTTCGCACTTCACTCATTCTCAATTTCGAGCATTGCTCAAAAGATATGGGATTACTCATAAGCTTGCTACCCCTTACCATCCCCAAACTAGTGGCCAAGTGGAGATATCCAATAGAGAAATCAAGAATATCTTACAAAAATCTGTTAGGCCCGACAGAAAAGATTGGTCCGAAAGGTTAGATGATGCTTTGTGGGCCTATCGGACTGCTTATAAAACTCCTATTGGCATGTTACCATACAGGCTAGTCTTTGGAAAAGCCTGCCATCTCCCAGTGGAATTAGAACATAGAGCTTATTGGGCTATCAAACAGGTCAATTTTGATCTAGTCAAAGCAGGTTCACACAGAACCTTACAATTGAGCGAACTAGATGAAATAAGAAATGAAGCCTATGAGAACTCGAAAATCTATAAAGCCAAGACTAAAGCTTTTCATGATAAACATATTGTGAGGAAATATTTCTACCCTAATCAAAAAGTCTGGCTATTTAACTCAAGGTTGCGTTTGTTTCCTAGGAAATTGAAATCAAGATGGGATGGGCCATTCTTGGTAATTAAAGCTTTTGACCATGGTGCGGTCAAGATCATGGATCCAAAAAATAGACAGGCATTTACTGTTAATGGGCAACGCTTAAAACCATACATTGAAAACCTTCAAAATTGTCCATTGGAATCCATGCAGCTAAGTGATCCACAATGAACATAATTTCGTCTGGCTGAAGACATTAAACTTAGCGCTTATTGGGAGGCAACCCAATCTTCTCATTTTTATTCTGATTATTCTCTTTTTCTTTTATTTTTAGAAAACTCATAAAATTCACCTTGGAGAACAAAGAGAAGCCTCGTCATACCTCAGGTTGTATCTCTCCTCATCATGAATTCCATATTAAATAATTTTTGTGCATTTTTATGCCATTGAGGACAATGTCATTCAAGTTGGGGGGAGAATCATAGTACATTGAATAAAATCGTTTAAAATGAACAAAATTTTTGAAATTTTTTTCATTTTTCACATATTTTCAAAAAAAATTGTTTCATTTTCACACTCCAACAGAAATTCTTATCTATCATAATTCATTTAGGGAATCTTGATCAAAATTGAGTTAGGAAGTTGAGTAAAAGTTTGAATTAACTCCCCTCTCTACAAAGAATCACGACGGGATGATTTTCACACACACACGGTAACTTGGAAAGAGTGGAAGATCCTGAAAGTGTAGAGTTGTTGGAGTTACCCGAAGTGTAGAATTACCCATTCTATTTTTACTTTTAGTTCAAACGAATAGAAAGTTAGGATTCGTAATAGGAGATCAAACCACTTAACACTTTAAGGAGGCGGTCACTTCGAAAAAAGGACAATCAGAAGCGTGAAAATCAAATAAATATGCTTCAAAAGAGTCAAAGGAAGGACGGTGGCAAAAAGTATGCACCTCCCCTCAGACAAAAAATAAAGAGAGTGACAAAAAGTACGCACTCTCAAAGCACAAAACAATCGTGGTAAAGTCCTTCACAACAAAATAAGACCAAATCCTAAAAAGTTTTAAGTCGGGGCGAAAACCGAAAAGCGAACCTAGCCAACTAATCTAGAGATCTCTTTTTCTGTTCTCTCCCTTGGGTAATTCTACTCCAAGAGTCAGTGAAGGCAACGATATACCAAACATGATAGAAATGAACTCCAAGCACCTCAAATGATATGCACAACCACTTGTCATGATTCTAAGTATGGTGGGCGGGAGAACGAAAACTTGAATTCAAATTACCTACCATTTGCAATAGATATCCTTTAAAATGAAGTGTGATTCTTTTTACTGATCAAGGTAGTCCTAATTTTTCAAATGATTGTATTGCTAAGGGACTAGCAATGATTAAGTTGGGGGGTGTGATAAGTTCACAATTTTACATAAATAACAGATGAAATTTACATACTTTGCTATCAATTTAATGAACAAAATCACATGGAATGATAGATAAATCATTTGTGCATTCAAACATATCAATTTTAAAAAAAAATCTGAATTTCAAATATCATCACTCCATAGATTGAAGAAGGGTAGCAATTTCATTCTCAAATAAGATTTTCTCGACAATTATTTAATGTGTAGTTGGATGATTTATTGCCGCATGAACTTAACTGTTATTTTATGTGAATATAGGACATGAACAAGCAGATGGCATAGTGGTTGGACTACTTGGATTTCAAGGAAGTAACCAGGGTTCAAATCTTAGAAGGAACAAGATTATATTTCTTTTTGTCTTAAAAGGGAAACCACAAGCCAACTAAGAGAGAGAAGAGGGAATTTCGGAATTCAAATTTCAAAAATGTTATTTCAAAATCTCGGAAATAACATTTATTCTTCAATTCAAAATTCGAATTTTGAAATATCTCTCTCCAAATTTAAATTTCAAAATAATTTTCTAATCAAGGGGGAGCTTAATGCGAGCAATTAAGTGCCCATTTATTAGAATTCTCTTCTATGAAATCAAGAGAGAGAGGAGGAGGGAATCCTGAAATTTAAAAAGAAAGATATTTATTTCGAAATTCAAAATTCAAAATAGTCTTTATGGACTTAAAAGAAGATCCACTAATCAAGGGAGAGCTTAATAGCCTATTTATTACCCTATTTGAAATTCAAAATTTGAATTAAGAATTCTCTTCTATAAAACCATGGGAAGGGGGAGGAAAAAGAGAGCTTGTTTTTTTTTTTTGGAAATTCTCTCTCTCAATTTCTCTCCCACTTTCTCCCTCTCTTTCACTCTCTCTCTCTCTCTCTACATCTCTCTCAAACCAGAGGCTATTAGTGCAAGAGATGGATTCGAGGCATTGCAACTGATCATTGGAAGGAGTCTAAGGCTACCAAGGATCCACGCGAAGGGCTACGGCGGCTGCAAACATCAATTTTCTCTCTCCACTATCTCTTTCTAATTTTTGAGTTCTCCATGTTACACTGTATTGCGAATATTTTATGTAAAAGTTTTCTTATGAAAGTTATGTTAATTTTTGATTTTCAATGTCTCTGTAAAATTTCATATTGTTCTGATAATGAATGACAGTAGATCCTTTGAAAAAAGTTATCTTTTCTCCATCTTTTTGTTCTACAACTTTTATTTTTTATTCTGTTGACACTACTCAAATTTTATATTCTACTTTTAATTAGTGTTTTAGAGGTAGTCTTAGTTCAGTAAATAGTCTTATTATGCTCTTTTAGGGGTGCTCTTTTTGTGAGTTCATAGTAAGTCCGGTTAATTTTGATTCTTAACAAATCAAATCATCATGCTCCCTCTTCTTTCTTCTCTATTTTTCCTCTAAAAAATTCAAAGTTTTCAACTTTAAAAATCTATTTCCCTGTGGATTCGACCCAATCTCACCACTTGCTATTTTTCAAATAATTATATGTGGAAATTGGAATTTTAAGATTGATGTTCGAATATGCTTAACGACATATAATTTCGAGCGATCAGCCTTCATCTATCTTCCCTTTTCCTTTCGGATCCTCCTCCAACTTTTCCATGTTGGATTCAGCCTCACTCTCACTTTCAATTTCATGAGGCCCATTAGTCGAACCTTTGGCTAACTCTCCATTTGTATGTGGGTTTTCTAAACTTTTCCTACTCCTAAGGGCTGAAGTGGCTTTAGCATTATCAAATTGCAGCCCTTTAGGTTGTGGTAATGGGCCAGGCTGAGGTAAAAGGTCCGATTGCTGTGAAAAACTCGGAGGTTGATTCCTTGGATTGACAATAGGTTGACTAGGAAGTTGACCCATTTCTCTTCTCATCGTAGCTTCAGCTAGTTGGCCCATTTGACTTTCCAACTTAGAAATAGATTGTTGTTGGGTCAAAATCAGCTGTTGGAGTTGAGTGAATTTGTCATCAAAGTTGGGCTGAAGAGGTTGTTGGTAAGTGGGTGGAAGATTGTATTGGGTTGGTTGTCCTGATTAGAATGAGTGGTAGTGGGCCGGTTGACCTGATTGGAATGATTGGTAGTGGGCCGGTTGAGAGAATCGGGCCTGAGATCTCCTAGCCTGAACATTTCTGTAGAAATTAGATTGATGTTGAAATGAATTCTGTGGCTTTTGGGCTTGATGCATAGGAGGATTCGACATTGGTAATGGGGCTTGCTGATTCTTCCAAGAAAAATTAGGGTGGTTTCTCCAGCCATGATTGTAAGTATTTGAGACTAGATCATTATTAGGCCTGGAGAATCTCTGGGCAGCCTGAACTTGTTCTTGAATGAATGGTGGAAGTTGGGCCGTAGTTGGGCATTCATTCACTTGATGGGTCGGACTTGCGCATAAAGCACAAATGTCATGATTGACAGAAGATGGGCCTTCATATGGACTAGATTGTATTGGGTAAGTAGGCTCTTGCTTGTTTAAGGTCAAGAGTTGGTCTAATTTCTGGGCCAAGATGTCTACCTTATCCAATTTCTGATTAATCAGATTTATGTCCATTCTAGATTCGGACTCTCCACGGGCCTTAAGTTCATACATTCCAGCCTGTTTAGATGGCCCAACAGACCTCTTATAAGATGATAATGAGGCATGATTGATGGAATTTTCGCTTAACATCTCAAAAAGATCATAAGCTTCATCTTCATTTTTCATCATAAACGTCCCTCCACATGAGGCATCCACAATTTGTCTGAATTGTTCAGACAATCCTTCATAGAATGCTTGGACAATTTGCCATTTTGAAAGTCCATGATGAGGACATTTCCTAAGCAATTCTTTCAGTCTTTCCCAGGATTCATGAATCATTTCACCGGGAGTTTGGGTAAAACCCGTGATAGCCCTTTTCATGGTATTAGTCCGCCATATGGGATAGAACTTCTTCAGAAATTCTTTTTGCATTTCTTCCCATGTCCTAATGGGCCTACCTATAGTCTCCAACCAATATTTAGCCTTATCCTTTAATGAAAAGGAAAATAAGGTCAGCTTAAGGCCATCATCGGTGAAATTCTGGATTTTCACTGTGGAACAGATTTCTAGAAATTCATCCAGATGCTTATAAAGATCTTCGTTCGTGTTCCCATAAAATGATGGAAGCATCTGAATGGTGCTAGATTTAATTTCATATTGATTGGTTGGATTCTGAGGAAGATGAATACAAGATGAAGGTTGATATTGATTTGGAATGAAATAGTCCTTCATTTGCTTCGGTGGATCATGATTATCAGTTATTTGATCGTGTGGTGGGTTTCCTTGGTGTAGGATTCTCTCGATTTCAGCAAAAGGTCTTAGAAGGTTAGGATTTTGAGATCTCCTATTTTGCATACACTAGGACTAAGAGAGAGAAGATGGATTTAAATTTTGTTTTCTATTTCTTATTTTTTTTTTAAAAAATGCAAACAATTTTGGCAATCAAATTACTCTAATGATCTAATGTTGACCTAGACTCTCTATGTGAATTTTCTTACAAGGTGAATGGGGTCCACCTCAAGTCACAACTACAATCAATCAACGGCCAGGTAAGAGGTGGGGTAGTGGGAGGTTCCCCCTACTTTCCTAGGGACCTAATTAGAGAACCACTTTCCCGCTTAGGCGTTTGCCTTTTTAACCTCTAGCCTAGACACTGTTGCCAAAAGTGGAGGCAACCCGAAATTTAAACCACTAACGGTGTAAATCTTAGATTCTCTTTCGACTTACTTTTAATTGGATTAGGAAATGCCAATGCAAGGAAGGTGATTTGTGAGCTAAGGAAGGGTGATCAAATCCCTACCTTATGTGGTTAAAGTTGTTGCCATTAAAGTCTTTTTGAATACAACGTAAGGTAATAAGCAAATCAAGGCAGGGTGTGTTGATGCAATCATGAATGACTTGCTATAATTGAAACACGTACTTTTTTCCCGCAATCTTCAACAATTTATATAAATGACTACGAAAGGAAGGTAACTCATGATTTCCTAGAATGATGAATGCCTAGTATGGAAGGTTTCTAATCTGGAAATGAAGATTTTTAAATTTGAATGTTCTTCTTTTTGTTTTTTTTTTTAGTTAATGGAAACCTATCTAAATTAAAAACTACAAAAATTGAAACTAACTAAAATAAGAAAATTGAAAAAGTTGGAACACACTTACCAATGGTTCACTTTCCTCTCTTTTTTTTTTTCATTACACCTACAAAAATAAGCAAAATGAGGTTAGTTAAAGATTAATTACACTAAATCCAAGATAATCAAAATTAAAAATCTACCTCCCCGGCAACGGCGCCAAAAATTGATAGCCAATGATTATGTCATTTAAGAACCAAAGCTAACAACCATATTTAATCGGCTCATTTATATGCATTTTGATAATAACAATGATGAATCCGAGTCGAATCCACAAGGAGTTAAATTTTTAACTTTGAAAACTTTAGAATTTAATTATTCTAAAAAAAAATGACGATTCTTTAGGATTTTTAATACTTTAGAGTTCAATTGTTCTAAAAATAACGAAAATTTGAATTAACTACACTAATTACCTAATTACTAAGCCGACAACAACTTAATTGAGTAAATCTATTCTTTAAGGAATTTAAACTTAAATCTATCATGAGGAAACTAATTTGAAAATAACCCATGTGCATACTTTGAACAAAACTATCATGCACTTAAAAATGACAAAGAAAACGACTATATTAATTAAACAAACATATGTTACTAATGCATGTAAATTAAAGAGAATACCTCAATGTAGAAATAACATTACAAAAATATGATTCTAATATCAAATATACAACGTAACTAAAATCTGAAATGACTTATGCAACAAAGGTTACTGTTTAACTAGTAATGAAATAACAAGAATAATAATAGGATTGCCGGTTAACATGGCCTTGTGAGAGTATGCAGAAGCTTATGTGGGACAGTGGTGTGAAAGGCACCAGGGATGCGCTGCAGGTGAAGTGGTAACTGCGTACGGGATTCATGCAACGTAAACGCCGGGCTTAATGCAACGAACAACATGGCAACGGGCGTGGCAGGCGTGGGGCAACGCGGGGCTGCTGGTGGCGCACTGGGAGCGGGCATGGCAGGCGTGGGGCAGCGCGGGGCGGCTGGCGACGCGTGGGGCAGCGCGGGGCGGCTCCCTCGCACAGGTGCTCGGGCACTGCGGGCCGGCTCTCTCGCGCAGGTGCTCGGGCACTGCGGGGCGTGGGTGGTGGTGGGGCAGTGCGGGACACAGAGAGAAACCGAGAGAGAACGTGGGGGAGAGACTGAGAGGGAGGAAGAGAGAGGAAGAAGGGTGCGGCTGAGAGAGGGGGAAAGTGAGAGAGAGAGAGATAGGAGAGAAGAGTGACAGAGAGATGGCAAGGAGAGAGGGAGAAGGGGGCGGCTGAAAGAGGAAGAAAAAGAAGGGTTAGGGTTCGTGTGAGAGCCAGAGAGTTTCGGCAGAGAAGAGAGAGAGAAAGGTAGAGAGAAAGTTTAGCAATCCCCCCCCCCAAAGAAAGAAAGGACTTTTTTAAAAGAGGGGGGTCTTTTCAAAAAGAGGAAAGGGGGGAAATGGAAGTGACGGCCGCTCTTCTTAGCTTCTTTGGGTAAGAATTAGGGTAACCCTATTATGAGAAGTAAGTGATCAGTTTGTCTCTGCTCATTTTATTTTTTTTAAAAAGATGGACAATTCTGTTAAGATTTGAACTTTAGACCTCCCATAAATCCGCAAAGATTAACCGTTGCACCAAAACTTCCTTCATGTTCTGATCACAAAAAAAATAAATTCAAATTAACATATTATCATAGAAGTCATTTATTTATTTTCATCTTGATTTTTGTCAAAGTCGTAAATGCTCTATATTCTATTAATCACATAAAATGACGATGTTTTTAAGTCGAAATCTGACGGAATTAATACCGTTGAAATTAGTACAAAATTATCTATCATTTCTTGCTATTTTTTAGATAAAACTGTAAGTATAATAAGTGCGATTACTCTAAAATTATCGACATTATCAAACTTATCAGATACTAAAAGTCAGACGGCTGAGACCAACCTGACCAGTCTCTTACTTGGGGGGAGGAGGCGAACAGTCTAACCCTTACTCTCCCGTGTTACACGCATGCGTGTGTCCTAGGCGATAAGGAGCTGCATGAGTTTCTTCTTCTTACTTACTGAGGTGATCCGCACCCGTTTGTCATAGTTCCAGTGGTTTCAATTAGAAAGTCTAGTGGATCAAAGATCCTTAATTCTCCACAGATTTAATATTTTTTTTATTAACTTGCAATTTTGACAGGGGTTATCTTTATTCAGAATCATTTTCGAAGACTTCCGTGCAATTTTGACAGAGGTTATCTTTATACCTCATTGTCTAATTTGACCGCAGGATAAGACTTGGGACAGGACAGCCTATCCGACATATTTAGGCGTTATTTTGTCAAGTACCCCAATTAGTTTAGATATGATGGCTTTTATTTAAAACAAAATAATTAGAAATTACCTAAAAGCAAAAAGATCTTTAATTTTGGATAGAAGTACATGTACAGGAAAGTCGTTGGAAGGGGTGATGATGGGGCTGCCCAAAGGAGCCAGCGCCCCAAATAAATTGGAGCAAACAATCCTACTAAAAAGTTCGATTTGTTGATTCTGCGGAAAAGTAAGTATTAATGATACCTATTTTTTATATTTTATATTTTTAATTTTTTAATTTATTTTTATTTTAAATAAAATAGTAATTTCCTAATCAAAGTGGACGATGTCTTCTTCATTAGAAAAAAACAATTCTAGATTACTTACATCCGTATCAAACAGGGGCTGGACCATCTATGCATGCCTATGAAAAAAAAAAAAAGGACTATCAGCTGAGCCCAAGCCAATTCCGTCGACGGTATGATTTTTTTTTTATTATAGCTCTAACACGCTGGGATCTAAACCCAGCTCTCCCACCCACCCCAAGCCCCCTCCAACTCAAATGTCTAAAAGGACGGAATCCACGAAGAAGGGAAAAGATGTGGCAGTGAGATCGAACTCGTGCCGCACGCCCTTACATAGAGTGCAAGGGGTGTCCCCACCACTTGACTACGCTGCCGAGGACAATTGACGACGGTATGATAAAGGAGTAAATTACCTATCACTTGATTTGGCTATGCACAATGCGTCAAGCAATGTAATAACAGAGTTTTATGCATTTTTCACTTGTCCAACATCCGTGATTGATCAGTACACTACCTGCATTTAATGCAACTCACGGTAGACGACCTTCAGCTACTTTCCTCTTTCGTAAGAGTAAGGGAAATCACAAAGACTAAACACCAACGTCTATCCTCTTTTGGCTATAACATAAAAAGAATAAAAAGATGAGTAATACTTGATGCACTCAAAGTGTGATTTGTACTGTCAATCAGTGCGTGGATAAATAAAAAAAATATTTTTAATTTTTTTTAAGGTGGGTCTTAAGGTGCCTTATATGTCCATGGAGGTTGATCTCCGATCAGACGATTTTAAAAAAAAAAAAAATTATTATTGAGCTGGACCCATTGAGGACATTTTTTACTGTTCATTGGGTTCTGTTTTTAATTTTTCAGATTTTTTTTTAAGTTGTCTAATAGAAAATCGATACGTACATAGGACTCTTTGGACCTACCTAAAAAAAATTTAAGAATATTTTTTATTTACCCTAAAGGACGATGCAAATCGCAGCTCAGCAAGTATTGCTCTAAAAAGATATCACCCATTAGGCTAAGGAATGGGATTGTCTCAATCTCTCTGCAACCCTAAACTCATAAAAGAAGAGGTGTATTTGCTCTCTGACATCATTTTAAAGATAATAGA
The DNA here is from genome assembly GCA_030544215.1 of Zantedeschia hybrid cultivar. Classification (NCBI taxonomy): domain Eukaryota; kingdom Viridiplantae; phylum Streptophyta; class Magnoliopsida; order Alismatales; family Araceae; genus Zantedeschia; species Zantedeschia hybrid cultivar. The sequence goes on along the minus strand of JARZZO010000010.1, from coordinate 19,339,174 downwards.
GAGATGCACAGTGATGCACGCAGTTTATGTGAAATTATTTAAAAATATTAAATTTAATTTTAAGATAAAAATATCATATTAATTTAAATAATATCGTCTTAATACATTTTTAATTTTAAGCAAATAATCAAATATAAAGATAATTTACATGAAGAATGTTAAACTTTTAATTTTGTTTAATAAGGGATCTTATCTGAATACATTTTAATCACATGTTAAACTGTATTAGTGTTATGTAGGTGAATTTCATGAAGAGATTTCAGTAAATCCAAAATAATATTGAAAAAAAAATGTAATAACTAAGTATAAACATATTTTGTATGAAGACTACCACTAAATTATAATAGTATGTAAATTAAGTAAAACATTATTCAAGTACAATAGATGATCATAATATTTCTACGTAATAAATTTTTTTTAACAATACTATTATTCAAAAATAGATAATTCATGAATGATACTATCAATGAAGACTAACGTCAAGTAAAAAGTACGGAAGGTGTGTTTCTAATTTTAGGACTTTGAGTTATCTTATTGGTCAAGTGGCTGACTATATATACTAATATACTTAAAAATATTAATATGTTATATATTATAATTAAGAATATTATAATTAAAAAATATTATATGTCATTATAAATATTAAATATTAAATAATTTGATGATTATTAAAATATAAAAATTAAGATAATAAATAATAAATATAAATAATATACGACAAAAAATTATATGACATATGAGTTAAATAGATTAGTAAGATAAGTTAAATAAAATAGAGTAGGACAAATATTTAGGACTAATTTATTTTGCATTTAATATAAATATAATTTTAATATTTTATTTTATTTTATAATATTTTTATTTTAATATAAATAAATAAATATTTTTATTATAAAAAAAAGTTCTCAACTTTATGATAGGCTATAACCTCCGCTCACATGCGGCTACTTCTAACGAAGAGAGAGAGTTATGATTATTAATAAATTATTTTGAAATGGCCTGAAGTGAGAGTTATGATCATTAATAATTAATAAATTCTTTTAAAATAGGTGAGAGTGAAAAAGGAAAAAAATAATCACAAATAAAATAATGACCAATGATTTTTCTTTAAAAATATTTAATACTTTTTAACAAAAAATATAAAAATATTACATCAACTGAATTCGAAACTCATTCATCCTTTTGATGCGGGACACACAAACGGACAGGCGACTGGGTCGAAGACCTCCGGCGTACGGCGAGCGTTCTCTAGGAGCAAGAGCTAGCGTTGCTTTTAAACGCAAATGGTGTCGTGCAGAATCTTAAGAGGTTGGATATCGGATCGCACGGCCGAATACTGGGGGTTAACATCAATCGGAAGCTGGCTCCCGTCACCTGCGGCCGGGAATAGCCGGACCACCACGGCGAGTGGAGGTGGGGGCGTGCACGAGAAACCATAATGATGAAAGCCTAGGTGCCCATCTTTAACGTGAGGCAGACCGCACCCGTGAAAGTTGATGCTTCCGGATTTGACACCTTCACAGTACACCAATTTGTCATGCCATGGTGATGAATCACCAAATACAAATGGAAGAAGAAAGAAAAAAAGATGAAAATATGAAGGGAAGAAGGAAGAAGTACAGATGATACACGAATGGGGACTCTGCAGAAAGAAGAAAAGAATATAGGAGATAGAGGTTGCAGGGGGTACATCTTTTGTATTATTTGTTTTACGGAATATGTGAAACATCATAACATGGCGTGGGCGGGATGGTGGGCCGGCCGCGCGGTGAGGAGAAGCTGCTCAGTTGCTGGCCTCTGCGATGCTCTGCAAGGATGGCCTCCACTGCCCGTGCCTCGTGGCGGCCCCTCCGAGCCTGCCGTGGCTAATAATGCTGCTCCCGCCCATCGTATTGGCGTGCACACCGTCTTCCTCCCGCTGCTGCTGTTGGGGCTCCACCTGTAGTACACATAAGAATGGGAATCCATGTCACACCCCATAAACCTGAAAGCCATAAGAACAGGTCGTCTTATTGCTAGGACTCTCTTTGGCCGAAACCATGAGGCAAAGGGAACATTAATTCTCACTTTTTGTGGCTGGGTTTTCGTGTACCTCTTGTCATAATGGAACCGCACAAGATATACTGAGATATATACCCATAATCTTATGAGTTCGGATCACCTTAGGAGGTTGGTCCGAACTCAATCAGTATTTACTGGGGGGGTTCAAATTTAAAACTCGAAAAATATTTCATCTGGGCCCCACTGCATTAAATGCAGTCCCCCTCTCCCCGTGGGTACTGAGGGAGTTCAGACCAACCTCCTACTGAGGTGATCCGAACTCTAATCTTATCTACACTTAACTCTGCCTTTTACCTGTAAAATTTTCGATATGAAGCCATGCATGGGAAGGATCAGAAGAGAGAAGAACATAAAAAGATTAGGACTATAATACTGTAGAGAATCAGTAAGAGAAGAAACATAATTGATCTCCAAACTTTTTCTTCCTCTGCAAAGTTCAGATGGGAGAAGAAATCAAGCACGGACAAAAAACAGCAATAGGTTTCCTTAAAAAAGTGCAGATTTCCAGGGGGGTAGATGGAGGGGAGCATAGCTGTGAGGAAAAAACATACATATGAAACAAGCCGAAGAGATAAGTTTCGCGTTCCAAAGACAACTTTTAGAGTCTTCGGGCCCGAGTTCTAAGTCTGAAGCTGCTTACCATAGCCGACGAACTCTGGGAGGGTGTCGAAGAACCGTCGCGACCACGCCGCCCACTGCCGCCTCTGTCCCTCCTCTTCTTCTTCTCCTCCTGCTGCTGCGCCAGGAGTAGTCTGCTCAGCTTGACGTGCTTCTTCGCCGTGAACTCCTTCAGCACCTCTGCAGAAACAGGATAACAGCTGCGCCAATCACCCAGAACAAAAACATCGGCTAGCTATACGTGTAAGTACTGCGGGAACCCGAGGTAGCAACCTTCGAAGCTGATGAGGCGGTAGACGTGGCCGATATGGAGGGTGTCGTCGGGGCGAAGCAGCTTGAGGTGCCTAACCGGTGCGGCGGACCCGTCGGCGGCACCGGCCCCCTTCGCGCCTGCCGCTGCGCGGGGAGGGGCAGAGACGACCACCGCGACGTAGTGGCCCGGGTTGGATCCCATCACTTCGCTGGCGCTAACGGACCAGTACAACCTCTCCACCTTCCCCCCCGGGTGCTGGATCACCACGGTTGCCGCCTCCGCCGCTTGACAGTTTCCCATCACGTACCCCCCCAAGTCCCGCGCAGATGGCCGCACAAAGAGCAAAGACGCACAGGAGGAGGAAAGGAGCCGAGAGGGAGGAAGCTAGGGATAGGAGACGGTTCCCTTTGCTAAGGAGCACTATAAAGTCCAGCGAACGCACACTGCCAGTTCTTAACGTACGCTTTCACTGTCTTCAACGAGACCAGTCCGTTTCTGAGGAGATGGAAGACAAAACGCAGGGATATTGTGTTGTATATATATACTGTGGATCATCTGGAAGACTGGAAGTGTGTCGGGGATTTATGCGAAGGAGAAGAGAAGACGACGGGAGGGTGGAAGGGACGAATGGATAAGAAGGAAATGAGCCTGTGGAGGCCTGGGGAGCTTCCGACGGCCCGAGACATGTGGTCTGGTCTCTATAAAAGTATAAAATGGAGGTCGTGATAGCGTGTTTGTGCCTCCAGTGGTTTGACTGCTGCCGTTAGTGCACCTGCAACTAAAAATTAGGAGGAGGAGAGGCCAAAAGGGAGGGTTGCGTGTGCGCGGGTGGGCATGCAGGGCGGGGCCGGCCGCCGTCACTCGTATGTGCGCGTTGTCCGAACTGTTGGCAAAGGCCAGCTAGTCTTCTTTGCCAGTGTCGTCTCCCGTCCTCCTGAGTTGTTAGTTCTAAGTAGATGGTGCGTTTTTCCTGTTAACTGCCCATTAATCTGGTTTCACCCCGGCACCCGGACCAAACGAACCGGACGTTTGGCAGGGGCGTAGAGGAAGAGAACAGGGGTCAAAACTCAAAAAGGTACGTAGCTTGTGCGTGCTTAGCAGTGGATTGGTTTGAGAGAAAGATAGCGTCGTGGGACGGTGGTAGACCTTTTTCTGGTCGATCTGCTAGTTTTAAGATGGCGACGTCCACTCAAATCAGCAATTAGGGGCGCGGGTGGCGGGATGGTAACTTAAGCCTTTTAGTGGAGTCCACATGAGCATGTTCTCGATCATCAAATTAATGAGCAATTGAGTTATAATTAAGCGAATCAGGATCCCTCTTAAGTAGTGCAGGTGAGAATGAGACTCAGGTGCAAGAGGAAAGTTTTTTAAAACATGCTAACCCTTCACAAGAATTTTTTTCTCATTCCCCATGATGAGTTTTCTTAAAAAACTTCATCTCCTGCTTAGCGTTTATTGAATCCTATCCTCATTGCACTTATAAGAAAGCAATTCATTGTAAGCAATGGCAAACTTCATGGCGAGTCTGAAATCAGGGGCTTTCCCAGCGGAAAAATATTTTACTAGCACCATTTTTGGTATATTTATTTAACATAGGTCCAAAATGTTTGAAAATATCTTTTTTAGTATCACCAGATGAGTATTCAAATTAGTGTAGCATGATAGTATCCTTTGTACTCTTCGAGTTATGCAAGGAGGATGTGGAATTTGGATAACAGACCGGTGCCCCTTCCACATCACTTTTTAGTTGCCAAGGATATACCCAAGTTAAAAAATTCAACACAATCGTCGCCAAAAGGTTTTATAGAGTCCACAGATAAATGAGTGTCTCTCATAAATATTTTTTTTCACAAATTAGTTGGAGTTAGTTTGTGCTGGAGACTCTCAGATTAACATATCTACATAGGATAATCAAATATGAACTTACAGAAAATATATTTGTGATAGATAAATTTATAATAAATACATCTGAAATAACTGTACTCACATTTTCTTTATAAGTTACATTCGAACAAGGCTTTATTTTTCTTTGAAGATCAACCAATGCGAAGGGACGTGTACTGTATACGAGCTAATAATAATAATAAAATTAATTTTCTAATAATAATAATAATGATAAAATTAAATAAAATTGACCCAAAGTATGTTGTAACTACTTTTTTCTTCTCGTTAATTAAGTGATACCAATCTATTCTTGATGCAACTCCCTGTCATTTTCGTAGGAGACAGGCTTGCTGAGAATTGAACACCCTCATCCAACAAGTTAATTATCTGCACAAGGTTCACCATCTCTAGACGGATAAGCTGCACATCCCAAGGTCGAGGCTAGATAGCTTAGGGTGAACTGTGAATTAATCTAATGGTATGCAAGTGATGAGGTGCTGTTCTTATGGATGTGGAGAAGCTCCCTTTCCCCTTGTGACCTTTGAATAGGGGACCATCAAGGCACCAAGATAGAGACCCTTCTCGACGAACACCCTTGTCCGCAAGGGGAATGTGCACCTGGTTTCGATTCTCTGCAGTGTTAAGTGACACAACATGTGAACTCTTGTCTGCAAACGTCTGCGTCGCAAGGCTGTTCTCACAGCACGACCCGCCAGCAACCGTTAGCCATTACCAACCGGACCCGACGCCTTGGTGGCATCATAGTACGCATCCTCGCTGTGCATGCAAAAGGTTGCTTACCAAGACGGATACTGAAACATAACTGTTCTCCCTTCACAGTCTTCTATATGTGATGATAACGTGAGAAATTAAACACTACTGATATATAGTACATGATGTTTTCTACTTTCATAGGATGATTATTTGATCCAAATGTACTGTCTCATCTTCGCACCCACATTTATCTACAAGTATACTTTTATAACAATTACATATATATATGCATATGTAATGTTCCGTTTAGGTCTCCATGGAAGGTGGATTAATGTTGGGTTTTCAATAAGTAATTAAATCCTTGATCAACGTCATCACAAGCCCTCTTGTAATAAATTTAGAGCAAGGTGGAATCTGCAAACTATTTCTTAAACATGGTTTACACTTGTTGCACGTATCCTTAATTTTCTTGTTGTATCAAACTTGTTTTGCTGTCGTCTTCCTCTGCTTGCTTCAATCTTAGTCTTGTTATTTTAACAGGCCTCAGGATTCTGTGTGCTCAAAGGAGATGGGTAAAATTAAAAAGGAAAGTTGCTCTTCTTCTTTGTCTTCAATATGAGCGACAAGACAATGGCTTGCCTTCAATCTGCTGTTCATATGGATGTCTCAACTAACAATCGCGTCCACTTCTTTGTTTTGGTAGAAATCTTCTGGTAGTCATATCTGCTTGGACTGTGTAACAAAAGGATGAAGCACAGGCGACGCCATTACGTGTGAATTGCCTCGCAACCTAATGCTCTAATGTCTAGCACTGGTTTGGATTTTACTCTTGTTCGCAAGCATGGATTTGCTGTGGTATAGCCCCTGGTCACAGATATCAGGTTAATATATTAGTGTTGCAGTTGGTCTTAGTTCTTGAAAAGGGAAGATGCATGCCAAGCTGGAGACGAGAAACAAATAATTAATTGGAATGGAGAGCCCAGAACAGTCGAATTCTGTGGATTCTAGAGTTCAGCTTCTTCCAATCGATTCCGGGGAAAAGAGAAGAAGCTATTTGCAAATTCCAATCCTTCTCACCTTTCCAGGTGTCCGGTTTCTCTTTATTTGATCTCGACACTGCTACTGCTCAGGACACCTAGATGTTCTAATATTAAAAGCTTATGTTCTCGATAATTCTGTCTCTGCTGTAAACGTGTTCATTTTTTGCTTGCCACCCTGTTTTGCTAGAATGATTTCATAAAAGTTGGTACTTGTGTAATCAAGTGATTACAACTGATTTCGTCCGAGCCAATCACAGACGAGTAGATGATCAATGGACCTTTTTTGTTTTTTTTGAACCGTGGACCTGTTAAAAGTTAAAAGCGAATTGTAGAGACCAAAATATTCTCAGTTTAAGCTCATTTACAAGTAGTTTACTTTCGTGAGTATTACAGGTCAGTGTCTAAGATACATACCTGTAACTCTATAACATTAGAATTACTAGTTCTGAACAAAGGAAAGTATGCTTTCGGTGATGCCATTAATGTACTCCCTTCATTACTATGTCAATTGTGATCATAATAACAAAACATTCATTGCAATAAATTTAGTTGGATGATTAAGAGATTAGGAATACATTAAGGGGGTAGTTCAAGGAAGTATAAAAAGCATGTCCTTTTTTTATTTAATGTCTAGAATCTCTTCTTGGAAGGATGTGAAGGAGAGTTGTATTTAAGTCCCAGATTAATTGTATATGAAAATATTTGAGTTTGTAAGAGAATGGACCTCTCTATTCATTGCCGGCTGATTTCAAGTTGGATGCTCTAGCATGAATGCATGATGTTAGAGCCAAGATTATGTTTCTGATAGAGCATCAATCAGGATGTAAGGGATGTGCTAAGGTGCTCCCATATTGGATAAAGGATAAAGGAAATTGTGTTTAGGAAAGTAGAACCTTCTCTGCTCTATACCTTAGAATCTTAAGTTTGATAGTTCCTTAACATTAGTAAATTTTATACAAAAAACGAGAGCTTTTAAGGTGGTTTTGGCTAGTTTAGTACATGCATTAAATTCATTGGTAGACATTCAAATCCTTGCGGTGAAGCCGCAACAATCATTTACAACATCCATTAGTAGGAATCGGAGTATTCAGCCATCACGAATGATAAAAAAATCGTCGCGAAAAATATTTGCGACGGTTAAATCGCCATCGGCAATGCATCGTTAATAGTCCGGTTACAAATACTTAACGACATGTTATCTAAAAGCCGTCGCTACTAGTATTGATTATTAGCGACGGCTAAAATTGTAACCGTCGCTAATAGTCTAATATTAGCGATGGTTATGATTAAATCCATCACTAATATTCGACTATTAGTGACGGCTAATACGAAAGCCGTTGGTAATAATGCACTACTAACGACGGCTCTTTGTGAGTAGTCGCTAATAATTTTTTTATTTTTGAAAATTATAATATTAACGACGGCTTGGAATGTAGCTGTCGCTAATAATATTTTTTATTTTTTATATATAGCTTAAAATCTAAAATTCATAATATATATATATTTTTTATTATATTTTTTAGAACAATAAACTTTAGAAACGAAAACGTCTCAAGAGGTCACACGTCCTTATACTACTTCTGGTTAAGCATGTTTAATTACGAAGTTCTTTGCAAGAATCGAACTGATACCCATAAAGCATCTTGTTGATTGAAGATACAAATCCACTATGTTTGAGGACTTCTACGCCTGTTATACAGACACATCTTCGTCGCCATGTTCTTAACTAAAAGTTAGAAACGAGTGACTGGGAATGTAGGACTTTGGGACATTTTGCACAGAAGTTTGTTTAAAATATATACTTAAATGAATAATTGTAATAGTAACTTAAAAAAAAAAGTTAGAATAGTTATATTAGTAAAGTTGGTTAAAATATTTAAATATATAGTTGAATGTATAATTTTATGCATATATAAGTACATTTATATATAATTAAAATATTAATATATAAATATATTTTAGGCTATACTTATATATATTATTATTGGTATAAATATTATGGTTAAAGAATACATAAAAAAGTGCTAAAGTATTAATTTTAATAAATACAATTACTATTAAAGATAACATATATTTTAAATATGTTATTAAAATTTTAATTCTTTAAAGATGTAATTTGCTTGTAAATAAATACTTATATACACTAAGTGAACAATGTAATACATACACTAATATAATTAAGTTAACTATGTTTAACCATACTATATTTAGCTATATTATATTAGTTATACTAGTTAATTAAATAGTTAATTATAATAGTTAACTACCTATTTACCTATATTAAACTTAGTTAACACTATTTTTGTTAAATACTTATATATACTTAATAGTTACATAATATATATTCAAGTGTATTACTTAAATTAATATGCTAATATATTTAGCTAATATACTTAGTTAAGTACATTTAACAATATTTATGCTATATATTTACTTAGTATAATTATATTTATACTAATTTATTTAACTTATATAATGCATAGTCACATGCTTAAATATTTAAGTATATTAGTTAACTATATACTTCACTATACCAGTTAAATATTTATATATACTTAACTAAGCATAACATAGTTAATTATATTTAACAAATTTAATATATTTAAGTATAAATATATGAGTATAAGAATGGTTATACAAAGCAAATATAGTATAAATATAGTTAAGTAATAAGTATATTAGTTAAATATAGTTAACTAAGTATATAAGTTAACTGAAAAGTATAATAGTTAAACATAGTAGTATAAATATATTAGTATATATATATATTTAAGGGATTATGCAACTATTAAGTATATATAAGTATTTAATTGATACGAAAATATATATACTTAACTAATACAATTAACATAAATATTTTCAAATATATATAGTTAAATATATAGTTAATCAATATACTTAATTAATTAAGCATGTAACTAATATAGTTACAAAATTTAACTACAACTATTAAATATATAGTTATCCTAAGTAAAAATATAACATAAGTATAGTTAAATATATAGTATAAATATAGTAAAATATAGTTATACTAAGTAAATATATTATATAAAAATAGTTAAATATACTTAACTAAGTATATTAATTAAGTTAAATATATTAGCTATAGTTAATATAGCTAATATTCTTAAGGCCATTGAGGAATAATTCATAAATTCTGATAAAACTAAGGCAAGCACTTCGATGGCTAAGTTATCCTTAATGAAATACACTGGTAGTGGTAGCATTCGAGAGCATATAATGATAATGAGAGATATTAAGCACAGTTAAATGCTATGGAGGTGACCATTTTAGACACTTTCTTAGTCCACTTCATTTTCAACTCTCTGCCTAATGAATATGAGGCATTTAAGATCTCTTACAACACACATCAGGTAAAATAGTGCATCAATATATTGATGACCATGTGTGTTCAGGAGGAAGAGAGATTGAGAGGAGAGAGGAATCATGCAATTCTATTTCCCTCTCATAAAGCTAATGAAGGATCAGGATGAACAAGTGAGAAGGTAAAAATGACAAGTGCTTCTTTTGCAAACAATCTAGACATGTTAAGAAGGATTGTCTGAAACGGAAGACATGATTTGAAAAGAAAGATAATATCTTATCTTATGTTTGTCATGAGTCTCATTTAGTGAATGTTTTTAAAGAAACATAGTGGATTGACTCATGTTCTACTGTGTATATTGCCACTTCTATGCAGGGATTTTTTTTCCAAAAGTCTCTGAATGAGGCCGAGCAGAACATCTTTTCAAAAAATAGGACGTGTTCACAATTCAAGGCCGTAGAAACTTATAGGTTTATTTTGAGATTATGATTTGTTCTAGATTTAGAAAATATTTTTTATGTACATAATATCCGTATACATAAAACCCGACCCGAATAAATAATATCGGTATCCGCTTATATAAGTTATTGCTTATATGTCAAGTGCTCATATTGTATTATATCTATTATAATACACTTTTTATCCTACCCGAATAAAATCCGAATGCATAATATCTGTATCCGCTTATATCTGTTATTGCTTAGTAGTGTCCTCTAAATTTATAATTGTTTATTTAAGTTCCCTTTTATATCCTTATCCTTTAAACCTTATTAATGAGCAACCTATATGGTCCATTAAGCTCTGGATCCTATAATGACCAAAATAAAAAAAGCTCTGGATCTGAGGCCCATTAGTTCCAGGTCAATTTTAGGCTCATTAGTGGTCTTTAAAGGGTACATGGTCATTTCCGTAAACAGTTTGGATACAAAAGTAATTTCTGTGGATATGTTTGTAATTCAGTGTTTGTTTATGCAAACAGAAATGAATATTTATGTAATAGCATGCTGAAAACTTGTGTTTTGCCCTTTTAATTTACTTTTGGCATGATAAAATTTGTTTATGGACTAATAACTATTGCAGTAATTTTAAGAGATATTTTTGTGATATTTTGATCTTCTGACAATTTTTATTTATGTATGAATATCTTCATTTTATATTGCAATAATTATTGCATTTATGTCCCTTTGCTCATATTTAGTGTTAATTGATGCTATCATGAAGCTCCGATACCACATGTTGGGGATGTCCAACATACCTAAAACAGAAACCATCCCACGTGCGGAGGCAAAGGACGACGATCCCCATGCACACACGAGCACTGGACGAAGAGATGCTGGGGTGGAAAGACATAGACATGTTCTCCTTTGGTTTTCTATCTCTCTTGATGCATGTAATTGTATGAGGAGTTATTGTTGCTTATATAGAAATGAGGGACCAGTTCCAATCTAAACTTAAACAAGTCCCACCCATAATAAGATCCTAATGGGCATCTAATAGGTTGAGTCCAATAAACATATCCCACTTACTAGACCTAATAGTGTGTTTAAATATGTGGCTCAATCACTACAAGTGGACTACAATATCGAGTACAAAACCCAACAATTCAAACAATGTTGTCCTTCGTTCCTGGTGGGGGTATGTGCTTTTGTTGTTCTTTTGCTGCCGTGATGTCAATACTATATTTTTGCAGTTGTCTATCTTCTTTTGTGTATGGTCGGTGATATTTTGATCCTTTCTTCTTTCCCTCTCTTTATTTTCTTTCCCTCTCGGCTGATGCATTTGTTTGAAAGTTAAAAAAACATCTGCAGTTTCGGTATATCTTTCGCTTGTCCTGTGACCTCTTCTTCCTTTCAACCGAATGCCCACTCATTCTCATATAACAAGCTGCGCAGGCTGCCGTGCCTAGAGCAGTTTTCATTTTTGTTTTTTAAGCAATAGAAATCTAGTAAGATTTGCTAGGTATTTTAGTACAGTGGAGTCAGTTATGAACTAGTTACAAAAAACTCAACATAAACAAGATGTTTGCTAGATAAAAATGATTATGTTGATAAAACATGTTATCTAGCAAGATCTGGCCTCATAGGCATGCCGTTAGCACTAGTTGCTAAATGAAGCGACCATAGTACGTAGTTTTACCAACGTTTGTGTAATCTATCACAAGGTACCAAGGGAGCATGTTATCTCTATACTTGAACAATATGCAAGTCAAAGAGTTACCATTTTTCTGCTTCTGAGGAGAGAGTTTAAGATACAACCATGTCTCTCTGTTTAGGGATCAAGTTTCTGACAATTAGAAATTTATTTTCCCAAAGCATAATTGTCCAATGCAAATGCAATTCAAAATGACTCCGTGGTCGCCCTCTCGGCATCTCCGAGACACCATCACAGTTTCACATACAATTTGAGAATTAGGAATTAGTTGTTAAGCTTGGTAGAAAAGAAGAAATAACAACTGTGTGATGCAAAATTCCCAATATGGCACACTTTCAAAAAAATTTCAACATGACATAATACTGCCCATCTCCATACTATGGTTAGTCAATGTTATCTCGTTTACAAGCTGCTGCACACATGGACAAAGCATATATATATATATATATATATATATGTTCACCATCATGAAACCAGAAATCTCAGATATATAACAATCTTTACGAGTTAAAGAATAATTGATGTAGTTGCCTTGAAGCAAAAAGACTGCATACATCAAAGACAAGCATGGCTGCCAGAACTGGTAATTTAAGAACATTCCTCCAGGATGATTCAGAAAGCAACCAAGTGCCCGTGGTGAACAACTTTCTTCCTATGGTAGAGATGGTGATTCCAGCTTCAGAAAAGAGAAGCTTGACCTCTGCATCTGTAGCCAACAGCTTCCAAATGCTGAGGAGTTTAATATAAATGGCAAGTATGTATGAATTTTGTAACATGTTTGGTATAAGATTCAGGATCCTTGGATTGAGAAAACAGAAAGTGGGACCTTGAATCATGCATCATCTAATACGAAGGGAAAAACTTGCTGAGGTTGTAGGGGAGAGAGTAAAACTCTTCACTCCTGGAGTCTCCCTTGAAGGACCTGAACTTCTCCCACCAATGCCAACCTCTGTCTCTTCTGAGGTCACCATCGCCATGTCTGATGGTGCAGTCTAAGAAGTAAGCAACTGTCGCCCCCACAAACACAGGTGAACCAAATATCACATTCACTATGTCATTAAACTGCAACATAGAAAAAATTGGTCTGGTCAATGGTAGGTAGTAGGGGTCAAAAGATGATACAATAAAACTTATCACCCATGGAAAATCCACAGTGCCACCCCAAATGCACAAGCATAAAAGGCCGATTTCAATAGAAGCAACACAAACATTGAAATACAATTATATACTTGGATGCAGTAGATACGCACCGATCTGGAATTAGTGTGAACGGGACCATGACCAGCGATGAGAGTATACTCCTTGAAATATTGTGCTACAGACAAGCCCATGAATAGCGAGAAGCCTAGAATGAACTTTGTACGGAAGCTGTTCAGATGGCAAAACTGTAGGAGACCGAGCCCTGCAGAAGCTGCTTGCATGCGAACGAACCATTTTCATTATGCGAGAAAATGAATTGTCAGAATATGGCATAAAGTTTCTCCCGAGACAACCAGCTAGAGTGAGAAATGTGCAAACATGCCATTTCTTATTTCTTTTACACAAGTTAAATTCAATTGCTGCACTGAGAACAAGGAAAGATGCTCGGTTACACTGTCAATCAGTGCTGTAGATAAATGAACTATGGCTCAATGGCCAACCAAAACAAGTTGACTAATAAGTGACTCATGTTTTTCTTTGGAAAAGCTGGGATTATATACAAGAGAGGCAGCAATTTCTGTCCAACATAAATTTGTTTCACATAGGAGACATGTTCTAGTTCTGTTTTAGGGCAATTTCTGGACAATGTGAAGAAAGCTTCGTCGTGCCTTCCAAGTTCCAACATAAAAGTTGGAATTATAAATAATTCTTCAGTTTTCCATCCTGCGCAATGACAACAGGAACATATTGCTGAAAGGCTAGACCTACTCTACGTAGAGTTCGACGATCTCCATGTTATCAGCTGTAATCATCTGAGTTAGTGCAGAATTTCAAGATGTGGAAAGGAGTGGGAAAGCATGTCCTGAATAAGCAGTTTGCAGGAATGGAAAGCTATGCTTTGGGTTCCACACTTGGAGAAGGAACTTGGCATCTTCAGAAGGGCAGTCTTCCCCTACTCTTGCAACTGGTGTTGTCCAAGGTTTGGCACAACAAATGAAAGATTGCATCAGGCTGACAGCTTGCCAGCCAAGCATGTTTGGATACTTGGTATGTCCATCTTTTACACCCAAGTTCTCCCCAGATTATGGGAATGAAGCATTGTTACTATATGTTGAGACATCGTAAAGTAATTTCAGTCTTTTGTCAATTAGGAAGATCCAAGCAGGAGAGGGAAGAGTACAAGAGTGTCCAGTCACATCCTGCTGTTTGTACACAAAAATGATAAATTTCTGTCGTCTCCAGGCCTAGCTTTGAACATTTATTCTTGGAACAACAATTCTTCAGCCCCTCCAGCCCAGCTACAAACCTTGAGCCATGTTCACCAATGCATTATTTTTTAAGTTTACTTACAGCAATGTTTTTCATATCTAGGTTTCTATTGTGATTAATGTTGAGAAATCAAACTTGAATAGCAGGTGGCAGTGCCTGTAGTGAAATCTAACTATGCATATTCAATAGGGATTTGGAACATAAGCTAGGAAGCAATCCTGAAAGTAAAGAAATATAAGGACATCCCCGGCTTTCTGGTTACATACCTACATAGGCAAAGAGGACACAGTACAAGGCAGCAAATATAGGCAACGGAATTGACGCAAAAATTGCACCAAACTTCCCTGGTCATTGATGCAAAGTAAAGAAGTCAGATGAAAAAGCTGGAATGACAAATGGAAACATACCTCAGAATAAAATATTTATAAGTACCTAAGACAGAGAAGAAAAGCATAAAACATGCTGATATTTCAATGACTCTTCTGCTTCCAACTCGTGTCAATCCCAGTAGACCTGCATTTTCCCTGTGCACATTGTATATGAAGAGGTATTCGGTATTCTAAATTTTCATGCAAAGCTTTCTAGGCCAAAGGATTCATGCTTACACTGATGCTGTTGATCCACTTGCAGTACCAAATAACCCATCCAGCAAAATACCTATTCCCTGAAATGTAATGAGGGAAAATAGATTTAATGAAGGAAAATAGACTGGAGTCACATGATATAGCCAGATGATAGGTACAAGTAAAAGGAGGCATCACCTGCCATCCGATACCACGGCTATACACTGAAGGAGGTACAGGTGTGGCGCTTGCATACCTTTGTACAGCAATTATAGTACCAGTGGACTGCATAATAAGTTGAAAGATGTCATGAAAAACACCAGGGACAGATGTAATTTTATTATTGGTGGGATTGGAAGCTAGCAAGCAGATTATATACAAGTGGACTGCATAACAAGTCTAAATATGTGAGGAAAAACACTAGGGACCATATGAAATTTTGTTATTGACCGGATTGGAAGCTAGCAAGTAGCAAAACACATCAACTGGGATGTATACGGGGACAGAAAATGGCTTATGCGACAGACTCTGCATATGGAATTTTATTATTGGTGGGATTGGAAGCTAGCAAGCAGATTATATACAAGTGGACTGCATAACGAGTCTAAACATGTGATGAAGAACACTAGGGACCATAGAAATTTTGTTATTGATCGAATTGGAAGCTAGCAAGTAGCAAAACCCATCAACTGCGATGTATACGGGGACAGAAAATGGCTTATGCGACGGACTCTGCACATGAAAATCCTACGAGTCTTAGATAAATAGTACAACAAATAGAAAGGTCATCTAAAGCTGCTGCATCTGGTATGGCAGTATTTTCATACAACTACATTGCTCAGGGTGAAAGAGTCGGGTACCGGAAGGCACAAATTGAAAGGTCATGTAAAGTCGCCGCATCTGCTATGGCAGCATTTTCATACAACTAAATTGCCCAGGATGAAAGAGTCGGGTAAGGGAGGCACAAAGAGCAGAAAGCACAGTCAGGCATCTTTACAAGGGCATGGAGACAATGACAACCATATAACATAGAATTAGCACAATCTCTACTAACCTTAGTGCACATGGGCTTAAAGTCTGCAAAATTTTATATGCCATTTATTCATACATAACAAGCAAATAATAGTTATGGCTGTCCCCGTCATAAGTCAATAGCAAAATATACTTCTTCCTAACAAAACATAAAATTCTAGGAAACACCCAGTGTAGACATAACACCAAGTGCTCAATGTGCATCAAAGTTTGAAACAAAAGGGGATGAAGCAGTAATTCTGCACACACTCACTGCTGGATGCAAAATATTTAACTTGAGTGAGACTGAAGAATAAACCATTGGACTTTCTTTCTTTTCAAAAAAACTGAAGATTTCCACAGATAGCAGGCAACATGTTCTGTATATAGTACCCAGTTTCATTGACAGGGTTTGGTATTTAAACAATCACAGAAGTATCAACATTACTACATCAGATAGAACATCTACATTGCAGTTGGAAATAGCCACAACAATTGCTGCCTAAAAGGTTAACTGGAATATAAGAATTAGGGTATCAAATGTCACATGTTTGCTCAAGTTAGACAAAATAGTTTGAAGTGAAGAGCCTTGACACAGACAAGAACACCCAACTGAAAAACCCTATCCAACTAATTTCCAATAACTAACAGAACTAAAACAACCAATATGCTGAATCATGTTTGCCAAACAGTATGTCAGTTTCATTTAATAAACTAAATCTGAGCTTGATGGCAATTCACACCTTGCCACTTCATTGGAATTAATAGACACATTTTCAGAAGTCACGAGATCTTATAGAGAATTGGAGTAACCAAATAATTTTCAGTAATTGTCTAATTGTCTCCATTATTTTTGATGTTCCAACAAAAAAAAACCAAACAGACCTCCACTAGAGCAACCAATGAAGCAGCCATCATTGCAAAAGCTTCCCCAGCATCAAATGTAGGACTTCCCCATTGAAGTGGATAAGGAATTCTGATCCTGCGAAACCATAAACAAAAACAGCATTTGAAATGATGGTGCTCTAGATGCTGTGCAGAATGAAATGATGCACCTACTAACACAGGTTCACAAAAGAGTGGAACAGCTACACAATTCTTTAACAGTTTTTTATTAGATTTGTATGTAAGTCATGTGACTATCTGAGTTTTCTGAAATAGAAATGAAGTGTATCAGCGATTCAGAAGTAATCAATAGCAGAGTTGAGGTAGGAATATAATATCTAAGAAAGTTTTTAAGGATTTTCAAGCAGATGTATATATATTTTATTTTGACTCTTGAAAGAGTTGGTGAGAAGAACTTCAGTACATATAAGCACTTCTTAAAATCCTTTTTTCTTTGTGTGTGTGTGTTTTTCTTCTTCTTCTTTTTTTTTGTGTGTGTGTGTGTGTGTGTGGGGGGGGGGGGGGGGGGGGGGGCGCTGCTTGCCCCCCAGCTCCACCACTGATCAATGCTAAATTAAACATTATTCCAAAGACAACGCAATATCAACATGCCAACTTTTCCTAATTGGACAAATGTCTTTTCAAGTTCTGTGTTCATCCTCGAAAAACCATTATTGAATTGACATATGAGGCAGATTCATCCTTAGAAACACGATAATACAATCTACAAGCACCACCATAGTATCAACACCAAAAAAATTACCAGTGTCGAACTAGAATTATTATTTGAATAATGACAAAGGCAAATACCAAACTCCTTCAAGATCACAAGAAAGCTCAACCATTACCATCAGTGCAGCTGAACAATGCCCAAATGCAGTTAATTAGGAAGTGAAACATATGATTAAAAAGTGAGTAGGAAGGTATATGCTCACCAAGGAGCAGCACTAATCAGTCCAGCACGATCTGTGCGGCAACTGTACTGGGTAGATGGCTTTCTGTGCTTGTACGCACCGGAGGCAGTCAGAATATGTGCATAAACCCATATGATTATGACAGCAAACATCAAAGCAAATCGATCGAAGATGACCCTCTTTCCCTTGAGCGCATGAGGAACATACTGCACATTTTTATCTCAGGTATTACATTCCAAGCCAGTCGGCATCCCGCTATTGCCAAAACCAACAGAAATTAAGCATGTTATGGTGCAAATACCTGTGACAGAAATACCAATAGGATTATCTCTGGAAGACCCACTTCAATACAGCTTGCCACCTGCAACAAAGAAAGAAATTATGCGAAAATGCCATAACCAAAAAGTATTACTTTCCCCTAAAGTAAATAAAAAAAAGGAGACTGCTTTAGCAACATCAACTTATGAAGGCATGGATTCCTATGATGAGACTGACGCATGTGGTGAAGCTTACAATAGGAAAACCCATATAGAAGAGCCCGAGACCGGCAAGTGTTACAAGAGGAACTGCAGAAAGCGGGCTGAGAAACCTGATCAACCCAGGACAATGAGATAGATTAAAGACCAATAATAGAACACTAATTGAGATGTGAAGGCTAGAGAGGACTACTAATCTATCAACATGATTGAAAAAAAAAAAAAACTCCCACTCACCTCATTATAATCCTCCAGACGCCCATGAATCCCAGAACAATCTGAAGGCTCGAAGCAATGATGAGAGCCCCCTGTATGCCTCTCATTGTGTGAATAAACCTCTGATCAAATCAAATTAAAACCCAGTAAGCATTTTTACCAATAGAACACAACTGGGGGCGATTAAAAGACAAACAAGAGGAAACAAACAAATCTGCAAGTAGGAGAAACAAAGAACGAAGAGGAGGAAGAACGGGAGAGCGAAACCTCGTGGGGATCCAAGAAGTGGCTGTATCGCCTGCTAAATATGATGGAGAGGGTGGGGAGGACGAACGCATGGGACGCGCTGATCACAACGGGAAGACGCGTGCCGAAGTAGAGCTGCAGCTTCGTGTTGATCCCGGTGACGAAGAGGATGGTCTGGATAAGCTTCGCCTTATCCTCCTGCACAGAAAAAAGAGGAAGCTTTTCTTCTCCATCTTCAGGAAGAAATGGAGAAACCCAAAGACGCAGCAGCAAGCAACCCATTAACAAGATGGGTGGGGAGAGACAAGAGTGCCGCGCACTCACATGGTCACCGCCCATCTGGGGGACGACGATGTTGGCGATGAGAACGATGGTGCCAAGGCACACCACGTAGTGCTGGAACCCGAGCAGGCTCGCCTCCGCTGCAACAGAGGAGAACAGGGGAGCCAACCCGCGTTAGCTCTGCCACCCACTAAGCGAAATGGACAAGGAAGAACAAAGAAGAGCAGTAGAAGGCCCACGCGCAGGTCGCCTTATCACGCACGTCTGGAGAGAGAGAGAGAGAGCTCACCCCAGCGAGGAGGGCTGGTGATGCAGTAGTCGATGCCGGGAAGCTGCTCCTTCACGGCGAAGGGCTGGAAATCGTCTGGTTTGGACCCCATTACCGATGGTGGTGGCCTTTCTTCTCCCTTCTGCTACTCCTCTCTGCTTCCCACGCGTACAAAGTACAAAGAGGCACCTTGGAGCATATGGGCCAAGGGAGAGGCGGGGGTTGGCGTCTCAAACCAGACCAGGGTAGGGGGAGGGGAGTGTTGTATGGGGGAGGAGAAGGGCAATGGCGTCGGTTTCGGATAAATATGTATAGAGCGCAGGAAGTGGAGAGAGAGAGAGAGAGAGAGAGGGGGGAAGGAGAGCTAAAATGGAAACCCCGGAAAAATGTGAACGTTAGAACTTGGGGTGTCTTCCCACACGCACTCTTAAAACCCTCCCTCACACAAAAATAATGGTTTTTGCTGTATTCCAAACATATGGATTTTGAATTCATTTGGATTAATAAATGCAATTTACACTCTCTAGGCTGTAGACAGGGACCCTTTTTCTCTCCTCTCCTAATCTGATCAGACCCAACCCACCTGCCCTCGGATTGTTCTCTCCTCTCCACTTTTTCAAATTTCGGAAGTCACTCACACTAGAGTCTTTTCTCAAGTGAATTGACCAAAATGCCCTTGCAAGGAACTCCCCACCAAAAACCCACTCCATTTCATATGCTATCTTATTTTGAGAAATAATGATGTTATCCTACTTTAATTGAGGTCTAAAAGATCTTTCTCATTCTCGCATGGGTCCAATTCAAGTTATTATTATGCACCAAAGCTGCGCCTTGAGCCTTATGGTCTAATAGGGGCGACCACTATTCCCTGGCATTCCAAAAGGTCCGATTCCAGATGGGGCGTTTGGGAACCAAGATTCTCCGATATTCCATTTTCCCTAGGCCAGGATTCGGGGCGCTCAAACGTGCCATCGCCGCCACCCCCCAGTATGGAAGGAACCACGCAGTAAAACGCCACCGCTGGCCCTCCCCTGTGGATTTGCAAGCAGGAGCAAGATTACCAGAAACGCTACAACGCAGTTACCAGGAAGCTTTAGCTGTCATATGGTAAACTAATCTAATTGACACGTCATTATAAGAATTAATTAACGTGTGTGTAATTATTAATTAATAACCATAACCAATCCGAGGAGGTAGGCAGAGCCACCCAACACGACCAAACGTTGGAGAATTGAGAGGGGAGCGGGGGCGCGGCGTTTACCCACCGCCAACGGCTCTAGATGATAAGTTGTTACTTGCGCACGTTCACAGGAACGGGTTTTTTTTTAATTGGTTTCTTATTGGTTTGGGTTTTTTTGAATTTTTTTGTAAAAGGAGGGAGACGTTGAGATGAAACAGGGGGGTCAGAGTGGAGTCGTCAGATGGCTACAGATGAGGAAGGTCCAAGTACGCGCAGTGTCAGCAGGAAGCACTGAGGGTCCCAGGTGTACGGGCTCTTCGAGTCTTTTGATTGGGGGCTAGGGCCTCGAATTCCGTCTTTGAGGAGTCTGATTTGTGCTCGAAAATAATTGGGGGGTGGTAGCATTTCTCATTCCAAAGAGAAGATAGTATTCAATACGATCTTCGGCATTACTGACCTTCTGCGGTCCGCCGAAGGCATGCCTGCCTGCTGAGAAATATTAGCTAGACTAACTGCTCTCCTCTGTGGCAGTGTAAGCACCTTTATATGGAACATGTCTGATCAACAGATTAGATGACGTGTGCATGTATAAGTTTGCTATACTCCTGTAAGAGAGTGCAACAGCATGTGCAAGGTTCAGCTTGCTGTGCTCCAGTAAGATAGTGCAATAATTGCGTGTCATCCGATCTTACTAATCGAGTATAGGTGTGCGTCACTCATAATGACGAGATAAGTGTTGGGTGTAATTCTGAAATCTAATAGTTTTGATCCACTTTAAGTAAGATTGGAGTTGCCAAAATAAGATCATTCATCTAAATCAGTCCTACCTGTGATTGTCATCGACCTGCTCAAGTTTTAGCAATGCTTGACCCTAGGCTTGATTTCATCACAATAATGCACAACTGCCTAATCTTGCATTGATGAATAGAGTTAAAATTCTTTTTTCTCTTCCTTTCCATCCTATCATTATGGTTGTAACTTTAGGTGGGTCAACTTGAACCCACACTATTCAACTTGACAATCATTCTAGTTGGATTGGTTTCAGGCTAGCCTACACTTAACCTAACCTCTCATTAGGTTGAGTCAGGTTAGACCTTTGGATCTACTCGACCCTTTCGAGAAAATTTAGAAAAAGAATATCATATACAAAATAAATTAGTTTTTATAGTGTATTCTTTGGGTTAGTATCAAGGCAGATTAATAGAAGTAGAGAAGTACATTTAGAGCCTTTTATGATCAACAAATCCCCTTTAAGACTTGAAGATAAATTTTATAAGGTAATTGTAAGACCCACTATATTATATGTTCTTGAGTGTTGGACTAGGAAAAAGGATCATGTATAAAAAATATGTATTGCTAATATGACGATGTTAAGGAAGAGTGTAGTAAGACTAAAACAAGATAAAAAATTAGGAATATGTACATAAGGATTTGGATGCCACTCTTATTGATATTAAGTTTAGGGAGAACATGCTACAATGATTTAGTCATATATTCGTTGTCTAAGTTCAGCATCTATCTAAGAAGTGTGATAAAATTAGAGTGGAAGTGAGTAGAAGACGTCGAGGAAGACCTAAAATGAAGTGGTTAGATGTACTTAGAAATGATTCGAGATTGCTATATGTTACCACAAGTATAGCATTGGATAGATTAAGATGGCTAGACAGGTTTTCATGTAGCAAACCCTATATAGATGGAATAGGGTTTTGATAGTGATGATGATTCAGTTAATTAGTGTTGAGTTGGGTCATATTTGATTTATTTTCGCTCGGGTTGGAGTTGGGTTGGGTTGAAAAGGTTAATGTTCAAGTTGGGTTGGGTCAGGTTAGCCATGGTCAAGTTGGAACTTTGGTTGGATCATGTCTAAGTTGAAGGGTTCTTATAATAAGCTGGTCAAGATTGACCTTAACTTAGGCCAACTAGGCCCAAGTTGCAGCCCTACTTACTAGTGCCATCTATTTCTCCCCCACCCTCCTCCCCCTTGTGTTGTGCACATGATAAATCTCCATCTCTTCCCTACACCTCCCTCCTTCCCCTCTTCTTTTCAATACCCTACCTCAAACTTTTACTCCATTGTAGTAACGATACAATAGTGAATAGTAATGACATCGTTGTAAGCAATAATGGCCCATGTTGAGTAGGGATGACAAGAAAATCATCAGGCGATGCCATGATGACAAGCGACAAGGGAACTATGGCAAGTAATGGCGGCACATGACAAAGGCATCCTTGACAACTATAAGTCATCCCAACTAGAACACCTCCCCCCTCCCCCCCCCCCCAGAGAGAGAGAGAGAGTCCAATAACCATCAACTATTTTTTTTATTGGTGCATTTATTATGTTTTCTCTAGATAAATATTCTTGAACTAGAGGTCTTATTGCAAAAAACAATGTTCTGTTTACAGGTCCCTCCACTCCTAAAGAGTACTCGGATATAACTCTCCACAAGACCTTAAGGCCTCCCTTATGAGAGTAAGCCTTGTGCCATTGAGCCATAGGCTTGCTGGTAGTTTGTTATTCTAGAAAATACAAACATCTGAGGTCAAATGATTAGAAGATTGGCATGATAGCATGCCAATAGTTATCCAAACAACCTTAACTTCCTTAGAAAATTAGTCGATATGGGTAGAGCCTATAACCATTTGATCAAATCAGTGGACTATCTTCTTAGGCATCCATAGGTTTTATTTGAATCATTTAAAAGGTGCAGTAGATTATGAAAAAATATATATGTCAATTTATCTTCTAGATGAAAACCCTAAATTAGTGCATCTTACATGGGAAAAGCAATGAAGCTAGGGAAAGAAATGGACTAATGAGGCTATCTTCTCTAATCTGCAATTTTTTAATAAGTTAAAAATTTATGAATGTTATATTAAAAGTAAAAAAATAAAAAGGTGAATTTTTTACAATTTCTAATAGGGTGCTATGCTTAGCTTAAAATAACAAAACTGTGACATCTCTTGCATTTCATGTTTGAACATGGCAAAGTCACATTTTTTTCCTTATATATAGTCAAGTACCTTCAAATATTTCATAGACACCTTATCTTAATCCGAATCTATGTAATATGTCTTTTATGTCCTTTCCTACAAAATATTTAAAAGAGGCTCCTAATTCATTATAACTATCAAAAGGGATGAAGGTTATCAAAATCTTAAAAAATCTCTATCCCTAAAAATTTAATATCTAAAAGGGGCTTTCAATTTTTTATAATTGTTAAAAAATAGTAATACCTTAACATATAAATAGGGTGCTATATTATTAGAGGAGACAAGTTTACCACCAGTGATATTTTAACAGAACTTTTTTAGTAAAGTAAAAAGAAGAAGAGCATGACATTGAGACGTCAGTACTAAAGTGACGTATAAATGATTATATGTTGGGATAATCTAGTAGAATCAAATATGGTGGCACTTCTACCTTGAATCAGTAGTCAATGACATCTACTTATTGAGATATTTTAACACAATTTTTAACTTCTTATATATGAATTTTTAGTAACTATAAAAAAATAGAGGCCTCTTTCATCTTTCAAATTTTCATAGGAGTCCCCCTCTTTGATATTTTTAATATTAACAACCCTCTTAATTTGTTAACTATAAAAAAATAAGGGTCTCTTTTAAATATTTTGTGTTGAAAGATTTTTTTAGGGTAGGATGTTTTATGTAAAATTATTTGAAGGTACTTTTAGTTGTTTGACAAGATCGCACATACAATTATGAAATTAAGAAGCAAAATTTTTGGTTACTTTCACTTATAGTTTATTATTAAAGTTTAATTTTTTGTCTTTCTAGAAATTTTTAGACGTAACTACGTGCACACTCTTAGAACCTCTCTTATTCTATTACATAATCCCGTATTCATTTGTATTACTATATGTACCATCTCTGTTATTCTATTACATACTCCCATATTCATTTGTATTGCCATGTGTATCCCCATACCCTACCGTCGTATGCCCTTTATTTATCCTAATTTTAGGTGAATTAAGAGAGGAAAAAAACTAACATGTCCTTTGTAATCTCCTTAGATGATTGAGATGATGACATGCATATATACCCATGAAACGTTCATACGCCCCCGTTTATCCCTTTCAAAGGCTTGAATTTTATACCTCAGTTACATTTGCAACAGAATTTTCTTCCAATTTTGATTGTGATGGAATTAGAGAATTTTAATATAAATAATATTACTTATTATGAGGATATATATGGCATTATAAAAAATACAAGTTATAGGCTAGAATATGAAAATTTGTGGGTTTATACATATAATTGTCTCTATTTTCTGACTAAAATCTTGTCAAGTTATTATTGTGGTGGCAATAGATTTTGAAATCAAAGGTACTCTCCAATAAGATCAAAAAAATGGAGTGATTAACAAATAATTGGCATGGTGAAATAATCGATCTAATAAACTAGCTTCAATTGAATGTCTCTTTTTCTTAGGGAAAAAAAGGTACATACTAGATTGTGCTTGCATGTTATCAATTTAGTTGACCTCAAGCCAATTACAAAGCTGATGAGCCTTTGGCTTAATGATAATCAGACTTTCTTATCCAAGGTTCAAATGCAAAGTGCTACATTGTGAACTGGTGGGCAGAAGGGAACTTGTTTCTTTGTTAGAACACATGACATGTTAAGTGGAGGCATAACATACAATAAGAAAATAATGTAGTATTCATTTATAGTCCAAGATTTTTTATTGGACTACTAAATGACGTAATGTGATATAAAAGTTTATGATTCTTGTTGACGTATTTGTCATTTTCTACATGTCAAAAGGTCGAATCATTTTCCGTATAAGGAGGTATATTAAAATAATTGTATTTTAAGTATGTACAAACAGCATATAAAGCATGAATATGATGTCGTGCCTGTTATAGTCATCATGTTTAAGTTTTTGAGTTAAACCGATATCATATATCAGTGAATATGCTAGTTTCGTGAATTATTTAAACCAAAATCAACTTTTGTGACAAGGAAGCCAAGTCGGAAGGCAAGTCAAACCAAACTGTACGTTGAAACAATACCAAATCAAAGTAGAAAATTCTCCATACCAAAATATTTTGGTTTGATTCTCTGTTCTTTCTAAAAAAGAGAACAAATCTAAATATTGCTGTTTGATTTGATTTATCGTTTAGTCGAGTTTTTAACGGTCTAATAGTTCACAATCCTTTCTTGCAAATAAATTAAACAAATTACTTACTATTTTTAATTTAATATTAAATTATAAATATTAAAATCTATTAAAGCATAATATTAGTTTTTATTATGTCTAAAATCAAAATTGTATATATGTAAAATTTAAAAATTACAAAACTAAAATTAAGTATTTATAAATTATATACAATTCAAAAATCCAATTAGTGTAATTCAGTTTATTCACATTGGTTGATTTTTCAAGCCTTTGGAGCTAAAATTAAACCAAACTACTTAATTTATTTTCATCTTAGAGAAGTAAACTTTTTTACTTTTAAATTAAAATTAATCAAATAAAATCTATCTATCCAAGTTAATTTTTAAGTTTAGGCCAAATAATGAACAACTAAAATTACTGTCCTTGAGCAACTAGGACAATAGGACTGTTAATGAGCTAAGCTTAGGCTGCGCCAAGCTGGCTCAGCCCAAGGCCCCAGCATACGCCTGCTTGACTAATTCTTTTCTGGTTGGACTAGACCCCAAGAAGTTTCCAAAATGATGAGGTTCTGAGCCTCAAGCGTAACCCCAAAAAAATGAGTCTCAAACTCACAATATACAACCACATTTTTTTCCAATATTTTAATTATATATCAACATACAATGTTACATCCGGCATTTCTGTAGAGCCATTAGTAGACTCGACAGCCCATTAGAAAGGTTCATATTAGGATTTTCTAAGTTCTGACCGAAGGTTCTGAATCAGGTGACCCATGGTGGATGAGATACTTAAATGGTGTCATGTCGGACTGACGCGATTTAAGTATGTCTGAGTCGGATTTGTTCCCGAGTTTTTTCTTCAGTTGGACTTCGCATAAAACTCGACTTGAAGATCTATTTAAGTCTCTCACGCGCATTCCATGCTTCTCTTCTCTTAACTAAGCCCTTAGTAACCTTAGAGAGAGAGAGAGTTAGAGAGAGATTTAAAAAGAGTAGGCGACATTTTTGGCATTCTTTGTGCATGCACCGCAAGTGGCGTGAGAGAAACGCAGTGGCAGCATGTTTGAGCTAGGAGGAGGGATATGTCTTGCAGTGGACGAGCTTTTTCACGTTGTGGTTCGCGTAGATTGAGGCAAATGATGAAGAACTATGATTACATAGTATTTTTATATATAACAAGACTATTTTTAAAATTATTTTTCTATCTATTAAAATAATATGAAAATGATTTATTTTGGATGTATTTGAATGTACAAGATTTCCTATGAATTCTGTTCGTTATGTTATGAGGATGCACGCAAGAAATCCTAAACAATCCATGCAAATCTCAATATGTGCATGAAACGCGTCACGTGCAGATGACGCTATTTGCAAATCGCCTTGTACTGTACGGACCTGATTCATGTAGCGCATTAGGACGTTAATTCGCTTAAGACCTATAATGATGCTTGGAAGCCGTCACACATCAATGACGCGATTCTGAAAGGCGTCACTAATATCTAACATGATTTAGTGCACCGTTAGAATTTTATTTTGTTCATTTCTTGCTTAAATCCATAACGTAAAAATGATTATTTTGTGAGTTTTTTGTTCTGTGAAGAGTTCTATTACCATGTTTATGCTTGATAATCTAATATCCATGTCTTATGATTTATTTTCTCTTATTAGATTTCATGTTTTAAGAAGGTTATACTTAAGGTGATTTAAGTCATTTCTTGTGTAATCCATGTTTAGAATTATGTAATTATCCATGTTCACATGCATAATCATGTATTGGCATTTTACTGCATGATGGTAGTTGTAACAACATGTTCATGTAATTAGTTTTTTCAAGACAAACTTGATTTGTTCAGCAAATTAGTGAATTTTGCTGGAAAGTTTAAAAGGCGTAATGGGTGGATAATGCAATTTGAATCACGTCATCTAAGTTGGGCACGATTTAGATTTTATGACATAAGCTTATTTTATGATGATTTCTGATGAATATATGCATGTTTGAGTCATGCTAGTTTTTGTTATGCATACGTACATTACAGAGTAGGTTCATCCATTAATTAAGATGATTAAGATGTTAAGTAGATGCACCGGTCGGACCAAAATGTCATACTAGGAGAGTTACCTCTTGGTTTTCTCGGGATCAAAGTACTACTTAATGGGAGCCATCTCTTGATTTCATGGAGGCTACCTCTAGAATTCTATATCTATTCAATTAATGACAAAGAAATTAAGAAAGATATATGAAGCAATAGGTTAAATCTTGAAAATATATTTACATGCTATTCGGGTAGGATCTGAGAGCGTCTTCCGATTGTGCAGTCGAAAATCTAATAGGTTTACTATAACTACTAGATAAAGAAGAAGAAGAGTATCTATGTCATTGTATAGTTACTTATCCTAAGTTAAAGAAGGAAATATAATATGTGAGATTATGTATGATGATAAAAGATAAAGATTAATTTAATTTTTAATAATGCATGTCATCAGGTCATGTTTATTGTAAGGATCGAGAGTTTCGGATCCGGTTTTCGGGTCGGACCCTGCAGTTCTGGTCCTAGTGGGGTCTGGGGCTCTGTGATGATTCGCGTCAAACTCGCGAGACGCGGTTTGAACGGCGTCCACCATTGCAGACGCGTTTTAGGTTCTGCCACGTGGGCTGGCTTTGGGCCGCGAGAGTACGGCCCTGTCACGTTGTCTGAACGGCGTCTGCGTGGGACGACGCCTTTCGGACTGCAACTCTGGGTGTGTCAGAGTACGGCCCTAACAAATTGTCTGAACGGCGTCTGTGTAGGACGACGCGTTTCAGACTTTTGTCAGAGCGGCCGTCACGTCACTTGATAGGCGTCCGTGGATGTCGACGCGTTTTAGCCAGTCCCTGGTTAACCCTGCGAGCCCTCCTTCTTTCCCTCATTTTCTCCTTCTCTCTCTCTCCTTCCCCTCCGGCGAACTCGGCGGCGATCCTTCCTCCTCCCTCTTTTCCTCCCACCGTTTCATCTCTCCCTCCACTCCATCCTCTACCTAGCTCCTACCACTACCACCTCCACCTCCACTGCGGCGTTCTACTCTCCGGACGGCGGCCGACGTCACGGTGGAGCAAGGACGACCACGGCGGTACCGGCGGCGGCGTGAGGCGAGAAGGGTGGACGGCTTGAAGCTTGGAGGAGTTCGAGTGTCCGGTAGGGTGACGGTTCCCACAGCATCGTGTTTAAGCCATGTTTTCCCCCGTTAATACATGTTGTAAATCTTTGGTTTCGGGGGGTAGAATGAGCATGTTTAGGAGTTTTTTTGATGATATGGGAGATTTTCTATTAATGTGATTTCCTATGGATTGCATTGTCCCTCTTTCTCCTCCGTTTTTGGGTAATTTTGGGGTTGTTTGGATCGAAAAGGGAGAGCCCTCGGTTCGAACAAGGGAACCAGGTTTCTGGCGCTAAATGGCGTCGTGCCTGGTCGACGCCTTTTAGAAAGGACGTCAGGGCAGTACGACGCCTTTTAGGACAGAAACCTCCCCGTTCGAGGTCTTACGAGTTAAGGGTTCTGGCGCTAAATGACGTCATGGATGGACGACGCCTTTCAAAAGGACGTCGGGCCATCATGACGCCATTTAGGCCGGAAATCATCCCGACTGAGGGTCTGTTAGTTCGGGGATTCTGGGGGTAAAAGACGTCATGGGTGGGCGACGCGATTTGAATAGCGTCGGGTAACCATGACGCATTTTAAGACAGAAATCTCCTGATTAATGTTTTCTGGAATTTTCGGATTTCTGTGTTGAATGGCGTCTGATGATGTCGACGCCTTTTAAAAGGCGACCACTGTGGTCGACGCCTTTTAGGCCTGATTCTGAAGGCAGTGTTTTTCATGAACCAGTTTAGGGTGTTTGAATGGCGTCGGCCTTGGGCGACGCGATTCAAGACAGAACAACACTAATTCCTGCCAATAAAATGTGTTTACACTGCTAGATAGTTGGTTAATGCATACTGATAGTATACTCGATGTGATGGACTCTTCGTGACCGGATGGCACTACGTTGGGTGTCGTGCGACCGTGGACTTCTTCTGTGACCAGATCGCACCGTGCCGTGTTTCTGTTTCGGTAGATCTAGAGTGACAGTTGTAGCGTTCTACACCCTGTGTCGGTGCGAAGGGATACAGCGCTGACGGGAGCAGTGGCGGGGTGACGCCTAGTGGAGAGGGTCACCCGGTGAACCCCGGGGTTAGCTAGCTTGTACCGGTGTCGGAGTGGTACTTTTGGAGTGTCACTCGTGCTGGGGGAAGGAGTAACCACCTGAGCCAGTTGGGCGGGAGTAGCCAGCGTGCTATCCGAGGGGTTACTGTTTGGTCTCAGCGGGTCAGTGTTTGCTGGGGGAAGGAGTAGCCGCCGAGGTAGCCAGCGTGCTATCCGAGGGGTTACTGTTTGGTCTCAGCGGGTCGAAGTTTTTCCCACCCTTTGTTTATGTAGTTTTCGTGTTCTATCGAGGCGGCAGTCGTGGGTTCCCTTGTCGGTTAGTTTAGAAATATGCATGTTTAATACACTTCGACGGCATGTGATTTCACGTTGAGAATTAGGAATTGTACCTACTACTGTGCTTGTTACCTTACCGTTAGTTATATATTTGCACTTGTGGGTGTGTGCGTGGGCAGTGGGGATCGAAAGATCTCTACTGAGTCTTGTTTTGAGACTCACCCTTGCAGTTTTCAGGTGAGGACTCCCAGCAGACCTAGAGCGGCGTGTGCGGCCGTGTGTTGAGCGTCTTCAGCGGTTGTTCCGGGGTATGTCCCGATGTAGTTGTTATTTATTTTTGGCCTGTATGTTTAATTATTTCTTTTCAGTTGGAATATGTAATTATTTGCTGTATCGAGTCGCATTGTAATAATTTTAAATTCCTGCACCTTCATTTCAATTCAATGCGATGTGGATGTTTAGCTTAGTTTATTATTTATTTCCCAGACTTACTTAGATCCTGGTTTGGTTCCAAATTAATGATTCGATACCCATTTAGTAATCGGATCCCCGATTAT
Source organism: Zantedeschia hybrid cultivar (assembly GCA_030544215.1). Classification (NCBI taxonomy): domain Eukaryota; kingdom Viridiplantae; phylum Streptophyta; class Magnoliopsida; order Alismatales; family Araceae; genus Zantedeschia; species Zantedeschia hybrid cultivar. Next base: position 19,308,521 of record JARZZO010000010.1, on the reverse strand, counting down.
AGGGTGGCGGGTCGTTACATTTATTGCTGAAAATTCATACTTATGTTCATATTTAGAAGTTCATGCTCGTGATAGAATCATAATAGTTAATTTACATACTTATTTTCTTAAATGCTATGATTAATATAAACATGTTTAGGAAGTAAGGGGTAACTATATGATATAAGTTCATGCTATGTTAAATGATATATGTCGTGCCTTTTTTATTATTATATGCTATAAGAAAAATTTATGTTTTTGTAGATTCTGAACTTATTGAGTCATATTTTAGATTTACGCTAACTAATTAACATTTTTCAGATGATTCTGAGTCAGAAGTTGAATTGGAACAGAGGAGCAAAAAGATGTTTTGATAGGTTAGAAAGAGATGAGAATAACTTACTGCACCACCACTAGCTGAGCTGAAACGAACCACCCCGTCCTACTCTGCCACGTGGCGCCCTGCACATAGCCTCTTGCGTGCATTAAATGCACCCCGACATCAATAAAAAAATTAAAAACTTTAAAACTTTTTTATGCTCTCTAAAATATCCTGACGTTTTCGAGAGCATCCTAACTTTTTCGAGAGCACGACAACATGAGGAAGCTTTCGAGAGCATCCTGACATTTTTGAGAGCATAAAAAATTTTCAATTTTGTTTGAATGTTTGTTTGTTGACGTTAGGATGCATTTAATGCAGGCAATAGGCTATGTGCGGGGTGTCACACGACGGAGCAAGACAGGGCTGCTCATTCCAGTTCAGCTAGTGGCGGTGCAGCAAGTTATCCTCAAAGGAGATGTATAACTTAGTTTTATTTCATCATATATGAGATATATTTTTATTTTCTTTAGAACTTAAAGAAGATCCTGGATAGTTAATGTTAGTTATTTCAGTTGGACTGACTATAGTAGATATTTCTTTTGTCGCTATAAAGATTATGCTGTTCTAATTCATATATTGTTGTTATACTTGTATTCAGTACTGCTGATGTATGATGTTGGGTTGTTCCAACTATGACGCTGCTCCACTTATATGTTATAGATCGGCATGACCGAACATGGTCGGTTGGAGACATTACATAAAAAGTTATTTTGTAAAATCCGTTATAACATTATAATCTAACATCAAACATAATCATCAATTTAAGATTTTACATACTATTAGTATATAGTTATATATAAAATTAAACTATTACAGACTATTGGTTTCAACTTTAACTCGGTTTCTGTGCCGTTTAATCTTTGATAAGATGGTTAGGAAGAAAAAACAAGGAAATCTCAAACTGTTGAACCGCACTGACACTGCACCACACCCAGTGGAGTGGAGCATACTCTGGTAAGATTCCAAATCGACTGCAAAGCCAATCTAGCTCATGTGAAAGATCACTCTTGCCAAAGTTTAATATAAAGATTATTTTTGCAAAAGTTCCCATATAAAGAAATTTGTCAAATCAGTACCAAGTGATTTGGACCGGTACAAATCATAGGCTACCTATTTTATTTTGGTCCGCTGAAAATACTAGAAACGAAGTGTCTACAATAATGTTAATTTTGAAAAGGAACTGTCCCATTTTCCAAAAGGCAAGAAGCCAATTCCGGACACAAGTGTATATATACGTCTCTTTTCTCAGTTGTTCCATCTGCGGCCACCATCCTTATCTGATCAGGCTGACAGCGAGCAACATAAGGGCAGCAAATATTTTGAACAGCACTTGTTCGGCTCTAGTTGTTGGGAAAGCCACCACACCACATCCTTCACCCCCCCGTTTGTTGCGTCTCTTCTAACTTGAACAAGGACTACTTTAAAATAATATTTTTTAATTTTTCAGTCTCTATATTATTTTTTATTTTTCAGAATCTATAATTTTAATATTCCGTATTAATCTTTGTAATCTTCATATTTATTTGAACTATGTACAATCTTTGAAACTCCTCCCAATTAAAACTCCTTTCAAGAAAAGAAAGAAGAAACATTATGGAAATATTCCTTCCCTTGACAATGGTTAACCAGAGAGGCTTTTAAAGCAAGGTTCAAAGATTCCGGGGATTTAATATACGGCATATTAAAAAATTACAATGTCCGAAAAGTTAAGAATTCTAAGGGAATTTGCTCTAGTTTGGTTTCTTTCCGTGCTCCTAAAATAAAAGTTGGTAAATTAGGATCAAATTTGAAGATGAGATCTTCTATACATAAGCTGTAGATATATTTGCCTATGCTTCTGTCAAAATAGATAAAATACACAGATGGAACCATGAATCCACCTGGTCTCTTGGCAATGATCACAGTCAAAAAGAACACCTGCTGTACTTGTTATAGGCCTATCGAATACCAGTGCGTTTTGGGCACACAGAGCAAGTATATATGGCAAGCCCAGAGGGGTGTTGGCACCTTATTTCAAGTACTCAATAGTTGTTGCTACAGCTAGAAATGGTGATTTCGATTGATTAGGTCTTAAAGTATTGAAGGGGAAGTTTTGGTAGTGGAAGCTGCTGAGAAATTTACTTGGGTGGGTCTGTGGTGGTTGGGGAGGAAGGTGCATCAACCATGGCAACTTCAGGTACTCCATGACAAGGAGAAGGAGCCAAGTTCTACTAGAAGGGGCAGTGCTCTCCGGGCAGAAGCGACGCTTTTCTACTGATAAAAAGGGTCCAAATCTGTAGCCTGTGCGACCTCTGGAGGAAAATCTTCTCCACAGGAAACATATATGCTGGTTGCAACCACAAATTCGATAAAGAGTTGTTTGTTTCGATGTAAAATGTCGTAATGTAAAAAATGTATTATGTTTTATAATATCTTTGAGTACTTAGTATAATGTAACATAATGTAAAATAAAATTTTGCTTGGATATTGTCTACCCCCATTTTGATTTTCGGAGAAGGTTTGGTGTAAACCGAAATAAAAAATTTAAGTATTCTCTTACTTTATTTTATAAATAATTAAACAAATACTTTCTGATTTTAAAATCATAAAGCTTCACTAGTCTTAAAATCTATAAGTTGCCCGAGACGGTCGGATGGCAAATGGAAAAAGTTAACTTTTGAAATATCAAATCTTGAAAATAAGGTTAAAGATATTATTCTTATGCCTTCTATTTAATATAGGAATAAGAAAAATCTTGTAACTCAATGATGCGTTCATTTAAATTTAAGAATAGTGCATGCTATGTGATCCATACATACTATAATATTACGATATGTACATATTTATAAGAATCATTGATCAATGGTTGACACTTAGACTTGAACTTCAAAAGATGTAAGGTTGTGTTTGGTACAAACTTTTTAATTGGAAACACTTTTATATTTCTATTTAATTATTTTGAGGGAAAGGAATTAAACTTTTGAAGTAATTTATATAGTATTTTGATTGTTATTTGACACCTGACTAAAGCTACAATATGAAACTTCTTAGATTGGAGAAAGAAAAAAAGGTTATTAAGAAAAATTAACCTTTCTAACTAATTAAAATTAATTGTAACCTCAGTGTATTTCATTGTAAAAGTGGAAGTCCAAATAACTTTAATAGAAGAATGTGACCACAAACAAAGGGGATCTTCAAGCTGTAAGCATCATGGTGGATTTGCATGGAGCAAGGGCACCTAGCCTCAGGAGCTCTTACCACATCTGTTTTGCCTGCTCAACCTTTTGTCACATTTTCTAATGCATGCATTGGTTTCTGCCAAGATCTCCATTTTCTGTTTCTCTTCTACATTATATTCCTTCTTTGTAGATTCTTAAGTGGGTGTTGTTTCACGCTTTCTTGCCTCCTACTACTGTGGTATAGAATTATGAGAGTTTTAAGAAAGATGTGTGAAAATTTTGTGTACAATTGTAATGTTATTTGATAATTTAACCTTTATACATCAACTTCTAATACTTTTTAAAGATAAAAATAATAAAGTAAATGTACGAGTAAAAAGATGAAGACATATTTTTTCTACTTTGGGGATAAGGGTACAGATAGAATTGCAATTCAAGTTGTTAAATAACCTTTTGCATTCCTTAGGCAAGGTGATGCATGTTCAAGCATCTCTCAGCATCACCCCCCAGGTTAAATACGTCTTTAATAAAATAGATGATCATCTTGGTTACTAAATCTTCTCATTAATTCTAAAGAACGACTTGTTGCACTGTCGGTAGGTTTTACACCATCTAGTGGTATTTTTATGTTATCCATACATACTTAGATAAGACTTTTTATTTCTACATATCTATACAATCCGATCTCCAATCAGACGACTTACAAAAAATGTGAAAAGTAAAAATAGAATCTAAAAAAAAGTCATTGGGGCTCAATTTTTTATTTTTAAGATTTTTTAAGTTATCCGATCGGAAATCAGATTGTAATAGATCTAGTTGAGGTCCACCTAAAAAAAAATTATCTCTTAAATGAAAAAAAAACACTGCTGGACGGTGTAAAACATTAACATTAACGATCTCAACTCAACCTGGGCCTCACCAAGAACAATAGAAAAAGATCTTCATAATCGTGATAGCAGTAAAAAATCTTTTATTTCATGCTAGTGTTAGCTGATCAATTTGATTAGACAACAGTGTCATAGGGCATGCGTCTCGGATTGCACCAATTTGAAATTCAGATCACAGAGAGACGTGATCCTTTTTCTTTTAATTGGACAATCTAGATATTGAATTGGAATGATCCCTTAGTTCGGCATTGATTTTGAAAAAAAAAAATATATATATACCTTAAGACTCCGCGAAGCTCAGAAGGGCTATCCACTATGGCCTTAACGGACATTCCCGCCAAAACCCGAATACCGGCCCAAATTCAAAGTTTGGGCTTCGGGCCCAAATTGATAGCTCTGCCGAGGGGAACCCCACCCGAGCTAAGATGACGTTGAAGGCTACAAGGATAATTCCCCTTCTATGTGAATGCAAACCTATAATAGGGTTTTTGGCTCCAAAAACGTGCTTCTTACATGCTAGCTTTGCCATTTACCATTTAAACATGTAACCAATATTAGCTTCCAGCTCACCTCCAGTCCCATAAAAATTTTGTTTAACATGCAAGTGGAGCTTTGATGATGCCCGGCGATTATCGGTCCCGAGTGGCCCCTGGAGTCGGATCTGACCTGTGAGGATGAGGGGTTAGGCCCGGACCTTGGGTCTGACAGAAATCCTTCGATGATCAAGTTAGTTCGAATAGCAAGCTAAGGAGTTAGCCGAGTTCAACTTTAAGAGAGTTTTAGAGTTCCAGATTGCGTACCTCGCTTATGGGAAGACCGGCGTATGAGTAATACTTGCTGCAATGTCTCTGCATGCTGCACGCAGAGGTATTGCAGTGGGTAAACGAATTTTTTTCTAGGTCGATCCCAAAATATCTTATGCGTCTGCAGTCTAATGCCTGATTAGATTACTCAAAAAAATCTGAAAAATAAAAAGTCAAACTCCAATGAACACCTTAGGGCCAACCTAGAAAAATTAATTTTTTTTTCTTAAATTTATCCACCGTAATACTGTACGCAAGGACATTGCGGCAAGTATTACTCCCGGCATATATGTATAGGCTCAGGTCCCTCGGAGATCGGAGAACCAGTGAGCTTACCTTTTTGAACACGTGTGCTCTTCTCAATGGTCGCACAGGGAGTGCGGGCACTACACAGCCAACGAATAACGAGGGTTCACGTGCGCGGGCCGAGCCTCAGCTAGGAATGGCGGCCCATTCATCGGGGAGTTCGGACCCTGGATCCGCCAGCCCTCCAGAGGACGGCGCGAAGCCCAGCGGTACCGGGCCTAAAGCCCACCAGGCGTGGGCCGTCCATGGGCCGCAGATGCCGGGCCTCGTCAAGCTTGGTGGAATTGAGAGCACCCATGCCGTCATTTCTCTGCCTGATCATGCATTGTATTAGTTGCCTACACTCACTTTCTTCTGAGCAAAAATGCATGTACTCCTGCGCCTATTCTCTTAGTTAGTTCAACTATATTTTTGACTCGCACTAAATTTTGTTTTTTAGAACTGGATAAAAGGAGAGAACAATTGTCTCTAAAAGACCTCGTTCTTGAATGTTGACACTTTGACATGAGAGGGTCATTTTGTGGGGGAGGGGATCACCTGTGTACCTTGATATTCACTTTCATTAATATGAACATTTTTTTCATGAATTTCCTGTTACATAAGTTCTTGTCCTTTTTTCCCCTAGTGTTTCACTCATTAGTTCGCTTAAACTTTATGATCTCCAACTATCCTGCTGGAACATGTACAAGATATTGTATGTCTATAAAGATTAGGGAGGGAACTGGCTCTCTTCCACACCCATCTTCATGATATCAGTGCATGCAGCGCCTTGTTTTTGACGATAATAATTTGCCTTCTCAACTTGAAACAGACTACTGTGTCATGGGAACAACTTTGTGTTCTTTTTGGGATTAACTTTTTTACAATGGCATCCACGATCCTTAAAATCCATCACATAGAACCGGTCGTCCGTCGCCATTCTTTTATGGTGTATGTCTCACAAGTTCCTCAGTTTCTTGGAAGACACTTTGGCAAAAAGAAGTGGATAAATATTTTCATTAGAGTTCATCCTTGATAGTGGTCACTCTTTGCAACATGAGTGGACTTTACGTTGTCGCTTCATGTGACCGAAATCGTAGAAGGCCTAGTGGTTCGGTTCTAGGGGTTGTTTGTTCTAATATATAAGTTTTTGATCCACTAGCTTCAAAATTACTATTTTTAAAACAAGTAAAATTTTATGACTTTAAATTCAAAGATAACATTTGTTTGGTTGTTTGTAAAATAAAATAAGATAATGCTTCAATCTTCTTATTTTGTTTATAGTAAACCTTTCCTAAGCCAAGATAAGGAAATGAGCCTGTCAAATGAATGACAATGTCCAAACAAGATTTTATTTTACATGATATCAAACATCTAAAAATACTGTAAAATAAAAAAATTCTTTGACCTTATACTCTTTTAAGTAGAAACACACCCCATGATCTTTTGTGTGAATAATAGATGATAGAAGAAACTTTAGAGCCCAGAGGGGGGAGGGGTCTGATAACAGGATGATCCATCATTCCATTAATGTGAACATATACGTGCTTGTGGAGGAAAGTACAAATAGTAAGAGGCAAGTGCCTGAATATTTCTTCCAATTTCATACTTGGAAAACCTACTGCATGTACTTACCATCAGAATCTGTCAATAAATCATGTAGCCTCGTTATTCTTGTTGGGTTGTGACTCAAATTTAGAGGGCATCTCAGTTAGTAGCAATATTTAGGGTAGGTTATGCCGTGATGCTGTGATCCGACGCAAGGGTATTTTAGAGTTTTTGTTTCAGGAGAATTATATATATTGTAACTTCGAAAAAACTTGTCCAAGAATTGGAAATAATATAGGGCGGCAGATGATTCCTTCTAGAGCTACGTTTTTGTACATGTTTTTGGAGAAGATTAGTACAAGGTGATAGTGAAGGAGTCGGGTTTTGTGGCCTTAGGTACTTTGTCAAACCACGTAAATTCTGTGTTGTCTCTCTCTCCCTCTTCTCTCTCTCTCTCTCTATGATTTATTCGTTCTTATTTTGGTGCATATATCCGATCCGCTTGGTGAGGAGCATATGATTATCAAGAACCTGTTCTGATTTCTTGCTCTGATCACTACATTTTATCACGAAACAAGATGTATGTGCCATGATATACTATCCTGGGTGGGGCGGTCAAAATGGGAGCATAGTTTATATCGGATCCATGTACGCCACTAATTTGAATTTGAGTATATCTATTTGCACTGTAATGGATGTATTATCCTATCATGCAAAATCTATCCGATTTTGGATCTGAAATTCAGTCCATTTGTCAATAATATCAAAGCTTAAGGCAAACAATATTTCCCCGAGGTCCATCTGAAGTTTATTGCAAACGAAACAAATTGTAGAATCCAAATAATCCTTTTTCTAATATGCCCTCACCTAGAATGTGAGAGTATTTTTATTTTTTCCCACGTCTCCTTGATACCAAAAAATTAAAATGATAAGAATACGTCTACAGTTGTGAAAGGATATATTAGTCTCTATATCAAAGAGGTCTAAGATTTCATCCCATGATCTTGAGCTTACATATTGGTGGACACATTTCGCCTCCCCAAGTGAAGAGGATGGGCTTCAAATTTTCTCAGTTGATACTTCTAAGCGGAAAGGGGAACGCATTCCTCCACGACGGATAATAAAAATGACTGTTCTGTAGAGAAGCAAATAGGTGTGTGCACGAGTGTATATATTCTTCAGATTTGGGTTTCTCTGTACATTGGACTGTAAATGAATTCGGATACTTTGGATTAGTATTTGGATAGTCGATTTTTTATCCAAAAGAGATTTCCGTCAGATCATAATCAGATATTTGTCGCTTACTAAAGGAAGCGGTCATGAAACTCTCATATCCACTTCATTTAAGATCCTCTGCGAATTAAATTTACATAATAGTCATAATCTCTTTTATATAGTTTAAGATCGAATGACTGTTTTTTTCACTAAATACGTAAGTGTCTATTCATATGTTAATATTTTAATTTAATTATTTTTTACATCAAATAAGTAGTTTTGTCGAGCATTCGTTTCTTTTGATGATTAACTACTTCAAGTATTCATACATTGATATATGTTTTGAATTATTTTTTTTAACTATCATTTTCTAAGTTAGCTCTCTTAACAATATGCCATATGAAGGAAAAAAAACACCATGAATGGTGATACAATGTCGGTCTCCAATTCCCTTGCTGGCATACCGCAAGCTGTGATAGCAAAAAGTAGCTGCTGCAGGGATGCCAACCTCATCGCTTTTGTCTGGTCATTTCCAGTGCGATTTTTATCAGTAGTTCAGGGCCGACTTGATGTGACGAATACCAGAAGCCCGTTAATGGGGTCATGTGGTATTGAAACCACTTGCCTGCTATGTAAGAGCGTGGGGCAACAACAGGCCCACGCCCGTGCGGTAAAGCTGGGCCCAATCCAATCGGCAATGGCTTCGGCCCAATGTAGTCCTAGATGACACTTCCCCTTCTCTGGAGGTGTGAACTAGGGATGCAATTGGTGATCCATAAGCTGATTATTTGGTCGGCTATTATTCTTTTCAAACTGATATGCATAAGAGGTAAGGTAACATATATACTTTTTTTAATTAAATAAATATGATATATTGGGAATCTAATTATCCGACTGATTATTAGTTTATAATCTGATTAATAGATAACCCTTCTAGTCTCACCCAATCTGACCGTTTGCATCCCTTAGTGTAGACTATGGGTTAAGTTGTCCTGTCTGTGACGTGAAGGTTACGGGTTCAAACTAACGAAATAACCTATCTGTTTAGCAAGAGTAAAATTACGTACATCATCTCTTCTTCAGACCCCACAAATAATGCGTGCTTCGTACGCTAGATGCGCATTTGTAGACTATAGATTTCATGAGCATCATTGGTATGCGTTTAAGTAACAACGTAATGTACTAGCAGTAAATATTCGTGCAATATGCACATAATTAAACCTGCCTAGAATACTAACAAGCAAGATGAAGACTAAAGAGGAAATAGAAGAGGACCCAGGAAATGCAGGTGTCTAGTCTGAGTAGACAACTGCGGCGTTCCCGTGCGTTGTTTCATCTGATTGTACTCCCATGGCTGGGCATCTGTCCCCACAAAGAAATAGACGAGCAAACCGAGAGAAAAAGAGATGAACAGACATGCATAAGGTTAGATGGCCAGCTTCTGATATAAAAATATTCACTGTTACGTCTTATCTGATCAGAACATGCTGTGGTTGTTTTAATTCGGAGAATAGTGCGTAGGTGAAGGCAGACTTTAACCGGAAATCCTTGGAGGTGGATGCTTCACAAATTAAGATGCAGCATGTCTCACGTCTGTAGAGAGATGGGGTAGACAGAGAGATGGGACATGGTAAATGCCGAGGAGCAGGAGAGGCCATAGCGTTCTATTCTGTTCTAACATTAGCTCCTAGCATAGATCTCCTCGTTAGGACCAGATTAAAAAATAAATGAGTAAACTCTCCTCTTCAGTCTCCATTTCATTTGCATGAAAGAACATACCCTTCACTCAAGGTTACCCATGACTGCTTGAGACTTGAGTGATTAATTATATTGGTGATTGTATCTCACCCAGGGAGAGATAGAGAAGAGAGAGAGATTTGGTTTCATGTCCTATTGCTTAACCGTTAAACAGTGAATCATCTGTTCCATGTACTCAAATTAAGTTCTATCACAAAGTTGATGATATTGCCAGGTATTGATTGTTGGTGTGAGAAGAAGAAGAAGAGGATTCAGAGAAGATTTTGCTCACTTGAGATTTGTGATACCAAGGGCCAAGGCACATTTACTCTTTTCCTTCCTGTGATGGTGGACTAGAGGATTTAGTAATATCCATATACATAACTACTTAGAATTTCTTATGAAATTTGTGTAATTATTTAAAATTAATTGTAATTGTTCTATATATTCTAATAATGGAAGTCAGAAATAGCTTCCAAGTAAAGTTATGGCTGAGCATATCCTCTAGGCGTTTGTTAGCTATATAGCGTTTGGAAGTCGATTTTAATGGCTGGTAATTAATTTATTGCTAGAGGGGAAAATGAGGAGACTGCTACATTAATGCACTTTTTGAAGAACAAATAGGTGGATGTAAACGTCTTATTGAACCTAACATTTGGGTGCTAACAAGATGCCTTCAGTGATTCGTGACAGCCATCGACTTTAGCAATACTTGATGTATGGAGATCAGAGATTTTTTGAACCTCATCCTTTTGACTCTGGTGTATACTTACGAGAGAGTAATGCCACGTGACGGCATTCTTCTACCCCAATGGGGCCTTAATGGGCTTTTTGTCAGAGCCCGGGGTTCTTAGTGGGCTCTTTGCCTTTTAGATCAGCCCCATCATGGTCAACATGTCCGAACATGCCGATCCTCCATCGGATGACTCAAAAAAATCTGAAAAATAAAAAATTGAGATCAATAAGTAGTTTATTTTTTTATTTTTAAAATTTTTTGAAGTCGTCCAATGGGAGATTGGCCTATACAAAAAGTGTCAACCATAATAAAGTCAACCTAAAAAAAAAAAAAAAAAACTACTGTTGCAGCCATCCGATCGGACGGACTGCACCGCGAGTGATGCAACAAGTATTACTCTTTGGTTTAAGAGAGATTACAAGAAGGTGCTAGGTTTGTATCTGTTATCTTATTTATTGTGTATATCAAATTAAAACGACTAGCTATTAATTAAGAAAAAGATAATTTGTCAGATAATCAGGTTATCAATTGCCAATCGTATCTTTAAAATGAAGTGATTCAGAGTTATTCTTAAATTAATGTCTGAAATGAAAATAGCTTTAAGTGAAGATAACTTCATTACAATGTAGAGGTTAGAAGATATCTCGGAGTCGGAAATACCCTCCTTTTATCCGGATATATACTAAGACTGCTGACATACTGTAGGCAGGTGGATGGAGCTTGTCGTGGGGTCTTCCCCTGGTCCCGAACCTAAACTTACTTATAGACTGCCTCAAAACCGATAGTACGTAATCGGCAAACGAATCTCAGCTTCGCATAAACCGACAATAAGCTTGAACAAACCAACCTAGACATACACCTTTCATCTTTGGATATATAGTTAAGTAGTAAACAAGTTGCACATTGGATTTAGCTCCACACTGAACCGATTTTCCTATTGAACCCATCCATCATCAGATTCGGTCCATCGTTGGTTAACGAGTGGACACGAAAACCAAAAACAGTCCAAAAATGCCGATTCCAGGCATTGGACCCGGTTCGCCTGCCCCAATCCATCTATCTACCCGATGGGTTCTTCGCTTCCATAGATCCTCTGCAACTACACATTATTTTAAGTGTTCAACTCAACAGAAATGAGAAAAATGTGTTAAAGAGACCTGAACAGTTTCACCGGCAGGCCACACAGACTACACTGCGCAGGGAGCTGGCAGTCAACGTTCTTACTACTGCATGTGACCACCCTTCGGCCAGTGAGTTGTCCTGTGTGAGCTGGGTCACCTTCCTTACATATATAAGCTTAGCTATCATTTAAGATGAGATTAACAGAGGTAAAAGATGAATAGTTTTAACTATGGAACCAGGATGGATCCATGGTTAGGTCTGCGGTTAATGTGGACATTGTGGAGTTCTTGCTTTTGGACTATTCTTTGGGGTCAGGGTATCCCTCATTTGTGTTCTTCCTTACTTTGGTGTCTTCTCCTATCCAGCGTTCGCATATTATCCTACTTTATCTTCTCTGCTCGACGCATTATTTTGCCTCGCCCTGTGGTAGTTGTTGTTTTCTCTTTTATTCTTGCAGTTGGCCTGGCAGGTTATAGTATACTAGAGTCCAATTGATCACACACAAAGCTCTGCTCTCCGGCCCCAAGTTTGAGCTGGTCTCTGCGAATGCTGGGATCCACTTGGGGAACGGGAACACGATTCTGATTTGTGATTTCATGCGTGCCCCCTCTTTAGGTAAGGCTCGGACATCCAACCCAATTGAACAAATAAAGACGACAAAAAAGCCTTGTGCATAGTGGATTAGGATTTGCTATCAGTGGCAGATGCAGAAATTTTGTCTAGTGAGATCATTCGAACATTAGGTCATAAATATGACTGGATCAGTAGGATCTTAAACTAGGTCATATGGAGTCCTAGATTTAGCCAGTGAGGTCCAGAATTAAGTCAGTAGAGTCACATGCTACATTGCTTTGAATTAGGTCAATGGGTTTGACAAAATCCAGTGAGGTCCCAATAGGGTCAGATGGACGTGGATCCGCCACTACTTGCTGCTAAGGTTACAAATGAGTTGAAGCGGATGGAAGAATAATTTTATCCGCATGTGATCCATTGTAGGTCAAGAATCAAAATTTTAGTCCAAATAATTTTGTGGATTAGATTGGATCTGGTTATAGGAGTATCTTTCACTCATTTATAACTGACACATTAGATCAAAGGATGTCTTAATCTACATGCGACCGACTTTTGAATAAATTACCTTGGGTGCCTTTTGATTAGATCATAGATAATGTATAAATTTGTATTTAGAAGAGAGATGCCTATTTATAGTACTGTAGTGAAAGAAGTCCAAGAATATACTGATGATGCTGAGCAACTAGTGAGTGTAGGGATTACAACTTTAATTATTCTACATTCGAAAGGTAAATAATTGAAAACCAATGATAAAAATAATCCCTTATGTATGTTAATTTGCGCACCCACATATAAACTAGTTTACAACTTAAATTTATGTTTGATTAAGAGGGCATAATATATAATTGTAGGGATTGGAAACTGGTTGGACAACGACGACTGTCCGATCGAAGTTCCTGACTACTCGATTAAATTTGTAATGAGATGAAAACGCTCAAGGTAGGACCTGCAAGAGGAAGAAGAGGCGTCAGGGGACCCCCAGTCTGCTGGAAAGCAAAATGTTTTGATACCTAAGTTAGGTGAAGATGAATTCTTTCTAGGGGTTGTTGAGCACTGTCTTGCGTACCTGTGACCGGAGAAAGTCTGTGAGTTATATAGTCCCTTGCCTTCGTAGACGTCCTAGGCGTTATTACCTCTAGGGAGTCTAATTAGTCTATGATCCACTCCTTTTGATTGAGGGGATCGTGGGATATAAGGCAATAGGGATTTGCCCGTGATTGGGGGAGCAAATTGTACAGACCTGCTTTAACTGGATAGTTGTACCGTTAACGCGAAGACCCATATGATGGCGGGGAGATGTTATGGATTGCCCCTGAGAGGGGACCTTCGTCTTCTCGGGAGGTAGGGAGGAAATGGACTTCCGAGTCCTGTCTCCCGCTCTTCGCCTAGTCGGATTGCGGACCTCTGGGAGCCGAGAGAATAGACTCTCCTCAGGTTTCGATTTATATGATCAAGACACTGGGGTATCTCAGAAGTTACCAGTTAGTGCTGTGCCTAGCGCTCTCAAGAACTAGACCCTTACTCACCGGATTCTCGCCTTCAACCCGTCAGTCGAGATGTTGAGAGAGCCACGTGGCATCCTTACACGGGTTTATTTTGGCTACGGGCTCTTGAGCCTATGGGCCAAATGGGCCCGTTTGGGCTGAATCTCCATCACCCCTTATCAATAATCAAATGATCTTTGTATTACTGGATAACATATAGATAAAATTTATTTATAAAATATACATTGAAGTGGATATCCATGAATATCTGCAGCTTTAAAACTTATTGGAGCGGATGTCTATGGATATCTGCAACTTTAAAACTTTGACATCTTTTCCGATTTGTAAACAGATCGAAGCATATTTGACTTGGGACTATCTATAATAACCGGATCCATAACAAGTGTGTGAAGTCCTTAATCCAAGCACTAATCAAATTAAAAAATTTGCGCGCGGATTGATCAATAGAATCTAATCAGTGAAATAGAGACGAATTGAACTAATATAAGGATTAACTCTCTCCATTGGCCATATGTTATACGATTGGGAGGCTATCTTTGCTGTCCTTTGTGTCACAGTCGCACGTTCATTCGTGAGCTTACCTGTGCATTGCTCACTGCAAGGAAGCCATTACCATACATGCCCCTCTTAGAAGCATACATGGATGTGCCTAAACACAAATGCATCTTGCAATGAAATTAAAACTTCCATGAAGAGAATACGGACGTGAAAGGAAACCTTCCTTGTAATGGGGGCTGTAGTTAGATACCGCGGGCATGGGTTCATACCCTTGTTCACTCGTTGGGAATTAATTCCCAGGAAACCAAGTCCAGGATTGACCAATCTGAGCTAGCTAGGAACATTCATATGAGTTCACGAGATCATAATACGTCGTGGGCCTCATCGAACTCCAACACCATCTTCTGAATCCGCAGATATTTAATACCACGCCTGCAGCTAACGCTAGCACGCCGAGCCAGCCCCCACACTTGCCCTCAGCCACCCACCCGGCCACCGGCCGCTTGGAGCAGCCCCCACCGCTGCTGCCGAGCGCTGTTAATAAACAGTAAACACCCCAAACGAGCGCCAGGCGACGCACTGGGTCGGCCGGGATAAGCACTAGCATTACGTCCACCCTCTGCTAACAACAGTGCTCTAAGCGCCAGCAACAACTGGTGGGGTGGCGTTATTAGCAGCTATACTGCCAGGAATGCGGCCATCCAGTGGAGCGGAGGGGGGGAGGGAGTATAATTATTAGGCAGCAAGACGTGGGCATGGGCGGGGGTGGGACTCCCTCCTTGGTCCTACGTGAGCAGAGATCCCAAAGACTGAGGGGGTGGGCCATGTCGGTTTTGCTCCTATCCCCCTCAGTAGCCTGTCCCGCAGATGCGATCCCTTCACAAGTTGGGTCCGGTCTGGACTCTGGACTCTGGAGGCGAAGAAACGTGTGTCTGTGTGCGTGTGATATATATATATATATAGAGAGAGAGAGAGAGAGAGAGAAGTGAGAGAGGGGGAGAGGGAAGAAGGGGGTGCCTCACAAAGTTTGTTAATTATGTTTTGTCTCTTCCTCCGGCTAGTTTCTGGGGGGTCGGGGCGCCGGGGTCCCTTCTCTTCTAGACAGGCCTCTTCACCCCGCCAATACTATGCACTGCAACCTGGCCCCGTCCCAAGGAACTTTTGACTGCCCCTTCGCCAGAGCTCACATGCACGATGGGAATGGGATCCTCTGTTGTCTCCTCGTTGGTTCCTCACGTCGTCTTCATCTAAATTATAAGTTTGGAGCCCCAGCCCAAGGCATAGCGCGCACCTAATCCCACTGGACTTCAGCTTGCCTCGCGGAGCCCCACTGCAGGGCTCGAGCCACAGAGACGTTTGAGGCCATCTAGAGCGCAATCAAAGGGTTTCAAGCCCCTTCACCCAACACCCAACGTCACTGGTACGGCTCGCTTAGCTCCAAGTTGGGTGGGTTCCAAGGCACCGTGTTGTGTCCTCCCTTGACCTTAGCTGCGAATCCCACTGGTCAGTGGTCACGGGAAGGGGACACTTGAGGAAGCTACTCACTGGAGGCTAGGCAGGCGACGGGGACATAAAGTGACCCTCCTCTTTTCAGAAACGGCAACTACTTGAGCATAAAAACATAAAACCTTCCCTCGCAGTCGCAGCCCCCTTCCCACACTGCCCAAACCCCCCCCATCTTGCGCCTAATAAGATGATCAATGTCGTGTGCTTGCTATCGAGGCAGAGGTGGAGCTGGTGTTATAGCGGGCGTAGTAGCCCTTGTGTTCCCAGCACCAGACAGCAAGAAGGCAGCGGAGAAGTGCCCATTAAATATGCTTCAATGAGCCTACACTTGACCTTAGCTGTGGCGCACCGCTGCCATCAACACTGTAAGTCCATCATTATATATGAGCGTCGAGAAACGGAAGAGAGTTTGGACACGTAGCAGTGTACTGAGGGTGGTCATGAGTCATGACCACACTTGTCAAGCGGGTCGTTATTAACTTACGATTGGAAGGTAGGTAGCTGAAGAGATAGTGGGACGCATGTTACCTCAGAGAGAAGGGGGAAGAAAGAGATGGGGTATAAAGAGAAAAAGTGTTACGAAGAAGAAGAAGCAGCAGCATGAGGAGGAGGAGGAGAAAGACAAAAGAAAAGAAGAATAAATTAGAAAGCTTCACACTTGGACGATCATGCACAGGTCAATGCCAACTGCTTTCCATAAAGAGCAGCTCAGATGGATGATGTTGTCCCTGTCGGACCACCATATATCCCCGTCGATCTTTGTTAGAAAAGAGTCTTCAACCTTTTTCACACATAGCACATCAACATTATAACTCTTCACTCGCGTACGTAGTAGGGTGCACATTGCACAAACAGCACACATCACAGGTGCGGGGGTTGGGTTTCCCTTTCCTGTCATGTGTGTTTCAGACATAGGTGATTGAGTCAATGCAATAAATTCTGATTAAGGACGTGCTTGTTTCTACTTCCAAGTTAACTTTAGCTCTACTTTTAATGTGAAAATTATTAGATGGGTTAGATGGGAGCGGAAGGACAACGACATATGGTTCAAAATTCTACCACATTTGGACTTCTCTCCGCCTAACATTTTTTTTTAGAGCAATGAACAAGCTGCCTTTCATTTATAAAGAACAAGGAGAGTACAACAGGTAATAGGTAAACACAGATACAAGATAAGGCCACGGTATGGTGAGGGGTACACACACTGACCAGGCTTCACCGAACAGAGTGTTGAGAGAAACACAGGAACAAAAGATTAGGAAAAACACAGTACATAAGGTAGGAAGTAAACCCAACAGAAGATCGTCGGTCATCGAACGAACAGAGCACCATGTTTCCATTGCAGACAAGATTTCTACTAGACAGATAAGGATCTTCACGGAGATGCCGGCTAGGATTTTGCCGAAAAGACTACGCCATCTTGGCAGTTGAATAGAAGAGAGCTAGGAGGCACGCATCAATCAGGATGCATGATGTTAGAATAGTCTTACATCTAAAAAAAAGATAAAATCAAAAAGTGTTTAGTAGATGTTACCTATTCTATTCATAGTTTTAAGGTTTTGAGTTGAATTATCTAATAATTTTAACATCGTATCAGAGCCTATGATATGAATAAGGTCGTGCACCTTATATTTGTAGTCCATGTGACAGAACTTAAAATCGACTTGTACGTGAGATGACGTGTTAGAATAGTCTTATATAAAAAAAAAAGACAAAATCAATAAATATTTAATAGATAGTACTCGACTCATAACTTTAAGGTTTTAAGTTGGATGGTCTAATAATTTCAACACACGGAATATGTCTAAGATCTCGAGCTCCAACATCTATCTTTAGGATCCGCAAAGGATCAAAGAAAACCACACTATGCCTAAGATCTCGAGCTCCAACATCCATCTCTAGGATCCGCAAAGGATCAAATAAAGCATTTCTAAGAAAACCACAATGGTTAGAAGATGCACCTATGATGAGCTTGCAAAAGTAGATGGTACTTACTCCACTTATAGTTTTAAAATTTTGAGTTAGATGATCCAATAACTTCAATACACGGAATATGCCTAAGATCTCGAACTCCAACATCTATCTCTAGGATTTGCAAAGGATCAAAGAAAGCCTTTCTAAGAAAACCAGAATGGTTAGAAGATGCACCTACGACGAGCCTACAAAAGTGGAACAAAATACAAACAAGACATTGAGATAGATAAAATGCCGAAAGTCGAAATCGGCCTTGAAACCCTTAGCCCTACTTTGTTTGCAGAATAAGTTATTACGTAGGATCCACTGACGGAATAACGTATATTAGAATAAGGGGTGTTTCGGTTTGATAGTTTTGTGAGGCCCGCTGACAGAATAAGAAGAATAGGGTGGGATGACTTATTCTTCTTATTCTCCGAATACGTTATTATGCACCAATATAAGCCATTCCACTTGTCAAAGCAAAATTAAACTTATTATCCTCTTATTCGCCCTTATTCTTTTCCTATTTTCCAATCAAAGTGGGGCTTAGAGAGAGTGAAGGCAAAAAAAAAAGGGGGGGGAGGTGGCTAGGACAGATTGGAGAAAGGGGGTGGATGGACGGCAATAGGTGAGGGTTGGAGTCGAGATGAGGGAGAGGGAAGATGGGAGGAGGTCTCAGTAGGTACATGAGGAAAATGCGGCGGTGAATGTGTGCCAAGCGTCTGAGCAAAGAGAAGGGGAACATTAAGAGGAGGTGGACAATAGTGGAACGAACGAACTGGGCGCACAAAAAGGAGCAGAAAAAAGAGGAGGAGAAGAGAACCAGGAAATCGGATGGGAAACGATGAGGGGGGAAGACAGGAGGGAGGGGGGAGTCGCCAGTTGGAACTCCTCCCTTTCGATTAATTAGCCTGCTAAGTTTCGGGACACCGACTGCAAGCAAGGACGATTCGTCGATGTCTTCAGAAGAGAGACTAACCCAACGTCTAAAATTAATAAGCCATACTTTGTTTGCAGAATAAGTTGTTACGTGAGGTTTACTCGCGGAATGGCGTATAGTAGAATAAGAGATGTTTCGGTTTGATAGTTTTGTAGAACCCGTGAGATGACTCATTCTCCTTATTATCTGAATACGTTATTTTGCACCGATATAAACCATTTCGTTTGTCAAAATAAAATTAAGTTTATTCTCTCCTTATTTGCCCTTATTCTTCTACTATTCTCCAATCAAAGTGGCACTTAAGTATCTAATGAGTTAGTTGTTCTTACTCTTAAATACTTTTCTTTTGATAAGGTACTTTCTTGCATCATAGCACAAAGAGATGTGGTCTATACTCTATAGCGAGAGTCATCTTGATATGGATGGTGTCTCTTTTAAGGCTGTGTTACTATTCAAATTTCAAGAGCATTGCTTCTTTCAAAATCTACGATTTGGCCTATTGTTGAAGACGAGATCGCTGATCCTAGAATAGATCTCAGATGTATCCTCGTTCACTCCACCTTGAGCTTCTATTCAAGAAGAAAGAGGTCAAAATAGGTCTCAAGATCTCTCGGAAGATTTCACTCTAATGATTAAGTCAGTGAGAGAACGAGAAGTAGAATAGTCAGAACTAAAGAGCTAATTAGTTGAGCGGATCGTCGGATTGCCGTAATGGATATTTCATACCCAAGTTTAAATAAAACAAATAAGTTTGATTTGCTGCACTATAAGTCATTCGACTTAATGCAATTCCATGACTGCAACAGCAGGGTTTTTTTTTGTTTTTTTTTTCTTTCAATTCAAGGGAGTGAGAACAACCCTAAAAAAGTCATCCATATTATCCGATTTTTTATCAACCTTGGATTTAAAGAAAAAAAATCATTGCTTGTTGCTGCCGCCCTCTGATCAGCTTCAATCAGATGGCCACAACCAATGCAACAAGTAAAAATTCAAAACAAATAGGCAATATTCTCACCAGTTTTGGGACACAACGGCAAAGAATGAGGTTTGCAAACGAAGAGATTGTGGGATCGAACCTTGTGAGATGCATGAAAGTACCTTTTCACATAGTGCCTACAATATGTTGGGCTTTGTGTGTCTAAATTGATGAAATAAGACTTAATCCAGTGAGATTTGAACCCTCTCCACTGTGAGGTCAACTGCTTATTTTTGTAAAGAAGTGAATTGAAACTTAATAAAAATATTCCGATAGATTTCCCATAATATGTTAAACCTTGATCTCCTCGTTTATATCCCACAAAAGTTATTATTGCTGTTATTAATATTGTCATTAAAAAAAATAAGATTGTGGAAGATGAACGCTAGAGACAAGGGGTTTTGGTGGTCGCAGCAACAACGATGACCGGAGAGCCATTAGAATTTGACATTTCCACCAATGCGCGCACCCTACCGCCGCGGCGAAATGAACACACTGGCCTCGTGATCACATCCACGTCTGTCCATCGCAGACCTTCCACGTGTACGTTAGACCCCTTCCACCTTAGCTGGCTCGCACGCAGTCATACCCAAGTCCCCATGACCCTTTTCCCGCTTCCTCGCCCGCGGGGATGGAGCATTCTGGTCAATGCCTGCGCTGACGTCAGACACGTGTCATCCCCCTCGCACAAAGATTGTGTAATCCCTGGGAAGAAAAGAGGAGGATTAGCCACCTGATGGACATCAGATGACCCTCATTTGCCGGGATGTGGGCACAACGAAGACACAACGATGTTGGTGGCATGCCGCCAGCTGTCGAATCGAATGTGACATTCGCCTGATCCGGATCGGACGATTGTGTTGCCGCTAGAGACAGTCCCGCCGTGGTCCCCGCCGATTCAATCTCCCCCTCCCCGAATCGGACCCTCCATCGCATTCGGATCGGCGGTGGTCCTGGCAGTTTGGGGGATCACGAGAGCATAACTCGATATGGAAGCCCTGCCCCCCTCCAGCAATCCTACATGGATTGGCATATGTTTTGTGGATGCAGATGGAAGGCAAAAGCACAAAGTGGACAAGCATGGAGTTGAGCGGGAAGGGGGGAGGAGCGTTTAGGGTGGAGTAAATTTCGAGCATCACGAGGTGGGAGGGGGAGGTGGCCGTGAGTACTTTCTGTCGGAACTGTCACGTTCCGTACCCTGACCAGTCCCCCGTTTAAAGAATGGGAATTAGGGAACAGCAAGTAGAGAGAGAGAGACCAAGATGAGAGCGCGTTAGCCAGCCAGCCACATCTCAATTAGCTTTAGGACCCGGCTCGCTCCACCGGCCCCGCCATTGGCCGAACCGCGTGTGCGCGAGGGTCCATGGGTGCTCCCATTACCACAAACACAACAGTTTTGGATGACAAGGCCGTGGATTTATGCGTTAAAAGCTTCCCATGCAGGCATTATTGCGGCATATGGCACCAAATAATTGTAACATCATGAAAAGCTCAAAAGATGATATGTATTTTAGTTTAACGACATGGCTAGTTTCTCGGGATATACCAGCTACCAAAGATACTGCTCTCATATCAACATCATAGTACAAGACATCAACTGTAGCTATTACAAAATAGTGGATTAAGACGGCGCGCAGTATCTTTAGTGTCCAACTCCTTTTTTAGGAATGCATGCTTACTGGCTTGCGGTAATGCCGCTTCTGCATCAAGTTATTTCTGCACCATATTTACCGTAGGAACAATTTGAAACAAATCTCCAAAGCCCTGATAAGGCTGCAGCAGTCTCCTTGGCCTCGTCCCGCGCCAGAACTCACTAACAAAAAATGCGGCAAAAGAATCCTGTTCCTCCCCCATTGGAGAGTGGAGGGAAGTAAAAGTTGAGGAAGAGGGGGGCACATCACACTGAACCCGGTTCGTCCGGTCTAGAGAGCTTTTGCCCTCCTCTCGCTCAGGGCTCGTACATATTACTTTGGTCTGTACAACAGGCGGTGGTGGCCCTATTAAGCCTTCGCCTCTTATTAGCGGGGGGCTCGGCTCCGGCGGGCGCGGGATTCGGAGCCGCCTCGGAAGAGGACTTCATGGTATCGCAGCTTCCGCATGCCGCGGCGTCCAGCACGCCGGCCGGACTCCGCGGGACGGGCGGCTCCACAACGGCCGGGGCGACCTTGGCACGCGCGTCCGTCGCGTACACCCCCATTAGCTGGCGGCACCGATCCACCGCTTCCTACAAAACTCGACACAAAACACTAGTTACGGCCATTTGTTTAACAGTTCATCCCTGCTTAATCATCTCTGATTAAATTAACACCCCAATTAAAGGGAAAAAAAGGGGTTTGTCACTTCAGTGCCTTGGGAAGGTGGCCAGAACACTGGCCAGGGAAGCTAGCGTACCGTGCTAACCACATCGTAGAAGCTTGGGGTGGTCTGTGAGTTCCCTTCGGAGGCGCACAGGACCGCCGCCGCCGCTATCTCCGATGGCCGATAACCCAAGAAATCCAGCACTGCCAACAGATGGAAACAAACCAAAATCGGTAAAACAGAGGATAGCACTTGAGAAAATAGGGACCTTTTCTTTCTTTAAGGTTGGCCTACCGCGATGAGTGGCTAGAATGAGGTCCGACGCACGGGAGAAAAGTGGCGCGCAGGCATCGCCGCCGGGGCAGTCGGCGTGGAGCAGGCCAGCGAAGTGGTCCACGAAGTCGAAGGGCGTCACGGAGCGCATCCGCCACCGGAGGGCGGACATGAGCAGCAGCTCCATTCGCCGGACAGTGCGGGGCTCGAACACGAAGCGGGGTTCCAGTATCTGCAAGTCCACCAGCAGCGGGACGTGCGTCTCCTCCATCTTCGCCGCCACCGAGAGGCAAGCCACGGACAGCAGCTGCCATGGCCATCCGACCTCTTTCTGCGTGGCGCGGGCACTCTCAGGTTACTCTTCCCCACGTTAGCCGCGCCTATAAATCCCCCCGTACACAAAATGGAGTCTGAAACATACCGGTAGCGTCTGCGAGGACAGGAAGCGGTCGAGATAGTTGATGGAGAGCGTCGCTGTAACCGGCTGGAAACGATAGAAGGCATTAACCTGAACAAAACAAAACACCGTAGACGATTAATAACAGACAAAGATCCATGCTTTCTTCGTCCGTATAGACGAGAAGCAAAAAAGAAGCTCCTTTCTCCGCATGTTTCTCAATCTTTTCATTTGCCAAGAGGTTGCGGTGTGTGGCGGGTGCTTGCCTTGAGGATCCAGTTGATGGCGTTCAGGCGTGCAGCGCAGTCGAGGGAGCCATCCTGGAAGCGGGCGATGTAGTCTGTCCTCGGCATGTGCTCGAGCTCCGCGGCGAAGAGGTCGGAGATCGGCCGGTCGGGGTCGTGCAGGGAGGGAGGAAAGATCAGCACGCGCGGCAGGGACGACGGCGACAACGGAGGCGCCCACGCGTCCCCGGCATCCCAGCACGCCACTTCGTCAGCGTCCTCGGCGCAGTAGAGACTAGATGACAGAGAGGGAAGGGACTGCATTGTGGGCACTCGCGAGAGAGAGAGAACCGGGTAAGATGTACACCGATAAGGGCACTCGAGAGAGAGGGCGGGCTCAGCGGCTGCGCATCGGCATCCGTCGGCGGCGCAGGGAAAGCGCACTGTGGGGTGAGAAAAGTGCTTGGACGGCAGCCACAGTGGTTAACGCTGCTAGAGGAAGGAGCGGCCTTGGACGCGGCCTGGCGCACAAGCATGGGAGCAGGAAGAAGGAGAGGGGAGAGAGAACAGCCCTCTCCCTCCTCTCTCTCTCTCTCTCTCTCTCTCTCTCTCTCTTCCTCTCTGTCTCTTTCCCTCTCTAAACAGTAGCAGGGGCAGCAGCGGCGATGGTAGTGGTTGCTGGCCCCCCTTTTGAAGGGGCGGGACAGGGATCAGAAGAAGGGGCGCGTCGCGAGGACCGAAGGGTGGCGATGCTTCCTCCTCCGGGTGCGTCTTCGTAGTATTATTACCACGTGATAAATGACCTTTATATCCTTGGAGATTTTCGGAAATCACGGAGTGTTAAGCGTACGTGGGAGGTGGTTCTTCAATTCTGGACTGCCCTTGTCGATGTAGAGAGAGAACCATGCTGTGCGGGGTGTGGAGGGATGTGACGAAGCGTGCACTTACGGGGATACCGTTTCCAGTAGGGGCTTTGACTGTTGACCGGCATGCCATTGGCTTGCTATTTAGTATGTGTAGATTATCTTTTTTGCTTTACGTGGAGTAACACACTGGGTAACATATAATAGCTGTTTGTGCTTGTGGGCACTGAGATCCAACATTCATGTTGGGCAACTTGTCTTGTCTATTACCCTCTAAACTTGGGAGAAACAGCAGATTGTATGAATGAATCAGGCTGGAATTATGTCTTGAGATACTGCTATCCATACTACTAAAAGTGCATGTGTAAATACCCAGAGGAAAACGATCCATGCTTATAATGGGAGTTAATATAAGTCATTATGAAATTAAATGGTTGATAATCATAAACAATTCAAAGATTACATGGAGTTGTGATAAATACAAATTAAATGCATTTGCTTGATGACTATTGTACAAGGAAGATGGGGAAATATAATAGCTCGAATTTAGAAGTTAGTTTTTATTGTTTCGGATAAAAAAAAGTTTTTGGTTTTCTGTTATCTACTTTATTCGTTTCTCTCATTATGTTCTTCCCCTTTTTCCATCGCCAATTTACATAAATGGCAATTTTAAGCATGTTTTTTCTTGAATTTAAAATAAAAGCTAATCTACTTATTGATTGGTTGGTTACCGAATATTCAAATGTTCTTTTCTAGTTAAATATGGTGAAAACCACTCAAAAAGAGGTGAATATCTTCATTCAGGCTCCATGTGTGGGAAGAACAGAGTGTGTGCGTCCCGGGGTGAGGGGGAGGAGAGGAGCATGTGAAGGCAGGAGAGAAACGTTAGGGCAATTATGAATATACGTTTAACACATTTCCTGGCTTATCATGAAGGAGAAAATGACAAGGCTTGTTAGTCAAAAGGATTAGCCGACCAAACCGTTAAATTTGTAATGTTTAGTCAAACAATATTTATTCTTCGGACGGTTTTATTCACTCTGGACAGATATAGAAGTAAATGAAAATGACATAATGCTGAAGTGAGTTTATAAAGAGCTTGTGGGATTGGGAGGTGTGATGGTGAAAGACGACAAGAGTCCATTAAGGATATGGGAGTCACGGAAAAGAGGCTCAAGAACATTTCTGACGGGCAGAAAAGCGTCAATATGCGTCTGCAACGGGTTAGGGCAATGTCTTCTAAACGTGGCCCGAGGAAAACCCTCACACGGCAAATTAGTTGCCTCATATAGAAGAAAGGAACCTCATGATCCGGCTGAGTCCCATCCATCTCTTCGTACTTCATTTTTCACTTGGCCAACACAAGTAGCACTTGGCCAAACAGCAATGACACTTGGCTAAAACCCTTTTTCCGATGATGGCTATAAAAACCCAGCACAACATTGAGGTAAGAGGGGAGTCTTTTTCTTCTCGGAGAGAGGAAAGGACAGCATACTAACTTGAGTGTCGGAATGAATTTCTTTGGATTTTGCAGTATCCTTTTCTTCACATCTATTGGGTCGAGCCCATCGTCCCTACCTCGTGTGGTGATTCTGAGGGTGGGCCTGATCCTACGAGGTCTAGAGACATGATGGAATTGGCCCCATCTGTGGGAACGACATGGGAACCATGTCCTGGCTCCCAGGGGCCACGAGCAGTGAGGAGGCCTTTTCTCCCTTTAAGGACGAAGGTAACTTCTCACAATATCTTTCGACCCTTAAAGAGCAGGTCCAGTACCTCACAATATCTTTGGCCCCATCTGTGGGAACGACATGGGAACCATGTCCTGGCTCCCAGGGGCCACGAGCAGTGAGGAGGCCTTTTCTCCCTTTAAGGACGAAGGTAACTTCTCACAATATCTTTCGACCCTTAAAGAGCAGGTCCAGTACCTCACTACCAAGGTAGAGGAGCTACTAGCGGCAAGAAATCATGGTTCTAGGTGTTGGGTTTCTCGGGTTTCTTCGGATCGCTCACGCAGCGGAAAATAAAATAAAACAACGATCCGTTTTTCCGTTTCAAAAAAACTAAAACTACGATTATCGGATAATCGATTCTCACCGTGTGCGAATTCGAATCCGCAACCGTTCGGTTCCGTCGGTGCGACACCGCAAGCCGCGTAAGTGCCCGGCCTCTAGCGAAGTTCACACGATCCTCCTCGCGACGGATATCCTCACGTTCCTCGTTCTTCGCAGCCCACGAAGCCTCCGCCGGTCGCCGCAACGCGCAGACGATTTCCCGTTGAACGGGATTCGGAGAAGCGGCGGAGCAGATCTAGATCTGTCTAGACCCCAGAGAGAGAGAGAAACAGAGGAGGGGCGGCTAGGGTTAGCAGTAGCTTGGCCTGCTCAGCCCGTTCGCTATGTTTTATACTAACCGAGCGGTTTTTCATAAAAACCTCCGGTTTGTATAAAACCCACTTATTTATCCATCGCCTTGAGAATCATTTGCGTGTGACCCTCTAGGCCCAAGCACCAGTCCAGTTAATGGTCCAACAAGCCCAGTGACTCCTCACTGGCTTTATTAATCAATTAATAACCCTTTATTAATTAATTAATCAATCGAATTGATGTCGCACATCGAATTCGACCGGGCCTCCGATCACGTTGGGTGCCAAGTAACACCGCGTGAATCCGGAAGGTATTGGGGTTAAGTAACCCACTCTTGGAACCTTTCCGCCGACAGTTACCGCGTGGATAGAATCCTTCAATCGTACAATACTCTCGAGTCAACTCAGGGTATGGCGAGCTGTCAAACCCTAACCGGTCGACTCAATTGGATTGGATGCCGCTGATAAATATCGGAAAACTCATTTCCCGATATTATCGTCCGCCCTGGCCAGGGACTTTCACGCATCCTTCCTAGAGCATTCTCTCTCTAAGTACCGAGAGCGAATGATTCCTTATTGACACACAATTCCCTTCGACGGTATTCCGCTGTACCCAATCCTTGGCGTATTAGAATCCCGTGGCTAGAGATTCGTAAACCAAGGTCAAAGCACATAAGTCCACCGACAAGGTGTCCTTGGTGTCTCAGGTCCGAGGACCATCCATGCAACTGCGACAATAGAATCAAGCTGGTTGACAGTGAGGTACAATACCATCCAGCGATTCAGTCGGATCAGTTCAGTGAACTCATTCTCCAATGAGCACCTACAGATTCGCCTTAGTGTCTCCACACAAGTGACTTATGAGATCAGTCACCCTCATCATATGAGCATGAGTAATCTGTACTAGTCTAACCGGATATCCGATGTCCTTCTCGGATATCCTCTGTAACGACCCGCCACCCTATAATCGGGGATCCGATTACTAAATGGGTATCGAATCATTAATTTGGAACCAAACTAGGATCTAAGTAAGTCTGGGAAATAAATAATAAACTAAGCTAAACATTCACATCGCATTGAATTGAAATAAAAGTGTAAGAATTAAAAATTATTATAATGCGACTCGATACAGCAAATAATTACATACTCCAACAGAAAGGAAATAATTAAACATACAGGCCAGAAATAAAACAACAACTACGTCGGGGCATACCCCGGAATAACCGCTGACGGCGCTCAACACACGGCCGCACTCTCCTCGCTAGGTCTGCTGGGAGCCCTCACCTGAAAACCGCAGGGGTGAGTCTCAAAGACAAGACTCAGTAGGGATCCTTCGATCCCCACTGCCCACGCACACACCCACAAGTGTAAAATACAGCCGATGGTAAAGTAACAAGCACAGTGGTAAGTACAATTCCTAATTTTCAACGTGGAATCACATGCAGTCGAAATATATTAAACATGCATATTTCTAAACCAGACGACTAGGGAACCTACAACCGTCGTCTCGATAGAACATGCCAACTACGCAAACAACAGTGGGAAAACCTCGACCCGCTGAGACCAAGCAGTAACCCCTCGGATAGCACTCTAGCTACTCCGGCCCAACTGGCTCAGGTGGTTACTCCTTCCCTCAGCATGAGTGACACTCCGAATGTACCACTCCCACACCGGTACTAGCTGACTCCGGGGTTCACCAGGTAACCCTCTCTCACTAGGCGTCACCCCGCCCACGCCCCCACCGGCGCTGTGCTCTACCCACACCAGCACAGGGTAATAAAGCGCTACAACTGTCACTCTAGGTCCATAGTAACACAATACCCAGCACAGTACGATCCGGTCACGTGAAAAGTCCGCGATCGCATGACACATAACGTAATACCATCCGGTCATGAAGAATCCATCTCTACCGAGTACACTAAGGCATGCACTAACCAACTATCTAGCAGTATGAATACATTTTACTGGCATGAATTAGTGTAGTTCTGTCTTGAATCGCGTCGCCCAAAGCCGACGCCATTCAAGCTCCATGTTCTGGTTCATGTAAAACACTATCTTCAGAATCAGGCCTTAAAAGGCGTCGACACCAGTGGTCGCCTTTTAAAAGGCGTCGACATCCTCAGACGCCATTTAGCATAAAAATCCAGGAATGCAGAAGACATTAATCAGGGGATTTCTGCCTTAAAAGACGTCATGGTTACTGTAGGTGCTTAGAATAACAGTGTGATTAACATGAAATATCCTATGTTGTTTAGGTGCAAAATAACCTATTAAAAACAGCAACTAAGTGCAGTGATCGCCAGAAACTTTTGACTTAAAAGTTTCAAAAGAAGTATGATCGCCTACCTGTTTGAACGCGGAAGATTCTGAGCTCTTGGTTCCCCTCCTTCAGCCGGCTGAAGAAAGAGAGCCCTTTCTTTGTTCTTTTGTTCTTGCTGTTGAGCTTGAAGTTGAGGATCGTCCAGAGGTCCTTCTGGCTTTGTGCTTGATTTCTCCTTTTGATTCTCTTGTTGTTGTTGAGTGCAGCAGAAACAGAGAAAAAGGAAATGAAGAAATACTGATGAGAATTTAAGTGGAAGCAGTATCTATACTAATCATGATTTTAAGCATATAATTGAACAGCAAATTCACTTGTTTAAATGGTTTTTGAAACCCCTTAAATCAAATAGGTTTTTTGAAAGATGATGCCGTGGTGTGTGTTGCATGAAGTGATTATGAAGAATGAAATTAATGAAGATGTAGAATAATGATGCAGAAATGAAACACTTATACCCAGTTGGTTGAAGCCTTGAAAGGATGAAGATTCTTGAAAGGACGTCGACTTCTGGAAATGACAGCGCTCCGACGTTCCGACGTTGTTGCTTCGATCTCCAACTCGCTATCGCTTCGATCAATAATGCTCAACCTCTCTTTTTTAATCACGCTTTTTTTTTACTCTTCAACATGTAAGGTATTTATAGACTTCTCTTGCGTCCGTGATTAACATAGAAAAATCTAGGATTTATCCATCTTAATCGACAGATAAATACAGATTAATTCATCTTTATCTGTAATTATCTAAAACGCGTCCACCTTGGCTGACGCCTTTCAGATTAATTAAGATAAGGATAAACAAACTTATCTTTATCTTTATTAACTAAAAACGCGTCCACATATGCAGACGTCTTTTACACTAATTAAGATAAGGATAAACATCCGGAAGAGAAGTAGAAATAGCCTAGGAAACCTAAAATGCGTCTACACTCACAGACGCCTTTTAGCTAATTAATCAATTGATTAAAATTCAAATTTAAACGCTAAAATAAGAATAAACTCTAAATGGCGTCCACACAGGTGGACGTCTTTTATAATTCTTCCTATTTTTAACTGAAATTTGAACTAAAATCAATTTAATTGATTAACTTAAACATGTCTGTTAAACCCGACACTTAAAAATATCAATAAAAATTAATCAATGATTAAATATCAGACCATTCTGAGGCATTATTATATAATATGAAATTTACTCAAAATGACGTCAAAATTAGCGTGTCTACAACTGCTTCACCTTGGCATCGTCTTTGGAAGGGAGTGAAATGGAATGGAATGTACTGAAAAGGTGATGCCAAGGTGTGATGAGACACGCTCTTAACATCACATGATTGGAATTTTTCTCGAAATCATCAATGAAGATAGCTCAAGGAGATCAATGGAATCAATCCTGTCTGGATAAGGTAGATAAGAAAATAAAATAAAGTCGATCAACCTCCTCGGAGTGGGAAGTACCCCATGTCGTAGACACTGTAGGTTTCATCATGAGGAGCGTTTGCCAGCCAATGTGGACGTGCTACAGCCATGATGGATCTTAAAAAGAAAACAAGAAATATTGGATAAATAGTCCAATCAAGGATAGAATTCCAAAGATATCTTCAAGCGAACCTCAAAGATAATCAAGATACTCAATTCAGAATGGAATATTTCATATCATGCTTGAGATTGTTTGATTAATGGTCTGAAACTTAATCAGTAATTAATCCTTATCACAATGATTTCAAAGTCTTATATGATGCATGCTGGGCTAAAAGAAAAATATAAAGTCAAATAAAATATAAATTAATCAAGGATAATATTGTTAAATTGTCATTAATGAATCAAGACACCAATTCTTGTAATTCAGTGCTAAGCCTAAGCTCGTTTATCCACGCACTGTTTCACAAAAGTGGAACCATCGTCCTCACTAATTAACAATCCAACGGCCTATCTGTGCGATTAAGAATTCTCTAGAATTATCACTGTTTTTGTTGTAGGGGAACTCAAATTCCAGTTTCATCAAAACCACAAGGTCCTTAATATGATCTAATAAATACTTATCATATAATAATGCAAATGATTTACATGGAAGAGTACAAGGGTAGAAATAACCGTCTTTTTAGCCACGGTTGAGACTTCTTGACTCCCACAGTGGGACCTTCTTGATATTTTCCAGCTTTACTCTCTTGAATTTCCTGCAATCAAAATCATTAGTAATTCCAAACAAGTATTCAATTTAAACACCCAAAACATGAAATTTCGGGAAAATAATAGAATTGCTGAAACGCGTCGTGTCAGGACGACGCCATTTAACATTGAAAAGCGTCAGTGATCCTTGACGCCTTTTACTCACAGAAACATGTTTCTGACTGTTCTCTACTCGAATTCCAACTCTACCAATGCACATCCCTTTTCCAATCCGGAAAACTCTTCTTAGGATCGCAATTCCTTCTATATAAACACCCTTAGGTTGTTCCCAAACAATCCTACCATAATCCAAAGATCCTAGATTGAGTTTTCTTCCATAGTTTCAAGGTTTTCCAAGGTTTCCAAGCTTCAAGAAGGAGGAACTCCGAAAAAGGGGATGAATTCTTCAAACAAGAAGATGAAGATGTCTCTAGAGAAGTTTTCTGATATGGAGAATCACCTCAACGGAAGAGATCCTAACCTTCAAGTAAGTTCAATTAACTTCTTCTTCATGTTCTTCATGTTCTTCGTGATGTTCTTCAATCCTTCCTTTTGCTTTTAGAATTATCTTATGTTTCCTGGCCCAAGGAAGTTTACCTCTTTCCCTTGGATTCGTAAACTTGCAAAAAGTATTAAACTATCCATGCAAGTGTTCATATCCAATTGGTTGAATTCTGAAAGGATGAAGATTCTTGAAAGGACGCCGACTTCTGGAAATGGCAGCGCTCCGGCGTTCCGACGTTGTTGCTTCGATCTTCAACTCGCTATAATAACACTCTCTCTTTTCTTTTTTCAATCACGCTTCTTTTTTACTTTTCAACATATAAGGTACTTATAGACTTCTCCTGCGTCCGTGATTAACATAGAAAAATCTAGGATTTATCTATCTTAACCGACAGATAAATACAGATTAATTCATCTTTATCTGTAATTATCTAAAACGCGTCTACCTTGGCTGACGCCTTTCAGATTAATTAAGATAAGGATAAACATCCGGGAAAACTTATCTTTATCTTTATTAGCTAAAACGCGTCCACATGTGTAGACGTCTTTTAAACTAATTAAGATAAGGATAAACATCCGGAAGAGAAGTTAAAATAGCCTAGGAAACTTAAAACGTGTCCAGACTCACAGACGCCTTTTAGTTAATTAATCAACTGATTAAAATTCAAATTTAAACGTTAAAATAAGAATAAACTCTAAATGGCGTCCACATGGGTCGACGTCTTTTAGAATTCTTCATATTTGTAACTAAAATTTGAGCTAAAATCAATTTAATTGATTAACTTAAACATGTCTGTTAAACCCGACTCTCAAAAAGATTAATAAAAATTAATCAATGATTAATTATCAGACAATTCTGAGGCATTATTATATGATATGAAATTTACTCAAAATGACGTCAAAATTAGCGTGTCTACAGCTGCCTCACCTTGGCATCGTCTTTGCAAGGGAGTGAAATGAAATGGAATGTACTGAAAAGGTGATGCCAAGGTGTGATGAGACATGCTCTTAACATCACATGATTGGAATTTTTCTCAAAATTATCAATGAAGATAGTTCAAGGAAATCAATGGAATCAATCCTGTCTGGATGAGGTAGACAAGGAAATAAAATAAAGTCGATCAACCTCTTCGGAGTGGGAAGTACCCCCGGTCGTAGACTGTAACGACCCGCCATCCTATGACCGGGGACCCGGTCACTAAATGGATGTCGGCCCATTAACTACGGGCTCACACCCGGATCTCACACAACACATCTGGAGGAGTAAGTGCTAAACAGTGCTAAATATAACAATCTCACGGACTACAAAGGTAAACAAGTGCGCAGGGAAAGTAACAATGTCCGTATACAGTCCAACAACAATTACATGTCCAACAAATAAATAAGTACAGGCAGAAAGAAAGTACAACAACATCGGGGCATACCCCGGAACTAAGACAGCTGCTGGTCCGCACACCAAGAAGACACCACGCTACCGCTGCGCCTCGAAGTCCACACCTGAAACCGCAGGGAGTGAGCCACACCAGAACTGGGCTCAGTAGGGATCATCCGATCCCCTGCCTCCCACTCACACACCCACAAGTGAAGCAACAGTAATATATAGAACAGTCAAGTAGAGCAGTAAACACAACAAGCAACTCCAGCACGAAACGCACGACAAACGGTGTAGCAGGAACAACGCTGAGTAACCCGAAGAACCCAACACAGAGTCACGTCTCACGACCGAAGTCCACAAGGCGACTAAACCACACAGTCGACCGAAGTCAAACGTCGCCTCCCAACACTACCACCAATGCTCACGCCTGTCCACCCCTACAGCGTTCCGGAGCACTGTAGGGTGAGGCAGTGAGCTGAACTAGGACTAGCTGGACTCAGTGTACCGCCACTGCCAGCTACGTGTGCACACAAGCAGTCTAGACTACTGTCCTACCACCGGATTGCCTCCACGCTAGGCCTCAGCGCTTTCCTGGAGGGTCCTGGGGACCGGGAACCCCCGTCAAGCCGCAGCTATAGGAACTACCCACAGACCCAACTCTCCCGGGCTGCATCAGGCCAAGGGCTAAAGGTACCACTCGTAACCTTGATCAAAGGTCACATCAGGCCCATTGGCTAAAGGGTAAACCAACTCCCACCAGTAAAACCACCAGCTCCACAGCAAGAGACACGCCGGAAGCCGTCACGACAAGCAAGGGAAACCCCGACCCGCTGAGACCAAACAGCAACCCCTCGGATAGCACACTAGCTACTCCGGCCCGCCGGCTCAAGGTGGTTCTGCTTCCCTCAGCTAAAGGTAAAACACCACGAGCACCCCTCCTCACAGACACCCTGACCCTGTCCCCACCGGTCCATGGTGACATCGGAAATCATTGTCACATCGATCCACAGTCGTATGATCACACACACACATATAACATGCTGTCAATCCATTCGCACAGTAAACCCCAGTCATGCAGAAGTTCTCAGTCTCAGTATATAACTCAAAGCATGCATTAGAACCATCCCACCGTGAAACATACATCAAATACCCCAAGTTAACCATTCCTGGCTTGAATCGCGTCGACCGAGGTCGACGCCATTCAAGCCCCACAGACGGGTTTATTAGAAGACCAGAATAACCCTCAAAACGCGTCCACCGATGAAGTCGCCTATTAAAACGCGTCTGGATGGCCCGACGCCATTCAACCCCGAAATCCAGAATACAGAACCATTAAGCGGGGCAAATCCTGCCTAAATGGCATCATGGTGACTCGACGTCCTTCAGAAAGGCGTCGATCACCCATGACGTCATTTAGCCCAGCACCCCTAACCTCTGAAACTCGAACAGGGGGATTTCTGCCCTGAAACGCGTCGTACTTAACCGACGTCCTTCTAAAAGACGTCGACTAGGGACGACGCCTTTCAGCGCCAGGAACCAGGTTCCCTGGTTCGAACCGAGGGTTCCTCCCTTGAACCCCAAGCACCCCGAAAACCCCAAAACAAGAGGGAGAGGAAGGAGAACTCAACTACCACATGCATACGCCGAATCCTACGATCACAAGCATGCCAATTCCCACAAGAAAACCCCCTAAACATGCTCATTCTAGCCCCAAATACATCACGTCACGCCGAGAATCACACGAACATCACAAGCAAGGTTCGTCCCCCTACCGATTCTTGAACTCCACCAAGCTCCTCGCCGCCGACCCATCTCGCCCCACGCCGCCGCCGGTACCTTCGGGGACGCCGCCACTCCGCCGGGACGTCGGCCGCCGTCCGGAGAAGGGAACGCCGCGAAGGAAGTGGTGGAGGTAGAGGTGAGAGGTAGGGAAGCTATGGAGTGGTTGGAAGAGGAAGAAGGGGAAGAGAGGGGAGGAAGATCGCCGGAGAGGCGGAGGGGGTGAGGAGAGAGAGAGTGTGAGGGTGAGAATGAGGGGAAAGAAGGGGAGGCTCGCGGGGTCAATCCGAAACCAGCTAAAACGCGTCGATCGAGGCAGACGCCTATCAGTCTGACAGGACAGCCGTACAGACACCGCTCTGAAACGCGTCGCCCACCGTGGACGCCGTTCAGACGATGTGACAGGCCGTACTGATCACGCTCTGGCGCCATGCCCTGACATCGCAGATGTCACAGTCTGAAACGCGTCGACCCACCTGGACGCCGTTCAGACAAATCTGACAGGGCCGTACTCTCGCGGCCCGAAAACCCGCCCACGTGGCACAACAACCAGGAACCTAAATGGCGTCCACGCACCCTGACGCCTTTTGAAAGGCGTCGACGAGAGCTGACGCCATTCAGCCAGAAATCACAAGACCCCACAGGGTCCAAACCAAGGGATCCGGCCCGATCCCGACCCGAACACAGAACCCGAAATCTCGGTCATTACATAGACACTGTAGGTTTCATCATGGGGAGCGTTTACCAGCCAATGTGGACGTGCTACAGCCATGATGGATCTTAAAAAGAAAACAAGAAATATTGGATAAAGAATCCAAGAAAGAATAGAATTCTAAGGATATCTTCAAGCGAACCTCAAAGATAATTAAGATACTCAATTTAGAATGGAATATTTCATATCATGCTTGAGATTGTTTTATTAATGGTCTGAAACTTAATCAATAATTAATCCTTATCACAATGATTTCAAAGTCCTACATGATGCATGCTAGGCTAAAAGAAAAATATAAAGTTAAATAAAATATAAATTAATCAAGGATAATATTGTTAAATTGTCATTAATGAGTCAAGATACAAATTCTTGTAATTCAGTGCTAAGCCGAAGCTCGTTTATCCACGCACTGTTTCACAAAAATGGAACCATCGTCCTCACTAATTAACAATCTAACGGCTTATCCGTGCGATTAAGAATCCTCTGGAATTATCACTGTTTTTGTTGTAGGGGAACTCAAATTCCAGTTTCATCAAAATCACAAGGTCCTTGACATACTCTAATAAATATTTAACATATAGTAATGCTGATGCACAATAATTACAAGGGTAGAAATAACCGTCTTTTTAGCCACGGTCGAGACTTCTTAACTTCAATTTCCAGCTTTACTCAGGTTTTCTTGAATTTCCTGCAATCAAAATTCCTTAGTAACTTCAAATAAATAGTCAATTTAAACACAAAAACCACAGAATGTCAAGTAAATAACAGAATTGCTTAAACGCGACGTGTCGCGCAGACGCCATTCAAGGGTGAAACGCATCAGTGCTCCTCGACGCCTTTTACTCACAGAAACAGGTTTCTGGCTGTTCTCTACTCGGATTCCAACTCTACCCATGCACATCCCTTTTCCAATCCGGAAAAGTCTTCCTAGGATCGCAATTCCTTCTATATAAACAGCCTTAGGTTGTTCCCAAACAATCCTACCATAATCCAAAGATCCTAGATTGAGTTTTCTTCCATAGTTTCAAGGTTTTCCAAGGTTTCCAAGCTTCAAGAAGAAGGAATTCCGAAAAAGGGGATGGATTCTTCAAACAAGAGGATGAAGATGTCTCTAGAGAAGTTTTCCGACGTGGAGAATCACCTCAATGGAAGAGATCCTAACCTTCAAGTAAGTGCAATCAACTTCCTTTCAATTCTTCTTTCATGTTCTTCATGTGATGTTCTTCAAACCTTCCTTTTGCTTTCAGAATTATCCTATGTTTCCTGGCCCAAGGAAGTTTACCTCTCTCCCTTGGATTCGTAAACTTGCAAAAAGTATTAAGCTTTCCATGCAAGTGTTCATATCCAAGTGGAATCTTCAAGGTCTTGTGGTGCTCGCCAAGAATTACAAAAGTTCGAACGTAGATTGGGCGGCTATGGGTGCCTTGATCGAGTGGTGGCATCCCCAAACTCATACGTTCTTCTTCCAAGACTTCGAGTGCACGATCCTTCTAGAAGAGGCGGAGCTTCTATTGGGTCTCCCAAAGACCAAAGAGAACAAAGATAAGATAGCCTTGACAAAAGAAAGAATCACCGGTCAACAATTGTTGACATCAATTATGAAGGATCCTTCAGAAGCTAAAGGATACCTCACCAAAAAGGGGATCAATCTTGCAAAACTAGCCGAGTGGACTCTATATGAGATTGATGATCTAAGGGAGGATGAAGCGGAAGATGTGACGAAAGCTTTAGTCACATACCTTGTCGGTGCCTTGTTCTTCCCTGCGCAGGATAATATCCTAGAAGATGATCAAGTTAGTGCCATATGCGCAATCTTCGAAGGTAAATCCATTAGCACTGCACTCTTGGCATATCTTTATAGCGGGCTTTCTGCGGCCTCTGTGGGTCGTCCTCCCTATGGGTGCATGCTACTCTTTGCTTTATGGGTTGAACTTCACTTCAAGTTTGAGCACAGCAAGAAAAGGCCTTTGAATCCATCCCAAATCTACTTGAATAGTCCAATTCATTGCATCGCTAACATTGTAAAGTTCAATGAGCACATGGTTAACAAGGTTCCAAAACTCAAGACCCGTGCCGACTGGAGAAAGTATTTAAAGCTCATGACATCCGACATATTCGACTCG
The DNA here is from genome assembly GCA_030544215.1 of Zantedeschia hybrid cultivar. Taxonomy (NCBI): domain Eukaryota; kingdom Viridiplantae; phylum Streptophyta; class Magnoliopsida; order Alismatales; family Araceae; genus Zantedeschia; species Zantedeschia hybrid cultivar. The sequence continues at coordinate 19,271,326 of JARZZO010000010.1, read as the reverse complement.
TCTGCACTTGCTCTTGTTGGAAAACCTGTTTGGGTGCGCCGTACAGTAGGAGCAGATCTTAAGTTGATTGGAGCCACCGAGTTCGTGTTATACAACCCACATCGGTGTCTTACTCAATTTAGCTTGGGCCGTCGTAAATTCCCTGAGTTCTCTCCCACACTCCCAATCAAGAAGCGTGACTTGGAATCCGACGAAGATTATGAAGCTGTACAAATCATCACAACCTTATGGAATCTTGGCTTTAGTTACCGTGTAAGATCCTCTAAAGATAGAGATAGAGGATTGAAATTTCCTTACCTTAAAAGTCTTCATGAAATTCTTCCTTAAATGTCCTCTTTCTCTTTTTTATGATGTAATAAAGAACTTCATTGAATAAAGAGTTATTTTTCTATGCCTTGAAACTTTTCCTCAACTTCCTGTGATGTGCACATGATTTTTCCTTTAGTAAAAACTTGATTTTTCCTAAAAATTCAGCAGTTCGGGTTCTGTAAAATGTAAAACGCGTCCATTCAGAAAGACGCCTTTAAACCATAATCCAATTTCCAGAAATTCAATTTAATCCTCAAAAAGACTGATTTAAAGCCTAAATTGCGTCTACCAAAGTTGACGCCTTTCAACTCTCTCTCCTACTTTTTCAGGATTCTGTCATTAATTCCGTGATTAATTCTTTGAAACGCATCAACACACAAAGACGCCTTTAATCATCTTCCTCTGTACGGCTCTGACAAGAATCTTGAAACGCGTCAATAAAAGTAGACGTCTTTCATTCAAATTCAAACAGCTGTCCTTGCCGCCTCAACTTACGCGCCCTAAAACGCGTCTGCCTAAGTCGACGCCTTTTAATCTTTTCGTTACAGACCCGCGAAGGCCCCTTTTCTTCCTCACTTTTCCAAAAATCTTCTTTCTCTCCTCACCGGCGGCGATTTCGAGCTCCGGCGATCTCCCTCTCAAAACTCCCTCTTTCTTGACTATGGAGCGTGGTGAAGGATCAAAGAAGATGAAAGCGTTGGCTAAGAGGCGGCGAAGGCAAGAAGAAGAAGCTCCCGAGGAGGTTCCGGCGATGCTAGCCGAGGCCGAGGCCCTTTTGGAGGAAGAACTCCCTCCACCGGCACCCATGGCGGTGGAAGAAGAAGAGGAGGGCGACCTCCACACGGTAAGATCCCTGTGGTGTGAGTGGATGAAGAGAAGAGAGGGAAAAGGGGTTCTTCAAAGAACCCGGAATCTGGACTTGAAAGGCGTCCAGACCAGGTGACGCCATTCAAAAGGCGTCACCATGGGATGACGTCTTTCAAGATAAATTCCGAATTTATAAATAATTTTTTTGAATTGCGTCAAGGAATGTTGACGTGTTTTAAAAGACGTCCATATGGGCTGACGCCTTTCAAAACAGAACTCATTTTCCTGTTTTTATTTATTATTGACCTTTGTTTTTATGTTTTTATTTGCAGGGAGTGATGAGGGCTAGAATCTCCTGGGACCTAGTGATAGGTGCCTACAGGGGTCTCCCGGATTTCCAGAAAGCGCGCCTGCGTCAGATGGGATTTGGCGAGGTACTAGACATCGAGCCATTTTGGCTCGATTTAGTCCTTCTGCAGGTGCTGCGGGAGAGGTGGCATGCGGAAAGCCGTGCTTTCCTAATGCCGTGGGGGCATATGGTCCCCACCCTAGAGGATGTGGCCAGGATCACTGGCCTCCGGGTAGAGGGCCGACCTGTGAGCGGGGTGACCTACCCCAACTATCAGGGATTGGCAGAGGCTCTGTTAGGGATAGAGGTATCCAGCCTAGGCAGAGAGTCTAGGATGGTTCCTAGAGTAGAAGTAGAGGCAGCCTTAGGACTAGATGAGCCCCGGCGTCGGTCTGACGAGACCCGGGAAGAGTTTAGGGATAGATTAGCCGAGTCATCTTCCGCCGTCTACTATAGTGACCCGAGTCAGGTGGAGGAGGTAGACAGACAGCTTAGAGTCTTCTTAGTCTTCTTCTTCGGTCGGTTGCTCTTCGGTACGAAGGGCGACCACATACACTGTAGATTTCTTTATTTGCTAGATGACTTAGATAGCTTAGGAGAGTATGCCTGGGGTGCGGCCCTTCTGGCCCACCTCTTCGCCGATCTGTCCGCGGTCACGCCGGACCGTGAGACCACTGTCAGCGGCTTCTCGCCGTTCCTTCAGGTATTAAGTCGTTTATTATTTGTTCATGCAGTGCAATATGATATGATGCTTTTCTAACCTATATGTTCATGAATGCAGGTGTGGAGTTACTACTACTTCCCGCTCGGCAGAGCGCGGATTGCTCGACCGGATGCCGTCCCATTTGCCTGCCATTGGCAGCCTATCGTGGACACGGCTCCACAGCACCACCAGCTGACGGCCCTCCGCCGTCAGTTCCTGGATTACCCGGAGCTCCTGGTAAGTTTTTAACTGTTCAATTTTATAAAAATGCAATCTTTTTATTCCTTAAATGCAAGTTGTTTATGAATGCATCTAACCTATATGTAGGTGATCTGGCGCCCGTACTTGGGCATGAACGAGGAGGGTCAGCCGTGGGTGACGGCTGGCAGGAGGAGGTTCGGGTGGCAAATGTGGGTGCATTGCCTCAACGAGATCGAGCCCCTCCGACTTCGGCTCGTGATGAGGACGCTGGGCCTCCATCTAATAGATAGACGAGGAAGTCCCGGAGGGCGTCGGAAGGAGCATGAGGGGGAAGCAAGCCCTCACCGACTGGCGCGCTAAGTTCCCTGAGCAATACGAGGACTGGCACCGCCGCGGCATCAGAGTGGAGTCACGGGCAGAGAGTAGCGAGGCCTACCTCCAGCAGTACCGGGCCCACTACGCCGATCAGCTTCGGCTCCTCCGACCACTCGATGTAAGTATGCATTTATGCGTCTTTAATTTATTATTATCTTGATTTATGTTTGTGAATGAATGTATGTATGACATGCAGGATGCACGTGATGCGGTCATCGTCAACCTCCGGGCCCGCCTACATGATACCGAGGCCCAGCTCGAACAAGTCCAGAAGGAGCTGTATGATCTGGTATGTATGAATGTTTATGAATGCATGTTTTAATTAATTGTTTTGGCGATTAATCACTGACAGTTGTCTTCCGGTGCAGCGAGCCGTCTACACCCAGGCAGCTCCCCCTACCTTCGGAGCTTCATCATCTTCCTCATCTGCTGCTCACGAGGCTGCTCTGGCTGACCTCCAGAGCCAGCTCGCCTCCACCATCCATCGGGCTTCTCTTGCGGAGGAGGACCGTGCTGCTCGGGTAAATTCTTCCCTTTTAATTCCTGAACTTGATTTTGATTACTTGATTGCCTTGAGCTAACAAAATCTACTTCTGCAGGTTGCTGAGCTTCAGGAAGCCCTTCAAAGGGCTGAAGCGGAGCTAGAGCACGCCCGTGCTGCAGCGGTTCGGGCTGAGATTGACGCTGCGCGGGTCCGGTCTCTGGAGGAGCAGGTGGCCCAACTCTCGACAGGAGATCTTGCGCGAGAGCTTGCACACCTCCAGTCTCAATTGGGATTCATCAACGAGGAGCGAGAGCGCGAGCGCCTTCGACTGGAGGGCCTTCTGGGTCGGTTGTCAGTTGCAGAGCATGAGCGCAAGATGGTGGAGGAGAGGTACCAGCGAGCTCGACAGCGTGCCCATGAGCGTGGTTTGACCAGTGCTTTCACGGCCAGTGCCGCTGTGTCTTCCGGCCAGGCAGGGCCGAGCGCGATGGGACCACCTCCACCTCCCAGCCGAGAACCAGCACCGGAAGCACCTGACGAGGCCCAGAGCCAGCTTGATGAGGGCGGAGGGGAGAGCCAGCCTTGAGGGCTTATGTATCTTCTTTCCTTCATGTATCATGTACAAAAACTCCTTTTGATGATATACATGAAACTTTTGAGCTCCAATCTTGTGTTTCTGTACTTGTCTTGCATCCTGTTCAACACTCAACAAACAGGTTAAATATCTATTTAGGCTTAACCCCTTGCCTGACCAAATAAATGGTCAATTAATCTTTTCTTTCGATAAATGGTCAAGGGGCATAGCCTTTATTAACAAAGGTAATGTGAATAATCAAACTTAAGCAAAAATGCAACATGCAAGCAGGCAGATGCTCACTTGAAAATAAAAGGAATGAAACATACTAAATGCAACAAGCAGATGCTAATTGAAAATATTTTTTGTTGTTTTGAAATTTTCATTTTTGTTTGGGGTTTTAAAATATATGTTTTTTTTATTTTTTTTGACATATGTATTTTTTTTTATTTTGAAATATGTATTTTTTTTGGATTTTTGACATATGTATTTTTTTAGGTTGTATTTTTTTGAGATATGTATTTTTTTTTGAATTTTTGAAATATGCATTTTTTTGGAATTTTTGAAATATGCATTTTTTTGGAATTTTTACTAAAAGATCAGGATGGTACTTAGATCAAAAGATCATATTTATTTATCAACTTAATTCCCAAATTGTTCTTTAACAACTTAACTTAAATCCATCGTGTTTGAACTTGTGTTTCCATTCGTGATCCCATTTGATGATTCGATCTTTAGTCAATCTAAGTCATTCCTTAAGTTTGGAGTACGCATCTTTAGGAAGAAAGAAAAATAAGTTTAGAAAGCTCATGAGAAGGTTCCGGAGACCTAAAAAGATGTTCCTTTCCTACCCTAGTATCCGTTGGGGTTCGGTCATTTCTTTCCGGGGTATTTATCGACCTTGCGTTCCCTTTCATTTCATTTCATGGCCTTGATGTAACGTTTGTAATGTAATGGCCTTTTGATTTGACATTTGGATTTTTGCCTTTTTGCTTTTGCCTTTTTTTCTTTTCTTTTCTTCGGGACGGATCTCCCCCTTTTTTTTATGACGGCCTCCTACTAAGATGGCGGGTATTCTTGGTAGTCTATTCTAAGCCTCATTCCGACATCATGGGCCGAGTATAAAACAGAATTTTGCTTTAAAACGAATGATTTGTACTTTACACTTTCGGTCAAGCTTTTGATATTCTTTAGGACTTGGCATCTCTTGTTACTTACGAATCAAACGTGTCAGTGTGTGTAGTGACGGGTTTAAAGTTAAGTTATCCAGACTAACAAAGAAATTTGAGTTTATAAACTTTCTGATTCCACTGGTCTTTGTACCATACTGATCGACTCTTTAACCTAAGGGTAGTATTTCTTAAGATGTAAACCATTCTAGGGATGATTTAGTTCTTCTCCTTCTGCATTAACAAGACGATAAGCATTACCAGGAAAAGCGTGCGATACAACATAAGGTCCTTCCCAGTTGGGTTGGAGCTTAGAACGCGGACCACCAGGTTTTACAAAAATCCTTTTTACGACCATTTCACCAACTTTGAACTTACGTTCAATGACTTTCTTTTGATAAAAACGTGCTAGTCTATTTTGATAAACTTTTGCATGATTAGCAGCTGACCATCTTTTCTCGTCTAAAAGTTCTAATTGAGCAAGGAGTGCTGAACGATGTTCATCAATGGAAAATTCCTTATTCAATTGTACTCTTAATGACGGTATGAGGATCTCATATGGAACTACCGCCTCCATTCCAAATGTTAAGGAATAAGGAGTTTGTCCAGTAGGCGTGCGGATTGAAGTTCGGTAGGCCCATAGAGCCTCAACCAATTTTTCTGGCCAATCTGCGAATTTGTTAGATTTACACGTCTTTTTGATGATTTTTATCAAAGTCTTATTTGTTGCCTCTGCTTAATTCTAAGAAATGAAGGGTCTTTCACGGCGGGTAAAAGACGCCTATGAACTATGATTGATTCAGATTGCTTGCTGATTGGAAAATTAAGAGAAGATGCCAATGAAGCTAGAAGATGTTTTGATTCCTAGGGACATGGACAAAGATCAATTTCGTGAAAAGCTTTGAGTAAGCAGAAGTAAGTTCTTGATAAGGCTTGAGCTTGGGATCAAGAGTTCGATACTTGGTCAGCACTTGGCGAAGAATCAATTGGCTATCACCCACGATCCTGAGTTTGGTGGCACCATGAAAATGAGCAGCCTCGAGGCCAGCAAGAAGTGCCTCGTATTCAGCTATATTGTTGGTGACTGGAAAATCAAGCTGAAAGGCTTGTGGAATGGTGACACCTTCAGGTGATAACAGAACGATACCGATCCCTTTTCCATGAGAATTCAGAGCTCCGTCAAAATGCAGAGTCCACACATCATCTCTGATTTGATTTACGGACATCAGTTCCTCATCCGGAAACTCTGATCGCACTGGATCAAATCGGGGAAGGGGATGATGAGCGAGATGTTCTGTTATGGCATAGCCCTTGATCGCTTTCTGCTGAATATAAGTTATATCGAATTGAGATAGAAAGCTTTGCCATCGCGCTAACCTATCAGTAAGAATAGATTTCTCCAGAAGGAATTTGATCGGATTCATCCTAGCGATGATATGGACTTCATGGGCCAGAAAATAATGCTTCAATTTCTGTACAACCCAAACTAATGCTGCACATGTTTTCTCCATCGCCGTATATCTCTGTTCAGCGGGGTTGAGAAGTTTAGAGAGATAATAGGCTGCCCTCTCTTTTCCTTCTTCATCTTCTTGTGCTAGGACAGCCCCCACTGCATCATCAAGGACAGAAATGTAAAGTATCAATGGTTTGCCTGGAGATGGTGGTCTCAAAACAGGAGGACTTGCTAAATAGTTCTTTAATCCATCGAATGCCTCCTGACACTTATCGTCCCAATCAAATTTGACTCCCGGCTTGGTAAGCTCGTAAAACGGCTTACACCTTTGTGAGTGCTGGGAGACAAAACGGCGAATAAATTGTAACCTCCCGATTAATCCTCTCAACTCTTTCAAGTTTTTGGGAGGTGGCATTTCTTTGATAGCCTTCGCCTTATTGGGATCGATCTCAATTCCCCGTTTGCTGACGATAAATCCAAGCAATTTTTCTGAAGATACCCCGAATACACATTTCTTGGGGTTCATCTTTAACTGATATTCTCTCGATCTCTCTAATACCCTTGCCAAAACTTTAGCGTGCTCAGCCTTCGTTTTAGATTTAACCAATAAGTCATCCACATACACTTCCAAATCTATGTGCATCATGTCATGAAATATTGCCATCATGGCCCTCTGATAGGTGGCTCCAGCATTCTTTAATCCAAATGGCATGACAACATAACAGTATGTTCCCCAAGGTATAGTGAATGACGTTTTCTCTTGATCTTCTTCTGCCAGCTTAATCTGATTGTATCCTGAAAATCCGTCCATAAACGATAGAGTTTCATAGCCAGCAGTGTTATCGATGAGTACATCAATGTGAGGCAATGGAAAATCATCTTTAGGACACGCCCGGTTCAAATCGCGGAAGTCAATGCAAATTCTGACCTTCCCGTCCTTCTTCATAACCGGGACTATATTAGCCACCTATTGTGGATAAAGGACAACTCTAATAAATTTGGCTTTATGCAATTTGTCGACTTCTTCCTTCATCTTTAGAGCCATTTGTGGGTGGAATCGCCTTAATTTCTGCTTGACCGGGCTAGCTCCATCCTTTAATGTCAATCTGTGTTCAACTAAAGATGAGTCTAACCCCGGCATATCTTCATAACTCCAGGCGAAAGTGTCCTTGTAGTCCTTAAGTACTTGTACCATTGCCTTCTCATCCTCTGTAGAAAGATTTTTGCTGACGAGAACAACCTTAGGTTCGTCTTCAGTCCCTAAATTAATTTCTTTGGTGGGCTCTTCTACGGCAGCTGAGGGTTCATCGAATCTCTTCACTCCACTGGCATATGCCTCAGCTGCATCCTCGTCATCTTCCTCATCTTCAACAATGGGGTCCTTTTCATGCACTAACTCATATACCCCGTACCCATCATTGACTGACTCATCATTCATACAGTCTTCTGGCATCTGAATTGGATTTTCCAAAAACTGAGGGATTAAAGAGCAAGAAAAGCATCTATCAGCTAAGTCCTGGAGGTATCTATCTAGAATTCGCCTACCCTTAGGCTTCCTAGACTTCCTAACCTGATTAACCTGCTTAAAACTAGACTGCCTAACTTCACTAAACTCACCTAATGAAGATGAAGCAGGATGAAAATCCTGAGATACAAGTGGAAATACAGGGGAATCCTCCCGTGGGGAGGGACAGAGTAGATCTAGGAGAGAATCTTGACCGAAGGACCCGCGCAATGGGGTGTGATCGGACAAGTAAGATGTTTCCTCGATGAGGATCTGGGAAGAATTTGTTGCCAAATTGGCGTTTTTTTTTGGACAATGAAAGAATTAAACATAAAGCAAGAATGGATACACATAGAAGGGGAATTGGATGGAGGAAGTGGCACCAAGGCCAGAGGATTAGGGGGATCATATAGTAATATGTCCCAGATCAGATCATACATCCTCTCTAGATCGAGAGTAGATGATGGAATAAGGTCCCGAGGGGACAGAGTGATCATAATGGGTGGAGCCCGTGGAATATCTTCAGTTATGACCCGCGACCAAGTCGGGGTTAGGAGTAGTGTACGGAATAAAGTATGGAGCATGAAGACATGTGAAGGATATGTCCCCCTCCAGAGCAGATCTGTAGTATAACCAGCTTCATAGGGGTCATCTGGCTCCCCTTCATCGGTTTCTTCTGACAGCAGTATCCGCTTGTCAAATATGGCACCAGGACCTTCAATCAGTTCATCAATCTGCGGCGGCCATTTGGGTTCTGTAGGATCCAGGAACAACCTGTTCAGTGCTATATAAAGGTCCCTCAGATCGAACCATCTGTACCATTCGCATTCGGGATCATGGAATTTTCTCCTCTTCATAGGCCGCAGAGCCTCCAAGGACTGGTACGTAAGTAGTTCTGAGCAATGTCTGGCCAGATCTCTCCCATATATGTCATGGAGGTCAAAACCTGAAGTAATGACCACCGTGTTGTCATGGCTAAGAATGGGCCCTTTTATGAAATGTGTATATAGGGTCCATGTTAGGGGATCTCGGCCTTCTTTGGGTGGTGTAGACATTGTCTCTAAGATTTCTTGACCATTTTCTTGCTGAACCCTGTCTTGCTTCAGTCTCCTCGGCCTATAGCCCAGACCGCTTCCAGGTGCTGCTTGATGACTTTTAACAGGAGTGGTCCTGCCCTGCAACTGTGTGCCCAGACCTCTTCCAGGCTCGTAGCCGTTCTTCATCATAATTCTCCATCCTGGGGTACTCATGCACTTCCCCCTTTTTATAGCATCCAATGGGTATGGAGAAATAGTGGCGGCTTTTAGAGGATCAGCCACTGGACGGTAGACCTGTAATACCGACAGAAAAGGTTGTCGGCCAGGTAAAACAGCAGACTTAATGTTCAAGGTATGAGCAGCAGCAAGGATCGGCATGCTCGTTACTTTAATAATTCGTCCTTTGTAAGGAAATTTGAGGCATTGGTGATTCGTAGAGGGAATCGCCTCAAGAGTTTTAATATAAGGACAACCCAGAATGGCATTTATAGAAGGGTCGATTTTCAAGATGTGAAATTCGACCTCTGCATGACTTACAGGGCCTAGCTCCACCTTCAAATAAACTATTCCCAGAGGGGAACGGGTAGAATTGTCATATGCTGTCACAGAGATGGGGCTAGGCAGCCATTTTTTTTTGGGCACACCGCACAGCTCCAGGGTCTTCGGAGGTAGAACATTGATTGAGGCCCCTGTGTCAACCAGGCATGCATCCACGGCCTTCTTGCAGATGTTGACCGTGATGCTCAGAGCCATGCTTCTGGCTGCTGGCGGTGCTAGTTCCGATGTGTGGAATGTAATAGAGGGCTGATCCCCCTGAGGAACTAGTAGTGATGCAATTTTTTCTACCGGCACGTCCTCATTGACCATCACCTTCTGTAGATATTCCATAAGGGCTTCTTGGTGAATCTTGGATCTTTTGATCAGTTCAAGTACAGTGATCCGTGCCGGTGTCCGATCTAGATGTTTCAACAAGTCATATTGAGTGCCTGGTGCACTCTCTTCATTATGGGCTTCCTCAGTCGGCTGTGATGGGCCGTCTCTAACTGTGGACTGAGGAAAGACATTGTTGAAAATCCTTCCACTCCGGAGCGCATGTTCCTCGACCGTGGAGGATCCGGGTGACACCTTAAGTACCGCAGGGTTGGGTGGTGCGGATGATGTAGAGGGTTGGTGTGTAGGTGATGGCGTAGGGCTAGGTGGCGATGGCGCGGTGCGGATTAGAGGCCTAGAGGGTTGGATGGTGGATGGGTAAGTGGTTGGTGAAGTGGGGAATGGTACGCGTAATAGCGGTCTGGATGGTAAGGGGATATCTGGGTAGGTGGTGGTGGTAGCGGGTGAAGTAGGAAATGGTACGCGTAATAGCGGTCTAGATGGTAGGAGGGGCGCGTGATTGGTTTGCGGGGGGTTATATGGTGGAGGCGTATGAGTGCGGGGCGTGATGGGCTTGAGGAAGGCGGGTAGTGGTAATGGGTTATTGGGTGCGGGTGAGTGATATGTGGGTGTGGATAGAGGGGTGATGGTAATGGGTTGCGGCCTAGGTATGTGGATGGTGCGGCGTGGTGGTCGTTCTGCGGTACTTTGAACGTGACCCGTTGAACAAAGAGAGGAAGAGTCCTCTACTCTCCACTGTTGCCCACGACCAGCCTCAGACTGGCTGTTCGTCAGAATGGGAGCAACTTGGTTTTGGTTCTGATGCTCCGGGAGTGGATTTTGCACTATGCCCATGTTGGGTGGTGCTGCTGCTTGTGCTGGTGGTCTTGCTTGCTGCTGCTGCTGCTGCTGCTGTGGTCTTCTCGCCTTCAGGGCTGATATATACTTTTTCATCTCCTCCCAGTCTATGCCGCCCTGCTCGTTGAGATCATGAATATAATCTCTGAACTGGAAGCAGGTGTCGATGGTATGCCCAGGTTGCCTATGGAAGTAGCAATACCTGGACGTGTCGGCATTTTGAGGCCAGACGGCCTTTTCCCTTGGCAAAACTAAGGCATTAGCTGCCATTAGAGCGCTGAAGATATCTGCCAAGGATTCTGGGAGGGCCGGGTATTCTGCCCTCTTCGGGCCTGGAGGTCTTCTCTGCTGGTTGTAGTCACCAGGAGGAGGGACATTATGGTACGCCGGCGGTGCGCGCGGCCGATATTGTAGCTGTTGCTGTTGTTGGTATTGCTGCTGTTGGGGCTGCTGGTACTGCTGTTGCCGTTGCGGCTGCTGCTGTAGCTGTTGCTGTTGCTGGTTCTGATTCGGCTGCTGGGGCCGCTGATACTGTTACTGATAATGGGGGTTCTGTTGCTGCCTATACCCTTGTTGGTTCGGCTGCGGTGGCCTCTGGTACTGCTGCTGGTTCCTCACGAACTGGGGCGAATTATTATTCATGGTACTAACTTGCTCGTGAGAGAGCGTGCCCTCAGTAGTCGGACCTGTGCTGGGAGAATTTGGCACTGCAGGCTTCCGAGGTGGAGGCCTGCTCGGTCGGTAAGGATCAAAGACGCTAGAGAACGTAGCGTCCTTGAAGGCATTCTGGCAGTACCGTGCTCTTTCATAGAGCTCTGCCATGTTGGTCAGGTTGTTCAAGGAGAGGACTAGCTTGAACTGGGGCGTGGCGTTAGAAATTAACATCTTCACTTGCTCAGATTCGGACAAGTGATCCTTCACCTTTTTAGCCAGGTCCCGCCACCTGTCAGCAAAACTGACAAACTCCTCATCGGGTTTCATCTTTTCTGTAATGAGGTCAGTGATGGACAAGGAGGGTGCAACTCTGTCCTGGTATCGTTGGATAAATTTACGTGAAACGATACCGTAATCCTCTACTTCGGAGGGTTCCAGAGAAAAGAACCACTCGAGGGCTAGTCCCTCTAGAGATCTCCTGAACAAAAAGGCCAATGACCTCTTATTGTTCTGCCAGAAAGACGATTCGTACATAAACTCCTTCAGATGTGTGAAGGGGTTACCAGTACCGTTGTACTTTCGGTACACTGGCATTTCAGAGGGCGGCAGGTGGAATACCGGCAGGCTCGGCAAATTAATCTCTGGCACAGCTTTAACCCCCATCATCTTCTGGAGGTTATTAAATTGCTCATCCATGCGCTCCATCTTGGCCAGCAACGCTTGCGTGGTCAGATCTGCCTGGGGAGGAGGAGGAGGTGGAGGTACTTGATAGGCCTGCTGCCTAGAGTACGTTGGACAGGGGGGAAAATAAAGAGGAGGTCCGGCAGAGCTTCCGCCATGTCCGAGGGCATTTTGATAGACAGGCATTTGCGGTCTAGCCGGTTGCCTAGAGGATGAAAACTGCGGCCCAGCTGGCTGAGAAGTGATATGAAGGCCCTCTATGGCCTGATGGATATAAGGAGGAGGAAGAGGAGGTTGTTGAGTAACAACAGGGGGAGCCACAGGGTTCGGCTCAGCAGGCTGCACGGGTGCCTTCCCCTTTAGAATAGACTGGATCGCCTCGAACTGCTGAGGGTCCAGTCGGGAGGCAAGAACTCCCAGGGCGTTGATGAGATCCGAAGGATCAGAGGATGAGGGATCATTCTGATTCATGTCCCCCTCTAGCTCGGGATTAGGAATCGCATATTCATGCGGAGGGAGATCAGGATATCGATCCTGTGGATGAAAGAGAGGCGTCCGGACATTCCCATCTTGTCGATATGGAGTGGGGACGGAATTACAGGAGGCATCAGCATCTCTCCCGCTCTCGTAGTTGTAATCAGAATCCCGAGGGGCATTAGCATCTCCCTCGTAATTGACCATGGCGTCTGGAGCCACACTCAAGTCCCTGCCTGATCGCAGCAGCATGATGTTAGATTCCTTTTTCAAAGATTTAACAAACAAGTTGCACAGAGATTAATCAATCAACTGGATGCTTAACGTGATTTTGAGATTCCTTGTTGAGTTATTTGAATTGGATTAAACCGCAAATTCACTCAGGGAAAGGATCCTAGTTTCAGTTCAATTTCCATCGTTATTCTCTAGGGCTTTCTCTCTCAACGCTTTCGGAATTTAGCCGGGACTTCAATTGGTACAACCAGCCCGATGATCAAGGAGGAATACCTTGATTTTGGGGACTTATGGAGGTCTCAACGTCAACTTCTCTAGTCTGATCAAGGGACCAACCCAATCAGAGAGAGTTGCTGACGTCGAGTAATGTGTTCCTAAGAAAAGGAGGGTATTCGCCTCAATGCGTATGCCCTACGGCCTGGATGGCCTCTAATGCTTAATTAATGATGGATAGCTAGCACTCAAACCACAGAAATCTGGGAACTGAAAAAAATTAAGAAACTGTCTGAATCGCGTCGATGGTAGTCGACGCTATTCAAAACAGAACTTAATTTTTCGCAGAAGCAGATCTGAAAAATAACTAAGAAACTGTCTGAATAGCGTCGATGGTAGTCGACGGTATTCAACACAGAACTTAATTTTTCGCAGAAACAGATGCAGACAGCAGAGAAACTGTGAAGACTGAAAGGCGTCTAGGGGTGTTGACGCGGTTTTGAAACGCGTCAGTTCTCCTGGACGCTTTTCAGTTCGCAGAAACAGTTTTGCAGGAGGATTTTCTGGGTTGAATCCTCCTCAAACAAGATAAAAAGCAGTAAACAATCGACTCATGCAAAAAAATTTTAGTTCCAGATTTTAAACAGGATGATTTACTAACTAAACAACTAGAAAACCAATCAATCACACATCATTTTTATCACAAAAACAGCTTTTTGAATTAATCAAGGGGAGGACAAGATCTTGCCACTGGGGTGTGCACGTGGTGCACGAGGGAAATTAATTAAACTAAAACACTCACCAATTGGTGAGGACGTGTCGAGAGACACAAATGGTGCACCGTAGGTGCCCGATATGATGATAGCAAGAACAAAAGGAAACTAAAAGATGGCGAGACCAAGTCCCACCGTGATCGCCAAAAAAAGCTGTAGGTGCTTAGAATAATAGTGTGATTAACATGAAATATCCTATGTTGTTTAGGTGCAAAATAACCTATTAAAAACAGCAACTAAGTGCAGTGATCGCCAGAAACTTTTGACTTAAAAGTTTCAAAAGAAGTATGATCGCCTACCTGTTTGAACGCGAAAGATTCTGAGCTCTTGGTTCCTCTCCTTCAGCCGGCTGAAGAAAGAGAGCCCTTTCTTTGTTCTTTTGTTCTTGCTGTTGAGCTTGAAGTTGAGGATCGTCTAGAGGTCCTTCTGGCTTTGTGCTTGATTTCTCCTTTTGATTCTCTTGTTGTTGTTGAGTGCAGCAGAAACAGAGAAAAAGGAAATGAAGAAATACTGATGAGAATTTAAGTGGAAGCAGTATCCATACTAATCATGATTTTAAGCATATAATTGAACAGCAAACTCACTTGTTTAAATGGTTTTTGAAACCCCTTAAATCAAATAGGTTTTTTGAAAGATGATGCCGTGGTGTGTGTTGCATGAAGTGATTATGAAGAATGAAATTAATGAAGATGTAGAATAATGATGCAGAAATGAAACACTTATGCCCAGTTGGTTGAAGTCTTGAAAGGATGAAGATTCTTGAAAGGACGCCGACTTCTGGAAATGACAGCGCTTCGGCGTTCCGACGTTGTTGCTTCAATCTCCAACTCGCTATCGCTTCGATCAATAATGCTCAACCTCTCTTTTTTAATCACGCTTTTTTTTTACTCTTCAACATGTAAGGTATTTATAGACTTCTCCTGCGTCCGTGATTAACATAGAAAAATTTAGGATTTATCCATGTTAATCGACAGATAAATACAGATTAATTCATCTTTATCTGTAATTATCTAAAACGCGTCCACCTTGGCTGACGCCTTTCAGATTAATTAAGATAAGGATAAACATCCGAGAAAACCTATCTTTATCTTTATTAACTAAAAACGCGTCCACATATGCAGACGTCTTTTACACTAATTAAGATAAGGATAAACATCCGGAAGAGAAGTAGAAATAGCCTAGGAAACCTAAAACGCGTCTACACTCACAGACGCCTTTTAGCTAATTAATCAATTGATTAAAATTCAAATTTAAACGCTAAAATAAGAATAAACTCTAAATGGCGTCCACACAGGTCGACGTCTTTTATAATTCTTCCTATTTTTAACTGAAATTTGAGCTAAAATCAATTTAATTGATTAACTTAAACATGTCTGTTAAACCCGACACTTAAAAATATCAATAAAAATTAATCAATGATTAAATATCAGACCATTCTGAGGCATTATTATATAATATGAAATTTACTCAAAATGACGTCAAAATTAGCATGTCTACAGTTACCCGACGCTATTCAAATCGCGTCGCTCACCCGTGACGTCTTTTAGTCCCAGAATCCCCGAACTGGCAGACCCTCAGTGAGGCGATTCCTGCCTAAAAGGCGTCATGATGGCCCGACGCCCTTCAAAAAGGCGTCGCCCATGCGCGACGTCTTTCAACGCCAGGAACCGGTTCTGTCATGAGCCCGAGGCTCCCCTTATCAACCCCAAAAACCCCAAAATCACCCAAAAACAGAGGAGAAAGAGGGACGAATTCAACCTTTAGGAAACCACATTCATAGAAATCCCCCATATCATCAAGAAGAGCTCCTAAACATGCTTGTTCTACCCCCCAAAACCAAAGATCCATGACATGCTCAAATGGGGAAATATGGTTTAAAACACAATACTATGGGAACCGTCACCCTACCGGTCACTTGAACTCCTCTAAGCTTCAAGCCGTCCACCCGTCTCGCCCCACGCCGCCGCCGGTACCGCTGTGGTCGTCTTTACTCCACCGTGACGTCGGCCGCCGTCCGGAGAGTAAAACGCCGCAGTGGAAGTGGTAGTGGTGGGGAGCTAGGTAGGGGATGGAGTGGAGGGAGAGATGAAATGGTGGGAGGAAAAGAGAGAGAGAAGAAGGGATCGCCGCCGAGATCGTCGGAAGGGAAGGAGGGAAAGAGAGAAGGAAGAAAGTGGGGGAAAGAAGGAGGGCTCGCGGGGTTAACCAGAAATTGGCTAAAACGCGTCGACATCCATGGACGTCTATCAGGTGATGTGACGGCCGCTCTGACAGGAGTCTGAAACGCGTCGTTCTACACAGACGCCGTTCAGAAAACATGTCAGGGCCGTACTCTGACAAACCCAGAGTCGCAGTCTGAAAGGCGTCGTCCCATGCGGACGCCGTTCAGACGACACGACAGGGCCGTACACTCGCGGCCCAAGGCCGGACCACGTGGCACCCACGTGGTAGAACCTAAAACGCGTCTGCATCGGTGGACACCGTTCAAAACGTGTCTCGAGGTCCTGACGCGAATCGACACAGAACCTCAGCCCCCACTAGGGCCAGAACTACAGGGTCCGACTCCGAAAACCAGATCCGAAAGTCTCGATCCTTACATTCTCCCCCCCTTAAAAGAATTTCGCCCCCGAAATTGACTGCTAGAATTAACAAGGTCAAAAGCAGGGATACAAGTTCACAAGGAGACTTACGAAAAGAGGTAAGGAAACTGCTCCCGCATCTCATCCTCTCGCTCCCAGGTTGCCTCACCTCCGGAACGATACTGCCAAATCACCTTGACCAAAGGCACAACCTTGTTCCGCAGGACCTGTTCTCTGCGATCCTCAATACGAACAGGAAATTCTGGAAAAGACAGGTCCTCAGCAACCTCCAATTCTGAAAAATCTAAAACGTGGGACGGATCCTGAAAATACTTCCTCAGCAAGGAAACATGGAATACATCGTGCACCCCTGCAAGACTGGGCGGCAAGGCCAGCTGATACGCGGTTTCCCCAATTCGAGCAAGAATGGGAAAATGCCCAATATAACGCAGACTCAGCTTGCCTCGCTTCCCGAATCTCATCACACCCTTGGAGGGTGAGACTCGGAGAAACACGTGGTCCCCAACCTCAAACTCAAGCGGTCTCTGTCGGACATCTGCATAACTCTTCTGCCTACTCTGAGCTGCGGTCAACCTCTGCCGAACTGTCCTGGCAATCTCAGCACACTGCTGCACTAACTCTGGTCCCGCTATCTGTCTTTCACCGATCTCGGACCAACACACCGGAGATCGACACGGCCGCCCATACAGAGCATCGTAAGGCGCCATGCCGATACTGGAATGGTAACTGTTGTTGTAGGCAAACTCCACTGTAGACAGGTGTTGCTCCCAAGAACCTCCCCAGTCTAAGCAACATGCTCTGAGCATATCCTCCAAGGTCTGAATGGTCCTCTCCGACTGCCCATCGGTCTCGGGATGGTAGGCCGAACTGAAAGTCAACTGAGTGCCCAAGGCCTTCTGAAAACTCTTCCAGAACCTGGAAGTAAACCTCGGATCTCGATCTGATACGATGGACAAAGGTACCCCGTGCAGGGAGATGATCCGATCTACAAACAACTTGGCCAGCTTGCCGACTGACCAGTCCTTCCTAATCGCTAGGAAGTGTGCCGACTTGGTCAGCCGATCTACGATGACCCAGATAGCGTCTCTCCTGCTAGGGGATGTAGGCAGTCCCATCACAAAGTCCATAGTCACGTGTTCCCATTTCCACTCTGGAATCGGCAAGGGCTGCAACAAACCTCCGGGTCTCTGATGCTCGGCCTTAACCTGCTGACAAGTCATGCATCTAGCTACATAGTCAGCCACATCTTTCTTCATACCAGGCCACCAGAAGTGCCTCCTCAAACAATGATACATCTTGGTTGTCCCGGGATGCACTGCATACCTCGAACGGTGCGCCTCATCAAGCACACACCCGCGCACGTCCTCCTCAGTCGGGACATAAAGTCTACCTCTGAACCTGACAGTACCGTCATCCCATAATTCCACCTCTGACCTCTGGAGAATCTGTGGTAACTCAGCATCTGCCCTCTGAGCCTCAATCACAGCATGATACACAGCTGGTCTCACAGTCAGGCTGACTAACACGGCTCTATCATTTTCACGTGGAATCCTAAAGGAAGATTCCACAATCTGCTCAAATAATTTCCACTCTTGAACCATAAGGTATGACATGACCGTCTTCCAACTCAAGACGTCTGCCACAACATTCGCCTTGCCCGGATGATAAGAAAGGTCAAAGTCATAATCTTTAATGAATTCCATCCACCTTCGCTGTCTCAAATTCAGATCTCTCTGAGTGAACACATATTTCAGGCTCTTGTGATTAGTAAAAACCTGAAATTTCTCTCCGTAAAAGTAATGCCTCCAAATCTTAAGTGCAAATACCACGACTGCCGGTTCCAAATCATGGGTAGGATAGTTCTCTTCATGCTTCTTCAGCTGCCGAGAAGCATAAGCCACTACTCTGCCATGCTGCATTAGAACTGCGCCCAAACCTCGACGGGACGCGTCTGAGTAAACCACAAACCCACCTGACCCAGATGGAAGCACCAACACTGGGGCTGACGTGAGGCGAGCTTTTAACTCCATAAAACTCTGCTCACATTCCTTGGTCCACACAAAACGAACTCCCTTTCGAGTCAACCTCGACAAGGGGGCCGCTATCGAAGAAAACCCCTGAACAAACCGCCTGTAATAACCGGCAAGCCCCAGGAAGCTCCTGATCTCAGTCACTGAGGTCGGCCTGCTCCAATCCAACACCGCCTCGATCTTGGCTGGATCCACTGCGATACCTTCACCTGAAATGACATGCCCAAGGAAGTGCACCTCGTTTAGCCAAAACTCACACTTACTAAACTTGGCGTAAAGTTGGTGCTCTCTCAGGGCCTGCAACACCACCCGAAGATGAGTGGCGTGCTCTTCCTCAGAAGAAGAATATATCAAAATATCATCAACAAATACTACCACAAACTGATCCAGGTAGGTCTTGAAGACTCGGTTCATCAGATCCATAAAGGCCGTCGGAGCATTGGTCAAGCCGAAAGGCATAACCAAAAACTCATAATGTCCATACCGAGTTCTAAAAGCTGTCTTACTAATATCAACATCCCGGATCCTCATCTGATAATATCCAGATCTCAGGTCAATCTTGGAAAACACCCTCGCAGACTGCAGCTGATCCATCAAATCATCGATCCTTGGAAGTGGGTACTTATTCTTTATTGTCACCTGGTTCAGCTGCCTATAATCGATGCACAATCTCAGAGAACCATCCTTCTTCCGGACAAACAGAACTAGAGCACCCCATGGAGATGTGCTGGGACGGATGAAACCCTTATCCAACAGCTCCTGCAACTGCGCCTTCAACTCAGCGAGTTCGGCTGGCGCCATCCGATACGGAGCCTTAGACAAGGGCGCCGTACCTGGTGCAAGCTCGATGGTAAACTCGACCTTTCGCTGAGGAGGAAGGCCAGGAAGCTCCTCAGGAAACACATCTACAAAGTCACACACTACTGGCACCTCCCAAGGACCGGGACTATCGCGGACATCAAAAACAACAATAGAGGCAAGGAAGGCCTCACAACCACCAGCAAGCAACCTCCGAGCCTTAACGGCAGAAATGAGAATACCTCGAGAAGAGAGCCTAATACCTTGGAAATAGAAGGTCGGGATATCCGGAATCGAGAAACGCACCCTCTTCCTGTGGCAGTCCACCTCAGCATAAAAGGCTTCCAACCAATCCATGCCCAGGATGATATCAAAGTCACGGATGGCAAGTACAACCAACTGGGCAGGGAGCACATGACCCTCTATGGTCAAGGGAACATTCCTCAAACAATTATAAGATAACATGAAGTCTCTAGAAGGAACCTCTACCATCAAACCATCAGATAACTCATCAACGTGTGCAGAAAGAATATCTACGAACTGCTCAGAAATGAAAGAATGCGAAGCACCCGAATCGATCAACACATGTGCAGAGTTCCCAAGAACAGAAAGTGTACCTTCCACCAAGTTGGACGCGCGAGCCTCCCTCCTGGTGATAGCTAGAACTCTCCCCTGGGTCCTCGGCTTCTTCTGATCACCTGAACCCTGACCCTGACCATGCCCCTACGGGCACTGCCTCGCCAAATGGCCCTGCTGGCCACAAGTGAAACACCTCCTCGGAAGAGTGGGACACTGAGTCCCGCCATGGGCACCACCACAGTGCTGGCAGACTGCCGGAAGCCTCTGAGCTGGCTCCTGCTGCGCACTGGACACTGACTGACTCTGCTGACCCTGCCTGGGCCTGTTGCTGCCGCTGCTACCACTACTGCTGCCACCGCCTCGGAAGAACCTCCTGAATCGAGAGCCGAGTGACGACGATCCCGATCCGGACGAAGGGGCCACTGCCGCTGCCTTACCCCTGCCACGAACTGGCCCCTGAGCAGTCAGTCCTCTCTCTCGGGCTGACTGGTTCTGCTGAGCTTCCACACCAAACTGCTGATGCCAAGTCCGTACAACAGTGGGACGCCACGAAGTTCCTCAGACTGAGCCTCAGTCCGTCCACAAACCTCTCCGTACGACGCTCCTCGTCCCCAGATATGTAAGGCACGAACCGTTCCAGCGAAACAAACTTCGCCTGATACTCGAGTACCGTCATACTCCCCTGCGTCAGATCCATAAACTCCCTCTCCTTGGCCCTCTGGACATGTCTAGGGAAATGCTGTGCATTGAACTCTTTAACAAAAGTCTCCCATGAATTTCCCTAAGACTCCTGTCCTCATAAGACAAACTCTTCAAAGTAGTCCACCAATCATACGCGCTATCCTTCAGCATGAAGGTAGCCAACGGAGTCCTCTCCACTGCTGCACAATCCATGGTATCGAAAGTCTTCTCTATCTCTCTAAGCCAGTGAATGGCCTCGTTAGGGTCGGGACGACCGGTGAAGTGAGGTGGCCTCAGCTTCAAGAATCTCTCAAGTGTAGCTGTGGACCCTCCCCGAGTACTGGAACCCTCACTAGGGTCTCGAGTCTGGTATCTAGCCATAGTGTCCATCATAGCCTCCATAAACTGCTCTACACTCGGCCTCCCTGCCTCAGTCCCACTAGGGGCATCTCCCCGCTCTCGAATAACCGGCATCCTCTTCCTAGGAGCCATCTACTCGCCTACAATCACAAAATCGAAAAGTTCTAATTAGAGTCCTAAAACCTATACTACCGACGTGCCTGTACGGGATAATGTATTTATTTGCTGGACTCACGACATTTAACCTAGTTATTCATTTATTTGCCAGACCGTATGCTCTGATACCAATTGTAACGACCCGCCACCCTATAATCGGGGATCCGATTACTAAATGGGTACCGAATCATTAATTTGGAACCAAACCAGGATCTAAGTAAGTCTGGGAAATAAATAATAAACTAAGCTAAACATTCACATCGCATTGAATTGAAATAAAAGTGCAAGAATTAAAAATTATTACAATGCGACTCGATACAGCAAATAATTACATACTCCAACAGAAAGGAAATAATTAAACATACAGGCCAGAAATAAAACAACAATTACGTCGGGGCATACCCCGGAATAACCGCTGACGGCGCTCAACACACGGTCGCACTCTCCTCGCTAGGTCTGTTGGGAGCCCTCACCTGAAAACCGCAGGGGTGAGTCTCAAAGACAAGACTCAGTAGGGATCCTTTGATCCCCACTGCCCACGCACACACCCACAAGTGTAAAATACAGCCGATGGTAAAGTAACAAGCACAGTGGTAAGTACAATTCCTAATTTTCAACGTGGAATCACATGCAGTCAAAATGTATTAAACATGCATATTTCTAAACTAGACGACTAGGGACTACAACTGTCGTCTCGATAGAACACGCCAACCACGCAAACAACAGTGGGAAAACCTCGACCCGCTGAGACCAAGCAGTAACCCCTCGGATAGCACTCTAGCTACTCCGGCCCAACTGGCTCAGGTGGTTACTCCTTCCCTCAGCATGAGTGACACTCCGAATGTACCACTCCCACACCGGTACTAGCTGACCCCGGGGTTCACCAGATGACCCTCTCTCACTAGGCGTCACCCCGCCTACGCCCCCACCGGCGCTGTGCTCCACCCACACCAGCACAGGGTGATAAAGCGCTACAACTGTCACTCCAGGTCCACAGTAACACAATATCTAGCACAGTACGATCCGGTCACGTGAAAAGTCCGCGATCGTATGACACATAACGTAATACCATCCGGTCATGAAGAATCCATCTCTACCGAGTACACTAAGGCATGCACTAACCAACTATCTAGCAGTATGAACACATTTTACTGGCATGAATTAGTGTAGTTCTGTCTTGAATCGCGTCGCCCAAGGCCGACGCCATTCAAGCTCCATGTTCTGGTTCATGTAAAACACTGTCTTCAGAATCAGGCCTTAAAAGGCATCGACACCAGTGGTCGCCTTTTAAAAGGCGTCGACATCCTCAGACGCCATTTAGCACATAAATCCAGGAATGCAGAAGACATTAATCAGGGGATTTTTGCCTTAAAAGGCGTCATGGTTACCCGACGCTATTCAAATCGCGTCGCTCACCCATGACGTCTTTTAGTCCCAGAATCCCCGAACTGGCAGACCCTTAGTGAGGCGATTCCTGCCTAAAAGGCGTCGTGATGGCCCGACGCCTTTCAAAAAGGCGTCGCCCATGCGCGACGTCTTTCAACGCCAGGAACCGGTTCTGTCATGAGCCCGAGGCTCCCCTTATCAACCCCAAAAACCCCAAAATCACCCAAAAACAAAGGAGAAAGAGGGGCGAATTCAACCTTCAGGAAACCACATTCATAGAAATCCCCCATATCATCAAGAAGAGCTCCTAAACATGCTTGTTCTACCCCCCAAAACTAAAGATCCATGACATGCTCAAATGGGGAAACATGGTTTAAAACACAATACTATGGGAACCGTCACCCTACCGGTCACTTGAACTCCTCCAAGCTTCAAGCCGTCCACCCGTCTCGCCCCACGCCGCCGCCGGTACCGCCGTGGTCGTCTTTACTCCACCGTGACGTCGGCCGCCGTCCGGAGAGTAAAACGCCGCAGTGGAAGTGGTAGTGGTAGGGAGCTAGGTAGGGGATGGAGTGGAGGGAGAGATGAAATGGTGGGAGGAAAAGAGAGAGAGAAGAAGGGATCGCCGCCGAGTTCGTCGGAAGGGAAGGAGGGAAAGAGAGAAGGAAGAAAGTGGGGGAAAGAAGGAGGGCTCGCGGGGTTAACCAGAAATTGGCTAAAACGCGTCGACATCCATGGACGTCTATCAGGTGATGTGACGGCCGCTCTGACAGGAGTCTGAAACGCGTCGTTCTACACAGACGCTGTTCAGAAAATATGTCAGGACCGTACTCTGACAAACCCAGAGTCGCAGTCTGAAAGGCGTTGTCCCATGCGGACGCCGTTCAAATGACACGACAGGGCCGTACACTCGCGGCCCAAGGCCGGACCACGTGGCACCCACGTGGCAGAACCTAAAACGCGTCTGCATCGGTGGACGCCGTTCAAAACGCGTCTCGAGGTCCTGACGCGAATCGACACAGAACCTCAACCCCCACTAGGGCCAGAACTACAGGGTCCGACTCCGAAAACCGGATCCGAAAGTCTCGATCCTTACATCCTCCGACTATGAATGATTAAGAATATGTGTGTTTAAGTGATCAGTCTCATTAATATGATCTCATCATAATCTGATCACTATAGCATATATTCACAAACTTCATTATCAAACGATAATTAATGCGATTTACACATAATGAATATTATGCCATTATATTAATAAATGAACGAGATTTACATAGTCAGATTGGCTTGTAGGCCACCTGAACTAACACTAGGTTCCTGGGATCATCCCCTACTCATGAAGGAAGTTCGGCCCCACCCGTGCCCTTGCCCGCCTTGTCATTCGGACAACGTCAAACTGAGGCTCGACCAAGCAGTTACCTGGGAGCCCAATACTCCATAAGGTCCTACTCAACCCAAGAGTTTGAAAGACAAGTGGACCGAGAGGTTCGTCGCCGACTAAGGCTCCAAAGCCAGAGCCCCATCACCAGGGGGCGACGTAGCGAAGGTGATGGTCGAAGAGACCGTGGTGCACCTTTGCCATTCACAAGAAAAGTCCTTGGGTCTCTAGTCGCCAAAAAGCTTAACCTACCCAACTTCGAAAAGTATGGTGGGTTGAGCGACGGAGATGTCCAGTTGCATAATTTTCGTGATGTAATGGACCTACACGATTTCTTGGACACCATCAAATGTCAAGCTTTCTCCACCACTCTTATGGGAACGGCCCACATGTGGTTCCGAATGCTTCGACCGGGGTTGATTTCCTCCTTTGGGCAACTCGCTCGGATGTTCAAAGAACATTTCTTTAACGGACACTAACAGGTCCAAAGGTCGACTAATCTACGAACTATCATGCACAAGCCCAACAAATCCCTTAT
The DNA here is from genome assembly GCA_030544215.1 of Zantedeschia hybrid cultivar. Classification (NCBI taxonomy): domain Eukaryota; kingdom Viridiplantae; phylum Streptophyta; class Magnoliopsida; order Alismatales; family Araceae; genus Zantedeschia; species Zantedeschia hybrid cultivar. The sequence continues at coordinate 19,247,095 of JARZZO010000010.1, read as the reverse complement.
CGACTATGTCGGGAGATTTCACTAAGAGGATCTCCAGGTCCCTCGATTAAAAATGGAGACTGTCGTTGATGCTTTGGCATTGGGGCTCAAGATGAGTTCTTCACACAATCCTTGCTGGTTCAGACTCCCCCAAGTGTACTGGCCTTGATCGCTCTGGCCTATAAACATGCCAATTGCGGTGAGGTAGTGGCAGTCAACTTCACCCAAAGAGAAAATCGGGACAGAAAGAGACCTCCTAAAGGTTTTCCCTAAGAGAGGGTACATAAGGAGTCAATGAAGGAAAGAAGTTGGGGACCTCCTACGGAGGGGTATACTCTGCTATCTGTTCCAGTTTACCAAATCCTCAAGGAAGTCTAAGTGTAAGATTACTTTCGACGACCAAAAAAAATGAAGTTTGATCCATAGAAGAGGAATTGAAGGAAAGATTGCACTTACCATCGCGACCACGAGCACATGACCGAGGAGTGTAGATAGCATTGTGATGAAATCTAGCGGCTTGTTAGTCGGGGATACCTCTTACAATTCATCAAAAAAGGGTCAAGGAACGATAAATCGGAAGCCAAGAAGGTTTTCACTTTACCTAACCTCTCTAATGGCCGAAAAATACAGGTGATCTCGGGGCAACACGTTGCTAAAGGAGAAAGATGAAGAAAGCAGAAAAACTATACTCAAGGAGTATTCCACATCAACCAAATGGTTTGTCAGTATGGACATTTGGACCCCATCATCTTCTGTGATGAAGATCTCGAAGGGGTAATTTTTCCCTATGATGACGCCCTCGTCATCGCTACCACTATCCAAAGATACCAGGTAAAAAGGATCTTAGTGGATAATGGAAGTGCCCTAAGCATGCTATCGCACGACTGCTTTGTTCGCATGGGCCTTGATGTCGACGAATTGAAAGCATCTAATGCTCCACTCTACGGGTTCTCAGGCAACCCTATTGACCCTGCAGGGACGATCCTCCTTGATGTCAGCCATGGGACGCACCCCAAGCGAATTACCTTGCCAGCAGAATTTGTGGTAGTAAGAGAATTGAGGGCCTACAACGCCATAATCGGTAGAAATATCCTCAACAAAGTCGGGGAAATCCCCTCCTTATACTATTAGAAGTTGAAATTCCCCACTCCCTTTGACGTTAGGAAAATCTGAGGAGAACAAAGAGACTCCCGTCAGTGTTACTTTGCTTCTTCTCGAGATGACATCGTGGTCTCTCTAGAAGACCTCTAAGGCCTCGGCCAGATCATCCCAACTGAAGAATTGATGACTATCCAAATAGGGACTACAGCCAAGCAGTAGGTGCAAGTAGGGTCATCTCTCAGTCAAGAAGAGCGAGAAGAACTTACCATCCTCCTTAAAAGGAACATACACGCATTTGCATGGTCCACTAAAGGCCTCCTAGGTACACCTCCGGATATTTTCACCTACCATTTAAACATTATCTTTCTTTAAAACCCGTGCAACAGCAGAAGAGAAAGTTTGCGCCTAACGAACAGTAGGCAATGCAAGAAGAGGTCCAGAAGAGGTTGGCCTCAGCACTTCTACAGGTCGTACAATATCCCGAATGGTTGGCTAACATCGTCTTAGTACCTAAGGCATCCGGGAAGTGATGTATGTGCGCCGACTTCACTAACCTTAACAAAGATACGCCAAAAGATTGCTTCTCCATGCCCACCATCGATCAATTGGTATATGCCACCTCTGGCTGTGGAATGCTAAGTTTTCTCGACGCTTTCTCGAGATACCACTAGATTTGTATGCATCCACCTGATGAGGAAAAGGCTGCCTTTATCACTGATACTGAAGTGTACTGCTACACTCGAATGTCGATCGGATTGAAAAATGCCATGCCAACATACTAAAGGGTGGTAAACAAGATATTCGAAAATCAAATAGGACGTATCGTTGAAGTCTACATAGATGACATGCTAGTAAAGGCCAATTGGTTCTAAGAACACTTAAACAACCTAGAAGAGACATTTTCTATCCTCACTCGACACCAAATGAAGCTAAATCCCGGCAAATGTAGCTTTGGGGTCGAAGCAAGAAAGTTTCAGGGTTTTATGATCTCTCAGCAAAAGATAGAGGCTAACCAGATAAGTTCCGAGCTGTCCAAGAAACGGTTGGACAAATTGCCTTCCTCAACCGCTTGCTCTCCCGAGCAGTAAGAAGAGGCCTCCCATTCTTCAAGCTCTCAAAGGGGCCAGCAAAGGAAAGTTTAAGAGCATAACTTGGACGGAAGAGTGTGAGCGAGCTTTCCTAGAGCTGAAGTAGTACCTGTAATCTCCTCTGGTATTATCTATACCCATAGAAAATGAAACACTATACATCTACTTATTTGTAACTGAGAGCACGCTTAGCATTGTCCTCGTTCGTGAAGAAAATAACACTCAACGTCCTGTTTACTATGTGAGCAAGACCTTACAAGGTCCGATCCGATATTCCATCATTGAAAAGTTCACCCTAGCTCTAGTAGTGGCAAGTAGGAAGTTGAGGCCCTATTTTCAGGCCCATCCCATCCTTGTGCTAATAGACCAAACCCTTACGAAGGCTCATGCAGGGACCACAAGCCTCGGGATGGTTGGTCAAATAGGCAATTGAGCTCGGGGAGTATGACATACAATTCGCTCCCCAAAAGGCCATAAAGGTCCAAGCTTTGGCCGACTTCATTACCGAATGATGTACATTGAAGAAAGTGCTTCTACACACCTCCCGACATGGGAAGCCTTTGTAGATGCCTCGTCCTACGTGTTAGGATGCGGAGCAGGCGTGGTACTTATTTCACCATAGGGAAATGAACTCCATTACACCATAAAGTTTAGATTTCTAGCATCTAATAATGAGGCCGAGTATGAGGCTCTCATATCAGGGATTTCCATGGCAAAACATCTCTATGCTACCCAACTCAATCCACACTGATTCTCAACTAGTGTCAAGTCAATGGTCGGGGTCTTACGAAGCCCGAGAGCCCAGCATAGCCAAATATCTTTAGTACGCAAGAGCCTTGGCATCCAGCCTAGACTCCATACAAGTTATGTACATCCTCCAGAGTGAGAATAACAAGGCAGACACATTGTCTCGACTTGCGTCGATGCATCAAGAAGACTAGTCAATGGCAGTGCTCATAGAAGAGCTAGCTTAGCCTAGCACAGTTATTGGACCCAAGAAGGTCCATATAGCTGAAGAACCCTCTGATTGGAGAGAGCCCATATGTGCCTATTTGGAGGATCAAGAAACACTTGGAGATCCTTCCGAAGCCCAAACAGTTGGTCACCGAATGAAAAAATTTACCCTCAGTGCAGGACAACTGTACCGAAGGTCCTTGTCATAGCCCTTACTTAAATATATAGGGAGCACTGAGGTCCCAAACCTCCTATGGGAAGCCCATAAGGGACATTGTGGTGTAGACATCGGGGGAAGAGCACTTGCCCGAGTGTTATTGTGGCAAGGAGTATGATGGCCAACCTTGGAACATGATTGCATGAACTTCACGAAGTCTTACGACACTTGCCGAAGGCATGGGCCCCTCCTTTGGCTATCGGCAACTAAACTAACTTCCATCATGGATTCGTGTCCTTTTACGAGATGGGGGATAGATATCTTAGGGCCATTTCCTTTGGCCCAAGGATAAAAGAAGTTCCTTAACGTCGTGGTAGATTACTTCACAAAGTGGGTAGAAGCTGAACCCGTACCCCTGATCACCGAAAGGATGATCTAAAAATTTGTCTGGAGAAACATCCAATGTCGATGCGGGGTGCCTAGAGTCATAACTACAAATAACGACAAGCAATTTGATTACATATATTTCCGAGAGAAATGCCGTTCATTTGGCATAAAAAATTGCTTTACCTCAGTGGTTAATCCTCAAGCCAATGGATTGGCCGAAAATGCCAACAAAACTATCCTGCATGGCATCAAGACCAGCTTGGGACAAGTGCAGGGATCCTAGGTTGAGGAACTCCCCAGTATTCTGTGGACCTACCGAACAACACCTCGGGTCCTTGGGGAACTCTGTTTCACCTAGCTTATGGCGGTGAAGCTCTTGTGCCTATCGGAATCATTGGGGAAACACCTCAGATTCTATACTTCTCAGAGGAGGTGAATGAATAGTTACTTAAAGAAGATAAAGACTTATTAGAAGAAGATTGGGAACTAGCAAGATCCCACATCATCTACTACCAAAAGCGACTCCGAGACTATTACAACCGCAGGGTACGGCAAAGGAATTTTATCCCAAGAGATTTGGTACTCAAAAAAGCCCATGTAAGTGATCCTCTCTCATGTAGACACGTCAATTTTGACTTCACACTAGGTAAATTTTATATCATATTATAATGTCCTAAAGTGGTCATTAATTTAATCATTTGAGTGATTTTTATTGATTTTTTCTTGAATTTAATTAAGTCTTTTAAATAGCGTCTACCATGATGGATGCCATTTAAATTTCTACCCTTAATTGATCAAATTTTTAATTTATTATTAAATATTTTGAATCGCGTCCTCTATGGTCGATGCCATTTAGAATTTTATAAGTTGCTTAACTACTTGATTCTCGAACGGATTAGTATTCACTTGAAATCCGTCATCATGGTAGACGGCTTTTAAAATTTTCATATTTATCTTTAATTTTTATTTCCTTTTTGGCTCTCCAAAAGACGTCCTGGTTGGTTGGCGACTTTCTAACATACATCCACTGACTGGACACGATTCAATTGTGTAGCCCAGAAGGCCCAATCATAGCCAAATTGAGTAATTCCACTCTAATATGGTTTCCTTTCATGCTAATTCTTTTTTCCATGGATTAATCCAAGGATGGGGGAGAGTTTTGGATGGTTTCAATGTTGTGGAGTATCTTGGAGCCCAAGAATTCTATTTTACATTGATTTATTGTGGGAATTAACTCTCTATATATACATATGTGCTTTGAGACCTTAAAGAGGTTGGCCAATTGATCTTTGAGAGTTCAACCAAAGAGAGTAGAGTGCCCTCTGCCCTTTATATGAAAATCAATAACTTTGAAGTCCCTCTTTTTATCCTAAAAGCCTTCTTCCTCATTGAAGGATACTTTCAACCAAGGGTGGCTTTTGCAGGGGCCAACTTCGTTTTTTTCCTATTCTCGTTTCTTCATTAACTTAATTATATGCGTCACATCTTCATCATGCCCATCACATCATGAATTTCATTCCCTTTTGCTTATAGGGTTAATCCCTCCAGATAGGCTTTTGACATTCTTCTCTATTCCTTATAGGCCCACTACCGAGAGATCTTGTCCGTCCGTCTCCATCTCACTAGCAGTATAATTAAGGTTCGTTTCTCAACCCCTATACTTATCATTGCTTTATCTCCACATAACTCCTTCGGTTAAATAATGATGAGGATGGGCTAGCTTCTTGCTCAAAATTATGTGTCTACTTGTAAAAATTACCATCTTACTAAATAACATGTCACAATTTCTTACTTGTATCCATATTTAAATTATCTAAGTAATCTAACTAGTCTAATAACATTTCCATAACCCCAAAACTAGATCAAAAGGTCTATAAACCACTTAACATAATTAATTACGGTCTAATTATTTTAATAAGTATAGAAAATTTGAATATACACTTTGAGCAACAAGGACCCCTAGGGCCTTTTGTTCTTGCTTTCCCTCCTATTTCCTGAATTCGACTTATGCATCAAAGGATTGTTCCTCGTAAAACAATCCATTGCACCCAACTACTTTTTCTGGGATCTTTGTCGATCACCTTCTATTGCATTTGTATCCAACAAACATTAGATCATGAAGCAATTGGAAGGTTGATGTTCGATACAATTTATGGCCTCCACAAAGATCAAGGAGAATAATTTTAAAGTTCTAGCTTTAAAATCTAATTCATTTCAAGGGATAATTGCAAATATAACCTTGTTAAATTGAAATTAATGATTAAAGTGTCCTTGTAGTTAACATCCGTTAAAGATATAGTAAACATTCCTTTCTCAACTGTTAAATTTAATATTTGGACAATAATATCCTTACAAAAATATATTGTTTTGATTGGCACATTATGCAATGAGAGAGAGAGAGAGAGATAGATAGAGAGTTAAATAAAAAATAAGCATTTTATATACTTTAAACTTCAGTTAATGTTAATCAGGGTTAGATAAGAGATATTTAAGAGAATGCAAACATATAACAATTACATGGATATTTTTGCAATAATTGGCATACAACAATATTGTTAAAAATAATGTAAAAGTAGGTTAGACAAAAATGTAATTTCATTTGTAACAAGATTATATATGCAATTATCCCTAATTTGAAATGCCTCTAAAGACTCTGGCCATGTGAAGCAGACAAAGGAGAAGATGGTTGATGCCTTGGGGAGCCAAAAAAGCCATTTTCTCTTTAGTTAGTTGAAATATGCAACAAAAGTTGGGTTAGAAAAGGCGAATGTGCAAAACGGCTAGTTTCAGTGCCGACCAAAATCCTATAGATAAGCGATTCAATTGAAATAACCTTGAGGGTCCAGTTTCGCTAGCCCATTTGCTAGGTGGGCCGGCCCGCTAAAGTTTTCCCTTCCTCGCTAATATGGCCTAACGGGCCTCTCAACCAGCAGGCCCATGAACCCAGGCTCCAACAGGGAGCGCCCCAATTCAAGGCGGACCCCTATGTCCTAGGGACGTTAGGATACCTTCGGCCATATGAACTCTCCTCCTCGTCAACTCCGGAGCAGGAAAGGAAAAGCCAGAGTCCCGTCTTGTCTGGGGATTGGGCCTAATTTCTCGCTATACGCTCCCAAGTCAGACTCAGCCACTGTCTCATATTTTCCCCTATAAAAGGACTCCTGATACCCTCAAGAAAGGTACGTCCTATACTGAATCATGTTCCTTCTCTTTGTACCTACATTTTCTGACTTAAGCATCGGAGGAGGTTCTCCTGGATCACAACTGGGTGTCTCTTCTGACCTGATGTCCGTTTTGCAGGAGCACGAGTCACTTCTGTGATCCAAAGAGACCTGACCATCTGATCTGAAGTGGACGAATCTCCTATCCAACATCTTTTTCACGCTGTCTATGGGAAACCAACAAAAGTCATGACCAGAAGGAACAGTAATCGCTCGCAGTGCGGTCTCCCTGCTGGCCTCTCTGTTCTTCCTCTCGTCGCCCAACAAATTGTCCCTCCAATCGCCCTTCCCGTCACGACGCCCGCTATTCTCCCTTCTGTTCCCTCTGCTAATCAAGTCTCTGCTATTCAAGCCCATGTTATTCAAGCCCATGTTGATGCCGCATCCGTCGAGATTGGAGTCAAGAACCCACCTCCTCTAGGAGATCCTCAACAAATTTCTTCTTTTGAAACAAAATATGGTAAGCTCGGGGCCAATCACCAAACTTACTGTCTATACCATCCAATTTGTAACTGAGTAATACTTACTATATCGCATACGGGATAGAAAGGGTGACGTGGATTGCAACACTTTGCCTCCTTCCGCCACCTGTCCCCCTATCTTCCCCACTTTTATTGCAGCACTTCTCCTCCTTGTAGACACGCTAATTTTGACGTCATTTTGAGTAAATTTCATATCATATAATAATGCCTCAGAATGGTCTGATAATTAATCATTGATTAATTTTTATTGATATTTTTAAGTGTCGGGTCGAACAGACATGTTTAAGTTAATCAATTGAATTGATTTTAGCTCAAATTTCAGTAAAAATATGAAGAATTCTAAAAGACGTCGACCCATGTGGACGCTATTTAGAGTTTATTCCTGTTTTAACGTTTAAATTTGAATTTTAATCAATTGATTAATTAGGTAAAAGGCGTCTGTGAGGCTGGACGCGTTTTAGGTTTCCTAAGCTATTTTAACTTCTCTTCCGGATGTTTATCCTTATCTTAATTAGTGTAAAAGACGTCTATACACGTGGACGCGTTTTAGCTAATAAAGATAAAGATAAGTTTTCCCGGATATTTATCCTTATCTTAATTAATCTGAAAGGCGTCAGCCGAGGTAGACGCGTTTTAGATAATTACAGATAAAGATGAAATAATCAGTATTTATCTGTCGATTAAGATGGATAAATCCTGGATTTTTCTATGTTAATTACGAACGTAGGAGAGGCCTATAAATACCTTACATGTTGAAGAGAAAAAAGCGAAGCGTATTATTGAGAAAAGAGAGAGCGTTATTATAGCGAGTTAGAGATCGAAGCAACAACGTCGGAACGCCGGAGCGCTGCCATTTCCAGAAGTCGGCATCCTTTCAAGATCTTCATCCTTTCAAGGCTTCAACCAACTGGGCATAAGTGTTTCATTACCGCATTCATTTCATTACTTCATTAATTTCATTCTTCATAATCACTTCATGCAACACACACTATGGCATCATCTTTCGAAAAACCTATTTGATTTAAGGGGTTTCAAAAAACCATTTAAACAAGTAAGTTTGCTGTTCAATTATATGCTTAAAATCATGATTAGTATGGATACTGCTTCCGCTTAAATTCTCATCAGTATTCCTGTTTCTCTGTTTCTGCTGCACTCAACAACAACAAGAGAATCAAAAGGGGAAATCAAGCACAAAGCCAGAAGGACTTCTGGACGATCCTCAACCTCAAACTCAACGGCAAGAACAAAAGAACAAAGAAAGGGCTCTCTTTCTTCAGCCGGCTGAAGGAGGGGAACCAAGGATTCAATATCTTCCGCGTTTAAACAGGTAGGCGATCATACTTCTTTTGAAACTTTTTAGTTAAAAGTTTCTGGCGATCACTTCACGTAGTTACTGTTTTTAATAGGTTATTTTACACTAAACAACATAGGATATTTCATGTTAATCACACTGTCATTCTAAGCACCTACACTCCTCTCGCCACCTGTCTCACTATCTTCTCCATCTTTTTTACTTTTCTTGATTAAAGAGAAGAAAATAGTATAGCCAACTGATAACTTTTATTGCTGTCCTTTCCCACTCATCTCTACGAAAGAGGTAATCGATTCCTACCAATTTTAATATGACAATATCCCAGTTTATCACTTCTAACATAGATTTATCACTTCGAATTATGAAAATTTTAAATGTATTTTTATTACTTCAAAAATATATTTTTATCGTTTTCTACTTATTTTAATTTAATCACTTCCTACTCAATTTTATCACTTCGTAATGTAGTTTTATCATTTTCAGACGTATTTTTTACACTTTTACGGCTAATTTTATCATTTCCTACGTAGTTCAATTTTATCACTTCCAAAGATCAATTTTGTCACATCTTACGTAATTTAGTTTTAGTACTTGTAACATAAATTTATCACTCTCAAGAGTATTTCTATCACTTCCTATGTAAAATTATCACTTCAAAATAGAAATTATTACTTCTGAACGTTTTATCATTTCCTATACAAATGAAAAGATAAAACATTTGAAAATAATAATTTTGCTTGGCAATGATAGATTTGTGTAAGAAGCGATAAAATTAAAATTAGATAGGGAATAATAATACTGAAATAATAAGAAAGTGACAATATTAGACTTTAGGAGTGATAGATTTGCGTAAGAAGTATAAAACTGCATTATGAAGTGATAAAATTAAGTAGTAAGTGATAAAACTGAAATAGTTAAAAAGTGAAAAAAATACATTTGAAAGTGATAAAAATATATTTGGAAGTGAAAATTTTAGATTTGAAAGTGATAAATCTATGTTGAAAGTGATAGACCGGGAGACGGCCAGACTAAAACGGGAAGGAATTGATTACCCTATTTTAGATGGTAGAAATAAATCACTTATCTCTTTTAAATGAAATTGAGTAAGAAATGACAATAATAAAAACTGTTAGAAGACTCCACATTTTCTTTTTTACCATCTAAAAAAGTAAAAAAATTGAACAAGTAAGTGAGACATGAGACAGGAGGAGGTGAAGTGTTGCAATCCACCTCAGCCTATTTATATCGCATGAGATGTAATAAATATTACTCATCTTTAATTATTGAAAAAATTTATCAAAAAATAAAAAAAATAAAAAGAGCCCAGATCTGGGCGTCGTACGTATGGTGTCCTATTTGGGTGAAGCCAGTTGATTAAGATGATCAGGGGGCGCTACTGGAGTCGGTAGATAAACGTGTTTGAAAGCGCAAAGTTCTTCAAAGGTGGTTAATATGGCCTAGTTTTTTACTTGGGCCAACGAAGCTGTCCAATTAGTAAAAGCGAAGCTTGACCCATTTGATTATGTGCATCTTTATAATGTATTTATATATGTTAATACTTCGAGACAAATATTATTTTTTTTGTAGAGAAAATTGATGAACTTGGGGAATATGTTAGCTCAGCTTCCCCACAGTCTAATAAAGAAAAGAATTACAATCACACATGATTCAAATGGGTAGGTCAAACAGTGAAAAAAATGAAAAATAAAAAGAGTAGAACTGTGACTCCGTATGCAATCTGATCCATGCCATCAGATCATGCATGGGTGCAACGATGGCTTATACTATAGAAACAAGCATTTCTTATATAAGAGTAATATTTGTTAGTGGAGCAGCGCATCGACAGCTGTCAGATCAGATTTGATGAGACGGTTGAGGCAGTAGATTTTATTTTTCCTTTTAAAAATCTAGAGTGGCCGAGGGAGCAATCTTTAGGATCCATTTTTTAGTGTTTGATCTTTGTTCCCGATCGTTAAAAAACTTAAAAAAGAAAATTTGATCATTTATTTTTTAACTTTTTTATTTTTTACATCTTTGATCGGATGATATGAATGAATCACTTAGGATTATCCCCTCTCCCTAAATTTTTATAAAAAAATAATTGAAAGAATAGACTTGCTAATACTCCTCGTATCATATAACTTAGTGTAGGAAGATGGAACGTGCTGGCAGGCCCAGCACATTAGCACATGTCAGAGTGCTTTAAATCATAGTAAGGTCAATTAGAATCTCTTTTTTTGAGTAATGCTTGATGTACTGATGATTAGTGCGGCAAGTTGAGTCATCATGTGCAAGATATCATTTATCTACTTAGGTAGGGTCCCATGTATTAGACAAATTTTGCATAAGTGGATCAAACAAGTATTAAATGTGGGTATAGGATTTTAAGCATGACAAATGTACATACGTATGATAAATACTTTGTGGGCTTGACAATATTTGTCATGCCCAAAAAGTATTTGTCACGCTTAGAAAATATTTTTCATCTTTATGTATCTCCGTACATATTTTTTAACGTAACAAGTATTTTATAGACGTGATGAGTATTTTACAGGCATGACAAATACATTGTAGATATGGCAGTCACATTCACGAAAAATTTGTCACGTTTGAAAAAGTATTTGTCATCCTTATGTATGTATGTACTGATTTATAGAGACGTGGCAAATATTTTTTAGATATGACAAATGCTTTGTGGACATGACAACAGAACCCTACATCCGCATTTAATGCTTGCTAATCTAGTTGTGTAAAAAGGTACTTAACTCATCTAACTAATGTCTAGATAGACTAAAGACATCGTGCATTATATGATACTTCAGCATGCTGCATTGACCCTTAGTGCAACAAGCATTACGCTTCATTTTTATCTTGTTGAAGTGATACTCTTTTTCTTTCTAACTGATTGTCGTACATTTTTTAGGAAAAATGCACTTGATCTTGATTTTTTGATTTTAGATTTAGATTTATATTTGTGCGCTTTACCTGACTCAATCAGATGATTGCGTAGTTCTTCGACCCGATCCCGCTTTCCATAAATAGAATATCGTTAATTACATCCTCCTAAGAGGAAAACCCTTGATTAATCGTCAGAAGATTAGAATAACACCTTTTAAAATGATATAAATAAAATGTACAAACTTGCACTTGAAAAATGAATGAATTTCAGTTTTTATTTGAGAAGAAAACTCATTTTTTAGTTTTGAGTTGAGTCTGTGCGAGACTTGATTTATTGATTTTTATTGATGGATAATGATGAGAGACATTTTTTAGTCTTTTTGGATTGATTTATGTAGGTGCATTGAAGATTTGTTTGAATTTTTATGTTTGGAAGTGAACATGAAGTTGAGTCTGCGCAAAGATGCGCAGACTCATTTGTTACCAATGAGAATACTTGTATTTATTTTGATTTTTTGATTTGTGAGAAGAATGAGTGGATGGCATTTTTTATCAAAGAAGTCTAATAAATATTTCTTATTGTGTTTTTTCAAATTTGAAGTAAAGAGATTTTGAATTTTGATTTGCAAGGTATAAAAAATATTTTTTATGTTTTTTTATTTGATTTGAGTGAAAAATGCTTCAAAGATTTATATTTTTTATGTTTTGAACTCGTAGGTTTTTAAAGAATGAGCAATGTTACAAAGTTAATTGAAGTGAGGCTTCTTTTAGGTATTTTTTATCTTTTGCAAAGGGGAAAAATGAGTTTTATTTGATTTTTTGATTTACAGGAAGTATTTTATTCTTATCTTGGGATTTTTTATTTAATTTTAAAAGAATTAAGGTTGAAAAAATTAGATTTTAACAATTGGGGGTTGAGTCTGCGCAGGGGAGTGCAGACTCATGAGTCAAGAAAATGGGTTTGAGTTTACGCAAGGGGTGCGCAGACTCAACTGAACTTGTAATTTTTTATTTATTTTGGGGAGATTTGGATCCTTTTGTAAATGGATTTTTATTTAAATGAAATGGAGTATTTGAGATATGATTGCAAGTGATTTGTGAAAGTTGATTTACTGTTTATTTGATTTTTCATTTGAAATGAGTCTATGGAAAGGTGTGCAGACTCAAAAGTCAATTTTGAAAGAAATTTGCTAATCTTGATTTATGTATCATGGAATATGATTTTGATGGAGGTTTGACTTGGATATTGGAGTTATTAACCAACCCTTTTGTTTTTTGAGCCTAAGATAGGTGCACAAACTCAACTTGTGTTTTGAAGTTTTATGTTTATTTAAAAGGAAGAATTCTATTTTTTAACCTTATTTTATTTAGATATAATCTAAATTTAGTTATTTTGAATCATTTGAGCCATAACCAATGTCCTTAGTCCAAGAGTCCAACTTGACGGTTTTTTGGGTTGAGTCTGCGTATGGGTGCGCAGACTCAAGTCTGAAAGTGATTTTTGAAGTTCCTGCACAGTTTAAGCTGTATTTAAGTAGTCCAAAAGGTTAGTTTCAACCAGCAAGGTTAGAATATGAAATTCGAAGTCGAGAAAAAATCAATTGTATCCCATTCCCAATCGAATTTCCATGATTATAGGTGCCCAGACTCAAAATCTGAGCATAATGTCAATTTTATATCTCTTTAAACTTGAAGTGATTCAAGAATCACCACAAATTTAGGGAAGATAATACTGAGAAATCTCTGAAGTTGGGTGTGACTATATAAAGCCTTTTCAAGGAGTGGTCCTTATGTGGATTTCTTCAAATGACATAATTTCTTCATGTTTATCTCATTCTTTTTGGATCATTTTATAAAGTATTGAAAATGCTTAATATAATTATTCTAAGTTGAATTTCAACCTTTCATTAGGAAAACCCAACAAAAGTTTAGGATCTTCATGAAGGATCATGGCATGAAGGGACCCGAAGGACCAACTCCCTTAAAGGGATATGTAATGGCTAATGGACTATAGGGATGGCTGTAAAGGGGGGCGTACCGAGCATCTAACCACTCACCCAAAGGTGCCCTTGATGACTTCAAGATGTAAGAAAAACCCACAGGGGATAATCCAAAGCATCTCTACATTTGGGGAGCAAAGAACTTCACCAATTTTCCTAAAGGGTCACATGTAGCCATGAACTATGGAGGTGGCTATAAAGGGGGGCATGCCGAGCATCCAACCACTCACCCAAAGGGTGCCCTTAATGTATTCGAAATGTAAGGGTTATCTACAGGGAATCACCCATTCCATTTCTACATTTGAGGAGCAAGGAACTCCATCAACTCATTGGGACTTCGGGACATATCATCCAAATGAACCCATAGAAATGGGAACACAAGAATGATGTTTTTTGTATGAGGGCCCTTGATGGGTTACCCAGCATTGGATTGCTGGCACCTTTGGATCGGGACATCCTTGAAAAATGTCGCGAAACATTTAAAATCTTAAAACATATAACAAGGTGTCGGATTGAAACATTAAGGGCTTAACAACCCAAAGTCCAAGCCATTTAGGACCTTCATTGGGCCTCAAAAGGACAACCCTAGGTCCAAGGAACATTTGGACAGCTTGGGGGAGGATCAAAGAATCACCTCAAGTCCAGAAACCCAATTGAAAGAGGCGCAGACTCAAAACTGCACACAAGCGCTGAGTCTGCGCAGGGAGGCGCAAACTCAAACATTGTAGCACTGCAGACTGCAGACTCAGGCTGAAACCCGGATTTTAGTGAAAAAATGAGTTTAAATCTAACCCAAATAATAAAAGATAAAGTATAAAAGGTGTAAAACTAAAAATCTCTATTTAAAATATATTTTAGATGCATTTTCTTAAGAAAATATCATGGAGAACTTAAATATGAATGTCATGAAACTTTAAGCATGCTTTTCATCTTTTCTATGGATCTTCCTTCTTGGATCCATGTTAGAGGGTTTCTACTCCAAGAAGATCATCCCCAACTAGTGAGAAAATCTCCTTGAGAACCTCTAGGGCCCAAACTCTTAGCCATTAAAGGAAAGAAATCCACCCAAAACCGGTTCGGTTAGAACATAAAAACAGAAACTTAGATCTTAATATTTATGGAACTTTGGGGATTTCTTTTGATGTTTGGCCTTGGGGGAGCATCATACATGGTGAGGATGTACTCCTAAGGGACATGGAAGGCCAAGCCACCTTGAAAACCCCCAAAACTAAATGCAAAACTAGAAAATATAAAGTTCAGGAAACTAGGACAACAACTTAGATTTCGGGCCATATCTCCACATTTAGGGGGCTTTGAGGTTTGAGGAGACAATTTCTATAAACTAGAAAGGTCCCTCTACCATTCCCACACAAGAAACACATATCTTATAAAGGAAAAAATATCATAGAAAATGCATAAAAGTCAGCAGACTCACTGATAGAGCAAAAATCTGAACATGTATTTCTATTGCTTTCAATCACCATGGATGAACATCAAGGGGGAGATAGAAGCTCTCATTGACATTAATGAAAGAAAAAGCTGAGGAAAGTAAGAACATTAAGAACAAAAAACCATCCCCCATCCCCACTCTACCTTGAAGAGAGGATGAGGGAGGGAAAATGACTTCAAGGGCCAACTTTCTTGCTCTCTTCCTATCTAGCACTCTTCCTTTCTTTTCTTCTTCTTCTCTAACTCTCTTTTATCTCTTGGGATGCAGGAAATTGGAGGGGAAGGAGGAGGGAGACGTGCTCCTCCAAGCTCTCTCACTTTTCTTCTACTTTTTCTTTTTTGTGGGCTTTTGTCTCTAACCTTTGCTTGGAGAAGAAAGTGGTTCTTTTATAGATAAAGTTGGGTTACTTTTGGGAGATATGTTAGGTATCCATTAGGCTTGGATTAGGGATAAGAAATCCCTCTTAAGAGTCCTCCAATAAGGCCACAACACTTGGAGAATCTTCATTGGCTTTCCTTTTGCTTTTCACCTACTCTCTTCTAGAAGCATCTTTTAAAGGGGGGGACCACTTTCTTTTCTTTTTATCCTCCTTTGGGTATATTTGAACATAGGCCAAAGGAGTAAGAATAGGCCATAGGGGGGATCATTTGGGATCCTTTAAAGGCTGCCACGAAATTGGACCTTGGCCTTCACTTTTTGACCCAAATTGGCCCTATTGGACTTCTTTTGTTTGAGATAATGGGCCCGGGTCTGCCCCCTTGGATTTCTTAATCATTTGGGCTCAAAGTAACCCATTTTTTACTTCATTTAGCTTGCAAGACTGAGCATGACTGCTGTCTATTAAATTTTTTCACTTGAACCTTCTTTGAAAAATTGTTTGGACCTTTTCTTGCTTGAGATAATGGGCCTGATTGTGTCATTCAATTTCCTTTGATTTGGACCTTCTTGATTGATCTTTGGGGTTCTTGCCTTGTTTATTTTTTAGGTAACAACACTGATCATTTTCAATAAGTGCATTATATTTGAAACATTGAGGGAATGCATGAAAGGACCCTAGATTAGTTTGAAACATTCAATAAATACATCTACACCAATCTTGATCTCATTTTTGCTTGGAAAGTGTCCAATTCTTGCACTTGATAACGTTGGCCTATTATAAATTGCAGACCTGAAAATATCGACAATGAAGATGAAATAAACTTAGTGTGTGTTTGACACAACTTTTAATTGGAAGTCATTTTTGGCCTCTTATAATATATAAAAATAGATGCCAATGGTTTGAACTAATTTTAAGTTATTATAAAAGTCAAATTCCCTCTAACAACCTTATTTTTTTCTTGTTTAGGAAACTTCAAGTTGTAGATTTTAGTTGAAAGTCAAAAAATAAACTAAATGCCATGAAAGTGGATTTCTATAACTACCTTTTTCCTCACAAAATAACTATAAAAGTCTAGGAGTACTTTCAATTATAAGCTTAGCCAAACACACCCTTATAATCCCCCCCCCAGAAAGCAAAAGTTCTAGTTCTTTGTAGTTTAGTCAGCATGGAGGAGTACATTTGTGTTCTTATAACATATCAACAAGCTGTAACTGAAACAAAGCAATACTCCAATTCTAATTTTATCTTCATCAAAACTCCTAATAAACAATAGGTTATGCTAGATATTATTAGGATATGCTAGATAATTTTACCTTTGATTAATCAGAGTTAGATAAGAAATTTTTAACGGAATGTTAATAGATAATAATGAAAGGAATATCCTTGTATCCATTGTGATACAATGATGTTATTTATAATAATATGACAAGAAGATGGATAAATCTATAATTAAAATTTTAATAAAATTATTTTTACAAATATCCAAAAAATATATCCATCTTTTACTCTTAATTACAACGCCAGCTTAAGCTTTAAATAATGTCAGTAGCAGAACTTGATGTATTATGACAATATTAAAAAGAATCCTATGGAATGACAGAACAAACACGTGATTAATTTCTTATCACTTTTTGCTGAATTTTTAGAAGAAGACCTGAAAAGATGATGCCATCTGGTTAGAACATGAACCCTTTTTTGATTTAGGGAATGTCATATGTTGGAATTGATAATCAAATTTTTGATATATTAGTAATGTTTGATAGAACACATGAGATTGCAGCAATATTCAGTGGCATATAAAGTGCCTCTTTAAACGTTCTATAAGGTGATTATGTATTCATTATTTGTATGCGTCGTTGATTGAAATATTCTATATGGAGGTTATGTAACTACTTATTTTTTATGTTATTTCCTGTAAATGGTGATCATCGCCATTCTCATTAATCTCCTGATGGTGGGTATCTTAGGGTCCATTTGGTAGGCTGTAAAATGAATTTACAGCTAGGAAATGTTTTTTTGAAAATTTGATACGTAGGTTTGTTTGTTAGCACTGAAAATGTGGGTCAACTGAAAAGGTAATCCGTTGACTTTCTATAAATCAAGATTTTGGCATCCCTGGACAGATCATGTATAACGTTTTTCAGACAATCTTTTGACGTGACGAAATGCCACTGAGAATTGAGAAAGGCGGCAGTTTAAAAGTTATGAGTTGCACATGTTTTTTTTACCTTTTTTGTTCAGATTTTTTTTATTTTTTGGGATGTCTGATAAAAAATCCAAAGGTATAGTCAGTTAGCTCGAATTGGTCCCAACTCAGCTATATATTTTTTTTCTTGTTCTTTGTTTCATGGAAACCGTGGTGGATGCCAAAAGTATTTTTTTGAAGAAAAACATAGATAGTGGAGTTGGGGCCGACCCGAGTTATCTGGTTGTATCTTCGGATTTTTGATCAAATGTCCTAAAAAAAAAAATGAACAAAAAAATAAAAGAAAACGTGATGCAACGCCTTTTGATCCGAGTGATGGCACTGAGAGGGTCAATGTAGCTAGGTGGCCTTATACAGGATGTTACAATCTATCATATGTGCTTTGTCAGCACCATATTATAAATAGTCTAGAATCTGGTCACTTACAAGTGATGTATTTTTAGAGGTTTTTAAGTCTACTATACTGTTGTCACTATCTACAGAATTACACTCCATTATCGGATCAAGAGTAATCGGGCCCTAAGATGCATAATATGTCCCAATATAGCTCTTACACCACAAGAAGAACTGTTCCAATGTCATTTTGTGATTCAGTTTGTTAATTTGCCTAATAATTGTGCTATGCTAGTAAACTTTTCAAGAAAGTCACCCATTTTGAGACTTCTTCCAATCGAACATATTTAACTTCGGAATTCTTTTCAACTTGAGCTACGAAAAATAGATAGTCAGTAGGTGTTGATGGTCTTCTGATTTAATATATTTAACATATTTGTATGCGGTATGTTACACTATAAGTTCTTGACCTGCTATATTTCTTGTAATCGCCGTGGTCCGTGATAATATATCACCTTCAATTATGTTTTATTGGAGAGTAATACTTGCTATAATATCATAAGGCATTGCAACTACAATAGCCATTCGATCATATTACGTACTGTTGCTATGCTATTCTTTAGGGGACATAATGGAACTTCAAGTTCATGCACCGTTCGATCATGCAGTTGGATGGTGATGCAATGCTCCAAAGGCAATCTACAGTTTGGAGCATTGCATCTACACCGACCCTTAGTGTAATTGGTTGAGTCATTCTACAATGTAGAATTTTATTGGTCCACATAGATAGTAGACATATGACTAGATAGCTTTTCCACAAGTATCCGTTAGTGCACCTAACAAGTATATAATGCACGTGCAAAATTTTAGACATAACAAATATATACAAACAGGATAAATATTTTATAGGCATGACAAATAATATTTGTCATACTTATAAAATATTTATCATAGATGTAAAGTATTTATTACACTTACGTGACAAATACTATACATAGAGATGATAAATTGTATGTAGGTACGACAAATATTTCATAGATGTGACAATTATTTGTGATCCTTAGAAATATGTATACGCATGCGTGATAATGAAAAATATTTGACGGGCATAACAAACACTATTTGTCACATCTACCAAGTATTTGTCACTCTACGTAATTCTACACTCATATTAAGTGTTCGTCAAATACAGTAATAGTCATTTTGTGGAAAAGTTGCTGACTCAGTCATGTGTTCCTACCATGTGGGCCAATAATATCCAGTATTATAGGATGACTCAGTCAATTGCATTGAAGATCATTGAAGTAAGTATTACTTTTCTTGTAAAACAATGGATATGCCCATGAAAAGATGGGCTCGCTATCTGAGCTTGCTCAGAAGTAAGAAGTTCAAATGCTCGACACCATAGGAATCACCGATCTCTCTCAATCAATGAAAGTGAAACTTTGGACATTTAGCAATTTTTTGGAGTGATCTCCCCCAATCCATGAAAGTGGAACTTTCAACATTCAACAATTTTCTTAGGAGTGATCATAGCTGCAAGCTCTGGCTTCAACTCAAGGCCTCATTTTGGATTGGAATCATTGGTTAGAAACCCACTTCTTTCCTTTTAAAAGTGTGTGGTGCCTCTCAATTATGAATCACGAATGCAGGGTCCCTCTTTTTTGACTGCCCAGTAGTATCTTTCCATCAGCAACAGTATATGTCCTAAAACAGTTCTCCTGTATCCAAACGAGATTCCCTAGGCCTTGATGCCTGGGGAATGGGGTGCACAGCGGCTTCACTTTGGCCGCATGCAGGAGGGTGAGCTGGGTTGCATCACGGCACCTAGGGGTCGTTTGAGAATGTACAAGGAAAATGGATTTTATCGGTAAGAAGGAGAAATAGATTTCAATTATTAAAATTTCCTACACCTTTATCTGCATTTTCTAAAAGGCAAAAGATATGAGGGTCAAAATGACCTTAATGCCCATCCTCAACATACAACGTTAAAATAAGACCCCAGATCAGGGAGCTGTGCTAAATTTCGATTACTACCGATACGCCCATCATTCACGAGTCATGACAGTGTGCCCAAAGTGCTCGACTAGAGAGCATTTTAAGAAGGAGTCCGTTCCCGTAAGTGTAAGTAAAGAGGGAATTATGTAAGTGCAAAGGTGGGAAGAGAGTTTTGTATAAAAACAATCTATGAGATTGAAAAAAGTTTCACATGGAGGCCTTTTTTAAAAGAGAATCTTACTCTCTACTTATTAACTTCCATCCTCACCTGCAGCTAGAGGATCCGGATTTTTCAAGAAACACAGACAAAATATATATAGTAATATTTGTCTAATCATGTGTGTAAGGTTGATCTGATAGTTTAGAAAATATGAGTGTGTGGTTTTTTTATTCTATTTTATTAATAGTCTGATCAAATTTTGGACAATACAGATTGTCCAATGGAGATGACTCCCAATTTAACAAATTATTTGAAAAAAAAAGGTTTTTTTTTATGGTTAGACTACTGTTCAATTAAAGAAATGGATGGACAGCACCTCCCGCGGTACAATTCAGGTGGATTGCAGTTCCTAGGGGCCATGCAGTAAGCATCACTAACAAAATATTTTAAACCACCGTCCCAAGTAGACTATATGACATGGAGTTACTAAACCACAGTGTCCACTTTGTTTAGATCCTGGCGTACTTAATGGTGCTCTCTTTGTCCTCTGGGGGGCTAGCCGCGTAGTACTGCTTCACAAAATCCTCCACCACGACCTTGCGGTACGCCGGCTTGGTGCAGGCCCCATCCACCACCGGCTCGACCTCCGTTCGCGGCGGCGGGTAGTAGAAAAGCGCCACCGAGAACCTTTCACGGTCGCCGCTGGGCATCGCCCGGTGCCACGGGCTCGCCATCCTGCCGTTGCTCATTATCTCTAGCAGGTCCCCCGCGGCCACGAGCAGTGCGTCCTCCGGCGCGGGCAGCCGCACCCACCTGCCGCGCCTGAACACCTCCAGGCCCTGCACGCCGTCGAACTGCTTGAGGACGGTAACGGCGCTCCCGTCGGTGTGCGGGTTGATACCCGTTACGGAGCTGGGGCGTGGGCAGGGTGGGAAGTAGTTGACCCTTATGTTCACGGTGGCTTGCGAGCTCGGCTGGAAGCTTTTGAGGAAGCTCTGCGTGTCGAGCATCAAGGCGTCGGCTAGGGCTTGCAGCAGTATGTCGCAGTCCCGCCTTGCTGCCTCCACATATTTCTCCATCACCGGCCTGGCATGGGGACAAAACCATGCTACGGTGGTACTTGAGTATACTAGGGCATGACATAGCCTCAAATTTGGGAATCAATAGAGCTATAATTGGGTCAAAGCAGATTGGAAGCGAGTTCCGCTATACCCTAGAAGAAGATTCGAAGAAAGGAAGAAGCACACCTGAAGTCGGCAGGGTTCTGAGGCCAGATGCGAAGGCCCAGGGAGTCCTGATTGGGGTGCACCCTCATGGCCAGGCGATCCACCCAATCCAGCTTCTGGTCCTCTGACTTCACGAAACTCCGGCCGTAGCCCAGGTTGTCGATGCTCTTGTAGGCGCCCACGCTCGCCCTCTTCTCTTCCAGCGACAGGTTAAAGAACGCCTTCACCACCTCCGCAAGGGAGGCCATGACAGGCGGGGCTACGCCGTGACCTGTGACGAAGAACATGCCCCATGACTCGGCGCTGGCGGCGAGCCTGCGGAGCTCCTCCGCTCGGCAAGCCGGGTCCGCTTCGGGGCCTAGCTTGACCATGTCGATGGAAGCGAGAGACTCCAGTTCGCCGTGGTCGAGAGCCGACGGCGGGGGAATATCCCTGATGAACCTGGCGGGCAGCTGCTGGATGCCATGGCGAACCAGCTCCTGGACCACGGGCACCTTCGAGGTCAGTGTTCGACCCTCCTCATCGACCAAGCTCACCTCATGGAAGGGCTGCTCCCCCGTACCATGACGGTTTGATCTTTCTCCCATGAACAGATCCATGGAAGGCACCTGCAACCCACAGCAAGAGATTATGGGAAACACTTGACGCGTACGATGCTTGTTATACCTTTCTCGGCCATTTTGGCTAAGATCAAGTGTGTGGTGCTTGTTTGGTAGCGCTACGTGGCTGTCTTGTTGGTGGACAAATTATTGGGCATTCTTTTGTGAGTGCGGCTCGTGTGGGAGGGGGCTGGGGAAGGGCAACGGGGGGAAAGGAATTTTTTCAAAATCGTCTATCAGAAATTAAGTTTCACGTGAAGGAGGTAATTGAAAAAATCTCTTCTCTGTAGTGTAACCTGCACTTAGAAGATCATTTCTCTTCTTTTGTTGATGAGATGCCACGACAACGCACATAGTCTGAGTCAGTACTATATTAGTTAAGAATCTAGATCCTCTAAGTGCAAGCGAAAATAAGCCTACCTGTAAGAGAAATACTACTGGCTGCAGCCTGCACAATATGGACTATGCAGCAAGGGGTGTACTTAAAGGTATTGGTTTAATTTGGTTTGAAGATAAAATTTTAGAAATCAAATTAAATTGAAGTAGAGAGTTAAATTGAACTAAATCAAACCGTAATAGTTTGAAACCGAACTGAACTGAACTGAAATAATTCTGTTTGGTTCAATTTAGTTTGCGGTATAAGCCTCATAATGGGTCCTATAGTTAAATAATCTATTTCAACATTATTTTTAAAAAATAATTATTGAAAAAATATTATTTAAAATTAGTTGAAAGTTTAAATCTCGAAATAAACTATTATAGTTAAACATCATATTTTATTAAAGACTCAACATCTTTTTGTACAAGATGACGATTTAAAAAGTTTTATATTGTAATAATTTAAATTTTCATACTTATAATTTACATAAACTCATACTTAATTTAAGAATTTAATACTTATATTATATCCTTTTAACATAATTCGATTTATTTGGGTCGATTTGATTTATGAACAAGAAAAATCAAATCAAATCAAATTTCTTAATTCAGTTTAGTTTTAACTTAAATCGAAATTTTCAGACATTAAAATCAAATCAAACCAAATCGAATTGGTCGGTTCGATTTGATTTTTCAGTTTAAACCGAATAATAAACATCCCTAAGTGTACCCCCACCCCCTTGTGTGAACGCACGAGGCAATGGGGGTACGGGCACACACCCATTGGGTGTGCGTCTATGGAGGTGTGTAGAAGCCATTCTATGTTGCTAAGTATTGAGAGGAGATTTTTTTCAAAATAATCTTTCTCATACACTTTTTTCTACTTTCGATGAAGGAATTGTTTGAAAAATTATTTTTTTTCTTTGCACTTACCCTGTTCCCTCGCACTTATAGGAACCGAACTCATTAGTTAAACACAATAAGAATACATTACAATGAAAATATTCTCAAGTATAATTTTAAGATGGTACAAGAAGATGTCATATGCATAGATAGGTTTCTTTTTCTACTGAGATTTCAAATGTTTTAAGTGAAAAATATAACTACATGATTAATACTAGTTTTTAATTATATAATTTTCATAATTTATACAATTTAATTAGTTATAAATTTATTTTAACTTAATAATATAACATAATAAATATAAAATATTAATAAGATGTTTGGTTGGTTTATTAATGGGAGTTTTTCTATAAAATATTTCTTGCAACAAAAATAAGTATTCGGTGATGCGCTCCCTAAAAGTTGTAACCAACGATGGACGGAGAAAATTTTGTTTGGAAGAACCATTAGAAAGATCTAAAATAAAGCTTTTATGTAATATAAGCATATTCGTATATGATTTACGTATAAATAATTTTTTTTTTTTTTTTTTTGAGAGAGAGAAGATTCAAGGGCCCTGATTGCTATGCCCTACCCTAGCTCTGCTAGTGGCTGCGATATTTCCATGGACATCACTGTGGACTCACCTTCACATGCAGTTGTGAGAGCCATGGTGTTTTTGTCGATGAGTAATACATGTTGAATTGCATGACATGTAGTTTAATTTTTTTTTTTTTTAAATTAGATACATCAAGTCCGATATATCTGTACAATCCGATCTTCCATATCATGGCTGCCACCCACCCTCACCTTTTGCCTATAGTTGCTGAAGTAAGAAGACTAGTATTGGACATTTCCCCACCCTTCCCATCTTGTGCCTTAGCCCTTGCTCAGCCTTGTAGAACGACAATGAATAATTTTGAAAGTTATCATGTCTTCTTTAAACTAAGATTGCATAACAATCAGGCTCCGTTTTAACAATTATAATAAGTTTACTTTTATTGCAACTTTTTATAATAAAATTAATTAGAATTTTGTGATGCAACTAAACATCTTAGAAAGTTTATTCTATTATGCGTGAAGAAAAAATGACAAGTGTCGAATAAATATGTATTCTTATAATTTTTTTAATGTGCTAGTGTGACGTGCACACATGTAGTCACTAACTACCCTCTGATACCAATAAGAAAAGTTTCTCGACCCCTGTTGCCTGCGTCTCCATGAAGGTACTCCTTTGGCGAGCAATCCTCTCTACAGAAGCTCTCGAATGCTCCATTCAAGTGACAACCAGTGGTCTTTACCCTTCAGATCTTGTCCACTATATACCCAGCTTGTACCCTTCCATGCTTGATGTTCTAGGAAGGCACCACTGGACGACCCTTCCATCTGCCCACGTCTTGTACTTCTCCCTTCTCTGTTGTGTTGGTTTATCTATGTTCTCCCGTTGTAAGTTTCGTTTTGTTCGCAGAATAAGTTATTACGTGAGATCTACTGACGGAATAATATATACTAGAATAAAGAGTGTTTCGATTGATAATTTTGTGAGGTCCGGTGACGGAATAAGAAGAATAAGCAATTCTTGAATTGAGTCTAAGGTGAGATGACTTATTCTCCTTATTCTCCAAATAGGTTATTTTGCACCGATATAAGTCATTCCACTTGTCAAAGTAAAATTCAACTTATTCTCCCCTTATTCGCCCTTATTCTTCTCCTATTCTCCAATCAAAATGACACAAATATGTTGTTTGAATGTAAACTTCTTCTCTCTTGACCACAAAAAAAAAAAAAAAAAAAAAAAAAAGTGAAAAATGTTAAATTTGAGCCAACCCAAGTTCAGAAACAGGCCAGTGTAAGCTAACTCCAGCCCATATTTAATGTATTTAAGTAGGATTAGACTGGGTCATTCAGACCCATATTCTGTACGCATGCTCTATGATCTTGAGCCAGTGTAAGCTTATTCCAGTCCATGTATTTGGGTTAGATTGGACTGGGCCATTCAGACTCACATTCTGTACGCATGCTCTATGATCTTGAAGAAAAGGGGACACTAGTGTAGTTGCATTTACCGGGATCTGTAAACTACAAGAAAAAGAGGTTTGGAACGGACCATTTATGGTCAGTTTGGGTGTGACAATATAATGCTCCTTCGAAAATATAATGTTCAACGGGAAAAGCAAATAGTTGTAAAAATAATAACACAACACTCACGTGGAAAAATTAGAAAAAAAAAAAAAAAAAGAATCTGATGCGCAGGCATTGAAAAAGAAGATCTGACTGAGGAAGTTGCCTCCAAACTCCCACTTTGGTGATCCTTGGTCGAAATTTCGCTCACCTGGCATCTCCGGATTGGGGGAGGCTGATTTGAGCCATGCTTATTTGTGCAGCATAGATTCAATTTATGCAACAATGGGTTCTAATCTCTGTGGCTTTGTGACAATTTTGATACCAAGTCAGATGATCTTTAGTTAAATGGAATCATTTGCTCAAGATGAATTTGAGCTGAATTTAAATTGTCTGATTCCTAAGTAAGCACCGTTTTGGTTTAGCATAATCAATTTTTTATGTGTTGAAATTTTTTAATAAGTTTCTAGACAAACAACGATAAATGATGTTGTAAATGGTGAAATATATGCCCTTGTATAATTTTAACAGTTCGTGCTTATTATTCGACACTTAATGCATTACTTTCTCAAAAAATTCTATAAACAAAGACGTTTGGTTTGTCTTTTTTTTTGCAGTGACATCTTTTTTCATCTATTTGTGTTCTTATTAAAAGCTTAGAAAAAAAAATATTTAAACTGAGAGCAAGTATGTTTATGTGCTGACTAGGCTAAGGGTATGTTTGACGCAACTTCTAATTGGAAATACTCTTAGATTCTTTTTAATTATTTTAAGAGAAAAAATAAATATTAAGGGCCACTTGCATGTATAATGTTTGAATTGTTTATGACTTAAAACCAAGAACTCTTAATTTAAGCTTCCTAAGGTTGATCACTCACTGGACTAGGCATTCCACTTTCAATTAATTAGAAAGTCTTAATTTGGGCTGGAAGCTACCTAGTTTTCCAATTTTCTTTAATTTTTCTAAATAGAAAAAAAAAAGCGATGCTACTTTCGGTGGCCTTGGCAGTAATCTTTATCCAAATGACTTGTGAGAGCTACTTCGAATGTTTTGTCCTAAATTCCTGATGGAAGAGGACAAAGACCCAGACAGGATTGAAAATGGAAAGTTATGAAATTTCCTGATTGTTAAAATAATTATGCAATAGAGGTCAATGTGCCAATGAGACAGAGGAATCCAAGGGGATTAGGACGAGCATTTAATTACTTAGTTACACTAATAAAAAGACATAGGTTTCCCATTTTTTTTCCTTCTGCGGCCATGACCTCCTAATTAGTTTCACTGGAGTTGAGGGGGTTGTTCAATGTTAACATAGATGACTCCATCAGCTTCTTTTTTTTTTCTTCCTCCTGGCATGTAAAAACTCCAAATTAAATACCCATGCAGACTTCACCATTGTTTAATTTTTGATCCATTTACATGCTCATCTAACACTTATTCGATATCAGTTTCGATCCATCTTTGTCTTGACGGTATAATTTTTAACAATATGTACTGTTAATCTTGAAGTATTACGTTTTCATTGGATGGAGCCAAACCAACCAATAAGGCTGGAAGAAATATCACCACATGTGAGAGGGATACTTTGGGGCTTCTTACATGCTTAATGTCGGAAATTAATGGCAAGGGGTAAAGTTTAAAGAAATTTTTGGTCGTTGGACTAGGTGTTCCGCTTTCTAGCCAACATCGACTAAAAATTAATTAAGAGAGTCATAATTTGGACAGAGAGTTAACTTTTCCTATCTTCTTTCTTCTCAATAGAAAAAAGCAATGATAGTTTTGGTCCCAAATCCCTAATTTTCTATTGAAGAGGGAGAAAAAAAACCCAATCCAATGAAAAAAAGAAAGTAATGAAATTTCCTGATCTTTAAGATAAATATGCAGTAGAGGTCAATGCCTCAATGAGACAGAGAATCCAGGTGGCTTAAGTCGAGCATTCCATATCTACACATAAAAAGTCACCTAAAATAATTCATCTGGACATGGGAACATGCATGGGTCTCTCTACTTGGGTTTGGTAAGAAGTAAGAAATTCAAACGACTAACTTGAGAGTGACCCATCTCAATGAACTTCTCTAGAAGGCCTGCTTCATTTAAAAATAACATCAATCAATCATGTTACATGATGGGATAATTTCAAAGATGCATTTTATACGTTACATTTCACAAGTATCATATTACCTACTTATTATCCTACATACTGTTACAAAATAACATATCTATCGAATATGTCCTGAATGGTGTGCATATATATATATATAATTATAGTAATATCTTTGAGATTATTCCCAAGTATAATTATTGTTTCATCTTACAAAATAACGGCCCAAGTAGAGAGTAGAAAGCCTTTCTAGTAAGAATGCTTGCTGAAACCACCATCCAATCCCATAATGGGAATTGATGAGGCAGAATCCGATTCGGCCCATTAGAGCAGGTCCAAACCCCGTTCAGCCCAACAGCAGCAGTATCAGGCCCTCCGGGAGCCTCTAGCCCATCAGCGGCCCAGCAGCCCTCGGCCCCATAAGCGGCCCCGTTGCTCCCGGCCCAACAGACTTCGGCCCGTCAGCGGCCCATCAGCCTACGGCCCGGGAACAGTGCGGCAGCTCTAGGCCCAGCAGGCTTCGGCCCATCGGCGGCCCAACCTCTTTCGGCCCGATAGCCGAGTCCGGCCCACTCCGGTGGCGGATCAGGCACTATGGCGGTTTACCAGTAAGCCCAAACATAGTCCTATATCGGCTACCACCGTTAACCAACCTCTATCCTCTGCTATAAATACACCGCTATTTATTGCCAAAGGTATACAACTCTTTGCCTCTGAGACCCTTAAGGACTACGGTCCAAATAGCATTAAAGCTACTTCTTGCCTTCTGAATCGAATCGTCTTCAGAAGCTAACTTGACCGTCGGAGGGGGTTCCTAAGGGCCAGAGCCCGGGACTCCTGCTGACCGGTTTCTTCTTCTTTCCCTCCTGCAGGAGCTCGGTTCGAAT
This sequence comes from Zantedeschia hybrid cultivar, assembly GCA_030544215.1. NCBI lineage: Eukaryota > Viridiplantae > Streptophyta > Magnoliopsida > Alismatales > Araceae > Zantedeschia > Zantedeschia hybrid cultivar. Next base: position 19,218,795 of record JARZZO010000010.1, on the reverse strand, counting down.
CATCGCCGACCTTCCCGAATCGGTCTCGGCCGCCGACCTCGGATTCCTCTCCCTGGTCTCGACGCCGTGCGACGGCTGCCCCGCAACGGGAGACTCGACCCCGCGCTGTCCCCTCGTCCGACAAAAAGGGCTTTTTGGGCTCACTATCCAAGAGCAAGCCGAGTCTGAGACCCTTCCGGCCTCAGACCGTCGGCTTCGGCTTCATCGCCTGTCGGCAATACAGCCAGAAGGAGCTTCATCCGCGCCGCCCCTTCGTCCGCCGAAGGAGCCTCGGCCCCGACTTCCCGGAGACGAGCCTGCACCGACCGAAGCGCCCTTCGGCCTTCGGATCCTTGTCTTCGCCTCCGCCTCCTCGGCCTTCCGGATCCCCGTCGGGCCTCAGTAACACCGATCCGAACCGGCTTCGGATCCACTTCTTCGGGTTCCAGCCTCGGAATCCAGTCGTGATAGATCCAGTCTACATCACGTGGCGCCGTCTGTGGGAAACCAACAAAACAAGTCATGTCTCAGCGACCTGTGACCCGACGATCCGGACAAAGCGAAGCAGAAGCGCGGGAGGCCTCGGCGCAGATGCTGCCTTCCGAAGGCGCACCTTCTGCCCCGCCGAGCCTGCCTCTGCCGACCATACCGGAGTCTCTCGGCTCGGAAGACCGAGTGGGGGTGCTCCAGCAGCAAGTGGCAACGCTGGCCGCTGCCGTCACGTCCCTAGCGCCTCTCCAGGAGATGGTATCCGTCATTGCCCAGCGCATGGGGCTAATGGGACAGCTTCCTCAGCAGGCACCACTCCCCCCACTCTACCCAGTACAAGATGCCCGGTTCCGGTCGGCGCCTGCGCCGGTTCCTCCCAACGAGACCGCGGAGACGCGCAGCGAGCCCTCGACGCTACCTGTCCGAGCTCCTCGCGCTGATCGCCTGACGGAGCAGGATTATGCTTCGTCGGAGTACCGTCCGGCCCGAACCGGAGGGCAATCCATCGCCACCTCGACCGCCCCGGACCTGGATCGGCGGCTGACGGCGATGCGTAAAGAGATGCAGCAGATGGTGTCTCGGCCTCACGGGGCGCCCCTCGCCAGCAGCATCCTGGAGCAGACCCCATTCACGGCGGAGCTCCTAGCCACCGAGGTACCCCCCAACTTCAAGCTGCCGAAGGGCCCTCTCTACGACGGAATGACAGATCCGGTCTGTCATTTCCAGAGATTTAACACTTATCTTCGGGTCCGAGGGATCTCCGAGGCAGTCCGCTGCCGTCTTTTCCCCCTCACCCTTGAAAAAATCTCCCTCACCTGGTTCGAGACTCTGGCCCCCAACTCCATCCACTCCCTGGTCCAGTTGGGCCAATTGTTCATCGACCAGTTCTATGATGCCACCCGACAATCCAAAACTTCCGCCAGCTTGCTGGCCATCCGGCAAGGCCCCACCGGAACTCTCCAGGAATACTTCACCAAGTTCCGGACCGAGGCCGCCCAGATCCCGAACCTCGACAGCTCGATCGCGGTCTCGGCCGTGATCAGCGGGAGCCGGGACGAGGGGCTCCTCGGCTCCATCAGAAAGCGCCATCCCCCTACCTTCCAGGACCTCGTGGCCCGCGCCCATAAGTACATCAACCGAGAGGCCCTGATGCTGTCCAGGGGCAAAGGCGCAACCGAAGCCACCTCGGCACCTGCCCCCCCGGTGGTCCGACCTCGGTCCGAGGACCAAGAGCCCTCCCGAAAGCGCTATCGCCGGGAGGATTGGGACAGAGAGAGGCGACGGGACCCGCAGCTGCGGTACCTGCCCTTACCTGCTCCCCCTTCCCGGATGCTCATAGAGGTGAAGGGCATGCTCCGGCGGCCTGATCGCATCAAGACCGATCCTCGCCGAAGGGACCCCGGCAGATACTGCGAATATCACCGGGAGATCGGCCACACGACGGACGAGTGCCGACAGCTCCGGGAAGAGATCGACAGAATCATCCGGGAGGGGAGATTGCCGCAGTATCGGCGGGAGCAGCCGCCGCAGAACCGGGACGTCCCTGCAGCGCCCAGGCAACAACCACCCCCGGCAATAGAAGCCGCTCCTCCGCCAAAAGCCACCTCGGCCCTGGTAGAATCATCCCATCAAAGACCCAGCTCTGGGTCTATCATGATGATATCCGGAGGGCCAGGGGAGGGATCAAGGCCGCGGCAGCGCAGCACCGTAGCGGCGGTTGACGGCGAGCCGAAGCGGCCTCGTCTGGAAGACATCACCTTCGGCACCGAGGACCTGACTGATGTTCAGGTCCCTCATGATGACGCCCTCGTCGTCAATGCTGTAATAAATAGCTATGATGTACATAGAATCTTTGTGGATAATGGAAGTGCCCCAAACATCTTGTTTTACGACTGTTTTGAGAAGATGGGATTGAGTGAGGCTAATATGAAGCCTCACCGGGGCCCCCTCTTCGGTTTTAACGGCTCGCCCTGCCGAGTAGAGGGTATTGTCCGGCTTCCTGTAACTTTAGGCTCCGCCCCCCGGCAATTAACCGTTGAAACGGACTTTGCCGTTGTAAAGATCGAGTCAGCCTACAATGCCATATTCGGCCGAAGGCTCATCGGCGGGGTCGGAGCCGTGCCATCATCTTTCCATCAGAAGCTGAAGTTTCATACCAGCCACGGAATAGGCGAGGCCAAAGGGAACCAAGAAGCGGCCCGGCAGTGCTACATGATTTCGGTCAAGGGGAAGACCGCAGCCGAAACCCTGACGATCGAGTCATCAGCCGAGGCATCTCCGGGAGAAGCACTCCTCGCCGTCCCTGTTCCGAGAGGCGAGGGACGAGTCCTGATGATAGGCTCCGGCCTGGAAAAGATTGAAGCAGAGAAGCTTACCGAGTTTTTGAAAGAGAATCTCGACGTCTTCGCCTGGTCTCTGGCGGACATGCCCGGGGTTGACCCAGAGGTAGCCGAGCACCGTCTCCACACCGATCCCAACCAGCCCCCAGTAAAGCAGAAGCGGCGCACCTTCAATCAAGAAAGGAGAACCGCCATCCAAGCCGAAGTGCAGAAGGGGCTGGACGCCGGACACCTCCGAGAGGTGCATCATCCGGAGTGGATCGCCAACGTGGTCATGGTGCCAAAGAAAGATGGCAAGTGGCGTATGTGCGTGGACTTCACCAACCTCAACAAGGCCTGTCCGATGGACAGCTTTCCGCTGCCTCGGATAGACCAGGTGGTGGACGCGACTTCCGGCCACGAGCTCTTAAGCTTCCTCGACACCTATTCGGGCTACCACCAGATCCGGATGCATCCGGATGACGAGAGTAAGACCAGCTTCACGACCGATTTGGGCCTGTACTGCTACACCCGAATGCCCTTCGGTCTGAAGAACGCCGGCACGACATACCAGCGCCTGGTCAACAAAGTGTTCGCTCCGCAGCTGGGCCGAAACATGGAGGTCTACATAGACGACATGTTGGTCAAGAGCCGCATCGCTGCAGAGCATTTGGCCGACCTGGCCGAGACTTTCTCCGCCCTTAGGCGGTACAAGATGAAGCTGAATCCGGCCAAGTGCGCCTTCGGGGTAGCCTCCGGCAAGTTCTTCGGTTACATGGTCACCCACCGTGGGGTGGAAGCCAACCCCGAGAAGGTTTCGGCCATCATGCAGATGCGCCCTCCGGCAAACATCCGAGAAGTACAGAAGCTGAACGGGAGGATCGCTGCCCTCAGTCGCTTCATGTCAAGGGCGGCCGACTATTGTTTCCCCTTCTTCAAGCTGTTGAAGAAGGCCAACAACTTCGAGTGGACGGAAGTGTGCCAAGCAGCCTTCGACCAGCTGAAGGCCTACCTCTCCAAAGTCCCCATCTTATCCAAGCCAGTTCCCGGGGAACCCCTGAGCTTATACCTTGCGGTCTCCGAGACGGCTCTCAGTGCCGTCCTCATCCGAGAGCAAGAAAGCATTCAGAAGCCGGTTTATTATACCAGCCGAGCCCTTCAAGGAGCAGAACTCCGGTACCTTGCCCTGGAGAAGTTGGCTCTGGCCCTTGTCTCGTCCGCAAGGAGGCTCCGGCCCTATTTTCTGGCCCATTCCGTGAAGGTCCTCACCGACCAGCCCCTGAGGCAAGTCCTCTCCCGGCCAGAGGTGTCCGGCAGGCTGGCAAAATGGGCAATCGAGCTAGGAGAGTTCGATATCTCCTACGCTCCTCGGGTAGCAATAAAAGCCCAGGCGTTGGCAGACTTCATCGCCGAACTTACCCCTGGCGCCACCGGGGTGCCTCAGCCAGTACCCAACGCGACCAAAGCCGAGGCTACTTCGGCACCCGCGCCAGCAGACGAATGGCGACTCTTCGTAGACGGCTCTGCGTGCTCCACGGGCAGCGGCGCCGGATGGATCCTGGCATCGCCCGAAGGGGTCGTCACGGAATACGCCCTGCGCTTCTCCTTCCCAGCAACCAACAATGCCGCCGAGTATGAAGCTCTCATCTCCGGCCTCCGGGCCGCAAAGAAGCTCGGTGCCCGGAACCTGAAGGCCTTCAGCGATTCCCAGCTGATTGCCAGCCACATCTCCGGGGAGTACGAGGCTCGGGACGCAACGATGGCGTCTTATCTCCAGGTGACTCGCAAAATCCTCGCCCAATTCGACTCTTATGAAGTCGTGAGGATCTCGAGAGCCGAGCATGCCCGAGCCGATACACTTTCCCGGCTAGCGTCAACTCAAGACGGGGGGGGAGGCCGAATGATCCTCGTCGAGGAGCTCGCCGAACCAAGCCTCGGCGAAACCAAAGCCATGCAAGTCGCTGAGGCCGAGGCCGAGACATGGATGACCCCCCTCGTCGCTTTCCTTCTCCAAGGAGAAGTCCCGCCAGATCCGAAGGAGGCGAAGCACATTCGACTGCGCTCATCCCACTTTCTTCTTCTGGACGGGGTCCTGTACAAGAAATCCTTCGGCCGACCACTGCTGCGGTGCCTCGGCCCAGCTGAAGCCGACTACGCCACAAAAGAAGTCCATGAAGGGGTATGCGGAGCGCATGCGGGAGGAAGGGCCTTGGCTCACAAGCTTCTAAGGCAAGGCTACTGGTGGCCAACACTCCGAGAGGACGCTTTAGCCCTCGTACGGCGCTGTGACCAGTGCCAGAGGTATAGCTCCCTCATCCACCAAGCAGCCGCCCTTCTGACCCCCTTATCCGACCCCTGGCCTTTCGCTTAATGGGGGATCGACCTCCTGGGGCCTTTTCCCGTCGCCACCGGCCAGAGAAAATTCCTCATCGTGGCGGTAGATTATTTCACTAAGTGGGTCGAAGCCGAACCCCTCGCGGCAATAACCGATAACAATGCTTGGAACTTCGTCTGGAAGTCCATCATTTGCCGGTTCGGCATCCCTCGGGCCATCATTTCTGACAATGGGAAGCAGTTCGACAGTCGGCGGTTCAGCGACAACTGCGCCAGCTTCGGCATACTCCACAAATTCACTTCGGTGGCGCATCCTCGAACAAACGGCCAAGTCGAAGTCACTAACCGAAGCCTCCTACAGGGATTGAAAACCCGCCTCGGCGAAGCTAAGGGCCGATGGGTAGAGGAGCTGCCAAGTGTTCTGTGGGCTTATCGGACGACGAGCCGAACCCCCACCGGCGAAACTCCCTTTCGCATGGCCTATGGCATAGAGGCCGTTATTCTGGTAGAGATCGGCCTTCCCTCTCCCAGGGTCGTTGCTTACGATCCGGAGGCCAACGAAGAAGGTCTGAAAGACCACCTGGACCTCATTGAAGAGACCCGAGACAAGGCTCGTATCCGGCTGGCCGCTTATCAACAGCGCATGGCGAAGTACCACAACACTCGAGTAAAGCCCCGATGCTTTGAAGTAGGGAGCCTCGTGTTGAGGAACGCTCATACTTCCAAACCAGCCGAAGCCTCAGGAAAGCTTGCCCCCAACTGGGAGGGGCCCTATCGGGTCAGGGAGGTGATCAGGCGTGGAGCTTACCGGTTGGAGACCCTTTCGGGCCAACCTCTCCCTCGCACCTGGAATGTTGAGCGCCTTCGGCGTTATTATGTGTAAGTCACTTTTCCCCAGGCTTACAGCCGAAGAGTATGAATAAAGACTTCCTTTTTCAAGAAACATGGTATTCTTTCTAAGTCCGTGTAAACCGTACCGGGAGTGGCTTCGGCCATGCAAACCGTATCGGGAGCGGCATGGTATTCTTTCTAAGTCCGTGTAAACCGTACTGGGAGTGGCTTCGGCCATGCAAACCGTATCGGGAGCGGCAGGGTATTCTTTCTAAGTCCGTGTAAACCGTACCGGGAGTGGCTTCGGCCATGTAAACCGTATCGGGAGCGGCATGGTATTCTTTCTAAGTCCGTGTAAACCGTACCGGGAGTGGCTTCGGCCATGCAAACCGTATCGGGAGCGGCATGATATTCTTTCTAAGTCCGTATAAACCGTACCGGGAGTGACTTCGGCCATGCAAACCGTATCGGGAGCGGCAGGGTATTCTTTCTAAGTCCGTGTAAACCGTACCGGGAGTAGCTTCGGCCATGCAAACCGTATCGGGAGCGGCATGGTATTCTTTCTAAGTCCGTGTAAACCGTACCGGGAGTGGCTTCGGCCATGCAAACCGTATCGGGAGCGGCATGGTATTCTTTCTAAGTCCGTGTAAACCGTACCGGGAGTGGCTTCGGCCATGCAAACCGTATCGGGAGCGGCAGGATATTCTTTCTAAGTCTGTGTAAACCGTACCGGGAGTGGCTTCGGCCATGCAAACCGTATCGGGAGCGGCATGGTATTCTTTCTAAGTCCGTGTAAACCGTACCGGGAGTAGCTTCGGCCATGCAAACCGTATCGGGAGCGGCAGGGTATTCTTTCTAAGTCCGTGTAAACCGTACAGGGAGTGGCTTCAGCCATGCAAACCGTATCGGGAGCGGCATGGTATTCTTTCTAAGTCCGTGTAAACCGTACCGGGAGTGGCTTCGGCCATGCAAACCGTATCGGGAGCGGCATGGTATTCTTTCTAAGTCCGTGTAAACCGTACCGGGAGTGGCTTCGGCCATGCAAACCGTATCGGGAGCGGCATGGTATTCCTTCTAAGTCCGTGTAAACCGTGGAGCGGCCGGATGCGCGACGCGTGTCCCGTGCTTCCTCGCGAGGTGACGCGCCATCCCGTCCATTTAATGAAGCCTGACACGAGTCAGAGGGCTCGGCCCTTCGGCTTCTTAGCTCTGAGCCTTCGTCGCCACTCCGAGCGGGGACGAAGCAACCACGTAGCCCTCGGCCGACCGAGGGCACCCTCTTCCTAGTAAAAAGAGAACAGAGTTTCGGGTAAGACACCTATTATGATATTCTTCTGGCAGCTTCGGGCTATACTCTCGCCATCTCAGAGCTGAGAAAGACAAGAGTGGGGGGCTATGTGATGAGGCAGAATCCGATTCGGCCCATTAGAGCAGGCCCAAACCCCGTTCAGCCCTACAGCAGCAGTATCAGGCCCTCCGGGAGCCTCCAGCCCATCAGCGGCCCAGCAGCCCTCGGCCCCATAAGCGGCCCCGTTGCTCCCGGCCCAACAGGCTTCGGCCCGTCAGCGGCCCATCAGCCTACGGCCCGGGAACAGCGCGGCAGCCCTAGGCCCAGCAGGCTTCGGCCCATCGGCGGCTCAACCCCCTTCGGCCCGATAGCCGAGTCCGGCCCACTCCGGTGGCGGATCAGGCACTATGGCGGTTTACCAGTAAGCCCAAACATAGTCCTATATCGGCTACCACCGTTAACCAACCTCTATCCTCTGCTATAAATACACCGCTATTTATTGCCAAAGGTATACAACTCTTTGCCTCTGAGACCCTTAAGGACTACGGTCCAAATAGCATTAAAGCTACTTCTTGCCTTCTGAATCGAATCGTCTTCAGAAGCTAACTTGACCGTCGGAGGGGGTTCCTAAGGGCCAGAGCCCGGGACTCCTGCTGACCGGTTTCTTCTTCTTTCCCTCCTGCAGGAGCTCGGTTCGAATCATCGCCGACCTTCCCGAATCGGTCTCGGCCGCCGACCTCGGATTCCTCTCCCTGGTCTCGACGCCGTGCGACGGCTGCCCCGCAACGGAAGACTCGACCCCGCGCTGTCCCCTCGTCCGACAAAAAGGACTTTTTGGGCTCACTATCCAAGAGCAAGCCGAGTCTGAGACCCTTCCGGCCTCAGACCGTCGGCTTCGGCTTCATCGCCTGTCGGCAATACAGCCAGAAGGAGCTTCATCCGCGCCGCCCCTTCGTCCGCCGAAGGAGCCTCAGCCCCGACTTTCCGGAGACGAGCCTGCACCGACCGAAGCGCCCTTCGGCCTTCGGACCCTCGTCTTCGCCTCCGCCTCCTCGGCCTTCCGGATCCCCGTCGGGCCTCAGTAACACCGATCCGAACCGGCTTCGGATCCACTTCTTCGGATTCCAGCCTCGGAATCCGGTCGTGATAGGTCCAGTCTACATCAGGAACCATTACAGCAGCAAATGTTTAAGGCATTGCAGTAACCCTGTTATTTCTATGGTCCGCCGAAGACCCTAGGCGATCTGGACTCTTAAACTATTGCCCCAAATAACGTACACGACATCTAGCTGGTTGCTAAATTACATAAGCGAGCCATGCGCACGGCCTCACGTCTTTGCTTGGATCAGGAGAGCTGAGCTTGTTTCGATCTTTGCATAGCCAATGGTGTTCTCCTTCTTCAGTCGTGGGCTAGCCTCGTAGTAGTGCCTCACATAATCCTCCACCAGGACCTTGCGGTACGCCGGCGTGGCGCACGGCCCACCCACCACGGGTTCGATCACCCTCCGGGGCGGCGGGAAGTAGAAGAGCCCCGCCGAGAACCTCTCGTGGTCGCCGCAGGGCATCGCCCGGTGCCACGGGCTCGCCACCCGGCCGTTGCTCATTATCTCCAGCAGGTCCCCCGCGGCCACGAGCAGCGCGTTCTCCGGCGCCGGCAGCCACACCCACCTGCCGTGGCTGTGCACCTCCAGGCCCTGGACGCCGTCGAATTGTGCGAGGACGGTCACGGCGCTCCCGTCAGTGTGCGGGTTGATCCCCGTTACAGAGCTGGGGCATGGGCAGGGTGGGTAGTAGTTGACTATTACGGTCACGGTGGCTTGTGAGCTCGGTTGGAAACTTTTGAGGAAGCTCTGCGTGTCGAGCATCAAGGCCTCGGCTAAGGCTTGCAGCAATGTGTCACAGTCCCGCCTTGCTGCCTCCACATACTTCTCCATCACGCCTGCCATGGTACAGATCTCTTATTAGCGTTTGAAAGAGCTTTTTGTTAAATCGGATTCCAGAGAATCGGCTTTTTCTGATGGCATTTTGTCATTGCGGGACGGAGGGATTTTGCTTTTACCATTTTGCCATTGTGGGACTACTTTTACCATTATAATGTTTATGTGGTTTTAGCAGCGTCAAAGTTGAAAAATGCTTTCAAAATCTGTTGTCCCCTCACAAAAAATTCACTCTCACCCGAGCGAGGCACAACTGATCACTTGAGTCTTTCTCTCTCTTAAGACAATTTGACCGAACCTTTATGATTTGGTCATACGACTCGTACGAGTCAGCACGAGTTGACTTGACTCGTACAATTTGACCGAACCTTTATGATTTGGTCATTAGACATCCAACCATATGATAAGGAATTCCTTTACGCCAAGGCATGACAAGTTTGATTACTTGAGACTAAGGCTGCAAATGAGTCGAAGCATATTGAAAGATAAACTCATTCACGGATGATCAGTTGAAGATTGAAGAATAAAATTTTGATTCAAACTCTGGTAGATTGATTTGAATGAGGTTGATTTTTTTACCTTCATCTGCCAATGATAAGAATTAAATCAAGAAACATCTTAATCTGAAAAAGATTGTAGATACGTGAAAATTTGCGTGCCTTTTCTCAAATATTATGCTCAAAGTGGAGATAAGATTTTGTCATTTTTTTAAAAAAAGAATCCTATTGAGAAAGAGAGGTTATGTTTTGCTTATAAACAATGCCTATTTCATTACAACCGATGTGAAAGTAAAGGGGTTTGTCGTTTTTACATCTCTACACAGCCCCCAGCTAAGGTAGCTATGTACGGACCTTTTTTGAGCTGCTGGATGGGTCAGGGTGACTGGAGATGCTCGGACAAGTTGGTGACTTTTTGTTCAATTTCTCTAGATGACGTCAATTATGTAACGGTCAGAAACTGATCCGGCACTAAGAACTGTTCGATCCAATCTCTGGCTACTCATCATGACAAAATTTGTTTGAGGAAGATGACGCATTGGTACAAAAACCTACAGGAGGAAGAGAGGCAGTCAAGGGGTCCCTCTTTGCGATGGGGGAAAGATCCTGCGATGCCTAAATCAAATCCTTTCTTAGAAGGAGACTAGGTGGCTAGGGTTTTCTTAGGTGTTAAGTGTACGTCATAGCATACCTTCTTCTAGAGGGAGGTCCATGTACTTAAACCTCCTTGCTATTGAGGCACCGGAGAGCAGTTCCATACTGACTGACTAGGGTCCATAATTTGGGTCCCTTGATTAAGGGGTTGTGGGGCTCCAGATTGGAAGGCACGATCTCCTCTCTTAATGAGAAGCGGAGATCGTCGAGACTTGCCTTGAATAGACAGTTGCCATACTTTGATCACGATTCTCGTTTTTAGGCGGAAAAAGGAGAATTTGAATCATCCGAAAACCCCATCCCTCTTGGGAAGTCCGGATCTCAGTATTGGGCTCGGAGAGCCATAGCCTTGTTCACCATGGAGCATCGCCCTTTCCCAATAACCTAGGCTTCTCCAGAAGTCGGGACACTACGGAGGTTGGCTCCTTCACTCGGAGATGACCCTCTCGAGAGTGATCCTCTTGGGATGACTCTCTTGGGGGAGACCCTTCTCGTGAGTGACCTCTTTTGATGGGTCAACCTCTCTCGTGGATTGGTCCTCTCGATCTCACTGCTTTCGGCTAGCTTGATAGGTGCCACTCGTCGCCAAGTGGGTTGCGGACCCCCGGGGCCATTTCCAACCAAATCCCCCTCGTCAAGGATCACTTTCATTGCAGATCAAAGCAGGTGTAAGTTGGAACAAGTTTTACTATAGATCATGGAGTACTAAAAAATAATATTTTGTTGACTAAAATATATTTATATTATAACAAAGAAAAATTAATAATCTATAGATATTGTATAAACCTGCCCGCACTTTTGCACATAAAAAATTCAGTTGTATATACATATTAAAATCTTAACTAATTGATACTAAAACAACTCCTTGCATCAAGATTGTCGAGCAATTAGAAATTTGCAGCCTATCTACGTTCATTCCAAATTTGTAATATATCCACATTTATCTGACATTGAAACAACTTTGTCTACATTCATTTCATATTCTGCACTTAAAATTATATTTAAATATATTTCATTTATAGAACATGGATCGAAGTGAGTATCTGCAGATGTTTGAAGATTTGTAAACTAAAGCTCTTATCTGATCAATAAGGACTTATGGTGGGAGAACTTAGTTGGGGACTAATCTATAATCGGATTTACAAAAGATACGGATGAAAAATCTAACCCAAATATACACTAATTCGATCTATAATTCTCTAGAGTAGATCAATTTTTTTGACCATGATCAAATTAGATCGCAAATTGATTAGTCAGATCCAACTACTTATTAGGGTTGGAGGTCTTGTCCAGCTGTAGCTTTTTCAGGTGATGAGTGTTGTTACGATTTAGGAGGAGGATCTGAGAGAGGAAGAAACACACCTACAGCCTGCAGGTCTGGGGCCAGATGCGAAGGTCCAGGGAGTCCTGGCTGGGGTGCACCTTCATGGCCAGGCGATCCACCCAATCCAACTTCTGGTGCTCGGACTTCACGAACGACCGGGCGTAGCCGAGGTTATCGATGTCCTTGTAGCAGCCAACGCTCGCCCTCTTCTCCTCCAGGGACAAGTTAAAGAAGCCCTCCACCACCTCCGCAAGGGAGGCCATGAGAGGCGGGGGCACGCCGTGGCCTGTGACGAAGAACAGTCCCCATGACTCGGCGCTGGTAGCGAGCCTGCGGAGCTCCTCCGCTCGGCAAGCTGGGTCCGCTTCGGGGCCTAGCTTGGTCATGTCGATGAAAGCCAGAGACTCCAGCTGGCGGTGGTCGAGGGTCGACGGCCGGGGGATATCCCTGATGAACCTCGCCGGTGGCTGCTGGATGCCATGGCGAACCAGCTCCTGGACGATGGGCACCTTCGAGGTCATGGTGCGACCCTCCTCGTCGACGAAGCTCACCTCATGGAAGGGCTGCTCCGCCAAAGGTGATCTCCTCCCATGAACAGAGATGGAAGCTGCTGCGAACTCCAGCAAGAGCTTGTGTGTAGATCGTCATTTATGGTGGGCCCCGGCATACTTGACGTCGGATTCTTTTTTTGTCGTAAAATACTGCCTTTCGTTCACACAAAACAGTGAAATAAAACAAACACAGGCCCTGAGGCCCGAAAGGAAACGGTAACAAGTGCCTGAACAGCGAAGAGCAACACAGTAAACAAGGTTCGTCGATTCCGATCTCTCATGATCCAATACGAGTTGATCAACTCGCACTGACTCGTGTTGACTCGTACGAGTCGTATGATCAAATCATATAGACTCGGTAAAACCGCACCAACTCGGATTCGTCTTGATACGGAATGAGTCAACACGAGTCGATCCAGTACGGCGAACCTTGAAACAAACACATATAAAGGTTATAAACGAGGTAACCATCGGCATCGGAAGAAGCTGCAAATGCATTTGAGTAGCCGGAAATGAACTAGACTCGAAGACATATGCCATCTGAGGCCTATTGAATGAGTTCAGTTCGTCTCAGTAAGAAGTTGGAGGGGACTGTAGTAATAACCAATCAGAAGACGTCATAAGTAAAGTTGATCTACCGTTCGAGACGCTTCCCGCCCACTTTGACAACTTTTTCCTTGTTACTGGTTCAGCATGTTTCAAATACTACGTAGAACACTTAAATACTACGCAAAACATTTAAATGGTACGCAAAAACTTAAATACTACACAAAATACTTGAATACTACCAAGAGCACTTAAATACAACACAGGACACTTAAATATTACCAAGAGCATAAGACTACAGTCATAATTTTAAATACAATTACTACCATAATTTAAAATACACCTATGTAAATTATAGTGATAATTTTGTGCTCTTGATAGTATTTAAGTACTCTACGTAGTATTTGAAACGACAGATCAACTTTACATATAACGTCTTCTGACTGGAGTCTTCTCCAACTTCCTTATGAGACCAACCGGACTCTTAGCGCCACTTTGATTGGAGAATAGGAGAAGAATAAGGAAGAATAAAAAGAGAATAAGCTTAATTTAACTTTGATAAGTGAAATGGCTTATACCGGTGCCGAATAGTCTATTCGGAGAATAAGGAGAATAAGCAATTCGACCTTAGACCCAAGAATTACTTATCCTTCTTATTCCGCCAGTGGGTCCCACAGAATTATCAAAACTAAGCATCCCTTATTTTAATATACATTATTCCGGATAAGTAATTTTAAATTAACCTATTCTGCAATCAAATTGAGGCTTATTGAATACGCTCAACACCTTGAGTCCAACCTTTGATACTCCAGGGTCCCAGGGTGGGAGAAGCCTGAGCCGACTGAAAAGAGATCTGAAGATGCACCTAGCTTCGTGAGATGGACAAGATTGACAAGCCTGCAAAACACACACAAATACGAAGAAACACAAGAGAGATGGGAAGAACTACGGAGGACAGCACCAATAGTCGAAAAGCCTAGGAAACTTACAGATACACAAGAGCAAACCCCACAGTACAAGCAAAGAGGGTGTCGTCTGTGGGAGAAGAGGAAGATGAAAGGGGGATGGAGGGAAGGATGCTTGGGGTGGTTAGGCGGTGAGGGGCGGACAGACGGTGGGAGGGTTAGGGGGATTCACCACAGAGAGGGCAGGGAGATGGAGAAGGCCAAAAGTGAAGGGGCAAGGTGGGTGAACGGGCTAGGGAAACTCAGGGCGGAGGGGGGAGACGAGGGTTTAGGGCACATGGGGGAGACGGCTGCTACGGCAACGATGCGGCGGTGCTGGTGAAGGGGCGAAGACAAAGAAGAAAGGAAAAGAATGTAATAAGAAGAGACAGGGGAGAGCGGATGGAAACGAAGAGGAAGAAGAAAAAGGAGGAAGAAACGAAAGGGGAGGATGAAGAAAGGGGGGGGGGGGGGGGGGGGGGGCGCGAGCTGCCAGCGGGCTCCCCCTCCCATCGAAGCCGCCGCCGAAGGTCCGAGGTCGATCTCCAACGATGCATTCCGCCGAGGAGGCCCGCCGGCGACAGATCCGACTAGGAGGCGAGGTGGTCCGGAGAGCACCCCGAGTCGTGTCCGCCTAAAACATCGCCTTGAAGGAAGATAATGTAATATAATCTGATCGATCTTTGATCGGCTGATCAAACATTTAAAAAAAATAAAAAACAGACCCAATGAAATGAGATTTTACTTTTTATCGGATTCAATTTTTAATTAGTTAGAATTTTTTAAATTGTCAGATCGAAGATCAATGTATACGGGAGCATCAAGCATGATGGGGCCAGTATAAAAGAATTTTAAACATAAAAAAGAATATTGGATATTTGTTAGTGCAGTTTAATGATCTCATCAGATCGGACGGCTGTTCGCTTACGGTGCAATAAATATAACTCATATATATATATATATATATATCCCTAACTTTTACATATGATTATACAAGCCCTTGAAAGGTTGCAATTATACTCTTCCCATCAAAATGTTGTGAATCCTAACTGCATATGCCAAAAGGATTCAAGTATTTTTGTATATTTGTCTAAATTCATCAAAGTTTTGATCTTACTAAAATTTATGAAATCTTGCTAGCATATTTGAATAGAATTGATAACATGGCATAACTGCAACTTTTCTAAAGATGTCATGAACTCATGAATATTTAAAACAATATGCAGAAGACAAAGTACGCATATAAATATAATAGTTTATGGAAGCATAAATACAAAAAACTTTTCTTTTTCTTAATTTTGGTCATTCCCCTTCATTCCTTTGTACCGCTGGTGGTGGTAAGCTTGGCAAAGGGTAGGAAGATCGAAAGACTTGAGTTTATGGAAGCATAAATAGAAAAAACTTTTCTTAAATTTGACCATAAAAGTTCAGAGAACTGTCAATAGATGACAAACAACATGACATCTATATATCTTATTAGAAAAATCCTATATATATATATTTAGTTTTCAAATAAGACTTAAAATTTTTTAAGCATAAATATGAATAAACAATTAAGACAAATTTTTGATTATATAATTGCATTACTTACATAAATCTGATTAATATAACTTTATTTTTGCAGAAGCTAGAAGCCTCCACTCGGTAGGAAAGGGTTAGATGCTATCCTCCCCTTCCTGAAGACATACGAAGAAGAAATCCTCTTTCTAATGATAAACGAACAAGAACTTTCCGAAAAATATCTCCAGGCCTGACCGGATGGTAAACAGTATCAAGAGGACTTTTCCTTGGAGTTTTACTTTCAATAGATAGTGAAAGATATCTACCGAAGGGATAAGACCTAAAGTAGTGCTAAGGGTAAGGTATCCATAGACCGTCCGCCAGAAGTTCGGAAAGAACTCACTACAACAAAAGTGGGTTGTCCTTACATCAAAAAATCGTAAAGTATACACGTAAAACCGTTACAAATTATTTATACTAACGAAACTTCTTACGACCAGTTACCTTTGGCGTAGCGACCGTTATTAGAAGTTTCGTTACGATTCCATAACCGTAAGTGTTAAGTAATCTACACCATCGGACCATATCGTAAGTACAAATACACTTATAGTTATGAAAACCTCCGTAAATGTGTTTATTCAAAATAATAAGAAATACTAACGTTATGACATAATATACTCACACTTCGAGACAGTAAGTAAATTGTTATTTTAAGGATCTGTGCTCTTAATAATTACGAAATCATCTGTAAGTATATTGACAAAAAATAGTAAAAAATATTAACATTATATCTTTATACACTCACGTTAAGTATCGTAACTAAACTATTATTAGAAATTTACTCATGATTCTTAAATTGTAAGACAATGCTGTAATTAAATTATTACAAAAAAATCTTCTCATGGTTCTTAAACTGTAAGACGATAACCTCTATTTATAAAAAAATCATATGTGGATTGAACCAAATTTGTAACTATCAACCTGTAATAATCTATAACTTAGATATAACAATCTGTTTGGGAAGATGTAACATATGAATTCTACTCTTAAATTTTATATCCGAATGAATCAACACTTAGAATGAAGACACATAGAATAATACATTCAACTATAACAATTCTCACATTTTCACAAATTATACACGATAAAAATTGTCTAATAATTCACATTTGATTTATATAAATTGTTCAAATAGAATGTCAATAGAATCAAATGTACCCAAGCACCTTCAAACATTCAACATCTAATTGGCCAACAAAATATATATATTCCAGAAACATTTAAACATGTTTCAACTAATAAAATAAAATTATTTAGAAAAATCCAACCAATACATCCACCAACCACAAGAATGGAAATAGAAAGTATCTTATCATTAAGAGCTACGCCACATCAAGTTGAACCTACAGAAAATGATAAAATAAATACATTTAATTTTATTCTCAATACCAAATAAAATAATTTAATTTAAATGAAATGATGAAACTCAGACTTACGTAGTCCTTAAACCAAGCTATGTGGCTGCTTACAACATCTCTCATTGTCTTCTTTTTGCATCTTTCATAGAGAGTGGTGCATTAGGTTCAGTTGTCAAAAAGATTGAGATTTCACAGATGCGATCTCCTAAAACTTTCTCCATAACCACTTTATC
Source organism: Zantedeschia hybrid cultivar (assembly GCA_030544215.1). Classification (NCBI taxonomy): domain Eukaryota; kingdom Viridiplantae; phylum Streptophyta; class Magnoliopsida; order Alismatales; family Araceae; genus Zantedeschia; species Zantedeschia hybrid cultivar. The sequence goes on along the minus strand of JARZZO010000010.1, from coordinate 19,201,952 downwards.
CTTATCTTCACTCATGATTATACTCCTAATTTCTTGTCCTCCATATCAAATAATATGACCATTTTTTCCTACATCTGTATAATATAAAAAATAAAAAATTAGAAAGAAATAAATCAACAAATATTTGTCATCTCTATAAAAATAAATAAATTAACAAATATTTGTCATCTCTATCTCAATGTATACTTTTGAAGAACCATCAGTAGATTGGATGAATTCACCTAACTTTCAATACATTCTCTTCCTTATATGTTAAGTGAAAGAAGATGCACAATAGAGATGATAGATTTTCTTTTTAATTTGAAAATATTCATGCATTCCACATTGCAAACACAATGCAATTTTGGATGGTTGTTCTGTGAATTTATTGTACTGTTATTGTTAGTAAGTTTTAACATGTTTGCTTAAGAAATCAGACAACTAACTTTACGTACACTGTATTTCTATAGAAGAAATGAAGTCTTTTAGTAAACTTTACGACGAAACTTATACACAATAATGTTACTCATCATGGACATAAATTTGGCAATTTATAGGTGATGTTGAAGCCTAGGAGTCGTGTTTTTTACTGCTCAGTGGATTTGTTAGTCATTGATAAAAGTAACATACTTAGAAGTTTCACGAAACTAGTTCCCACAAAAATGAAGTTTTTATAAAAAGAACTATCAACTATGAAAACAAGATGAGAAGTGTAGAATCTAGAACTCAAATCTTTTTGTACTTGATCCTTTTTAGCATCATAATGCGCATGTTTGCAAGAACCGAGACAAAGTTTTGCAAAACCTGTTGGCTAACACCCCATCACACTTAATCAACTTGAAAAACCGAATAACAAGTAAATAACCATCCATATTCAATAAATGTTAAGTATTCTAAGCAATCAAACAGAAAAATAAAACACACACAACAAGCAAAGATATTACCTGAAGCCAAGCAAGTACACGGGAATAGAAAAAATTAGCTTCATCAATGCCATTTATCCTAGACAATCCAGAAGAATAAGAAAAAAATGAAAGAAAACCCGAGGAACCGAATAACAGGTAAACACAATGCGTGCTTGACAGCAATGAAGAAAAATGAGAAGGCAACTGAGCCAAAACCAAACCACTAATCTTGTCAAGCTTGAGGAAAACGTGCCATATGCACATAACAGCCATCTCAATAATGTTAAATGTGAATGGTTCAGTTTGTCATTTTGGTTCTGATCTGGGTCAAAGTATAGTCATTTTTGGTATGGGTCACACTATCAACTATCAACTATGCAAATAAAATATCACTCAAACCCATTGTTTCTGTAAAATAAACCATAAGGCAGAGAATAACAACACAAACCAGCTTTCTTTTCATCCTCTTTGCCAACTAATCAAAAAGCAATATTTTACTTGAAAATCATCAGAACCAAGCACAAAGCATGCCCACCGGCCCTTAGTAACTAATAAGCAGAACAATCAAGCATGATTTTTTCAGGAACACATCAGATAATCAGAAAGTAGTAAAGTGCAACAACACAATGTCTAAAACTAAACAATGAAAGACTTTGACAGTGAACTTCGAGCACACAACATTCTTACCTTCTGTTGTTACTTCAAAAGACTTTAACAGTGAACTTGGCCTCGAAAGTTCCAAAATATGTAAAGCTAGAGTTTCCAAGAGTTACACACCCCTAAGCAACAATGGCAATCAAAATACAGATTTCAGCACAATGTCTAAAACTAAGCAACAATAACAGTCAAAATGCATATGTCAGGCAAAATGGAGGAAAGAAAAATATATGTAAAGCTAACAACTTTCATGTTAATGAAGGCAAAGTCTTCTCAGTTAAAAATCTACAAAATTTCTGGGGAAATCAATCCCCTGCAAATTAGAGGGAAATCTCCACGGAACAGATGGAAAGTTAACCATGTTCCCCAATCTTGGGAAAATTTTGAAACGATGCCGATCTTCCACCCCACTGGCCCACGCCTTGCCATATCCAGCCCCGCCGCGCCGTGCACCACTGGCCCCCATCCTACCACCTTCACCCCCACCGCACTGGCCTTCACCCTCGTCACCCACCCGGCCCGCCACACAGCCAGCTCGCCCTGCCCAACTGCACCTCGCCTCCACCACCTCGTCACCCCCTCCCCCTCACCCCCCCACCACCACCCATTGCCCAACCCCCCCCCCCCCCCCAAACCACCACCTCGCACAGTGCCCCCACCGTCGTCCCTCTGTCACCCCCACCGCCCCACCCCGCATACCGTTGGAAAGGATCTCGAAGGCTCACTGGCATGCCGAATGGCTGGGGGAAGTGGAGGCAAAGAAGAGGCTAGAGAGAGAGAGAGAGAGCAAGGGGCGAAGGGGACAACTACCTGGAGCTATGGTGGGTTCTGTGTTGGTCCACAACGCATCAATGGGGGTCATGGTGGCAAGGAAGCAGAGAAGAAGCCAGAGAGGAATAGGGGATTAAGGGAAGAGACATTGTGTGGATGGGAGTCGGGTGATTTAGGGTTGAAAGAAGAAGAGGGGGTTTGGGAATTTAGAATTTGGGGGCGTTGTGGGATGAGATTTTGGTCTTTGCGGGAGATGGGTATGTTTGGAGGATAGAAGGGGGACCTGCGTCACTTACGGTTCTTGGCTCATTTTACGTTGTGTAAATCTTCAAGGTGTGATAGTTATGGTATAGTTACAATTTTTTAAGTAACAAATTAAAAATAAATTAAATTATAAGAAAACCATAAGTAGAAAATGATGTATTCTTACAAACCTCACAACCGTTAGTGTGAATAGTAACTACAACCCACTTTTGTTGTAGTGACTGGGACGGGGCGAGATTGTAGGTGCTAAGAAGATCTAGTATGAAGGGATGAAGGAGAAGCCGAAACCCGGCTCAGAAGTTGTGATCGTAAATTGAAAAACTATCCGACTGAGGGGAGTTGACTCTCGTAGTCAATCGGGGTCTTATGAGATGAATCCATCTCGGGATATCATAGCGCTCTTACATCTCTTCAAATGCCTCACGGTATAAAATTGAGGCTACATCTGAAACCTGCTCGGCCAGTCTGCGGCTCTGTTCGACCATCTCAGATTGCTGGGTCCCAGTGGGTTCGGAAACAATGGGCACCGAGGCAATATTGCCCACTATGACCGATGCAAATGAATTTATCGAGAAAGAGGGACGAGAGGGAAGGACAAGGAGGAAGTGGCTTAGAAGAAGAGCAAGACGAGTTGCTCGAGAAGAGAGAGGAGGTACTGGACATGAAATGCTATGGATGAGACTAAGTCGGAGGCTACCCTTGGACTTGAAGGTTTCCAACGCTGGACAAGATGCTGTCGGGTTCCCTCGCGCTTGATAAGATGCTCTCGGATTCCCTAGTTTAACAAGACGCTCTCGGGACCATCCTGGCAACGCTCTGCTGCCGAGACCACAGGGAAAGAAGGATGAAATGAGAGTTCCCTGTAGCACATGAGCGAGTATTTATAGGGGCCCTCAAGGAGGTCGGATGGACGATCAAAGACCGGGATTGCAGGACCTTTCGGCTACCGCCTCAGATGGGCGCCACGTGTCCTGGCCCTTCGTATACTGGTTGGCGTCTAATTCAGGACGGGACGATGAACGATCAAGAATGCGGGACCTTTCAGCTACCTCATTGGATGGACGCCGCGTGTCCCTGCCTTTCGTATGGCTGTCAATTGGCGGCAAATTCGAATTAGGATGATTAACGGCTAGGATCATCAAACCTTTCGGCTACTGCTTCAGATGGATGCCACGTGTCCCGGTTCTTCGTGCGGCGAGCTGGTTTGCGGGAGATTCAAAATTTATTGCCGCCTTGATTTGGCACCTCATTTTTCAAAACGATGATTGATATTCCGATTACCTCTTGGATCCGGACGATAGTTATCATTAGTCCGTGAACATCGATCACATTCTCTCGGCTCAAGACGACAACTTATCTGTTCTAATTACTTCTCGGCTCTGGACGACAATTATCCTCAGTCCGCGAACATCGGTCACATTCTCTCGGATATGTACGGCAGCACCTTCGGTCTATGACCTCAGACATGTCCCCTCGGACACGCATATCCATTATCAGTCAGTCGTCTCGTTGAAGGATCAAGTTTGTAGCGTTACTCCCGACATAGTCCACTCAAGGTATAGGATAATCCGATTGGGCCTAGCAAAGAGACCAAGAGCCAATCCGGAAGTGGGTCGAGAGCCGTCTGGCAAGTATGCAGCCCAGCAACCTATTTGGTCGAGAGTGGCCGAAGTCCAATCATCTTCGGGTCAGCCTAGGGATGGCCGAGATATGGGACTTCGGCCCATCAGGTATAAAGGAGGCCCATGATATTTTTTGTAACTTATATTCTTATTTCTATGAATAGTCCCACATCGCCTGCCATAGAAAAAGTTCCCTCACCTACTCACTATAAATCGAGCACTGCTTGCATCAGAAAAGGTAATGAATTAAGTCTTCACTTTCCTCTTAATACATCATTATAATCCTTTAATCGAGTACTGACTTGACTATCGGAGAGGACTCCCCAGAGACAAGATCCGAGACCCTCGCTGACGGAGTTTCCTTTTCTTGCAAGCACCTTCTCCCTCCACCTCCAGATCCTTCTTGGCTTCGGACCTTCCTCTCGGCTTCAAATCCCCTGTTGATTCTCGGACCCCTCGTCCAAAAACCGCCCACGACTGCCTCGGCTGCATCACGATGATGGATGGGAGATGAATTGGTACCGTTGGGGACGATATGTCATCAACGTACACTAGCATGTATAGAGTATTCAACCCATGCATGCAAATGAAGAGACTTGCATTAGTTTTGCACTACAAGGAGAAGAGGATTTGTCAGCGGCTAGGAGCCGCTGACAAATCGCACAGACCCGCTGACAAAACTATATGTCAACGGCTAGCCGGCCGCTGACAAAGCCGTGGACAAAAGTCCCGTTGACAAATATTTGTCAACCGCTAATGAGAAACCGTTGACAAATATTCTATATGTCCACGGCTAAAAACCGTGGACAAATAAGGCATATGTCAACGGCTGCTAGCTGTGGACAAATAGGATATTTGTCAACGGTTATAAGCCGCTGACAAATAATGTTTTTGTCCACGGCTGTAAGCCGTTGACATATGTTGTTAATGTTAACAGTTGTAGCCGCTGACAAATGGTACAGCATTTGTCCACGGCCACAGCCGTTGACATATGCTATGCATTTGTTAACGGCAGCAGCCGCTGACAAATATGATATGTCTATGGTTTCTTAGCCGCTGACATATAGTAACATAAGTTTTTGTCAGCGATTTCAGCCGCTGACAAACAATTATTAATTAAAAAATTAAAATATTAAACAATACACAAAAATCTGTAGATATACAAACCTATATATAAACAAATACACACATCTATACAAGCACATCCATACACAGTATGAACTTAACTAATAAGTACATAAGCCGCGAGGAAGCACATCGATTAGATAAGGGGTCCATTTTTTTACAATAAGTACATTGCACACGCACGTAAAATGCAAACACACAGTCGTCTCTCCATGAAGTTTAGGAGAGGAGAGACCGGAGGCTCAGATGGAAAATATTTTTAACCCCTAGACTTGTTCATCACTTATGTCAAAGGAGATGGATGGAGTGAATATGCCACAACATCATATAACAAAATTTGTAAACTTTTTAGAATCGAAATTAACCATAGAACATGCCACTCTATTCCATATGCATACCTAGTGATGTGTATAGAGTCGTCACAAAATACTTCTAGTGATGCTACTTGCCACTCGTTTAGTTCTCTGCAAGAACAAAAAAGGAAAAAGTTAGCTACTACATTCCTATACCTGTAGACACGCTAATTTTGACGTCATTTCGAGTAAATTTCATATCATATAATAATGCCTCGAAATGGTCTGATAATTAATTATTGATTAATTTTTATTAATCTTTTTTGAGTGTCGGGTTTAACAGACATGTTTAAGTTAATCAATTAGATTGATTTTAGCTCAAATTTGAGTTAAAATATGAAGAAATCTAAAAGACGTCTACCCAAGTGGACGCCATTTAGACTTTATTCTTATTTTAACGTTTAATATTGAATTTTAATTAATGAATTAATTAACTAAAAGGCGTCTAGACATGTCGACGCGTTTTAGGTTTCCTAGGCTGTTTCTACTTCTCTTCCGGATGTTTATCCTTATCTTAATTAGTCTAAAAGACGTCTACATAGATGGACGCGTTTTACCTAATAAAGATAAAGATAAGTTTTCCCGGATATTTATCCTTATCTTAATTAATCTGAAAAGCGTCAGCAAAGGTGGACGCGTTTTAGATAATTACAGATAAAGATGAATTAATCAGTATTTATCTGTCAATTAAGATGGATAAATTCGAGATTTTTCTATGTTAATCTCGAACGCAAGAAATACCTATAAATACCCTGCATGTTGAAGAGTTAAAAAAAAAAAAAGAGAAGAGAATTGAATTGAGTTGAGCCATAGCGTTATAGCGAGTTGAAGATCGAAGCAACAACGTCGTAACGCCGGAGCGCTGCCATTCCCAGAAGTCGGCGTTCCTTTCAAGATCTTCATCCTTTCAGAGCTTCAACCGACTGGGCATAAGTTTTTCATTATTGCATTCATTTCATTAGTTTCATTCTTCATATTCACTTCATGCAAACACACACCACAGCACAATCTTTCAAAAACCTACTTGATTTAAGGGGTTTCAAAGCCATTAAACAAGTGAGTTTGCTGTTTTAAATATGCTTAACATCATGATTAGTTCAGATACTGCTTCTACTTAAATTCTCATCATAATTCTTCGTTTTCTGTTTCTGTCTCTGCTGCACTCAACAACAACGAGAGATTCAAAAGGGGAAATCAAGCACTAAGCCAGAAAGATTTCTGGACGATCCTCAACCTCAAATTTAACAGCAAGAACAAAAAGCAAAGAAAGGGCTCTCTTTCTTCAGCCGGCTGAGGAAGGAGAACCAAGGACTCAATCTTCCGCGTTTGAAAGGTAGGCGATCATATCTCTTTTGAAACTTTTAAGTTAAAAGTTTCTGGCGATCACTGCACTTTAGTTGCTGTTTTTAATAGGTTAGTTTACACTAAACAACATAGATATTTTATGTTAATCACACGGTCATTCTAAGCACCTACAGCTTTTTGGGCGATCACGGTGGGACTTGGTCTCGCCATCTTTTAGTTTCTTTTTGTTCTTGCTATCATCATATCGGGCACCCACGGTGCACCATTTGTGTCTCTGGACACATCCTCACCAATTGGTGAGTGTTTAGTTTAATTAATTTCCCTCGTGCACCACGTGCACACCCCAGTGGCAAGATCTTGCCCTCCCCTTGATTAATTCAAAAAGCTGTTTTTGTGACAAAAATGATGTGTGATTGATTGTTTTTCTAGTTGTTTGGTTAGTAAATCATCTTGTTTAAAATCTGGAACTAAAAATTTTGAATGAGTCGATTGTTTACTGCTTTTTATCTCGTTTGAGGATGATTCAACCCAGAAAATCCTCCTGGAAAACTGTTTCTGCGAACTGAAAAGCGTCCAGGATCGCTGACGCGTTTCAAACCGCGTCAACACCCCTAGACGCCTTTCAGGCTTCACAGTTTCTCTGCTGTCTGCATCTGCTTTTACGGAAAATTAAGTTCTGTTTTGAATAGCGTCGACTATCATCGACGCGATTCAGACAGTTTCTTAATTTTTTTTCAGTTTCCAGATTTCTGTGTTTTGAGTGCTAGCTACCCATTACTTACTAAGCATTAGAAGCCATCCAGGCCGCAGGACATACGCATTGAGGCTAATACCCTCCTCTTCTTAGGAACACATTACTCGACGTCAGCAACTCTCTCTGATTGGGTTGGTCCCTTGATCAGACTAGAGAAGTTGACGTTGAGACCTCCATAAGTCCCCAAAATCAAGGTATTCCTCCTTGATCATCGGGCTGGTTGTACCAATTGAAGTCCTGGTTAGATTCTGAAAGCGTTGTGAGAGAAAGCCTTAGAGAATAACGGTGGAAATTGAACTGAAACTAGGATCCTTTCCCTGAGCGAAATTGTGGTTTAATCCAATTCAAATAACTCAACAAGGAATCCTAAAATCACGTTAAGCATCCACTTGTTTGATTAAGCTCTGTACAACTTGTTTGATTAAATCTTTGAAAAGGGAATCTAACATCATGTTGCTACGATCAGGTAGGGACTTGAGTGTGGCTCCAGACGCCATGGTTAATTACGAGGGAGATGCTAATGTCCTTCGGGATTCTGAATACAACTATGAGAGTGGGAGAGATGCTGATGCCTCCCGTAGTTCTATCCCCATTCCATATCGTCTAGATGGGAATGTTCGGACACCTCTTTTGCATCCACGTGATCAATATCCTGATCCTCCTCTGCATGAATATGCGATTCCTAATCCTGATCTTGAGGGGGACATGAATCATAATGATCCCTCATCCTCTGATCCTACGGATCTCATCAATGCTCTGGGAGTTCTTGCCTCCCGACTGGACCCTCAGCAGTTCGAGGCGATCCAATCTATTTTGAAGGGGAAGGCACCCATGCAGCCTGCCGAGCCGAACCCTGTGGCTCCCCCTGCTGTTCCTCAGCAACCTTCTTTTCCTCCTCCTTATATCCATCAGGCCGTGGAGGGCCTTCATATTACTTCTCGGCCAGCTGGGCCGCAGCTTTCATCATCTAGGCAACCGGCTAGACCGCAAACGCCCGCTTATCAAAATGCCCTCGGGCATGGCGTAAGCTCTGCCGGACCTCCCCTCTATTGTCCACCCTGTCCAACGTACTCTAGGCAGTAGGCCTACCAAGTACCTCCTCCTCCTCCTCCTCCCCAGGCAGATCTGACCACACAAACTCTGCTGGCCAAAATGGAGCGTATGGATGAGCAATTTAATAACCTCCAGAAAATGATGGGGGTCAAAGCTGTGCCAGAGATCAGTCTACCGAGCCTGCCAGTATTCCATCTGCCACCCTCTGAGATGCCAGTGTACCGAAAGTACAACGGTACTGGTAACCCCTTCACACACCTAAAGGAGTTCATGTATGAATCCTCTTTCTGGCAGAATGATAAGAGGTCGTTGGCCTTCTTGTTCAGGAGATCTCTAGAGGGACCAGCCCTCGAGTGGTTCTTTTCCCTGGAACCCTCAGAAGTAGAGGATTACGGTATCGTTTCACGCAAATTTATTCAACCGTACCTGGACAGAGTTGCACCCTCCTTGTCTATCACGGACCTCATTGCAGAAAAGATGAAACCTGATGAGGAGTTTGTCAGTTTTGCTGACAGGTGGCGGGGTCTGGCTGAAAAGGTGAAGGATCACTTGTCCGAGTCCGAACAAGTGAAGATGTTAATTTCTAATGCCACGCCCCAGTTCAAGCTCGTCCTCTCCTTGAACAATTTGACTAACATGGCAGAGCTCTATGAAAGAGCACGGTACTGCCAGAATGCTTTCAAGGACGCTACATTCTCTAGCGTCTTTGATCCTCATAGACCTAGCCGGCCTCCGCCTCGGAAGCCTGCAGTGCCGAACTCTTCCAGCACAGGTCCGACTACTGAGGGCACGCTCTCTCATGAGCAAGTGAGTACCATGAACAATAACTCGCCCCAGTTCGTGAGGAGTCAGCAGCAGTACCAGAGGCCACAGCAGCAAGGGTACAGATAGCAGCAGAACCCCCAGTACCAACAACAGTATCAACGGCCCCAGCAGCCGAATCAGAATCAGAACCAGCAACAGCTACAGCAACAGCCGCAACGGCAACAGCAGTACCAGCAACCCCAGCAGCAGCAGTATCAGAACCAGCAACAGCCACAGTACCAGCCGCGCGCACCGCCGGCGTACCACAATGTCCCTCCTCCTGGTGACTACAACCAGCAGAGGAGACCTCCAGGCCCTAAAAGGGCAGAATATCCGGCACTCTCAGAATCCTTGGCCGATATCTTCAGTGCTTTAATGGCGGCTAACGCCTTAGTTTTGCCAAGGGAAAAGGCCGTCTGGCCTCAAAATGCCGATACGTCCTGGTATTGCTACTTCCACAGGCAACCTGGGCATACCATCGACACATGCTTCCAATTCAGAGATTATATTCATGATCTCAACGAGCAGGGCGGCATAGACTGGGAGGAAATGAAGAAATATATATCAGCCCTGAAGGCGAGGAGACCGCAACAGCAGCAGCAGCAAGCAAGACCACCAGCACAAGCAGCAGCACCACCCAACATGGGCATAGTGCAGAATCCACTCCCGGAGCACCAGAACCAGAACCAGGTTGCTCCCATTCTAACGAACAGCCAGTCTGAGGCTGGTCGTGGGCAACAATGGAGGATAGAGGACTCTTCCTCTCTCTATTCAACGGGTCACATTCAAAGTACCGCAGAGCGACTACCACGCCGCACCATCCACATACCCAGACCACAACCCGTTACCATCACCCCTCTACCCACACCCACATATCACTCGCCCTCACCCAATAACCCACTACCACTACCCACCTTCCTTAGACCCATTGCGCCCCGCACTCCTACGCCTCCATCACATACCCCCCCGCAAACCAATAACGCACCCCTTTTACCATCTAGGCCACTATTACGCGTACCATTTCCTACTTCACCCATTACCACTACTACCTACCCAGATATGCCCCAACCATCCAGACTGCTATTACGCGTACCATTCCCCACTTCGCCAACCACTTACCCATCTACCATTCAACCCTCTAGGCCTTTAATCCGCACCGCGCCATCACCACCTAACCCCGCGCCATCACCACCTAACCCAACGCCACCACCTACGCATCAACCCTCCGCACCACTTACGCCACCCGATTCTGCGGTACTCAAGGTGTCACCCGGATCCTCCACGGTCGAGGAACATGCGCTCCGGAGTGGAAGGATTTTCAACAAGGTCTTTCCTCAGTCCACAGTCAGAGACGGCCCATCACAGCCGACTGAGGAAGCCCATAATGAAGAGAGTGCACCAGGCACTCAATATGACTTGTTGAAACACCTGGACAGAACACCGGCACGGATCACTGTACTTGAATTGATTAAAAGGTCCAAGATTCACCAAGAAGCCTTAATGGAATACCTACAGAAGGTGATGGTCAACGAAGACGTGCCGGTAGAGAAAATTGCAGCACTACTAGTTCCTCAGGGGGATCAGCCCTCAATTACATTCCACACATCGGAACTAGCACCGCCAGCCGCCAGAAGCATGGCTCTGAGCATCACGGTCAATATCTGCAAGAAGGCCGTGGATGCATGCCTGGTTGATACAGGGGCTTCAATTAATGTTTTACCTCCAAAGACCCTAGAACTGTGCGGTGTGCCCAAGGAGAAATGGCTGCCTAGCCCCATCTCAATTACGACATATGACAATTCTACCCGTTCCCCTCTGGGAATGGTTTATTTAAAGGTGGAGCTAGGTCCAGTAAGTCATGCAGAGGTCGAATTTCATATTCTAGAAATTGACCCTTCCATAAATGCCATTCTGGGACGTCCTTATATTAAAACTCTTGAGGCGATTCCTTCTACGAATCACCAATGCCTCAAATTCCCTTATAAAGGACGAATTATTAAAGTGACGAGCATGCCGATCCTTGCTGCTGCTCATACCCTAAATATTAAATCTGTTGTTTTACCTGGCCGACAACCTTTTCTGTCGGTATTATAGGTCTACCGTCCAGTGGCTGATCCTTTGAAAGCCGCTACCATTTCTCCATATCCATTAGATGCTATCAAAAGGGGGAAGTGCATGAGTACCCCAGGATGGAGGATTATGATGAAGAACGGCTACAAGCCTGGAAAAGGTCTGGGCACACAGTTGCAAAGCAGGACCACTCCTGTTAAAGATCATCGGGCAATACCTGGAAGCGGTCTGGGCTATAGGCCGAGGAAACTGAAGCAAGACAGGGTTCAGCAAGAAGATGGTCAAGAAATCTTGGAAACAATGTCTACACCACTGAAAGAAGGCCGAGATCCCTTAACATGGACTCTATATACACACTTTGTGAAAGGGCCCATACTTAGTCACGACAACACGGTGGTCATTACTTCATGTTTTGACTTCCATGACATATATGGGAGGGACTTGGCCAGACATTGCTCCGAACTGCTTACGTACCAATCCTTGGAGGCTTTGCGGCCTATGAAAAGGAGAAAATTCTATGACCCCGAATGCGAATGGTACAGATGGTTCGACCTGAGGGACCTATACATAGCGCTGAACAGACTATTTCTGGATCCTGCAGAACCCAAGTGGCCACCGCAGATCGACGAGCTAATTGAAAGCCCTGGCGCAATCTTTGATAAGCGGATACTGCTGTCCAAACAAACTGATGAAGGGGAGCCAGATGACCCCTATGAAGCTGGTTATACAACAGATCTGCTCTGGAGGGGGACATATCCTTCACATGTCTTCATGCTCCATATTCTTTTTCGTACACTACTCTTGACCCCGACTTGGTCGCGGGTCATAATTGAAGATATTCCACGGGCTCCGCCCATTATGATTACTTTGTCCCCTCGGGACCTTATTCCACAACCTCCTCTCGACCTAGAGAGGATGTATGATCTGATCTGGGACATATTGCTATATGATCCCCCTAATCCTCTGGCCTTGGTGCCGCTTCCTCCATCTGATTCCCCTTCCATTTGTATTCACTCCTACTTCATGTATAATTCCTCCGATATCCAAAAAAAAACGCCAATTTTACAACAAATTCTTCTCAAATCATTATCGAGGAAACATCTTACTTGTCCGATTACACCCCATCGCGCGGGTCCGTCGGTCAAGATTCTCTCCTAGATCTACTCTGTCCCTCCCCACGGGAGGATTCCCCTGTATTTCCACTTGTATCCCAGGATTTTCATCATGCTTCATCTTCATTAGGTTATGATAGGCAGTTTAGTGAAGTTAGGAAGTCTAGTTTTAGTCAGGTCAGGAAGTCTAGGAAGCCTAAGGGTAGGCAAATTCCAGATAGATACCTCCAGGATTTGGCTGATAAATGTTCTTTTTGCTCTTTAATCCCTCAGCTTTTAGAAGATCCAATTCAGATGCCAGAAGATTGTACAGATGATGAGTCAGTCAATGATGGGTACGGGGTATATGAGTTAGTACATGAAAAGGACCCCATTGTTGAAGATGAGGAAGATGATGAGGACGCGACTGAGGCGTATGCCAGTGGAGTTAAGAGATTTTGATGAACCCTCAGCTGCCGTAGAAGAGCCCACCAAAGAAATAAACTTAGGGACTGAAGACGAATCTAAGGTTGTCCTCGTCAGTAAAAATCTTTCTACAGAAGATGAGAAGGCAATGGTACAAGTGCTTAAGGATTATAAGGACACTTTCGCCTGGAGTTACGAAGATATGCCGGGGTTAGACTCATCTTTAGTTGAACACAGGTTAACATTAAAAGATGGAGAGCTAGTCCGGTCAAGCAGAAATTAAGACGATTCCACCCACAAATGGCTCTAAAGATGAAGGAAGAGGTCGACAAATTACACAAAGCCAAATTTATTAGAGTTGTCCTTTATCCACAATGGGTGGCCAACATAGTCCCGGTTATGAAAAAGGACGGGAAGGTCAGAATTTGCATTGACTTCCGCGATCTGAACCGGGCATGTCCTAAAGATGATTTTCCATTGCCTCATATTGATGTACTCATCGATAACACTGCTGGCTATGAAACGTTATCGTTTATGGATGGATTTTCAGGATACAACCAGATTAAGCTGGCAGAAGAGGATCAAGAGAAGACTTCATTCACTACACCTTGGGGAACATATTGTTATGTCGTCATGCCATTTGGATTGAAGAACGCTGGAGCCACTTATCAGAGGGCTATGATGGCAATATTTCATGACATGATGCATATAGATTTGGAAGTGTATGTGGATGACTTATTGGTTAAGTCTAAAACGAAGGCTGAGCACGCCAAAGTTTTGGCAAGAGTATTAGAGAGATCGAGAGAGTATCAGTTGAAGATGAACCCCAAGAAATGTGTATTCGGGGTATCTTCAGGGAAATTGCTTGGATTCATTGTCAGCAAACGGGGAATTGAGATCGATCCCAATAAGGCGAAGGCTATCAGAGAAATGCCACCTCCCAAAAACTTGAAAGAATTGAGAGGATTAATCGGGAGGTTACAATTTATTCGCCGTTTTGTCTCCCAGCACTCACAAAGGTGTAAGCCGTTTTACGAGTTTACCAAGCCAGGAGTCAAATTCAATTGGGACGATAAGTGTCAGGAGGCATTTGATGGATTAAAGGACTATTTGGCAAGTCCTCCTGTTTTGAGACCACCATCCAGGCAAACCATTGATACTTTATATTTCAGTCCTGGATGATGCAGTGGGGGCTGTCCTAGCACAAGAGGATGAAGAAGGAAAAGAGAGGGCAGCCTACTATCTCTCTAAACTTCTCAACCCCGCTGAACAGAGATACACGGCGATGGAGAAAACATGTGCAGCATTAGTTTGGGTTGTGCAGAAATTGAAGCATTATTTTCTGGTCCATGAAGTCCATCTCATCGCTAGGATGAATCCGATCAAATTCCTTCTGGAGAAATATGTTCTTACTGATAGGTTAGCACGATGGCAAAGCTTTCTATCTCAATTCGATATCATTTACATTCAACAGAAAGCAATCAAGGGCTATGCCATAGCAGAACATCTCGCTCATCATCCCCTTCCTCGATTTGATCCAGTGCGATCAGAGTTTCCGGATGAGGAACTGATGTCCGTAAATCAAATCAGAGATGATATGTGGACTCTACATTTTGACGGAGCTCTGAATTCTCATGGAAAGGGGATCGGTATCGTTCTGTTATCACCTGAAGGTGTCACCATTCCACAAGCCTTTCAGCTTGATTTTCCAGTCACCAATAACATAGCTGAATACGAGGCACTTCTTGCTGGTCTCGAGGCTGCTCATTTTCATGGTGCCACCAAACTCAGGATTGTAGGTGATAGCCAATTAATTCTTCGCCAAGTGTTGACCAAGTATCGAACTCTTGATCCCAAGCTCAAGCCATATCAAGAACTTACTTCTGCTTATTCAAAGCTGTTCACAAAATTGATCTTTGTCCATGTCCCTAGAAATCAAAACATCTTAGCTGACGCTCTAGCTTCACTTGCATCTTCTCTTGATTTTCCAATCAACAAGCAATATGAATCAATCATAGTTCATAGGCGTCTTTCACCCGCCGTGAAAGATCCTTCATTTCTTAGAACTAAGGAAAAGTTGCTGAAGAAATTCAAGGATGGAAGTATTGTGGAGAAAAGAGAAATCATGTTGATGGAGCTGTTAGAAGAGATGGATGATGAACAGAAGCCATGGTATTATGAAATTGCAAAATATTGTGAAGATCAATCGTATCCTGAAGAAGCTACAACTGAGGAAAAAAGAGCTATCAGGAGAGTTGCTCAACGATACACCCTAGTTGGGGGAGCATTGTATAAGAGAGGTTTTGATGGAGTTCTTCTGAGATGTCTAGACGAAGATGAACTTTGGAAGGTTATGGAAGGAGCTCATAGTGGAATTTGTGGTGGCCATGTCAATGGACAGATGCTAGCAAAGAAGATCCTTAGACAAGGATTTTATTGGCCAACCATGGAAGAAGATTGTGTAGGATATGTCCGTAGGTGTGCTAAGTGTCAACTTCACGCCGACAAAATTCATTCTCCTGCATCTTCACCCATCATGTTTCCTCCCCATGGCCTTTCTCCATGTGGGCTTTCGACATTATTGGACCCCTTGGTAACCCAGATTCCGGCATCAAGCAAAAATCTTTCATTCTCACGGCAACGGAATACTTCACCAAGTGGGCAGAAGCTGAAGCATACGTGGAGATCAAAGCATCAACCGTCTGCAAATTCATCATGAAGAACATCATCACAAGATTCGGAATTCCAAGTACCATCGTCACCGACAACGGACCGCAGTTTGTGTCACAAGAATTGAAGGACCTCTGCAACATGTATAAAATTGCATTGCATCATTCATCTCCTTATTATCCGCAAGGCAATGGCCAAGCAGAGGCAACTAATAAGACTTTGATAAAAATCATCAAAAAGACGTGTAAATCTAACAAATTCGCAGACTGGCTAGAAAAATTGGTTGAGGCTCTATGGGCCTACCGAACTTCAATCCGCACACCCACTGGACAGACTCCTTATTCCTTAACATTTGGAATGGATGCGGTAGTTCCATATGAGATCCTTATACCGTCATTAAGAGTACAATTGAACAAGAAATTCTCCATTGATGAACATCGTTCAGCACTCCTTGCTCAATTGGAACTTTTAGACGAGAAAAGGTAGTCAGCTGCTAATCATGCAAAAGCTTATCAAAACAGATTAGCACGTTTTTATCAAAAGAAAGTCATTGAACGAAAGTTCAAAGTCGGTGAAATGGTCGTTAAAAGAATTTTTGTAAAACCTGGTGGTCCGCGTTCTAAGCTCCAACCCAACTGGGAAGGACCTTATGTTGTATCACACGTTTTTCCTGGTAATGCTTATCGTCTGGTTAATGCAGAAGGAGAAGAGCTAAATCATCCCTGGAATGGTTTACACCTTAAGAAATACTACCCTTAGGTTAAAGAGTCGATCAGTATGGTACAAAGACCGGTGGAATCAGAAAATTTATAAACTCAAATTTCTTTGTTAGTCTGAATAATTTAACTTCAAACTCATTACTGCACACACTGACACGTTTGATTCGTGAGTAACAAGAGATGCCAAGTCCTAAAGAATATCAAAAACTTGACTAAGAATGTAAAGTGCAAATCATTCCTTTTAAAGTAAAATTCTGTTTTACACTCGGCCCATGATGTCGGAACGAGGCTTAAAATAGACTACCAAGAATACCCGCCATCTTAGTAGGAGGCCGTCATAAAAAAAATGGGGGAGATCCGTTCCAAAGCAAAGAAAAAAAAAAAAAAAAAAAATAGAAAACAAAAGGAAAAGGCAAGGGGAAAATCAAAAGGCCAATATATTACAAACGTTACATCAAGGCCATGAAATGAAACAAAAGAGAACGCAAGGTCGATAAATACCCCGGAAAGAAAATGACCGAACCCCAACAGATATTAGGGTTGGAAAGGAACATCTTTTTAGGTCTCCGGAACCTTCTCATGGGCTTTTCTAAATCTATTCTTCTTTTCCTTCTAAAGAGGTGTACTTCAAACTTAAAGAATGGCTTAGATTGACTAAGGGTCAAATCATCAAATAGGATCACGAATGGAAACACAAGTTCAAGCACGATGGGTTTTAAGTTAAGTTGTTAAAGAATAATTTGGAAATTAAGTTAATAAATGAATATGATCTTTTGATCTAAGTACCATACTGATCTTTTAGTCAAAAATTCAAAAAAAAATGTATATGTCAAAATTCAAAAAAAAATTTCATATGTTAAAAATTCCAAAAAAAATACATATGTCAAAAATCCAAAAAAAATACATATGTCAAAAACCCAAAAAACATATATGTGTCAAAATTCAAAAAAAAAAAAAAAAAAAAACATATATTTCAAAACCCCAAACAAAAATGAATATTTCAAAACAACAAAAATATTTCAATTAGCATCTGCTTATTGCACTTGGTGTGTCTCATTCCTTTTATTTTCAGTGAGCATCTGTTTGCTTACGTGTTGCATTTTGCTTAAATTTGCTTATAGTTCAATTACCTTTGTTAATAAAAGCTATGCCCCTTGACCCTTCTACTAAGGATAGGATCAAGTAGTCGGTTATTTAACCAGGCAAGGAGCTAAGCCTAAACAGATACTTAACCTGTTTGTTCAAGTCATATACAGGACACAAGGCATGAAGAGAGTTGGAATTCGAATAGAGAACAACCAGAAACCTGTTTCTGCGAGTAAAAAGCGTCTAGGATACCTGACGCGTTTCAAAGTTTAATGGCGTCTGAGCGACACGACGCGTTTTAGTAATTCTGCTATTTTTCCCGAAATTCTGTGGATTTTAATGTTTAAATTGAATATTTGTTTGGAACTAATAATTTTGATTGCAGAAAATTCAAGAAAACCTGAGCAAAGCTGGAAATGTCAAGAAGATCTCACTGTAGAATTCAAGTCCCGACCGTGGCTAAAAAGACGGTTATTTCTACCCTTGTACTATTTTATGTAAAGCATTCGCATTATTACTATATGTTAAGTATTTATTAGATTATATCAAGGACCTTGTGGTTTTGATGAAACTGGAATTTAAGTTCCCCTTCAACAAAAACGGTGATAATTCCAGAGAATTCTTAATCGCATGGATAGGCCGTTAGATTGTTAATTAGTGAGGACGATGGTTCCACTTTTGTGAAACGGTGCGTAGATAAACAAGCTTTGGCTTAGCACTGAATTACAAGAATTGGTATCTTGACTCATTAATAACAATTTAACAATATTATCCTTGATTAATTTATATTTTATTTGACTTTATATTTTTCTTTTAGCCCAGCATGCATCATGTAAGACTTTGAAATTATTGAAATAAGAATTAATTACTGATTAAGTTTCAGACCATTAATCAAATAATTTCAAACATGATATGAAATATTCCATTCTGAATTGAGTATCTTGATTATCTTTAAGGTTCGCTTAAAGATATCCTTGGAATTCTATCCTTGATTGGATTCTTTATCCGATATTCTTGTTTTCTTTTAAGATCCATCATGGCTGTAGCACGTCCACATTGGCTGGCAAACGCTCCCTATGATGAAACCTGCAGTGTCTACGACCTGGGGTACTTCCCACTCCGAGGAGGTTGATCGACTTTATTTTATTTCCTTGTCTACTTCATCAAGACAGGATTAATTCCATTGATCTCCTTGAGCTATCTTCATTGATTATTTTGAGAAAAATTCTAATCATGTGATGTTAAGAGCGTGTCTCATCACACCTTGGCATCACCTTTTCAGTAGATTCCATTCCATTTCACTCCCTTGCAAAGACGATGCCAAGGTGAGGCAGCTGTAGACACGCTAATTTTGACGTCATTTCGAGTAAATTTCATATCATATAATAATGCCTCGAAATGGTCTGATAATTAATCATTGATTAATTTTTATTAATCTTTTTTGAGTGTCGGGTTTAACAGACATGTTTAAGTTAATCAATTAGATTGATTTTAGCTCAAATTTGAGTTAAAATATGAAGAAATCTAAAAGACGTCTACCCAAGTGGACGCCATTTAGACTTTATTCTTATTTTAACGTTTAAATTTGAATTTTAATTAATTAATTAATTAACTAAAAGGCGTCTAGACATGTCGACGCGTTTTAGGGTTTCCTAGGCTGTTTCTACTTCTCTTCCGGATGTTTATCCTTATCTTAATTAGTCTAAAAGACGTCTACATAGATGGACGCGTTTTACCTAATAAAGATAAAGATAAGTTTTTCCGGATATTTATCCTTATCTTAATTAATCTGAAAAGCGTCAGCAAAGGTGGACGCGTTTTAGATAATTACAGATAAAGATGAATTAATCAGTATTTATCTGTCAATTAAGATGGATAAATTCGGGATTTTTCTATGTTAATCTCGAACGCAAGAAATGCCTATAAATACCCTGCATGTTGAAGAGTTAAAAAAAAAAAAAGAGAAGAGAATTGAATTGAGTTGAGCCATAGCGTTATAGCGAGTTGAAGATCGAAGCAACAACGTCGTAACGCCGGAGCGCTGCCATTCCCAGAAGTCGGCGTTCCTTTCAAGATCTTCATCCTTTCAGAGCTTCAACCGACTGGGCATAAGTTTTTCATTACTGCATTCATTTCATTAGTTTCATTCTTCATATTCACTTCATGCAAACACACACCACAGCACAATCTTTCAAAAACCTACTTGATTTAAAGGGTTTCAAAGCCATTAAACAAGTGAGTTTGCTGTTTTAAATATGCTTAACATCATGATTAGTTCAGATACTGCTTCTACTTAAATTCTCATCATAATTCTTCGTTTTCTGTTTCTGTCTCTGCTGCACTCAACAACAACGAGAGATTCAAAAGAGGAAATCAAGCACAAAGCCAGAAAGATTTCTGGACGATCCTCAACCTCAAATTCCACAGCAAGAACAAAAGAACAAAGAAAGGGCTCTCTTTCTTCAGCCGGCTGAGGAAGGGGAACCAAGAACTCAATCTTCCGCGTTTGAACAGGTAGGCGATCATATCTCTTTTGAAACTTTTTAGTTAAAAGTTTCTGACGATCACTGCACTTTAGTTGCTGTTTTTAATAGGTTAGTTTACACTAAACAACATAGATATTTCATGATAATCACACGGTCATTCTAAGCACCTACAGCTTTTTTGGCGATCACGGTGGGATCATTCTGCCAGAAAGAGGATTCATACATGAACTCCTTCAGGTGTGTGAAGGGGTTACCAGTACCGTTGTACTTTCGGTATACTGGCATTTCAGAGGGTGGCAGATGGAATACTGGCAGGCTCGGTAGACTGATCTCTGGCACAGCTTTGACCCCCATCATTTTCTGGAGGTTATTAAATTGCTCATCCATACGCTCCATTTTGGCCAGCAGCATTTGTGTGGTCAGATCTGCCTGAGGAGGAGGAGGAGGAGGAGGTACTTGGTAGGCCTGCTGCCTAGAGTACGTTGGACAGGGTGGACAATAGGGGGGAGGTCCGGCAGAGCTTCCGCCATGCCCGAGGGCATTTTGATAAGCAGGCGTTTGCGGTCTAGCCGGTTGCCTAGATGATGAAAGCTGCGGCCCAACTGGCCGAGAAGTAATATGAAGGCCTTCCACGGCCTGATGGATATAAGGAGGAGGAAAAGAAGGTTGCTGAGGAACAGTAGGGAGAGCCACAGGGTTCGGCTCGGCAGGCTGCATGGGTGTCTTCCCCTTCAAAATAGATTGGATCGCCTCGAACTACTGAGGGTCCAGTCGGGAGGCAAGAACTCCCAGAGCATTGATGAGATCCGTAGGATCAGAGGATGAGGGATCATTCTGATTCATGTCCTCCTCAAGATCAGGATTAGGAATCGCATATTCATGCGGAGGAGGATCAGGATATTGATCACGTGGATGCAAAAGAGGTGTCCGAACATTCCCATCTAGACGATATGGAATGGGGATAGAACTACGGGAGGCATCAGCATCTCTCCCACTCTCATAGTTGTATTCAGAATCCCGAGGGGCATTAGCATCTCCCTCGTAATTAACCATGGCGTCTGGAGCCACACTCAAGTCCCTACCTGATCGTAGCAACATGATGTTAGATTCCCTTTTCAAAGATTTAATCAAACAAGTTGTACAGAGATTAATCAAACAAGTGGATGCTTAACGTGATTTTAGGATTCCTTGTTGAGTTATTTGAATTGGATTAAACCACAATTTCGCTCAGGGAAAGGATCCTAGTTTCAGTTCAATTTCCACCGTTATTCTCTAAGACTTTCTCTCACAACGCTTTCAGAATCTAACCAGGACTTCAATTGGTATAACCAGCCCGATGATCAAGGAGGAATACCTTGATTTTGGGGACTTATGGAGGTCTCAACGTCAACTTCTCTAGTCTGATCAAGGGACCAACCCAATCAGAGAGAGTTGCTGACGTCGAGTAATGTGTTCCTAAGAAGAGGAGGGTATTAGCCTCAATGCGTATGTCCTGTGGTCTGGATGGCCTCTAATGCTTAGTAAGTAATGGGTAGCTAGCACTCAAAACACAGAAATCTGGAAACTGAAAAAAAATTAAGAAACTGTCTGAATAGCGTCGATGATAGTCGACGCTATTCAAAACAGAACTTAATTTTCCGCAGAAGCAAATGCAGACAGCAAAGAAACTGTGAAGCCTGAAAGGCGTCTAGGGGTGTTAACGCGGTTTGAAACGCGTCAGCGATCCTGGACGCTTTTCAGTTCGTAGAAACAGTTTTCCAGGAGGATTTTCTGGGTTGAATCCTCCTCAAACGAGATAAAAAAGCAGTAAACAATCGACTCATGCAAAATTTTTAGTTCCAGATTTTAAACAGGATGATTTACTAACTAACAACTAGAAAAACAATCAATCACACATCATTTTTATCACAAAAACAACTTTTTGAGTTAATCAAGGGGGGGGCAAGATCTTGCCACTGGGGTGTGCACGTGGTGCACGAGGGAAATTAATTAAACTAAACACTCACCAATTGGTGAGGACGTGTCCAGAGACACAAATGGTGCACCGTGGGTGCCCGATATGATGATAGCAAGAACAAAAAGAAACTAAAAGATGGCGAGACCAAGTCCCACCGTGATCGCCAAAAAAGTTGTAGGTGCTTAGAATGACCGTGTGATTATTATGAAATATCTATGTTGTTTAGTGTAAACTAACCTATTAAAAACAGCAACTAAAGTGCAGTGATCGCCAGAAACTTTTAACTTAAAAGTTTCAAAAGAGATATGATCGCCTACTTTTCAAACGCGGAAGATTGAGTCCTTGGTTCCCCTTCCTCAGCCGGCTGAAGAAAGAGAGCCCTTTCTTTGTTCTTTTGTTCTTGCTGTGGAATTTGAGGTTGAGGATCGTCCAGAAATCTTTTTGGCTTTGTGCTTGATTTCCTCTTTTGAATCTCTCGTTGTTGTTGAGTGCAGCAGAGACAGAAACAGAAAACGAAGAATTATGATGAGAATTTAAGTAGAAGCAGTATCTGAACTAATCATGATGTTAAGCATATTTAAAATAGCAAACTCACTTGTTTAATGGCTTTGAAACCTCTTAGATCAAGTAGGTTTTTGAAAGATTGTGCTGTGGTGTGTGTTTGCATGAAGTGAATATGAAGAATGAAACTAATGAAATGAATGCAGTAATGAAAAACTTATTCCCAATCGGTTGAAGCTCTAAAAGGATGAAGATCTTGAAAGGGGACGCCGACTTCTGGGAATGGCAGCGCTCCGGCGTTACGACGTTGTTGCTTCGATCTTCAACTCGCTATAACGCTATGGCTCAACTCAATTCAATTCTCTTCTTCTCTTTTTTTTTTTTAACTCTTCAACATGCAGGGTATTTATAGGCATTTCTTGCGTTCGAGATTAACATAGAAAAATCCCGAATTTATCCATCTTAACCGATAGATAAATACTGATTAATTCATCTTTATCTGTAATTATCTAAAACGCGTCCACCTTGGCTGACGCCTTTCATATTAATTAAGATAAGGATAAATATCCGGGAAAACTTATCTTTATCTTTATTAGGTAAAACACGTCCATCTATGTAGACGTTTTTTAGACTAATTAAGATAAGGATAAACATCCGGAAGAGAAGTAGAAACAGCCTAAGAAACCTAAAATGCATCGACATGTCCAGACGCCTTTTAGTTAATTAATTAATTAATTAAAATTCAAATTTAAACGTTAAAATAAGAATAAAGTCTAAATGGCGTCCACTTGGGTAGACGTCTTTTAGATTTCTTCATATTTTAACTCAAATTTGAGGTAAAATCAATTCAATTGATTAACCTAAACACATCTGTTAAACCCGACACTTAAAAAGATTAATAAAAATTAATTAATGATTAATTATCAGACCATTCTGAGACATTATTGTATGATATGAAATTTACTCGAAATGACGTCAAAATTAGCGTGTCTACATTGCTAAGAGATATGCTAAGAGAGCAGTGCTAATGGATTTACCTTCGAAAATTACTAAGTAGATATTTCTACATTATGTTTCAACTAAAACATATTGTAAAAAAACTGATAAATCGGCAATCAAATTTGAACATGCATCTACATCTCTTAACAATTATTTAACCTGCTTTTGTTGTTCCTGTGAGAAGGTATATTTTCAGGGGTAAAAGCCAAAACCTTTTCCTTAGAGAATACATTTCAGGCTAATTTCTAATTATTATAAACGAAAACAATAGATAAAGATAAAGATAAAGTTAAAGATACACATTTTTCTTTAACGTTAAGGATAGAGCCTACTACTATGCCCAACAAGCACCCTTTTACATCCATAAATAAAACACACTAGGCACGGCTCAGGTTATTACTAATGCTTATGTCATGGTTTTTACGGAGTACCAGAAACACGAGAGTATTTGACAGTTAATGAGGCCTTGAACATCCTAAGAAATAAAATCTGATAATGACTAAAATTATCCATCATATTGCATATTTGGATTAGTCATACATGCAACTAATACCTTACCCAATATCGTTGCAAGTTAAAAGAAACCAAAAGACCAATCCCAATAAAAATGCCATTTGAGAACCATGTCAAATCGAATCAAAATAAATCAAGTTACCAACCCCGCATGAGTAGACTTTTCCTTAGCATGTATTAACCAGCTATAAAAAACTGCCAAACCAACCATATCCAAAGTATACCCCATTTAGGTTCTCTTTGAGCCAACCCTATCTTACAAGGTAAGATTTTAAATCCCAGTACTCTCTGGAGCTTTTTTAAGGCTGATCCCTATCACCAACCTTCAACTATAGTTGTGTTAAGCCTCCACCCACCACTGTTTCTTGTGAATGGGCCCATCAGTCAAAGCCTCTCCCTCATTTTCCTCTTCCTATTTTACTATTTTTAAGCTCTCTTGTCTCAAGAATAAGGCTACATGTCTGCGCACAACTGAACTGGGCACTTAAAATAATAAAACATGATAAACATACCTCAATTACGCAAAACTACCTTCAATTTTAAATCTATCAATTCTTAACTCTTTTTACATCAAGATCTTTCAATGGGGTTCATTCTTAACTGCTGCCTCCAATCACATGGATTTTCTTAACATGGCGCTATGGCAATTATGTCATTGGAATTCTTGCTTGGCTGGCTATGGGGAGATCAGATTAAGATGGATCACCATCTGTGTTGTCAATGGGGTTCATTCACTCCAGCTTAAAAAAATAAGAAGTGCTTAGCTGATGTTGGCTCACTATGACAGGTCTCACTAAGCTGGAGACAACTCTTAGTATGAGGAGTCAGGTCGATCGTGATTTCTGATTCAAAATAATATGTATGATGATGAAGTAAATCCAGTTGCTAGCCGTACTTTAATGCTAAGCATTATTGTTAGTTTGTCTTATCCTTATAATTGAAGGTACATTTGGAACTTGGATGACTTAATTTAGATATTTCTGATGATAAAATGGCCAGCTATTTGTCAGATCACAGCCTCCCAAAAGTCTTTTTACATATCCATTTTTTTACGGTTCTTTACAATCACATTTGGTTTGTTTTAACATAGTTAAATGATCTAAAATATCTTAGTTATTTTCTCATCTATTGTGATCTTGCTCAATAGCATGTTCTTGTATATTGCTTTCATCTAGGTGTCATACATTTTTATGCTCTCATCTTCATTCTCCTTTACCATCATCTACCCTGCAGATTTTGGACCATTTGTTTGTATCATTCTATCTCTACGTATGTCACCTTACTACATCCTCCTCATGGACCTCATCCCTTTGCCTCCCCCATCATTTTGCCTATAGATTTTGGATAGTTTGTCTTTAATTTCCCCTTCCTCCCCCCATCATCTTGTCTGCAGATTTTGGATGGGTTGTCTTTATTCCCCCTTCCATACGGGCATTTGTCCCTTATCCTCCTCATTCTTCCTCCCCTCTGCTCCTTCACAGGCTGCAACTGTTCTCTAACTAAATTGTTCTTTCATACTAAAAAGTTATCAAAGTTGTCAAAGACTCAATATTTAAACTAGTCGAAGACTAGTGGTCACTTTTCAAAAAAGAATGACTAACAGTAGAGACAACATCATCTGCGCCTCTTGGCCTGTGCATACAACAAAGACTATGGCTCCTCCTCTTGCGCTCATCAAACTAAGAAATGTCACAATCGCCCAGCACAATGTCAGAGGGTGTTCTACATGATAGGAACGTCCTTTTTGTCTCTAGACTGGAGGACATGAACACTTGGAGGGAGATCCAAGCAGCTCCATGGCTCCTTCCTCAACCCTTTCAATAATTTGCCCCACCCCCTTCTCCCCCTCCACTGAAACACCAACAGCTGGGACTCCCTCTGTCCCATGAGGCATCAGCCATCCCTCCCTCCAACAATGGTGGGAGGGCACCTGGTGGGTGACACACTTTTACATTCCCAACACATGATCACAAGATTCTTTACAGTTTACATACGGAAACAAGAGGAGATCCAGACATCTTTCTTAAAGAATGTTTATGCACCTGCATACATGAGTGAAGAAAAAACAAAAGATGCACTCATATAGTATGGGTTTGGGAGGGAAGACTTGAAGCTATGATTCCAGTGAAGTCATGCACATCAAAAGTAATTAAAAGAACCAACTTGGGGACATCACCAAGAGTGGGACAAACAGAAATGGACAGGACTTGAGAAGGAACAAGGTGAAAAGCAGAGGCTCCTGATATCATCCAACCTGAAGAATTACTGATGATTCTACTCGAATGGGTAAAAACAGGAAGAAGTAACAAATAGGAACAACAGGAAATGGAGGAACAAGTAACATGGGCAAATGACAGCAACAACAGGAACAAGTAACAAATACAGATGTAGAAATAGTTTACACATATCAGACGAGGAAATGGAGGAAGCTGCCATCTTTGCTGGGTGGGTGTTCTCCTCGTCAGCCATAGAAGCCCGTTTGGCTCCACACGACGTCGCGCAGCCGCCGCAGGTCGCGGCCCTTGAGCGTGCGCCCCATACCCTCGAACAGGGACCCTGCCGCCCTCCAGCCGTCCGCGCACTCCCGCGCCAGGTACCCGTGCGGCGGCACCCACTCCCCGCCGTCGAACTCTTCTTCGGGGGCTAGCGACGAGCCCGCCGGGTCGCTACCGTGGGCGATGGGCTAGGCCGGCACTGTGATCGGTGCCGCTTCTGCCACATTGCAGTGGCGGCGGCCGCCGCCCCAGGAGGCAGAGCCGTCGGAGTTGCGGCACTGGTGGACTACCCGCGGCGGCTCACCACGGTCGAAGACGAGGGAGAGGCCGCCAACAGGGCGGCGGTTGTGGTTTGGGGGCACTGTGATTTTGAGAGGGGGAGGGGGAAGGGCGTGGGTTTGGGGGCATTGTGAAGGAAGGGTACGATTTAGGGTTGCGGTTTTTGTCCACGGCTAGAAACTTAGCCGTTGACATAGAACAGATACGTGAGCGGCTAAATTAATAGTCATGGACATATCATTTTATTTAAATTTATTTTTTCTTTTTATTACTTATGTCGACAGATTTTTTTGGAGCCGTTAACATATATGTTACATTTGTCAACGGCTAAAGACTGGCCGTTGACATATATTATGTATGTGTAAACGGTTGGCTGAGCCGTCGACATATAAGTCTATTGTCAACGGTTTTTTTTTAGTCGTCGACTAATATATTATTTATCGATAAACACATTTAGCCGTCGACGTATACTCGCTGACAAAACTTATCTTCTTTGTAGTGTTGGCATCATGAAAAACCCAAGCTCTAGGAAGAAACTGGGTCGATCGAACTAGGCTTGCGGTGCTCGCTTAAGTCCGTATAAGGACTTTTGTAGAGAGCATATATACATGATCCGAATATCGAGAATCAGTGAATCAGGCCAGCTGATTCATGTAGACTTCTTCTTGTAGAATGCCGTTGAGGAAGGCGGTATCGATATCCAGCTGATGAATGGGCCTCGGATAGTCGGATAGCCGTGGGTCGCACAACTAAGATGCAGGTGTCAAGATAACCAAGTCCTCTCACTAGCCAAAGACTTTGGCAACAAGACGGTGGTCGTCGTAGCGTGCAAACAAAAAGGAAAAAGGATCTCTTTCTATACTGTTTGCCGTTTTATCATGACGTATGGTTAATTATATGTTATATTCCATATCTTTAATATCTAAATTATTATTTTTTTCACACATTTACTTGTGCAGACGATGTAGGAATCAATTCGAAATTGACCAATTTGATATGTTTTTTAAGTGTTCTTTAGTCCCATTGATCATTGGATTCAATCTTTTAATCTCATTGATCATTACCTAATATATTATGGTCTATTAGTTTTATTTTTGGGCCTCATTAAGTATTTTAAAAAAATAAATAAATAATTGACAATTTTCGTTAACTATGAGAGACAATATCTGCTTCTTATATCATAATCGCAGACCAATTAAAAATGAAAAATATATTTCCTGATCTTATCGGAGTAAAAAATGAAAAAATATTTTTATTATCGAAATTAAAGAACGAAAACATCTGTTTCTGTGTCTGTATCCTACTCGTCTACAATTCTACTTGTAAGGGTAATGTTTTATTAATATGAAAGGATTCCTCCCTTTATGTTTCAGAAAAAAAAAAAAAAAAAAACAAGGATTCCTCACTTATTTGAGTGCATGTCTAGAGGTTTTCTTGAAAAACTCATGGTGTGAACAACTGCTGACCAACCGCCAACAGGCAGAACGAGTCGTCTCTTCCGCTGGGCTTCTGCGACAAAGTCTTGCCCGAGAAAACGTGGACTTCAAGATAATAATAAAAGAGCTCCAAAGAAAGAGCCGTTGCGACTGGTGACAGTGGAGGGGCCAGCAGAACTGACCAGTCTCCAAGGGCATCAGCACGCCAAATGCTACTTTGGCTTTCAAAGCCGGGGAACTCGGAATCCGCCGGAAACTTCCTATTGCCTCCTCTGCAGCCAATGCTTACAATCTCCATATAAGAGGCATCAAGTACCCAAATCGTTTCGTGATCCTTCCCTCTGCTTCTCCTTCGTTTTGTCTAGCCTCGCTGCTGCTCTCGGTTGTGGAAGCAAAACTACGAGCCCAGACGAAGGGAAATACCCCAAGATGGTCGTGGCAGACGTGAAGGTTTCCTCCGTTGCGTTCGAGACGACCTATTGCATCAGAATTAGCCGTGATGACCAGGCCCTGCTGCCGACGGAGGAGGGGAAAAGGAAGGGGTCGACGGAGAAGGTGAAGAGCTACGAGCTGGTAGATTACGATTCGCTGCCCAGTTATCTGAAGCACAACGAGTTCGTTCTGGACTACTACAGGAGCGATTGGCCGCTCAAGGAGACCATCCTCAGCATCTTCTCCGTGCACAACGAGACCCTTAACATCTGGACGTAAGGGACCCCTGCCCAGAGCCTGTAGTACTCTTCTTCTCTTGTCATTGCCACCGCGGAATTGACGTATGTATGCATGGTCCCTTGTGCAGGCACTTGGTCGGATTCTTCTTCTTTCTAGCGCTAACTGTGTACGCCGCCATGATGATCCCGAGGGATACAGGTGCTCTCTCCCTGAAGCAGCTGCATTCGGGGGTGGGAGGGGCTGCCCTTTCCTTTCTCTCCAATGCCACAGATTTCGGAAATGTATATGACGTGCCGAGCAACGCCCCTTCCTCCACGAACACGCTCTCTTATTCTTCGACCTATTCGCAACCCCCCCGAGCTGCCACCAAGTATACGGCACCAAAGATGTTTTTTCCGGCCGATGCCACCGCGCCTTCCTCCTCCTCGGTACAGCTCTTTGATTCTTACAGCACTTAGCTGATCTCTAAAATCGACTAGAAACGCTAATGCCGCCTTGCTGTTTGCAGACGTCTGCGAATGGTGGAGCCACGATCAACACCGCGGCTGCTGCTCCATCGGTCCAGCCCATCACCCGGTGGCCCTTCTTCGCCTTCTTGTGCGGAGCCATGTTCTGCCTGCTCACCAGCAGCGCCTGCCACCTCCTCTGCTGCCACTCGGAGCACACCTCCTACGTCTTGCTCCGCCTCGACTACGCCGGCATCTCCACCCTAATCGTCACCTCCATCCTGCCGGAGATCTACTACAACTTCGCCTGCGACCCCTTCGTCCAGAACCTCTACGCCGCCGCCATCACCATCTGCGGGGTAGCCACCGTGTTGGTCTCCCTCTTCCCCGTCTTCGAGACGCCCGAGTTTCGCATGATGCGGTCCCTGCTCTTCGTCTGCATGGGCCTCCTGGGATGGATTCCCATCGTGCACAAGCTGGTGCTGTTCGGCGACAGGCCAGAGGCGCTGCTGACGACCCTGTACGAGTTCCTGATGAACTCCTGCTACGGGTTGGGGGTTCTGGTCTACGCGACGAGGGTGCCGGAGAGGTGGATGCCTGGGAAGTTCGACCTGGTTGGGCACAGCCACCAGCTGTTCCATGTGCTCGTCATTGCCGGGGCGTACATAGAATACCTTGCCGTCTTGGTTTACCTCCAGTGGAGAGATAGAGAAGGTTGCTAGGAGAAGGAAGAGATCAAATGGGGCACAAAGAGGCATCTGCTTGTGCAAACTCAGGTCGAGGCGGATGGAAACTAACGGCGCCCGACAAGAGACGATAAAAATTGTGTAATTAAGATGATCTGTTCATAATTATACGACCATGTGTTCATGACACTTCAATCATGATGTTAATATCGATATCACATTTTAAGGGGAGGCATGCGGCCACGGCATTAGTTGAGATCCGTAACGTGTCATTGTGTCTATTATGAGGGAGTAATACTTGCTGCACAACTAGGTTGTGCAGTAAGTCCAGTCACACTGCATAATCTTTTGTGATTGGGCCACGTGGTTAACTTAGTCAACTTGACGAGTTGACATAGTCACCCTTATAATATTTGGATTGACAAATACCGTTTTCGATTGACAAATACATATTACGATTGACAAATACAGTTTTCAATTTACAAATACAGTTTCGATTGAAAAATACGATTTTCGATTGACAAATGCAGTCTTCGATTGACAAATACAGATTTAAATTGATAAATATAATTTTTGATTGGTATTTGTCAATCGAAAACTGTATTTGTCAATCAAAAATTGTGTTTGTTAATCGAAATATGTATTTGTCAATCGAAATTATATTTGTCAATCGAAATCTACATTTGTCAATCGAAAACTGCATTTGTCAATCTAAAATCGTATTTGTTAATCGAAAATTATATTTGTCAATCGTAATATGTATTTGTCAATTGAAAATGATATTTATCAATCCAAATAATATGAGAGTGGTCACGTCAGCTCGTCCAGTTGACCAAATTAACCACGTGGCCCAACCACAAAGAATTATACAGTATGACTGCTAGTTGTGCAGTAAGTATTACTCATTACAAGGATATGCCTCGGGTAATTAAAACAGTTGCCCACTGTATTTAGGGCCCACAATATGGTTGTCCTAACGAAGAGGAATCTCGAAGTTCACTTTTATATACAGTAGAATGGTTTATTATAAGATGAGTTATTCATAATTATTTATTCTAAAATAAAAGATGTTTAGGTTTTATAATGAACCTTATCTTACTCAAAATAAAGAGTTGTAAATAAAATATTCTAGGGTTTGATTGGAATTGAAAAATAAAAGATAGAATAAACACATAAATTGAAATTGTGTTCTGATTATATCCGCCTTTTGTTCAACGTTTGGTGAAAGTAACTGACCAAGGTATAGGTCTGGTGCCAGTTGTCAGCACAGAAGGTAAACCACATGTTTTGTAGATTGAGATGATCTGGACCTATTTCTTGAATTTTTATATGGGTCATAAAATCTCATTGGAGAACAAAATGATATTTATTAATAGAATGAGGCTCCTTCTATAAATGAGTTGTGTTTTTCCTCTAACGAGATTTAAGGACCTAGGAAAAGGTCCACGTAATGGGTCCAAGAAATCTATATTTTATAAGGTCATTAGGCTAGTGGAAACCATTGGTTTAGTCTAAGAACTGCAATTGCAACGGCGGAAAATTCTAACCAGACGCTTCTCTTCTAGAAGTGGACGGGACCAAATTTTATCAACAAAAAAAAAAAAGGAATAACAGTCAGAAGGAAACGCACCTAGCTACTCCACATGAGATAGGCATGGGCCACGAGGTGTGTTTGGTCCGGACAGGCACAGGCGACGCGGTGTGTTTCCCGGCCTTGCCCACGGAATACGCTGCAGCATGGGGCATTTGGCCCGTGAGTATTCTCCGGAACGGCCTATTTTGCTTATTTCCAGAAGAGTTTTGCTTGTTGGACAGCGGAGTAGTTGCAGTAGTAGTACCTTTTCATTTTTTTATTTTCTCAATTTTTTAAGGTCGGTCGCGTCAGATCCGACACATCTCATAAAGGCCGATTTATAATCATACAGTTTAGTTTGATTTTTGATTTTTTAAAATTTTTTAGTCGAAAATTAAATTGTACGGACATGTCGCCTATGATGGGGACGACCTAAAAAACTTAAAAAATAAATGTCCACACCGCACACGTGCAGCAAGTAAAACTGATTCTAAAACAGGCGATCTTGAGGTCCAACAACATATCATGTCTATCGATTTGGATGAAATTTATTTGCAAAGTCATTCTTACTAAGTCGCGTTTTGTTACCGAAGCAGCGCTGAACGCTCCACAGAAGTGCATAAGGAATAAGTGAGATGGAATTTTCAGGACCTTTGTATATAACTTACACTTTCGTTGAGAAAGCTATGATACTTTTTTATACTCACATAACAATGAGATAGATATGTTACTTTTTTATCTAATAAACAAGGTGTTTACCCACATTTAGTGGGTGTATATAATGATTTAGAGGATCTCACCTCAAAATAGTAGGTACTTAAATTGTAATGTCTTAAAAAAAGGTTTATTGCTGATGTAGCCGAAGCTATTACTAATGGATTTTGAGGACATAATTCAGATGTGAACCGAAAAATCAGTTGCCGAAGCTGATCCGGACGAAGAGATTGACGAAGATTCAAGCCGAGACTCCCGCGAGAAGAAGAACCAGTCAGCGAGGGTCCTGGGTTTCGGCCCAGGAGAACCTCTTCCGATGGTTAACTTAATTAGCCTCTGAAGAAGATTCAATTCAGAAGTGAGGAAGGAAGAAGTTTAAGTGCTTAAGGTATACCTTTTCCGCAGTGAATAACCTTCTTTTTATAGCAGGAGATAGAGGTTCTCTTCTTGTTGCAGCCGATATAGGACTATTTTGGAGTTTGAGAGGAAATTGCCGAAATACCCTGTTAATAGGCAGACGGCTAATCAGCAGTTAACCGGAGTGGGCTGGGTCCACTTTGGCCAATTATTTGCTATGACTGGGCCGAATACGGTTGTTAACAGAGCCCACCGCTTGGGCCGAAACCGTACTATTTTAATAAGGCGCCTGGGCCGTTTCCGTTCGATTTACTTGATGGGCCGAATGAGATTCGGCTGTCTCTCTTACACTGGGCCGGCCTTGTAACGACCCGCCACCCTATAATCGGGGATCCGATTACTAAATGGGTACCGAATCATTAATTTTGGGACCAAACCAGGATCTAGTAAGTCTGAGAAATAAATAATAAACTAAGCTAAACATTCACATCGCATTGAATTGAAATAAAAGTACATGAATTAAAATTATTACAATGCGACTCGATACAACAAATAATTACATTCTCCAACAAAAGGAAATAATTAAACATACAGGCCAAAGATAATTAACAACTACATCGGGGCATACCCCGGAACAACCGCTGAAGACACACCACACCCGGCCGCACACGCCGCACTAAGTCTGCTGGGAGTCCTCACCTGAAAACCGCAGGGGTGAGTCTCAAGACAAGACTCAGTAGGGATCCTTCGATCCCCACTGCCCACGCACACACCCACAAGTGTAAAGTACAACTAACAGTAAAGTAACAAGTGTAGTGGCAGGTACAATATCTAATTCTCTACGTGAAAACACATGCGGTCGAAATATAATAATCATGCACATTCTAAGACAACCATTAGAAAACCCA
Source organism: Zantedeschia hybrid cultivar (assembly GCA_030544215.1). Classification (NCBI taxonomy): domain Eukaryota; kingdom Viridiplantae; phylum Streptophyta; class Magnoliopsida; order Alismatales; family Araceae; genus Zantedeschia; species Zantedeschia hybrid cultivar. The sequence continues at coordinate 19,168,276 of JARZZO010000010.1, read as the reverse complement.
CAACTGCCGTCTCGATAGAACTCGCCGACCGTACAAACAACGGTGGGAAAAACCTCGACCCGCTGAGACCAAGGAGCAGCCCCTCGGATAGCACGCTCGCTACTCCGGCCCAACTGGCTCAGGTGACTACCCCTTCCCTCAGCATGAGTGACTCTCCGAATGTACCACTCCGACACCGGTACTAGCTGACCCCGGGGTTCACCAGGTGACCCTCTCTCATTAGGCGTCACCCCGCCCACGCCCCCACCAGCACAGGGTGATAAAGCGCTACAATGTCACTCCAGGTCCACAGTAACTGAAAACCCAACACAGTGCGATCCGGTCACGTGAAAATCCCGCGATCGCTCAACACACATAGAACCATCCGATCGTGAGGAATCCGTCTCTATCGGGTGCACTAAAACATGTGCAAACTATCTATCTAGCAATGTGAACACGTTTTACTGGCATGCATTAGTGAGATTCTGTCTTGAATAGCGTCGACCGAGGTCGACGCCATTCAAGCTCCATGTGCAGGTTCGTATAAATCAACTTTCAGAATCTGGCTTTGAAAGGCGTCGACCCTTATGGTCGCCTTTCAAAAGGCGTCGACATCACCAGACGCCTTTCAACACGAAAATCCGGAATTCCCAAGGCCTTAACCAGGGGATTTCTGCCATTAAAACGCGTCATGGATGCCCGACGCCGTTCAAAAACGCGTCGTTTACCCATGACGTCTTTCAGCCACAGAAATTCCAACCGGGCAGACTGTCTGTCAGTCAATTCCTGTCTAAAAAGGCGTCGTGATGGCCCGACGCCCTTCAAAAAGGCGTCGTCCATGCACGACGTCTTTCAAGCCCAGGAACCAGGAACGCCCTAAACCCGAGGGCTCCCTTTCCAATTCCAAATAACCCCGAAAATCATTCAAACTGGAGGGAAACGAAGAGCAAGGCAATTCATAGGCAAACACCCCCATAGAATTCCTAAACATGCTCATTCTAACCCCCAAAACCGAAGATCTACCACATGCATATTGAGGAAAACGTGATCTTAAACACAGTGCCACGGGGAACGTCACCCTACCGGACACTCGAACGCCTCCGAGCTTCAAGCCGTCCGCCTGTCTCGCCCCACGCCGCCGCCGGTACCGCCGAGGTCGTCCTAGCCCCACCGTGACGTCGGCCGCCGTCCGGAGAGTAGAACGCCGCAGTGGAAGTGGAGGTGGTAGGGGTAGGAGCCAGGTAGAGGATGGAGTGGAGGGAGAGGCGAAATGGTGTGAGGAAAAGAGGGAGGAGGAGGATCGCCGCCGAGTTCGCCGGAGGGAAAGAGAGAAAGGGAGAAGGAGAAAATGAGGGAAAGAAGGAGGGCTCGCGGGGTTAACCAGAGGCTGGCTAAAACGCGTCGACATGCACGGACGCCTATCAGGTGACATGACGGCCGCTCTGACAAGATTCTGAAACGCGTCGTCCTTCACAGACGCCATTCAAATAACTTGTCAGGGCCGTACTCTGACACACCCAGAGTCGCAGTCTGAAAGGCGTCGACACATACGGACGCCGTTCAGACGACCTGACAGGGCCGTACTCTCGCGGCCCAAAGTCAGTCCACGTGGCACCCACGTGGCAGAACCTGAAACGCGTCTGCCATGGTGGACGCCGTTTAAACCACGTCTCGCGGGCTCGACGCGAAACAACACAAAGTTCCAGACCCCACTAGGGCCAGAACTACAGGGTCCGACCCCGAAAACCGAATCCGAAAACCTCAGTCCTTACAGGCCTCCTAGTGCTGGGCCTAATCGGATTCTCCCCCATCACAGGACCCCCTACTCTCGTCGTTCTCAACTTTATGAAACGCCGAGAGTAAAGTCCAAAGCCCTTATGGAAAGATAAAATCCGACAGATAATCTTCGTCTGAAACTGTTATTGACATTCTTGTTTAAAAACCGGGAGTCACAGCCTCGTTTTAAGCTAGCCGAGAGTTGGTGACAAACATCCTCGTCTCAGGCCGAGACTATGTCACAAACACCTTCGTCCCAGGCCGAGACTTAGTGACAAACACTTTCGTCTCAGGTGCGAAAGGGTAGGGTTACCAGAACATTTTGGGGCCCTAAGTGATGGCGGAAATGACTTTGAATCTCCCACCTTCACAGTCGCATCACAACAAACACAGGATACGTGTCAAACATCCGGCCGGGTAGCCGAAAGCACAAAAAGATCTCAACCGTTAACAGTTATCACTCGGATCATCGCAGTTTCGGCTCTCTGCCCGAGAATTCACCTGGATCACCACCTCTCCCGTCCCCGATACGAGGATTGGGACACGTGGCGAGCAACCGGAGGAGTAGCCAAAGGGTCAGGCCGCTTCCGGCCGTCGATCACCTCTTTTCGATCCCGCAGCCTGCTCGTCATCATGGCAAAAGACGGGACACGTAGCAAACATCCGAGCGAGGGGGAGCCGAAAGGTTGGAGGATCTCGGCCGTCGGTTCTCCACCCGACCCCCTTAGGTTCCCCTATAAATACCGACTTCGTTCGCCTCAAAACTATTCCTACGCTCTCTCTCTCTTCTTCTCCACACCAGAGTGTTCCTGCGAGCAGCGTTGCGCACGTCTTTTCTTCTCCGGCTGCGAGTGTTCCATCGAGGTCGTCCAGGGGTGTCTTGTCAATCGCGGGGGAGTTCCTAATCCGAAGGTAAGCTTCAGCTCCAGCCTTTTCTTCTTTTGATTCATGTCCGGTAGTTCTTTTTCGGCCGAGAGCAGCTCGTCGTGCTCCTCGTCTAAACCTACTCTCCAATCTTCTCTGTCATCTCCCTTTTCCTCGAACTCCTTCCTTTCCGTCATGGCGGATGATACATAATCAGTCCCTGCTGTTGTCGAGCCTTCCACAACCGGTTGCCGTCAGGCCGAGAAGGTCTCGGATGTAGCTTGTGCCCTTAGTGTCGAGGAACTGACGGGCATAACTAATTATTATTTGATTCCATCTTGGATGATTCCCATTCGGCCTGGGAGGCGTACAAGAGCCAACTCTCCTCGGCCGAGCTCTTTCTCAATTTACGAGTACAGCTTTCGGACAGGCTTTCGTCTTCCCCTTCATCCTTTCGTCGTAAAACTCCTGAGCTTCTATAGGCTGGCTCCGTCTCAATTCTTTCCGAATTCCTGGCGGACAGTATACGCCTTTTTGGCTCTTAATTCCATACTTGACTGCGTCCCTTCTGTAAATCTCTTCCGTTACCTTTTCAAAATCAAACCCCAGGGGAAATATTCTTGGTTCTGCTTCGTTCCTCGCTTCGGCCGGGGTATCTTCTCCGAGAAGCCCTCGTCCATTCATCATTGGAAAGAGGGTTTCTTTTTCATTTCTTTACCAGAGGGGGATAAGGGTGTCTGACCCTTCCCCGCCGAATGGGGGACCCTTGGCCGAAGGTATTTCCGAGTGCCCCTTGATAAGTTCACAATTTTACATAAATAACAGATGAAATTTATACACTTTGCTATCAATTTAATGAACAAAATCACATGGAATGATAGATAAATCATTTGTGCATTCAAACATATCAATTTTGAAAAAAAAAATCTGAATTTCAAATATCATCACTCTATAGATTGAAGAATGGTAGCAATTTCATTCTCAAATAAGATTTTCTCGACAATTATTTAATGTGTAGTTGGATGATTTATTGCCGCATGAACTTAACTGTTATTTTATGTGAATGTAGGACATGAATAAGAAGATGGCATAGTGGTTGGACTACTTGGATTTCAAGGAAGTGACCAGGGTTTGAATCCTAGAAGGAACAAGATTGTATTTCTTTTTGTCTTAAAAGAAGAACCACAAGCCAACTAAGAGAGAGAAGAGGGAATTTCGGAATTCAAATTTCAAAAATATTATTTCAAAATCTCGAAAATAACATTTATTCTTCAATTCAAAATTCGAATTTTGAAATATCCCTCTCTAAATTTAAATTTTAAATATGCATTCACGGATAATCCTCTAATCAAGGGGGAGCTTAATGCGAGCAATTAAGTGCCCATTTATTAGAGGATTTGAAATTCAAAATTTGAATTAAGAATTCTCTTCTATAAAATCAAGAGAGAGAGGAGGAGGGAATCCTGAAATTTAAAAAGAAAGATATTTATTTTAAAATTCAAAATTCAAAATAGTCTTTATGGGTTTAAAAGAAGATCCACTAATCAAGGGGGAGCTTAATAGCCTATTTATTACCCTATTTGAAATTCAAAATTTGAATTAAGAATTCTCTTCTATAAAACCATGGGAGGGAGGAGGAAAAAGGAAGCTGGGTTTTTTGGAAATTCTCTCTCTCAATTTTTCTCCCACTTTCTCCCTCTCTTTCACTCTCTCTCTCTCTCTCTACATCTCTCTCAAACCAGCGGCTATTAGTGCAAGAGGTAGATTCGAGGCACTGCAACTGACTATTGGAAGGAGTCCAAGGCTACCAAGGATCCGCGTGAAGGACTACGGCGGCTGCAAACATCAATTTTCTCTCTCCATTGTCTCTCTCTAGTTTTTGAGTTCTCCATGTTACACTTTATTTCGAATATTTTCTGTAATAGTTTTCTTATGAAATTTATGTTAATATTTTATTTTCAATGTCTCTGTAAAATTTCATATTGTTCTGATAATGAATGATAGTAGCTCATTTGAAAAACGTTATCTTTTCTCCATGTTTTTGTTCTACAACGTTTATTTTTTCTTCTGTTGACACTACTCAAATTTTATATTCTATTTTTAATTAGTGTTTTAGAGGTAGTCTTAGTTCAGTAAATAGTCTGATTACGGTCGTTTATGGGTGCTCTTTTTGTGAATTCATAGTAAGTCAAAGTTTTCAACTTTAAAAATCTATTTCCCTGTGGATTCGACACAATCTCACCACTTGTTATTTTTCAAATAATTATATATGAAAATTAGAATTTTAAGATTGATGTTCGAATATGCTTAACGACACATAATTTCGAGCGATGAATTTTTGGCGCCGTTGCCGGAGAATTAGAATTTTAATTTTGATTATTTTAGATCCATTTGTATAAATCCATACTCACATTCATTTTCTCTTTTTGCAGGAATTTTTTTTTTTAAAAAAAAAGAAGACAAAGGGAAAGCTCAACTTAGTGAGTTTGTTCCAATTTCTTTAATGTTTTTATTTTCAGATTTGCTTAAAATAGATATAGACCTCATTAAATAGAAAAAAATCAGAAAAACAAAATTAAAAAAAAATACATTTCAAGATTAGAAACCAAACTACTATGTTTTAGGACATGCATCATTTAGGAATGCATTAGTTTTAAATTTTTGTCATTTGTTTCATGTTGAAGAGTGCGGGAGGCAAGGTAAGTCTTTCTAAATTGTGCAAATAACATGTTCGTGCATTGTCATTTCATTATTATACAAAACAAACTTGATTGAATTGTGGTGTGCATCTCATTGATAAAATAATTTAAGGGCATCTTCATAATAAGATAAGGTGGGGATTTCATCACCCTTCCTTGGCCCACAAACCACAAACACTCCATCTTATATTGTCCCAAGCCCAATAAAAATCAAATAACAATTGCACCTAGGGTTCACACTATGATTCGACCGCGCTTTGAATTCATTTCTACTTTGGACAACGGTGTCTAGGCTAGAGGTTACAAAGGTAAACGCCTAAGTAGACAAGTGGTTATTTAATTAGGTCCCTACGAAAGTAGGGGGAGCCTCCCACTATCCCACATCTTATCTGGCCGATTGATCTATTGTAGGGGTGATTCATAGTGAATTCTAGCCATTTTGTGAGAAATCTCATCCTTAAGTTTAGGATACACTTAGGTCATTAGGAATTTGTTATTAACTTGTTTGTCTTTGCATAAATAAACATAAAAAATATATAAAAATAAAAATCACAAAAACAACCATTCTCATCTCATCTTGGTCTAGTGTATGCTAGGTAGAAGATCTCAAAAGCTATATATTATCAAATCCATTCAAGAAATTGAGAGATACCTACATCACCAAACCAATATTCAACATCAAATGACTGGAAATAATCAACAAATGCCTAAACAAATGAAGGAATACTTCATTCCTCAATATTATAATCCGTCATCTTGTATCCAATTGCCTAATGTCCATGCTAGCCATTATGAGATCAAGCCAAGCACCATCCAAATGCTCCCATCTTTTTATGGGAATACCAATGAAGATCCATATAAACATTTGGATGAATTCTTTGAGATTTGTTCAACTGTGAAAATTCAAGATTTCACGGAAGATGCCCTTCGACTTACCCTATTCCCTTTCTCACTTAAGGACAAAGCCAAATATTGGCTTGGAACGATAGGGAAGCCCATTAGGACTTGACCCGAAATGCAACAAGAATTCCTAAAAAAATTATATCCTATTGGGAGAACAAATACAATGAGAAGGGCTATAACTAGATTCTCACAATTACCAGGAGAACAAATTCATGAATCTTGGAAACGATTGAAAGAATTGTTGAGAAAATGTCCACACCATGGATTGTCTAGATGGCAAATTGTGCAAGCATTTTATGAAGGTTTAGATGCACAATAAAGGCAAATGGTGGATGCATCTTATGGAGGAGCATTCATGAGCAAAAGTGAAGAAGAAGCTTATGATTTGTTTGAAATGTTAAGTGAAAATTTAATAAATCATGCCTCACTTTTATCATATGAAAGATCTGTGGGAACATCCAAACGGATTGGAATCTATGAAATAAGAAATAGCGGAGAATTTGAACCTAAGATGGATATCAATGCCTTGACTCAAAAGTTGGATAAGGTGGACCTTCTGGCCCAACAAATGAGCAAAATGGATCTTATGGCCCAAAAGCTAGACCAAGTCCTAGCTTCGAATAACCAAGGATCTAATATCCATGCACAATCAAGACCTTACTCCGAATCTTCTCCATCTTATCAAGAAGCTTGTAGTCTTTGTGCCAGCTCAACTCACCATGTCAGTGAGTGTCCTACGGCAGCCCAATTGTCACCGTTCATCCAAGAACAAGTCCAAGCAGCCCAGGGTTATTCAAAGCCCAATCATGATCCATATTCTAACACCTACAACCCTGGCTGGAAGAATCATCCAAATTTTTCATGGAAATCTCAACAAGCCCAAGCTCCAAATCCACAAGCACAAAATTTTCAGAACATAGCCCATCAACAGAATTACTATCCAAATCAATCTTTCAATAAAAGCCAACCTATCCAGTCCAAAGCTCAAGCTCCTTACTTTCAACACAATAACAATCAAAATATATTCTCTCAACCCCCATATCAAATCCTACAACATCAGCCATCAAATCAAAATTATGACAAATTCAATATGCTGCAACAATTACTCATGAATCAACAACAACAACAACAACAATTGGTCATCTCTCAACAACAATCCATTTCGAAATTAGAAGCCCAATTGGGTCAAATGGCTGATACAACCATGAGGAGGGAAATTGGTCCATTATCAAGTCAACCCATTACAAACCCGCAAAACTATCCTCCGGATTTCCAACATCAACCAATCCTACCTAATCCTCAAGCCCAACCTCAAATGGGCTCAAATCCACCAAGAGGCCCACAGTTAGAAAATGCGAAAGCAATTTTGGCCTTAAGAAGTGGTAAAGTCTTGCCGGATCCTTACCCAAACCAAGGATCTAGTAAGCCTGTAACGACCCGCCACCCTATAATCGGGGATCCGATTACTAAATGGGTACCGAATCATTAATTTGGGACCAAACCAGGATCTAGTAAGTCTGGGAAATAAATAATAAACTAAGCTAAACATTCACATCGCATTGAATTGAAATAAAAGTGCAGGAATTAAAATTATTACAATGCGACTCGATACAGCAAATAATTACATTCTCCAACAGAAGGAAATAATTAAACATACAGGCCAAAGATAAATAACAACTACATCGGGGCATACCCCGGAACAACCGCTGAAAGCACACCACACCCGGCCGCATACGCCGCTCTAAGTCTGCTGGGAGTCCTCACCTGAAAACCGCAGGGGTGAGTCTCAAGACAAGACTCAGTAGGGATCCTTCGATCCCCACTGCCCACGCACACACCCACAAGTGTAAAGTACAGCTAACAGTAAAGTAACAAGTGTAGTGGCAGGTACGATAACTAATTCTCTACGTGAGAACGCATGCAGTCGAAATACAATAATCATGCACATTCTAAACCAACCGTTAGAAAACCCACAACTGCCGTCTCGATAGAACTCGCCGACCGTACAAACAACGGTGAGAAAAACCTCGACCCGCTGAGACCAAGGAGTAGCTCCTCGGATAGCACGCTCGCTACTCCGGCCCAACTGGCTCAGGTGACTACCCCTTCCCTCAGCATGAGTGACTCTCCGAATGTACCACTCCGACACCGGTACTAGCTGACCCCGGGGTTCACCAGGTGACCCTCTCTCGCTAGGCGTCACCCCGCCCACGCCCCCACCGGCGCTGTGCTCACGCCCCCACCAGCACAGGGTGATAAAGTGCTACAATGTCACTCCAGGTCCACAGTAACTGAAAACCCAACACAGTGCGATCCGTTCACGTGAAAAATCCGCGATCGCATAACACACATAGAACCATCCGATCATGAGGAATCCATCTTTATCGAGTGCACTAAAACATGTGCTAACCAACTATCTAGCAGTATGAACACGTTTTACTGGCATGAATTAGTGAGATTCTGTCTTGAATCGCGTCGACCAAGGTCGACGCCATTCAAGCTCCAAGTACAGGTTCATATAAATCAATTTTTAGAATCTGGCCTTAAAAAGCGTCGACACCCGTGGTCGCCTTTTAAAAGGCGTCGACATCCCCAGACGCCATTCAATACAGAAACCCGGAATTCCAAGACCTTTACTCAGGGGATTTTCTGCCTTAAAAGGCGTCGTGGGTGCCTGACGCCATTCAAAAATGCGTCGTTCAACCATGACGTCTTTTAAGCTCTGAATTCCCGACCTAGCAGACTGTCTGTCAGGCGATTCCTGTCTAAAAGGCGTCGTGATGGCCCGACGCCCTTCAAAAAGGCGTCGTCCATGCACGACGTCTTTCAAGCCCAGGAACTAGGATCGCCCTAAGCCCGAGAGCTCCCTTTCTAACCCCAAACAAACCCAAAACAGAGGGAAGAAGAGAAACAATACTATCCATAAGCAATACATTCGTGGAAATCCCCCTTGTCATCAAATGAACTCCTAAACATGCTCATTATAACCCCCAAATCAAAGATCTACCACATGCATAAACGAGGAAAAACATGATTTTAAGCACGATATTATGGGGAACGTCACCCTACCAGACACTCGAACGCCTCCGAGCTTCAAGCCGTCCGCCTGTCTCGCCCCACGCCGCCGCCGGTACCGCCGAGGTCGTCCTAGCCCCACCGTGACGTCGGCCGCCGTCCGGAGAGTAGAACGCCGCAGTGGAAGTGGAGGTGGTAGGGGTAGGAGCTAGGTAGAGGATGGAGTGGAGGGAGAGGCGAAATGGTGTGAGGAAAAGAGGGAGGAGGAGGGGGGTCGCCGCCGGTCGCCGGAGGAGAAGGAGAGAAGGAGAGTAGGAGAAAATGAGGGAAAGAAGGAGGGATCGCGGGGTTAACCAGAAACTGGCTAAAACGTGTCGACATGCACGGACGCCTATCAGGTGACATGACGGCCGCTCTGACAAGATTCTGAAACGCGTCGTCCTACACAGACGCCATTCAGACAACTTGTCAGGGCCGTACTCTGACACACCCAGAGTCGCAGTCTGAAAGGCGTCGACCCACACGGACGCCGTTCAGACGACCTGACAGGGCCGTACTCTCGCGGCCCAAGGTCAGTCCACGTGGCAGAACCTGAAACGCGTCTGCCACGGTGGACGCCGTTTAAAACGCGTCTCGAGGTCCTGACGCGATTCGACTCAGAACCTCCGCCCCTCACAAGGGCTAGAACAACGGGGGTCCGACCCGAAAACCGGATCCGAAAGTCTCGATCCTTACATTGCCCAATCTTGAACAAAATGAAGAAGAAAAAGGAGAAGAATATGAAGATGAGAATGAACAATCCAATATCATTCAAGGAAAAGAAAAAATGGAGGAATGTCCTGAGAATTATAAACCAAAAATCCCTTTTCCACAAGCTTTAGAAAATGGCAAAGAAAAAAGAAAGCATCAAATCCAAGCAAAAAATGACAGTTAATGGACTTATTTAAACAAGTCCACATTAACATACCATTGGTTGATGCAATTCAACATGTGCCGGCCTATGCCAAATTTTTGAAAGAACTTTGCACTCATAAGAGAGAGACTAAAGCAAATCCTAAGAGAGTCTTTTTGTCTGAAGAAGTGAGTGCCATTTTACTCAACCAACTACCTAAAAAGATGAAAGACCCTGGAGCTCCACTATCTCTTGTGTTATTGAAGGAACCACCTTTGATAAGGCACTATTGGACCTTGGAGCAAGTGTGAACCTATTACCCACCTCAGTTTATCAAAAAATTGGGATAGGAGAATTGAAACCAACTCCGGTGATCCTACAATTGGCCGATAGATCTCTTAGGACACCGAAAGGAATGGTGGAAGATGTCATTGTCAGGGTTGATACTTGCTACTTCCCAGTTGATTTTGTCATCCTTGACATGGAGCCCGTTCAGCATCTGAGAAATAGCCCAATCATATTGGGCCGACTTTTTCTGGCTACTACAAATGCCATCATTAACTGCAAATCTAGCTTAATGGATATCTAATTTGGGGATCACAAATTATCCCTCAATATTTTCAAAGCTTCTGGCCATATGCAGGATGGGAAAGATTGCTTTGCAATTGATGTGATTGATAATATTTTAGAAACATCCCCTTTGGCCCAATTTGAAGAGGAAGAGGAGTTAATGGCCATATCAGATTTGAATAAGAGGACCTGGCAGCCCAATAAGGTTGAGCCTATACCTGAACTCAATCTAGAACCTACTCCTCCATTTCTCCAGGTTCCTCCTCAGTTGGAACTCAAACCTTTGTCGGAATCTCTCAAATATGTCTTTTTGGGCCCATCCGAGACTCTACCTGTGATCATAGCTACGGATCTTAACCCTACCCAAGAAGAACAACTCATTGAAGTTCTTCGAACTCATAAAGAAGTCATAGGGTGGTCAGTAGCTGATTTGAAAGGAATAAGCCCAACCACATGCATGCATCATATTTATCTTGAAGATAATGCAAAACCAAGTAGAGAAATGCAAAGGAAATTGAATCCTATTATGATGGAAGTGGTTAAGAAAGAAGTGGTGAAATGGCTAGATGCGGGTATCATATACCCAATATCTGATAGCAAGTGGGTAAGCCCAACCCAAGTAGTGCCAAAGAAGTCTGGCTTAACTGTGGTAACAAATGAAAAAGGTGAAGAAATACCCACTAGGCTAACCACGGGGTGGAGAGTTTGTATTGATTACAGAAAATTGAACACAATGACAGAGAAAGATCATTTCTCACTCCCGTTTATTGATCAGATTTTGGAAAAGCTAGCGGGTCAGAAATATTTCTGTTTCTTAGATGGATATTCGGGATATAATCAAGTGGCTATCTACCCAGAAGATTAGGAGAAAACCACATTCACATGTCCATTTGGCACATTTGCATTCCGAAGAATGCCATTTGGACTATGTAATGCACCAGTAACTTTCCAAAGGTGCATGTTGGCCATCTTTTCATATATGGTGGGAGAATTCCTCGAAGTATTCGTGGATGATTTTTCAATATTCGGGAATTCATTTGAAATTTGTCTGGGGAATTTGAAAAATGTACTGGGAAGATGCATAGAGACTTTGGTTCTAAGTTGGGAAAAGAGTCATTTCATGGTTAAAGAGGGCATAGTTTTGGGCCATATAGTGTCTGGAAGAGGTATCGAAGTGGATAAAGCTAAGGTTAGCCTAATCGCGAATCTTCCTCCACCCACTTCGGTAAAGCAAATTTGATAATTCTTGGGCCATGCCGGCTTCTGCCGCCGGTTTATTCAAAATTTCTCTCAAATTGCCCAACCATTAACCCTTCTCTTAGCCAAAGATGTCCCATTCCATATTGATGAAAAATGCTTGGAAGCATTTAAATCTTTAAAAGAGGCTCTGATCAAAGCTCCCATTCTCCAATCGCCTGATTGATCTTTGCCTTTTGAGATAATGTGCGATGCTTCTGATTATGCTATGGGGGCAGTACTGGGACAAAGAATCAATAAAAAGCCCGTGGTGATTTATTATGCAAGTCGTACACTTGTAGATGCTCAGATGAACTATACCACCACAGAAAAAGAATTGTTAGCTGTTGTTTTTGCTCTAGAGAAATTTCGATCTTACCTTTTGGGGGCAAAAGTGATTATTTATTCTGATCACTCGGCATTGAAATATTTGTTGACAAAGAAAGATGCAAAAAACCAAGATTAATCAGGTGGATCCTACTCCTCCAAGAATTTGATTTGGAGATTCGGGACAAAAAGGGATCCGAAAATGTGGTGGCTGACCATCTCTCCCGAATCATGATTTCAGATAATGAACCAATGAGAGACTCATTCCCTGATGAGCATCTCTTAGCCATTTCCCACACGTCACCACCATGGTATGCACATATTGTGAATTTTAAGGTGACTGGTCAAATCCCACAAGGATGGACAAGAAATGAAAAAGATAAATTCTTCTCTCAAGAGAAGTATTATTTTTGGGAAGACACTGAACTCTTCAAACTTTGTCCAGATCAAATAATCCGAAGATGTGTGCCTGAAGAAGAACAACAAAGTGTTTTGAACTTTTCCCATAACCTTGCTTGTGGAGGTCATTTCTCCGGAAAGAAAACCGCAGCAAAAGTTTTACAAAGCAGTTTCTATTGGCCCACACTCTTCAAGGATGCTTATGAGTTCAGCAAAACATGCCTAAGATGTCAAGTTGTTGGTAATATGGCCAAAAGAGATTGATGCTTCTAAATCCAATCTTAGTGGTTGAAATTTTTGATGTTTGGGGAATAGATTTCATGGGCCCTTTTCCACCATCTTTTGGATGCGAATACATCTTGGTGGCAGTGGATTATGTGTCTAAATGGATTGAAGCAATAGCCACCCGAATCAATGATCACAAGGTGGTGATGAAATTTGTACAGAAGAATATCTTTTCTAGGTTCGGATGGCCAAAGGCTATCATTAGTGATGGGGGTTCGCACTTCACTCATTCTCAATTTCGAGCATTGCTCAAAAGATATGGGATTACTCATAAGCTTGCTACCCCTTACCATCCCCAAACTAGTGGCCAAGTGGAGATATCCAATAGAGAAATCAAGAATATCTTGCAAAAATCTGTTAGGCCCGACAGAAAAGATTGGTCCGAAAGGTTAGATGATGCTTTGTGGGCCTATCAGACTGCTTATAAAACTCCTATTGGCATGTCACCATACAGGCTAGTCTTTGGAAAAGCCTGCCATCTCCCAGTGGAATTAGAACATAGAGCTTATTGGGCTATCAAACAGGTCAATTTTGATCTAGTCAAAGCTGGTTCACACAGAACTTTACAATTGAGCGAACTAGATGAAATAAGAAATGAAGCCTATGAGAACTCGAAAATCTATAAAGCCAAGACTAAAGCTTTTCATGATAAACATATTGTGAGGAAATCTTTCTACCCTAATCAAAAAGTCTGACTATTTAACTCAAGGTTGCGTTTGTTTCTTGGGAAATTGAAATCAAGATGGGATGTGCCATTCTTGGTAATTAAAGCTTTTGACCATGGTGCGGTCAAGATCATGGATCCAAAAAATGGACAGGCATTTACTGTTAATGGGCAACACTTAAAACCTTGCATTGAAAACTTTCAAAATTGTCCATTGGAATCCATGCAGCTAAGTGATCCACAATGAACATAATTTCGTCTCGCTGAAGACATTAAACTTAGCGCTTATTGGGAGGCAACCCACCTTTCTTATTTTTATTCTAATTTTTTTCTTCCCTTTTTTTTTTTTAGGAGACTGAGATCATACACATTGGTGAACATGGAGAAGCCCCTTCATACCTCAAGTTGTACCTTTCCTCATTATGAATTTCATGTTAATAATTCTTTCCATTACTATGCCATTGAGGACAATGTCATTCAAGTTGGGGGGAGAATCATAGTACATATTGAATAAATCGTTTAAAATGAACAAAATTTTTAAAAAAAATTTCATTTTTTCACACAAATTTTCAAAAAAAAAAAAATGTTTCATTTTTCACACTCCAACAGAAATTCTTATCTATCATGCTTCATCTAAGAAGTCTTAATCTATATTGAGCTAGAAAATTGATTAAAAGTTTGAATTCACCCCCCTCTCCACAACGAGTCACGACGGGATGATTTTCACACACACACACGGTAACTTAGAAGGAGTGGAAGATCTTGAAAGTGTAGAGTTGCTGGAGTTGACCCGAAGTGTAGAATCACCCATTCTGTTTTTCCTTTTAGGTCAAACGAACGGAAAGTTAGGATTCGTAATAGGAGATCAAATCACTTAACACTTTAAGGAGGCGGTCACTTCGAAAAAAGGACAATCAGAAGCGTGAAAATCAAATAAATATGCTTCAAAAGAATCAAAGGAAGGACGGTGGCAAAAAGTATGCACCTCCCCTCAGACAAAAATAAAGAGAGTGACAAAAAGTACGCACTCTCAAAGCACAAAACAATCATGCTAAAGTCCTTCACAACAAAATAAGACCAAATCCTAAAAGTTTTAAGTCGGGGCGAAAATCGAAAAGCGAACCTAGCCAACTAATCCAGAGATCTCTTTTTCTGTTCTCTCCCCTGGGTAATTCTACTCCAAGAGTCAATGAAGACAACGATATATCAAACATGATAGAAATGAACTCCAAACACCTCAAATGATATGCACAATCACTTGTCCTGATTCTAAGTATGGTGGGCAGGAGAACGAAAACTTGAATTCAAATTACCTACCATTTGCAATAGATATCCTTTAAAATGAAGTGTGATTCTTTTTACTGATCATGGTAGTCCTAATTTTTCAAATGATTGTATTGCTAAGGAACTAGCAATGATTAAGTTGGGAGGTGTGATAAGTTCACAATTTTACATAAATAACAGATGAAATTTACACACTTTGCTATCACTTTAATGAACAAAATCACATGGAATGATAAATAAATCATTTGTGCATTCAAACATATCAATTTTGAAAAAAAAAATCTGAATTTCAAATATCATCACTCCATGGATTGAAGAAGGGTAGCAATTTCATTCTCAAATAAGATTTTCTCGACAATTATTTAATGTGTATTTGGATGATTTATTGCCGCATGAACTTAACTGTTATTTTATGTGAATGTAAGACATGAACGAGCAGATGGCATAGTGGTTGGACTATTTTGATTTCAAGGAAGTGACTAGGGTTCAAATCCTGGAAGGAACAAGATTGTATTTCTTTTTGTCTTAAAAGGGGAACCACAAGCCAACTAAGAGAGAGAAGAGGGAATTTCGGAATTCAAATTTCAAAAATGTTATTTCAAAATCTCGAAAATAACATTTATTCTTCAATTCAAAATTCAAATTTTGAAATATCCCTCTCCAAGGGGGAGCTTAATGCGAGCAATTAAGTGCCTATTTATTAGAGGATTTGAAATTCAAAATTTGAATTAAGAATTCTCTTCTATGAAATCAAGAGAGAGAGGAGGAGGGAATCCTGAAATTTAAATAGAAAGATATTTATTTCGAAATTCAAAATTCAAAATAGTCTTTATGGATTTAAAAGAAGATCCACTAATAAAGGGAGAGCTTAATAGCCTATTTATTACCCTATTTGAATTCAAAATTTGAATTAAGAACTCTCTTCTATAAAACCATGAGAGGGGGGAGGAAAAAGGAAGCTGGGTTTTTTGGAAATTCTCTCTCTCAATTTCTCTCCCACTTTCTCCCTCTCTTTCACTCTCTCTCTCTCTACATCTCTCTCAAACCAGCGACTATTAGTGCAAGAGGTAGATTTGAGGCACTGCAACTGACCATTGGAAGAAGTCCAAGCCTACCAAGGATCCGCGCGAAGGGCTACGGCGGCTGCAAACATCAATTTTCTCTCTCCATTGTCTCTCTCTAGTTTTTGAGTTCTCCATGTTACACTTTATTTCGAATATTTTCTGTAAACATTGTCTTATGAAAGTTATGTTAATTTTTTATTTTCAATGTCTCTGTAAAATTTCATATTGTTCTGATAATGAATGACAGTAGCTCCTTTGAAAAAAGTTATCTTTTCTCCATCTTTTTGTTCTACAACTTTTATTTTTTCTTCTGTTGACACTACTCAAATTTTATATTCTACTTGTAATTAGTGTTTTAGAAGTAGTCTTAGTTCAGTAAATGATATGATTATGCTCGTTTATGGATGCTTTTTTTGTGAGTTCATAGTAAGTCCGGTTAATTTTAATTCTTAACAAATCAAATCATCATGCTCCCTCTTCTTTCTTCTCTATTTTTCCTCTAAAAACTCAAAGTTTTCAACTTTAAAAATCTATTTCCCTGTGGATTCGATCCAATCTCACAACTTGCTATTTTTTAAATAATTATATGTGAAAATTGGAATTTTAATATTGATGTTCGAATATGCTTAACGACACATAATTTCGAACGATCACCCCCCCCTCAACCCCGAACAGCTCGTTGATGCCCACCTCTTCGAAGATGATGCTCCATACAACATTGCTGAGCTTTTCGAGGACGAGGATAGGCTCATAGCGATGAGAGCCTGGCCGGACCCGTCGCACCCTCCTGCCCGAGCTTTTCCTTACCTTCCTCCTGGAGATGCCCCAGGAGAAACCACGGCGAGGGCTACCGTGACTAGGGCTCTGGCCGAGGTCCATCGTCTGCCCAATAAGGGCACTGAAGTAATGGCCGAGGGTAAGTCGGCTTTGGGTCATACAATTATCATTTGAGTTTCACCTAACTCTTCTTCTGCTCTGCTTTCAGAAATGTCCGGTCTCGGAAGCCTTATGGGCCGGATTTTTCGGCAATCCGCGCCATCTCAACCGTCCCAGCCGCGCCCTAACAAAGGGAGGTCGGCCGAAGGGGTCTCGACATCAGATGCCCGCCCGGCACGACAAACGGCAGCCTCTGCCGAAGGCCGTGCGGCCGCCGCTGCTCTCGAGAGGGAGCGACGGAAGGGCAAGGTAGTTGCTTGGGGAAGCGAGCGGTCCGAGAAGCAGAAGCGCCGGGACGACCGCGACGAGAGGGGATCTGCTCCTGTGACCAAGAAGTCAGTCACCGGACGGGATGCTTCGATCGCATCATCTCACTAGCCGCGGAGGGACGATCCTCCTTCGGCCACAGGCGCTGCGACAGATACGGTGCTGTCGTATCCTTTCGGGGCGGCCGGGACCCATATGTCTCGGGAATACGAGTACGAGCCATGGCATCCGGACACGGGGGTCTTCACAGACGACAGTCTGGATGACTCCCAGACGTGTTTGCGCCTGGCTCGGGGCTTGACCATGCCATCCAAGTGCGTCCGCCATGCCATCCAAGTGAGACCTCTCTCTTCATCCTCACTTCTTCTTGCTGTTTCCTTTAGTTGTCTCGGTTTATGTTTTTCTTTCTTTCTGTTATAGGCCGCATTCATGTGTGGGGCTCTCGCTCGCCGTCAGGCTCTCATCCAAAGGAAACTCCAGGATGTAGACCAAGCCGCGGACCATCTGGCCGCGGGCAAGGTGGCCTTGGTGCAGAGAGACCTCGAGGCTAACATCGATGCCCTTATTGGGGCAAACATGCGGCTGCGGTCCGACCTAGACGGACAAAAGGAGGTGGTTCGAGTAGCCTCCGAGGCCTAGGACAAGGCCAAAAAGCAACTGGATCAGGCCCGAGCGGAGATCGCGTCTTTAAAGGCCGAGATCCAGGACAAGGAGAAGGAGCGGGACGAGGAACGCCGCCGTCACGCCGAAGTCGTCTCGGCCCTGAAAACAGATTTAGAGACCAAAACGAAAGAAGCCGATGACGTCGCTCGTTCGGCCGTGGCGAGTTATAAAGAAGGTCCGGAATATGCCGATGAGATGCTCGATGCCGGGGCCAAAGCTGCCGCAACCATGTTCGATCTGGGGATGGCCATTGCCCAAAAGACTTGTCCGGACACAGATCTGACTGGTTTTGGCTTTCCTACCGAAGAAGAAGGCGATCGGCTCCTACCCTGGTGGCAACAGCTTAAGGCAGAGAGCATCCTGGCTTCTCCGGTAGACGCGGCAGTGGGTTTTGATCACGCTTCTTCTCCTCCAACGTCTCCGGGCTACTCCCCTGATGTAGATGGCGAGGACGCCGATAGTTGAGCCGAAGGCTTGTCTCGGATGTTTTTACTTTTGAGTTGCCGAGGCCGAGTACATGGCCTGCTTTTGTACTTCTCATTTGTATAGAAGTGATTTGTACTTACCCGTTTTGGACAATCCTCTGTATTTTGTTTTCCTCGGATACACTTTCCTTTGGTCGTATCAATGGCATAATGTTCTAAGTAGATAACCGAGTTCGGTCCTGTATGTGGCCGAAGTCATGCCGCTCCCGATACGGTTTGCATGGCCGAAGCCACTCTCGGTACGGTTTACACGGACTTATAATAATGCCGCTCCCAATACGGTTTGCATGGCCGAAGCCACTCCCAGTACAGTTTACACAGACTTAGAATAATGCCGCTCCCGATACGGTTTACATGGCCGAAACCACTCCCAGTACGGTTTACACGGACTTAGAATAATGCCGCTCCCGATACGGTTTGCATGGCCGAAGCCACTCCCGGTACGGTTTACACGGACTTAAAATAATGCCGCTCCCGATATGGTTTGCATGGCCGAAGCCACTCCCGGTACGGTTTACGCGGACTTAGAATAATGCCGCTCCTGATACGGTTTGCATGGCCGAAGCCACTCCTGGTACGGTTTACGCAGACTTAGAATGATGCTGGACACAATATTTCAGAACAAAGCATTCATTTAAGGTGCTCTGTTGAAGTCCGGGTAAACATTTTACATAAAGTAGCGCCGAAGGCGCTCTATATTCCAGGTGCGAGGGAGAGGTTGGCCCGAGAGGGTCTCCAGCCGATAGGCCCCTTGTCGGATTACTTCTTTCACCCAGTAAGGGCCTTCCCAGTTTGGAGAGAGCTTTACTGCGGCTTCAGCTGGCTTGGATGCATGGGCATTCCGCAACACAAGGTCTTCGGCTTCAAAACTTCGAGGCTTCACTTGAGCATTGTGATATCTCGCCATTCGTTGTTGGTATGCTGCCAGCCGAATGCGAGCCTAATCCCTGGTTTCTTCTATTAGATCAAGGTGATCCCTTAGGGCTTCATCATTATTCTCCGGATTATAAGCAAGAATCCTCGGCGACGATAGACCAATTTCAACAGGAATAACAGCTTCCACTCCGTAAGCCATTCGGAATGGGGTTTCTCCGGTAGGGGTTCGGCTTGTTGTTCGATAAGCCCATAGAACACTCGGCAACTCTTCAACCCATTGGCCTTTAGCTTCGCCGAGACGAGTCTTCAGTCCTCGTAATATGCTTCGGTTAGTGACTTCAGCTTGGCCATTCGTTTGAGGATGAGCTACCGAAGTGAATTTGTGTAGAATGCCGAAACTTGAACAGTTGTCTTTGAACCGATGGCTGTCAAACTGTTTGCCATTATCTGATATGATCGCCCGAGGGATGCCGTAGTGGCAAATAATAGACTTCCATACGAAGCTCCATGCATTATTATCAGTGATAGACGCAAGGGGTTCGACTTCAACCCACTTTGTGAAATAATCTACTACTACGATAAGGAATTTTCTCTGGCCGGTGGCAATGGGAAAAGGTCTCAGAATGTCAATCCCCCATTGGGCGAAAGGCCAAGGGTCTGACAGAGGTGTTAGAATGGTTGTTGATTGATGAATGAGAGAACTATACCTCTAGCATTGGTCACAGCGGCGAACGAGAGTAGCTACGTCCTCTCGGAGTGTCGGCCACCAGTACCCTTGCCTCAAGAGTTTATGAGTTAAGGCCCTTCCTCCTACATGTGCTCCGCATGTTCTTTCATGTACTTCCCGAAGGGCATAATTGGCTTAGGTCGGGCCGAGACATCGGAGGAGCAGCCGGCCAAATGACGACTTATATAACATATCATCTAGAATTAGGAAATAAGAGGAGCGCTGCCGGATGCATCTCGCTTCTTTTGGATCGGACGGGAGCTCCTCTCGGAGGATAAAAGTAATTAATGGAGTCATCCAGGTTTTCCCTTCGGAATCATTCACTTGCATGACCTCGGATTCTTTGAGACTTGGCTCATATAGCTCTTCTATCAAGACCATTCGGCTTCCTCCCCCATCATGGGTTGATGCTAGCCGAGAAAGGGCATCGGCTTGAGTGTTCTCGGCCCGAAGGATCCGCACGATCTCAAAATAAATGAATTCATAAATGATAATGTGAGTTACCTGGAGATAGGACGCCATCAATGCGTCTCGGGCCTCGTACTCCCCGGTGATCTGGCTGGCGATAAGCTGAGAGTCGCTGAACGCCTCTATCTTCTGCGCATCGAGCCTTCTAGCGGCGCGAAGGCCTGATGTGAGGGCTTCGTACTCGGCGGCATTGTTAGTGGCCGGGAAGGTGAAGCGCAGAGCGTACTCAGTGACGACCCCTTCTACAGACGCCAGGATCCACCCGCAGCCACTACCTGAAGGGCATGCGGATTCGTCAACATATAACTGCCATTCATTAGCCGAGGACACTGGACCCGAAGTGCTTTCGGCTTCAGGATTTGTTCCGACTATTTTCGGTTAAGGGACCGAAGATGACTCGGGAGTAAGCTCCGCGATGAAGTCGGCTAAAGCTTGAGCTTTTATTGCAGTCAGAGGTCCATAGGAGATGTCGAACTCCCCCAGTTCGATTGCCTACTTTGCTAGTCTCTCGGACACTTCTGGCCGAGAGAGAATCTGCCTCAAAGGTTGATCCGTGAGGACCTTTATTGAATGTGCGAGGAAATAGGGCCGGAGCCTTCTCGCGGAAGCGACGAGGGCCAATGCCAGCTTCTCAAGAGTTGGATACCGAAGCTCTGCTCCGTAGAGCGCTTGGCTTACATAATAAATTGGCCTTTGAACACCATCTTCTTCTCTGACAAGGACGGCACTGATAGCAGCTTCCGAAACGGCGAGATAAATGAACAGTTGTTCTCCTTGGACTGGCTTAGATAAAACAGGAACATTAAAGATAAGTTTTCAGCTGATCGAAAGTCGATTGACATTCGTCTGTCCAGGAGAAGTTGTTGGTCTTGTTTAGTAGCTTGAAGAAAGGGAAGCAATGGTCCGCCGCCCTTGACATGAAGCGGCTCAATGCTGCGATTCGTCCGCTTAGCCTTTGAACTTCTTGAACGTTTGGCGGAGGGCGCATTTGAAAGATAGCCGCAATCTTCGCAGGATTCGCCTCCACCCCTCGGCGGGTGACCATATAGCCGAGGAACTTCCCGGAGGCTACGCCGAAGGCGCACTTGGCAAGGTTCAACTTCATTTTATACCTGCGCAAGGTAGAGAATTTTTCGGCCAAATCGGCCAAATGATCAGCAGCGACGCGGATTTTTACCAGCATGTTGTCGATATAAACTTCCATGTTTCAGCCGAGTTATGGAGCGAGCATTTTTGTTGATGAGGCGCTGATAAGTTGCTCCAGCATTCTTCAAGTCGAAAGGCATCCGGGTGTAGCAATACAGGCCGAGGTCTGTTGTAAAACTTATTTTGTCCTCGTCCATTGGATGCATTCGTATCTGGTGATAGTCCGAATAGGCGGCGAGGAAGCTGAGTAGTTCATGGCCGGAAGTGGTGTCCACTATTTGGTTTATCTGAAGCAGCGGAAAACTGTCCATCGAACAAGTCTTGTTGAGGTTAGTGAAATCAACACACATTCGCCACTTACCATCCTTGTTGGGCACCATCACCACATTAGCGATCCATTTCGGATGATGTACCTCTCGGAGATGTCCCGCATTCAGCCCCTTTTGCACTTCAGCCTAGATGGCCATTCTCCTTTCTTGGTCGAAGGTGCGCCGCTTCTGTTTGACCAGAGGTTGATTCGGGTCGACGTGCAGCCGGTGCTCTGCTACCTCCAGGTCAACTCCAGGCATATCCAAGGGAGACTAGGCGAAGACGTCGAGGTTCTCCTTCAGGAAGTTGATAAGTCTCTCGGCTTCAGTTCTTTTAAGGCCAGAACCTATCATCAGTGTTCGGCCTTCTCCTCCTGGAACTGGGATAGTTACAAGTTCCTCTCCTGGGGATGCTTCGGCCGAAGATTCGATCAAAAGGGATTCGGCCCAGCCTTTCCTTTGACCGAGATCATATAGCACTGTCGGGTAGCTTCTTGATTTCCTTTCGCCTCGCCAACTCCATGACTGGTATGGAACTTCAGTTTTTGATGGTAGGATGAAGGCACAGCTCCAATTCCTCCGATCAGCCTTCGGCCAAAAATGGCGTTGTAGGCTAAATCAATTTTCACGATGGCAAAATCCGTCTCAATAGTTAATTGCCTCGGTGCTATACTGAGGGTCACAGGTAGTCGGACGATGCCTTCCACCCGACAAGGTGCACCATTAAAGCCGAACAAGGGCCCCCGGTGAGGCTTCATATTAGCCTCGGTCAGACCCATTTTCAGGAAACAATCATAAAAAAGCACATTGGGTGCACTTCCATTATCAACAAAGATACGATGGACATCGTAGTTTTTTAGTACAACATTTACAACGAGGGCATCATCATGAGGGACCTGAACGTCAATCAGATCCTCCTGGCCGAAGACGATGTCTTCTTGACGAGGACTCTTCGGCCTAGCATCGATCGCCACTACATCTGATACGACCTCGACTCGACGACGCCGTGCTCCTTCTCCCGGCCTAGCATCGATCGCCACTACATCTGATGTGACCTCGACTCGACGACGCTAGTGTGATGCTTCTGCCGGGGCCGAAGTAGCTTTTGGCAGAGGTGGCGCTTCTTTATCCGGGAGTTGGGGTTGTCTTTGTTGGGATCCGGGCGGGACGCGAAGAACGCAGCGGAAACGAAGAACAATAATCCCGCCCGATGCCCGCTGATCCTATTCGGAACGAAAAATGCAAACCGAAAACTGTTGGGATCGCTGTGTCGGGATCCGATCCTAAAACGCAGCGGAATAAAGAAGTTCGGGATCCAATCTGTCCCGTTTCGGACGTTAAAACAAAAACCGATGTAGATCGATTTACCTTGCGCGGATTCGAATCCGCGTCCGTTTTCCGGTTCCGTCGGAGCGATGCCGCAAGTCGCGCAGATGCCCGACCTCTAGCGGTATCCACGCGGTTCTCCTCACGATGGATCGTCCTCGCTTCCTCGCTCGCTGCGGCGCTCGAAGATCCCGTTTGACTGCGCGTAATCCGCCGCGACATGCGGATTCAGAATCCCCGTCGAACGGGAGGTGGAGCAGTTGGGAACGGCACGCCCAGAGGAGAGAGAAAGTGGGGAAGAACGAATGACGGCTAGGTCAGGGTTGCTGGCCCCGGACGTAGAATCCGTTCTTTTATAAGAAGTCAGTTTGCGGTTTTTCATAAAAACCCAGACTTATCCGAAATCCTGTCGGAGTATCCATCGACTTGAAAACCATTTGCGTGTGACCCTCTAGGCCCAAATACCAGTCCAGTTAATAGCCCATTAAGTCCAGTAACCCTTTACTGACCCACTGAATTAATTAATATCCTTATATTCAATTAATCAGCCGAATTTAATGTCCCACAATAAATTCGGACGGACTGCCGATCACGTTGGATGCCAAGCAACATCGCGTGATCCTGGATGGCACTGGGGTTATCGCAACCCTCTATTGGAACCTTTCTGTCATCGGTTAGCGCACGGATATAATCCTTCATCCGTACAATGTTCCCGAATCAACCTAGGGCATGGTTTACTGTTAAACCCTATTTGGTCGATTCACTTGAATTAGATGCCGCTAATCTGAATCTGATAACTCCTTATTGATTACAGAGTCCGCCCTGGCCAGGGACTTTAAGCGCATCATTCCCGGAACATTCTCTCTCAAACAACCGAGAGCGGATGATCCCATATTGAACACACAATTACCTTCGAGGGCATTTCCCTGAACCCGATCGCTTGACTTATTGATATCCCATGGTTAGGGATTCGTTCGTCAAGGTCAAAGCTCAGAAACCTACCAACAAGGTATCCTTGGAGTCTCAGGTCCAAGGATCATCCACGCAACCGTGACAATTGAATCGAGCTGGTTAACAGTGAGGTGATTACCATCCAGCGATTCATAGTCGGATCAGTTCAGTGAACTCATTCACCAATGAGCACCTATAGGTTCAGCATAGTGTCTCCACACAAGTGACTTATGGGATCAGTCACCCTCATCATATGAGCTGAAGTAACCTATACTAGTCTATCCGGATGTTCGATGTCCTATCTCAAACATCCTATGACTAGGAACAATTAAGAACATGTGTTTATAAGTCTTCGGTCCCGTAATTATGATCTCATCATAATCCAAAGACTATTGCACATGTTCATGGACTTCATCGTGATACGATAAACACAGATCGAATTAATTACACACAATGAATTATTGCCATTTATTAATAATCTGAATATGTACACAGTATCGGATTGGCTTTGAGACCATCTAATACTAACAATCTCCCACTTGGGCTAAAGCCAATCACTTTTGTACATAATACCCATATTCTCTAAGTGACGCTCAAAAACATTTTGAGACAAAGGCTTTGTAAGTGGATCTGCTATGTTGTCGGCTGAGGGAACTCTTTCCACCACGACATCTCCTCGAGCTATAATCTCTCTGATCAGATGAAAGCGCCGCAGAATGTGCTTCGACTTCTGATAAGACCTCGGCTCTTTCGCTTGAGCAATCGCCCCATTGTTGTCACACAGCAGTGGGACGGGACCAGATATGCTTTCCACCACACCAAGATCGCCGATGAATTTCTTCATCCACACAGCTTCTTTGGCGGCTTCAGCAGCAGCAATATACTCGGCTTCCGTTGTCGAATCAGCAGTGGTTTCCTGCTTGGAACTTTTTCAGCTCACTGCTCCCCCGTTAAGTGTGAAAATAAAACCTGATGTTGACTTGCTGTCGTCAGGATCAGACTGAATACTCGAGTCAGTATATCCTTGCAGCTTTAAGTCTCCTCCTCCATAGACTAGAAATAGATCCTTAGTCCTTCTCAAGTACTTAAGGATGCATTTCACAGCCTTCCAGGGTTCATCACCTGGATCTGCCTGATGTCTGCACGTAACACTTAGAGCATATGCTACATCAGGTCTGGTACATAGCATGGCATACATGATGGACCCTATGGCAGAAGCATAGGGGACTTTATCCATCACTGCCCTCTCTTCAGGTGTCTTGGGAGACTGACCTTTAGAGAATGAAATTCCATGTCTCATCGGTATGAGACCTCTCTTGGAATTTTCCATGCCAAACCTTTTGACAATGGTTTCTATGTACATGGATTGGGTTAAAGCCAGCATCTTCTTTGATCT
Organism: Zantedeschia hybrid cultivar; assembly: GCA_030544215.1. Taxonomy (NCBI): domain Eukaryota; kingdom Viridiplantae; phylum Streptophyta; class Magnoliopsida; order Alismatales; family Araceae; genus Zantedeschia; species Zantedeschia hybrid cultivar. Next base: position 19,142,770 of record JARZZO010000010.1, on the reverse strand, counting down.
ATCTCTATAGATCCGTATTCCTAATACGTAAGATGCTTCTCCCAAATCCTTCATGGAGAAGTTCTTTGACAACCATATCTTTACTGATGACATCATTCCTACATCATTCCCAATGAGTAGGATGTCGTCAACGTAAAGAACCAGAAATGTGATTGCGCTCCCACTGTTTTTCTTGTATACACAGGGCTCATCTTCATTCTTAATGAAGCCATAAGATTTGATCGCCTCATCAAATCTTATGTTCCAGCTTCGGGATGCTTGCTTCAGTCCATAAATGGACCTCTGCAACTTGCATACCATGTCTGGAGATTCTTTGGATATGAATCCTTCTGGTTGTATCATATACACCTCCTCCTCAAGGTTTCCATTGAGGAAGGCAGTCTTCACATCCATCTGCCAGATTTCATAATCATGGTAGGCAGCAATGGCAAGAAGAATTCTGATGGACTTAATCATAGCAACGGGTGAAAAAGTTTCGTCATAGTCAATATCTTGTCTTTGACGATAGCCTTTTGCCACTAATCTTGCCTTATAAGTCTCAATACGTCCATCTGCACCGATCTTTCTTTTAAAGATCCATTTGCAGCCGATAGGTACTATACCATCGGGTAAATCTACCAAGTTCCAAACTTAGTTGATGTACATGGACTGTATTTCAGAATTCATGGCTTCCCGCCATTTCCTGGCCTCTGGACTTTCAATGGCCTCCTGGTAAGTCTTAGGATCATCATCCTCATTATAGAGTATCCTAGAACCATCCAAATTAATATGTCCCACATATCTTTCTGGTGGTTTAGGTACTCTTTCGGACCTACGAGGTTCCTGTGTATCACTTTGAACAGGTTCAAAAACTGACGGTTCATCTGATGTACCATTGCCAGTTTGTGGGTCTGGAACTTCTTCCAGAATTACTTTACTCCCATTGTCCTTCTGGAGAATATAATCTTCTTCCAGAAAGACATCTCTCCTGGCCACAAACACCTTTTGTTCGCCAGGATGATAGAAGTAATATCCATAAGTTTCCTTTGGATATCCCACAAATCTGCATTTGTCAGTTCTGGATTCCAGCTTATCTGCGTCATGTCTTTTAACATGAGCAGGACATCCCCAGACTTTAACATGTTTAAGGTCTGGTTTCCTTCCATTCCATATCTCATATGGAGTGGTCTCAACAGATTTACTGGGTACCTTGTTCAGGATATACATAGCCGAGCTAAGTGCATATCTCCATAAGGATACTGGTAATTTGGACATGCTCATCATGGATCGCACCATTTCCATTAATGTGCGATTTCTCCTTTCTGATACACCATTCATCTGAGGTGTATAAGGAGGTGTAAACTGAGAAAGGATACCATTATCCTTTAAGTATTTAATGAACTCAGTACTCAAGTATTCACCACCCCGATCAGATCGGATGGTTTTTATACTTTTTCCTGTTTGTTTTTCTACTTCATTCTTAAATTCTCTGAATTTCTCAAAGGCTTCAGATTTATACTTCAATAAGTATACATATCCAAACCTTGAGTAATCATCAGTGAATGTAATGAAGTATGAGAAACCACCAATGGCTTGGGTTGACATAGGACCACATACATCTGAATGTATGAGTTCTAATATGCCTGTGGCTCGTTCTCCAGTTCCACTAAATGGAGACTTAGCCATTTTACCAATTAAACATGACTCACAGGTTGCATATGATTCATAATCAAATGGATCCAAATATCCATCTTTATGCAACCTTTGGAGTCTGTTTTCACCAATGTGTCCTAGCCTACAATGCCACAAGTAGGCTTTGTTCATTTCATACTTCTCTTAATCGAAGAACCGATATGTAAATTATCATGAGACACATTCAATAGATACAATCCATTGGACAAAATAGCATAAGCTATTAATTTATTTCTGAAATAAATTGAACAACTATTGTTCCCAAAATTTAAATTGTATCCAATTCTATCCAAACATGAAATAGAAATGATGTTCCTTATTATGCTAGGTACATAATAACATTCATCTAATATAAATGTGTCTCCGGATGGTAGCTTGAGCTTCACTGTCCCCACAGCGATCGCCGCAACTCTTGCGCCGTTACCTAGTCTCAGCTCCACCTCGCCGGTCCTCAGCTTACGCCTTCTTGTCAGTGCCTGCACAGAATTGCAGATATGAGATACACATCCAGTATCTAATACCCATGATGTACAATCTCTTATTGACAAGTTTATATCTATCATATAGATACCTGAAGCGTCCTGCTGCTTCACAGTTCCTTGAGCCTTGTCCTTAAGGTATTCCTTGCAATTCCTCTTCCAATGCCCCTTTTGGTGACAGTAGAAGCAATCACCTTTCTCAGCACTTTTACCCTTGTCTTTCTTGACAACCTTTGCCTTTCTCTGAACCTTGTTCTTATTCTTTCGAAAAGCTTGGACTGCAAGTCTTTTCCTGTTGGTCTTACCAACCATTAGGACTTGGGGTTTATCCTTCACAAGGTTCCCCTCAGCAGTCTTTAACATGTTCAGCAGTTCAGCTAAGGTGGCCTGGATCTTGTTCATGTTGAAATTGACAATGAACTAAGCATATGAAGGTGGAAGTGAAGACAACACAAGGTCTGTGTGCATCTCCTTGGGAAGTGTAATCCCAAGAGCATCCAGCCTCTCCACCCATTCAATCATCTTCAGCACGTGATTCTGTACTGAAGTTCCCTCTGCCATCTGAGCCTTGAACAGATTCTTCGATATCTCATATCGTTCGATTCTGCTCTACTCACCAAAGAGCTCTTTCAAATGGAGCATGATGGATCTAGCATCCATCTCTTCATGTTGCCTCTGCAACTCATTGCTCATAGAGGCTAACATATAGCATTGGGCCATGGTGGAATCCTCCTTCCATTTTTCATACGCTATCATTTCCTCCTCTGGAGCATCCAATGCTGGTTCAACAGGAGGTTCAGCATCCAAGACGTAGGCAATCTGCTCAGACCTGAGGACTATCTTTAGGTTTCTTAGCCAGTCTGAGTAATTGGTGCCTGTCAAACTGTTGGCATCAAGTATGCCTCGCAACGGGTTATGGTGCGACATTCTCGCCTACAGGAGATAATTAATTGATAATTAGCAGATATTCAGATTATCTAAAACAAGATATGGTCTTTTATTATCTAGTTTTACTCCCACTAATTTTCGACGAACTGTATAACCTTCAGATATACAGAACAGGAGACGCCGACTGTCTCCTAGTGGGGATCAGAATCTCCAAGCATCACAGTATGACCTCGGGTAAACACATAGTATCACACTGCTATCTCAGAGCAATCATCTCATGATAATTGCAACTCCTTGCAATATCCGATCGTACTTCGGCTCCCAAGTTTAATGGTTCCGGATAAACACAGTAGACCATTATCCTCGGTCTAAGCTTTACCATCAATACGTGACAGAGTAAAGTAGAAATATAGTTCCCGGGTAAACACGTGAATGACTATATCGTTCCTCTACTCTTATCCAAAGGCATCTAATGCCATGATCAACAGTCCTCTCATCAGTTAATGACAGACCTCGGGTAAACACATAGTATCTGCCACCACTAAATTAAGTTCTATTAATCATATTGATGGAGAGCCACACGGTACATTCTCAATGACTTGCGCTACGGCTTAGAGTTTGTAACGACGGTTTTACTTATTTAATTTGCTCTCATCCTAGGTGATAGTATTAAATATATCGAATATATTTATTAATACTAATAACCTAGCATATATAAAGCACACGCATCACATACATGTCATTAGTGTGGTCATGGACGGCACTGTGGTTTGACTTGAGCCAGACAGTCAAACGCACACATTCACACAATATAACAACTTATATCATGAGTCTGCAAACCCATGAATGCAATGAACTCCTTCATTTTCATCTGGTCAGCAGTTGTGGATCATCCTCGCTCCGCGCGCATCCGCCTCGAGTAAATTACATCGTAATTCTCAATTACATGATAATTTAAATGAGGAAGCCTTATGGCGATTACATCGAGGTGGAAGATAGAAGTACAATGGAATATGAGAGGGAGTGGTTCGCAGACCTCTATTTATTAATACACAATAAACCACACAATTACATTCCACATCCACAATTAATCCTCGTCCATGACCACCATGTGTTTTATTAAACAAACCACACATGAATTGCGCATCAAATGGCTAAATAAAATTTTCGAAAATAACTTATAATTTTGGTTTCATAAAACCAGGGACCAATCAAAATTGGATTTAGGATTTTCAAAAACTTTAGTATTTATTTCAAGCATGCTAATTTAAATCTAATTTAAACAAGCAAATAAATGCACATCAATAAATGCACATAAACTCTAATTTGACAAGATTGTAACATTCCATGCAGATAAGATTAACTGGCATTAAATTATAAATTTAACAATTAAATTTATTCCCCAATTATTTCCTTTAATCTAACAATTAGATTGAATTAACAACAACTTGTTAATTACCATTTTAATCCATATTAATCTAATTATTGGACCATAAAATTAAAAACAGAGCTCAATCTTATTGTAACATTTCATTACAAATGAAAATTAAATTCTATTTTTTTAATTTGGAACAAAAACAGATTAATTAAGGATTAAAAAAAAAAACAAAGAAAAAAATAAAGGGGAAAGGGGGCAGCGGTCCAATGGACCGGACCGGACCTGGGCCGAGCCCAGCCGGTCCCTGGCTCGGACCCAGGTCCGCCCACAAGGGTGCGGACCTGGTCCGGGTCCAGGGCCGACTGGCTCGGACCCGGGGGCCCGGCCAGGCCCGTCGGGCCCACCCCCCCCACCCGAGCGCAGCTAGGAAACCATAGCTGCGCGCAGGGTGGGGGGCGGCGGCTCCCTGCCGCCGGCAACCTGCCCCGCAGGTGCCGACCGGCAGGGCCCCGGCCGTGGGGTGGTCGCCGGTGCCCGGAGGCACCGGTGCCGTCGCCGGCAACCCCTGGTTGCCGACGGGGAGCTTCCAAACCCCCCCCCCCCCGAAATCCGTTTTCTGCAAAAAAAAAAAAAGTTAGGAACCCCATATCTTTGAAAAATAAAAATAAATCTAGGGGTTTATGATCCTCCCGGTCATGATACAAGATCAGAATCTCGATCCACGACCCCATGGAAGGAATCCCATGCTCCATCGAGCCCTTCCCAACGCTTGGGATGCCCGTGAACAATCCGATACGAGTAGTTCTTCGTCTGGCGAAGAACACACACGAAAATTGCAGAAAAATAAAATTTTAATGCTTACAGTTTGTCTTAAACTTGCTGTGTTCATCTCATGAACGCATCATATGCATGGAATCAATTACAAAATTTTCAAAAAGAGATCGAAACGGCGAAAACACAGTGGAACCTGGCTCTGATACCACTGTTGGGATCGCTGTGTCGGGATCCGATCCTAAAACACAGCGGAATAAAGAAGTTCGGGATCGAATCTGTCCCGTTTCGAACGTTAAAACTAAAACCGATGTAGATCGATTTACCTTGCGCGGATTCGAATCCGCGTCCGTTTTCCGGTTCCGTCGAAGCGATGCCGCAAGTCGCACAGATGCCCGACCTCTAGCGGTATCCACGCGGTTCTCCTCGCGATGGATCGTCCTCGCTTCCTCGCTCGCTGCGGCGCTCGAAGATCTCGTCTGACTGCGCGTAATCCGCCACGACATGCGGATTCAGAATCCCCGTCGAACGGGAGGTGGAGCAGTTGGGAACGGCACGCCCAGAGGAGAGAGAAAGTGGGGAAGAACGAATGACGGCTAGCTCAGGGTTGCTGGCCCCGGACGTAGAATCCGTTCTTTTATAAGAAGTCAGTTTGCGGTTTTTCACAAAAACCCAGACTTATCCGAAATCCTGTCGGAGTATCCATCGACTTGAAAACCATTTGCGTGTGACCCTCTAGGCCCAAATACCAGTCCAGTTAATAGCCCATTAAGTCCAGTAACCCTTTACTGACCCACTGAATTAATTAATATCCTTATATTAAATTAATCAGCCGAATTTAATGTCCCACAATAAATTCGGACGGACTGCCGATCACGTTGGATGCCAAGCAACATCGCGTGATCCTGGATGGCACTGGGGTTATCGCAACCCTCTATTGGAACCTTTCTGTCATCGGTTAGCGCGCGGATATAATCCTTCATCCGTACAATGTTCCCGAATCGACCTAGGGCATGGTTTACTGTTAAACCCTATTTGGTCGATTTACTTGAATCAGATGCCGCTAATCTGAATCCGATAACTCCTTATCGATTACAAAGTCCGCCCTGGCCAGGGACTTTAAGCGCATCATTCCCGGAACATTCTCTCTCAAACAACCGAGAGCAGATGATCCCGTATTGAACACACAATTACCTTCGAGGGCATTTCCCTGAACCCGATCGCTTGACTTATTGATATCCCATGGTTAGGGATTCGTTCGTCAAGGTCAAAGCTCAGAAACCTACCAACAAGGTATCCTTGGAGTCTCAGGTCCAAGGATCATCCACGCAACCGTGACAATTGAATCGAGCTGGTTAACAGTGAGGTGATTACCATCCAGCGATTCATAGTCGGATCAGTTCAGTGAACTCATTCACCAATGAGCACCTATAGGTTCAGCATAGTGTCTCCACACAAGTGACTTATGGGATCAGTCACCCTCATCATATGAGCTGAAGTAACCTATACTAGTCTATCCGGATGTTCGATGTCCTATCTCAAACATCCTATGACTAGGAACAATTAAGAACATGTGTTTATAAGTCTTTGGTCCCGTAATTATGATCTCATAATAAACCAAAGACTATTGCACATGTTCATGGACTTCATCGTGATACGATAAATACAGATCGAATTAATTACACACAATGAATTATTGCCATTTATTAATAATCTGAATATGTACACAGTATCGGATTGGCTTTGAGACCATCTATTACTAACAAAAACTAACGGGAATAATCCGATTACCGTGCGCGGATTCGAATCCGCTTCCGTCTCGGTTCCGTCGAGGCAATGCCGCGAGCTGCATAAGCGTCCGGCCTACAGTGGTATCCATGCGATCCTCCGCGGCGGTTCATCCTCGATCCCTCGTCCGTTTCAGCTCGCTCGCTGAAGATCCGTCGCCGCAACGATTGCTGAAATCCCGCCGACGGGAATTCTCGACTTTCGGGAATCACATGCGGCGGAGACGGAAACCGTCTCGGCGCGTCTCGGCACCTCAAACAGGACGCCCAGAGGAGGAGAGAGAAAGGAAGGGATGACGGCCAGCAAGGGAAATCCTGGAACTTGTCCCAGGGTTTCTCAACAACGCGTATATATATTAAGTCGGCGCGACTTTTCACAAAAGTTCCCGAGTTAATATAAATCCCACTTATGTACCACGGACTGAGAATCTTATTGCGTGTGACCCTCTAGGCCCATTTACCAGTCCGGTTTTCAGCCCGTTAAGTCCAATAACTAGTTATTGACTTATTGTAATTAATTAATATCTAGATATTAACTAATTACTTAACTGAATTATCATCGCATGTAACTTCGGTCGGACTTCCGATCAAGTTGGGTGCCAAGCAACACCGCATGATCCCGAAAGGTAATGGGGTTCAGCAACCCACTCATGGAACCTGTCCGTCCACAGTTACCACGTGGCTATAATCCTTCGTTCGCACAATACTCTCGAGTTAACCTAGGGTATGGTCAACTGTCAAACCCTAGATGGTCAACTCACTTGAATCAGACTCCGCTGTACAATATCCGAAAACCACTTTTCTGATATTGTTTCTGCTCTGGCCAGAGACTCCTGCAGATCTACTCTAGAGCATTCTCTCTCCAGTTACCTGAGAGCGAATGATCCTTTATTGAACACACAATCACCTTCGAAGGTCTTCCGCTGGACCCGATCCTTGACTATTAGAGATCCCGTGGATAGGGATTCGTAGGTCAAGGTCAAAGTCCAGAAGTCCACCGACAAGGTGTCTTTGGTGTCTCAAGTCCAAGGATCAACCACGCTACTGTGACGATGAATCAAGCCGATTGACAGTCAGGTAAATTACCATTCGGCGATTCATGTCGGATCAGTTCAGTGAACTCATTCTCCAATGAGCACCTACAGGTTTACTATTGTGTCTCCACACTAGTAACTAACGAGATCAGTCACCCTCATCATATGAGCTGGAATAACCTGTACTAGTCTAACCGGATGTTTGATGTCCTTCTCAAACATCCTACGACTAGGAACAATTGAGAATATGTGTTTATAAGTCATCAGTCTCATTATTATGATCTCATCATAATCTGATGACTATTGCACATATTCATGGACTTCATTATGTGCAAATATAAATATGCCAATCAACATAATGAATTTAATGCCATTAATTAGTGAACCTGATTGAAATAGGTGTCTTATGATTGGCTTAGAGGACACCTATATCCATCAATCTCCCACTTGGACTCAAGCCAATCACCTTCGCATTTGATCTCCATCAAATCTAGGTGATGCTCACAAAAAGTCTGTGACTAAGGCTTGGTCAGGGATCTGCTAAATTATTTATAGATGGAATATTTTACATTCCGTTCTTTCCTCTTTATCCTTTGTCTCTAAACCTGTGAAAGAACCTCAGAATGTTCTGCAACTTCTGATGAGACCATGGCTCGATCACACAATTGATCGCTCCCACTGTTGTCTAACAACAACGAGATTTAATCAGAGACCTTTTAGAACTACATCTAGTTCAGGGATGAACCTTTTCATCCATACTGTTCTAATAACAGTATCACTTATTTATGTCGTCACCTTAACATCGAGTTCTGGATTGGAACCATTTCAATCCATTCCTTTCTACTAGAAGGTTGAATCCATTATTTGACTTGAAATTTGAGTCAGTGTGACCTCATTATTTCAAATCATCCTCTCCATATACGTGAATGCATCTTTAGCACTTCTCAAGCGCTTAATGGTGTATTTCACTCATGTATCCTTTAAGGAACCTTTTCTTTAAAAGAATAAATTCCATATCTCAACAATTGAGATTTGTTATGAAATTTATGCCAAACATCTTGACATCTAGGTCAACATAATATCCCCACCAATCTATCTTAATAGATTCGTATTTCCAATACGTGGGATATTATAACTAAATCCATTATGGTGGAAAACATGGTTAACAATGCTTTTACTAATAGTAACATCCTGAAGTCATTCTCAATGGCTTTGATGTTATTATCATAAAGCATTACTAAAGCGACCGTACTCCCACTGTCCTTTCTGAACACACACAATCCGCGATCATTCTTAATAATCACATAATATTTGACCATTAAGTCAAAACTTTTATTACAACTAAGGAAACTTCAGTTTGATTCAAAATAATTTTGAAATCATAACTTGCTTCCTGGACATTCTGAAAGCTTTAAAGATGTATCATATACATCTTTACCTCAATCACATTGAGCGAGCGCTTTTAATATCCAACTGTCATCATCTTATGATTGGCAGTATGATAAGTAAAATTCTAATAAACTTATCAATCTCAAAGTTGTAATGACAGAGAGCATCATTATCATAGATTTTATATCATAATCTATTTTTGAGCTCCTCTCACCTTGCTAAAATAGATATGTCAAACATATCCTTCTAGTCACTGAGAGAATCTCAAAAATCTATGAAGCTCTCTGATGTGTCATGACCGGTTCCAAACAACTAAAGATTATCTAATAATCTTATGTTAGCTTGTGAATCTAGAACATCTTCTAGTTTTATCAGCTCCCACTGTCTTCTTTGAGGACATATTCCTCTTCACAGAAGCCAGCTTTCAGGACGACAATTATTTCATTATCGTCTGGCCAATAACTGTAATGTCCAAACTTTTTAGACATTCACAAATTCACATCGCGATAATACCTGACTTTTAAATCAGGTTTGTTCATAATTCACATCTCATATGAATTATTTGGTTTCCATATCTTATATGGACACACACTGACTAATTTGGAACCATCTTTAAAGTATGGACATCTAATGTTCATACACATGTTCAAAAAGATAAGAATTAGGCAAATCTTATTATGTATTGCACCATATCTTAATAAGGTGCAATTCCTCATTTTATCATATTGCTATGATGCACAATGAGGATCAATCGAACAAGGATACAATTATCCTCTTAATGATTTATGTGAATCATATACCTAAGTATTAGTTTCTTTGATCAAATCAAAAATTCTAATACTTCATATTGATCTTATACCTTAATCTCTCAGATATATTCGTCTTATACTTCAGTAAGTACATGCAGTCGAATCATTCCAAGAGTGAATTATAAGGTAAGTCAATAGTAGTGATTATCTTTGGCCTTTGAGCTGTTAACATCAATATGCATCAGCATCAAAAATTTATTATTGTACAACCCTATGTACAATAACATAGATAATCAAGATTCACATAGTTCATTTCTATAACAAACTCGTAAACATTCATCACATAAAATATCACTTCAAGAATCTATAGTGCATTGACTGATTAGAACAACTATTGTTTATTTTCAGTCAATGTTATTCACTTTTACAATTCTTGATATCTTATGCAACTAAATAACAATTATTCAGTTTCATATTAGACTCCTATAGATATATAAAGATTTACTGTCTAACAGTAACCTATGAATATCATGAACAATAGTTGAATCTAACTCAACACTTACATTTTCTCGATTTCCTTTTACTTGTCTAAGTCTGTACACTATCGCAGTTCTGAGAATCATTTCCAATATCTCATATTGGATACGCTTATTCTCTAATAGACATGCAAAAGACGATAATAAGAATATATGAAACTTCTTTCAACTTCCATATTCTTTTTGCCTTTACCAATATGCTTATATTGGTTGCAGTGGGAGAACTGCTACTTCTCTATCTCAGCTGACTTTTCTTTATCCTTTTTCAGGTGTGGATTTGATCGTTTAAAATCTTACCACTTATCTTTCTCAAAGACATATCATGAATATCTCTTCATCTTGGTCTATCCAAATAAGAGATTTCATAACAATCATTGCCTTTCAATAAGGCATACCATGAGTACCTCTTCACCTTGGTCTATCCAAGTAAGGGGATTCATGATATCTGATTAGGATAGTGACTTTTACTTGGCCCTGAAGACATTCTTCAGAGTTTTCTAGTCAGTCTTGTAGACACGCTAATTTTGACGTCATTTCGAGTAAATTTTATATCATATAATAATGCCTCAGAATGGTCTGATATTTAATCATTGATTAATTTTTATTGATCTTTTTGAGTGTCGGGTTTAACAGATATGTTTAAGTTAATCAATTAAGTTGATTTTAACTCAAATTTCAGTTAAAATATGAAGAAGTCTAAAAGACGTCTAGATGTGTGGACGCCATTTAGAATTTATTCTTATTTTAACGTTTAAATTTGAATTTTAATCAGTTGATTAATTACTTAAACGGCGTCTGTAAGCGTTGACGCGTTTTAGGTTTCCTAAGCTATTTCTACTTCTCTTCCAGATGTTTATCCTTATCTTAATTAGTGTAAAAGACGTCTACACATGTAGACGCATTTTAGCTAATACAGATAAAGATAAGTTTTTCAGATGTTTATCCTTGTATTAATTAATCTAAAAGACGTCATCCAATGTGGACGCGTTTTAGATAATTACAGATAAAGATGAATTAATCTGTATTTATGTAAGGACTGAAGCTTTCGGATCCGGTTTTCGGGGACGGACCCTGTAGTTCAGACTCCAGTGGGGCAGAGACTCTGTGATGTTTCGCATCGAGCGGGCTCGACGCGGTTTGAACGGCGTCCACCGTTGCAGACGCGTTTTAGGTTCTGCCACGTGGGTGCCACGTGGGTTGGCTTTGGGCCGCGAGAGTACGGCCCTGTCGTGTCGTCTGAACGGCGTCCGCATGGGACGACGCCTTTCAAACTGCGACTCTGGAATTGTCAGAGTACGGCCCTGACATGTCTCCTGAACGGCGTCTGTGTTGAGCGACGCATTTCAGAATCCTATCAGAGCGGCCGTCACGTCACCTGATAGGCGTCCGTCCATGTCGACGCGTTTTAGCCAGTCTCTAGTTAACCCTGCGAGCCCTCCTTCTTTCCCTCATTTCCTTCCTTCTCTCTTTCTCTCCTCCCTTCCGGCGATCCCGGCGGCAGCCCCTTCTCCTCCCTCTTTTCCTCCCACCATTTCATCTTTCCCTCCACTCCATCCCATACCTAACTCCCACCACTACCACCTCCACTTCCACTGCGGCGTTTTATTCTCCAGACGGCGGCCGACGTCACAGTGGAGTAAGGACGACCACGGTGGTACCAGCGGCGGCGTGGGGCGAGTCGGGTGGACGGCTTGAAGCTTGGAGGAGTTCAAGTAACCGGTAGGGTGACGATTCCCATCGTGTTCTATGTTCAAATCATGATTCTTCCTCCTAAAGCATGTTTTAGATCTATGATTTCGGGGGGTTGAACAAGTATGTTTAGGAGCTCTTCTTGATAAAATGGGGGATTCCTATGAATATGGATTCGTGATGGTTGTGTCTTGCCTCTCTTTCTCCTCCGTTTTGGGTGATTTTGGGGTCTTTGGGGGTGCAAGGGGAGCCCTCGGGCTCATGACAGACCTGGTTCCTGGCGTTGAAAGACGTCGTGCATGGACGACGCCTTTTTGAAGGGCGTCGGGCCGTCATGACGCCTTTTAGACAGGAACTGCTTTACTGAGGCTCTGTCGGTTCAGGGATTCTGGGCCTAAAAGACGTCATGGGTGGGCGACGCGATTCGTAATAGCGTCGGGTGACCATGACGCATTTTAAGGCAGAAATCCCCTGATTAATGTTTTCTGCAAATTCTGGATTTCTGTGATGAATGGCGTCTGAGGATGTTGACGCTTTTCAAAAGGCGACCGTTGGTGTCGACGCCTTTTAGGCTAGATTCTGAGGCCGATGTTTTATGAACCAATACATGGAGCTTGAATGGCGTCGGCCTTGGGCGACGCGATTCAAGACAGAACTACACTAATTCATGCCAGTAAAATGTGTTCATACTGCTAGATAGATGGTTAATGCATGCTTTAGTGCACTCGATAATGATGGATTTTTCATGACCGGATGGCACTGCGTTGTGTGTCGTGCGATCGCGGACTTTTCACGTGACCGGATCGTACTGTGCCGGGTTTTGTGTTAACTGTGGACCTGGAGTGACAATTGTAGCGCTTTATCACCCTGTGCTGGTGTGGGTGGAGCACAGCGCCGGTGGGGGCGTAGGCGGGGTGACGCCTAGTGAGAGAGGGTCACCTGGTGAACCCCGGGGTCAGCTAGTACCGGTGTGGGTGTGATACATTCGGAGTGTCACTCATGCTGAGGGAAGGAGTAACTACCTGAGCCAGTTGGGCCGGAGTAGCTAGAGTGCTATCCGAGGGGTTACTGCTTGGTCTCAGCGGGTCGGTGTTTTCCCACTATTGTTTGTGTGGTTGGCATGTTCTATCGAGACGGCGGTTGTAGGTTCCCGAGTCGCCTGGTTTAGAAAATATGTATGTTTAATACATCTCAACTGCATGTGATTCACATTATGATTTAGGAATAGTGATCACCACTGTGCTTGTTACTTTACCGTCAGCTGTAGTTTACACTTGTGGGTGTGTGCGTGGGCAGTGGGGATCGAAGGATCCCTACTGAGTCTTGTTTTTGAGACTCACCCCTGCGGTTTTCAGGTGAGGACTCCCAGCAGACCTAGCGAGGAGAGTGCGGCCGTGTGTTGAGCGCCGTCAGCAGTTATTCCGGGGTATGCCCCGATGTAGTTGTTATTTTATTTCTGGCCTGTACGTTTAATTATTTCCTTTCTGTTGGAGTATGTAATTATTTGCTGTATCGAGTCGCATTGTAATAATTTTAATTCCTGCAATTTCATTTCAATTCAATGCGATGTAAATGTTTAGCTTAGTTTATTATTTATTTCCCAGACTTACTTAGATCCTGGTTTGGTTCCAAATTAATGATTCGGTACCCATTTAGTAATCGGATCCCCGATTATAGGGTGGCGGGTCGTTACAGTTGGTATCAGAGCATTCGGTCTGGCAAATAAATGAATAGCTAGGTTAAATGTCGTGAGTCCGGCAAATAATTATATTATCCCGTACAGGCACGACGGTAGTATAGGTTTTAGGATTCTAATTAGAACTTTTCGATTTTGTGATTGTAGGCGAGTAGATGGCTCCTAGGAAGAGGATGCCGGTTATTCGAGAGCGGGGAGATGTCCCTAGTGGATCTGAGGCCGGGAGGCCGAGTGTAGAGTAGTTTATGGAGGCTATGATGGACACTATGGCTAGATACCAGACTCGAGACCCTAGTGAGAGTTCCAGTGCTCGGGGAGGGTCCACAGCTACACTTGAGAGATTCCTGAAGCTGAGGCCACCTCACTTCACCGGTCGTCCCGACCCTGATGAGGCCATTCACTGGCTTAGGGAGATAGAGAAGACTTTCGATACTATGGATTGTGCAGCAGTGGAGAGGACTCTGTTGGCTACCTTCATGCTGAAGGATAGCGCCTATGATTGGTGGACCACCTTGAAGAGTTTGTCTTATGAAGATAGGAGCCTTAGGGAAATTTCATGGGAGACTTTTGTTAAGGAGTTCAATGCACAGTATTTCCCCAGGCATGTCTAGAGGGCCAAGGAGAGGGAGTTTATGGATCTGACGCAGGGAAGTATGACGGTACTCGAGTACCAGGCGAAGTTTGTTTCGCTCGGAAGGTTTGTGCCTTTCATATCTGGGGACGAGGAGCGTCATAGTGAGAGGTTTGTGGACGGACTGAGGCTCAGTCTGAGGAACTTCGTGGCGTCCCACTGTTGTACAGATTTGGCATCAGTGGTTAGGTGTGCAGCAGCAGTGGAGGCTCAACAGAACCAGTCAGCCTGGGAGAGAGGACTGACTGCTCAGGGACCAGTTCGTGGCAGGGGTAAGGCAGCGGCAGTGGCTCCTTCGTCCGGATCGGGATCGTCGTCACTCGGCTCCCGATTCAGGAGATTCTTCCGAGGCGGTGGCAGCAGTAGTGGCAGCAGCGGTAGCAGCAGGCCCAAGAAGGGTCAGCAGAGCCAGACAATGTCCAGTGCGCAGCAAGAGCCAGCTCAGAGGCTTTCGGTAGTTTGTCAGCACTGTGGTGGTGCCCATGACGGGACTCAGTGTCCTACTCTTCCGAGGAGGTGTTTCACTTGCGGCCAGCAGGGCCATTTGGCGAGGCAGTGCCCGCAGGGGTATGGTCAGGGACAGGGTTCAGGTGATCAGAAGAAGCCGAGGACCCAGGGGAGAGTTCTAGCTATCACCAGGAGGGAGGCTCGCGCATCCAACTTGGTGGAAGGTACACTTTCTGTCTTTGGGAACTCTGCACATGTGTTGATCGATTCGGGTGCTTCGCATTCTTTCATTTCTGAACAGTTCATAGATATTCTTTCTGCACCCGTTGATGAGTTATCTGATGGATTGATGGTAGAGGTTCCTTCTGGAGATTTCATGTTATCTTATAACTGTTTGAGGAATGTTCTTTTGACCATTGAGGGTCATGAGCTACCTGCCCAGTTGGTTGTACTTGCCATTCGTGACTTTGATATCATCCTGGGCATGGATTGGTTGGAAGCTTTTTATGCTGAGGTGGACTGCCACAGGAAGAGGGTGCGTTTCTCTATTCCGGACACCCCGACCTTCTATTTCCAAGGTATTAGGCTCTCTTCTCGAGGTATTCTCATTTCTGCCTTTAAGGCTCGGAGGTTGCTTGCTGGTGGTTGTGAGGCCTTCCTTGCCTCTGTTGTTGTTTCTGATGTCCGTGATAGTCCCAGTCCTTGAGAGGTGCCAGTAGTGTGTGACTTCATAGATGTGTTTCCTGAGGAGCTGCCTGGCCTTCCTCCTCAGCGAGAGGTCGAGTTTACCATCGAGCTTGCACCAGGTACGGCGCCCTTGTCTAAGGCCCCGTATCGGATGGCGCCAGCCGAACTCGCTGAGTTGAAGGCGCAGTTGCAGGAGTTGCTGGATAAGGGTTTCATTCGTCCTAGTACTTCTCCGTGGGGTGCTCCAGTCCTATTTGTCAGGAAGAAGGATGGTTCTCTGAGATTGTGCATTGATTATAGGCAGCTGAACCAGGTGATGATAAAGAATAAGTACCCACTTCCAAGGATCGATGATTTGATGGATCAGCTGCAGTCTGCAAATGTGTTTTCCAAGATTGACCTGAGGTCTGGATATTATCCGATGAGGATCCGGGATGTTGATGTTAGTAAGACGGCTTTTAGGACTCGGTATGGACATTATGAGTTTTTGGTTATGCCGTTCGGCTTGACCAATGCTCCGACGGCCTTTATGGATCTGATGAACCGAGTCTTCAGCACCTACCTGGACCAGTTTGTGGTAGTATTTGTTGATGATATTTTGATATATTCTTCTTCTGAGGAAGAGCACGCCACTCATCTTCGGGTGGTGTTGCAGGCCCTGAGAGAGCACCAACTTTACCCCAAGTTTAGCAAGTGTGAGTTTTGGCTAGACGAGGTGCACTTCCTTGGGCATGTCATTTCTGGTGAAGGTATCGCAGTGGATCCAGCCAAGATCGAGGCAGTGATGGATTGGAGTAGGTCGACTTCAGTGACTGATATCAGGAGCTTCTTGGGGCTTGCCGGTTATTACAGGCGGTTTGTTCAGGGGTTTGCCGGTTGACTCGAAAGGGAGTTCGTTTTGTGTGAACCGAGGATTGTGAGCGGAGTTTCATTGAGTTAAAAACTCGCCTCACGTCAGCCCCAGTGTTGGTGCTTCCATCTGGGTCAGGTGGGTTTGTGGTTTACTCAGACGCGTCCCGTCGAGGTTTGGGCGCAGTTCTAATGCAGCATGGTAGAGTAGTGGCTTATGCTTCTCGGCAGCTGAAGAAGCATGAAGAGAATTATCCTACCCATGATTTGGAACTGGCAGCTGTGGTATTTGCACTTAAGATTTGGAGGCATTACTTATACGGAGAGAAATTTCAGGTTTTTACTGATCACAAGAGCCTGAAGTATGTGTTCACTCAGAGAGACCTGAATTTGAGACAGCGAAGGTGGATGGAGTTCATTAAGGATTATGACTTTGACCTTTCTTATCACCCGGGCAAGGCAAATGTAGTGGCAGACGTCTTGAGTCGAAAGACGGTCATGTCATACCTTATGATTCAAGAATGGAAATTATTCGAGCAGGTTGTGGAATCTTCCTTTAGGGTTCCACGTGAAGATGATAGAGCCGTGTTGGTCAGCTTGACTGTGAGACCAGCAGTGTATCATGCTGTGATTGAGGCTCAAAGGGCAGACCACAGATTCTCCAGAGGTCAGAGGTGGAGTTGTGAGATGATGGTACTGTCAGGTTCAGAGGTAGACTTTATGTTCCGACCGAGGAGGACGTACGCAGGGGTGTGCTTGATGAGGTGCACCGTTCGAGATATGCAGTGCATCCCGGGACAACCAAGATGTATCATTATTTGAGGAGGCACTTCTGGTGGCCTGGTATGAAGAAAGATGTGGCTGAGTATGTGGCTAGATGCATGACTTGTCAACAGGTTAAAGCCGAGCATCAGAGACCTGGGGGATTGTTGCAGCCCTTGCCGATTCCGGAATGGAAATGGGAGCACGTGACAATGGACTTTGTGATGGGACTGCCTACATCCCCTAGCAGGAGAGACGCTATCTGGGTCATTGTTGATCGGCTGACCAAGTCGGCACACTTCCTAGCTATTAGGAAGGACTGGTCAGTCGGTAAGTTGGCCAAGTTATTTGTAGATCGGATCATCTCTCTACACGGGGTACCTTTGTCCATCGTATCAGATCGGGATCCGAGGTTTACTTCCAGGTTCTGGAAGAGTTTTCAGAAGGCCTTGGGTGTAGGTGCTTAGAATGACAGTGTGATTAACATGAGAAATCTATGTTGTTTAGGTGCAAAATAAACCTATTAAAAATAGTAACTACGTGAAGTGATCGCCAGAAACTTTTGACTTAAAAGTTTCAAAAGGAGTTTTGATCGCCTACCTGTTTGAACGCGGAAGATGTTGAATCCTTGATTCCCCTCCTTCAGCCGGCTGAAGAAAGAGAGCCATTTCTTTGTTCTTTGTTCTTGCTGTTGAATTTGGAGTTGGAGTTGAGGATTTGAAGATCGTCCAGAGTTCTTGTGTTGAGTACTTGATTTACTCCTTGATTCTCTTGTTGTTGAGTGCAGCAGAAAGTATAGAAAGAGGAATAAAGAAGTGATGAGAACTTAAGCAAAAGCAGTATCTATTCTAATCATGGTATTGAACATGCAACTAAACATCAAACTTACTTGTTGGGATGACTTTTGAAACCCCTTTATCAAATAGGTTTTTGAAAAGAAAAGAAATGATGTTGTGGTGTGTTGCATAGAGTGATGGTGAAGAATGAGATTAATGAAGATGTAAAATGAAAATGCAGAAATGAAACACTTATGCCGACTGGATGAAGCCTTGAATTGGATGAAGAATGGACGACAACTTCTGAAAACAGCAGCGCTTCGGCGTTTGGACGTCGTTGCTCCGATCTTCAACTTGCTATCGCTCAATTAACTCAAGATTACGCTTCACTCAAGATCACGCTTAACTCTTTTACTCTTCAACATGTAAGGTATTTATAGACCTTTTCTGCGTCCGCGATTAACATAGAAAAACTTAGGATTTATCTATCTTAACCGACAGATAAATACTGATTAATTCATCTTTATCTGTAATTATCTAAAACGCGTCCACATAGGCTGACGCCTTTCAGATTAATTAAGATAAGGATAAATATCCGGGAAAACTTATCTTTATCTTTATCAGCTAAAAAGCATCTACATTGGTAGACGTCTTTTACACTAATTAAGATAAGGATAAACATTCGGAAGGGAAGTAGAAATAGCTTAGGAAACCTAAATCGCGTCAACATTCACAGACGCCTTTTAGCTAATTAATCAATTGATTAAAATTCAAATTTAAACGTTAAAATAGGAATAAACTCTAAATGGCGTCCACATGGATCGACGTCTTTTAGACTTATTCATATTTTTCCTAAAATTTGAGCTAAAATCAATTTAATTGATTAACTTAAATATGTCTGTTAAACTCGACACTTAAAAATATCAATAAAAATTAATCAATGGTTAAATATCAGACCATTCTAAGGTATTATTATATGATATGAAATTTTACTCGAAATGATGTCAAAATTAGCGTGTCTACAGCTGCCTCACCTTGGCATCGTCTTTGCTAGGGAGTGAAATGGAATGGAATGTGCTGAAAAGGTGATGCCAAGGTGTGATGAGACACGCTCTTAACATCACATGATTGGAATTTTTCTCAAAATTATCAATGAAGATAGCTCAAGGAAATCAATGGAATCAATCCTGTCTGGATGAGCTAGACAAGGAAATAAAATAAAGTCGATCAACCTCCACGGAGTGGGAAGTACCCCAGGTCACAGACACTGTAGGTTTCATCATGAGGAGCGTTTGCCAGCCAATGTGGACGTGCTACAGCCATGATGGATCTTAAAAGAAAACAAGAATATTGGATAAAGAATCCAAGAAATGATAGAATTCCAAGGATATCTTCAAGCGAACCTCAAAGATAATCAAGATACTCAATTCAGAATGGAATATTTCATATCATGTTTGAAATTGTTTGATTAATGGTCCGAAACTTAATCAGTAATTAATCCTTATCATAATGATTTCAAAATCCTATATGATGTATGCTGGGCTAAAAGAAAAAAATATAAAGTTAAATAAAATATAAATTAATCAAGGATAATATTGTTAAATTGTCATTAATGAGTCAAGATACCAATTCTTGTAATTCAGTGCTAAGCCGAAGCTCGTTTATCCACGCACCGTTTCACAAAAGTGGAACCATCGTCCTCACTAATTAACAATCCAACGGCCTATCCATGCGATTAAGAATTCTCTGGAATTATCACTGTTTTTGTTGTAGGGGAACTCAAATTCCAGTTTCATCAAAACCACAAGGTCCTTGATATACTCTAATAAATATTTATCATATAGTAATGCTAATGCACAATAATTACATGGAATAATACAAGGGTAGAAATAACCGTCTTTTTAGCCACGGTCAGGACTTCTTAAATTCCCACAGTGGGATCTTCTTGATATTTCCTTGAATTTCTCAGGTTTTCTTGAATTTCCTGCAATCAAAATCATTAGTAATTCCAAATAAATATTTAATTTAAGCATCAAAAACCACAGAATTTCGGGTAAATCACAGAAAAGCTGAAACGCGTCGTGTCGCGCAGACGCCATTTAACATTGAAACGCGTCAGTACTTCTCGACGCCTTTTACTCACAGAAACAGGCTTCTGGCTGTTCTCTACTCGGATTCCAACTCTCTTCAGGCCTTGTGTCCTGTATATGACTTGAACAAACATGTTAAGCATCTATTCAGGCTTAACCCCTTGCCTGGTTAAGTAACCGACTACTTGATCCTATCTTTGGTAGAAGGGTCAAGGGGCATAGCCTTTATTAACAAAGATAATGAAAACAATCAAACTTAAGCAAAATGCAACATACAAGCAAACATATGCTTACTGAAAATAAAAGGAATGAAACATACTAAATGCAACAAGCAAATGCTAATTGAAATATTTTTGTTGTTTTGAAATATTCATTTTTGTTTGGGTTTTGAAATATATGTTTTTTTTGAATTTTGGACATATATATTTTTTTTGGATTTTGACATATGTATTTTTTTTTTATTTTGACATATGTATTTTTTTGGATTTTTGACATATGTATTTTTTTTGAATTTTTTTTTTTGACTAAAAGATCAGCATGGTACTTAGATCAAAAGATCATATTCATTTATTAACTTAATTTCCAAATTGTTCTTTAACAACTTAACTTAAACCCATCGTGTTTGAATTTGTGTTTCCATTCGTGATCCCATTTGATGATTCGACCCTTAGTCAATCTAAGCCATTCCTTAAGTTTGGAGTACATCTCTTTATAAGGAAAAGAGAATAAGTTTAGAAAGCCCATGAGAAGGTTCCGGAGACTTAAAAAGATGTTCCTTTCCTACCCTAATATCCGTTGGGGTTCGGTCATTTTATTCCAGGGTATTTATCGACCTTGCGTTCCCTTTCATTTCATTTCATGGCCTTGATGTAATGTTTGTAATGTAATGGCCTTTTTATTTGACATTTGGACTTTTGCCCTTTTTTGCTTTTTGTTTTTCTATTCTTTTTTTTTTCTTTGGGATGGATCTCCCCCTTTTTTTTATGACGGCCTCCTACTAAGATGGTGGGTATTCTTGGTAGTCTATTCTAAGCCTCGTTCCGACATCATGGGCCGAGTGTAAAACAGATTTTTGCTTTAAAACGAATGACTTGTACTTTACACTTTCACTCAAGCTTTTGATATTCCTTAGGACTTGGCATCTCTTGTTACTCACGAATCAAACGTGTCAGTGTGTATAGTAATGGGCTTGAGTTAAGTTATCCAGACTAACAAAGAAATTTTAGTTTATAAACTTTCTGATTCCACTGGTCTTTGTACCATACCGATCGACTCTTTAATCTAAGGGTAGTATTTCTTAATATGTAAGCCATTCCAGGGATGATTTAGCTCTTCTCCTTCTGCATTAACAAGACGATAAGCATTACCAGGAAAAGCGTGCGATACAACATAAGGTCCTTCCCAGTTGGGTTGGAGCTTAGAACGCGGACCACCAGGTTTTACAAAAATCTTTTTGACGACCATTTCACCGACTTTGAACTTTCGTTCAATGACTTTCTTTTGATAAAAACGTGCTAGTCTATTTTGATAAACTTTTGCATGATTAGCAGCTGACCATCTTTTCTCGTCTAAAAGTTCCAATTGAGCAAGGAGTGCTGAACGATGTTCATTAATGGAAAATTCCTTATTCAATTGTACTCTTAATGACGGTATGAGGATCTCATATGGAATTACCGCCTCCATTCCAAATGTTAAGGAATAAGGAGTTTGCCCAGTAGGCGTGCGGACTGAAGTTCGGTAGGCCCATAGAGACTCAACCAATTTTTCTGGCCAGTCTACGAATTTGTTAGATTTGCACGTCTTTTTGATGATTTTTATCAAAGTCTTATTTGTTGCCTCTGCTTGGCCATTGCCTTGCGGATAGTAAGGAGATGAATGATGCAATGTAATTTTGTACCTGTTGCAGAGGTCCTTCAATTCTTGTGACACGAACTGTGGTCCGCTGTCGGTGACGATGGTGCTTGGAATTCCAAATCGGGTGATGATGTTCTTCATGATGAACTTGCAGACGGTTGATGCTTTGATCTCCACGTACGCTTCAGCTTCTGCCCACTTGGTGAAGTATTCCGTTGCCGTGAGAATGAAAGATTTTTGCTTGATGCCGGAATCTGGATTACCAAGGTGTCCAATAATGTCGAAAGCCCACATGGAGAAAGGCCATGGGGAAGAAACAGGATGGAGTGAAGATGCAGGAGAATGAATTTTGTCGACGTAAAGTTGACACTTAGCACACCTACGGACATATCCTACACAGTCTTCTTCCATGGTTGGCCAATAAAATCCTTGTCTAAGGATCTTCTTTGCTAGCATCTGTCTATTGACATGGCCACCACAAACTCCACTATGAGCTCCTTCCATAACCTTCCAAAGCTCATCTTCGTCCAGACATCTCAGAAGAACTCCATCAAAACCTCTCTTATACAATGCTCCCCCAACTAGGGTGTATCGTTGAGCAACTCTCCTGATAGCTCTCTTCTCCTCAGTTGTAGCTTCCTCAGGATACAATTGATCTTCACAATATTTTGTAATCTCATAATACCATGGCTTTTGTTCATCATCCATCTCTTCCAACAGCTCCATTAGCATGATTTCTCTCTTTTCTACAATGTTTCCGTCTCTGACTTTCTTCAGCAACTTCTCCTTAGTTCTAAGAAATGAAGGGTTTTTCACGGCGGGTGAAAGACGCCTATGAACTATGATAGATTCGGATTGCTTGCTGATTGGAAAATTAAGAGAAGATGCCAATGAAGCTAGAGCGTCAGTTAAGATGTTTTGATTCCTAGGGACATGGACAAAGATCAATTTCGTGAAAAGCTTTGAGTAAACAGAAGTAAGTTCTTGATAAGGCTTGAGCTTGGGATCAAGAGTTCGATACTTGGTCAGCACTTGGCGAAGAATTAATTGGCTATCACCCACAATCCTGAGTTTGGTGGCACCATGGAAATGAGCAGCCTCGAGGCCAGTAAGGAGTGCCTCGTATTCAGCTATATTGTTTGTGACTGGAAAATCAAGCTGAAAGGCTTGTGGAATGGTGACACCTTCAGGTGACAACAGAACGATACCGATCCCCTTTCCATGAGAATTCAAAGCTTCGTCAAAATGCAGAGTCCACATATCATCTATGATTTGATTTACGGACATCACTTCCTCATCCGGAAACTCTGATCGTACTGGATCAAATCGAGGAAGGGGATGATGAGCGAGATGTTCTGCTATGGCATAGCCCTTGATCGCTTTCTGCTGAATATAAGTGATATCAAATTGAGATAGAAAGCTTTGCCATCGCACTAACCTATCAGTAAGAACAGATTTCTCCAGAAGGAATTTGATCGGATTCATCCTAGCGATGAGATGGACTTCATGGGCCAGAAAATAATGCTTTAATTTCTGCACAACCCAGACCAATGCTGCACATGTTTTCTCCATCGCTGTATATCTCAGTTCAGCGGGGTTGAGAAGTTTAGAGAGATAGTAGGCTGCCCTCTCTTTTCCTTCTTCATCCTCTTGTGCTAGGACAGCCCCCACTGCATCATCCAGGACTGAAATATAAAGTATCAATGGTTTGCCTGGAGATGGTGGTCTCAAAACAGGAGGACTTGCAAAATAATTCTTTAATCCATCAAATGCCTCCTGACACTTTTCGTCCCAATCAAATTTGACTCCCGGCTTAGTAAGCTCGTAAAACGGTTTACACCTTTGTGAGTGCTGGGAGACAAAACTGCGAATAAATTGTAACCTCCCGATTAATCCTCTTAACTCTTTCAAGTTTTTAGGAGGTGGCATTTCTCTAATAGCCTTCGCCTTATTGGGATCGATCTCAATTCCCCGTTTGCTGACAATAAATCCAAGCAATTTTCCTGAAGATACCCCGAATACACATTTCTTGGGGTTCATCTTTAACTGATATTCTCTCGATCTCTCTAATACCCTTGCCAAAACTTTGGCGTGCTCAGCCTTTGTCTTAGATTTAACCAGTAAATCATCCACATACACTTCCAGATTTATGTGCATCATGTCATGAAATATTGCCATCATAGCCCTTTGATAAGTGGCTCCAGCATTCTTTAATCCAAGTGGCATGACAACATAACAGTATGTTCCCCAAGGTGTAGTGAATGACGTTTTCTCTTGATCCTCTTCTGCCAACTTAATCTGATTGTATCCTGAAAATCCGTCCATGAATGATAAGGTCTCATAGCCAGCAGTGTTATCAATGAGTACATCAATATGAGGCAATGGAAAATCATCTTTAGGACACGCCCGGTTCAGATCGCGGAAGTCAATGTAAATTCTGACCTTCCCGTCCTTCTTCATAACCGGGACTATGTTGGCCACCCATTATGGATAAAGGACAACTCTAATAAATTTGGCTTTATGCAGTTTGTCGACCTCTTCCTTCATCTTTAGAGCCATTTGTGGGTGGAATCGCCTTAATTTCTGCTTGATAGGGCTAGCTCCTTCCTTTAACGTCAATCTGTGTTCAACTAAAGATGAGTCTAACCCTAGCATATCTTCATAACTCCAGGCGAAAGTGTCCTTATAGTCCTTAAGTACTTGTACCGTTGCCTTCTCATCCTCTGTAAAAAGATTTTTGCTGACGAGGACAACCTTAGGTTCGTCTTCAGTCCTTAAATTGATTTCTTTGGTGGGCTCTTCTACGGCAGCTGAGGGTTCATCGAATCTCTTCACTCCACTGGCATATGCCTCAGCTGCGTCCTCGTCATCTTCCTTATTTTCAATAATGGGGTCCTTTTCATGTACTAACTCATATACCCCATACCCATCGTTGACTGACTCATCATCCATGCAGTCTTCTGGCATCTAAATTGGATTTTCTAAAAACTGAGGGATTAAAGAGCAAGAAAAACATTTATCAGCTAAGTCCTGGAGGTATCTATCTGGAATTCGCCTACCCTTAGGCTTCCTAGACTTCCTAACCTGACTAACCTGCCTAAAACTAGACTGCCTAACTTCACTAAACTCCCTATTATAACCTAATGAAGATGAAGCAGGATAGAAATCCTGGGATACAAGTGGAAATACAAGAGAATCATCCCGAGGGGAGGGGCATAGTAGATCTAAGAGAGAATCTTGACCGAAGGACCCGCGCGACGGGGTGTGATCGGACAAGTAAGATGTTTCCTCGATAAGGATCTGAGAATAATTTGTTGTAAAATTGGCGTTTTTTTTTTTATATCAGAGGAATTAAACATGAAACATGAATGAATACAGATAGAAGGAGAATCAGATGGGGGAAGTGGCACCAAGGCCAGAGGATTGGGGGGATCATATAGCAATATGTCCCAGATCAAGTCATACATCCTCTCTAGATTGAGAGGAGGTTGTGGAATAAGGTCCCGAGGGGACAGAGTAATCATAACGGGCGGAGCCCGTGGAATATCTTCAATAATGACCCGCGACCAAGTCGGGGTCAAGAGCAGTGTGCGAAATAGAGTATGGAGCATGAAGACATGCGAAGGATATGTCCCCCTCCAGAGCAGATCTGTAGTGTAACCAGCTTCATAGGGGTCATCTGGCTCCCCTTCGTCGGTCTCTTCAGACAGTAATATCCGCTTATCAAAGATGGCACCTGGACCTTCAATCAGCTCATCAATCTGCGGCGGCCACTTAGGTTCTGCAGGATCTAGGAACAATCTGTTCAGTGCAATGTAAAGGTCTCTTAGATCGAACCACCTGTACCATTCGCATTCAGGATCATGAAATTTTCTCCTTTTCATAGGCCGCAAAGCCTCCAAGGATTGGTACGTAAGTAGTTCTGAGCAATGCCTGGCCAAGTCCCTCCCATATATGTCATGAAAGTCAAAACACGAAGTAATGACCACCGTGTTGTCGTGACTAAGTATGGGCCCTTTCACAAAGTGTGTATACAGGGTCCATGTTAGGGGATCTCGGCCTTCCTTGGGTAGTGTAGACATTGTCTCCCAGATTTTTCAACCTTCTTCAATCTCTACTTGCTGAACTAGATCTTGCTTCAGTCTTCTTGGCCTGTAGCCCAGACCACTTCCAGGTGCTGCTCGATGATCTTTAACAGGAGTGGTCCTGCCTTGCAACTGTGTACCCAGACCTTTCCCAAGCTCATAGCCGTTCTTCATCATAATCCTCCATCCTGGGGTACTCATGCACTTCCCCCTTTTTACGGCATCTAACGGGTATGGAGAAATAGTAGCGGCTTTTAGAGGATCAGCCACTGGATGGTAGACCTGTAATACCGACAGAAAAGGTTGTCAGCTAGGTAAGGCAGCAGATTTAATATTCAAGGTATGAGCAGCAGCAAGGATCGGCATGCTCGTCACTTTAATAATTCGTCTTTTGAAAGGAAATTTGAGGCATTGGTGATTCGTAGAGGGAATCGCCTCAAGAGTTTTGATATAAGGACGACCCAAAATGGCATTTATAGAATGGTCGATTTCTAGGATGTGAAATTCGACCTCTGCATGACTTACAGGGCCTAGCTCTACCTTCAAATAAACCATTCCCAGAGGGGAACGGGTAGAATTGTCATATGCTGTCACAGAGATGGGGCTAGGCAGCCATTTTTCTTTGGGCACACCGCACAGCTCTAGGGTCTTCGGAGGTAGAACATTGATCGAGCCCCCTGTGTCAACCAGGCATGCATCCACGGCCTTCTTACAGATGTTGACCGTGATGCTCAGAGCCATGCTTCTGGCTACTGGCGGTGCTAGTTCCGATGTGTGAAATGTAATGGAGGGTTGATCTCCCTGAGGAACTAGTAGTGCTGCAATTTTTTCTACCGGCACGTCCTCGTTGACCATCACCTTATGTAGATATTCCATTAAGGCTTCTTGGTGAATCTTGGACCTTTTGATCAATTCAAGTATGGAGATCCGTGCCGGTGTTCTGTCCAGATGTTTCAACAAATTATATTGAGTGCCTGGTGCACTCTCTTCATTATGGGCTTCCTCAGTCGGCTGTGATGGGCCGTCTCTAACTGTGGACTGGGGAAAGACTTTGTTAAAAATCCTTCCACTTCGGAGTGCATGTTCCTCAACCGTGGAGGATCCGGGTGACACCTTAAGTACCGCAGGGTTAGATGGTGCCGATGATGTAGAGGGTTGGTATGTAGGTGATGGCGTAGGGCTGGGTGGCGATGGCGCGGTGCGGATTAGAGGCCTAGATGGTTGGATGGTGGATGGGTAAGTGGTCGGTGAAGTGGGGAATGGCACGCGTAATAGCGGTCTGGATGGTAAGGGGGTATCTGGGTAGGTGGTAGTGGTAGCGGGTGAAGTAGGGAATGGTACGCGGAGTAATGGCCTAGATGGTAGAAGGGGCGCGTAATTGGTTTGCGGGGGATTATATGGTAGCGGTGTAGTGTTGCGTGGCGTGATGGGCTTAAGGAAGGCGGGTGGTGGTAATGGGTTATTGGGTGTGGGTGAGTGATATGTGGGTGTCGGTAGAGGGGTGATGATAATGGGTTGTGGCCTAGGTATGTGGATGGTGCGGCGCGGCGGTCGTTCTGCGGTACTCTGAAACGTGACCCGTTGAATAAAGAGAGGAAGAGTCCTCTATTCTCCACTGTTGCCCACGACCAGCCTCAGACTGGCTGTTCGTCAGAATGGGAGCAACTTGGTTTTGATTCTGATACTCCGGGAGTGGATTCTGCACTATGCCCTTATTGGGTGGTGGCGCTGCTTGTGCTGGTGGTCTTGCTTGCTGCTGCTGCTGTGGTCTTCTCGCCTTCAGGGCTGATATATACTTTTTCATCTCCTCCCAGTCTATGCCGCCCTGCTCATTGAGATCATGAATATAATCTCTGAATTGGAAGCAGGTGTCGATTGTATGCCCAGGTTGCCTATGGAAGTAGCAATACCTGGACGTGTCGGCATTTTGAGGCCAGACGGCCTTTTCCCTTGGCAAAACTAAGGCATTAGCTGCCATTAGAGCACTGAAGATATCTGCCAAGGATTCTGGGAGGGCCGGGTATTCTGCCCTCTTCGGGCCTGGAGGTCTTCTCTGCTGGTTGTAGTCACCAGGAGGAGGGACATTATGGTATGCCGGCGGTGCGCGCGGCTGATATTGCTGCTGCTGTTGCTGATATTGCTGCTGTTGGGGTTGCTGGTACTGTTGTTGCCGTTGCGGCGGCTGCTGTAGCTGTTGCTGGTGCTGGTTCTGGTTCGACTGCTGGGGCCGTTGATATTGTTGCTGATAATGGGGGTTCTGCTGCTGCCTGTACCCCTGCTGGTTTGGCTGCGGTGGCCTCTAGTACTACTGCTGGTTCCTCACGAACTGGGGCGAATTATTATTCATGGTACTAACTTGCTCGTGAGAGAGCGTGCCCTCAATAGTCGGACCTGTGCTAGGAGAGTTTGGCACTGCAGGCTTCCGAGGTGGAGGCCTGCTAGGTCTGTGAGGATCAAAGACGCTAGAGAACGTAGCGTCCTTGAAGGCATTTTGGCAGTACCATGCTCTTTCATAGAGCTCTGCCATGTTGGTCAGATTGTTCAAGGAGAGGACTAACTTGAATTGGGGCGTGGCGTTAGAAATTAACATCTTCACTTGCTCGGACTCGGACAAGTGATCCTTCACCTTCTCAGCTAGGCCCCGCCATCTGTCAGCAAAACTGACA
Source organism: Zantedeschia hybrid cultivar (assembly GCA_030544215.1). Classification (NCBI taxonomy): domain Eukaryota; kingdom Viridiplantae; phylum Streptophyta; class Magnoliopsida; order Alismatales; family Araceae; genus Zantedeschia; species Zantedeschia hybrid cultivar. The sequence goes on along the minus strand of JARZZO010000010.1, from coordinate 19,113,856 downwards.
AACTCCTCATCAGGTTTCATCTTTTCTGCAATGAGGTCAGTGATGGACAAGGAGGGTGCAACTCTGTCCTTGTATCGTTGGATAAATTTGCGTGAAACGAAACCGTAATCCTCTACTTCGGAGGATTCTAAAGAAAAGAACCACTCGAGGGCTGGTCCCTCTAGAGATCTCCTGAGCAAAAAGGCCAACGACCTCTTGTCGTTCTGCCAGAAAGACGATTCGTACATAAACTCCTTCAGATGTGTGAAGGGGTTACCAGTACCGTTGTACTTTCGGTACACTGGCATTTCAGAGGGTGGTAAGTAGAATACCGGCAGGCTCGGCAAATTGATCTCTGGCACAGCTTTAACCCCCATCATCTTCTGGAGGTTATTAAATTGCTCATCCATACGCTCCATTTTGGCCAGCAACGCTTGCGTGGTCGGATCTGCCTGGGGAGGAGGAGGAGGTGGAGGTACTTGATAGGCCTGCTGCCTAGAGTACGTTGGACAGGGAGGACAATAAAGAGGAGGTCCGGCAGAGCTTCCGCCATGCCCGAGGGCATTTTGATAAGCAGGCGTTTGCGGTCTAGCCGGTTGCCTAGAGGATGAAAGCTGCGGCCCAGCTGGCCGAGAAGTGACATAGAGGCCTTCCATGGCCTGATGGATGTAAGGAGGTTGAAGAGGAGGTTGTTGAGTAACCACAGGGGGAGCCACAGGGTTCGGCTCAGCAGGCTGCACGGGTGCCTTCCCCTTCAAAATCGACTGGATCGCCTCGAACTGCTGAGGGTCCAGACGGGAGGCAAGAACTCGCAAAGCGTTGACGAGATCCACAGGATCAGAGGATGAGGGATCATTCTGATTCATGTCCCCCTCAAGATCGGGATTAGGAATCGCATATTCATGCGGGGGAAGATCAGGATATCGATCATGGGGATGAAAGAGAGGTGTCCGGACATTCCCATCTTGTCGATATGGAATGGGGGCAGAATTACGGGAGGCATCAGCATCTCTCCCGTTCTCATAGTTGTAGTCCGAATCGCGAGGGGCATTAGCATCTCCCTCGTAGTTGATGATGGCGTCTTGAGCCATACTCAAGTCCCTGCCTGATTGCAGCAGCATGATGTTAGATTCTCTTTTTCAAAGATTTAACAAACAAGTTGCACAGAGATTAATCAATCAAGTGGATGCTTAACGTGATTTTAAGATTCCTTGTTGAGTTATTTGAATTGGATTAAACCACAAATTCGCTCAGGGAAAGGATCCTAGTTTCAGTTTAATTTCCACCGTTATTCTCTAGGGCTTTCTCTCACAACGCTTTCGGAATCTAGCCGGGACTTCAATTGGTACAACCAGCCCGATGATCAAGGAGGAATACCTTGATTTTGGGGACTTATGGAGGCCTTAACGTCAATTTCTCTAGTCTGATCAAGGGATCAACCCAATCAGAGAGAGTTGCTGACGTCAAGTAGTGTGTTCCTAAGAAAAGGAGGGTATTCGCCTCAATGCATATGTCCTGCGGCCTGGATGGCCTCTAATGCTTAATAGTAATGGGTAGTTAGCACTCAAGCCACAAAAATCTGAAAACTGAAAAATAACTAAGAAACTGTCTGAATCGCGTCGATGGTAGTCGACGCTATTCAAAACAGAAGTTAATTTTTTCGCAGAAACAGATGCAGACAGCAGAGAAGATATGAAGACTGAAAGGCGTCGAGGTGTATTGACGCGGTTTGAAACGCGTCAGTGCTTCCGGACGCTTTTCAGTTCGCAGAAACAGTTTTGCAGTAGGATTTTCTGGGTTGAATCCTCCTCAAACAGGGTACAAGCAGTGAATAATTAACTCATGCAGATTTTTTTAGTTCCAGATTTTAACATGATGATTTACTAACTAAACAACTAGAAAATCAATCAATCACACATCATTTTCATCACAAAAACAGCTTTTTAAACTAATCAAGGGGAGGGCAAGATCTTGCCACTGGGGTGTGCACGAGGGAAATTAACTTAAACTAAAACACTCACCAATTGGTGAGGACGTGTCGAGAGACACAAATGTTGCACCGTGGGTGCCCGATTGATGATAACAAGAACAAAAAACTAAAAGATGGCGAGACCAAGTCCCACCGTGATCGCCAAAAAAGCTGTAGGTGCTTAGAATGACAGTGTGATTAACATGAGAAATCTATGTTGTTTAGGTGCAAAATAAACCTATTAAAAACAGTAACTACGTGAAGTGATCGCCAGAAACTTTTGACTTAAAACTTTCAGAAGGAGTTTTGATCGCCTACCTGTTTGAACGCGGAAGATGTTGAATCCTTGATTCCCCTCCTTCAGCCGGCTGAAGAAAGAGAGCCCTTTCTTTGTTCTTTGTTCTTGCTGTTGAATTTGGAGTTGGAGTTGAGGATTTGAGGATCGTCCAGAGTTCTTGTGTTGAGTACTTGATTTACTCCTTGATTCTCTTGTTGTTGAGTGCAGCAGAAAGTATAGAAAGAGGAATAAAGAAGTGATGAGAACTTAAGCAAAAACAGTATCTATTCTAATCATGGTATTGAACATGCAACTAAACATCAAACTTACTTGTTGGGATGGCTTTTGAAACCCCTTTATCAAATAGGTTTTTGAAAAGAAAAGAAATGATGTTGTGGTGTGTTGCATAGAGTGATGGTGAAGAATGAGATTAATGAAGATGTAAAATGAAAATGCAGAAATGAAACACTTATGCCGACTGGATGAAGCCTTGAATTGGATGAAGAATGGACGACAACTTCTGAAAACAGCAGCGCTTCGGCGTTTGGACGTCGTTGCTCCGATCTTCAACTTGCTATCGCTCAATTAACTCAAGATTACGCTTCACTCAAGATCACGCTTAACTCTTTTACTCTTCAACATGTAAGGTATTTATAGACCTTTTCTGCGTCCGCGATTAACATAGAAAAACTTAGGATTTATCTATCTTAACCGACAGATAAATACTGATTAATTCATCTTTATCTGTAATTATCTAAAACGCATCCACATAGGCTGACGCCTTTCAGATTAATTAAGATAAGGATAAATATCCGGGAAAACTTATCTTTATCTTTATCAGCTAAAAAGCGTCTACATTGGTAGACGTCTTTTACACTAATTAAGATAATGATAAACATCCGGAAGGGAAGTAGAAATAGCTTAGGAAACCTAAATCGCGTCAACATTCACAGACGCCTTTTAGCTAATTAATCAATTGATTAAAATTCAAATTTAAACGTTAAAATAGGAATAAACTCTAAATGGCGTCCACATGGATCGACGTCTTTTAGACTTCTTCATATTTTCCCTGAAATTTGAGCTAAAATCAATTTAATTGATTAACTTAAATATGTATGTTAAACTCGACACTTAAAAATATCAATAAAAATTAATAAATGGTTAAATATCAGACCATTCTGAGGCATTATTATATGATATGAAATTTACTCGAAATGACGTCAAAATTAGCGTGTCTACATTGGGCACTCAGTTGGCTTTCAGTTCGGCCTACCATCCTGAGACTGATGGGCAGTCGGAGAGGACCATTCAGACTCTGGAGGATATGCTCAGGGCATGTTGCTTAGACTGGGGAGGTTCTTGGGAGCAACATTTGTCTACAGTGGAGTTTGCCTACAACAACAGTTACCATTCCAGTATCGGCATGGCGCCTTACGAGGCTTTGTACGGGCGACCGTGTCGATCCCCTGTGTGTTGGTCCGAGATTGGTGAAAGACAAATAGCGGGACCAGAGTTAGTACAGCAGTGTGCTGAGATTGCCAGGACAGTTCGGCAGAGGTTGACCGCAGCTCAGAGTAGGCAGAAGAGTTATGCTGACGTCCGACGGAGACCGCTTGAGTTTGAGGTTGGGGACCACGTGTTTCTCCGAGTCTCACCCTCCAAGGGTGTGATGAGATTCGGGAAGCGAGGCAAGCTGAGTCCGCGATATATTGGACCTTTTCCCATTCTTGCTCGAATTGGGGAAACCGCGTATCAGCTGGCCTTGCCGCCCAGCCTTACAGGGGTGCACGATGTGTTCCATGTTTCCTTGCTGAGAAAGTATGTTCAGGATCCGTCCCATGTTTTAGATTTTTCAGAATTGGAGGTCGCTGAGGACCTGTCATTTCCAGAGTTTCCAGTTCGTATTGAGGATCGCAGAGAACAGGTCCTGTGGAACAAGGTTGTGCCTTTGGTTAAGGTAATTTGGCAGTACCGCTCCGGGGGCGAGGCAACCTGGGAGCGTGAGGACGAGATGCGGGAGCAGTTTCCTTACATTTTCTCGTAAGTTATCTAGTGAGCTAGTATCTCTATGTTTTGACCTGATAATTCTAGCAGGCAATTTCGGGGGCGAAATTCTTTTAAGGGGGGGAGAATGTAAGGACTGAGGCTTTCGGATCCGGTTTTCGGGGACGGACCCTGTAGTTCAGGCTCCAGTGGGGCAGAGACTTTGTTTGAACAGCGTCCACCGTTGCAGACGCGCTTTAGGTTCTGCCACGTAGGTGCCACGTGGGTTGGCTTTGGGCCGCGAGAGTACGGCCCTGTCGTGTCGTCTGAACGGCGTCCGCATGGGACGACGCCTTTCAGACTGCGACTCTGGAATTGTCAGAGTACGGCCCTGACATGTCTCCTGAACAGCGTCTGTGTTGAGCGATGCATTTCAGAATCCTGTCAGAGCGGCCGCCACGTCACCTGATAGGCGTCCGTCCATGTCGACGCGTTTTAGCCAGTCTCTGGTTAACCCCGCGAGCCCTCCTTCTTTCCCTCATTTCCTTCCTTCTCTCTTTCTCTCCTCCCTTCCGGCGATCCCGGCCGCAGCCCCTTCTCCTCCCTCTTTTCCTCCCACCATTTCATCTTTCCCTCCACTCCATCCCATACCTAACTCCCACCACTACCACCTCCACTTCCACTGCGGCGTTTTACTCTCCGGACGGCGGCCGACGTCACAGTGGAGTAAGGACGACCACGGTGGTACCGGCGGCGGCGTGGGGCGAGTCGGGTGGACGGCTTGAAGCTTGGAGGAGTTCAAGTAACCGGTAGGGTGACGATTCCCATCGTGTTCTATGTTCAAATCATGATTCTTCCTCCTAAAGCATGTTTTAGACCTATGATTTCGGGGGGTAGAACAAGCATGTTTAGGAGCTCTTCTTGATAAAATGGGGGATTCCTATGAATATGGATTCGTGATGGTTGTGTCTTGCCTCTCTTTCTCCTCCGTTTTGGGTGATTTTGGGGTCTTTGGGGGTGCAAGGGGAGCCCTCGGACTCATGACAGACCTGGTTCCTGGCGTTGAAAGACGTCGTGCATGGACGACGCCTTTTTGAAGGGCGTCGGGCCGTCATGACGCCTTTTAGACAGGAACTGCTTTACTGAGGCTCTGTCGGTTTAGGGATTCTGGGCCTAAAAGACGTCATGGGTGGGCGACGCGATTCGTAATAGCGTCGGGTGACCATGACGCCTTTTAAGGCAGAAATCCCCTGATTAATGTTTTCTGCAAATTCTGGATTTCTGTGATGAATGGCGTCTGAGGATATTGACGCCTTTTAAAAGGCGACCGCTGGTGTCAACGCCTTTTAGGCCAGATTCTGAGGCCGATGTTTTATGAACCAATACATGGAGCTTGAATGGCGTCGGCCTTGGGCGACGCGATTCAAGACAGAACTACACTAATTCATGCCAGTAAAATGTATTCATACTGCTAGATAGATGGTTAATGCATGCTTTAGTGCACTCGATAATGATGGATTATTCATGACCGGATGGCACTGCGTTGTGTGTCGTGCGATCGCGGACTTTTTACGTGACCGGATCGTACTGTTCCGGGTTTTGTGTTACTGTGGACCTGGAGTGACAGTTGTAGCGCTTTATCACCCTGTGCTGGTGTGGGTGGAGCACAGCGCCGGTGGGGGCGTGGGCGGGGTGACGCCTAGTGAGAGAGGGTCACCTAGTGAACCCCGGGGTCAGCTAGTACCGGTGTGGGTGTGGTACATTCGGAGTGTCACTCATGCTGAGGGAAGGAGTAACTACTTGAGCCAGTTGGGCCGGAGTAGCTAGAGTGCTATCCGAGGGGTTACTGCTTAGTCTCAGCAGGTCGGTGTTTTCCCACTATTGTTTGTGTGGTTGGCATGTTCTATCGAGACGGCGGTTGTAGGTTCCCGAGTCGCCTGGTTTAGAAAATATGCATGTTTAATACATCTCAACTGCATGTGATTCACATTATGATTTAGGAATAGTGATCACCACTGTGCTTGTTACTTTACCGTCAGCTGTAGTTTACACTTGTGGGTGTGTGCGTGGGCAGTGGGGATCGAAAGATCCCTACTGAGTCTTGTTTTTGAGACTCACCCCTGCAGTTTTCAGGTGAGGACTACCAGCAGACCTAGCAAGGAGAGTGCGGCCGTGTGTTGAGCGCCGTCAGCGGTTATTTCGGGGTATGCCCCGATGTAGTTGTTATTTTATTTCTGGCCTGTACGTTTAATTATTTCCTTTCTGTTGGAGTATGTAATTATTTGCTGTATCGAGTCGCATTGTAATAATTTTAATTCCTGCAATTTAATTTCAATTCAATGCGATGTGAATGTTTAGCTTAGTTTATTATTTATTTCCCAGACTTACTTAGATCCTGGTTTGGTTCCAAATTAATGATTCGGTACCCATTTAGTAATCGGATCCCCGATTATAGGGTGGCGGGTCGTTACAATTTATCTGTTGGTTAAAATGGATAAATCTTAGATTTTTCCATGTAAATCCGCGGACGCAGAAGAAGCCTATAAATACCTTACATCTTGAAGAGTTAAAGAATGTTAGGCGTAATCTTGAGTTGATTATTATTGAGCAATAGTGAGTTGAAGATCGAAGCAATAACGTCGGAACGCCGAAGCGCTGCCATTTCCAGAAGTCGGCGTCCTTTCAAGATTCTTCATCCATTCAAGAATTCAACCATTGGGCATAAGTCTTTATTTTCTGCATTTATTTTATTTAGTTCTACATTCTTCATCATTCACTCCATGCAACACACACCACAACACATTCATTCTTTTCAAAACCTATTTGATTAAGGGGTTTCAAAAGCCACTCAACAAGTAAGTTTGCTGTTTAATTGCATGTTTAACATCATGATTAGAATAGATACTACTTCTGCTTAAAGTTCTCATCATTGTTTCTTCATTTCTCTTTCCATTTTTCTTAACGAAGCAAAAAGGAGAATCAAAAGGAGTAAATCAAGCACAAAGTCACAAGAATCTCTGGACGATCCTCAACCTCAACTTCAAATTCAACAGCAAGAACAAAGAACGAGAAGGGCTCTCTTTCTTCAGCCGGTTGAAGGAGGGGAATCAAGGACTCAATATCTTCCGCGTTTAAACAGATAGGCAATCATACTTTCTTTTGAAACTTTTTAGTTAAAAGTTTCTGACGATCACTGCACGTAGTTTCTGTTTTTAATAGGCTTATTTTGCATCTAAACAACATAGATTTTTCATGTTAATCACACAATCATTCTAAGCACTCACAAGTCTGAGTATGAGAAGTATTAGCATCCAACATGTCAAAATCTCGAATAGACGACATATTAGTGATCGAAGGAAATAACGTGATTTAAGCAAGTAGTTCTGATAATTCAATTATGGTCTTTTATCTTGAATTATTTTCCACTATTTTTCGACAGACTGTATAACCTTCAGGTATACAGAACGGAAGACTCCGACGGTCTTCTAGTGAGGATCAGAATCTCCAAGAATCACAGTATGACCTCGGGTAAACACATAGTATCATACCATTATCTTAGAGCAACCATCTCATGGTAATTGCAACTCCTTGCAATATCTGATCTTATTTCGGCTCCTAGGTCTTTAATGGTCCCGGGTAAACACAGTAGACCATTATACATGGTCTAAGCTTTACCATCAATACGTGACAGAGTAGAGTAAGAATGCAGCTCCCAGGTAAACGCGAGGATAGCTATACCGTTCCTCTATTCCAATCTCAAGACATCATAATGTCATAGTTAATAGTCCTTTCATCAGATGGTGGCAGATCTCGGGTAAACACGCAGAAACTGTCATCACTGAATCAAGTTCTAAGAACTGTATTGATGGAGAGCCATGCGGTACGTTCTCAATGACTCGCGCTCCGGCTTAGACTTTATGTTGAAGGTTTTGTTTATGTTAAGTTGGTCTCATCCTAGGTGATAGTTTATATATATATCGAATATATTTAACTATACCTAGATATTAGCAATCAATTCATAATCAATAACTAAAAAGGCATGCATCATCCATACATGTTCATTATGTGGTCATGGACAGCACGGTGATTAGCTGGAGCTAAACAATTAATCACCAAAACTATATAACACTTATATAATCTAAACATGCAAACACATAGCCACTGGTGATCTCATCTCCTGTCGCCTTCCTGGTTGCATTTGTGGATCAACCTCGCCTCTCCTCGGTCGGCGCGATCAAATACAAATAATATTTATTTTGAAACAATTTCAAATACAAATAAATTGTAAGAGAAAGCCTTATGGCCGAGTACAATATCAGAGGGAGATAGAATTACAATGAAATGGAGAGAGGGAGGCACGTAGGCCTCATTAATTAACATTTAATTAATGAATATCACATTCCATAACAATCCACAAAATCACACACCATCACATGATATGAAAATAACTAAGTGTATGTCCATGACCACCACAAATTTTAACCATCCACACATGATAGAGCACATCACATGAAGGCTAAAATTTTGAAAATATAATAATTTTGGCTTTCTTAAAACCTGGGTACCAATCAAAATTGGATAATTTGAATTTTCAAAAATCTTCTTTTCTAACATGTAATAAATCTAATTTAAAGCATTAAACACATCAACATGTGCATACAAAGCTAAAATTAAAATTCTAAAATATTCCATGCGAAATTTAGAAAAATTCTAAATTAATTAATCTAACACTTAGATTAATATTAATTCACATTAATAACAATTATTAATGTGAAACAATCTAACATTTAGAAAGAATTAAAAATTCCTAAATAACACTTATAAAAGAATTAATAATTCTAGTTATTAACCCTTTAACAACTCCTTGTTAAAACCCCTTAATAAAATCATATTTCTCAATAACAATTATTAAGAAACAATAATTAGAACATTTCTAATTAATATAGTCTAACATCTTAGACTTAATTTAATCCTTTAATAACATTTATAAAAGATTAAATTCTAAGTAGATTAGATCATTAAAACCAATAATTAAGAGATACTTGAGTAAACTAATTAATAATCTTAATAATTATTATTAAGATTTAATTAGTCCTTAATAACATTTATTAAGGTTTATTACTCAAGAACTAATTAACTTAATTATAACAATTATAAAAAGTTAATTAATCACTTAACAACTATTATTAAGTGTCTCTAAATTATTAAAATAATTTCCTAACAACAATTGCTAAGAAATTATTAATATTAATCTAATCACTTAACTAAGAGTAAATAACATCATCTGTTATTTAATATTAAGGTCATAACTAAACAATTAATTAACAACACATGTTAATATTAATTTAAGATCACATCTTAACTATAAATTAACAATAGTTGTCAATGATGATTTAAGATCACATCTGAATTAAGACCCTTAATCTCTTAGTTAAAAGAGAATTAACAATAAGATCATATCTTAATTATTAATTAACAACACTTGTCAATTAAACATTTAGATCAAATCTAAATTAAAATCCCCTTATATTAAGATCATATCTTAATAATTAGTAACAACACTTGTTAACATTTATTTAAGATCATATCTTAAATATAAACTCCTTCAATCCAAAATTAAAGCAAATTAACAACAATTGTTAATAATCTTAAGATCACATCTTAATTATTATAATTCCCATTGAAGATTATATCATAAAAACCCTTTATTAACTGAAAATATATATAAACTTTAATTTCCAATTAATAGGAGTGGGATTTAATTTTAACAAGGGATTTTAGGGTTTAAAAGGGGTTTAATTGGGTTAAGGCGTCGGGGTTTAAAGGGCCCAATAGGGCTGTTGAATGGGCCCATTAGGGGGAAGGGTGGCTCGGGCCATAAGCCTGGCCTGGTTCGAGCCAGGTCGGCCCCTGTGGGGCGCCTAGGCTCGAGCCAGGCACCACCTGGCCCAGCCAGGTGCGGTGCGTGGCGCGCCGGCCCGGGCCCAGCCGCGCCCGATTGGGCCGGCTCGGGACCGGCCGGTCCAAGCGCGCTGCCCAGCACTCGGCCGGCCCAGGCAGCCCCTTCGTTGGCAATCTGTTAGGGTTTCATTCCCTTGGGGGCGGCGCCGCCACCGGCGCCAGCGGCGGGGGGTTGGCTGGAGGTGGCCTGGGGGGTACCCCCTTCGTCCCCGACGCTGGTGGTGGCCGGTCGACGAGCTGTTCGCCGCCGGTAACCTCTTAAATGAGGCGGTTAAAGCCTGTTTTGAAACCCTTAGCCACCTCTAAATCCACTTCCAACACTTGGAAAAATCAGAAAAAGAAAGCTTCGCCGTCGACTGCCATCGACAACCTGGGATTGGGAAGGATTGCTGGTCATACCAGCATCCCTATGGAGATGGCAAACCATCATTAAACCTTCTTTTAAAGCCCATGAATGCGGTTGTTCATCACCATGAATAACCTCACGAAAACCCCATTAAAATAAATTTTCATCGCAGAATATTAATCGATATTATCTCATGTTCATCCCATGAATAAACACCGTGAGGGAAACATATTCTCAGCATGGAAATTATTTTAGAACATTAATTTTATCGTTCCGGAGCGGATCAAAGCGGAACCTGGCTCTGATACCGCTGTTGGGATCCGGGAGGGACGTGAAGAACACAGCGGAAACGAAGAACAATGATCCCGCCCGATGCCCGTTGATCCGATTCGGAACGAAAAACGCAAACCGAAAACTAACGGGAATAATCCGATTACCGTGCGCGGATTCGAATCCGCTTCCGTCTCGGTTCCGTCGAGGCAATGCCGCGAGCCACACAAGCGTCCGGCCTCCAGCGGTATCCACGCGATCCTCCGCGGCGGTTCATCCTCGATCCCTCGTCCGTTTCAGCTCGCTCGCTGAAGATCCGTCGCCGCAACGATTGCTGAAATCCCACCGACGGGAATTCCCGACTTTCGGGAATCACACGTGACGGAGACGGAAACTGTCTCGGCGCCTCTAACGGGACGCCCAGAGGAGTAGAGAGAAAGAAAGGGATGACGGCCAGCAAGGGAAATCCTGGAGCTTGGCCCAGGGTTTCTCAACAGCGCGTATATATATTAAGTCGGCGCGACTTTTCACAAAAGTCCCCGAGTTAATATAAATCCCACTTATGTACCACCGACAGAGAATCTTATTGCGTGTGACCCTCTAGGCCCATTTACCAGTCCGATTTTCAGCCGTTAAGTCCAATAACTAGTTATTGACTTATTGTAATTAATTAATATCTAAATATTAACTAATTACTTAACCGAATTATGATCGCATGTAAATTCGGTCGGACTTCCGATCAAGTTGGGTGCCAAGCAACACCGCATGATCTCGGAAGGTAATGGGGTTCAGCAACCTACTCATGGAACCTGTCCGTCCACAATTACCACGTGGCTATAATCCTTCGTTCGCACAATGCTCTCGAGTTAACCTAGGGTATGGTCAACTGTCAAACCCTAGATGGTCAACTCACTTGAATCAGACTCCGCTGTACAATATCCGAAAACCACTTTTCTGATATTGTTTCTGCTCTGGCCAGAGACTCCTGCGGATCTACTCTAGAGCATTCTCTCTCTAGTTACCTGAGAGCGAACGATCCTTTATTGAACACACAATCACCTTCGAAGGTCTTCCGCTAGACCCGATCCTTAACTATTAGAGATCCCGTGGATAGGGATTCATAGGTCAAAGTCAAAGTCCAGAAGTCCACCGACAAGGTGTCTTTGGTGTCTCAAGTCCAAGGATCAACCACGCTACTGTGACGATGAATCAAGCCGATTGACAGTCAAGTAAATTACCATTCGGTGATTCATGTCGGATCAGTTCAGTGAACTCATTCTCCAATGAGCACCTACAGGTTTACCATTGTGTCTCCACACTAGTAACTAACGAGATCAATCACCCTCATCATATGAGCTGGAATAACCTGTACTAGTCTAACCGGATGTTTGATGTCCTTCTCAAACATCCTACGACTAGGAACAATTGAGAATATGTGTTTATAAGTCATCAGTCTCATTATTATGATCTCATCATAATCTGATGACTATTGCACATATTCATGGACTTCATTATGCGCAAATATAAATATGCCAATCAACATAATGAATTTAATACCATTAATTGGTGAACTAGATTGAAATAGGTGCCTTATGATTGGCTTAAAGGACACATATATCCATCAGTCTTGGCACTGCGGGGGCGTCTCGGCTCTGCCGCTGCTGAGGTTGCACTCGTCGGTATTGCGGCAGGCGGCCTTCCCAGATGAGGCGATCAATCTCCTCCCGAAGGTGCCGACATTCGTCAGTTGAATGCCCAGTTTCCCGATGATGCTCATAATATTTTCGGGAGTCCCTTTGGTGAGGATCAGTTCTGATATGCTCAGGCTGCCGAAGCATACCTTTCACCTCTATGAGCATCCGAGAGAGTGGAGCAGGTAATGGCAGATACCGTTGCTGCGGGTCTCGGCGCTTGTCTCGGCCCCATTCTTCTCTCCTGTATCTCTTGCGAGAGGGTTCGTGATCTTCAGGGCGAGGACGAGCCGCTGGAGGGGTAATAGCCGATACTGTCTCGGCAGTACTCTTGCCCTTGGACATCATCAGGGCCTCCCGGTTGATATATTTATGGGCCCGAGTCTCCAGGTCCTGGAAGGTAAGAGGATGATGCTTCCCGATAGAGCTGAGAAGCCCCTCGTCGGTGCATCCGCTGATGATGGCCGAGACCGCAATCGAGCTGTCCAGATTCGGAATCTGGGCTGCTTCGGTCCGGAACTTGGTAAAGTATTCTTGAAGAGTCTCAGTCGGCCCTTGCCGAATGGCAAGCAGACTGGCCGAAGTTTTATATTGCCGAGTGACATCATAGAATTGGTCGATAAACAATTGGCCTAATTGTACTAAAGAATGAATAAAATTGGGAGTCAATATTTCAAACCAGGTTAAAGCTGTTTTTTCTAGAGTAAGGGGGAAGAGACAGTAGCGAACTGCCTCAGAAACCCCTCGAACGGAGAGGTAAGAATTAAATCTCTGGAAATGGCAGACTGGATCTGTCATTCCATCATACAGAGGTCCTTTTGGTAACTTGAAGTTGGAAGGTACCTCAACGGCCAGAAGCTCTGGGGAGAAAGGAGTCTGCTCCAGGATGGTGCTGGCGAGAGTTGCTCCATATGGTCGGGAGACCATCTGCTGCATTTCCTTCCTTATTTCTGTTAGTCTCCGATCCAACTCCGGAGTGGTTAAGGTAGCGGCCGAACGCCCTTCGGCCTCGGTCGGATGAAATCCGGACGAAGCATTGTCCTGCTCCGTCAGAATATGACTGGCGCGAGGAATTCGGCCTTGCGACCCGAATGGTTTGCTGCGTGCCGAAGCTACTTCGTTGTGAAACGCCCGCGAGGGTGTTAGCTGTCCCTTCGCAGGCTGAGTAGCAGGGCAGTATTGGGGGAGAGGCGGTACCTGTTGTGCAGGCTGATTCAGTAACTCCATGCGCTGGGCGATAGCAGACACCATATCTCGCAATGGTGCCAAAGAAGTAACAGTAGCAGCCAGTGTGACCACTTGCTGTTGGAGTTCCTCCACTCGGTCGTCCCTGGGAGCGAGGGGCTCCGGTATTGCTGGGAGGACGGAACCTTGCGGAAGGACGGACGGAGCACCTTCGGCGTGGAGTGACTGCGCCGGAGTCGCTCGCGTCTCCGCCTCGTCTTGGCCGGATCGTCTGGTCACTAGTCGATGAGACATGGCTATAATGTTTCTTTCCCACAGACGGCGCCAAGTGATGTAACCGAAGCTATCACTAATGGATTCCGAGGATAGAATCCGGATGTGAACCGAAAGACCAGTTGTCGAAGCCGACCCGGACGAAGAGACTGGTGAAGATTCAAGCCAAGATTCCTGCGAGAAGAAGAACCTGTCAGCAAGGGTCCTGGGTTTCGGCCCAGGAGAACCCCCTCTGATGGTTAAGTTAGCCTATGAAGAAGATTCAATTCAGAAGTGAGGAAGGAAGAAGCTTGAGTGCTTAAGGTGTATCTTTTCCGCAGTGAATAGCCTTCTTTTTATAGTAGGGGATGGAGGTTCTTTTCTTGTTGCAGCCAATATATGATTATTTTGGGGTTTGAGAGGAAATTGCCGAAATATCCCGTTAATACGCCGACGGCTAATCAGCAATTAACCGGAGTGGACCGGGCCCACTTCGGCCTATTATTTGCTACGACTGGGCCGAATACAGTTGTAAACAGAGTCCACCGCTTGAGCCGAAATCGTACTATTTCAATAAGGTGCCTGGGCCGTTTCCGTTCGATTTACTTGATTGACCGAATGAGATTCGGCTATCTCTCTTACACTGGGCCGGCCCCCTAGTACTGGGCCTAATCGGATTCTCCCCCATCAATTGCATTTAAGAATCCCCAAAGCTAGCATTAGAAAATTAAGTACCCATTGGTACAAAGCGATGGAGCAAAGATGTTGATTCTCCAAAGTAATACTTACTGCAATGTGGGTACATTTGGATTTGATTGTGCGAGGAGATTCCAATAATTGGGAAGTTTGAAAGTGAGAGCTCGTAAGGAGACAATTCTATTTAATATACCTCTTTCGAAATTCAAATTCAAAATCTACTCACAAAGGAGAGGAGAGAAATAAGCAAAAGATGGAGGGAGAAAGGAGAGAGAAAGAAGTTAAAATTTTATGATTTTTTAAACATTCTGAAGAGATTATAATAAAAAATCGTGGGACCTATAGTAAGAAATCCCCACTATAAATTAATAAAATATGGTGACTGACACTCTTTGTTAATGTCAAAGTTAACACAAGACATAAGAGGATAAAAAATACCCTATTCTAGTATAATGAACTAGCCACTTAAATTTTAAATTTAATATTTTTTGTCCTTTTTATATCTTGTGCTAAATTTAGCGTCAAGAAAGAATATTATTATACTAATTCCAATGATTGGACTCATTCTACAAACACTGATTTGGGTCGTCTAGTGGGTCCACCACGTGGACTGCTGACTCAGTCCAAAGATGGAGATGGGAATGGAAGGAGAACTCATCCCAAACACGGTTAATGTTGGATGTGATTGAAGCTTTTAATGATTTTTAAAAATAATAAAAGTCGTATAAAACGCGTCTGGGCATTAGTTTTACTACGATTATAGCACGTGTTCCCAAGACAAAAAGATTGCACAACGTAGCCCAACATAGAACGTGGTAATGATACAGTGATCTTGACCTTCTTGTCGATCCAAAATGGGACAAGTACATGTGAGATCCAAAGTGGTGGCAAAGACTAGAACTTAGTTAATATTAAATTTAAACTATACACAAGAAGGCATTTCATTGATTAGAAAATAAAGGACGAGTCACATCTAGTCGAATTAGGCCTGCGGAATAGATTGTATACCTAAGATTTGGTGTTGTTTGGTAACAAATTTGGAAGACAGTTTCTAATGATTAATAGAAAATAAGGAGAGATAAGAGAAGAATTTGACTTTAGAAATAAATAGCAAGAAAGAGGGAGAGAAGAAAGAGAGAAAAAATTCACTCTCACAAGTTTTTTGAGCTTTTGAAAATTAAAGTGGATCTCATAGACCCTAAAAAATCAAACATCTAAAAGTTTACTTTTTTTTTTACTCTTGATCCCAAGCATGACCAATAGATGACATAATTTATACGTTTGCACTAAAAAGTTACATTTTGCTGTCATCACATTTTATTTTGATGTACTGAAAGTTATTGATTATCAAAGTTTACATCACGTTGGGGTTAACTTTGGTATTTAACTACCTTTGCCTTTGTTTTGCTAACATCTTATTTGAATTTGGGGCTTTTCTAGTTTTTAGTACATCTAATCTACTTATTTGAAAAAAATTCCCTGTGACTTTTTTATTTAGTAAACAATCCTTGTAATCTGTCTTTCAATTGAAAAGCACCTTCAAAAAGAAAAAAAAAATCCTTGAATAGTTTGGAATATTTTGGAAAAAATTCTTGAAAAAGGATCTTTTCCAAATGAAAATGAGATTACTAGGAGTTTGATTAAATATAGAGGTTACAGGAGATTTTTCCTAAATTAAGTAGATTAGAGAAAATAAAACCTAAAATAAAAATCGTTGGATTTATTTACATTCGCTTATAGTTTAAAATTGCGCGCCATTTTTTGAATTTTAAGCTAACTAATTCAGAATTCATTGGTAATGAATGGAATAAGTAGGGGTCAACATGAAAAAGCGCAGGCTGGCCCAGTTTCACAAACTTCTGCCCGGGGTCCGTCCCGGGGCGAGGAAAAGCCCAGTTTATGGAGAATTGGCCCGGCTCATTAGACCGGCCTGGATTGAAAATGATAAAGGGGCTGCGGTAAATTGTCGGCTCTGCTGCTGCTCCAATGCCACCGTGGGTCAGGATGATGGTTCATATTTAAACCAACACAGATTCCGGGCCAACCCGGCCGAGCCGGTAAAGCCCGAGACGGGCCCTCGACATTGCCGGGCTGGGTCAAATGCAAACTTGGGGCTTTTTCTAGGGCCCAAGGCCTGTAAAATGTGGGCCGGGTCTGAAAGGCCTGTGCTGCAGTGGTGGGTCATTGCAGCAGGTTAACAAAAAAAATCTTTAAAATGTTTTTAGGTCGGGCCCATTATGCCCTACCCATCCATTGAGCCCAATCTCCGATCGAACAATTTAAAAAAATCTGAAAAATAATAAATTATTATTAGGTTTGACCCAATAAGGGTATTTTTTTAGGTTCGATTTTTTATTTTTCATATATTTTTTTTGATCCTCCGATCTAAGATCGGGCTGTATGGATGGTAGGGTATGTCATGGCCAACTTAAAAAAAAAAAAATCATTTTTTTTAGATTACTGCAATGGCCCCCCACTGTAGCACGGAGACATTACAACAAACATTACTCTTGAAAGTCTATGTACATATCTTGTTTTGTCTTGAATAAGCGTGAGAGTTACTATCATACACAAGTTCAACTAAATTAGTGCAACGTGGGGACGTGACAATCTGATGTGCATCACAACGTCCTCGTTGTTGCTGTCTAATCTTCGCTATTAATACTTAATAGAAGGCTCAGTACTTTAGCCTTAAGACAAAACCTCTCTTATTTTAATTTGCCGAGATCAGAGATCATCCATGTATTCGATTACAAAAAAAAAAAAAGGAAATTTCTCCCATATAATCCAACAACTTAAATCATGTGGATGCATTTTGTGGTGTTTCACGGTGCACGTACAACGTCCTCGTATAATGCATCCATGCATAGAAAAACTTAGCTTTTCTTGTATTGACAAATAAGCATCAAGTACATGCATGACTTCAAAGAGTATAACTGTGATCCCTAACATCGTACAAAATTAGATAGAACATTAGTATATAATCGTGGACTCTAATGTGATATTAAAATATTGGGATAGCTGAATTCAAACGTTGAGAGAATGAGTGAGTAGAATGGGAATTCAATTCACACTTTATTTCATAAAGGAAAATTCTCGTTGCAACGAGTGCACAGTGCACCAATTCGGGGGCGGGGGAGGGCTAGTGCAGATGCGCCGCCCTGAGGTGTGCACCAAGCCGTTCTCTTTCATAAATCTTAAGTGATGTCGGGCTGTTCTTTAGCAGCATTCCACCGGCCCCTTCATTCCCTGTCCCGTACAGGCGTACAGCTAGCTACATTGTTCACCATGCACAGAGGCATTGCATCTCTTGCCTTGGCTTCCAAAGGAGCAACTCCTTTCCATGTAACTGTAGGAATCATGTTGGAGTCCTCAAGGCTCACAGTTTCAGCAACGTTCATGTTCAGATCTATCAAGCCAAATTGGTTGACCTCTTTGACTTCGAAACTTCATAATGCTTCTTACAGGAAGAAGTTTTTTTTTTTTTTGAGCTGTGCAGATATTTACAAGTGATCAGAAACAAAATTTGAGAGATCTCTAGAATTTGAAAATGATTTTGAACTGGTCGATAATTCTGCCTAACTAGACTTGAAATCTAGATCTATCTGATCTTACGGATCGAAGATAAATATCTCAGAGAAATTTTAAAACTCCAAAAATGAACATGAGACTTTCTAATTGGGAGACAAAAGATGAACCAATTGTACTAAACAGCTAGTTCCTACAGAAAAAAGACTTGGCACTGCTTAAAACATGCAGATCAATGACATCCTGTACTAAGCAGCTGGTTACCATAAGAAGAAAACTTGGCACTGCTTAAAATATGCAGAGCAATGCCATCCTAACAGTAACAGCTGCATAGACTCGTATACATGCATGGACTGGGACCGTAGATGATTGGTTCCCAGTGTTAACAGGTCATAAAAACGAAGTACCCACGCCATGTGGACTGCAGAAACGCGAATTAAGTGCAGGTGATGATGGAATTCTGTATTTACATTGGTGGTGCGGAAGTTGGTTTTGTTGCTGCTGGGACGGGGGTTATCAAACAGAGTAGCACCCACAGGTCCACGTCCATCCATTACCCAGACGGGGGATTACGTTTTGTACAACATTTTCTCTCCTATTTGAGTTAAAAAAATGTTAAATGTCACGGGAAGAAGGCACAACGTGTCACACACAAGAACAAGAGTAGGATCATAGATGATCTCTCTCTTTAATAATGATAATAATACTTGGGACGTCGCAGCTGTTACTCATATTAATTCGATCAGCAAGATCCGACGGCATGCAATTTAAGTTCCGCTGCACCTTTCTGTGGGGTAGTGCAGAGGTAGCACAACGATTGTACTCTTCTGTGGGAGTAATATAGAGATTGCACACCAATTGTACAATGTTCAGATGAAGTATTACCCCAAAATTAAATAATGATTCATCGCATGGACGTGGAGTGATGGGTAATATAGAGATTGCACACCAATGGTACAATGTTAAGATGAAGCATTACCCTAAAATTAAATAATGATTCATCGCATGGACGTGGAGTGGTGGGTGTTAATTAATCGAACTTTGTCCCATCATGCTGATGGTCTCGGTGAGGCTGGTGTGGAATAGCCGTGTCCGGCCCGGCAACACCACACGTTTCCATGAACAGGAGGAAAAATGAAACGAACCGGCGATCCGAACCATTTAACGGAATCTATCCGCACAACGACTTCGCCGCCCCCAACAAAAAATTGATGTCTGAATTAAGGGTTGGGTGGTGTGGTTTTGGAGTGTGGGATCTTTGAGGCTTGAGCCGCAGGTTGCCGATGATTGTGTAAGCTCCGCTTTGCTCCCTCTTTACTAGGCAGTTGACATAATTAGGCCGTGTTTGGCGCAGTTTTTATTTGAAAGTATTTTTGCATTTCTATTTAATTATTTTTTATAAAAATCATTATATCTTGAAAGTCATTTTTGTGATATTTTTCTTGTCTTTTAACTTCCAAACAAAAGTTACAAAGGAAGAACTTCTAAGATTGGAGAAAAAAAATGAGGTCGTTACGAAAGAGTTGACTTTTGTAACAAATTAAAATTAGTTATAACCTCTCTCCCTCAACTCATTCTATGTAAGAAGTGGAAGTCAGAAGTAACTTTCAAGTAGAAGTTTTGCTAAACACGCCCTTAAGCTCTCACAGATATATAATTGACCCGTCTTCCACAAAAAGTAAGGCTGTCAAAATGGGTCTAGAAACTCTCGACCTATTAACAAATCTGTTTTTGGATCCGTTGAATATGAGTTTGAATATATTTGTTTACTTAATTATGACTATATTCGTATATTTTTATGATTTTGGGCTTGAAGAGATGAAATCTCAAAACCACCACATTGAAGTTCAGAGGCACAAGGTCATATGCGCTGAAATTATAAGACAGAAACCAATATGGAAATAATTGCCCAGGGCCACCATGGGCCAATTGCCAATAGTCTCTCTCAACAGCCACTATGGGCCGTGAAAATAAAACGAGAGGCGAAAGAGGTCAGGCCCAAGATCAACGCTCTGATACCAAGATGAAATCCCAAAAATCACGGCGTTGAGATTCAAAGGCGTAGGGTCGCATGCTTAGAACCATAACCCAGAAACCGATATAGGACTAATTGCCTAAGACCATCATGGGCCAACAGCCAACACTCTCCCTCACAGCCACCATAGGCCGTGGAAATGAAAGGGGTGGCAAAGGAGGCTAGCCTAGGATCGACCTTCTCATACCAAGATGAAATTGTAAAATTGCGGCATTGAGATTCAAAGGCGCAGAGTCATATGTGCTGGAACCATAACCCAGGAACCAATATGAGACTATCGTCCGGAGCCACCATAAGCCAACATGAAGTCGAATTCATCTTAGTACTTTAGCGTTATTTAAAGTAAATTAATTCTTTTGTAACGCTACTGGTCTTTTAAGACCTAAAAAATAAGCAGTAGACCCGAAACTCGACTTGTGTGCTTATTTATCCCGTCAATGTTAGTGGACCTACAACAGGTACAAGTCTACCAGATTCTTTTTTTGATAAAAATTGGGGGGGAAGACCCCATTTCATTATGGAGGTTGAAAAACTTAAGAAGTTACAATGTCAAAGACAAGGTTAGGGATAGCAGGAGGGTAAAACGTCCCACCCTGATTACAAATTAAGGCCAGCTTGGCCATAGTGTGGGCTGCTCCATTTGCTTCCCTTGGAGTGAAGAGGAGGGAAGTGTTGGATGAAGCCAACAGGAGTTTACAATCTTGAACTGGGATCTCAATGTTCCATGGGGTATGGGATTGTTGAAGAATAGCGTGGATCACCTTTTGTGCATCACCTACAACATAGGTCGGAATCTGCCAAGTAGTCGCCATCACAATACCAGATTTAATAGCCAATGCTTCAACCATAAGTGGGTCACTTTGGGAGACAATGCTGGATGAGCAGCAAATGACGTTGCCACGGTCATCCCTAATGACAATACCAATAGCACCTCTGTTATTTGTAGTAGCAGCATCCATATTTAATTTCAAGCATCCTTTAGGAGGGCATTGCCAGTGCATATTTGTGCTGGGAGCATGTTGCCAAGTATGGGGTGAATTCACTTGCCAATCAAAGAAATCCTTTGAGGCCTGTTGCATAATAATGATAGGATATGATTTGATATTATCGAAGATCGCACGATTTCTGGCCTTCCAGATATTCCATGTGAGGGCCATACAAAGTCTGAGATGGACTCGATCATGCTTGTGTTTACTAAAAGGGAGTCTACTCCATTGGATGAGTTTGTCCTGGAGAGGTTTCTTGTCAAAAGATGGTTTATATCCCAGTGGAGAACTCAGCCAGATCAGCTTGACAAATTCACAGTAAAAAAGAATATGATCAATAGATTCAATCTGGTCACCACAAATCTAGCAACCAGTTTCCATCTTGGTGATTCTCTTTGCCACCAGTTCTTGAACTGGGAGAGCCTGATTGATAGCTTTCCAAAAGAAAAGGATGACCTTTGGTGGAACAACTTTATTCATATTTGAATCCCAGAGTGCTCTCCAAATGTTTGAGGCATTTGATGAGGATGGCAGTAAATTACCATCGTGGAGGGCTTGATAGGCAGATTTCGACGTGATGGAGCTGTGTTCAGAGCACCTCCATATCAAAGTATCTCCATTTGGTTTTGGGGCCATTGGCAAAGGTATGGAAGATATGATATCAGCATGTTGGTTCGAGAACTACCTGTGCAAGGCCCAGTGATTCCAACTGCCAATAACAATAAGTTCAGAAACTCTATTTGGTAAAGGGGTTGGGGCATCACTTCTGGGTGTTAGGTTGGTAGTAATACCAGGGATCCAGGGGTCCTGCCATATGTTGGTGCCCACATCGTCTTGGATGATAATGCTTGAATTCTCTCTGAGAAGATCCCAGACTGATAGAATTGCAGACTAAGTATCTGAGGGACCCTTAGTCACTTTCCATTCCTACAAGGATTTCGTGCCCATATATTTAGATCTCAGAAGGATAGCCCAGAGGGACGATTGGTCTTGAATGTAGGTCCAGGCAAGCTTCAGGATTGCAGCTCAGTTTGCATCTGTTAAATTTTTGATACCTAACCCTCCAGCCTGTTTGTGTCTGGTGATAAGTCCCACTTACAGAATCGGATGCGTCTCTTGTGCTGAGTGGCCTTCCACCAGAAAGCATTCTGAATTTGGGTGAGCTTCAAGAGGGTGGTCTTGGGCAGTATAGTAGTTGCCATGACATGAGTTGGTATTGCCACAAGGGTGGATTTAATGAGCATAGTCCTACCAGCGGTAGAGAGCATGTTTGATTTCCAACTATTGAGTCTGCACATGACCTTCTCTTCTAAGAATTTATAATGGGAAATTCTCCCTTTGCCCTGCCAGATAGGAACCCCTAGATAAAGCTCATCTTTGTTTAGTATGGGGATACCAATAAGTTGACTTAATAGAGTTTGGGTTGCTCGAGGGGTGTTTGCACTAAAGACAAGGCCTGATTTTTTCCTGTTGACAGTTTGGCCAGACCAGGATGCATACTCGTTCAGGCAATTTGTGAATTCCTTAATCTCCTGGACCTCAGCTCTATTGAACATGAAGATGTCATCAGCAAACATCATACGGGTGATTGTGGGAGTAGCAGGATTGATTTTCATGCCACGGATGTGCCCAGTTTCAACTCTAGATCGAAGCAAATCCGAGAAAGCCTCTACAACAAGAAGGTAAATATACGGAGGTAGGGGGCAGCCCTGTCTGATTCTTATAGTAGGATAAAAGAAACCAGAGTGCTCGCTATTGATGGAGATGGTGTAGCTAACTGTAGTAACACATTTCATGAACAAACTAATGACCTTGGTGGAGAACCCAAATCTGCTTAGAACAGTCTCAATGAATGACCATTCAAGGCTATCATATGCCTTGTGGATATCTACCTTGAGTCCAAAAAAACCATATTTTCCTTTCTTGTATCTTAGGGAATGCATAAGTTCCTTTACTGTAACAGTAGAGTTCATAATTTGTCGTTTGGGAACAAAGGTTGTTTGGTATTGAGATATAATGGTTGGTAAGAGGGGTTTGAGTCTAGTAGCAAGGATTTTAGCAATAATGCAGTATGTGGTATTTGTCAGGCTGATGGGCTGGAAATCACTGGGAGTGGCTGGATTACTCTTCTTGGGAATAAGGGCAATGACAGTATGGTTGAGGTAAGGGGGCATGGAAGCAAGGCTGAAGAAGGACTGGATAAGATCAAAGACCTGATCACGAAGGATCGGCCAGTACTTTTGGAAAAAGATAGGCGGGAGGCCATCAAGTCCGGGAGCTTTCTTGGGGTGCATGGACTTCAGGGCTGTTTCAATCTCCAGGATAGAGGGAATAGCAGAGATTTCGTTGTTTGGGTCACTGCCAATAGGATTAAAAATATGGAGATTGTCACTAAGGAGGTGAGCAGTAGGTGTAGAAGTGTAGAGCTTAGAGAAGTGGTTTATGAAAGTTTGTTTGATAGACTAATCCTCCCTAGACCACGTGCCATCAGGTAGCATGATCCACGCAATTCTATTAAATCTCCTTCTGTTAAGAATACTGATATGAAAAAACTTAGTGTTTCTATCACCCTCAGTAAGTTAGAACTTTTTTGCCCGCTGTCTCCAGAATTCGTCTTCAAGCTTGAGAAGGTCCTCATACTGTCTGGTGAGCTCAATCTCTAGCTTAATCGAATTGTCATCTGGGGGGTTGTGGTTTAGGCTTTCAAGCTTCTTTCCAATCTCATCTAGTTGATTTCTCAAGTTAGGAAAAGAAAATTTTCTCCAGTTCTGTATGTCCTTCTGCAAGTTCATAATTTTTTTCCCGTAATGTTGTGCAAGACTTGGGCCAGACCCCAGCTTTTTTCAATCACCTCCTGAAAGTCTTGGCGTAGGATCCAAATTGATTCAAATTTGAGTTTGGCTTCCTCTTCCTTCTAGTATTGCACAAGTCTACCAGATTCGGGTGCGGATGTGGTCCGCTCGATTCACGATGAGTTAAAGTTAATTTGAGATGAAAAATCTATAACTTTTCTAACTTCTATAACCAATAGATTAACACTCAAGAACTAGCGTAGAATAGAGTTGCATCAGTTGGACCGTTCTATTAATGACAAGTAAGCGTAACTGTGTAAGCCGTTCCCCAACCAAAAGTTTTTTCAAATTATAAGGAATGATGCAAATCTGATATCATAGACTGATTCTGAATACTGATTTTCTGGTTTCCTCATGATAGCTTAAGATTGTGTCGTTAAAAATCAAAGCTAACAATCTAAATTAATTGGCTCATTCAAATTGAATTTTTAACAATAGCAATGGTGAGTCCGAGTCGAATTCACAAGAAAATAGATTTTTAAAGTTGAAAACTTTGGATGTTTTTAGAGGAAAAATAGAGAAGAAAGAAGATGGAGCATGATGATTTAATAAATAACAATTGAAACTAATCGGACTAGCTATGAACTCACAAATGGAGCACCCCTAAAAAAGAATAATCAAACCATCTATTGAACTAAGACTACCTCTAAAATATTAATTAAAAGTTGAATATAAAGTTTGAGTAGTGTCAATAGAAGAAAAAATAAAAGTTGTAGAACAAAAAGAGGGAGAAAAGATAACTTTTTTTAAAGGAGCTACTGTCATTCGTTAACAAAACTATATAAAATTTTACAGAGACATTGAAAATAAAAAATAATATGACTTTTATAAGGAAAATTTTATAGAAAATATTCGAACTACAGTGTAACATGGAGAACTCAAAAACTAGAGAGAGAGGCGATGGAGAGAGAAAACTAGTGCTTGCAGCCGTCGTCGCCCTTCGCGTGGATCCTTGGCAGCCCTGGACCCCTTCCAATGGTCAGTTGCAATGCCTCGAGTCCACCTCCAGCCCCTAGCAGTCGCTGGTTTGAAAGAGATGTAGAGAGAGAGAGAGAGAGAGAGAACAAAGCTAGAAAGAGAGAGGGGGGTGCTATAGTACCGCGGTACTGTAGCTACAGTACCCACGGGTACTGTAGCAGAGAGGGAAAAAAAGTGAGAGAGAAAGGGAGAGAAGGCAGGAGGGAAAAGAAGAAGTTAAAAATAAAGAAGGGTTTGGATCTTTTAAAAAGAGAAGGAGAGAGAGAAAAGGAAAGGGTAAAAGAGGGTTGGCAGCTGCTCCTTGTGACTTCCTTGGAGAAAAAGTTAGGACATCTTTCTTATTGATTTTCTTGTCCAAAATGCCCTTACATTTATCCTATGCACAAAAATAAACGTTATTTCTAAGATTTGAACTTGGGTCACTCCAACGGGCACCAACTAGTCCAACCAACTGCGCCACATGTTCTTTATATCTTGTTCACACAAAATAATTTAAAATTAGATTTCTGTGGTGAACAGAATAACAATTATGTTCAAATAAAATTATTACATATCCCGGCTTTACCGAAAACCCACAAATGCGCTACACTCAGTTTTTCACATGAAATGACGATATTTTTAACTCGGAATTCAACAAAATTGGTGTCGTTGGAAAGTGTACAAAATTATCTATCATCACATTAAATCATGAGTGTAATGTATAATTTTAATTAATTAATGCTCAAAATATGTAATTATCACACTCCCCAACTTAATCATTGCTAGTCTCTTAACAATGCAAATAATGAAACATTAGAACTACAATGATCTTTAAAAAGTCATGCTTCATTTAAAGGTTATCTGTCACAAATAATTATATGATAGTCATTTAGTTAAGTTAAAGTTCTCATTTTTCTCACTACATTTGGGGTTCCGACAAGTGATTGTGCATAAAAATGACATGATTTAAAGTTCATTTTCACCATTTTTAGTATATCATCGCCTTTACTGACCCTTGGGGTAAAACTACCTAGATGAGAGAAGAGAAAAAGAAGTTTCCTGATCAGACGGTAAGGATCGCTTTTCAGCTCTCGCCCCAACTCAACACTTTCAGGACTTAGTCTTAATTTGATATGAGGGACTTTTAAATTAGCGCGGTTTTTTTTTTTATTAATTGCACTCTTTGCCTTTAAAAGTGCGTACTTTTTGCCACTCTCTTTAATTTGCCCGATAGGAGGTGCGTACTTTTTGCCACCTGCCTTCCTTTGGCTCTTTCAAAGCATTTTTACTATTTGTCATTTAGTTTACATACTTACAATTGTCCATTTTTGTTGACCGCCTCCTTAAGTGTTAAGTGGTTTGGTCTCCTATTACGAATCCCGACCTTCCTTTCGTTCAACTCAAAGAAAAAAAACAGAATAGGTAGTCCTGCCCTTTAGGCTAATTCCAGCAATTTTACACTTTCAAGGTCTTCCACTCACCTTAAATTGCCGTGTGTGTGTGAAAATCATCCATGTCGTGGCTCCTTATGGAGTGGGGAATA
The DNA here is from genome assembly GCA_030544215.1 of Zantedeschia hybrid cultivar. NCBI lineage: Eukaryota > Viridiplantae > Streptophyta > Magnoliopsida > Alismatales > Araceae > Zantedeschia > Zantedeschia hybrid cultivar. The sequence goes on along the minus strand of JARZZO010000010.1, from coordinate 19,087,346 downwards.
TTTCGAACTTCTTAAGCTTTGTCTAACTGACTAACACAAAATTGATTTGTTTAGAGATCCCTTAATCAAGCATGATTTTATGAAAGCTTAAGTGGGGTGTGAAAAAGAATTTTGGAAAACTTTTGAGCATTTTTATCTATGAAAAACATAAGCTTTCTTCGAAAGATTTAACAATCATACACAAAATAGTTGCTCCCCCCAACTTAAATGATATTGTCCTCAATAGCATAAGAAATATGAAAGAGTTGTAGCCAAAAAGAGTCAGGGAAGGAGAGATACAACCTGGGGTGTCAACGATTTTTCATCCACTTTACGTCCAAGACAACTGCCACCTATAAAGAAAATAAAAAAAAAATGACTTATTAAATTAATCTAACAACTTTGGGTTGCCTCCCAATAAGCGCTAAGTTTAACGTCTTCAGCCAGACGCAATGTGCACACTATCTAATGCCTACTAGCACAAATTTCAGTGCATGCATTTTGAAGTTTGTTGGATGGAGTGCACTCAACATTGCATGTAGCTGATGACTCAGAGTGTTATCATTGAAGTTCCAGAGAAAATAATTTTTCAGTATGGTCAATGGGATATTGGTTCTACTTGATTCATAGGCCATGTCAACCACGTATCCCGCTTTTTTTTCTTGACTAAATTGAAGGACTTGATCCTCGATAAAAAGATCAAAAGTTCCCAGAATGATGGGGCATTAATTCAATGCAAGGGCTGATCCAATGTTGAAGATGGGGAAATCAGAAAATATGTGGCTCCTATCCACCTGAATAAAAGTATCTTGGATCATGTCATGTGGCTGCTTAATGAAATGATCAATTGACTGCAAAGCAACTGACGTGCGCTTTAATTTGTGGATTCCAAATTTCTCAAAGATAGAGACTGAGAACAGGTTCAGTTTGGCCTCAAATTTCAATAAAATTCAGTAAAGATTGTTGTTATCGATATTGTAAGAATTGAGTTGGGCAACACATTGAGTTTCTTTAAGAAAATGGCTATTGATGTGGACTTGACCAAATAATTCCATCATCTCTTTGAGTCGGGCTAGCTTTTGGAAGCTATTAGGCTTAGATTCTCTAACACTCGGGGAGGTAATTATGGGTAGGCACATGCTCAGGTTCTCACTAGACTCCTTCTCATCTCCGTCATCTCCCCTCAACTTACCCTCTATAGGCTCTACCTGATGATTATCCAGGTCTATGGATTGAGTTTCCTCTTGATACAACTTCTCAAAATTATCCACTTTCTCCACTGGGAAGAAGAAATATTTAAGATCCAGACTAATGCGTGTATTTAATTCCTTTATGGAAAATAGAAAGTGTTCAAAGTCTGGATCAATATCACGCAAATCACTCACTTCTCCTTCTCCTTTTTCCTTCAAGCTCTTCTCAGGAGAAATAGGTGTGATTGTGGATTCGCCTTGTTGGTCAGTCTGAGGGTTCTCTATATTCTCTCTTTCCACTTGGTATAACTCTTCCAAATTATCCACTTTCTCTAATGGGAAGAAAAAATATTCGAGGTTCGGACTAGTATGTGTATTTACTTCTGCTGTGGAGAACATAAAGTGCTCAAGGTCCGAATTAACCTCTAAAAGATCACTCACTTCCCCTTCTCCTTTTCTATCACTTAAGCTTTCCTCAGGACAAACATGTATGATCATGGATGTATCTTGTTGACTAGTCTCAGAATTTTTCATGGATTGATTCATGCTAGCATTCCCTATTCTCACCTGATACAACTTCTTAAGATTCTCTCCGTTTTCAAGATCAGGCATGATGTGATCATTTCTGGGTTGACCGATTTCAAGTTGAATTTGTGAGTTGATTTGTTGGTCAAAATCAGGTGAAAAATATTGCAGATTTTCAATGGGCTTGCTAAGCACTTCTTCTAAATCCATCCTTAGATTAGTTTCAGTCAAACAGTCAATTAGGGCCTGCATTCTACTAATGGTTTGTTGTTGGGCCAAGACTATTTGTTCCAGTCACATGAATTGATCATCCTGAGGATGTGGATAAATAGACTAATAATCAGACTGCGAAGAATAAGAATATGTCGAATAATCTGATTAGAAGCAAGGTGGACAAGAGCTTGCGGACAATGAATAATCAGAGTGTCCATGATTGTGGGCAAACCATTAAAGTAGACTTGGAATTGGACCCAATCTTGGATAGCTAGACTTGGAGCTTGGGCCTGGTAAGGTGGAAATTGAAGAGCAGGTGGGGTATCATAATGGTCCTGATTGGTCCAAATGGGGCATCTCTCTTGATAGGTATATGATTGTGTAGGCGATGAGGACGGTTCTGAGCTCAAAACTAGAAATTGATCAATTGTGTGGGCCAAGTTGTCTAGCTTATCTAATATGTAAGCCAAATCCATATTAGGTGGTGGAGGGAAAGGTGTGATGGTATTAAAACATGGGCCAAGAAATTGGTTCATTTGAGTCCACTCCATGTTGAAAATCTTTTTTTTTTTTTTAATTATGGCGCAAACAAGTTAGCACAAAATTATTCCTAAGACAACTATAGTTAAACTAGCCTACATGATGTGTTTCTCACAAATTAATCTAAGTTTAATTCAAGTCCACCCTCACAATTATCAATCGGCCAGATAAGAGGTGGGGTGGTGGGAGGCTCCCCCTACTTTCGTAGGGACCTAATTAAACAACCACCGACCCATTTAGGCATTTACCATTTGACCTCTAGTCTTAGACACCGATCTCCAAAAGTGATAATGGGTTCAAACTAGGCCCAAATCTCATTGTGAACCTTAGATTGAATTCCTACTCACTTTTAATGGGCTTGAGTTAGTGAAAGAGTGCAAGGGATGGTTGTTTTTCGGCTAAGGAAGGATAATCAAATCCCCACCTTATTTTGTTAATGGACTTGCCCTTAAGATATTTTTATGTGAAGTGTACAACCAATTCAAACAAGGGGTTCTATGCAATCATGGAAATACATGAATATGGTGTTTAAGGAAGATAGAAATCTCACCTTGTCCCCTGCAATCTTCAACAAAATAGAAATTTACAAGAAAGGAAACAGTCTAAAAATGCAGTCTTAAATGATGCATGACCTAAATATAGACAATTTCTAATCTTAGAATGAAGATTTTTATTTATTTGGATTCCTTATAATTTTTTTTTTAATTAATGGAAAGTTAACTATGTTAAGAAACTAACTAAAAAGGAAATTAAAAAGAAAGGCAAGTTGGAACAAACTCACCAGAGGGGGGGGGGGGGGATTTTTATTTCCCTTTTTTTTTTTGATACCTACAAAAGAAAAAGAAAAAGTGTTAGCATGGATATTTACAATGAATCCAAAATTATCAAAACTAAAAATCTAATTCCCCGGCAACGGCGCCAAAAAATGATAGCTTAAGATTGTATCGTTAAAAATCAAAGCTAACAATTTAAATTAATCGGCTCATTCAAATTAAATTTTTAACAATAGTAATGGTGAGTCCGAGTCGAATCCACAGGAAAATAAATTTTTAAAGTTGAAAACTTTGAATTTTTTTAGAGGAAAAATAGAGAAGAAAGAAGATGGAGCATGATGATTTAATAAATAACAATTGAAACTAATCGGACTAACTATGAACTCACGAAAGGAGCATCCCTAAACAAGAATAATCAGACCATCTACTGAACTAAGACTATCTCTAAAATACTAATTAAAAGTTGAATATAAGTTTGTGTAGTGTCAATAGAAGAAAAAATAAAAGTTGTATAACAAAAAGAAGGAGAAAAGATAACTTTTTTTAAAGGAGCTACTGTCATTCATTAACAAAACTATATAAAATTTTACGGAGACATTGAAAATACAAAAATAGCATGACTTTCATAAGGAAAATTTTACAGAAAATATTCGAACTACAGTGTAACATGGAGAACTCAAAAACTAAAGAGAGAAGCGATAGAGAGAGAAAACTGGTACTTGTAGTCGTCGTCGCCCTTCGCGTGGATCCTTGGTAGCCCTAGACTCCTTCCAATAGTTAGTTGCAATGCCTCGAGTCCACCTCTAACTGCTGGTTTGAAAGAGATGTAGAGAGAGAGAGAGAGAGAGAGAGAGAACAAAGCTAGAAAGAGAGAGGAGAGTGCTACAGTACCGCGGTACTGTAGCTACAGTACTCGCGGGTACTGTAGCAGAGAAGGAAAAAAAGTGATAGAGAAAGGGAGAGAAGGTAGGATGGAGAAGAAGAAGTTAAAAATAAAGAAGGGTTTGGATCTTTTAAAAAGAGAAGGAGAGAGAGAAAAGGAAAGGGTAAAAGAGGGCTGACGGATGCTCCTTGTGACTTCTTTGGAGAAAAAGTTAGGACATCTTTTTTATTGATTTTCTTGTTCAAAATGCTCTTACATTTATCCTATGCACAAAAATAAACGTTATTCCTGAGATTTGAACTCGAGTCACTCCAACGGACACCAACTAGTCCAATCAACTGCGCCACATGTTCTTTATGTCCTGTTCACACACAATAATTTAAAATTAGATTTCTGTGGTGAACAGAATAACAATTATATTCAAATAAAATTATTACATATCCCGACTTCGCCGAAAACCCACAAATGCGCTACACTCAGTTTTTCACATGAAATGACGATATTTTTAACTCGGAATTCAACAAAATTGGTGTCGTTGGAAAGTGTAAAAAATTATCTATCATCACATAAAATCATGAGTGTAATGTATAATTTTAATTAATTAATGCTCAAAAATATGTAATTATCACCTCACAAAGAGATTTTTGCACCATGAGGAAAGAGAGACCCTGTCACGTCTCTCTCCAGATTTCGGTGGAAAGCAACTTGAGGGATGCTTCTAGGGAGAAACTAGAAAATGTTAATAGATAGAGACTGTTACTCATCTACCTCTTCATGCAAATTAATACATGATAGGCTTTTGGTAAATTAAATCCCCACATTTGGCTTAGGTGAGGTTCCCCAAACAACATTTTTTGGTTTTAATTTCTATCACAAAAAATCTGTACTACTCACAAATTCTGTAAAAAGATCATTAATTTGGAAGAATTTTTTTTTTTTTAAAACCGTCCGAACAAACGGAATACCATGTGGAGGGGAAGAAATGATGCGAATCGAACTTGCGTCGCATGCCCCCACGCAAAGCACAGGGGATGCCACCATACCGCGTGAAGAAATTATTACTAATATTTCTAAATGCTGTCAAAATAGAAAACCGTGTCATATATTCTCTCATTTTTTTCAACCTCAGAGATTTTTTTTAAAAAAAAGTGAATTGCCAGTGGACCATTTTGTCTTCTCAGCTGAATCCATATTTTTCTTCCATTCAAAAAAAAAAAAAAAGATTATGGAAACAAAATCAAAGATAGAGAAATCTGCAGACTAACTCATTATCAAATGTGCCTTAGTCGGATCTCAGCCCCCAAAGTCTGATAGCCTCAAGATCAGGTCAGTCCACCAGTAAGATTCCTCCACGTACCGCAATGTACAAATAACATCAGTTTCACTTTGTTTGCAAAATTTAGAGAAATAAGACCTCCTTATTCTTAAAATAAGTCAAATTCTGATTTTGCAGGAGGAATTTGGTATTAACATGGTTTATTCTTAGAGACTTGTCTTTTCCTTCCTAGCATGTGTGATTTTTTGATGAGTCTGAATTCTCTACGGTCCTTGTTGGACCGTAGAAAGTCAGTACTCACTGAAGGAAGAGGGCGGAAGTGAATGCAGGGGGACCCAAACAAGATATTTTTTTGAATTTTTTTTTTCCCCCTCCTCCAACAAGTACTGACCCTCTACGGTCCAACGAGGACCGTAGAAGATCCGGACTCTTTTTTGATGCAGACTCGCAGCTAGATTTTGCTTGTCTTCAAAGCTTCAAACTCCGGCGGTCTGGTGGCTGTAGGACAGAGCCAGGAGTAATAAAATATCAGAGATTGTGTGCTCAACTGGGCGTAGACTGGGCCTACAAATGAGGACCCATTCTTACACGTACCCCATTTAGGAGCTACTATAACCACCGGAGAGCGAACAATTTTGGCATCTTCGATGTCACGGCGAATCTAATCGGAATATAACCACCAACAAAGGTTCCGTTTCCCAATTCCTTCCTTCTTCTTAGCAAGCCACTAAATTCCCACCAAAACCTAAGGAGGAGTGAAGAAACCCACGAGAGGGAAGAGAGGGGCGGGGAGAAAGAGATAGAGAGGTTGGTTTGTCAAGAAAAATTTGTTCTCTCCTTCTCCTCGTTCCCATCGAACCCAAGTGATTTTGACTCTTTCTGTCACTGATATATCCATCAATGGATCTTGGGTTTGCCATTGCGGACACGATGAGCTCTGAGGTCTCCACCCTCGGGTGCTTGGTGAAGCTGGAGGAGAGCTACTGTTCTGTTAAGACACAGGTGAAAGGCCTAGTTGTGCCCAAACAAGGAGGTAGTGGAAAGGGGAGCAAACCATGTGAGGAAGCCAGGTGCGAGCTCGTGGACTACCATGCTTTGCCGGAGTACCTCAAGGACAACGAGTTCATCCTGCGCTACTACAGGGCGGAGTGGCCGCTGAAGCAGACCCTACTCAGCATCTTCTCCATTCACAACGAGACCATCAACATTTGGACGTAAGTTTAGTTCTGGTCGAACTTTCTCTTTTGAAACTGTCGTTAGTTTGGTTTGTTTCGTTCTGTTTGGAAAATCTTCAAGACAGGGGTGACACTCGTGTGATAATTTTATTTGTTTCTCTCAGGCACTTAGTTGGATTCTTCATCTTTCTGGTGCTGGCCGTGCAAACTGCAGTGGTGCTGCCCGAGGCTAGGAGCCTCGCCTCTGTCGAAGTGCTGAGGGCTTCTGGGTCTGGTCTGTATAAGAAGATGGGGGTGGCGGCTCGCTTGCGTTCTCTATCGTATCTAGGAGATGAACTGGAAGAATCTTCTCCTCTCGCTGCAGAAGCGTATCCATATTCCCCCTGCAGATACCCTGAGGTGCTTCTTGCCAACTGTTCGAGGAACGTTGCCCTCCTCCAAAACTTCCCAGATGCCCTTACCCTGGTAAATTGCAGAGTAGCCAGCTTGCATATGTCCATGGTTTTCCTTTGAAGGCAATATGTTATGGGGTTCCAAGGAGAACCCAATGTCAGTTTTGCGTATACTCTTACCTATTCCTCCTTTTCTTCGTTATTATAGTGCCATTTCAGTTTCTTATTCTTGGACATTCTAATCATAACTTGCGGGTCATCGTTCTATTCTCTCTACAGCAGAGCTCACAAGAAGACGTGGTCAATATGGTAGCTCCACCTCCCCCGGAACCGATCACACGGTGGCCCTTCTTCGCCTTCCTGTGCGGCTCCATGTTCTGCCTGCTCACCAGCAGCGTCTGCCATCTTATCTCCTGCCACTCCGAGCAGACGGCCTACATCATGCTCCGCCTCGACTACGCCGGCATCTCGGCGCTCATCGTCACCTCCTTCTACCCCCTCGTCTTCTACTCCTTCATGTGCCGCCCCTTCCTCTGCAACCTCTACATGGGCTTCATCACCGCCTTCGGCGCCGTCACCGTCGCGGCCTCCCTCGTCCCGGCATTCCAGACCGCGGGGTTCCGGCCCGTGCGCGCCGGGATCTTCTTCTGCATGGGCTTCTCCGGGCTGGTGCCGATACTGCACAAGCTGGTGGCCTTCGGCCACCGGCCGGAGGTGGTCCTCTCCGCAGGGTACGAGCTACTGATGGGCGCGTTCTACGGCCTGGGCGTGGCCGTCTATGCCAGCAGGATCCCGGAGCGGTGGACGCCGGGGAAGTTGGACCTCGTGGGGCACAGCCACCAGTTGTTCCATGTGCTCGTCATCGCGGGGGCATACGCGCACTATCTCGCTTGCCTTGCCTACCTCCAGTGGAGAGACGTAGATCACTACTGTTGATACTGCGCTCAGAAGTCGAACAGGTTAATTATTTTGCTCTGTTTTGGTTAGTTTGATGTGCGTGATGGTGGGTGTGGGGGTGGTGCGAGCATCGCGGTGAGCAGGTTCATGTGCAACTATTTTTTACGTATAAATGTAGCAGCAAAAGCCACGAACAATCCGAGTGGCGTGCTGCTCTGATGTATCTATCGTGTAATGTTGTTGGCATTTTGTTAGATACCGGAAGACAAATTAATAAGGGGAAGACAGGCCGGCTGCTGTGGAGTACGTAACTATCTGAGTATTGCTGTTGGTTGATTCTAATGCTAGAATACTTAGGAGGCATATATATGAACAATTAATCTGAAGTTGAATGCTTCGAGCGGATCAATCAAACGAAAAGATACTAACGAGAATACATTCAGCTAGCTACCCTTCATCCAGCACACGGACTCTCTAAGCAAGCATGTTACATGTACAAATCATGCTAATTGATGCCACTAAAGGAACCTCATCAGTAACTTACAAGCCACCGCGAAGAGATGGAGTGGTTAGAATTTAACCCCATAATTGGTACACAAGAATGTTGCTTCCTATATATCTAACCTCCTAATTAATAGTGCAATTAACCGGCCACAAAGTCCTTATCTCTTGGATAAACGCAAAACAATTCTGGGGATAGGACAATCGATTACCTGCAAAAATTAAGTTGCTTCCTCCACGCTTAGTCGGAGCGAGCCAATGCCATGGCACCACATGTTAGAACAACTTGCCCGTCCCTAGACCCGTAATCCCCAGCCTTCTGGGTTGCAAACGTTCTGACGAAATTAACTTCACATACCTAACTCGGGCGAAGGTGACGTTGAGATGTCGTGAAGCTATCGAGAGCTAGGGAGGAGCGCGTACGTGTCATTTTGGATCTGTAACCATTACTTGCAGAAGTAGCTTACCAATTAAACAGATGCGTTTTCCCTTCGACGTCGGAATCCTAGAGCAGCAATTTGTAACTTCGAAAGGATCAACAATCGATTCTGTTCCAAGCATCTCTGCTGTATACATCTAGGACACTCGAACTCTCGGTTTTAACAGTGTCTGATATGATTTCTGGCTCATGGCCGTAGACGTACGCTTCCGTACGTGTATTACATTACAGCATGCAGTTTGTTGGAGTGACTATATAATAATCTTACAGCGGTTAATTTTGTTTGTAATTAGCATTTATAATCTTAGAGTCTTTCAAATTCAATATCTCAATTTTGTGGTTTGTAAGATAGTTGTTATTTCTTCTCGTCGAGATGAAATACATGAGAAGCTTCTTTCAAATGGGGCAACCATTGAAATCGATTGGTAAAGGCAATGTCACACCTTACTCTGAAAGTCTTCTTTTACATGCGGGTAGTGCGAAGTGAGTGACAAAAGGCACACAATCTAGTCATGAGGTCCGCTACAAATAGAATAAGTATTGTTCATACATTATAAACTTGCTTCTAATGGTCAAAAACATAAATTTTTCCAAACTAAACCGACAAAAAGAAAAATGTTGCTTTCATTGAGAATTGAACTCAAGACCTCCCGCTTACTAAACGGGTGCTCTAGCCAACTGAGCTATGAAAGCTGTGAAAGTAGACGGCCACTTCTTTTTTTAATAAGTATTACTTTGCATGGTCACCGCTTCGATTCAGGCACGTCTGTCCCATTGCATGGATGCTTTTGGTTTTGTCTTCCTCTTTCTCTGCATTGCCCGTCTCGTTTTCTTCATCACTCCTTTCCACTCTGTCCCCCAACTGAACTTTCACTCTATCGTGTCCATACTTCGGAACCCCAGGAGGAAGCCAGCTCTCGTCCAGCTTTACCCCAGTTTTCCCTCTCCTCTTTAAAGCGAAGAGCGCCAAAACTCCATAACAGATGGCAAGAGCCCACGACCACGTCTATCCTTAACGCATCCAAGTCCCCTCTCCCCCCTCGTCTGCATCTTCCTGTGCAAGTCCCCGTGTCCACACTGTATATATTCCTGTACATGGGAGGGTATGGGGAAAGCACTCCTCACCTGCGCCCAGATCTCCATCACATTCCTCCAAAGCCACTCCAACAATGGACAACAGGTCCCCCACCCGCGCCTTCAGACCTTCCACCCTTGCAGACGGGTTCCTCCTCGCCGGCAGCGCCGCAGTCGCCCTCCTCCTCTTCTGGGTCCTCTACCCTTTCGTCACCACTGGCACCAACGCCGGGTCTGCTCGCCCCTCCTCTTCCTTCTCCGACAACTTCGTGAAGCCCCCCGGCGCCTTCTCCTCCTCACCCCACTCCACGCTGCCTCTACCAAACCCTGAAGGTAACTGGACCTGCCCTGATCTCCGTCACGACCCCACTTCCCCCACCTTCTACGACGACCCCGCCCTCACCTACACCGTCGGCCGCCCCGTCGCCAACTGGGACGACAAGCGCCGGCAGTGGCTCGACCTGCACCCCTCCTTCAAGCCCTGCGCTGGCGAGCGCATCCTCATGGTTTCCGGCTCCCAGCCGAGGCCCTGCCGCCACCCCGGCGGCGACCACTTCCTGCTCCGCGCCCTCAAGAACAAGGTGGACTACTGCCGCCTCCACGGCATCGACCTCTTCTACAACACGGCGCTGCTACACCCGCGCATGTTCTCCTTCTGGGCCAAGATCCCCCTGGTTCGGGCCGCCATGGTGGCCCACCCCGAATCCGAGTGGATCTGGTGGGTCGACTCCGACGCCATCTTCACCGACATGGAATTCCGGCTGCCCTTGCACAAGTACCGGGCCCACAACCTGGTGGTCCACGGGTGGCCCCATCTCATCTACGAGAACAGGAGCTGGACCAGCCTCAATGCCGGGGTCTTCCTCGTCAGGAACTGCCAGTGGACCATGGACTTCTTGGAGGAGTGGGCCCGGATGGGCCCACAGTCCCCGGAATACAAAAAGTGGAGTCAGACCCTGAAGTCTGAGTTCAAGGACAAGGTCTTGCCCGAGTCCGACGACCAGTCGGGGCTGGTCTACCTCCTCCTCCGGCAGAGGGACCGGTGGGGGGCCAAGATCTACCTGGAGAGCGAGTACTACTTCCAGGGCTATTGGGTGGAGATCGTGGGGCGGCTGGAGAACACCATCCGGGGGTACCTGGAGATGGAGCGGCGGGTTGCAGTGCTGCGGCGGAGGCGGGCGGAGAAGGTGGCGGAGGCGTACGGGGATGCGCGGGAAGGGCAGATGGAGGCGGAAGGGTGGCGCGCGGGGAGGGACGGGAAGCGGAGGCCGTTCGTGACCCATTTCACGGGGTGCCAGCCCTGCAGCGGGGAACGCAACCAGGGGTACGCGGAGGAGGAGTGCGGGGTGGGGATGGAGCGGGCGCTCAACTTGGCGGACGACCAGGTGCTGCGCAGCTACGGGTTCGGGCACGCCGGCCTGATGGCCTCCGCCGACGTGAGGCCTTTGCCGTACGATTTCCCGGCCGGCAAGACTTGACGGTCCGGGGTGTCCCCGGCGGAGGAGGGGGTTGGTGCATACACTATGTAATGGAAGATATATATGAAGGCGTAGTGGTGTTACAGTACCGTTATGTATGCTTGTGGGCTTCCCCTCTCCCATGACTCTTTTGGTATATGCAGATTAGAATAAGATTAATAAGCTGAAACAAGTTTATGTTCTCCATAGGCGATGAATAGAGATCATCTCAGTACCTGTTTGGATCGGAGTCTAATCATATTTTTTCCATTTCTCAATATTCCTAGACTCAGGTCCAAACAAATACCGAGAGGATCTCCACTCATAACCATATATCAACTTGATTGTGTTTGCTTCCTTAACTTGTCTCTTACCATTAGTGTATAGAAGTCTTCTCCTTAGGATTGCTAGGATTGTCTTAAAATACAGTATTATGTGAGACAAATGTAAAATATAATATTTTATTACAATTACGTCAAGTTAAGTAACTATATTGTTTGATGTAATTATGCATGTTGAAAGAAAAGTTGATTATCTTAAATATATAATAGGACAAAGCACTTTAATTTAAGGGGGGTATTTTCTAGGGAAATTATTTTTCTTACCTAAAGTTTTAAAAACGTAGGTGAAAAATAATTAAGGAAATATTTTGCATACTCTTACAATATTCTCTTTTTCTTAAGAATTTCCTTTCTCATGGCTTTATATGAAAAAACAAATTTGCGATTCTATTTTTCAAATTTTTTCACTTTCAACCACTTCACTTAATTATATATTTTCCATAAAAATCTTCGCAATGCAAACGTCCCCTAACAGTTTCTAATCACTTCGGGCCCCTTTACAAACCGGACATTCATGGATATTCACAAATTAATCTCGGGGAGGGAATTTCCATGTATGCCTCTCACTTCCATCCACTTCTTTATTTACAAATTGAGAGTTTATTCTTAGCAGGAGACATTTTCTCCAGGTCTAAGTAAATTGACCCGTTCGTAAAGATCATATTAAGTACCAATAAATAATTTGCTTTAATATGATTATTTTCATTTCAATACTATATTTTTAATATTTTTTAATATTTAGATTGAATGGAAAGAGTTCAATTACGTGGACCTGTCTTCCAAAGTTTTTGTTTAAAGAAGTCATTTCAATTCGTTTTTGAACTCCTTTAGGAAGTTGAATCTGATTTATTTATTTTTTGAAATTTTGGAACATCCAAACTTCTAGAATTGTGACAAAATACTTGAGTTACATGTAACTCACCAACTTCTAGGTTCAGTTACCAAGCGGAGGCTCGATTAGTATCACGACTGAGAACATTTCCTGAAGACCTTCATCTAGATGGATTTTTTTTTTCAATTGATGATATGGGTTCAGACCTAAGCCAGTGTACCCATTGATATTAGTACCTTTAGTTGAAATCATTTTTAATCACTACTCTGAATATGGAAAATGCTAAATTGTCACTTGTTGTGCTCTAGAGTGCTGTAATTCTTTGATTTTAAAATAGCTCTCGGATTTAATTATTGATGGTATTAAATTGAAAACTAAAATCTTAAGAAAAGAGTGACATACATGTTATTGTATTTTCATATTTATAGAACAATAAATGTCAAGTGAGTCTCAAAAAGAGTATCTTACACTGTTTCATCATTTTACAATTACGTCAAACAACACCTACAAAATGATCATAACTGATTTTGGACTGTTATACCAATTGAACTTTCCCATTTTTACACTGTTTTACCGATTGAACTTTCCTAGTAACCTCACTTTTGCCCAATATGTGAAGCAACAATTTACAACTTCTGATTGGAAGACGAGATCCCATGGCCTCATCATAAAATTGTTGGATTGTGATTGACGAAATCGAACTTAGGGTTCATTTGATTGTATGAAAAATAATTTCGAATGAAAAAAGTTTTTTAATGAAAATTTTTCCAAGGAGAATGAACACTATATCAGTCAGAAATTGGTCTAGCACTAAGGACTGTCCGACCTAATCTCTGGCTATTTCTCACAATAGAATTTGTATTAGGGACGAAAACGCACATATACAAGGACCTGCAAGACGAAAAAGACGATCATGGAGTCCTCCGCTTAGGTGGGGGAAAGACTCTTTGATGCCTAAGTCAGATTCTTGAGTGTAAAGAGACTGAGGGCTAGGATTGTCTGGGTAAAAGTGCACATAAGAGCATACCTTGTTCTAGAGGGAAGCTAGTATACTTATATCTCCTTTGGAGTGAGGCACTGGAGGGTGGCTTCGTAATAGCTCGTCAACGACCCACGATTTGCACCTTTTAATTGAGAAGATCGTTGGCGTCTAGACTATTGCGGTGTATTGACTGTGACTCTCGCCTGATAACGGGTGTGGGAGGATTTGAATTGTTCCGAGAGCCCCTACCTTCTCGGGAAGTTGAGGATCTCAATCTTTGGGCCTTGGAGGCCATGACCTTGCCCAAAGGAGCAAGGAAGAGGCTTGGATTCCTAAGAGTCTGACCCTCTCGGAAGTCAAAGGCATCTTCCAAAAGGATGACCCTTCTCTCAGAAGACGATGCTCAAGAAGCGGTTGCCCCCTTAGGGGTTTAACTCTCACTGGAACTCTAGCCCCTTTTTTGGGGTCTTAAATTCCAACCTGCTTGCTGAGGGCTTGCAGATGTTCACGTGACTTCTGCACATGATCGTTGGGGTTAGAGAAGGCATCCAGCAACTCATAGGGAATTGGACCCTACATGTATGTGACTAGCTTTGACGCCCCCTATGTGTTGTCACCACCTCCACGTGTGCTGCATGGCGTCGTGTCTCGGCATGGCGGTGAGGTGACGAGGCCTCCCCTTTCACCCACCCATCCACCCTATGGCCCCCCTCTCTCTTTTCTTCTGCAAGCCTTCGTCGTCTGTATGGGTTTATGCTGATGGCTCTCATGGTGAGCCCCTCCGCAATTGATGCCTCTCCCTTTGTTGTGGTGCCACTGCTACTGCCGATTCTCCTACTCGTTGGAGCCTCCGCCAGGGGAATCCACCATCACATGGGGGCACGGGGGGGACAAGGTTGGCGGCCGTCGTTGTCGGGTCTTCTAGGTACAGTAACTATCGGCACCAAGTATGGGGACATGGATCTCTGCCTATTGATTGTTCTTCTAGTGTGGTCAAGTTTGAGTTGATGAATCTATTCCTTCTCCTACTATGGGGGTTGTGGCTCTGACGTGCAATCTCTCATGGTGATGGCCAGGTATGGAGATGGATGTGGGGGCTTGTCGTCCAATCAAACTAAATTAGATGGTAACTGGGGCAGAGGAGCATTACAATCTACCCATCAGTGCACCAAGTATTTCCCTTTTCTTCCACTCAACATATACGATGTTGGGCCTCGAGTATTAGCCAATTTATGTCTGGATAGCTCAGCCCGCATTCTCTGAGCCCATGGCCAAATAGTGTTAGGTTAATGTGGTCTAGACTTCTCGTTAGAGTAATGCTTGCTGCAATGCCCCATATGCTATAATGGGGCCATTCTAGTAGGTAAACAAGAAAAAAATATTTGAAATTTTTTTAGGTCAGACTCCACATTCCTACATGGCCATACAATCAATTTTCGATTGAATGACTCACAAATTCTAAAAAATTAAAAACGAGCTCCTGAAAATAATAAAAAATACCCTTGGTCAATCGAGCCCAATAATAGTTTTTGATGCTTTAAATTTTTTTTGGTCATCTGATAGAATCAGGCACGACTACATAGTAAATGTGGGGCTCTACCTAAGAAAAATTCTTTTTTTTATTTATTTATTTACCCACTGCACTTCTCCCAATTATAGCATGGGGGGCATTGTAGCAAGTACAGCTACAATGATCATGGGGTGACCGTTAATGGTCAACTCGGCTGGTGACTGGGCCAATGTGTTTCTCCTGCATAAATAACGAGTAGAAGTCAAAAAATACTCCAGTAAAAATTGTGTCAATATGTTCTATAGCAGCTCAAAGAGACACTCTTGTAAGCCTAATATAAGTTGTTGTTGCCTATCTATCAGATATTCGAAAACTTGTAAAAGTTTCCTTTCCACAAGATCACCACTAGATACATTTCTGCAAGGGATAATGTCGACCATCTACTCAACTCAATTAAGTCTTAATTTCAAATTAATTGGTATCGGCTATATGAATTCTTTGTCTCCGCTCTAAACAACCTTGAGCTACTTTTTCTAAAAAGTTTAAAACCTCTAAATCATATTGTACTATCTTCCTCCAAGTTAATATAGGTCTATTCCTTTCTTCCCTTCCCTTCCTTTATCTTGATATGCTCTACTTTTCTAATTAGTGCCTCCGTAGGTCTACGCCTAACATGTCCAAACTATCTAAATCTCCTTTCTCTCAATTTGTCCTCATTTGATATCACTTTCACTTTTCCTCTAATATACTCATTACAAATTTTATCTAGTTTAGTATTTGTTATTACATGTACTTTACAATATATTAATAAATTTAATAAATTTAAGTTGGACCAATTAATTAATTATGAGAATCCATTAGTGAGTTTAACTAATTTGAGTTAGTCTAATTAACCCAACTATAAAAGTTTATTAGTCGAATGATACGAGTAAGAATAGTCCACTAACTTAGTTAAAATTTTGGGTTTAGGTGCACTAAACAATAGTTTAATAAAATAATGACAACTTTCTATAAGGAATTTAGATCGAAGCATAGTTGATATTATTGAAAAGAAAATGAAAATATCTATAACTTTATAGAAGATCAATTTTGTCAATTCAAATATTTTAAAGGTTAAAAATATCAAACATCAGTTTTGAAAAGAGCTACCACTATAAAACAAGTCTAAATAGAACTAGGATTCGAATTAAGAAAGAAAGGAAGGGGAAAAGTTATGTAAAATATATTTGAGTTAGATTAGAAGTATAACACAATAACTTTGACTATGATTAATATTCTAATCAGTGTGCAGAAAGTCATAATTGAAATCCTACTCGAGTTAGAATTCTGCACACATATTTACTTAACATAGTCATGGTATTTTAAGTATAATCTCGTATATAACATTTCAAATAAGGTAAGATAACTCCCATTAAAAATATGACTTAAAATTCTGTAACTTTTATTAGAATCATATTTTCAAAATAAGTCATTTACTAGAATCAAAATATCAAATAAAAATAGAATCTGCTAGATTTCTAAGTTCGAAATACTCATGATAGTAGATTTATAAAATAGGTATAACTTTTAACACAAAATCTAAAATTAGTGAGGTAAGCGGCATTAGAAAGATAATAAAAAGTGATGAAACTTTATAGAAGAAAAATTTTCTAATTCAAACGTTTAAGGGATTGAATTTAGAGGTTTTCAAATTATGAAACAAAAGACCATGAGAATTAAGTCTTACTTGCACTAGAAAAGTACTTTAACTTGGAGATTAAGAAATGTATAGTTAGAGTTCGACTCTAATATGGAAAAGGAGATTAGTTGGTTGTGTTAGGAGGAAAATTAATTATAAACAAGTCATTAGATTCGTGATGGAACCATTAGAGGCCACAACTCTTCTTAGAGAGTAAGTTTATGGTATTGTTCTTGAGATAAAAGAGAGAAGAGAGTTAAACTCTATGAGAATTAGTTCTAATACTTAATGATTGTTCTAGGAAGCTTAAAAATATAAAAAATAGTTTAAAGAATGTGAAAGAGAACTTAAAAGAAAAATAAACTATGAATAGATAATACGAAAGTCATAGGAAGATCAAGAACCGATCTTTTTTCAAGAGATAGGTGGATAATCTTAAGTATGATCTATTTTGTATTAAAATTATATTATTTTTAAAGATTTTCAAAAGCTAATCAGTTAATAAGAAGTTTGATCTATATATATATAATTCATGATCATCAATTTTCATTTTTTTATACTATTATTTACTTCTATTCTATGAATTTTCTCTTAGCATATGCAATATGTCCATTCAGTCTGGTTTATCTCTAACTATGATCACTTAAGTTATAGATATTTGTTCTTATTAGTCTAATGTCTAATTAATCTAAAATTTTGACATAAGATTATTTTGGAAGTTATATTATGACTAATAAATTTTATAATTTTTTAATATTTAATTCATAATTTTCTTGTCAGACTAAATAATTTGCCTTGGCAATTTTGAAATCTTAACTTGTGACCCATCTACCACACTTGATTCATATCCAAAGTATGCTAAATTTTGTGGAGATTTTTCTCATATTGTCCATGACCTCTCTATAAAGTTTGAGAATTTTTTACTCTCATTTACTATTTATTTTGCCTTCTGTTTTAAGTTGTTGAAATTCCATTAAAGTCAGATTTTCAAAAATCAAAATGGGAGTCTAAAATCATATTAAATCAATTCATAAATTGATTAAATTTTTAAATCTGTTTACTATTTTTCATCTTGATTATTCATTTTTTAGCTCTAAAAGATATATTTTAATACCTAAAAGTATGATTTATGACCCAAAAATTCGAAAAAAAATCTTTGAGCTTATTTTTCATTCCAGTAATTTGTTAGTATCAACTTTACTCTGATTTTTTTTATTATATGACCGTGATGATTCTTTAAGTTGCTTTTTTGTATATAAACATATATATTTTAACTCTTAGATATATATATCACTTTGATAATTCAATCTTCAGATCTGTACTCATCATTTGCTCTTTGTTATTTGATTATGTCATGTATGATTTAATTCGTTTGAACATTGTCATCTTAAGAAGAGTGTAAGGTCCGATTCCATTATAAACATCCGTATTAGATATAGTATTTTGTGTGTGATATTTGAGAAAAACGAGTAAAATCATAGTCAAGTGGTAGGCACAAAATACCACAAGGAACAAAGTATTCCGTTGAGCCGGAGCCACCTCTTGAATTCATATGGTCCACCTTTTCAAACCTATTTGCCATTTGTATAATTGCAGTAGGATTTAGATTTCTTGGTTCTATGTAGGACTAAGACCTTTGCATCATTTGTCTAGATGTTTTGGTATTTGTTCGTTCAGCTCTTTATGTTATGATTTAGGTGCATATCCGCTATTATAATTTGATATGTTTGGATGGTACATAAATTTAAAATATTTGCTCTATGCGTTCATCTGAATTTAACTTAGTCATTTGAATCTTTTGATCATCCTACTTAGTTATTTCTCTAAAATCATATGAATCTGTCTTAATCTCATAATCCATGATATGAATCTTGTTATGTCACGAAATATCTTTTCCAATAAAATTGATGAGAAATATGATTTGATAAGTTACTATGCCATGTTATTCGTTATATGATATTAATAAGTTCAGTTTGATATGAGATGTGTTCAGTTCGATAAGTAATAAGTTCTATTCATGACTAGTAGAATTTGATATGTCAGATATGAATTCGATCATGCTATATAAAACTATATATTAGTTGATCTGATCATATTTACTAGAAAATACATCTGATTTGATAAATTCTATATTGAATTATATTTTGTATCATGTTTTTATTTGAGTTATATATAGAACTATGCAAAATTATGTTTAGTATAATTATATTATGTGATTTACCAATTTACTTTATGTTAAGTCATGTGGATGATGTAAAGCCTACTGAATGATGGACCCATAAATCTAACCAACTGTTTTTCAGGAGAAATCGATTTATGATCTACTTAGATTGGGAATCAAGTATGTTAATTTTTCAAAAAATATTTTGATTATCAAATTAGTTGTTTGATACAGTAGGGAGTGATGAAAGATTGATGTACATTTTTTTATTTAGAGAGATTGAGTATTTAAATACTAACTGATGAATATTGTAATTTGTAGATTTTAGTATTGGTTATATTTAGATATTTTGAATTAATCTATAGTTATTACATTTATTTAAATCGATTTATAGTTATTTAACTTTTGTTTGTTGTGATCAAATTCATTCCGAGATTACGTAGTAGGAGTCCGAGTTAAAAGAAAATGAACCGGATCTGGAGTGTAACAAGTATCCTTGTTCATCCACCTTAACATTTTCATCTCGTCAACACTTATATTAGAGATATGTTGTCCCTTTATCATCTAACACTCACTACCATACAACATCACAGGTCTTATCGTCGTACGGTAGAATTTTACTTTTAACTTTGTTAGGATTTTGAGGTCACACAAGACTCTCATAACAAGTCTCTCTACTTCACCCATCTTACTTTAATTTTATGGATAACATCCTCCTCACACCCTCCATCTTCTTAGAGGATTGAACCAAGATATTTGAAATAAGTACTTTGAAGTATTGTCATCCCATCTAAGTTAACTCCCTCATTTTCTCTACTTCGATCTTCACTAAACTTACAATGAATGTATTCTATCTTAGACTACTTAACGTGAAACTCTTAGATTCTAAGGTGCTCTTCTACAGTTCTAGTTTTCTATTAACTCTCTCTTGCATCTCATCTATCAACACAATATCATCAGTAAATATCATACACTAAGGAATGTCTTTTTGTATATCCTTTGTTAATCATCCACAAGTAATGCAAAAAAAGTAAAGACTTAATGTTAATCCTTAATACAATCTAACTGAAATAGAAAAATTTATTGTTTCCCCTCCGACCGTGCAGACACTAGTTATTACTCTAACAAATCAAGAAATTAATTTCATATTGATTCGTTGGTACTTTTTATCAGTGTTTTAAAAGTCAGATGGGATGTTAGGTTAACCAAAAACAAAAAAAGAAACAATGGTTTTTTCGACTTGGTTCAACAAAAAAACTATCATCTTTAAAAAAAATCATAGGAACCAACTGAAAATCCACTAGTTTAATCTGATTCACATGAAAATTGACTAGCTTAAACTCAAGTATAATATTGTATTCATAAAATATAGTGTAAAATTATTCAAATTTGAATTCAAGACCACTGCTTAAGATTAAAATGGGCATATAAAGTTATTTAACTAAATGAAGCCGTCTGGTCCAAAAATCAGTTTTATGTGATTCGATCTAAAATAGATCAGACCGAAGGCCTTGCCGGTTTAATGGCCGGCTCGATTTTGAAAACATTGCTTTCTGTTCTGGGTTTTATTACACATCATTCTTCCTTTCATCATTTCCTTTGTTGACCCTTTTTTGTTTGACCCGTTCAGTGATTTGGACGTTGAAGTAGTTTTCCTGGGGCGTAATCAGAGTCTCTTTTCACTCAAAGCTATTTTACAGACTTTTGTTTGTCTTCCTGACCAAAGTTCCACAAGGCCCATAGCTGCAATCGCTTTCTTAGGGCCCATTTGGTTGTGTAAAATGACATCAAAAGGAAAAGTTATTCTAAGAAACAAGTTTTACTGAAAAATATATTTTCAAAAAAATACTTTCATCTATTTGGTTTCCAATGTGACTAACATCTTTGAGTTTTAAAGGCCTAAGTATAAATAAAAATAATATAAAAATTAAAAATATTGAAAGAACATATTTAAATTAATTCTAAGATGAGGTTTGTCAATAAAATCTTAAACAGAATAGTCCAATGTTTCAGTATACGATCATATTTTACGCTTGTCCTAAGAACATATGGACAAACTATTGGATTATCCACCCCCATTAATTATTGACTTCTCGCTATTAGCTAATGACAGCCCATGCTAGCACCACATTATTTCGTAACAAGGGGAAGGGGAGGCAAGCTTTTAGATGGGAGCTGGTCGGATAAACCAACCCTAACTAGAACATCATCTTTGATGATGAAGGCTTGGTGCTTGCATATATATATATATTCTCTCTCTTTCTTCGCGTACACCCGCACACATGCATGCACACGCGCGCGCGCACGTAGACAGACACGACGAGGGATAAGAATAAAGGTACATTTTATCTTAATTATTTTAATTAGTTTGGTAAGGTGGTGACTGTCTTAACCTAGAGCGAACAGACAATATTCTACATACTTTGTGCTTATTTGAACTATAAATGGAGCATTGTTTGTGAATCCTTTTCTTGACAGGTGCTGATTTTATAATATTAAAAATGAGTAATATTTGTTGCAATGTCTTTATGTGCTACACGTAGGAACATTGCAATGGTAAATTAAAAATAATAATTTTTTAAAACGGCTCCTAGGTGTCTTAACCGTCGGTACAATACAACACGCGATTGGAGGGTCTAAAAAAATCTTAAAAATAAAAAATCAGGTTCTAATGGACAGTAAAAAATGTACTTTTACAGAAGAGAGAAGAATGGTCTTCAGGATTGGATGTCTGTCTAGCCTATTATAAGAGAGAAGAAGACCTTCTTTTCATTGTTATCATTTTAAGAGTGTGTTAATAAAGGCGTGTCAAAAAATGATATTGCTCCACTGGCACTAGAGGGACGGAAGGGTGGTACATCAACTGGAAATGTGACGATAGCTGGTGTACGTAGGACGGAACAACACTGGAGGCAAACAGGCCCGGATCCGATCCCGGTTCCAAATTAAGGATCCGCGCACACGTGACACCGAGAATTTGTCGGAGCCCCAAGTCCAGTCCAGACCGAAGCAGACGTCCGTGCGACACCATGACAGAGGAAGACCGAGTTGAGAAGAGCGTGTCTCGCGGCGCATGTTGGGCCTGCGCCATAGGGCGACGCGCCCGTCCTTTTGGGCCGTTGTCGTGATATGCTTTCAATGGGCCATTAAGAGTAATATGGCGTTGTGGCAGTGCGGCCATGCCAAGGGCCAACTTGGTGTTAATTATCTGGGTGCACCACTCCAGTTATCACCCATTTATGGTCCCTGCAGACACGGAAACACGGAGCAACACAGAAGAGAGAGAGAGAGAGGCCTCTTTGATGCAAATCGTGTCATGTGGGAGGGAGAGCGGTTTCTCTTAGTACGGATTTAAATTGAACTCAGTCAATACAGAAAAAAAAAGAAAGAGTCTTTCATAAAAAAATTTCTTCGAAAATAGAAAATGTATCATATGAGGAGATTTTTTGAAACTTTGATCTCTCGTTACTGATTCAGTCTAGTATAACTTGAACGTAGAAGACCTCTATTCTGTGAGGACATGAATGGGGAGTTCGGCCTCAGCTTGCGCAGGCATCGTCTTAACGACCGGGTGCAGCATGTTTGATGAAGACAAGACAAGGCACAATCATACACTCACGATGCACACGTACTACTTTTTAATTGTTTTTTTTTACATATATGCCCCTAGAGACTAGTTTACGTACGTATTTATACCCCTATGATCGCCTATATAATGTATGAAATATCTCTAAAAAATCTAGAAGTGTTGCGGTTACAGAAACAGAAACAGTTCTCCATCTCTATTTGTGAACACGCAAACAGAAACAGTTCTCCATCTTGTTCCAACTCTTCAAATGTATCCGATTGGAGATCATCTGTGAATGGAAGTATATATATTTATATATATATATATATATATATAGGTTAATTAAGATTCTATTCACATGTCGTCCGGACTAATTAGGCTCTGAAAACATGGGTACATGACTCAAATTATAGTCATGGATTCTTATATCATATTGAAATTATTAAATTATTTAACTTAAAATCTTAAAATATTAATTAGAGAGAGTAACATTCACTTAGATGTATTATTATTTGTCCTAATAATCTTGATCATTTAAACTTTACATTATAAGTCTAGCTAGATAAGATCCCGTTGTCCTAATTGATGTCATCGATTCAAGTAAACCCACACATAGGTAAAGAGGGATTCTCGTGATCGAGATGGGTGTGGTTCTCCTTCATGGAGGGAAGTGCTCCAGTCACCAATTCCGAGCCGACACTAAGTCATGTGGATGTTGTCCTTCACTTGAACCTACGTAGCTTGCGTCTTCTTCTGAGATAACTTTCTGCAGTCCTCCCCTCTTCTACCTCACTTAGGGGATCCGAACCGGATTAAGATGGTCTAATTAGACACATACGAGTGTCTTCTCCATCGAAATCCCATGTCGAACAAGTACACAATTTTGTTGTTCCCTGTTGGAGTTTGACCCGGTTTAGCAAGTCTAAGCCAACTTGGACTCTTGGCCTGACCGAACCGGTTAGGAAACTAACCCCCCATGTCCACCGACTCTCTTTCTCTCTGATTCTATCCAATGCTTTAACTGAGAAGGTTTTGGTGTGCGGTGTACAGCTGAGAACGTGGCTGCTGGTTCGGCTTCTTCTTCCTCCTCTTTGTCATGTTCTCCTCCTTGGTTGTAGGGAGATCGTGAGTTTATGAATGCATGCTGTTCGGGGTCCTTCGGAGCTATTTAAGACGCATCATTTGAGAGAGGAATATTTGTGGGGTGAAATTGGTTGCGTGTTTCGTTTGGGGAAGACGACTCAGTGCGATGTAAGAGTCTCTTCTCATTTATATTTTCTTCTTCATTATAGTGGTCTCTCTCTACTCTTCCCGTGGATGTAAGCATTGCCGAACTACGTAAAAATATGTTGTCTACTCTGGTGGTGTGATTATCTACTTTGTCTCATTAGTACTTTGATTATATGATTTATTTGACGAATCACACACTTCTAGTGATCCGTTCCGCTACGATATATTGCACTACAATCACAACATTATCAGAGCTAGGTTCCTTGTGTTTCTATCAAGCTTTAAGTGCTATCAAAGATATCGACTATGAAATTCGAGATGGAAAAATTTGATAAGAAGATCTACATGTTGCAGTCAAACGGTTTCATTCAGAAAGGCAGTGAGAATCTGGTATGCAAATTGAAGAGATCCTTATATGATTTGAAGCAGGTTCCATGTCAATGGTACAAAAGGTTTGATACCTTTACGATTTCACATGGTTACAAAAGGAGCAGGTACGACAGTTATGTCTATTTTCATTTCCTCAGTGATGGTTCTATTATTTTGCTGATGTTTTATGTTATGATATGCTTATTTCCTGTAAACATATATCATAAATTACTAAGCTGAAATAAGAACTCATTTTGGAGTTTGAAATGAAAGACTTAGGAAGTGCAAAGAAAATACTAGGCATAGAGATCCAGAGAGATCGATGCAGCAGCAAGCTGTGGTTGACTCAAAAGGGTTATATTGAGAAGGTTTTGGCCAAATTCATTATGAAGTAGGCCAAGACCGTAAGTAAACCTCTTGCTCAACATTTTATGCAGGTGAACTTGATAGGAGGAGATCTATTATTGGGTGCATCTTTACTCTAGGAGGAATCCAATCAACTGAAAGGCCATGTTGTGGGACACTGTGGCCTGTCAACTGCAGAAGCAGAATATATTGTTGTGGTGGAGACTGCTAACGAGGTAGTCTAGTTAAAGGGCTTGATCAAAGAACTAGGCATTGCTCAACAGAGTATTTGTTTACATTGTGATAGTCATAGTGTAATTTACTTAGCCAAAGATCCAGTGTATCGATGTCAGATATCACAAGCTTAGAAAGCTCGTTGCAGATGGTGATATTCAGCTTATGAAGATACCTACTCAAGAGAATGCCGCAAACATGATGACCAAGCCATTACATGCAGTCATGTTCTAGCATTATCTGGACTTGGCTCATGTTCAAGGATGCTGAGGTGTGAAGGCTTCAGGGAGAGGGAGTATTACTTTTGTGAGAGACTTTATTTCTTGTAAAAGATATCTTTTGTTGAAGCATTAGCTTGACCAAGTCAAAAGGTGGAGAATGTTGGAGTTCGACCCAGTTTAACGAGTCCAAGCCAACTTGGACTCTTGGCTTGACCGAACTAGTTAGGTAACTAACCCCTATGCCCACCACCTCTCTTTCTCTCTAGTTCTCTCTAACGCACGAGCTGAGAAGGTTTTGGTGTGCAGTGTGCGGCTGAAACGTGGCTACTGGTTCGGCTTCTTCTTCTTCCTCTTTGTCATGTTCTCCTGTTCGTGATGGTTGTAGGAAGATCGTGAGTTTGTGGGTGCGTGATGTTTGGGGTCCTTTGGGGCAATTTAAGGTGCACCATTTGAAAGAGGAATTTGTAGGGTGAAATTGGTTGCTTGCTTCGTTTGGGAAGATGACTCGGTGCGGTATAAGAGTCTCTTCTCATTTGTATTTTTTTCTACATTATAGTGGTCTCTTTCTGCTTTCTCAATGGATGTAGATTTTGCCGAACCAAGTAAAAATCCGTTGTCTTCTCTTGTGGTGTAAGTATTTATTTTGTGTATTATTCTTGTTGGTTCTTTGATTGTACGATTTATTTGACAAATCACACACTTCTAGAGACCCGTTCGGCTGCGATATGTTACACTATTTTACAACATCAACCAGAAGGCTCATGGGCACATGAGGCAACGGTAGAAACTAGCTAGATTTTCTTTTAATATTAGGTATTCTTCCAGCTCGATCCTTCAAAGTTCAAAGTAGCTGCACTTGTTTTCCCTGGAAGCAGCCTCACTGCCTCAAATTTTTGCCTAGACAGAAGTAAAATGTGAGAGGAGATCCTCTCAGTACGTGCTTAAATCGGATCCCAAGTTTTGAAGTGTTTGGCCTCTCTTTCCCTCTCAGTAATACTGGACTACAGTCCAAACATATACTGAGATGATCTTTATTGATAAAATGTGAGTGCCCTATTGAACAAATTATGTTTTTATTCTTTATTACTATAACGGGAGCTTGGCAAAGAAGCTAATTATATGGTGCTGCTTTTTGCCCACTTGTGACGGCACTCACCCTAAAAATAGCCTCCCAAGCGTCCTTTTCATGTGTGAAACCTCTTGAACCTTTTCTTTTCTTCACTGGGCCAGCAGTAGCTCTGCAGCTGCCACGCACTGCTCACTGTACGGGGGAACGGGGTTTAAAACTGTAGTAGACACATGTACAAGAGTTAGATAACAAAAACGTTAAAAGCCATGATAGGGATGCCTAACAGTCCAAGGGCGAGAACTATCAGAGTTTCATGGCATGTGTTAGACTAATTATTGTTATAGAGGCTAATCTCCGGACATAATGTTAACCTCTGAAATGCCGACTTGGGGGGTCTCTCACCCACTTCTACAGCGAAAACCACACCATCAGCGTCCGTGTTTATGAGAAGAGTATATGGTTGGACAGGAGTCTAACAGTAGTGACAGGAGGAAGGTTCAGATAGTTACAAAATTTTGGGATCACATGGGAGAGTGTTTTACAATGTTTGGCTATTCTTCCCTTCTCAATACTGTTGAACTTTGATTCAAATATATATTGAGAGGATCTCCTCTCCGTGTTTGCTCTGTCTGCTTTCATGATTACACCCATCGCTACGAACAGTACATGCCTCTCTGTTGTGGTGCAGCAGGAATCCAAGACACCCGGGTGCTTCTCCAACTTGCGTTCTGACATACGGGATTTCACTGCTTAAAATGTCCACAATCTCCTGCACGTGCACACCAGCGCCAAGTTTGCCCACAGCTCCCACCAGTGAGCCAAAAGGTGGAGAAACCTAGCTAAAGAGTGCGGTGGCCAGAGTGCCCTCCATGGCTCGTCCTGCAAGAGTTCCTGTGGTGAGCAGGAAGTACTACGTACGCCGGGGGTGAGTGGGCGCGTGTGAAGCCCTATATCATGTCATGTGGAGGTTGCAGTGTGTACACAGAGGAGAGAAGTGATGGGGTTAGGCTTTCTTCTCAACCCTTGCTATGTAGTAGTTATCATGACAGATAGGGGAACTGATCGCATTTGCCATCATATAGACGCACATGCATGGCACCGGATGTAATGGATATAGACAGTGGGAAAGGATCTCCCATTCCCTTCTCGTCCCAACACCCAAATCAAAATGTCCTTCTCCAGATCAAACACATGGGCAGTTCTCCACCGACGTTAAGCTTATTTAAGCTAGCTCTGAAAGAATGGCCAGTGTTCCGAAAGGTGATGGTGCATGAACCAATATTATCATGTCTACTACTGTCTAGATACATACACACGCAGAAGTGGTGGTGCGTAGTGTGTAGAACCGAGAGGGAAGGGCCAGGGCCTCAGATGGTCGCGAGAGGCCTGATTGGGCTGGCGGGCCCTTTGATCCCGGTATGGCAACTTGGCAAGGTCGATGGCTCAAGGTGGGATGCTGTCCCCGTAACAAATGATGATGACCGATGTGACGATGGTGGTGGTTGTTTCATGGTTAAACTTTGCATTGAAGTGTTGGATCGTCTGATTCAAAATGTGAAAGTAGAGACTAGGGGGTGGAGAAGATTTCACTCTTTCAAATATAGAAAATAGTTCTTGAGCACTATTTATAGATTGTAAAAATTGTCTCACGTGAAAAAAAGGACAAATAAAAAATATATAAATTTAAAATAATAATGCCCTCTTTATTTAATATCTTAATATTTTAAATTAGATGATCTAATAACTTCAAGGTGGTATCAAAATCTATAGTTAGAAATCAAGTTATACACCTTATATTTGTAATCCATGTGATAGAGTTTAAATCTGATGTAATAATCCCACATTAGTTAGATATGAGATAACTCAAAAATATGTTTAAAATATCAGTGCCCTCTCTACTCAATGGTTTAAAGTTTTGAGTAGAATGACCAATAACTTCAATATGGACACTTAAATAGATATAAGCCTTAAAAAGACGAAGTATCCCTCCTCTCCTTTAATTTTACAACTATCTATGCATCCAAAATTTAAAGTGAAGTATCATTTCTTGACCTTATTTGCTTGCATCTATTTTGGAGTCCACCTTCGTATTTATAAATTGGCACCCTTAAATATTTTATTTTTATTCTTATTTAATATGAGATTCTTCTAATATACTTCTTCATGTGCAAGCTGTCATGTGGACAACGAAAATTTGAGTGTGGTCCAAAAATATAACTATACACTATGATTTCATGTTGAAGTGTCGGCCCGTTCAACATCAAATATTAGGATGGATAATGGGAAGAGCTCCACTTAATATACGGCTACTATACTACTTTGATTAAAGCCTTCGAACTATAGACTTCCCTCTTATAAGAAATTAATGAAAAATGATTCATTGAGCTCGACCTCATCGTAAGGTCGAGTTCTACAATTAGAGACATTTTTTACTTTACCTTTTAGAAAAAAGTAAAGTGAAAAATATTTCTGACGATAAGACTCGACCTAAGGATGAAGTCGAGCTCACTAAATCAAACCTCATTAAAGAAAGGGGGTGGTGTGCAAGTCATATGCCGAATGGCGTGTCTAGGTTGGCACTTGATGTTGGTGGGGATGTGTATAATGTGCATGAGAGGAGAGAGGTAGGATGGGGGAGGATAGAGAGAGAGAGGAGTGGGAGGAGATGGAAGAGAGAGAATCTTCCTTTTGAAAAGGGGAAGTTTGTGGGAGCTTCCAAACGTGGTGGCATGTGGATACATTAATTCCTAGTCAACCACACGAGTGCCTATCCCTGTCTTCCCCTTCCTCTATCCCCCCGTCTCCATTGCATACTTTAACATGGATTGGATTAAAAACACCAAAATCATCCACATCTCTGAAGTTAGATAAGGACAACACCAAAATCTCTCTTCCAAATTACATCAAATCACTTTCTTTTACCTCCTGATCATTCGTCTAATCACCTCAAAAGGAGAAAGGAGCCCAGGAGCCATTAACCCAATAGCAAGTCCCTGAAGTAATCTTCAGATGATCATTCTGTGTCCTAGTGAAGATGGCAGCTACTTCCCATCCACAAAGAGCAGTACTACAAGGTAATTTGGTACGACAAGAGGAGAGAGAAAGATGGACCCAACCAAATTAGATTAGAGCAACGGGTAACATCTAATGGGCGCACACACTGCTGCCCCTTCTCTCTTCACGGGATTTAGAGCAAGGGGAATAAGGGAAGTTAGATCGTACAGAGTGCCTTGCTGTATTGCATGTGAAGGAGTCGTGGATCCATCCCCCCAATGCCCTCTCCCTCTCTCTCAACAACTAACATTGATCTGCCGAGACAGAGCATATGTGTGTGGAGAAAGAGAGAACAAAAGTGGTCTCTCCCTCTTTCCTCCAGACACCCCAAGGGAAAGAGGCCACAATACCCAACTGGCAGTTTTAATTTCGTCTGCTGTGAACAAAAATAAGGTGGTGCAAGGAGCATGGATAAAGGACAAAACGGGCCTGGGATTTGGCTGGGATTCGGTTCCCTACCTCTCTCTCTCTCTCTCTTTTTCTCTTTTTTCTTCTCAAAAGCTCCCAACTCTTCTCTCTTCTCCTACTACTATCTCTTGTATTAACTAGCCTCTACTAGGGAAGGAGAGAGAGAAACAGAGAGAGAGAGAGAGAGAGAGAGATTCAAAGGTGCACACATACTCAAGACACACAGACCAACAGGTTAGAGAGAGTTAGAGAGAGTGGCAAACAAAAGAGAGGAGCAAATTTCCACTGGGGGTACACATTAGCACAGTGGCCTTCCACTTTCCTCTCATTCCATTCAAATGTTGAAGATGGAGGAGGAAGAGATGGAAGAGGAGGCTTCCCAATACGGCAGCGGCTGCGAGTCCGGTTGGACCATGTACTTGGGCCAGTCCCATGAGAGCTCCACCTCTCCTCTCAACAACGGCGACGTCCAAGAAGTAGATCATGAAGAAGTGGAAGAGAGCTTGTCGATGATCTCTGATGCGTCGTCCGGCCCGCCGCATCCCCACGAAGATGACGAATGCTGCTGCTGCCACCACCTCAGTGAGAAGAACAGCTGCTTCTTCTCCGCCTCCTCTTCATCTTCCCCCGCTGCCGCGCTGCAACATAAATGTTGGAAGAGGAGAAGGGTGGAAGCACAGCAACAGAGCCAGCGACAAGTAGCCAACACCCATTTGGATGACACTGCCAGCTCTCCTTTCTTGGGCTTCTCCGGAAACGTTCGTCGCCTGCTCTTCCACCAGCAAGATTGCAACTTCGTGGTTTCATCACCTTTGCTTAATTTCTTCTGCTGCTAAGACCTCCTTTGTCATCGCGAGCCTTTTCTCTGATGGGTTCTTGCGATCTTTGCAGACCACCTTCGGCATCCCCGATACTAGTCTTTGCGGCAACAAGGCGTTTGTGGAGGAGGCTTTAGAGTTCTCATATGAGTTTTCTGCAACATATCTTAAGGTAGATTCCCATTTCCTACTACACACTTATCAACAGCTTTCTTCCTCCTGCTTTCTTTTTTTCTATATGTTTTGCTCTCTTCCTATCGTAGATTCCGATTTCATCCTCTTATCCACTATGCAGTTATTAAGGAAGATTTTTAATGTCATACACACTTGAGATCCTTGCAGGGCAAGACCACATTGCAGAAGCCTCTCCATTACATTAAACCAACCTCACCAAAACCAGTTAAGCTCCGTTTTCCTCTTTCCACTTCAAATTTTGATGGTTGGCTGGTGGAAGGATCTAGTGTCTGGTGTCTAAAAGGTGTTTGAAGGTACCCAGGTGATTTAATAACTTGGCTTAACTTGTCTTCTTCCTCGAAACAGGTTCGCAAGGGAGAAGTTGGGAAGAAGATAAGATGGGAAGCGTGAGTGTATTCCTTGTGCTGAAGAAAAAACCGAGCAGCAACGTGTATAGAGATCTCCGACGGACGATCCATGTCCCTGTGCTTCCTCTCTTCTTTCTCCTTTCTTTCTTTGTTGAGCTCTCATGCTTAATATTTGTTCTGTTTCAATATATTCTCCTTTCCGGCTGTCAAGTGTCCATGCAGTAGGAAACAACCTGACGAGAAGAAAAGAGAAAAGAAATAAAACTGTCCTGCTTTCCTTGTTTTCTTATTCAATGTTCCTGTCATGAATTGGGGTAGCAAAGCGAGGCTTGTGGCGCTGCTCAGTCCGCGTCCATGCCCCTTCTTCCAGTTCTGTGAGAGAGACCCATGCTGTCGTGCCCCCCTCCCCACAGCCTCCTCTCTCCATGTTGCATGGCATCAAAGATTTATAAATATTTGGCCGTGGTTCTACGCCTTATCCTCACCTTCTGCATCCATGTGTGATCCCGACGGCAAAATCTTACAGTTGGAATTATAACTTCACAACAGCAGTCATATCAACCCATTCCCTTCATCGTGGAATCGAAAATAATATCGTAGAGCCACTTCAGCTGGCTGCACTGAAACCTCTAACGAGGGACTGTTACGATCAGAAGCCCCCGATTTGAGACTCCAGTTGTGGAACAGATGTCACCTTCGCACGTTACACGTCTTGATGTCGTAAATGTTGATGCAAGATCCGCAGCGAAGGATTCATAGAAGTCAGTGAGCGATTTAAGTCAGCTGGCAGGCTGGCAAGATGATAGCTGGAGAGCTGTACCTCGCTAGCTGGTCTCTGGTGTGGGTTGGGCAACAGGCCGGATAAGGTGACAAATGTGACGAAGTAGTAATCTACCACAAAGTGTAGCTCCACCCCATTTCTCGCCGATATTACAGTAACTTCTTCGTTACAATTTGCATCTCAGCATTGTTTGTGGCGCCATTGTACTGGTTTATTTAAACAAGTAACAGGTCTTCCCCACATTTCTTCTGGCTTTTTGGTGTCTGCATGTGTGCGTGCGGGCTCTTGTGCGTATGTGTATATTTATTAAGATATGAGTCAATCTTAGCAACAAAAACTACTGGTTCAAGAAGAAGGAAAGAGCTAGCTAGACTCCATCTGTGAGCATGTGGACAACAGAAGGGCCTTTAATAAGCTTTAGACATAACATAGGCTTAGTTGGTTTCTACTTTCCCATAAGAGGAAAGCGGGAATGAGGCAACAGGTGAGGACCCATGTCACATAGGTACAGAAGAGGAACCGCCACTGTTAACGTTGGAATATATGGGAGGGTTTAGGCGGGGGTGAGATCCTGCCTCAGATCTTCCTGACCCAAGACAACATGGCAATTTAATATGCACATGCAGCCTCTACATGCCATTTGAATCCCTACAACTTTCCTCCTCTCTCCCTTTATTGTTTTGCCCCTCCGAAGCTTGTCTCCTCTGAAACTGGCATCGGGTCATGTGACGTGCATCACAATTATTTTTGTGGATATCTTCTCTGTCATTTCCTTACCCCATACTCTGATTTGGTGTTTGCTCCCTCCCTAGCTCCCATGAAATTATTCATCAATAAGCAAGACACCAGGAGAGTAAAGAGAAGAGATGAGCATTGGATGAGCTTAAATATTGGAATGTTCACCATCACACCCGGGCTTCTTCAACACCCTCCATGCACTCCAATTATATATCTGTAGAGCGTTATACTAATCTCATGAGCAGTGGAGGAGATGTAAAGCACATGCTGAACACTGAACAGATAATAATAACAGTCCTGTGCCCGACTGCAGTACATCATCTACTGGAAAAGAATCTTAATGGGTATGGAATCAGACATATTTGCTCTCAACCCCAACACAACTTCTGCAATGAACGAGATCGTCTAAACTTTATTCGTCTAGATTGTCTAACATTCTCCAGACACATCAAAATAAGTCATACGTAAAACAATTATTCACCTTCGAAAAGATGTGCACAATATAAGTACGACATTTTGATGTGTCTAAGAGATTAATACTAGATGATCCAGACAGTCAGATCCAGATGATCTCATCTCCTTCTGCACCAAGGTGCAAGGTGGGTGGGTTTTGATACTTTCTCCCTTTAAATAGGTGTCAGTGCTCTAGTTTCCTTTCCTCAATGCAACCTCGACTTGCTTTCTGTTTCCAATTGCCACGGCAGGAGTCCTTCACCTAGGGACTGGGTCTTGGTTGCCCTTTGTCTTCCCCATGCCATTGTTCTACTTTTTGACTGCGATTATGTGGCCACTTCTCCTGCTGTAAGCCACAGCTCTACCGCTTCCTGGCAGGGGTGCATGTGCGCTCCGGGCCGGATCAGCACGCGCGCACATGCGAACACGTTCACCGGCAAGCGTGCATGCAAGCGAACACACGCACGTGCACCTCTGCAAGGGTCGAGGTTTTCAAGACGTCCCATTTGATCCTAAATAGTAAGAGGCCTAGGGTTTAGGCTGCGCTACGTACTGCCAGGCTCTAATCTTGGGATCAAATTCTTGGTACAATACAATGAGATATAAGTGGGCCGGGCCATGTAAAACCCGAGCACCATGACACAACATCCAGGTAGTTTTCTCCAGGAGAAATGCTTGACGTAATGCCTGGGAGCATAGTATTGGGGTGCTACTGCCCAATCATAAATCGCATACATGCGGCAATATAAAATAAAATTTTAAAAAAAATTGCCAAACTCATAAGATTGTGAAGAGAGAGAGAGATCATGCTTTCATGTGATATAATGACCCAAATGATCATAGAGAGGCGAGATCTAATGGCTGCACGTCCACGTTGCAACGAGGATTATTCTTTCTTACAATGTAACAGCTTATACGGTTCAAATTTGAAAGCGTTTACAAATTTCCTTTGGAGTTTTGTGTATAAGGCCATACTTGGTAAACTTTTTAATTAGAAGCTAATTTTGATCTCTACATTGATAATAAAAATATAGGGTAAGGATAGTTATAATTTGATTATAATAGTTACACAAGTCAAGCTTTTCTTAACAACATTTTTTGTACTCCAATCTAAGACATATCACTTTGTAACTTTTAGTTAAATGTTAAAAAAGTCACTAAAAGGCTACGTGAATGGCTTCCAAGACATAGAACTGTAACTCAAAGTAACTAGACTGAGGGTGTATTTGGCAATGCTTAAATGCGGATCTCAATCTCCATAATCTCTCGACAAGGTGCAAGTGTTTCCAAATGTGCATGCCTCTCTCGACTTATGTGCAATCCAATCGGAGCAAGGAGGAGAGAGATAGAGAGAGGAGAAAGCCATCGCAAAGGGAAGAACACTTCCACGGAGGTGGCAAGATTATCAGGGGAGTTCTCCTATTTACCCCTCCGCATGACATGGTGTCAAAGTTGAGAGGGTAAAAGGTCAGAATATTTATGTAAAAAAAATTGAAACCGGATCCCTCACCCAACAAGTCAAACTCGGTTTCAGAAGTCCATGTTGTTAGGGATTTAAGGAATATCTGGAGCGGAAGCCATCCCTAACGCAGAGAAAGATGACGCCAGAGTCGATCCTCACGCGCAGCGAACCTCGAACCAGAACGCACGAACCCCGGACGAGGAGACGGTATAACCCTGGCACTCTCTCCACTGGTTTCCTCTTTCTGTTTGTCTTGATGCGTATGACCTAATGGGGAGTTACAGGCTTCTTTATAGAGAGAAGGGACTAGTCCCGTTCTAACTACTAATAGGATCCTACCCATTACAGGATCTTCAATGGGCACTTAATGGGTTAAGCCCAATAACATATTCCATTAATTGGATGCCTAATGATGTGCAAGTGTGCAGCCCAGTAATACAAGTGGACCACTAATTGGGTAAAACCCAACATTCTCCCACTTGATCCAACTTGTCTTAAGCACATCAAATCTTCCTTTGAAAACATACTTATAGTATAAATATATATAGTTTCAAAAGGACTCTTGAAGATTTGACATCATGAGCATGCACCTGAAGAGAGAACCACAGTATGCACGCGCACGATAAAACAAACCTACACACCATTCCAATTAACGGAATCTTAAAAGTTCAAGAACAGTAAATCAAATGACATGAGTCATGGCGGCAAATGCATTCAATTACACACCTCCTTCCATGTACCACAATGCCACCAACTTACTATAATTGTGTTAGTATTAAATGGTCTCAAAGTAAATCCGATACTATGTACTTATTCAGATTATTAATAAATAGCAATAATTCATTGTGTGTAATTAATTCGATCTGTGTTTATCGTATCACGATGAAGTCCATGAACATGTGCAACAGTCTTCGAATTATGATGAGATCATAATTACGAGACCGAAAACTTATAAACACATGTTCTTAATTATTCCTAGTCATAGGATGTTTGAGATAGGACATCGAACATCTGGATAGACTAGTATAGGTTACTTCAGTTCATATGATGAGGGTGACTGATCCCATAAGTCACTTGTATGGAGACACTATGCTGAACCTATAGGTGCTCATTGGTGAATGAGTTCACTGAATTGATCCGACTATGAATCGCTAGATGGTAATCACCTCACTGTTAACCAGCTCGATTCATTTGTCACGGTTGCGTGGATGATCTTTGGACCTGAGACTCCAAAGATATCTTATTGGTAGGTTTCTGAGCTTTGACCTTGACTAACGAATCCCTAACCATGGGTTATCAATAAGTCAAGCGATCGGGTTCAGGGAAATATCCTCGAAGGTAATTGTGTGTTCAATACGGGATCATCCGCTCTCGGTAATTTGAGAGAGAATGTTCCGAGAATGATGCGCTTAAAGTCCCTGGCCAGGGCGGACTCTGTAGTCGATAAGGAGTTATCGGATTCATATTAGAGGCATCTGATTCAAGTGAATCAACCAAATAGGGTTTAACAGTAAACCATGCCCTAGGTCGATTCGGAAACATTGTACGGATCAAGGATTATATCCGCGCGCTAACAGATGACAGAAAGGTTCCAATAGAGGGTTGTGATAACCCCAGTGCCATCCAGGATCACGCGATGTTGCTTGACATCCAACGTGATCGGCAGTCCGTCCGAATTTATTGTGGGACATTAAATTCGGCTGATTAATTGAATATAAGGATATTAATTAATTCAGTGGGTCAGTAAAGGGTTACTGGACTTAATGGGCTATTAACTTGACTGGTATTTGGGCCTAGAGGGTCACACGCAAATGGTTTTCAAGTCGATGGATAATCCGACAGGATTTCGGATAAGTCTGGGTTTTTATGAAAAATCGCAAACTAACTTATTATAGAAGAACGGATTCTACGTCCAGGGCCAGCAACCCTGACCTAGCCGTCATTCGTTCTTTCTCCCTTTCTCTCTCTTCTGGGCGTGCGGTTCCCAACTGCTCCATCTTCCGTTCGACGGGGATTCCAAATCCGCATGTCGCGGCGGATTACGCGCAGCTGTAGGTGCTTAGAATGACCGTGTGATTAACATGAAATATCTATGTTGTTTAGGTGTAAACTAACCTATTAAAAACAGCAACTAAAGTGCAGTGATCGCCAGAAACTTTTAACTAAAAAGTTTCAAAAGAGAATATGATCGCCTACCTTTCAAAATGCGGAAGATTGAGTCCTTGGTTCCCCTTTCTCAGCCGGCTGAAGAAAGAGAGCCCTTTCTTTGCTTCTTTGTTCTTGCTGTTGAATTTGAGGTTGAGGATCGTCCAGAAGTTGTGCTTGATTTCCCATTTTTTATCTCTTGTTGTTGTTGAGTGCAGCAGAGACAAAAACAAAAATAAAGAACTAATGATGAGAATTTAAATAGAAGTAGTATCTGAACTAATCATGGTGTTAAGCATATTTAAAACAGCAAACTCACTTTTTTAATGGCTTTGAAACCCCTTAGATCAAGTAGGTTTTTGAAAGATTATGCTGTGGTGTGTGTTTGCATGAAGTGAATATGAAAAATAAAACTAATGAAATGAAAATAAATGCAGTAATGAAAAACTTATGCCCAATTGGTTGAAGCTTTGAAAGGATGAAGATCTTGAAAGGACGCCGTCTTCTGGAAATGGCAGCGCTCCGGCGTTACGACGTTGTTGCTTCGATCTTCAACTCGCTATAATGCTATGGCTCAACTCAATTTTATTCCGTTCTCTTTTCAACATGCAGGGTATTTATATGCATTTCTTGCGTTCGCGATTAACATTTAAAAAACTCCGAATTTATTCATCTTAACCGACAGATAATTACTGATTAATTCATCTTTATCTGTAATTATCTAAAACGCGTCCACCTTTGCTGACGCCTTTCAGATTAATTAAGATAAGGATAAATATCCGGGAAAACTTATCTTTATCTTTATTAGGTAAAACGCGTCCACTTGTGTAGACGTCTTTTAGACTAATTAAGATAAGGATAAACATCCGGGAAAACTTATCTTTATCTTTATTAGGTAAAAAGCGTCCACTTGTGTAGACGTCTTTTAGACTAATTAAGATAAGGATAAACATCCGGAGGAGAAGTAGAAACCATTTAGGAAACATAAAACGCGTCGACATTACCAGACGCCTTTTAGTTAATAAATCAATTAATTAAAATTCAAATTTAATCGTTAAAACATGAATAAACTATAAATGGCGTCCACGTGAGTCGACGTCTTTTAGAATTCTTCATATTTTAACTCAAATTGAACTAAAATCAATTCAATTGATTAACTTAAACACATCTGTTAAACCCGACACTCAAAAAGATTAATAAAAATTAATTAATGATTAATTATCAGACCATTTTGAGGCATTATTGTATGATATAAAATTTACTCGAAATGACGTCAAAATTAGCGTGTCTACAGCTGCCTCACCTTGGCATCGTCTTTGCAAGGGAGTGAAATGGAATGGAATGTACTGAAAAGGTGATGCCAAGGTGTGATGAGACACGCTCTTAACATCACATGAGTAGAATTTTTCTCAAAATCATCAACGAAGATAGCTCAAAGAGATCAATGGAATTAATCCTGTCTGGATGAGGTAGACAAGGAAATAAAATAAGGTCGATCAACCTCCTCGGAGTGGGAAGTACCCCAGGTCGTAGACACTGTGGGTTTCATCATGGGGAGCGTTTGCCAGCCAATGTGGACGTGCTGCAGCCATGATGGATCTTAAAAGAAAACAAGAATATTGGATAAAGAATCCAATCAAGGATAGAATTCCAAATATATCTTCAAGCGAACCTCAAAGATAATCAAGATACCCAATTCGGAATGGAATATTTCATATCATGTTTGAGTTATTTGATTAATGGTCTGAAACTTAATCAATAATTAATTCTTATTACAATGATTTCAAAGTCCTACATGATGCATGCTGGGCTAAAAGAAAAATATAAAGTCAGATAAAATATAAATTAATCAAGGATAATATTGTTAAATTGTCATTAATGAGTCAAGATACCAACTCTTGTAATTCAGTGCTAAGCCGAAGCTCGTTTATCCACGCACCGTTTCACAAAAACGGAACCATCGTCCTCACTAATTAACAATCCAACGGCCTATCCGTGCGATTAAGAATCCTCTGGAATTATCACTGTTTTTGTTGAAGGGGAACTCAAATTCCAGTTTCATCAAAACCACAAGGTCCTTGATATAATCTAATAAATATTTAACATATAGTAATGCAAATGCAAATAATTACATGGAATAATACAAGGATAGAAATAACCGTCTTTTTAGCCACGGTCGAGACTTGAATTCCACAATGGGATTTTCTTGACATTTCCTGCTTTGCTCAGGTTTTCTTGAATTTCAGAAACAAATTTCTGGCTGTTCTCTACTCGAATTCCAACTCTTTCATGCCTTGTGTCCTGTATATGACTTGAACAAACAGGTTAAGCATCTATTCAGGCTTAGCCCCTTGCCTAACCAAATAAATGGTCAATCAATCTTTTCCTTGAATAAATAGTCAAGGGGCATAGCCTTTATTAACAAAGGTAATAAGAATAATCAGACTTAAGCAAAATGCAACATGCAAGCAAACATATGCTCACTGAAAATAAAAGGGATGAAACACACTAAATGCCACAAGCAAATGCTAATTGAAATATTTTTGTGGTTTTGAAATTTTCATTTTTGTTTGGGTTTTTGAAATATATGCCTTTTTTTTTAGATTTTGACAAATGTACATTTTTTTGAAATTTTGAAATATGTACCTTTTTTTTGAATTTTTGACTATACAATTTTTTTTTTTTGAATTTTGACATATGTATTTTTTTGAATTTTTGACTATGCAAATTTTTTGAATTTTGATATATACATTTTTTTTGAATTTTTGACATATACAGTTTTTTTTTGAATTTTGACATATACAGTTTTTTTTGAATTTTGACATATACATTTTTTTTTGAATTTTTGACTAATACACCAGTATGGTACTTAGATCAAAAGATCATATTCATTTATTAACTTAATTTCCAAATTATTCTTTAACAACTTAACTTAAAACCCATCGTGTTTGAACTTGTGTTTCCATTCGTGATCCCATTTGATGATTTGACCCTTAGTCAATCTAAGCCATCCTTTAAGCTTGAAGTACACCTCTTTAGAAAGAAAAGAAGAATAGATTTAGAAAGCCCATGAGAAGGTTCCGGAGACCTAAAAAGATGTCCCTTTCCAACCCTAATATCTGTTGGGATTCGGTCATTTTCTTTCCGGGGTATTTATCGACCTTGCGTTCCCTTTTGTTTCATTTCATGGCCTTGATGTAACGTTTGTAGTGTAATGGCCTTTTGATTTTGAATTTGGCTTTTTGCCTTGCTTTTTTATTCTTTTCTTTTTTTGCTTTGCTTTGGAACGGATCTCCCCCATTTTTTTTATGACGGCCTCCTACTAAGATGGCGGGTATTCTTGGTAATCTATTCTAAGCCTCGTTCCGACATCATGGGCCGAGTGTAAAACGGAATTTTACTTTAAAAGGAATGATTTGTACTTCATACTTTTGGTCAAGCTTTTGATATTCTTAAGGACTTGGCATCTCTTGTTACTCACGAATCAAACGTGTCAGTGTGTGCAGTAATGGGTTTGAAGTTAAATTATTCAGACTAACTAAGAAATTTGAGTTTATAAATTTTCTGATTCCACTGGTCTTTGTACCATACTGATCGACTCTTTAACTTAAGGGTAGTATTTCTTAAGGTGTAAACCATTCCAAGGATGATTTAGCTCTTCTCCTTCTGCATTAACCAAACGATAAGCATTACCAGGATAAGCGTGCGATACAACATAAGGTCCTTCCCAGTTGGGTTGGAGCTTAGAACGCGGACCACCAGGTTTTACAAAAATTCTTTTAACAACCATTTCACCGACTTTGAACTTTCGTTCAATGACCTTCTTTTGATAAAAACGTGCTAATCTGTTTTGATAGACTTTTGCATGATTAGCAGCTGACCATCTTTTCTCGTCTAAAAGTTCCAATTGAGCAAGGAGTGCTGAACGATGTTCATCAATAGAAAATTCCTTATTCAATTGTACTCTTAATGACGGTATAAGGATCTCATATGGAACTACCGCCTCCATTCCAAATGTTAAGGAATAAGGAGTTTGCCCAGTAGGCGTGCGGATTGAAGTTCGGTAGGCCCATAGAGCCTCAACCAATTTTTCTGGCCAATCTGCGAATTTGTTAGATTTACACGTCTTTTTGATGATTTTTATCAAAGTCTTATTTGTTGCCTCTTCTTGGCCATTGCCTTGCGGATAATAAGGAGATGAATGATGCAATGCAATTTTATACCTGTTGCAGAGGTCCTTCAATTCCTGTGACACGAACTGCGGTCCGTTGTCGGTGACGATGGTACTTGGAATTCCGAATCTTGTGATGATGTTCTTCATGATGAATTTGCAGACGGTTGATGCTTTGATCTCCACGTATGCTTCAGCTTCTGCCCACTTGGTGAAGTATTCCGTTGCCGTGAGAATGAAAGATTTTTGCTTGATGCCGGAATCTGGGTTACCAAGAGGTCCAATAATGTCGAAAGCCCACATGGAGAAAGGCCATGGGGAAGAAACAGGATGGAGTGAAGATGCAGGAGAATGAATTTTGTCGGCGTGAAGTTGACACTTGGCACACCTACGGATATATCCTACACAGTCTTCTTCCATGGTTGGCCAATAAAATCCTTGTCTAAGGATCTTCTTTGCTAGCATCTGTTCATTGATATGGCCACCACAAACTCCACTATGAGCTCCTTCCATAACCTTCCAAAGCTCATCTTCGTCTAGACATCTTAGAAGAACTCCATCAAAACCTCTTTTATATAATGCTCCCCCAACTAGGGTGTATCGTTGAGCAACTCTCCTGATAGCTCTTTTCTCCTCAGTTGTAGCTTCTTCAGGATACGATTGATCTTCACAATATTTTGCAATTTCATAATACCATGGCTTCTGTTCATCATCCATCTCTTCTAACAGCTCCATCAACATGATTTCTCTTTTCTCCACAATACTTCCATCTTTGAATTTCTTCAGCAACTTCTCCTTAGTTCTAAGAAATGAAGGATCTTTCACGGCGGGTGAAAGACGCCTATGAACTATGATCGATTCAGATTGCTTGCTGATAGGAAAATCAAGGGAAGATGCAAGTGAAGCTAGAGCGTCAGCTAAGATGTTTTGATTTCTAGGAACATGGACAAAGATCAATTTTGTGAAAAGCTTCGAGTAAGCAGAAGTAAGTTCTTGATATGGCTTAAGCTTGGGATCAAGAGTCCGATACTTGGTCAGCACTTGGCGAAAAATTAATTGGCTATCACCCACAATCCTGAGTTTGGTGGCACCATGGAAATGAGCAGCCTCGAGACCAGCAAGAAGTGCCTCGTATTCAGCTATGTTATTGGTGACTGGAAAATCAAGCTGAAAGGCTTGTGGAATGGTGACACCTTCAGGTGATAACAGAACGATTCCGATCCCCTTTCCATTAGAATTCAGAGCTCCGTCAAAATGCAGAGTCCACATATCATCTCTGATTTGATTTACGGACATCAGTTCCTCATCCGGAAACTCTGATCGCACTGGATCAAATCGAGGAAGGGGATGATGAGCGAGATGTTCTGCTATGGCATAGCCCTTGATCGCTTTCTGTTGAATGTAAATGATATCGAATTGAGATAGAAAGCTTTGCCATCGCGCTAACCTATCAGTAAGAACAGATTTCTCCAGAAGGAATTTGATCGGATTCATCCTAGCGATGAGGTGGACTTCGTGGGCCAGAAAATAATGCTTTAATTTCTGAACAACCCAAACCAATGCTGCACATGTTTTCTCCATCGCCGTATATCTCTGTTCAGCGGGGTTGAGAAGTTTAGAGAGATAGTAGGCTGCCCCCTCTTTTCCTTCTTCATCCTCTTGTGCTAGGACAGCCCCCACTGCATCATCCAGGACTGAAATATAAAGTATCAATGGTCTGCCTGGAGATGGTGGTCTCAAAACAAGAGGACTTGCCAAATAGTCCTTTAATCCATCAAATGCCTCCTGACACTTATCGTCCCAATTGAATTTGACTCCTGGCTTGGTAAGCTCATAGAACGGCTTACACCTTTGTGAGTGCTGGGAGACAAAACGGCGAATAAATTGTAACCTCCCGATTAATCCTCTTAACTCTTTTAAGTTTTTTGGAAGGTGGCATTTCTCTGATAGCCTTCGCCTTATTGGGATCGATCTCAATTCCCCGTTTGCTGACAATGAATCCAAGCAATTTTCCTGAAGATACCCCGAATACACATTTCTTGGGGTTCATCTTCAACTGATACTCTCTCGATCTCTCTAATACCCTTGCCAAAACTTTGGCATGCTCAGCCTTCGTTTTAGACTTAACCAATAAATCATCTACATACACTTCCAAATCTATATGCATCATGTCATGAAATATTGCCATCATAGCCCTTTGATAAGTGGCTCCAGCGTTCTTTAATCCAAATGGCATGACGACATAACAATATGTTCCCCAAGGTGTAGTGAATGAAGTCTTCTCTTGATCCTCTTCTGCCAGCTTAATCTGGTTGTATCCTGAAAATCCATCCATAAACGATAACGTCTCATAGCCAGCAGTGTTATCGATGAGTACATCAATATGAGGCAATGGAAAATCATCTTTAGGACACGCCCGGTTTAGGTCGCGGAAGTCAATGCAAATTCTGACCTTCCCATCCTTTTTCATAACCGGGACTATGTTGGCCACCCATTGTGGATAAAGGACAACTCTAATGAATTTGGCTTTGTGTAATTTGTCGACCTCTTCCTTCATCTTTAAAGCCATTTGTGGGTGGAATCGCCTTAATTTCTGCTTGACCGGACTAGCTCCATCTTTTAATGTTAACCTGTGTTCAACTAAAGATGAGTCTAACCCCGGCATATCCTCATAACTCCAGGCGAAAGTGTCCTTATAATCCTTAAGCACTTGTATCATTGCCTTTTCATCCTCTGCAGAAAGATTTTTACTAACGAGGACAACCTTAGGTTCGTCTTCAGTCCCTAAGTTTATTTCTTTTGTGGGCTCTTCGACGGCAGCTGAAGGTTCATCAAATCTCTTCACTCCACTGGCATATGCCTCCGCTGCGTCCTCATCATCTTCCTCATCTTCAACAATGGGGTCCTTTTCATGTACTAACTCATATACCCCGTACCCATCATTGACTGACTCATTATCTGTACAATCTTCTGGCATTTGAATTGGATCTTCTAAAAGCTGAGGGATTAAAGAGCAAAAGGAACATTTATCAGCCAAATCCTGGAGGTATCTTTCTGGAATTTGCCTACCCTTAGGCTTCCTAGACTTACTAACCTGACTAACCTGCCTAAAACTAGACTCCTTAACTTCACTAAACTGTCTATCATAACCTAAGGAAGATGAAGCAGGATGAAAATCCTGGGATACAGGTGGAAATACAGGGGAATCCTCCCGTGGGGAGGGACAGAGTAGATCTAGGAGAGAATCTTGACCGACGGACCCGCGCGATGGGGTGTAATCGGACAAGTAAGATGTTTCCTCGATAAT
The DNA here is from genome assembly GCA_030544215.1 of Zantedeschia hybrid cultivar. Taxonomy (NCBI): domain Eukaryota; kingdom Viridiplantae; phylum Streptophyta; class Magnoliopsida; order Alismatales; family Araceae; genus Zantedeschia; species Zantedeschia hybrid cultivar. The sequence goes on along the minus strand of JARZZO010000010.1, from coordinate 19,043,613 downwards.
GATTTGGGAAGAATTTGTTGCCAAATTGGCGTTTTTTTTTGGACAATGAAAGAATTAAACATAAAGCAAGAATGAATACAAATGAGAGGAGAATCGGACGGAGGAAGCGGCACCAAGGCCAGAGGATTAGGGGGATCATATAGCAATATGTCCCAGATTAGATCATACATCCTCTCTAGGTCGAGAGGAGGTTGTGGAATAAAGTCCCGAGGGGACATAGTTATCATAATGGGCGGAGCCCGTGGAATATCTTCAATTATGACCCGCGACCAAGTCGGGGTCAAGAGTAGTGTACGAAAAAGAGTATGGAGCATGAAGACATGTGAAGGATATGTCCCCCTCCATAGCAGATCTGTTGTATAACCAACTTCATAGGGGTCATCTGGCTCCCCTTCATCAGTTTGTTCGGACAGCAGTATCCGCTTGTCAAAGATTGTGCTAGGGCTCTCAATTAGCTCGTCAATCTGCGGTGGCCACTTGGGTTCTGCAGGATCCAGGAATAATCTGTTCAGTGCTATGTATAGGTCCCTTAAGTCGAACCATCTGTACCATTCGCATTCAGGGTCATGGAATTTCCTCCTCTTCATAGGCCGCAGAGCCTCCAAGGATTGGTACGTAAGTAGTTCGGAACAATGTCTGGCCAAGTCCCTCCCATATATGTCATGGAAGTCAAAACAGGAAGTAATGACCACCATGTTGTCGTGACTACGTATGGGCCCTTTCACAAAGTGAGTATATAGAGTCCATGTTAAGGGATCTCGGCCTTCTTTCAGTGGTGTAGACATTGTTTCCAAGATTTTTTGACCATCTTCTTGCTGAACCCTGTCTTGCTTTAGTTTCATTGGCCTATAGCCCAGACCCCTTCCAGGTACTGCCCGATGATTTTTAACAGGAGTGGTCCTGCCTTGCAACTGTGTGCCCAGACCTTTCCCAGGCTTGTAGCCGTTCTTCATCATGATCCTCCATCCCGGGGTACTCATGCACTTCCCCCTTTTGATAGCATTTAATGGATATGGAGAAATGGTAGCGGCTTTCAAAGGATCAGCCACTGGACGGTAGACCTGTAATACCGACAGAAAAGGTTGTCGGCCAGGTAAAACAGCAGATTTAATATTCAATGTATGAGCAGCAGCAAGGATCGGCATGCTCGTCACTTTAATAATTCGTCCTTTATAAGAGAATTTGAGGCATTGGTGATTCGTAGAAGGAATCGCCTCAAGAGTTTTGATATAAGGACGTCCCAGAATGGCATTTATGGAAGGGTCGATTTCTAGAATATGAAATTCAACCTCTGCATGACTTACTGGACCTAGCTCCACCTTTAAATAAACCATTCCCAGAGGGGAACGGGTAGAATTGTCATATGCCGTAACTGAGATGGGGCTTGGCAGCCATTTCTCCTTGGGCACACCGCATAGCTCCAGGGTCTTCGGAGGTAAAACATTAATTGAAGCCCCTGTATCAACTAGGCATGCATCCACGGCCTTCTTGCAGATATTGACCGTGATGCTCAGAGCCATGCTTCTGGCGGCTGGCGGTGCTAGTTCCGATGTGTGGAATGTAATTGAGGGCTGATCCCCCTGAGGAACTAGTAGTGCTGCAATTTTCTCTACCGGCACGTCTTCATTGACCATCACCTTCTGTAGGTATTCCATTAAAGCTTCTTGGTGAATCTTGGACCTTTTAATCAATTCCAGTACAGTGATCCGTGCCGGTGTTTTGTCCAGATGTTTCAACAAGTCGTATTGAGTGCCTGGTGCACTCTCTTCATTATGGGCTTCCTCAGTCGGCTGTGATGGGCCGTCTCTGACTGTGGACTGAGGAAAGACCTTGTTGAAAATCCTTCCACTCCGGAGCGCATGTTCCTCGACCGTGGAGGATCCGGGTGACACCTTGAGTACCGCAGAATCGGGTGGCGTAAGTGGTGCGGAGGGTTGATGCGTAGGTGGTGGCGTTGGGTTAGGTGGTGATGGCGCGGGGTTAGGTGGTGATGGCGCGGTGCGGATTAAAGGCCTAGAGGGTTGAATGGTAGATGGGTAAGTGGTTGGCGAAGTGGGGAATGGTACGCGTAATAGCAGTCTGGATGGTTGGGGCATATCTGGGTAGGTAGTAGTGGTAATGGGTGAAGTAGGAAATGGTACGCGTAATAGTGGCCTAGATGGTAAAAGGGGTGCGTTATTGGTTTGCGGGGGGGTATGTGATGGAGGCGTAGGAGTGCGGGGCGCAATGGGTCTAAGGAAGGTGGGTAGTGGTAGTGGGTTATTGGGTGAGGGCGAGTGATATGTGGGTGTGGGTAGAGGGGTGATGGTAACGGGTTGTGGTCTGGGTATGTGGATGGTGCGGCGTGGTAGTCGCTCTGCGGTACTTTGAATGTGACCCGTTGAATAGAGAGAGGAAGAGTCCTCTATCCTCCATTGTTGCCCACGACCAGCCTCAGACTGGCTGTTCGTTAGAATGGGAGCAACCTGGTTCTGGTTCTGGTGCTCCGGGAGTGGATTCTGCACTATGCCCATGTTGGGTGGTGCTGCTGCTTGTGCTGGTGGTCTTGCTTGCTGCTGCTGCTGTTGCGGTCTCCTCGCCTTCAGGGCTGATATATATTTCTTCATTTCCTCCCAGTCTATGCCGCCCTGCTCGTTGAGATCATGAATATAATCTCTGAATTGGAAGCATGTGTCGATGGTATGCTCAGGTTGCCTGTGGAAGTAGCAATACCAGGACGTATCGGCATTTTGAGGCCAGACGGCCTTTTCCCTTGGCAAAACTAAGGCGTTAGCCGCCATTAAAGCACTGAAGATATCGGCCAAGGATTCTGAGAGTGCCGGATATTCTGCCCTTTTAGGGCCTGGAGGTCTCCTCTGCTGGTTGTAGTCACCAGGAGGAGGGACATTGTGGTACGCTGGCGGTGCGCGCGGCTGGTACTGTGGCTGTTGCTGGTGCTGATACTGCTGCTGCGGGGGTTGCTGGTACTGCTGTTGCCGTTGCGGCTGTTGCTGTAGCTGTTGTTGGTTTTGATTCTGATTCGGCTGCTGGGGCCGTTGATACTGTTGTTGGTAATGGGGGTTCTGCTGCTGTCTGTACCCTTGCTGCTGTGGCCTCTGGTACTGCTGCTGACTCCTCACGAACTGGGGCGAGTTATTGTTCATGGTGCTCACTTGCTCATGAGAGAGCGTGCCCTCGGTAGTCGGACCTGTGCTGGAAGAGTTTGGCACTGCAGGCTTCCGAGGCGGAGGTCTGCTAGGTCTATGAGGATCAAAGACGCTAGAGAATGTAGCGTCCTTGAAAGCATTCTGGCAGTACCGTGCTCTTTCATAGAGCTCTGCCATGTTAGTCAAATTGTTCAAGGAGAGGACGAGCTTGAACTGGGGCGTGGCATTAGAAATTAACATTTTCACTTGTTCGGACTCGGACAAGTGATCCTTCACCTTTTCAGCCAGACCCCGCCATCTGTCAGCAAAACCGACAAACTCCTCATCCGGTTTCATCTTTTCTGCAATGAGGTCCGTGATAGACAAGGAGGGTGCAACTCTGTCCTAGTATCGTTGAATGAATTTGCGTGAAACGATACCGTAATCTTCTACTTCTGAGGGTTCCAGGGAAAAGAACCACTCGAGGGCTGGTCCCTCTAGAGATCTCCTGAACAAGAAGGCCAACGACCTCTTGTCGTTCTGCCAGAAAGAGGATTCATACATGAACTCCTTCAGGTGTGTGAAGGGGTTACCAGTACCGTTGTACTTTCGGTACACTGGCATTTCAGAGGGTGGCAGATGAAATACTGGCAGACTCGGTAGACTGATCTCTGGTACAGCTCTGACCCCCATCATTTTCTGGAGGTTATTAAATTGCTCATCCATACGCTCCATTTTGGCCAACAGCGTTTGCGTGGTCAGATCTGCTTGAGGAGGAGGAGGAGGAGGAGGTACTTGGTAGGCCTGCTGCCTAGAGTACGTTGGACAGGGTGGACAATAGAGGGGAGGTCCGGCAGCGCTTCCGCCATGCCCGAGGGCATTTTGATAAGTAGGCGTTTGCGGTCTAGCCGGTTGCCTAGATGATGAAAGCTGCGGCCCAGCTGGCCGAGAAGTAATATGAAGGCCCTCCATGGCCTGATGGATATAAGGAGGAGGAAAAGAAGGTTGCTGAGGAACAGCAGGGGGAGCCACAGGGTTTGGCTCAGCAGGCTGCATAGGTGCCTTCCCCTTCAAATTAGATTGGATCGCCTCGAACTGCTGAGGGTCCAGTCGGGAGGCAAGAACTCCCAGAGCATTGATGAGATCCGTAGGATCAGAGGATGAGGGATCATTCTGATTCATGTCCCCCTCGAGATCAGGATTAGGGATCGCATATTCATGCGGAAGAGGATCAGGATATTGATCACGTGGAGGCAAAAGAGGTGTCCGAACATTCCCATCTAGACGATACGGAATGGGGATAGAACTACGGGAGGCATCAGCATCTCTCCCACTCTCATAATTGTACTCAGAATTCCGAGGGGCATTAGCATCTCCCTCGTAATTAACCATGGCGTCTGGAGCCACACTCAAGTCCCTACCTGATCGTAGCAACATGATGTTAGATTCCCTTTTCAAAGATTTAATCAAACAAGTTGTACAGAGATTAATCAAACAAGTGGATGCTTAACGTGATTTTAGGATTCCTTGTTGAGTTATTTGAATTGGATTAAACCACAATTTCGCTCAGGGAAAGGATCCTAGTTTCAGTTCAATTTCCACCGTTATTCTCTAAGGCTTTTCTTTCACAACGCTTTCAGAATCTAACCAGGACTTCAATTGGTACAACCAGCCCGATGATCAAGGAGGAATACCTTGATTTTGGGGACTTATGGAGGTCTCAACGTCAACTTCTCTAGTCTGATCAAGGGACCAACCCAATCAGAGAGAGTTGCTGACGTCGAGTAATGTGTTCCTAAGAAGAGGAGGGATTAGCCTCAATGCGTATGTCCTGTGGCCTGGACGGCCTCTAATGCTTAGTAAGTAATGGGTAGCTAGCACTCAAAACACAGAAATCTGGAAACTGAAAAAAAATTAAGAAACTGTCTGAATAGCGTCGATGGTAGTCGACGCTATTCAAAACAGAACTTAATTTTTCGCAGAAGCAGATGCAGACAGCAGAGAAACTGTGAAGCCTGAAAGGCGTCTAGGTGTGTTGACGCGGTTTTGAAACGCGTCAGCTATCCTGGACGCTTTTCAGTTCGCAGAAGCAATTTTCCAGGAGGATTTTCTGGGTTGAATCCTCCTCAAATGAGATGAAAAGCAGTAAACAATCGACTCATGCAAATTTTTTTAGTTCCAGATTTTAAACATGATGGTTTACTAACTAAACAACTAGAAAAACAATCAATCACACATCATTTTTATCACAAAAACAGCTTTTTGAGTTAATCAAGGGGGGGCAAGATCTTGCCACTGGGGTGTGCACGTGGTGCACGAGGGAAATCAATTAAACTAAACACTCACCAATTGGTGAGGACGTGTCCAGAGACACAAATGGTGCACCGTGGGTGCCCGATATGATGATAGCAAGAACAAAAGAAACTAAAAGATGGCGAGACCAAGTCCCACCGTGATCGCCAAAAAAGCTGTAGGTGCTTAGAATGACCGTGTGATTAACATGAAATATCTATGTTGTTTAGGTGTAAACTAACCTATTAAAAACAGCAACTAAAGTGCAGTGATCGCCAGAAACTTTTAACTAAAAAGTTTCAAAAGAGAATATGATCGCCTACCTTTCAAAATGCGGAAGATTGAGTCCTTGGTTCCCCTTTCTCAGCCGGCTGAAGAAAGAGAGCCCTTTCTTTGCTTCTTTGTTCTTGCTGTTGAATTTGAAGTTGAGGATCGTCCAGAAGTTGTGCTTGATTTCCCCTTTTTTATCTCTTGTTGTTGTTGAGTGCAGCAGAGACAAAAACAAAAATAAAGAACTAATGATGAGAATTTAAATAGAAGTAGTATCTGAACTAATCATAGTGTTAAGCATATTTAAAACAGCAAACTCACTTTTTTAATGGCTTTGAAACCCCTTAGATCAAGTAGGTTTTTGAAAGATTATGCTGTGGTGTGTGTTTGCATGAAGTGAATATGAAAAATAAAACTAATGAAATGAAAATAAATGCAGTAATGAAAAACTTATGCCCAATTGGTTGAAGCTTTGAAAGGATGAAGATCTTGAAAGGACGCCGTCTTCTGGAAATGGCAGCGCTCCGGCGTTACGACGTTGTTGCTTCGATCTTCAACTCGCTATAATGCTATGGCTCAACTCAATTTTATTCCGTTCTCTTTTCAACATGCAGGGTATTTATAGGCATTTCTTGCGTTCGCGATTAACATTTAAAAAACTCCGAATTTATCCATCTTAACCGACAGATAATTACTGATTAATTCATCTTTATCTGTAATTATCTAAAACGCGTCCACCTTTGCTGACGCCTTTCAGATTAATTAAGATAAGGATAAATATCCGGGAAAACTTATCTTTATCTTTATTAGGTAAAACGCGTCCACTTGTGTAGACGTCTTTTAGACTAATTAAGATAAGGATAAACATCCGGGAAAACTTATCTTTATCTTTATTAGGTAAAAAGCGTCCACTTGTGTAGACGTCTTTTAGACTAATTAAGATAAGGATAAACATCCGGAGGAGAAGTAGAAACCATTTAGGAAACATAAAACGCGTCGACATTACCAGACGCCTTTTAGTTAATAAATCAATTAATTAAAATTCAAATTTAATCGTTAAAACAGGAATAAACTATAAATGGCGTCCACGTGAGTCGACGTCTTTTAGAATTCTTCATATTTTAACTCAAATTAAACTAAAATCAATTCAATTGATTAACTTAAACACATCTGTTAAACCCGACACTCAAAAAGATTAATAAAAATTAATTAATGATTAATTATCAGACTATTTTGAGGCATTATTGTATGATATAAAATTTACTCGAAATGACGTCAAAATTAGCGTGTCTACAGCAGCCAGACGGGATCTACGAACGCCACAGCGAGCGAGGAAGCGAGGACGATCCATCGCGAGGAGAACCGCGTGGATACCGCTAGAGGTCAGGCATCTGCGCGACTTGCGGCATCGCTCCGGCGGAACCGGAAAACGGACGCGGATTCGAATCCGCGTAAGGTAAATTCGATTTACTCCGGTTTTATTTCTAGGATCGAAACGGGACAAATCTGATCCCAAATATTTTTTTTTATTCCGCTGCGTTTTTAGGATCGGATCCCGACACAGCGAACCCAACAAATTGAACATCAAATATGGAACTATCGATAAACTCAAACATGTTTGGATTTATTTGATCAATGGTCTGAAACTTAATCAACAATTAATTCTTATCACAGTGATTTCAAAGTCCTACATGATGCATACTGGGTTAAAAGAAAAATATAAAGTCAAATAAAATATAAATTAATCAAGGATAATATTGTTAAATTGTTATTAATGAGTCAAGACACCAATTCTTGTAATTCAGTGCTTGTAGACACGCTAATTTTAACGTCATTTCGAGTAAATTTCATATCACACAATAATGCCTCAGAATGGTCTGATAATTAATCATTAATTAATTTTTATTAATTTTTTTGAGTGTCGGGTTTAACAGATGTATTTACGTTAATCAATTGAATTGATTTTAGCTCAAATTTGAGTTAAAATATGAAGAATTCTAAAAGACGTCGACCCAAGTGGACGCCATTTAGAGTTTATTCTTATTTTAGCGATTAAATTTGAATTTTAATTAATTGATTTATTAACTAAAAGGCGTCTGGGAATGTCGACGCGTTTTAAGTTACCTAAGTGGTTTTAACTTCTCCTCCGGATGTTTATCCTTATCTTAATTAGTCTAAAAGACGTCTACACAGCTGGACGCATTTTACCTAATAAAGATAAAGATAAGTTTTCCCGGATATTTATCCTTATCTTGATTAGTCTAAAAGACGTCTACACAGGTGGACGCGTTTTAACTAATAAAGATAAAGATAAGTTTTTCCCGGATATTTATCCTTATCTTAATTAATCTGAATGGCGTCATCCAAGGTGGACGCGTTTTAGATAATTACAGATAAAGATGAATTAATCAGTATTTATCTGTCGGTTAAGATGGATAAATTCGGAGTTTTCAAATGTTAATCGCGAACGTAAGAAATGCCTATAAATACCCTGCATGTTGAAAAGAAAAAAAAAGAGAAAACAAAATTAAGTTGAGTTGAGCCATAGCGTTATAGCGATTTGAAGATCGAAACAACGTCGTAACGCCGGAGCGCTGCCATTTCCAGAAGTCGGCGTCCTTTCAAGATCTTCATCCTTTCAAGGCTTCAACCAATTGGGCATAAGTTTTTCATTATTGCATTTATTTTCATTTCATTAGTTTTATTTTTCATATTCACTTCATGCAAACACACACCACAGCATAATCTTTCAAAGAACCTATTTGATCTAAGGGGTTTCAAAGCCATTAAAAAAAGTGAGTTTGCTGTTTTAAATATGCTTAAAATCATGATTAGTTCAGATATTACTTCTATTTAAATTCTCATCATAGTTCTTCATTTTTTTTCTGTTTCTGTTTCTGCTGCACTCAACAACAACAACAAGAGATCAAAAGGGGGAAATCAAGCATAACTTCTGGACGATCCTCAACCTCAAACTCAACAGCAAGAAAAAAAGAACAAAGAAAGGGCTCTCTTTCTTCAGCCGGCTGAGAAAGGGGAACCAAGGACTCAATCTTCCGCGTTTGAAAGGTAGGCGATCATACTCTCTTTTGAAACTTTTAAGTTAAAAGTTTCTGGCGATCACTGCACTTTAGTTGTTGTTTTTAATAGGTTAGTTTACACCTAAACAACATAGATATTTCATGTTAATCACACGGTCATTCTAAGTACCTACAGCTTTTTTGGCGATCACGGTGGGACTTGGTCTCGCCATCTTTTAGTTTCTTTTTGTTCTTGCTATCATCATATCGGGCACCCACGGTGCACCATTTGTGTCTCTGGACACGTCCTCACCAATTGGTGAGTGTTTAGTTTAATTGATTTCCCTCGTGCACCACGTGCACACCCCAGTGGCAAGATCTTGCCCCCCCCTTGATTAACTCAAAAAGCTGTTTTTGTGATAAAAATGATGTGTGATTGATTGTTTTTCTAGTTGTTTAGTTAGTAAACCATCCTGTTTAAAATCTGGAACTAAAAAAAATTTGCATGAGTCGATTGTTTACTACTTTTTACCTTGTTTGAGGAGGATTCAACCCAGAAAATCCTCCTGGAAAACTGTTTCTGCGAACTGAAAAGCGTCCAGGATAGCTGATGCGTTTCAAAACCGCGTCAACCTACCTAGACGCCTTTCAGGCTTCACAGCTTCTCTGCTCTCTGCATCTGCTTCTGCGAAAAATTAAGTTCTGTTTTGAATAGCGTCGACTACCATCGACGCGATTCAGACAGTTTCTTAATCTTTTTCAGTTTCTAGATTTTTGTGTTTTGAGTGCTAGCTACCCATTACTTACTAAGCATTAGAGGCCGTCCAGGCCACAGGACATACGCATTGAGGCTAATCCCTCCTCTTCTTAGGAACACATTACTCGACGTCAGCAACTCTCTCTGATTGGGTTGGTCCCTTGATCAGACTAGAGAAGTTGACGTTGAGACCTCCATAAGTCCCCAAAATCAAGGTACTCCTCCTTGATCATCGGGCTGGTTGTACCAATTGAAGTCCCGGTTAGATTCTGAAAGCGTTGTGAGAGAAAGCCCTAGAGAATAACGGTGGAAATCGAACTGAAACTAGGATCCTTTCCCTGAGCGAAATTGTGGTTTAATCCAATCCAAATAACTCAACAAGGAATCCTAAAATCACGTTAAGCATCCACTTGTTTGATTAATCTCTGTACAACTTGTTTGATTAAATCTTTGAAAAGGGAATCTAACATCATGTTGCTACGATCAGGTAGGGACTTGAGTATGGCTCCAGACGCCATGGTTAATTACGAGGGAGATGCTAATGCCCCTCGGAATTCTGAATACAACTATGAGAGTGGGAGAGATGCTGATGCCTCCCGTAGTTCTATCCCCATTCCGTATCGTCTAGATGGGAATGTTCGGACACCTCTTTTGCCTCCACGTGATCAATATCCTGATCCTCTTCCGCATGAATATGCGATCCCTAATCCTGATCTTGAGGGGGACATGAATCAGAATGATCCCTCATCCTCTGATCCTACGGATCTCATCAATGCTCTGGGAGTTCTTGCCTCCCGACTGGACCCTCAGCAGTTCGAGGCGATCCAATCTATTTTGAAGGGGAAGGCACCGATGCAGCCTGCCGAGCCGAACCCGGTGGCTCCCCCTGCTGTTCCTCAGCAACCTTCTTTTCCTCCTCCTTATATCCATCAGGCCATGGAGGGCCTTCATATTACTTCTCGGCCAGCTGGGCCGCAACTTTCATCATCTAGGCAACCGGCTAGACCGCAAACGCCTACTTATCAAAATGCCCTCGGCATGGCGGAAGCGCTGCCGGACCTCCCCTCTATTGTCCACCCTGCCCAACGTACTCTAGGCAGCAGGCCTACCAAGTACCTCCTCCTCCTCCTCCTCCTCAAGCAGATCTGACCACACAAACGCTGTTGGCCAAAATGGAGCGTATGGATGAGCAATTTAATAACCTCCAGAAAATGATGGGGGTCAGAGCTGTGCCAGAAATCAGTCTACCGAGTCTGCCAGTATTCCATCTGCCACCTTCTGAGATGCCAGTGTACCGAAAGTACAACGGTACTGGTAACCCCTTCACACATCTGAAGGAGTTCATGTATGAATCCTCTTTCTGGCAGAACGACAAGAGGTCGTTGGCCTTCTTGTTCAGGAGATCTCTAGAGGGACCAGCCCTCGAGTGGTTCTTTTCCCTGGAACCCTCAGAAGTAGAGGATTACGGTATCGTTTCACGCAAATTTATTCAACGATACCAGGACAGAGTTGCACCCTCCTTGTCTATCACGGACCTCATTGCAGAAAAGATGAAACCGGATGAGGAGTTTGTCAGTTTTGCTGACAGGTGGCGGGGTCTGGCTGAAAAAGTGAAGGATCACTTGTCCGAGTCCGAACAAGTGAAAATGTTAATTTCTAATGCCACGCCCCAGTTTAAGCTCGTCCTCTCCTTGAACAATTTGACTAATATGGCAGAGCTCTATGAAAGAGCAGGGTACTGCCAGAATGCCTTCAAGGACGCTACATTCTCTAGCGTCTTTGATCCTCATAGACCTAGCAGGCCTCCGCCTCGGAAGCCTGCAGTGCCGAACTCTTCCAGCACAGGTCCGACTACCGAGGGCACGCTCTCTCATGAGCAAGTGAGTACCATGAACAATAACTCGCCCCAGTTCGTAAGGAGTCAGCAGCAGTACCAGAGACCACAGCAGCAAGGGTACAGACAGCAGCAGAACCCCCAGTACCAACAGCAGTATCAACGGCCCCAGCAGCCGAATCAGAATCAGAACCAGCAACAACTACAGCAACAGCCACAACGGCAACAGCAGTACCAGCAACCCCAGCAGCAGCAGTATCAGCAGCAACAACAGCCACAGTACCAATCGCGCGCACCGCCGGCGTACCACAATGTCCCTCCTCCTGGTGACTACAACCAGCAAAGGAGACCTCCAGGCCCGAAGAGGGCAAAATACCCGGCTCTCCCAGAATCCTTGGCCGATATCTTCAGTGCTTTGATGGCGGCTAACGCCTTAGTTTTGCCAAGGGAAAAGGCCGTCTGGCCTCAAAATGCCGATACGTCCAGGTATTGCTACTTCCATAGGCAACCTGGGCATACCATTGACACCTGCTTCCAATTCAGAGATTATATTCATGATCTCAACGAGCAGGGCGGCATAGACTGGGAGGAAATGAAGAAATACATAACAGCCCTGAAGGCGAAGAGACCGCAGCAGCAACAGCAGCAGCAAGCAAGACCACCGGCACAAGCAGCAGCACCACCCAACATGGGCATAGTGCAGAATCCACTCCCGGAGCACCAGAATCAGAACCAGGTTGCTCCCATTCTGACGAACAGCCAGTCTGAGGCTGGTCGTGGGCAACAATGGAGGATAGAGGACTCTTCCTCTCTCTACTCAACGGGTCACGTTCAAAGTACCGCAGAGCGACTACCACGCCGCACCATCCACATACCCAGACCACAACCCGTCACTATCACCCCTCTACCCACACCCACGTATCATTCGCCCGCATCCAATAATCCACTACCACTACCCACCTTCCTTAGACCCATTACGCCCCGCACTCCTACGCCTCCATCATATACCCCTCCGCAAACCAATAACGCGCCCCTTTTACCATCTAGGCCATTATTACGCGTACCATTTCCTACTTCACCCGTTACCACCACCACCTACCCAGATATGCCCCAACCATCCAAACCGTTACTACGCGTACCATTCTCCACTTCGCCAACCACTTACCCATCTACCATCCAACCATCTAGGCCTTTAATCCGCACCGCGCCATCACCACCTAACCCTACGCCATCACCACCTAACCCTACGCCATCACCACCTAACCCAACGCCACCACCTACGCATCAACCCTCCGCACCGCTTACGCCACCCAACTCTGCGGTACTCAAGGTGTCACCCGGATCCTCCACGGTCGAGGAACACGCGCTCCGGAGTGGGAGGATTTTCAACAAGGTCTTTCCTCAGTCCACAATCCGAGACGGCCCATCACAGCCGACTGAGGAAGCCCATAATGAAGAGAGTGCACCAGGCACTCAATATGACTTGTTGAAACATCTGGACAGAACACCGGCACGGATCACTGTACTTGAATTGATTAAAAGGTCCAAGATTCACCAAGAAGCTTTAATGGAATACCTACAGAAGGTGATGGTCAACGAAGACGTGCCGGTAGAGAAGATTGCAGCACTACTAGTTCCTCAGGGGGATCAGCCCTCAATTACATTCCACACATCGGAACTAGCACCGCCAGTCGCCAGAAGCATGGCTCTGAGCATCACGGTCAATATCTGCAAAAAGGCCGTGGATGCATGCCTGGTTGATACAGGGGCTTCAATTAATGTTTTACCTCCGAAGACCCTGGAGCTATGCGGTGTGCCCAAGGAGAAATGGCTGCCTAGCCCCATCTCAGTTACGGCATATGACAATTCTACCCGTTCCCCTCTGGGAATGGTTTATTTAAAGGTGGAGCTAGGTCCAGTAAGTCATGCAGAGGTCGAATTTCATATTCTAAAAATCGACCCTTCCATAAATGCCATTCTGGGACGTCCTTATATCAAAACTCTTGAGGCGATTCCTTCTACGAATCACCAATGCCTCAAATTCCCTTATAAAGGACGAATTATTAAAGTGACGAGCATGCCGATCCTTGCTGCTGCTCATACATTGAATATTAAATCTGATGTTTTACCTGGCCGACAACCTTTTCTGTCGGTATTACAGGTCTACCGTCCAGTGGCTGATCCTTTGAAAGCCGCTACCATTTCTCCATACCCATTAAATGCTATCAAAAGGGGGAAGTGCATGAGTACCCCGGGATGGAGAATCATGATGAAGAACGGCTACAAGCCTGGGAAAGGTCTGGGCACACAGTTGCAAGGCAGGACCACTCCTGTTAAAGATCATCGGGCAGTACCTGGAAGCGGTCTGGGCTATAGGCCGAGGAAACTGAAGCAAGACAGGGTTCAACAAGAAGATGGTCAAGAAATCTTGGAAACAATGTCCACACCACTGAAAGAAGGCCGAGATCCCTTAACATGGACTCTATATACACACTTTGTGAAAGGGCCCATACGTGGTCACGACAACACGGTGGTCATTACTTCCTGTTTTGACTTCCATGACATATATGGGAGGGATTTGGCCAGACATTGTTCCGAACTACTTACGTACCAATCCTTGGAGGCTCTGCGGCCTATGAAGAGGAGAAAATTCCATGACCCTGAATGCGAATGGTACAGATGGTTCGACCTGAGGGACCTATACATAGCGCTGAACAGACTATTCCTGGATCCTGCAGAACCCAAGTGGCCACCGCAGATTGACGAGCTAATTGAGAGCCCTGGCACAATCTTTGACAAGCGGATACTGCTGTCCGAACAAACTGATGAAGGGGAGCCAGATGACCCCTATGAAGCTGGTTACACAACAGATCTGCTATGGAGGGGGACATATCATTCGCATGTCTTCATGCTCCATACTCCTTTTCGTACACTACTCTTGACCCCGACTTGGTCGCGGGTCATAATTGAAGATATTCCACGGGCTCCGCCCGTTATGATAACTCTGTCCCCTCGGGACTTTATTCCACAACCTCCTCTCGACCTAGAGAGGTTGTATAATCTGATCTGGGACATATTGCTATATGATCCCCCTAATCCTCTGGCCTTGGTGCCGCTTCCTCCGTCTGATTCTCCTCCCATTTGTATTCATTCTTGCTTTATGTTTAATTCTTTCATTGTCCAAAAAAAAACGCCAATTTGGCAACAAATTCTTCCCAAATCATTATCGAGGAAACATCTTACTTGTCCGATTACACCCCATCGCGCGGGTCCGTCGGTCAAGATTCTCTCCTAGATCTACTCTGTCCCTCCCCACGGGAGGATTCCCCTGTATTTCCATTTGTATCCCAGGATTTTCATCCTGTTTCATCTTCATTAGGTTATGATAGGCAGTTTAGTGAAGTTAGGGAGTCCAGTTTTAGGAAGGTTAGGAAGTCTAGGAAGCCTAAGGGTAGGCAGATTCCAGAAATATACCTCCAGGATTTGGCTGATAAATGTTCTTTAATCCCTCAGCTTTTAGAAGATCCAATTCAGATGCCAGAAGATTGTACAGATGATGAGTCAGTCAATGATGGGTACGGGGTATATGAGTTAGTACATGAAAAGGACCCCATTGTTGAAGATGAGGAAGATGATGAGGACGCAGCTGAGGCATATGCCAGTGGAGTGAAGAGATTTGATGAACCTTCAGCTGCCGTAGAAGAGCCCACCAAAGAAATAAACTTAGGGACTGAAGACGAACCTAAGGTTGTCCTCGTTAGTAAAAATCTTTCTACAGAGGATGAAAAGGCAATGGTACAAGTGCTTAAGGATTATAAGGACACTTTCGCCTGGAGTTATGAGGATATGCCAGGGTTAGACTCATCTTTAGTTGAACACAGGTTAACATTAAAGGATGGAGCTAATCCGGTCAAGCAGAAATTAAGGCGATTCCACCCACAAATGGCTCTAAAGATAAAGGAAGAAGTCGATAAATTGCACAAAGCCAAATTCATTAGAGTTGTCCTTTATCCAATATAGTCCCGGTTATGAAAAAGGACGGGAAGGTCAGAATTTGCATTGACTTCCGCGATCTGAACCGGGCGTGTCCTAAAGACGATTTTCCATTGCCTCATATTGATGTACTCATCGATAACACTGCTGGCTATGAGACGTTATCATTTATGGATGGATTTTCAGGATACAACCAGATTAAACTGGCAGAAGAGGATCAAGAGAAGACTTCATTCACTACACCTTGGGGAACATATTGTTATGTCGTCATGCCATTTGGATTGAAGAACGCTGGAGCCACTTATCAAAGGGCTATGATGGCAATATTTCATGACATGATGCATATAGATTTGGAAGTGTATGTGGATGACTTATTGGTTAAGTCTAAAACGAAGGCTGAGCATGCCAAAGTTTTGGCAAGGGTATTAGAGAGATCGAGAGAGTATCAGTTGAAGATGAACCCCAAGAAATGTGTATTCGGGGTATCTTCAGGGAAATTGCTTGGATTCATTGTCAGCAAACGGGGAATTGAGATCGATCCCAATAAGGCGAAGGCTATCAGAGAAATGCCACCTCCCAAAAACTTGAAAGAGTTAAGAGGATTAATCGGGAGGTTACAATTTATTCGCCGTTTTGTCTCCCAGCACTCACAAAGGTGTAAGCCGTTCTATGAGCTTACTAAGCCAGGAGTCAAATTCAATTGGGACGATAAGTGTCAGGAGGCATTTAATGGATTAAAGGACTATTTGGCAAGTCCTTCTGTTTTGAGACCACCATCTCCAGGCAGACCATTGATACTTTATATTTCTGTCCTGGATGATGCAGTGGGGGCTGTCCTAGCACAAGAAGATGAAGAAGGAAAGGAGAGGGCAGCCTACTATCTCTCTAAACTTCTCAACCCCGCTGAACAGAGATATACGGCGATGGAGAAAACATGTGCAGCATTAGTTTGGGTTGTTCAGAAATTGAAGCATTATTTTCTGGCCCATGAAGTCCATCTCATCGCTAGGATGAATCCGATCAAATTCCTTCTGGAGAAATCTGTTCTTACTGATAGGTTAGCACGATGGCAAAGCTTTCTATCTCAATTCGATATCATTTACATTCAACAGAAAGCAATCAAGGGCTATGCCATAGCAGAACATCTCGCTCATCATCCCCTTCCTCGATTTGATCCAGTGCGATCAGAGTTTCCGGATGAGGAACTGATGTCCGTAAATCAAATCAGAGATGATATGTGGACTCTGCATTTTGACGGAGCTCTGAATTCTCATGGAAAGGGGATCGGAATCGTTCTGTTATCACCTGAAGGTGTCACCATTCCACAAGCCTTTCAGCTTGATTTTCCAGTCACCAATAACATAGCTGAATACGAGGCACTTCTTGCTGGTCTCGAGGCTGCTCATTTTCATGGTGCCACCAGACTCAGGATTGTAGGTGATAGCCAATTAATTCTTCGCCAAGTGCTGACCAAGTATCGGACTCTTGATCCCAAGCTTAAGCCATATCAAGAACTTACTTCTGCTTACTCGAAGCTTTTCACAAAATTGATCTTTGTCCATGTCCTTAGAAATCAAAACATTTTAGCTGACGCTCTAGCTTCACTTGCATCTTCTCTTGATTTTCCTATCAGCAAGCAATCTGAATCAATCATAGTTCATAGGCGTCTTTCACCTGCCGTGAAAGATCCTTCATTTCTTAAAACTAAGGAGAAGTTGCTGAAGAAATTCAAAGATGGAAGTATTGTGGAGAAAAGAGAAATCATGTTGATAGAGCTGTTAAAAGAAATGGATGATGAACAGAAGCCATGGTATTATGAAATTGCAAAATATTGTGAAGATCAATCGTATCCTGAAGAAGCTACAACTGAGGAAAAAAGAGCTATCAGGAGAGTTGCTCAACGATACACCCTAGTTGGGGGAGCATTATATAAGAGAGGTTTTGATGGAGTTCTTCTAAGATGTTTAGACGAAGATGAGCTTTGGAAGGTTATGGAAGGAGCTCATAGTGGAGTTTGTGGTGGCCATGTTAATAGACAGATGCTAGCAAAGAAGATCCTTAGACAAGGATTTTATTGGCCAACCATGGAAGAAGACTGCGTAGGATATGTCCGTAGGTGTGCCAAGTGTCAGCTTCACGCCGACAAAATTCATTCTCCTGCATCTTCACTCCATCCTGTTTCCTCCCCATGGCCTTTCTCCATGTGGGCTTTCGACATTATTGGACCTCTTGGTAACCCAGATTCCGGCATCAAGCAAAAATCTTTCATTCTCACGGCAACGGAATACTTTACCAAGTGGGCAGAAGCTGAAGCATACGTGGAGATCAAAGCATCAACCGTCTGCAAATTCATCATGAAGAACATCATCACAAGATTCGGGATTCCAAGCACCATCGTCACCGACAACGGACCGCAGTTCGTGTCACAGGAATTGAAGGACCTCTGCAACAGGTATAAAATTGCATTGCATCATTCATCTCCTTATTATCCGCAAGGCAATGGCCAAGCAGAGGCAACTAATAAGACTTTGATAAAAATTATCAAAAAGACGTGTAAATCTAACAAATTCGCAGATTGGCCAGAAAAATTGGTTGAGGCTCTATGGGCCTACCGAACTTCAATCCGCACGCCCACTGGGCAGACTCCTTATTCCTTAACATTTGGAATGGAGGCGGTAGTTCCATATGAGATCCTTATACCGTCATTAAGAGTACAATTGAACAAGGAATTTTCCATTGATGAACATCGTTCAGCACTCCTTGCTCAATTGGAACTTTTAGACGAGAAAAGATGGTCAGCTGCTAATCATGCAAAAGTTTATCAAAACAGACTAGCACGTTTTTATCAAAAGAAAGTCATTGAACGAAAGTTCAAAGTCGGTGAAATGGTCGTTAAAAGAATTTTTGTAAAACCTGGTGGTCCGCGTTCTAATCTCCAACCCAACTGGGAAGGACCTTATGTTGTATCGCACGCTTATCCTGGTAATGCTTATCGTTTGGTTAATGCAGAAGGAGAAGAGCTAAATCATCCCTGGAATGGTTTACACCTTAAGAAATACTACCCTTAAGTTAAAGAGTCGATCAGTATGGTACAAAGACCAGTGGAATCAGAAAATTTATAAACTCAAATTTCTTTGTTAGTCTGAATAATTTAACTTCAAACCCATTACTGCACACACCGACACGTTTGATTCGTGAATAACAAGAGATGCCAAGTCCTTAAGAATATTAAAAAGCTTGACTAAGAGTATAAAGTACAAATCATTCCTTTTAAAGTAAAATTCTGTTTTACACTCGGCCCATGATGTCGGAACGAGGCTTAAAATAGACTACCAAGAATACCCGCCATCTTAGTAGGAGGCCGTCATTAAAAAAATGGGGGAGATCCGTTCCAAAGCAAAGCAAAAAAAGAAAAGAATAAAAAAGCAAGGCAAAAAGCCAAATTCAAAATCAAAAGGCCATTACACTACAAACGTTACATCAAGGCCATGAAATGAAACAAAAGGGAACGCAAGGTCGATAAATACCCCGGAAAGAAAATGACCGAACCCCAACAGATATTAGGGTTGGAAAAGGACATCTTTTTAAGTCTCCGGAACCTTCTCATGGGCTTTCTAAATCTATTCTTCTTTTCTTTCTAAAGAGGTGTACTTCAAGCTTAAGGAATGGCTTAGATTGACTAAGGGTCAAATCATCAAATGGGATCACGAATGGAAACACAAGTTCAAACACGATGGGTTTTAAGTTAAGTTGTTAAAGAACAATTTGGAAATTAAGTTAATAAATGAATATGATCTTTTGATCTAAGTACCATACTGGTCTTTTAGTCAAAAATTATATATGTCAAAAATTCAAAAAAAACATATGTCAAAAAAATTCAAAAAAAATTTGCATATGTCAAAATTCAAAAAAAAATACATATGTCAAAATTCAAAAAAAAACATATGTCAAAAATTCAAAAAATTGCATATGTCAAAAATTCAAAAAAATTGTATATGTCAAAAATTCAAAAAAAATTGTATATGTCAAAAATTCAAAAAAAATGTATATGCAAAAATTCAAAATTCAAAAAAATTGCATAGTCAAAAATTCAAAAAAATATACATTTTTCAAAATCTAAAAAAAAAGAATACATATTTCAAAACCCAAACAAAAATGAATATTTCAAAACCAAAAAAAAAAAATATTTCAATTAGCATTTGCTTGTGGCATTTAGTGTGTTTCATTCATTTTATTTTCAGTGAGCATCTGTTTGCTTGCATGTTGCATTTTGCTTAAGTCTGATTACTCTTATTACCTTTGTTAATAAAGGCTATGCCCCTTGACCATTTATTCAAGGAAAAGATTAATTAACCATTTATTTGGTCAGGCAAGGGGCTAAGCCTAAACAGATACTTAACCTGTTTGTTAAGTGTTGTACAGGATGCAAGATAAGCACAAGAACACGAAATTGGAGCCCAAAAGTTTCATGTATATATATATCAAAAGTATTTTGTACATGATACATGAAAAGGAAAAGAAGTAC
This sequence comes from Zantedeschia hybrid cultivar, assembly GCA_030544215.1. Taxonomy (NCBI): domain Eukaryota; kingdom Viridiplantae; phylum Streptophyta; class Magnoliopsida; order Alismatales; family Araceae; genus Zantedeschia; species Zantedeschia hybrid cultivar. The sequence goes on along the minus strand of JARZZO010000010.1, from coordinate 19,023,797 downwards.
AAGAGCCCTCAAGGCTGGCTCTCCCCTCCGCCCTCATCCAACTGGCTCTGGGCCTCATCCTGGGCATCTGGCAGTGGAGCTCTAGGAGCTGGAGGCGGTCCCATCGCACTTGGCCCTGCCTGGCCAGATGATATGGCTATGCTGGCAGTAAAGGCACTCGCCTGACCTCGATCAATAGCCCGCTGGCGGGCTCGCTGATATCGCTCCTCCACCATCTTGCGCTCATGCTCCGCGACTGACAGCCGACCCTGAAGACTCTCCAGTCGAAGGCGGTCGCGATCTCTCTCCTCAGTCACAACCTCCAGGCGAATCTAGAGGCGTGCAAAATCTCCAGTGGAGAGATGCGCCACCTGCTCCTCTAGAGCCCGGATCCGCGCAGCATCAGCTTCGGCGCGAGCCGCTGCAGTACGGGCATGCTCCAGCTCCGCTTCAGCTCTCTGAAGGGTTTCCTGAAGCTCGGCAACCTGAATAAAAGTCATTGTTAGTTCAAGGCAATCAAGTAATTAAAATCAAATTCAGAAATGAAAAGTTGAAGAACTTACCCTAGCAGCACGATCCTCCTCCGCGAGAGAAGCCCGGTGGATGGCGGAGGCAAGCTGACTCTGGAGGTCAGCCAGAGCCGCATCATAGGATGAAGAAGTGGATGATTAAGCCCCGAAGGAAGGAGGAGCCGCCTGGGTGTAGACGGCTCGCTGCACCAAAAGAACACTGTCAGTGGTTAATCGCCAAAACAAATAATTAATTAAAACATGCATTCATATTCATTCATACATACCAGATCGAAGAGCTCTTTCTGGACTTGTTCTAGCTGGGCCTCCGCATCATGTAGGCGGGCCCGGAGGTCGATGATGACCGCATCACGTGCATCCTGCAAGTCACGCATTCATACATTCATTCACCAACATAAATCAAGATAATAATAAAATTAAAGACGCATGAATGCATACTTACATCGAGTGGTCGGAGGAGCCGCAGTTGATCGGCGTAATGGGCCCGGTAATGCTGGAGGTAGCCCTCGCTACTCTCCGCACGGGACTCCACCCGTACGCCGCGGCGGTGCCAATCCTCGTACTGCTCGGGGAATTTCGCACGCCAATCTGTGAGGGCTTGCTTGCCCCTCATGCTTCTCCCGACGTCCTCCGGGACCTCCTCGTCGATCCATTCCTGGTGGAGGCCCAGGGTCCTCATCACAAGCCGGAGGCGGAGGGGCTCAATTTCGTTGAGGCAATGTAGCCACATTTGCCTCCCGAACCTCCTCCTGCCAGCCGTCACCCACGACTGACCCTCCTCGCCCATACCAAGGTACGGGCGCCAGATCACCTTCATATAGATTAGATGCATTCATATAAATAATTTGCATTTAAACAATAAAAGAATTGCATTTAATAAAATTTTTGAATAAGTTAAAAACTCACCAAAAGCTCTGGATAGTCCAAGAACTGACGGCGGAGGGCCGTCAGCTGATGGTGCTGTGGAGCTGTGTCCACGATTGGCTGCCAACGGCAGGCCAAGGGGACAGCATCTGGACGAACGATCCTCGCTCTGCCAAGCGGGAAATAATAGTAGCTCCACACCTGCATGCATAAACATATAAGTTAGAAAAAGCATCATATCATATTGCATATCATGAATAAATAATAACACATTTAATACCTGGAGGAACGGCGAGAAACCGCTGACAGTAGTCTCGCGGTCTGGAATGACCGCGGATAGATCTGCAAACAGGTGGGCCAGGAGGGCCGCACCCCAGGCATACTCACCTAAGCTATCTAGGTCATCTAACAAATACAAAAATCTACAATGGATATGGTCGCCCTTCGTACCAAAAAGCAACCGACCGAAGAAAAAGACAAGAAAGACCCTAAGCTGTCGGTCTACCTCATCTACCTGGCTAGGGTCCCTGCAATAGACAGAAGAGGATGACTCTGCTAGTCTATCCCTAAACTCCTCCCGGGTCTCGTCAGACCGACGCCGGGGCTCGTCTAATCCAAGGGCAGCTTCTACCTCTACCCTGGGAACCATCCTAGACTCCCTACCTATGCTAGATACCTCTATCCCTAATAAGGCCTCTGCTAATCCTCGATAATCGGGGTAAGTCACCCCACTAACTGGTCGGCCCTCTACCCGGAGGCCAGTGATCCTGGCCACATCCTCTAGGGTGGGGACCATATGTCCCCACGGCATTAGGAAAGCCCGGCTTTCCGCATGCCAACGCTCCCTGAGCGCCTGTAACAAGACTAGATCAAGCCAAAATGGCTCGATGTCTAGTATCTCACCGAACCCCATCCAGCGCAGGCGCACCTTCTGGAAGTCCGGGAGCCCTCTGTAAGCCCCTATGACTAGGTCCCAGGAGATCCTAGCCCTCATCACTCCCTGCAAATAGAAACAACAAAAAAATAGGGTCAGTATTAATAAAAAACAGGAAAATTCACTCTGTTTTGAAAGGCGTCAGCATACACAGACGTGTTTCAAAACACGTCCACATAACTTGACGCAATTCAAAAATATTTTCTACCTATTTTAAAAATCCGAAATTTGTCTTAAAAGACGTCGACCAAGGGCGACGCCTTTTGAAAGGCGTCACCTGGTCTGGACGCCTTTCAAGTCCAGATTTCGGATTCTTGGAAGAACCCCTTTCTTCTCCTCTTTTCCTTGCCCATTCAAACCACAAGGGACTTACCGTGTGGAGGTCGCCCTCCTCTTCCTCTTCCACCGCCATGGGCGCCGGTGGAGGGAGCTCTTCCTCCAAGAAGGCCGCCGCCTCGGCTAACGCCGCCGGCACCTCCTCGGGAACCTCTTCTTCTTGCCTTCGCCTCCTCTTGGCCAAGGTCTTCTTCTTCCTTGATCCCTCACCGTGTTCCATAGCTCTAGAAGGAGTTTTGAGAGAGAGATCACCGGAATCGCCGGAGCTCGGGTGGAGAGAAGGAATTTTTGAGAAAGTGAGGAAGAAAGGAGGGCCTTCGCGGGTCTGTAATGAAAAGGGTGAAAGGCGTCGACTCAGGAAGACGCGTTTTAGCGCGCATAAGTTGATGCGGTAAAGGACAGCTGTTTGAATTGGTTGAAACACGTCCACATAGGTAGACGCGTTTCAGGTTCTGTTCAGAGTCGTACACAGGAAAATCATGAAAGGCGTCTTTTTTACTGGACGCGTTTTAGGGAATTAATCATGGAATTAATGGCAGAATCCTGGGAAAAGTAGGAGAGAGAGTTGAAAGGCGTCTATACAGGTAGACGCGTTTTAAGCTTAAATCGAGTTTTTAAGGATTAAATTCAATTTCGGGAAAAGAATATCGTTTGAAAGGCGTCTTTCTGAGTGGACGCATTTTACATTTTTACAGAACCCGAACTGTTGTTTTTTCAGGAAAAATCAGGTTTTTACTTAAGGAACAATCATGTGCACATCACAGAAAGTTGGGGAAAGATTCTAAGGCATGAAAAATTGTTCTTTATTCAATGGAATCAATCTTTATTACATCAAAATCACAGAAAGACAAAGGACATTCAAGGGAGAATATCATGAAGATCCTTAAGATAAGGAGATTTCAATCCTTTATCTCTGTCTTTAGAGGATCTTACACGATAGTTAAAGCCAAGATTCCATAGAGTAATGATGATTTGTATGGCTTCATAATCTTCATCGGACTCCAGGTCACGCTTCTTGATTGGAAGTATAGGAGAGAATTCAGGGAACTCGCGACGAGCCAAGCTAAGTTGAGTAAGGCACCGATGTGGATTATATAACACAAACTCAGTAGCTCCAATTAACTGGAGGTCTGCTCCTGCTGTGCGGCGCACCCAAACTGGTTTTCCAACGAGAGCAAGCGCAGACGAGTCGAATATGTCGGATGTCATGAGTTTCAAATACTCTCTCCAATCGGCTCGGGTCTTGAGTTTTGGAACTTTGTTGACCATGTACTCGTTGAACTTTACAATATTAGCAATGCAATGAATTGGACTATTCAATAAGATTTGAGATGGATTCAAAGGCCTTTTCTTGCTATGCTCGAATTTGAAGTGAAGTTCTACCCACAAGGCAAAGAGTAGCATGCATCCATATGGAGGACGACCCACAGAAGCTGCAAAAAGTCCGCTGTAGAGATATGCTAAGAGAGCAGTGCTAATGGATTTACCTTCGAAAATTGCGCAAATAGCACTAATTTGATCGTCTTCCAAGATATTATCCTGTGCAGGAAAGAATAAGGAACCAGCAAGGCATGTAACGAGAGCTTTCGTTACATCTTCCGCCTCATCCTCCCTTAAATTTTCGATTTCATAAAGAGTCCACTCGGCTAGTTTTGCGAGATTGATCCCCTTCTTCGTGAGGCATCCTTTAGCTTCTGAAGGATCTTTCATGATAGATGTCAATAGTTGTTGGCCAGTGATTCTCTCTTTTGTCAAGGCTATCTTGTCTCTGTTATCTCTGGTCTTTGGGAGACCTAATAGAAGTTCCGCCTCTTCTAGAAGGATTGTGCACTCGAAATCTTGAAAGAAGAACGTATGAGTTTGGGGATGCCACCGCTCGATCAAGGCGCCCATAGCCGCCCAGTCTACGTTCACACTCTTGTAATTTTTGGCGAGCACTACAAGTCCTTGAAGATCCCACTTGGATATGAACACTTGCATAGAAAGCTTAACACTTTTTGCAAGTTTACGAATCCAAGGGAGAGACGTGAACTTTCTTGGGCCAGGAAACATGGGGTAGGTCTGAAAGAAAGATAAAAAGGAAGCATGTTGAGGAACATGATGAAGTTTGATGATGAAGAGACATGAAGAACATGAAAGAAAGTTGATTGAACTTACTTGAAGATTGGGATTTCTTCCACTAAGATGATTCTCTATATCTGCAAACATCTCTAGAGACATCTTCATCTTCTTGTTTGAGGAATCCATCTCTCTTTTTCGGAGTTTCTCCTTCTTGAAGCTTGGGAAGCTTGAAAACCTTGAAGAAACCTTGAAGATTTGGAAGAAAACTCTCCTTTGGATCTTTGGATTATGATAGGATTACTTGGGAGTAGCCTTAGGGTGTTTATATAAGAGGAATCGCGATCCTAAGTAGACCTTTTCCGGATTGGAAAAGGGATGTGCATTGATAGAGTTGGAGTTCGAATAGAGAACAACCAGAAATCTGTTTCTGTGAGTAAAAGGCGTTTATGATACCTGACGCGTTTCAAATTTAAATGGCGTCTGCTCGAAACGACGCGTTTCAACAAATCTGCTATTTTCCCGAAATTTTGTGGATTTTAATTGAATATTTGTTTGGAACTAATAATTTTGATTGCATAAAGTTCAAAAAAATTCTGAGCAAAGCTGGAAATGTCAAGAAAATCTCATTGTGGAATTCAAGTCCCGACCGTGGCTAAAAAGACGGTTATTTCTATCCTTGTACTTATTCCATTATTTTGCATTCGCATTACTATATGTTAAATATTTATTAGAGTATATCAAGGACCTTGTGGTTTTGATGAAACTGGAATTTGAGTTCCCCTACAACAAAAACAGTGATAATTCCAGAGGATTCTTAATCGCACGGATAGGCCGTTGGATTGTTAATTAGTGGGGACGATGGTTCCACTTTTGTAAAACGGTGCGTGGATAAACGAGCTTTGGCTTAGCACTGAATTACAAGAGTTGGTATCTTGACTCATTAATGACAATTTAACAATATTATCCTTGATTAATTTATATTTTATTTGACTTTATATTTTTCTTTTAGCCCAGCATGCATCATGTAGGACTTTGAAATCATTGTAATAAGGATTAATTACTGATTAAGTTTCAGACCATTAAATCAAATAATTTCAAACATGATATGAAATATTCCATTCCGAATTGAGTATCTTGATTATCTTTGAGGTTCGCTTGAAGATATCCTTGGAATTCTATCCTTGATTGGATTCTTTATCCAATATTCTTGTTTTCTTTTAAGATCCATCATGGTTGTAGCACGTCCACATTGGCTGGCATACGCTCCCCATGATGAAACCTACAGTGTCTACGACCTGGGGTACTTCCCACTCCGAGGAAGTTGATCGACCTTATTTTATTTCCTTGTCTACTTCATCCAGACATGATTAATTCCATTGATTTCCTTGAGCTATCTTCGTTGATAATTTCGAGAAAAATTCCAGTCATGTGATGTTAAGAGCGTGTCTCATCACACCTTGGCATCACCTTTTCAGTACATTCCATTCCATTTCACTCCCTTGCAAAGACGATGCCAAGGTGAGGCAGCTGTAGACACGCTAATTTTAACGTCATTTCGAGTAAATTTCATATCACACAATAATGCCTCAGAATGGTCTGATAATTAATCATTAATTAATTTTTATTAATTTTTTTGAGTGTCGGGTTTAACAGATGTGTTTAAGTTAATCAATTGAATTGATTTTAGCTCAAATTTGAGTTAAAATATGAAGAATTCTAAAAGACGTCGACCCAAGTGGACGCCATTTAGAGTTTATTCTTATTTTAGCGATTAAATTTGAATTTTAATTAATTGATTTATTAACTAAAAGGCGTCTGGGAATGTCGACGCGTTTTAAGTTACCTAAGTGGTTTTAACTTCTTATCCGGATGTTTATCCTTATCTTAATTAGTCTAAAAGACGTCTACACAGCTGGACGCATTTTACCTAATAAAGATAAAGATAAGTTTTCCCGGATATTTATCCTTATCTTGATTAGTCTAAAAGACGTCTACACAGGTGGACGCGTTTTAACTAATAAAGATAAAGATAAGTTTTTCCCGGATATTTATCCTTATCTTAATTAATCTGAATGGCGTCATCCAAGGTGGACGCGTTTTAGATAATTACAGATAAAGATGAATTAATCAATATTTATCTGTCGGTTAAGATGGATAAATTCGGAGTTTTCAAATGTTAATCGCGAACGCAAGAAATGCCTATAAATACCCTGCATGTTGAAAAGAAAAAAAAAGAGAAAACAAAATTAAGTTGAGTTGAGCCATAGCGTTATAGCGATTTGAAGATCGAAACAACGTCGTAACGCCGGAGCGCTGCCATTTCCAGAAGTCGGCGTCCTTTCAAGATCTTCATCCTTTCAAGGCTTCAACCAATTGGGCATAAGTTTTTCATTATTGCATTTATTTTCATTTCATTAGTTTTATTTTTCATATTCACTTCATGCAAACACACACCACAGCATAATCTTTCAAAGAACCTATTTGATCTAAGGGGTTTCAAAGCCATTAAAAAAAGTGAGTTTGCTGTTTTAAATATGCTTAAAATCATGATTAGTTCAGATATTACTTCTATTTAAATTCTCATCATAGTTCTTCATTTTTTTTCTGTTTCTGTTTCTGCTGCACTCAACAACAACAACAAGAGATCAAAAGGGGGAAATCAAGCATAACTTCTGGACGATCCTCAACCTCAAACTCAACAGCAAGAAAAAAAGAACAAAGAAAGGGCTCTCTTTCTTCAGCCGGCTGAGGAAGGGGAACCAAGGACTCAATCTTCCGCGTTTGAAAGGTAGGCGATCATACTCTCTTTTGAAACTTTTAAGTTAAAAGTTTCTGGCGATCACTGCACTTTAGTTGCTGTTTTTAATAGGTTAGTTTACACCTAAACAACATAGATATTTCATGTTAATCACACGGTCATTCTAAGCACCTACAGTGCTAAGCCGAAGCTCGTTTATCCACGCACCGTTTTACAAAAGTGGAACCATCGTCTCAATTAATTAACAACCCAACGGCCTGTCCGTGCGATTAAGAATTCTCTGGAATAATCATACTTTTTGTTGTAGGGGAACTCAAATTCCAGTTTCATCAAAACCACAAGGTCCTTGATGTACTCTAATAAATATTTGACATATAGTAAATGATGATTATGCAAATCAACTATAATAATACAAAGGATAGAGATAACCATATTTTTAGCCACGGTCGAGACTCATAAACTCCCACAGTGGGATCTTCTTGATATTTTCAGCTTCATTTGAATTTTCCTGATTTTCCTGCACTCAAAAATCATTAGTAATTTCAAGCAAGTGTTTAATTAAGCATCAAAATGACAGAAAAGATTGAAATGCGTCGTGTCGAGCCGACGCCCTTTACCCATCTAAAATGCGTCCCTGTTTCACGACGCCTTTTCAGTCGCAGAAATAGGTTCTGGCTGTTCTCTACTCAGATTCCAACTCTTCCCATGCCTATCCCTTTTCCAATCCGGAAAAGCCTTCCTAAGATCGCAATTCCTTCTATATAAACACCATTAACTTGTTTAAAAGCAATCCTACCACAATCTAGAGATCCAAGTTAGAGTTTTTCTTCAAGGTTAGAGATTTCCAAGGTTTTCAAGATTTCAAGGCTTCAAGAAGGAAGAAACTCGAAAACAAGATGAGTTCTTCAAGCAAAAGGATGAGGAGGTCGCTGGAGAAGCTCTCCGAAGTGGAGAATCATCTAAGCGGAGAGATCCTAACCTTCAAGTAAGTCGGATTCTTTTTCCTTCAATCTTTCTTCTTCAATCTCTTCTTTTCCCCCATGTTCTTCATGTTCTTTTTAAATTGATCTTTTCTTCTATCTTTCCAGGCATACCCCATGTTTCCCGGTCTAAGGAGATTCACCTCCCTCCCTTGGATTCGAAAGCTTGCTAAGAGTCCTAAACTCTCCATGCAAACTTTCATCTCCAAGTGGAATCTTCAAGGCTTGGTGGTCCATGCTAAGCACTACAAGAGCCCAAACGTGGATTGGGCGGCTATGGGTGCCTTGATCGAGCAGTGGCATCCTCAAACCCACACGTTTCTCTTCCCTCAGTTCAAGTGCACCATCCTTCTAGAGGAGGCCGAGCTCTTGTTGGGCCTTCCGAAGATCAAGAATAAGATGGCCTTGATGAAGGAAAAGATCACCGGCCAACAACTGCTGACGTCAATCATGAAGGACCCCACAGAGGTAAAAGGGTGCCTTACCAAGAAAAGGATCAATCTCGCGAAGCTTGCAGAATGGACCTTATACGAGATCGATGATCTGAGGGAGGATGAAGCTGAAGACGTGATGAAAGCTTTCGTCACGTGCCTTGCCGGTGCTATGTTCTTTCCCGCGCAAGACAACATCCTTGATGATGACCAAGTCAGCGCGATCTGTACGATCTTCGAGGGAAAATTCATTAGCACTGCGGTTATGGCTTACCTCTATAGTGGGCTCTGTGCGGTGTCCACAGGTCAACCTCCTTATGGGTGCATGTTGCTCTTCGCTTTGTGGGTCGAGCTACACTTCAAATTCGAATATCACACGAGGATGTCAACAAGACCGTCTCAGATCTACCAGAACAGCCTGATCTTCCACATATCCAACATCGTGAAATTCAACGAGCGGATGATCAACCGAGTACCAAAGCTCAAGACCCAAGCTAACTGGACAGAGTATCTGAGACTCATGTCATCCAACGGGTTTGACCCTTCTCCACTTGCACTTGTTGGAAAGCCCATCAGAGTACGCCGTGCAGCGGGAGCAGAACTTAAGCTGATCGGGGCTACTGAGTTTGTGCTGTACAACCCCCATCGATGTTATCCTCAACTCAGCCTACCTTGCCATGAATTCCCCGAGTTCTCCCATACATCTCCAATCAAAAGGCGTGCTCTGGAATCCGATGAAGACTAAGAAGTTGCAGAACTTATTGCTACCTTATGGAACATTAGCTTTAGTCATCATGTAAAATCCTCTAAAAATAGAGATAGAGGATTGAAATTTCCATACGTACTAGCACTTCAGGAACTTCTTCCTTAAGTGTTCCCTCTTCTTTTTCTTTTCCTGATGTAATAAAGGATTTTATTGAATAAAGAATCATTCCTTTATGTCTTGAAATCTCCCCTTAACTTCTTGTGATATGTCTATGATTTTTCCCTTAGTAAAAACTGGATTTTTCCTTAAAATATGACAGTTCGGGTTTACTTAATCCAAAATGCGTCCACTCAGGAAGACGCCTTTCAAACATAATTCATTTTCCAAAAATTAGCCATTTAATCCTCAAAATCCTGAATTAAGCTTAAAACACGTCCACTAGGCTAGACGCCTTTCAACTCTCTCTCTTACTTTTTCCAGAACTTCGCCATCAATTCTGTGATTAATCCATTGAAACGCGTCTTGATGTGTAGACGCTTTTAATAATCATGCCTTGTACGGCTCTGACCAGAATTGGCGGTAATCGGAAACGCGTCGCCCAGTACATACGCCTTTCACTCAATTTCAAACAGCTGGTCTTGCCGCCTCAATTTATGCGCCTTGAAACGCGTCGCTGTACCCAGACGCGTTTTAACCTTTTCAAACAGAACTTGCAAAGGTCCCCCCTTTCTTCCTCACTTTCCCTAAAACCTTCTCTCTCTTCCCCAAGCTCTCTCCGGCGATTTCCATGCAAACTCCCACTCCCAACTCCATGGAACGCGGCGAAGGATCCCATAAGGCCAAGGCGATGGTGAAGCGCCGTCGGACCTCGGCGAGGGATGAGGAAGAAGTCCCGACCGAACTCGCGGAGGTAGCGGCGTTTTTGGAGGAGGAGGAGGCTCCTCCGGCGCCCGTGGCCATGGAAGATGTTGGGATTTTCTCGGGTTTCTCCGGATCGCTCACGCAGCGGAAAATAAAATAATACAGCGACCCGTTTTCCCGTTTCGAAAAACTAAAATCGATTATCGGATAATCGAAGTTCTCACCGTGTACTGATTTGAATCCGCAACCGTTCGGTTCCGTCGGTGCGACACCGCAAGCCGCGCAAACGCCCGGCCTCTAGCGAAATCCATGCGATCCTCCCCGCGACGGATATCCTCGCGTTCCTCGTTCTTCACCGCCCACGAAACCTCTATCGGTCGCCGCAACGATCGCCGCAACATGCGGATGATTTCCCGTCGAACGGGATTCGGAGAAGCGGCGGAACAAATCTGGATCTGTCTGGACGCCAGAGAGAGAGAGAAATAGAGGAGGGGCAGCTAGGGTTAGCAGCAGCTTGGCTTGCTCTACCCGTTCGCTATGTTTTATACTAACCGCACGGTTTTTCATAAAAACCCCCGGTTTATATAAAACCCACTTATTTATCCATCGCCTTGAGAATCATGTGTGTGTGACCCTCTAGGCCCAAGTACCAGTCCAGTTAATGGCCCAACAAGTCCAATGACTCCTCACTGGCTTTATTAATCAATTAATAACCCTTTATTAATTAATTAATCAATCGAATTGATGTCGCACATCGAATTCGACCGGGCCTCTGATCACGTTGGGTGCCAAGCAACACCGCGTGAACCCGGAAAGTATTGGGGTTAAGTAACCCACTCTTGGAACCTTTCCGCTGACAGTTACCGCGTGAATATAATCCTTCATTCGTACAATGTTCTCGAGTCAACTCAGGGTATGGCGAGCTGTCAAACCCTAACCGGTCGACTCACTTGGATTGGATGTCGCTGATGAATATCGGAAAACTCCTTTCCCGATATTATCGTCCGCCCTGGCCAGGGACTTTCGCGCATCCTTCCTAGAGCATTCTCTCTCTAAGTACCGAGAGCGAATGATTCCTTATTGACACACAATTCCCTTCGACGGTATTCCGTTGTACCCAATCCTTGGCATATTAGAATCCCATAGCTAGAGATTCGTAAACTAAGGTCAAAGTACAGAAGTCCACCGACAAGGTGTCCTTGGTGTCTCAGGTCCGAGGACCATCCACGCAACTGCGACAATAGAATCAAGCTGGTTGACAGTGAGGTACAATACCATCCAGCGATTCAGTCGGATCAGTTCAGTGAACTCATTCTCCAATGAGCACCTACAGATTCGCCTTAGTGTCTCCACACAAGTGACTTATGAGATCAGTCACCCTCATCATATGAGCAGGAGTAATCTGTACTAGTCTAACCGGATATCCGATGTCCTTCTCGGATATCCTCCGACTAGGAACAATTAAGAATATGTGTGTTTAAGTGATCAGTCTCATTAGTATGATCTTATCATAATCTAATCACTATAGCACATATTCACGGACTTCATTATGAAACGAGAATTAATGCGATTTACACATAATGAATATTATGCCATTATATTAATAAATGAACGAGATTTACATAGTCAGATTGGCTTGTAGGCCACCTAAAACTAACAATCTCCTACTTGGACTGAAGCCAATCACCTTTATACAATAAGCCTATAGACTCTAGGTGACACTCAAACACAATTTGAGCCAACAACTTCGTCAGTAGATCTGCTACATTGTCGACGGATGGAACTCTTTCCACTACTACATCTCCTCTGGATATGATCTCTCTGATAAGGTGAAAGCGCCTCAGAATATGCTTCGATTTCTAATGAGACCGCGGCTCTTTCGCTTGCGTAATGGCTCTATTGTTGTCGCACAACAGTGGAACAGGCTCAGAGATGCTGGGGACTACGCCTAGGTCGGTAAGGAATTTCTTCAACCACACTGCTTCATTGGCGGCTTCAGCTGCAGCGATGTACTCAGTTTCAGTCGTCGAATCTGCAGTGGTTACTTGCTTGTAACTCTTCCAGCACACTGCGCCTCCGTTCAAAGTAAACACGAATCTAGATGTTGACTTGCTATCATCTGGATCCGACTGGAAACTCGAGTCAGTAAAGTCTCGCAGTTTCAAGTCACCTCCTCCATAGACAAGAAACGTATCCTTAGTTCTTCTCAAGTACTTAAGGATACATCTCACTGCCTTCCAGTGCTCTTCACCTGGATCAACCTGAAATCTGCTCGTAACACTTAGAGCAAACGCAACATCAGGCCGTGTACATAGTATGGCATACATGATAGATCCTATGGCAGAGGCATAGGGTATTCTATCCATGAATGCCCTCTCATCAGGAGTCTTAGGAGACTGTTCCTTTGAGAGACTAATTCCATGTCTCATCGGTATGAGACCTCTCTTGGAATTTTCCATGCCAAACCTTTTGACTATGGTGTCTATGTACAAGGATTGGGTCATTCCAAGCATCCTCTTTGATCTATCTCTATAGATCCGTATTCCTAATACGTAGGATGCTTCTCCCAAATCCTTCATGGAGAAGTTTTTCGACAGCCAGATCTTTACTGATGACATCATAGCTACATCATTCCCAATGAGTAGTATGTCATCTACGTAAAGAACTAGAAAAGTGACTGCACTCCCACTGGTATTCTTATGCACACAAGGCTCATCTTCATTCTTAATGAAGTCATATGACTTGACAACCTCGTCAAATCTTATGTTCCAGCTCCGGGAAGCCTGCTTCAGTCCATAAATGGACTTCTGAAGCTTGCACACTTTATCTAAAGATTCTTTAGATGTTAAACCTTCTGGTTGTATCATATACACCTCCTCCTCAAGGTTACCATTGAGGAAGGCAGTCTTCACATCCATCTGCCAGATTTCATAATCAAAATGTGCAGCAATGGCGAGCAGAACTCTGATCGACTTTATCATAGCAACTGGTGAGAAAGTCTCGTCATAGTCAATTCCTTGCCTTTGACGATATCCCTTTGCCACCAACCTTGCCTTATAAGTGTCGATCCGTCCATCAGCACCGATCTTTCTCTTAAAGATCCACTTGCAACCGATGGGTACAATACCCTCGGGCAAGTCCTCCAAGTTTCAAACTTGGTTGGTGTACATGGACTGGATTTCTGAGTTCATTGCTTCTCGCCATTTCCCGGCTTCTGGGCCTTCTATGGCCTCTTGGTAGGTTTTCAGATCATCATCCTCATTATATTGTACCTTAGACTTACCTTCAGCAATATGTCCCACATATCGTTCGAGTAGTCTAGGTACTCTACCAGATCTACGAGGCTCATATGTGTGTACCTGAACAGATTCAGGAACTGATATCTCATTTGATGATAATGTAGCTGTTTGGGGATCTGGAACCTCTTCCAGTACTATTTTACTCCCACTGTCCTCCTGGAGAAGCTATTCCTCTTCCAAGAAGACAGCTTTCCTGGCGACAAACACCTTTTGTTCACCAAGATGGAAAAAATAGTATCCAAAGGTTTCCTTTGGATATCTCACAAACCTACATTTATCAGTTCGTGATTCTAACTTGTCTGGATCATGCCTTTTTACATGAGCAGGACAACCCCAGACTTTAACATGTTTAAATTCTGGTTTCCTACCTTTCCATATCTCATATGGAGTAGAGGCTACAGACTTGCTGGGTACTCTGTTCAGTAGGTATGCTGCTGACTCTAGAGCATACCCCCAGAGGGATACTGGTAATCCTGAAAAGCTCATCATGGATCGCACCATGTCCAAGAAGGTGCGATTCCTCCTTTCTGATACACCATTCATCTGTGGTGTATATGGAGGGGTCAGCTGAGAAAGGATATCATTATCCTTTAAGAATTGTGTGAAATTAGTACTCAAGTATTCTCCTCCTCGATCTGATCGAAGAGTTTTAATACTCTTTCCTAATTGCTTCTCTACCTCATTCTTGAACTCCTTGAACTTCTCAAATGCTTCCGACTTGTACTTCATTAAGTACACATAGCCGAATCTTGAGAAGTCATCGCTGAACGTGATGAAGTAAGAAAAGCCACCTTTGGCTTGGGTGGACATTGGACCACATACATCTGAATGTATTAGTTCCAAAATGTCCTTGGCACGTTCTCCATGTCCAGTAAATAGAGATTTTGTCATCTTTCCCATAAGGCAAGATTCACATGTTGCAATCGATTCATAATCGAATGCAGTTAAGTTACCATGCTTGTGCAACTTTTGCAACCTGCTTTCGCCAACGTGCCCAAGTCTACAATGCCACATGTAGGCCTGGTTCACACAATTCTTACTCTTCTTAAGAGCACTATCAATTTGAAGATTGTAATAAGAAACATCTAAGAGATATAGACCGTTGACTAAAGATGCCGAAGCTATTAATTTATTACCATAATAAATTGAACAACTTCTATTCTCAATAGTCAACCTATATCCTATCTTGTCCAAACAAGATATTGATATGATGTTCTTTATTATGCTAGGAACATAATAACAATCTTCTAATAGTAAGGCGTCTCTCGATGGAAGCCTGAGGTTTGCTGTTCCAACAGCAATCGCCGCAACTTTTGCGCCGTTTCCTAGCCTCAATTCCACCTCGCCTTGTCTCAGCTTGCGCTTACTTGTCAGCATCTGTGCATCATGACAGATATGAGAAGCACATCCGATATCCAATACCCAAGATGTGGAATCTCTAACTGACAAGTTGATATCTATCATATAGATATCTGAAGCTTCAGACAGCTTCACTCTTCCATGAGCTTTGTCGTTAAGGAACTCCTTGCAGTTCCTCTTCCAGTGACCATACTGCTTATAGTAGAAGCAGTCACCCTTCACTACTCTTTTGCCTTTGTCCTTCGATCTTTTATCGTTAGCTATCATCTCTGCTTCAGGGGCATCTGATGCCGATTCAGTAAGAGGATCAGCTTCAGGGACAAAGTCAATGTGCTCAGATCTGAAGACATTCTTCAAGTTTCTGAACCAATCCGAGTAGATCAGGTAAGTCAAAATGGCATCAAGTATGTCACGGAGTGGGTTATTCGACGACATAATTCCCTACAGGAGATAAGCAAAATCTATTTAGCAGATGTTCAATTATTAAAACTTAAAACAAGACAGGGTCTTTTGTTCAAGTTTAACTCACACTAATTTTCGACGGACTGTATAACCCTCAGTTATACAGAACGGGAGAGGCCGGCAGTCTCCTAGTGGAGATCAGAATCTCAATGACTTGCACTACAGCCTTGTGGATAGCACAACAAATTGTAATACAATCAAAGAGCACCCAACTCATGGGACTTGCAACTCCTTGCAATATCTGATCATAGCTTTGGTCCCCAGAGATTTAATGGCGTTGTGGATAGCACAACAAACCACTAATTCTGGTCTAAGCTAACCATCATTACGCGATGAGCATAGATTTGCATGCAGCCCTTGTGGATAGCACAACAAAGCTACATGGTTCCTCTACCCCGATCATATAGGCATCTAATGCCATAGCCACAATTTCTCCTCCCAATTAAGCAGGCCTTGTGGATAGCACAACAAACCTGCCTAAAGTGATTCGAATCCTATGACTATAACGATGGTGGACCACGCGGTAAGTTCTCAACTACTCGCGTTACGGCTTAGAGTTTATCTGAGGGTTTTTAGATAACTTTTATCTTGGTCTCTCCTAGGTGATAGTATATAAATATATCGTATATATTTACTAAATACTATAACCTGCTTTGATTCATAATCAAAAGAAATCAATGCATCTCATACATGTCATTAGTGTGGTCATGGATAGCACAGTGGGTTTGACTGGAGCCAACAGTCAAACGCACACACAATCTAACACAACAATTATATTAGATAACCTGCAAGCACATAGGTAAGAGATCTCCATCTTTTCGCCTTCCTGGTTGCAGCTGTGGATCGTCCTCGCTCCTTCCTCGATTGCCTCGATCATATTACATTAATTCTATAATTACATGTAATTAGAAGAGAGCCTTATGGCGAGTACAAGAAAGAGGGAGGTAGAAATACATCGGAGTATGAGAGAGAGAGGTGCGCAGACCTCTATTTATTAACAATTAATAAAAATCATACATTCACGATCCACACAATTCATCATTCATCACATGAACAATTAAATAAGTGCATATCTATGACCACGGTATGTTTTAAACATCACACACATGATTCAGCGCATCACATGGCTAAAACAAATGAGTTTTTCAAAATAAATAATTTTGGCTTTCAAAAAGCTGAGATCCAATCAAAATTGGTATTTGAATTTCGAAAACTCATTTTATTAAATTAACATGCAATTAAATCAAAATTTAAAAGCATTAAACACACATCACATGCGCACACACTCTAAATTAACAATTCCAGATTATTCCATGCAAATTAGAACATTTCTAATAATCTAACACTTAGATTAAACCCCACTAATAATCTAACAATTAGACTATTAATGACTAATCTAACTCTTAGACTAGTCCATCAAAGTTAATTAACAATTTAATACTTAAAGTATTAATTAACTCTAATTATTAATTAACTACTAATCTAACTCTTAGATTAGTTAATTTAAAATCAATTATTAACTTAACACTTAAATTAACAATTAACTTTAATTAATTAATAATTACTAATCCAACTATTAGATTAGATGATTAATGTTAATCATTAATTTAACCTTTAAATTAATAACTAACAATAATAATTAAAGATTACTAATTTAACAATTAAATTATTCAATTAGAATTAATTATTAATTTAACATTTAAATTAATAACTAACTCTAATAAATTAACAATTAAATGATTTAATAATAAATAATCTAACTCTTAGACTAAAAACTATTAAACACTAATTTAACTCTTAAATTATTTAAATTAAGGTTCATTATTAATTTAACAATTAAACTAATAATTAACCCTTAATTTATCAATCTAATTGTTAATAAGATAATGATTCAAAATCATTAATGATCCAATTTAGAATTATTAGACCAAGATTTAAATTTAAAACAATTTTAAATTTAAATTTAAAATCTAATTCTATTTCAATTGGATCAAGGGGTTTAATATGGGGATTTAAATCAAATTACAGGATTTTAAAAAAAAAAATTTGGGCCCAGCCCATAAGCCTGAGCCCTAGCTCGGGCCCTACTGAGCCAGGGCTCGGACCAGGCGCCCAACAGTTGGGCGCCTGGGCTCGGGCCCTGGTCAGCAGAGACCTGGCCGGTCCAGGCCCAGTCGGACCGATCGGGGCCGGCCCTCCCATACGAGCCCGACGCCTCCTTTCTTCAACCTGAAACCCTAGGGTTTGCAGGTGGGAAAGGGGGGTACCGGCGCCGCCGCCGGCCGGCCCCGGCGTCGCCCGGCCCAGCCGGCGACATCCCCGGCGCCGACGACGTGCCCGGCGCCGGCAAGGGTTCCGGAGAAGCCCAAAAAGGGGGCCGGTTAAGACCTCCTATTCACCCAAAAATTGATTTTCGCAGGGTTTTAAAACCGATTTGAGGCTTAAATTTATAGCCCTCCAAGGGCACTCCGGCAGTGGTCTTGGTGACCGGTGGATAGTGGTGACTATCCTCTATGGATCCAGAGTCTCGGCCGGCCATTCCAACGCTTGGGAAGCGAGTACGAAGTCGCCGAAAAGCTCCAGTTCATCATCTCATGAAGAACTCCGAAAACCCCCAAATAAAATCCGAAAAATCACAGAAAAATAATCTAATTATTTGTGTTCATCTTATGCACACGATTCCGTCATTTTAATCGGATTAAACGCATGGAATAACTCGTGAAAAATTAATTTAGAGATCGAAACGGGACGAGAAACAGTGGAACCTGGCTCTGATACCACTGTTGGGATTTTCTCGGGTTTCTCCGGATCGCTCATGCAGCGGAAAATAAAATAATACAGCGATCCGTTTTCTCGTTTCGAAAAACTAAAATCGATTATCGGATAATCGAAGTTCTCACCGTGTGCGGATTCGAATCCGCAACTGTTCGGTTCCGTCGGTGCGACACCGCAAGCCACGCAAACGCCCGGCCTCTAGCGAAGTCCACGCGATCGTCCCCGCGACGGATATCCTCGCGTTCCTTGTTCTTCGCAGCCCACGAAACCTCCGCCGGTCGCCACAATGCGCGGATGATTTCCCGTCGAACGGGATTCGGAGAAGCGGCGGAACAGATCTGGATCTGTCTGGACGCCAGAGAGAGAGAGAAATAGAGGAGGGGCGGCTAGGGTTAGCAGCAGCTTGGCCTGCTCAGCCCATTTGCTATGTTTTATACTAACCGCGCGGTTTTTCATAAAAACCCTCGATTTATATAAAACCCACTTATTTATCCATCGCCTTGAGAATCATGTGCGTGTGACCCTCTAGGCCCAAGTACTAGTCCAGTTAATGGCCCAACAAGTCCAGTGACTCCTCACTGGCTTTATTAATCAATTAATAACCCTTTATTAATTAATTAATCAATCGAATTGATGTCGCACATCGAATTCGACCGGGCCTCCGATCACGTTGGGTGCCAAGCAACACCGCGTGAACCCCGAAGGTATTGGGGTTAAGTAACCCACTCTTGGAACCTTTCCGCCGACAGTTACCGCGTGGATATAATCCTTCATTCGTACAATGCTCTCGAGTCAACTCAGGGTATGGCGTGCTGTCAAACCCTAACTGGTCGACTCACTTGAATTGGATGCCGCTGATGAATATCGGAAAACTCCTTTCCCGATATTATCGTCCGCCCTGGCTAGGGACTTTCACGCATCCTTCCTAGAGCATTCTCTCTCTAAGTATCGAGAGCGAATGATTCCTTATTGACACACAATTCTCTTCGACGGTATTCCGCTGTACCCAATCCTTGGCGTATTAGAATCCCGTGGCTAGAGATTCATAAACCAAGGTCAAAGCACAGAAGTCCACCGACAAGGTGTCCTTAGTGTCTCAGGTCCGAGGACCATCCACGCAACTGCGACAATAGAATCAAGCTGGTTGACAGTGAGGTACAATACCATCCAGCGATTCAGTCGGATCAGTTCAGTGAACTCATTCTCCAATGAGCACCTACCGATTCGCCTTAGTGTCTCCAGCGATTCAGTCGAATCTGCAGTGGTTACTTTCTTGGAACTCTTCCAGCACACTGCGCCTCCGTTCAAAGTAAACACGAATCCAGATGTTGACTTGCTATCATCTGGATCCGACTGGAAACTCGAGTCAGTAAAGCCTCGCAGTTTCAAGTCACCTCCTCCATAGACAAGAAACATATCCTTAGTTCTTCTCAAGTACTTAAGGATACATTTCACTGCTTTCCAGTGCTCTTCGCCTGGATCAACCTGAAATCTGCTCGTAACACTTAGAGCAAACGCAACATCAGGCCGTGTACATAGCATGGCATACATGATAGATCCTATGGCAGAGGCATAGGGTATTCTATCCATGAATGCCCTCTCATCAGGAGTCTTAAGAGACTGCTCCTTTAAGAGACTAATTCCATGTCTCATCGGTATGAGACCTCTCGCAGTACCGGGCCCACTACGCCGATCAGCTTCGGCTCCTTCGACCACTCGATGTAAGTATGCATTCATGCGTCTTTCGTTTTATTATTATCTTAATTTATATCTATGAATGAATGTATGTATGTGTGATATGCAGGATACGCGAGATGCGGTCATCGTTGACCTCCGGGCCCGCCTATATGATGCGGAGGCCCAGCTGGAACAGGTCCAGAAGGAGCTGTTCAACCTGGTATGTATGAATGAATATGAATGAATGAGTTAATTAATTAATTTTGACGATTAACCACTAATGATTGTCTTTTGGTGCAGCGAGCCGTCTACACCCAAGCGGCTCCTCCTTCTTATGGAGCATCATCATCCTCATCCTACCCGTCCGCTACTCGCAACGCTGCTCTGGCCGACCTCCAGAGCCAGCTCGCCTATGCCATCCACCGGGCCTCCCTTGCAGAGGAGGACCGTGCCGCTCGAGTAAGTCCTATTATTTCCTTTGATTTCTGAATTTGACTTTGGTCACTTGACTGCCTTGGACTAAAAAATGACTTCTTCTGTAGGTTGCTAAGCTCCAGGAGGCCCTTCAGAGGGTTGAAGCGGAGCTGAAGCATTCTCGTCCAGCGGCTGCTCATGCCGAGGTTGATGCTGCGCGTATTAGAACCTTGGAGGAGCAGTTGGCACGCCTCTCCAGCGACGATCTCCCTCGTGAGCTGACACGCCTCCAGATCCGTCTGAAAATGCTCACCGAGGATTGAGAACGGGAGTGGCAGCGAGTGGATGCTGAGATGACTGCTCTCCGGGTCCAGCTTGGCGTTGCAGAGCACGAGCGACGCAGCGTGGAGGAGCGTTACCGACGTGCCCGCCAGCGAGCGCAGGAGAGGGGGCACGGGAGTGCGTTCACCGCGAGTGTGGCCATATCATCAGGCCAACCTGGTCCGAGTCTGATAGGACCACCGCCTCCTAGAGCTCCACCGCCAAACGCGCCTGACGAGGCTCAGAGTCAGCTCGACGAGGGGGCAAGAGAGAGCCAGCCTTGAGGGCTTATGTATTTTTGCCTTTCTTTTGTATATCATGTAAGAAACTCCTTTGATATATACATGAGACTTTTGGCCTTCATTCTTGTGTCTTGGCATTTGTGCGAACTCTTTAGCTTTCGTTCCTGTACCCTGTACATTACTTAACAAACAAGTTAAGTATCTATTTAGGCTTAGCCCCTTGCCTGACCAAGTGAATGGTCGATCAATGTCTTTCTTAGTAAAAGGGTCAAGGGGCATAGCCTTTATTAACAAAGGTAATAGAACTGTAAGCAAAATGCAACATACAAGCAGGCAGATGCTTACTGAAACTAAAAGGAATGAAGCTACTAGATGCAATAAGCAAATGCTAATTGAAATATTTGTGTTGTTTTGAAATATTCATTTTTATTTGAGTTTTGAAATATGTACTCTTTTTTGGATTTTGGGATATGCATTTTTTTGATTTTGGAGTATATACTTTTTTTGGATTTTTGAAATATGATGTAAGCTAAAAGACCAGCATGGTACTCAGATCAAAAGATCATATTCATTTATTAACTTAATTCTCAAATTGTTCTTCAATAATCTAACTTAAACCCATCGTGTTTGAATTTGTGTTTCCATTCGTGATCCCATTTGATGATTTGATCATTTAGTCAATCTAGGACGTTCCTTAAGTTTGGAGTACACCTCTTTAGAAAGAAATGAAGAATTAGTTTAGAAAGCCCATGAGAAGGTTCCGGAGACCTAAAAAGATGTTCATTTCCTACCCTAATATCCGTTGGGGTTCGGTCATTTTTCTTTCCGGGGTATTTATCGACCTTGCGTTCCCTTTTTATTTCATTTTATGGCCTTGATGTAACGTTTGTAGTGTAACGGCCTTTTGATTTGACATTTGGTTTTTGCCTTTTGCTTTTGCTTTTCTTTTCTTTTTCTTGGGACGGATCTCCCCCATTTTTTTTATGACGGCCTCCTACTAAGATGGCGGGTATTCTTGGTAGTCTATTCTAAACCTCGTTCCGACATCATGGGTCGAGTGCAAAAATAGAATTTTGTTTGAAAAATGAATGATTTGTACTTTACACTTTCAGTTAAGCTTTCGGTATTCCTTAGGACTTGGCGTCTCTTGTTACTCACGAATCAAACGTGTCAGTGTGTGTAGTAATGTGTTTGGAATTAAATTATCCAGACTGATAAGGGAATTTGAGTTTCTAAATTTTCTGATTCTACTATTCTTTGTACCATGCTGATCGACTCTTTAACATAAGGGTAGTATTTCTTAAGATGCAAACCATTCCAGGGGTGAGCTAACTCTTCCCCTTCTGCATTGACAAGATGGTAAGCGTTACCAGGGAAAGCATGCGATACAACATAAGGTCCTTCCCAATTGGGTTGGAGCTTAGAACGCGGACCACCATGTTTTACAAAAATTCTTTTAACAACCATTTCACCAACTCTGAACTTGCGTTCAATGACTTTCTTTTGGTAAAAACATGCTAATCTATTTTGATAAACTCTTGCATGATTAGCAGCTAACCATCTTTTCTCGTCTAAAAGTTCCAATTGAGCAAGGAGTGTTGAACGGTGTTCATCAATGGAGAATTCCTTATTCAATTGTACTCTTAATGACGATATAAGGATCTCGTATGGAACTACCGCCTCCATTCCAAATGTTAAGGAATAAGGAGTCTGCCCAGTGGGCGTGCGGATTGAAGTTCGGTAGACCCATAGAGCCGCAACCAATTTTTCAGGCCAGTCTGTGAATTTGTTAGATTTGCACGTCTTTTTGATGATTTTTATCAAAGTCTTGTTAGTTGCCTCTGCTTGCCCATTACCTTGCGGATAATAAGGAGACGAATGATGCAACACAATTTTGTACCTGTTGCAAAGGTCTTTCAGCTCTTGTGATACGAACTGCGGTCCATTGTCGATGACGATGGTGTTTGGAATTCCAAATCTGGTGATGATGTTCTTCATGATGAACTTGCAGACGGTTGATGCCTTGACTTCCGTGTATGCTTCAGCTTCTGCCCACTTGGTGAAGTATTCCGTTGCCGTGAGGATGAAAAACTTTTGCTTAATGCCGGAATCAGGATTACCAAGGAGTCCAATGACATCGAAAGCCCACATGGAGAAAGGCCGTGGGGAAGAAACAGGATGGAGTGAAGATGCAGGAGAATGAATCTTATCGGCGTGAAGCTGACACTTAGCACACCTACGGACATATCCTACGCAATCTTCTTCCATAGTTGGCCAGTAAAATCATTGCCTAAGGATTTTCTTTGCTAAAATCTGTCTATTAACATGGACACCACAAACTCCAGTATGAGCTCCTTCCATAACCTTCCAAAGCTCATCTTCGTCTAAACATCTTAGAAGAACTCCATCAAAACCTCTTTTGTACAGTGCTCCTCCAATTATGGTGTATCTTTGAGCAACTCTCTTGATAGCCCTTTTCTCCTCAGTTGTGCTTCTTCAAGATACGATTGATCTTCACAATATTTGGCAATTTCATAGTACCATGGCTTCTGTTCATCATCCATCTCTTCTAACAGCTCCATCAACATGATCTCTCTCTTTTCCACAATATCTCCATCTCTGACTTTCTTCAACAGTTTCTCCTTAGTTCTAAGGAATGAAGGGTCTTTCACGGCGGGTGAAAGACGCCTATGAACGATAATTGATTCGGATTGCCTGTTGATTGGGAAATCGAGATAAGATGCAAGTGAAGCTAGAGCATCAGCTAAGATGTTCTGATTCCTAGGAACATGGATGAAGATCAATTTGGTAAAAAGCTTTGAATAAGCAGAAGTAAATTCTTGATAAGGCTTGAGTTTGGGATCAAGTGTTCGATACTTGGTTAACACCTGGCGAAGAATCAGTTGGCTATCACCCACAATCCTGAGTTTAGTGGCACCATGGAAATAAGCAGCCTCGAGGCCAGCAAGGAGTGCCTCGTATTCAGCTATATTGTTGGTGACTGGAAAGTCAAGCTGAAAGGCTTGTGGAATGGTGACACCTTCAGGTGATAGCAGAACAATGCCGATCCCCTTTCCATGGGAATTCAGAGCTCTGTCAAAATGCAGAGTCCACATATCATCTCTGATTTGGTTTATAAACATCAGTTCCTCATCCGGAAACTCTGATCAAACCGGATCAAAATGAGGGGGATGATGAGCGAGATGTTCTGCTATGGCATAGCCCTTGATCGCTTTCTGCTGAATATAAGTGATATTGAATTGAGATAGAAAGCTTTGCCATCACGCTAACCTATCAGTAAGGACAGATTTCTCCAGAAGAAACTTGATTGGATTCATCTTGGCGATGAGATGGACTTCATGGGCTAGAAAATAATGCTTCAATTTCTGAACAACCCAGACCAATGCTGCACATGTTTTCTCTATCGCTGTGTATCTTTGCGCGGCGGGGTTGAGAAGTTTAGAGAGATAGTAGGCTGCCCTCTCCTTTCCTTCTTCATCCTCTTATGCTAGGACAGCCCCCACTGCATCATTCAGGACATAAATGTAAAGTATCAATGGTTTGCCTGGAGATGGGGGTCTCAAAACAGGAGGACTTGCCAAATAATTTTTTAATCCATCGAATGCCTCCTTACACTTATCGTCCCAATCGAATTTGACTCCCAGCTTGGTAAGCTCGTAAAACGGCTTACACCTTTGTGAGTGTTGGGAGACAAAACGGCGAATAAATTGCAACCTCCCGATTAATCCTCTTAACTCTTTCAAGTTCTTGGGAGGTGGCATTTCTCTGATAGCCTTCGCCTTGTTGGGATCGATCTCAATTCCCTGTTTACTGACAATGAATCCAAGTAATTTTCCTGAAGATACCCCGAATACATATTTCTTGGGGTTCATCTTTAACTGATATTCCCTTGATCTTTCTAATACTCTTGCCAAAACTTTGGCATGCTCAGCCTTCATTTTAGATTTTACCAACAAGTCATCCACATACACTTCTAGATCTATATGCATCATGTCGTAAAATATTGCCATCATAGCCCTCTGATAAGTGGCTCCAGTATTCTTTAATCCAAATGGCATGACGACATAGCAGTATGTTCCCCAAGGTGTAGTAAATGATGTCTTTTCCTGATCTTCTTCTACTAATTTAATCTGATTGTATCCTGAAAATCCATCCATAAATGATAAAGTTTCATAGCCAGCAGTGTTATCGATGAGTATATCAATGTGAGGCAATAGAAAATCATCTTTAGGACACGCCCGGTTCAAATCTCGGAAGTCAATACAGATCCTGACCTTCCCATCCTTCTTCATAATCGGGACTATATTAGCCACCCATTGCGGATAGAGGACAACTCTAATGAATTTGGCTTTATGTAATTTGTCGACCTCTTCCTTCATCTTCAAAGCCATTTGTGGGTGGAATCGCCTTAACTTTTGCTTGACCGGGCTAGCTCCATCCTTTAATGTCAATCTGTGTTCCACTAATGACGAGTCTAACCTCGGCATATCTTCATAACTCCAGGCAAAAGTGTCCTTATAGTTCTTAAGAACTTGTACCATTGTCTTCTCATCCTCTTCAGAAAGATTCCTGCTAACGAGGACAACCTTAGGTTCGTCTTCAGTCCCTAAATTGATCTCTTTGGTGGGCTCTTCTACGGCAGCTGAGGGTTCATCGAATCTCTTTACTCCACTGACATATGCCTCAGCTGCATCCTCGTCATCTTCCTCATCTTCAATAACGGGGTCTTTTTCATGTATCAACTCATACACCCCATATCCATCATTAGCTGACTCATCGTCTGTACAATCTTCTGGCATCTGAATAGGATTCTCTAATAGCTGAGGGATCATAGAGCAAGAAAGGCATTTATCAGCTAAGTCCTGGCGGTATCTATCTGGAATTCGTCTACCCTTAGACTTTCTAGACTTCCTAACCTGACTAACCTGCCTAGAGTTAGACTACCTAACTTCACTAGACTCCCTATCCTGGCCTAATGAAGATGAAGCAGAATGAAAATTATGATATACGGACGGAAATATAGGGGAATCCTCCCGATGGGAGGGACAGAGTAAATTTAGAAGAGAATCTTGACCGAAAGACCCGCGCGGTGGGGTGCAATCGGACAAGTAAGAAGTCTCCTCAATGTGGATCTGGGAGAAATTTGTTGCCAAATTGGTGTTTTTTTTTTGGTAAAAGAAGAGTTCAACATAAAACAAGAATGAAGATGAATAGAAGGGGAATGAGATGAAGGAAGTGGCACCAAGGCCAAAGGATTAGGGGGATCATACAGCAGTATGTCTTAGATTAAATCATACATCCTCTCTAGATCGAGAGAAGGTTTTGGAATGAGGTCCCGTAGGGACAGAGTAATCATGACGGTCGGAGCCCGTGGAATATCTTTAATAATGACTCGCGACCAAGTCGAAGTCAGGAGCAAAGTGCGGAACAAGGTGTGAAGCATGAAAACATGAGAAGGATAAGTCCCCCTCCAGAGCAGATCCGTGGTATAGCCAGCTTCATAGGGGTCATCTGGCTCCCCTTCATCGACAGTAGTATCCTCTTGTCGAAAATAGCACCAGGCCCTTCAATCAGCTCATCTATCTGTGGCGGCCACTTAGGTTCAGAGGGATCAAGGAACAGTCTATTCAATGCAATATAAAGATCCCTTAAATCGAACCACCTGTACCATTCACACTCAGGGTCTTGGAATTTCCTCCTCTTCATTGGCCGCAGAGCCTCCAAGGACTGGTACGTGAGCAGTTCTGAACAATGTTTAGCCAAGTCTCTCCCATATATATCGTGGAGGTCAAAACATGAAGTAATGACCACCGTGTTGTCATGGCTTATTACGGGCCCTTTTACAAAATGTGTATATAGAGTCCATGTTAAGGGGTCCCGACCTTCTTTGTATGGTATAGACATCGTCTCCCAGACTTTCTGGCCACCTTCATTTTCTTCTTGCTGAACAATGTCTTGCTTCATTTTTCTTGGCCTATAGCCCAGGCCGTTTCTAGGTATTCCTCGGTGGTCCTTGACGGGAGTGGTTCTTCCTTGTAACTGTGTCCCCAGATCTTTTCCAGGCTGATAGCCACTCTTCATCATTATTTTCCATCCAAGGGTACTCATGCACTTCCCCCTCTTTATGGCGTTCAATGGATAAGGAGTAAGAGTGGCGGCTTTTAAAGGATCAGCCACTGGATGGTAGACCTGTAATACCGACAAAACAGGTTGTCGGTCAGGTGAAGAAGTGGGCTTGGTATTTAGAGAGTGAGCAGCAGCAAGGATCGGCATGCTCGTAACTTTAATAATTCGTCCTTTGTAGGGAAATTTGAGGCATTGATGATTCGTAGAGGGAATCGCCTCGAGGGTTTTTATGTAAGGACGGCCCAAAATGGCATTCAGAGAAGGATCGATTTCCAAAATGTGAAATTCGACCTCGGCATGACTTACAGGGACTAGCTCCACCTTCAAATAGACCATTCCCAGAGGGGAACGGGTGGAATTATCATAAGCTGTAACAGAGATAGGGCTAGGCAGCCATTTTTCCTTGGGCACACCGCACAATTCCAGGGTCTTCGGAGGTAAGACATTGATTGAAACCCCTATGTCAACCAGACATGCATCCACGGCCTTCTTGCAGATATTAACTGTAATGCTTAAAGCCATGCTCCTGGCTGCTGGCAGTGCTAGTTCCGAGACATGGAATGAGATAGAGGGTTGATCCCCCTGAGGAACTAGTAGTGCGGCAATCTTCTCTACCAGCGCGTCTTCATTGACCATCACTTTTTGTAGATATTCCATCAGAGCCTCTTGATGGGTCTTCGATCTTTTTATCAGTTCAAGTATGGAGATTCGTGCCGGTGTTCGGTCCAGATGTTTCAACAAATCATATTGAGTGCCTGGTGCACTCTCATCATTGTGTGCTTCCTTCGACGGCTGTGATGGGCCGTCTCTGACTGTTGACTGAGGAAAGACTGTTGAAAATCCTCCCAGTCCGGAGTGCATGTTCCTCAGTTGTGGAATGGACGGGTGATAGCTTGAGCACCGCAGGGTTACTAGGTGGTGTGGAGGGTTGGTATACAAGTGATGGCGTTGGGTTAGTCGGTGGTGGCATGGTACGGATGAGAGGCCTAGATGGTTGGATGGTGGAAGGGTAAGTGGTTGGTGCGGATGAAGTGGGGAATGGCATGCGTAGTAGAGGTTTAGATAGTTGGATGAGATTTGGGTAAGCGGTAGTGGTAGTGGGCGAAGTGGGGAATGGTACGCAAAGTGGTGGTTTGGATGGCATGAGGGGTGCGTAATTGACCTGTGGAGGGTTGTTTAATGGAGGCGTAGTGGCGTGGGGGATAATGGGTTTGAGGAAGGTGGGCGGTGGTAATGGGTTAGTGGGTGCGGGTGGATGATATGCGGGTGTGGGTATAGGGGTGATGGTAATGGGCTGTGGTCTAGGTATGTGGATGGTGCGGCGTGGTAGTTGCTCTGCGGTACTTGGAATGTGACCCGTTGAATAAATAGAGGAAGAGTCCTCTATGTTCCACTGTTGCCCTCGATTAGCCTCAGACCGACTATTTGTCAGAATAGGGGCAACTTGGTTCTGATTTTGATGCTCTAGAAGTGGGTTTTACACTATACCCATGTTCGGTGGCGCTGCTGCCTGCACTAGTGCTCTTGGTGGTTGCTGCTGCTGCTGCTGTTGTGGTGGTCTCCTCGCCTTCAAGGTGGATATGTACTTCTTCATCTCTTCCCAGTCTATGCCTCCCTGCTCGTTGAGATCATGGATATAATCTCGGAATTGGAAGCAGGTGTGTCTATTGTGTGTCCAGGCTGTCTGTGGAAGTAACAATACATGGAAGTATCGGCATATTGGGGCCATATTGCCTTTTCTCTTGGCAGGACCAAGGCATTGGCTACCAATAAAGCACTGAAAATGTCTGCTAAGGACTCTGGGAGGACTGGGTACTCTGCCCTCTTTGGGCCTGGGGTCTTCTCTGCTGGTTGTAATCAGCGGGAGGGGGGACATTGTGATACGCCGGCAGTGCGTGCGGCTGGTACTACTATTGTTGCTGATACTGTTGGGTTTTCTCGGTTTCTCCGGATCGCTCACGCAGCGGAAACTAAAAAAAATACAGCGCTCCGTTCCCGTTTCGAAATCGAAAATACGATAATCAGATTATCGAAGTTCTCACCGTGTGCGGATTCGAATCCGCAACCGTTCGGTTCCGTCAGTGCGACACCGCAAGCCGCGCAAGCGCCCGGCCTCTAGCGAAGTCCACGCGATCCTCCTCGCGACGAATATCCTCGAGTTCCTCGTTCTTCGCAGCCCACGAAGCCTCCGCCGGTCGCCGCAATGATCGCCGCAACGCGCGGACGATTTTCTGTCGAACGGGATTCGGAGAAGCGATGGAACAGATCTGGATCTGTCTGAGCGCCAGAGAAAGACAGAAACTGAGGAGGGGCAGCTAGGGTTAGCAGCAGCTTGGCCTGCTCAGCCCGTTCGCTATGTTTTATACTAACTACGCGGTTTTTCATAAAAACCCCCGGTTTATATAAAACCCACTTATTTATCCATCGCCTTGAGAATCATGTGCGTGTGACCTTCTAGGCCCAAGTACCAGTCCAGTTAATGGCCCAACAAGCCCAGTGACTCCTCACTGGCTTTATTAATTAATTAATAACCCTTTATTAATCAATTAATCAATTGAATTGATGTCGCACATCGAATTCGACCGGGCCTCCGATCACGTTGAGTGCCAAGCAACACCGCGTGAACCCGGAAGGTATTTGGGGTTAAGTAACCCACTCTTGGAACCTTTCTGCCGACAGTTACCGCGTGGATATAACCCTTCATTCGTACAATGCTCTCGAGTCAACTCAGGGTATGGCGAGCTGTCAAACCCTAACCGGTCGACTCACTTGGATTGGATGTCGCTGATGAATATCGGAAAACTCCTTTCCCGATATTATCGTCCGCCCTGGCCAGGGACTTTCGCGCATCCTTCCTAGAGCATTCTCTCTCTAAGTACCGAGAGCGAATGATTCCTTATTGACACACAATTCCCTTCGACGGTATTCCGCTGTACCCAATCCTTGGCATATTAGAATTCCATAGCTAGAGATTCGTAAACCAAGGTCAAAGTACAGAAGTCCACCGACAAGGTGTCCTTGGTGTCTCAGGTCCGAGGACCATCCACGCAACTGCGACAATAGAATCAAGCTGGTTGACAGTGAGGTACAATACCATCCAGTGATTCATTCGGATCAGTTCAGTGAACTCATTCTCCAATGAGCACCTACAGATTCGCCTTAGTGTCTCCACACAAGTGACTTATGAGATCAGTCACCCTCATCATATGAGCAGGAGTAATCTGTACTAGTCTAACCGGATATCCGATGTCCTTCTCGGATATCCTCCGACTATGAACGATTAAGAATATGTGTGTTTAAGTGATCAGTCTCATTAGTATGATCTCATCATAATCTGATCACCATAGCACATATTCACGGACTTCATTATGAAACGATAATTAATGTAATTTACACATAATGAATATTATGCCATTATATTAATAAATGAACGAGATTTACATTGTTAGATTGGCTTGTAGGCCACCTAAAACTAACAATCTCCCACTTGGACTAAAGCCAATCACCTTTATACAATAAGTCTATAGACTCTAGGTGACGCTCAAACACAATTTGAGCCAACGGCTTTGTCAGTGGATCTGCTACATGGTCGACGGGTGGAACTCTTTCCACTACTAAATCTCCTCTGGATAATATGAAAGCGCCTCAGAACATCTTTTGATTTCTGATGAGATCACGGCTCTTTCACTTGTGCAATAGTCCCATTGTTGTCGCACAACAGCGGAACATGATCAAGGATACCGGGAACTATGTCAAGGTCGGTGATGAACAATTTCAACCACACTATTTCCTTGAAAGCTTCGGCTGCAGCGATGTGCTCAGCTTCAATCGTCGAATCTGCAGTGGTTACTTGCTTGGAACTCTTCCAGCACACTGCCTCTCCGTTCAATGTAAACACGAATCCAGATGTTGACTTGCTATCATCTGGATCTAACTGGAAACTCGAGTCAATAAAGCCTCGCAGTTTCAAGTCACCTCCTCCATAGACAAGAAACATATCCTTAGTTCTTCTCAAGTACTTAAGGATGCATTTCACTGCCTTCCAGTGCTCTTTGCCTGGATCAGCCTGAAATCTGCTCGTAACTGTTAGAATTGGGTGGCCTCAAAGCCAATCATTGTACATTCTAGTTCAGATTATTAATAAAGGCAATTATTTCTTCATTTAATAGTTCTCGCAAACGACTATCGTAATGAAGGTCCATAGACATATGAATGGGATATTAAATCATGATGAGATCATGATAGTGAGATCAATATCCTCAGTCAATTGTCTTAAACAGTTCTCGATCATAGGATATTTGAGATGGACATTAAATATCCGATAAGATCGACACAAGTTATGTCTGCTCATGTGATGAGGGTGAATGATCTCACATTCACTCGTGTGGTGACACTAAGACAAACAAGTGGGTGCTCATTAGAGAATGAGTTCACTGAACAGACCCAAATAAGAATTCCTGGATGGTAATTATACCTATTAGTCAACCAGGGAATTCAATCGTTGCAGTAGCACAGTTGGTCCTTTGACCTGAGTCACCAATGATACCTTGTTTGTGGACCATTGTATCTTGATTCTCTGACTCGTGGACTTTAACCATTAAGTCCACCATAATCGGTCTTTCAGATACAGTGGAAAGCTTGCGAAGGTAATTGAGTGAACAACAAGGTATCACTCACTCTTGGTATAAGACTGGAGAGAGAATGTCCTATGGATGTGTACACATAAATCCCTGGCCATGGTCAAATGAAAGAAATGTCTTTCTAGATATTAACTGTGTACTGGAATCCATCTGGATAATGCGATAGAGGGTTTGACTATAAAACCATACCCTTGCGTTATCGGGACATTGCATGAGTGAAGGATTATATCTGTGCGGCATCTGCAGAAGGAAAGGTTCAATTGAAGGGAACAGTATCTCTTATATCTTCTGGGATCATGAGGTAGTGTTTGGTGCTGTTCATGATCAGAAGGCCAAGTGAATTAATCATCGGATGATAATTTACTTGTTTATTAAATTAATCATTTAACATATGATGTTTAAATGTTAATTAATAAATATTAAACTCAAGAAACAGTTCTAAGTTTAATGGGCCTACAACCGGACTGATATATGGGCCTAGAGGGTCACACACATAAGAGTTCTCGTCAGACGGTGAGAGATGTTAAATTTCATGCTTATCTGGGTTTTTTGTGAAAAGCTGTAGGATAAACATGAAGATTTAATGGAGAATTATCCAAGGCCAAACTCTTGGATAATCATGAGGATTAATTGTTGTGCTTATCCTTATTTCTATATAAGGAGGGCCAAGGGGGAGTGGTAAAAAGTTAGTTGGACGAATTTTTACTCCCCAGATTCTCTCTCTCCTCTCTCTCTCTCCTTCTCGGAGTGGATCTGTCTCTCTCCGCGCATGGTGGATTTGAGATCTGGTCGGAGCACTCAAGTCGAGGAGGAAATCGCGTCTGCTGCGGGAACTCGTGTGGATACCTCTAGAGATCGTGCGCGTGCGCGATTACCGAGTCGGCATCATCTACGGGAGATTCGAAACCCCGCAAAGGTGAAGAACTGTTCTTCCCGCTTAGATTTTAATGTCCGTTTTACAACCCCAGCAACTGATACAAAAGGAATCATTTTATTTCCGCTGCGTTCATGACGATTCCTTACAGTAACACTTAGAGCAAATGCAACATCAGGCTGTGTACATAGTATGGCATACATGATAGATCCTATGGCAGATGCATAGGGAATCCTATCCATGAATGCCCTCTCATCAGGAGTCTTAGGAAACTGCTCCTTTGAGAGATTAATTTCATGTCTCATCGGTATGAAACCTCTTTTGAAATTTTCCATGCCAAACCTTTTGACTATGGTATCTATGTACAAGGATTGGGTCATTCCAAGCATCCTCTTTGATCTATCTCTATAGATCCGTATTCCTAATACGTAGGATGCTTCTCCCAAATCCTTCATGGAGAAGTGTTTCGACAGCCAGATCTTTACTGATGACATCATAGCTACATCATTCCCAATGAGTAGTATGTCATCTACGTAAAGAACTAGAAAAGTGACTACACTCCCACTGGTCTTCTTGTACACACAAGGCTCATCTTCATTCTTAATGAAGTCATAAGACTTGACTGCCTCGTCAAATCTTATGTTCCAGCTCCGGGAAGCCTGCTTCAGTCCATAAATGGACCTCTGAAGCTTGCACACTTTATCTAGAGATTCTTTGGATGTGAAACCTTCTGGTTGTATCATATACACCTTTTCCTCAAGGTTACCATTGAGTAAGGCAGTCTTCACATCCATCTGCCAGATTTCATTATCAAAATGTGCAGCAATGGCGAGCAGAACTCTGATCGACTTTATCATGGCAACTGGTGAGAAAGTCTCGTCATAGTCAATTCCTTGCCTTTGACGATATCCCTTTGCCACCAACCTTGCCTTATAAGTGTCGATCCGTCCATCATCACCGATCTTACTCTTAAAGATCCACTTGCAACCGATGGATACAATACCCTCAGGCAAGTCTTCCAAGTTCCAAACTTGGTTGGTGTACATGGACTGGATTTCTGAGTTCATAGCTTCTCGCCATTTCCCGACTTCTGGGCCTTCTATGGCCTCCTGGTAGGTTTTAGGATCATCATCCTCATTATATTGTACCTTAGACTCACCTTCAGCGATATGTCCCACATATCGTTCGGGTAGTCTAGGTACTCTATCAGATCTACGAGGCTCATCTGTGTGTACATGAACAGATTCAGGAACTGATATCTCATCTGATGATTATGCAGCTGTTTGGGGTTCTGGAACCTCTTCCAGTACTATTTTACTCCTGCTGTCCTCCTGGAGAAGATATTCCTCTTCCAAGAAGACAACTTTCCTGGCAACAAACACCTTTTGTTCACCAGGATGGAAAAAATAGTATCCAAAGGTTTCCTTTGGATATCCCAGAAACCTGCATTTATCAGTTCGTGATTCCAGCTTGTCTGGATCATACCTCTTTACATGAGCAGGACAACCCCAGACTTTAACATGTTTAAATTCTGGTTTCCTGTCTTTCCATATCTCATATGGAGTAGAGGCCACAGACTTGTTGGGTACTCTGTTCAGTAGGTATGCTGCTGACTCTAGAGCATACCCCTAGAGGGACACTGGTAATCCCGAAAAGCTCATCATAGATCGCACCATGTCCAACAAGGTGCGATTCCTCCTTTCTGATACACCATTCATCTATGGTGTATATGGAGGGGTCAGCTGAGAAAGGATACCATTATCCTTTAAGAATTGTGTGAAATTAGTACTCAAGTATTCTCCTCCTCGATCTGATCGAAGAGCTTTAATACTCTTTCCAAACTGCTTCTCTACCTCATTCTTGAACTCCTTGAACTTCTCAAATGCTTCCGACTTGTATTTCATTAAGTACACATAGCCGAATCTTGAGAAGTCATCGGTGAATGTGATGAAGTATGAAAAGCCACCTTTGGCTTGGGTGGACATTGGACCACATACATCTGAATGTATTAGTTCCAGAATGTCCTTGGCACGTTCTCCATGTCCAGTAAATGGAGATTTCGCCATCTTTCCCATAAGGCAGGATTCACATGTTGCAAACGATTCATAATCGAATGCAGTTAAATAACCATGCTTATGCAACTTTTGCAACATGCTTTCGCCAATGTGCCCAAGTCTACAATGCCACATGTAGGCTTGGTTCACACAATTCTTGCTCTTCTTAAGAGCATTATCAATTTGAAGATTGTAATAAGAAACATCTAAGAGATATAGACCGTTGACTAAGGATGCCGAAGCTATTCATTTATTACCATAATAAATCGAACAACTTCTATTCTCAATAGTCAACCTATATCCTATCTTGTCCAAACAAGATACTGATATGATGTTCTTTATTATGCTAGGAACATAATAACAATCTTCTAATAGTAAGGTATCTCCCAATGGAAGCTTGAGGTTTGCTGTCCCAACAGCAATCGCCGCAACTTTTGCGCCGTTTCCTAGCCTTAATTCCACCTCGCCTTGTCTCAGCTTGCGCTTACTTGTCAGCATCTGTACATCATAACAGATACGAGAGGCACATCCAGTATCCAATACCCAAGATGTGGAATCTCTAACTGATAAGTTGATATCTATCATATAGATATCTGAAGCTTCAGACAACTTCACTCTTCCATGAGCTTTATCATCAGGGAACTCCTTTCAGTTCCTCTTCCAGTGACCATACTGCTTATAGTAGAAGCAGTCACCCTTCACTACTCTTTTGCCTTTGTCCTTCGATCTTTTATCGATAGTTATCATCTCTGTTTTAGGGGCATCCAATGCCGATTCAGCAGGAAGATCAGCTCCAAGGACAAAGTTATTGTGCTCAGATCTGAAGACATTCTTCAGGTTTCTGAACCAATCCGAGTAGATCAGGTAAGTCAAAAGGGCATCAAGTATGCCACGGAGTGGGTTATTCGACGACATAATTCCCTACAGGAGATAAGTAAAATCTATTTAGCAGATGTTCAATTATTAAAATTTAAAACAAGACATGGTCTTTTGTTCAAGTTTAACTGCCACTAATTTTCGACGGACTGTATAACCCTTAGTTATACAGAACGGGAGACGCCGACAGTCTTCTAGTGGGGATCAGAATCTCAATGACCTGCACTACAGTCTTGTGGATAGCACAACAAACTGCAATACAATCAAAGAGGACCCAACTCATGGGACTTGCAACTCCTTGCAATATCTGATCATAGCTTCAGTCCCCAGAGATTTAATGGTCTTGTGGATAGCACAACAAACCACTAATTCTGGTCTAAGCTAACCATCATTACGCGACGAGCATAGATTTGCATGTAGCCCTTGTGGATAGCACAACAAAGCTATATGGTTCCTCTACCCCGATCTATAGGCATCTAATGTCATAGCCACAGTTTATCCTCCCAATTAAGCAGGCCTTGTGGATAGCACAACAAACCTGCCTAAAGTGATTCGAATCCTATGACTATAACGATGGTGGACCACGCGGTAAGTTCTTAACTACTCGCGTTACGGCTTAGAGTTTATCTGAAGGTATTTAGATAACTTTTATCTTGATCTCTCCTAGGTGATAGTATATAGATATATCTTATATATTTATTAAATACTATAACCTGCTTTGATTCATAACCAAAATAAAAACAATGCATCACATACATGTCATTAGTGTGGTCATGGATAGCACAGTGGGTTTGACTGGAGCCAACAGTCAAACGCATACACAATCTAATCATAACATTTACATTAGATATCCTGCAATCACATAGGCAAGAGATCTCCATCTTTTCGCCTTCCTGGTTGCAGCTGTGGATCGTCCTCGCTCCTTCCTCGGTTGCCTCGATCATATTACATTTAAATTCTAGAATTTATATGTAAATTGAAGAAGGCCTTATGGCAAGTACAAGAGAGAGAGGGAGGTAGAAATACATCGGAGTATGAGAGAGAGTGGTGCGCAGACCCCTATTTATTAACAATTAATAATCAAACATACATCCACAATCCACACAATCCATTCATCACATGAATAATAAATTAAGTGCATATCCATGACCACGGCGTGTTTTAAACATTCCACACATGATTCAGCGCATCACATGGCTAAAACTAATGAGTTTTCAAAATAAATAATTTTGGCTTTCAAAAAACTGGGATCCAATCAAAATTGGTATTTGAATTTCGAAAAACTCATTTATTATCTTAACATGCAATTAAGTCAAAATTTAAAAGCAATAAACACACATCACTTGCGCACACACTCTAAATTAATAATTTCATATTATTCCATGCAAATTAGAACATTTCTAATAATCTAACACTTAGATTAAACCCCATTAATAATCTAACAATTAGACTATTTAAAAGACTAATCTATCTCTTAGATTAATCCAATGAAGTCAATTAATAATTTAACAATTAAATTAATAATCAACCAAATTAATTATTAACTACTAATCTAACACTTAAATGAGCCAATTAATGTTAATTACTAATTTAACTCTGAAACCAATAATTAACACTAACTAATTAATAATTAATTAATCTAACTCTTAGATTAGATAACTAATTAATGTTAATGACTAATTTAACTCTTAAACTAGTAATTAACACAGATTAAATATTTAACCCCTAATCTAACTCTTAGATTATTAGATTAATATTAATTATTAGTTTAACACTTAAACCAATAATTAATAACATCTAAATAAACCATTATATTAGTTAATTAAAATTAATCAAGAATTTAACAGTTAAACTAACAATTAATTATAATTAACTAATAACTACTAATTTAACTCTTAAATTAGCCAATTAAAATTAATTATTAATTTAACACTTAAATTAATAATTAATTCAAATTAATTAACAACACTCTATTAATTATAATGATTCATAATCATTAATGATCCAATTTAAAATTATTAGACCAAGATTTAAATTTAAAACAATTTTAAATTTAAATTTAAAATCTAATTCTATTTCAATTGGGTCAAGCGGTTTAAAATGGGGATTAAAGGGTTTTAAATAAAGGAAACAGGGCTCAGCCCTGTAGGGCAAGTGGTTCGAGCCCTGGCTCGAGCCATGGCTCGGCTAGGGGCTCGGACCCGGGCCTGCCCGGGGCCGCCCCAACCGGCCAGCTCCCAGCCCGGTCCGACCGGGTCGGGACCGGGCGGTCCGGCTGCTTCTTCTCCAACAGAAGCACCTGTTTGCAGAAACCCTAGGGTTCCCACCCCGGCGGCGCCGACCGCCGACCCCCGGCCCCCCCCGGTGGGAGCAGGCCCCGCCGGCGATGCCCCCCGACGCCGGCGACGTGCCCGGCGCCGGCAGGGTCGCCGGTGGTGGCCAAAATAATAGCCAGCCGAGCCCTCCAAAAATCCCAGAAATCTGATTTTGCAGGGTTTTAAGTCCGATTTGGGGCTCGATTTTGTAGCTCTTCAAGGCCACCATGGTGCCGGCTATCATGCCCGGTGTGTAGTGGTGACTATCACCAAGAGATCCGGACATCCGGGCCGCCATCCCAACGCTTGGGAATCGCGTACGAAGCCGCCGAAAACACCCCGTTCATCATCCCACGAAGAACTCCGAAAACCCCAAATAAAATCCGAAAAATCACAGAAAAATAATCAAATTATTTGTGTTCATCTTATGAACACTATTCCGTCATTTTAATCGGATTAAACGCATGGAATAACTTAAGAAAAAATAATTTCGGAAACCGAAACAGGACGAGAAACAGTGGAACCTAGCTCTGATACCACTGTTGGGTTTTCTTGGTTTCTCCGGATTGCTCACGCAGCGAAAACTAAAAAAAATACAGCGATCCGTTCCCATTTCGAAATCTAAAATACGATAATCATATTATCGAAATTCTCACCGTGTGCGGATTCGAATCCGCAACCGTTCGGTTCCGTCGGTGCGACACCACAAGCCACGCAAGCGCCCGGCCTCTAGCGAAGTCCACGCGATCCTCCTCGCAACGGATACCCTCGAGTTCCTCGTTCTTCGCAGCCCACGAAGCCTCCGCCGGTCGCCGCAACGCGCGGACGATTTCCCGTCGAACGGGATTCGGAGAAGCGGCGGAGCAGATCTGGATCTGTCTGGGCGCCAGAGAAAGACAGAAACTGAGGAGGGGCGGCTAGGGTTAGCCGCAGCTTGGCCTGTTCAGCCCGTTCGCTATGTTTTATACTAACCGCGCAGTTTTTCATAAAAACCCCCGGTTTATATAAAACCCACTTATTTATCCATCGCCTTGAGAATCATGTGCGTGTGACCCTCTAGGCCCAAGTACCAGTCCAGTTAATGGCCCAACAAGCCCAGTGACTCCTCACTGGCTTTATTAATTAATTAATAACCCTTTATTAATCAATTAATCAATTGAATTGATGTCGCACATCGAATTCGACCGGGCCTCCGATCACGTTGGGTGCCAAGCAACACCGCGTGAACCCGAAAGGTATTTGGAGTTAAGTAACCCACTCTTGGAACCTTTCTGCCGACAGTTACCGCGTGGATATAATCCTTCATTCGTACAATGCTCTCGAGTCAACTCAGGGTATGGCGAGCTGTCAAACCCTAACTAGTCAACTCACTTGGATTGGATGCCGCTGATGAATATCGGATAACTCCTTTCCCGATATTATCGTCCGCCCTGGCCAGGGACTTTCGCGCATCCTTCCTAAAGCATTCTCTCTCTAAGTACCGAGAGCGAATGATTCCTTATTGACACACAATTCCCTTCGACGGTATTCCGCTGTACCCAATCCTTGGCATATTAGAATTCCATAGCTAGAGATTCGTAAACCAAGGTCAAAGTACAGAAGTCCACCGACAAGGTGTCCTTGGTGTCTCAGGTCCGAGGACCATCCACGCAACTGCGACAATAGAATCAAGCTGGTTGACAGTGAGGTACAATACCATCCAGCGATTCATTCGGATCAGTTCAGTGAACTCATTCTCCAATGAGCACCTACAGATTCGCCTTAGTGTCTCCATACAACTGACTTATGAGATCAGTCACCCTCATCATATGAGCAGGAGTAATCTGTACTAGTCTAACCGGATATCCGATGTCCTTCTCGGATATCCTCCGACTATGAACGATTAAGAATATGTGTGTTTAAGTGATCAGTCTCATTAGTATGATCTCATCATAATCTAATCACCATAGCACATATTCACAGACTTCATTATGAAACGATAATTAACTCAATTTACACATAATGAATATTATGCCATTATATTAATAAATGAACGAGATTTACATTGTTAGATTGGCTTGTAGGCCACCTAAAACTAACAGATACTGCTGTGGCGGAGGCTGATACTTTAACTGCCGTTGCGGCTGCTGCTGTGGCTGCTGTTGTTACTGGTTCGGCTGCTGAGGCCACTGATACTGGGGTTGCTGATACTGAGGATTCGGCTGCTGCTGCCTGTAACCCTGCTGGTTTGGCTACTGTGGCCGTTGGTACTGGGGTTGCTTACTCCTCACAAACTGGGGCGAGTTGTTGTTCATACTGCTAACCTGTGTGAGTGCTTAAAATGATAGTGTGATTAACATGAAAAATCTATGTTGTTTAGTGCAAAATAAACCTATTAAAAATAGCAACTACATGCAGTGATCGCCAGAAACTTTTTGACTTAAAAGTTTCAAAAGAAGTTTTGATCGCCTACCTGTTTAAACGCGGAAGATATTGAGCTCTTGATTCCCCTCCTTCAGCCGGCTGAAGAAAGAGAGCCCTTTCTTTGTTCTTTGTTCTTGCTGTTGAATTTGGAGTTGAAGTTGAGGATCGTCTAGAGATTCTTGTGACTTTATGCTTGATTTACTCCTTTGCTCCGTGCAGCAAAAATAGAAATGGAAACGAAGAAATGATGATGAGAACTTTAAGCAAGAATAGTATATGCTCTAATCATGATGTTAAACATACAATTAAACAGCAAACTTACTTGTTGAGTGGCTTTTGAAACCCCTTAATCAAATAGGTTTTGAAAAGAATGAATGTGTTGTGTGTTACATGGAGTGATAATGAAGAATGTAGAACTAAATGAAATGAATGCAGAAAATAAAGACTTATGCACAATAGTTGAATTCTTGAATGGATGAAGAATCTTGAAAGGACGCCGACTTTTGGAAATGGCAGCGCTTCGGCGTTCCGACGTTGTTACTCCGATCTTCAACTCGCTATTGCTCAATGATAATCAACTCAAGATTACGCTTAACATTTTTTTAACTCTTCAAGATGTAAGGTATTTATAGACTTCTTCTACATCTGCGGATTTACATGGAAAAATCTAGGATTTATCCATCTTAACCAACAGATAAATA
Organism: Zantedeschia hybrid cultivar; assembly: GCA_030544215.1. Taxonomy (NCBI): domain Eukaryota; kingdom Viridiplantae; phylum Streptophyta; class Magnoliopsida; order Alismatales; family Araceae; genus Zantedeschia; species Zantedeschia hybrid cultivar. Next base: position 18,982,798 of record JARZZO010000010.1, on the reverse strand, counting down.
TAGATTAATTCATCTTTATCTGTAATTATCTAAAACGCGTCCATATTGGCTGACGCCTTTCAGATTAATTAAGATAAGGATAAACATCCGGAAAAACTTATCTTTATCTGTATTAGGTAAAACGCGTCTACATGTATAGACGTCTTTTATACTAATTAAGATAAGGATAAACATCCGGAAGAGAAGTAGAAATAGCCTAGGAAACCTGAAACGCGTCAACTCTTACAGACGCCTTTTAGCTAATTAATCAATTGATTAAAATTCAAATTTAAACGTTAAAATAATAATAAATTCTAAATGGCGTCCACACAGCTAGACGTCTTTTATACTTCTTCATATTTTAACTAAAATTTGAGTTAAAATCAATTTAATTGATTAACTTAAACATGTCTGTTCGACCCGACACTCAAAAAAATCAATAAAAATTAATCAATGATTAAATATCAGACCATTCTGAGGCATTATTCTATGATATGAAATTTACCCGAAATGACGTCAAAATTAGTGTGTCTACAGCTGCCTCACCTTGGCATCGTCTTTGTAAGGGAGTGAAATAAAATGTAATGTACTGAAAAGGTGATGCCAAGGTGTGATGAGACACGCTCTTAACATCACATGATTGGAATTTTCTTCAAAATCATCAGTGAAGATAGCTCAAGGAGATCAATGGAATCAATCCTGTCTGGATGAGGTAGATAAGGAAATAAAAATAAAGTGGATCAATCTCCTCTGAGTGGGAAGTACCCTAGGTCGTAGACACTGTAGGTTTCATCATGGAGAGCGTTTGCCAGCCAATGTGGACGTGCTGCAGCCATGATGAATCTTAAAAGAAAACAAGAATTATTGGATAAAGAGTCCAAGAAAGGATAGAATTCCAAGGATATCTTCAATCGAACCTCAAAGATAATCAAGATACTCAATTCAGAATGGAATATTTCATATCATGTTGAAGTTATTTGATTTAATAGTCTGAAACTTAATCAATAATTAATTCCTATCACAATTATTTCAAAATCCTACATGATGCATGCTGGGCTAAAAGAAAAATATAAAGTCAAATAAAATATAAATTAATCAAGGATAATATTGCTAAATTGTCATTAATGAGTCAAGATACCAATTCTTGTAATTCAGTGCTAAGCCGAAGCTCGTTTATCCACGCACCGTTTCACAAAAGTGGAACTATCGTCCTCACTAATTAACAATCCAACGGCCTATCCGTGCGATTAAGAATTCTCTGGAATTACCACTGTTTTTGTTGTAGGGGAACTCAAATTCCAGTTTCATCAAAACCACAAGGTCCTTGACATGCTCTAATAAATATTTAATATATAGTAATGCAAATGATTTACATAAAATAATACAAAGGTAGAAATAACCGTCTTTTAGTCACGGTCGAGACTTCATAAACTCCCATAATGGGATCTTCTTGATATTTCCATCTTTACTCAGGTTTTCTGTAATCAAAATTATTAGTAATTCCAAATAAATATTCAATTTAAACATCAAAAACCACAGAATTTCGGATAAATCACAGAATTATTCAAACGTGTCATGTCGAGAAGACGTCATTCAGTGGTGAAAAGCGGCGGTGCTCCTCAACGCCTTTTACTCACAAAAACAGGTTTCTGGCTGTTCTCTACTCGGATTCTAACTCTACCAATGCACATCCCTTTTTCAATCCGGAAAAGTCTTCCTAGGATCACAATTTCTTCTATATAAACACCCTTACGTTGTTCCCAAGTAATCTTACCATAATCCAAAGATCCTAGGTTGAGTTTTCTTCCAAAGTTTCAAGGTTTCTTCAAAGTTTCCAAGGTTTCTAAGCTTCAAGAAGGAAGAACTCCGAAAAAGAAGATGGATTCTTCAAACAAGAGGATGAAGATGTCTCTAGTGAAGTTTTCCGACGTGAAAAATCACCTCAATGGAAGAGATCCTAATCTTCAAGTAAGTTAAATCAACTTCCCTTCAATTCTTGTTCTTGGTCTTCACGTTCTTCATGATGTTATTCATATTCTTCCTTTTGTTTTTTTTTAGAATTATCCTATGTTTCCTGGCCCAAGGAAGTTCACCTCTCTCCCTTGGATTCGTAAACTTGCAAAAAGTGTTAAGCTTTCCATACAAGTGTTCATATCCAAGTGGAATCTTCAAGGTCTTGTGGTGCTTGCCAAAAATTATAAAAGTTCGAACGTAGATTGGGCGGCTATGGGTGCCTTGATCGAGTGGTGGCATCCCCAAACTCATACGTTCTTCTTCCAAGACTTCGAGTGCACAATCCTTTTGGAGGAGGCAGAGCTTCTATTGGGTCTCCCAAAGACCAAAGATAACAAAGATAAGATAGCTTTGACAAGAGAGAAAATCACCGGTCAACAATTGTTGACATCAATCATGAAGGATCCTTCAGAAGCTAAAGGATGCCTTACCAAGAAGGGGATCAATCTTGCAAAGCTTGCTGAGTGGACTCTATATAAAATTGATGATCTAAGGGAGGATGAAGCGGAGGATGTGACGAAAGCTTTCGTTACATGCCTTGCCTGTGTCTTGTTCTTCCCTGCGCAGGATAACATCTTGGAAGATGATCAGGTCAGTGCCGTCTGCGCAATCTTCGAAGGTAAATCCATTAGCACTGCACTTTTGGCATATCTTTATAGCGGGCTTTCTGCGGCATCTGTGGGTCGTCCTCCCTATGGGTGCATATTACTCTTTGCCTTGTGGGTTGAACTTCACTTTAAATTCAAGTACAGCAAGAAAAGGCCTCTGAATCCATCTCAAATCTTCTTGAATAGTCCAATTCATTGCATTGCTAACATTGTAAAGTTCAATGAGCACATGGTCAACAAGGTTCCAAAGCTCAAGACCCGGGCCGATTGGAGAGAGTATTTGAAGCTGATTGGAGCCACCGAGTTCGTGTTACACAACCCACACCGGTGCCTTACTCAACTTAGCTTCGGCCGTCGTGAATTCCATGAGTTCTCTCTCACATCCCCAATCAAGAAGCGTGACTTGGAATCCGACGAAGATTATGAAGCCATACAAATCATCACTACTTTGTGGAACCTTGGCTTTAGTTACCGTGTAAAATCTTCTAGAGATAGAGATAGAGGATTAAAATTTTCTTACCTTAAAAGTCTTCATGAAATTCTTCCTTAAATGTCCTCTTTCTCTTTTCTTTTTTTTTCTTTCGATGTAATAAAGGATTTCATTGAATAAAGAGCTATTTTTCTATGCCTTGAAACATTTCCTTAACTTTCTGTGATGTGCCCATGATTTTCCTTTAGTAAAAACTTGATTTTTCTTGAAACTTTGACAATTCGGGTTCTGTAAAATGAAAAACGCGTCCACTCAGACAGACGCCTTTCAAACATAATTCTTTTTTCCAGAAATTCAATTTAATCCTCGAAAACCTGATTAAACCTTAAATTGCGTCTGCAACGATTGACGCCTTTCAACTCTCTCTCCTACTTTTTTCAGGATTCTGCCATTAATTCCGTGATTAATCTCCTGAAACGCGTCTTCAAGTTAAGACGCTTTTCATCATTTTCCTCTGTCCGGCTCTGACCAAAATTGGCGGTAATCTGAAACGCGTCACGACATGTGGACGTGTTTCACACTTTTCAAACAGCTGTCCTTGCCGCCTCAACTTATGCGCCCTAAAATGCGTCTGTCTGATTCAACGCCTTTTAACCTTTCCTTTACAGACCCGCGAAGGCCCCCCTTTCTTCCTTACTTTTCTCCCAAAAACCCTCTCTCCTCACCGGCGGCGATTTCGAACTCCGGTGATCTCCTTCCCTTTTTCCCTCAAAACTCTTCCTTCTCGAGCTATGGAACGCGGTGACGGCTCAAGAAAGACTAAAACCCTAGCCAAGAGGCGGCGAAGTCACGAAGAAGAAGGCCCCGAAGATGTTTCCGGCGGTGCTAGCCGAAGTCGCGGCGTTTTTAGAGGAAGAAATCCCTCCACCGGCGCCCGTAGCAATGGAAGAAGGAGAGGAGGGCGATCTCCACACGGTAAGCTCTCTATGTGATGAATGGGATGAGAAAAAGAGGGAAAAAATGGGGTTCTTCAAGAACCCGGAATCGGGTCTTGAAAGGCGTCTAGACCAGGTGACGCCATTCAAAAGGCGTCACTATGGTCTGACGTCTTTCAAGACCAATTCCAAATTTTTAATTAGGCAGAAAATAATTTTGAATTGCGTCAGGCCGTGTAGACGTGTTTTGAAAAACGTCTGTGTGTGCTGACGCCTTTCAAAACAGAAGTGATTTTCCTGTTTTTATTCATTACTGACCCTATTTTTTATGTTTTTATTTGTAGGGAGTGATGAGGGCCAGAATCTCATGGGACCTTGTGATAGGGGCTTATAGAGGGCTCCCAGATTTCCAGAAGGCGCGCCTGCGCCGGATGGGGTTCGGCGAGGTATTAGATATCGAGCCATTTTGGCTCGATTTGGTCCTCCTGCAGGCGCGGCGGGAGAGGTGGCATGCGGAAAGCCGAACTTTCCTAATGCCGTGGGGACATATGGTCCCCACCCTAGAGAATGTGGCCAAGATCACTGGCCTCAGGGTAAAGGGCCGACCTGTGAGTGGGGTTACTTACCCCAGCTATCAGGGATTGGCAGAGGCTCTATTAGGGATAGAGGTGTCCAGCTTAGGTAGGGAGTCTAGGATGGTTCCTAGGGTGGAGGTAGAGGCCGCCTTAGGTCTAGATGAGCCCCGGCGTCGGTCTGACGAGACCCGGGAGGAATTTAGGGATAGGTTAGCTGAGTCATCTTCCGCCGTCTATTGTAGCGACCCGAGTCAGGTGGAGGAGGTAGATAGGCAGCTTAGAGTTTTTCTAGTTTTCTTCTTTGGTCGGTTGCTCTTCGGTATGAAGGGCGACCACATTCACTGTAGATTCCTTTATCTATTAGATGACTTAGATAGTTTAGGAGAGTACGCGTGGGGTGCGGGCCTTCTGGCCCATCTCTTTGCTGATCTGTCTGCGGTCACGCCGGACCGTGAGACCACTGTCAGCGGCTTCTCGTCGTTCCTTCACGTATTAAGTTATTTATTATTTGTTTATGATATGCAATGCGATATGATATGATGCTTTATTAATTTATATGTTCATGAATGCAGGTTTGGAGTTACAGTTCCTGGATTACCCAGAATTACTGGTAAGTTTTTAACTTGTTTAATTAAATGCAATCTTTTATTCATTAAATGCAAATTATTTATGAATGCATCTAATCTATGTGCAGGTAATCTGGCATCCGTACCTTGGTATGGGCGAGGAGGGTCAGCCGTGGGTGACGGCTGGCAGGAGGGGGTTCAGCAGGCAGATATGGCTGCACTGCATGAACGAGATTGAACCCCTCCGCCTCCGGCTCGTGATGAGGACACTGGGCTTCCATCAAGAATGGATTGATAAGGAGGTCTCGGAGGGTGTCGGGAGGAGCATGAGGGGCAAGCAAGCCCTCACAGATTGGCGTGCCAAGTTCCCAGAGCAGTACGAGGACTGGCACCGCCGAGGCGTACGTGTGGAGTCCCGTGCGGAGAGTAGCGAGGGCTACCTCCAGTAGTACCGGACCCACTACGCCGATCAACTTCGGCTCCTCCGACCACTCGATGTAAGTATGCATTTATGCGTCTTTGATTTTATTATCTTGATTTATGTTTGTGAATGAATGTATGTATGTGTGATATGCAGGATGCGCGTGACGCGGTCATCATCGACCTCCGGGCTCGCCTACATGATGCGTAGGCCCAGCTAGAACAGGTCCAGAAGGAACTGTTCGATCTGGTATGAGTGCATGTTTTAATTAATTAATTGTTTTGGCGATCGACACTGACAGTTGTCTTTTGATGCAGCGAGCCGTCTACACCCAGGCGGCTCCCCCTTCCTTCGGAGTTTCATCTTCTTCCTCGTCTGCTGCGCACGAGGCTGCTCTGGCTGACCTTCAGAGTCAGCTCGCCTGTGCCATCCATCGAGCTTCTCTTGCGGAGGAGGACCGGGCTGCTCGGGTAAGTTCTTCGACTTTTCGAATTTTGATTTTGATTACTTAATTGATTGCCTTGAGCTAACAATGACTTCCCTTCAGGTTGCTGAGCTTCAGGAAGCCCTTCAGAGGGCTGAAGCGGAGCTGGAGCGTTCTCGTGCTGCAGCTGCTCGTGCTGAGGCCGATGCGGCGCGGATCCGGTCTCTGGAGGAGCAAGTGGCCCGACTCTCGACTGGAGATCTTCCTCGAGAGCTTTCACACCTCCAGTCTCGACTGGGGTTCATCACCGAGGAGCGAGAGCGGGAGAGGCAGGAGCGGCAGAAGATGGATTCAGAGATGGCCTCCCTCCGAGTTCAGTTAGGGATTGCTGAGCACGAGCGCCGGAGTGTGGAGGAGAGGTACAGGCGTGCTCGGCAGCGTGCCCAGGAGCGTGGTCTGACCAGTGCTTTTACTGCCAGTGTCGCCATGTCTTCTGGCCAGGCAGGGCCGAGCACGATGGGGCCACCTCCACCTCCCAGCCGAGGACCAGCACCGGACGCACCTGACGAGGCCCAGAGCCAGCTTGATGAGGGCGGAGGAGAGAGCCAGCCTTGAGGGCTTACGTATTTTCTTTTTCTTCTATGTATCATGTACAAAACACCTGTCGATGATATACATGAAACTTTTGGGCTCCAATCTTGTGTTCTTGTGCTTGTCTTGCATCCTGTACATACTTAACAAACAGGTTAAGTATCTATTTAGGCTTAGCCCCTTGCCTGACCAAATAAATAGTCAATTAATTTTTCCTTCAATAAATGGTCAAGGGGCATAGCCTTTATTAACAAAGGTAATGAGAATAATCAAACTTAAGCGAAATGCAACATGCAAGCAAACAGATGCTTACTGAAAATAAAAGGAATGAAACATACTGAATGCAACAAGCAAATGCTAATTGAGATATTTTTGTTGTTTTGAAATATTCATTTTTGTTTGGGTTTTGAAATATATGCTTTCTTTTTTAATTTTGACATATGTATTTTTTTTCAATTTTTGACATATGTATTTTTTTGGATTTTTGACTATTTTTTTTTTGATTTTTGACATATGTATTTTTTTGGATTTTTGACTAAAAGATCAGCATGGTACTTAGATCAAAAGATCATATTCATTTATTAACTTAATTCCCAAATTGTTCTTTAACAACTTAACTTAAAACTCATCGTGTTTGAATTTGTATTTCCATTCGTGATCCCATTTGATGATTTGATCCTTAGTCAATCTAAGCTATTCCTTAAGTTTGGAGTACACCTCTTTAGAAGGAAAAGAAGAATAAGTTTAGAAAGCCCATGAGAAGGTTCCGGAGACCTAAAAAGATGTTCCTTTCCTACCCTAATATCCGTTGGGGTTCGGTCATTTTCTTTCCGGGGTATTTATCGACCTTGCGTTCCTTTTCGTTTCATTTCATGGCCTTGATGTAACGCTTGTAGTGTGATGGCCTTTTGATTTGACATTTAGATTTTGCCTTTTGCTTTTGTTTTTCTATTCTTTTCTTTGGGACGGATCTCCCCTTTTTTTTTATGACGGCCTCCTACTAAGATGGCGGGTATTCTTGGTAGTCTATTCTAAGCCTCGTTCCGACATCATGGGCCGAGTATAAAACAGAAATTTTGCTTTAAAATGAATGATTTGTACTTTACCCTTTCGGTCAAGCTTCGGTGTTCTTTAGGACTTGGCATCTCTTGTTACTCACGAATCAAACGTGTCAGTGTGTGTAGTAATGTATTTGAAGTTAAATTATCCAGACTAACAAAGAAATTCGAGTTTATAAACTTTCTGATTCCACTGGTCTTTGTACCATACTGATCGACTCTTTAACCTAAGGGTAGTATTTCTTAAGATGTAAACCATTCCAAGGATGAGTTAGCTCTTCTCCTTCTGCATTAACAAGACGACAAGCATTACCAGGAAAAGCGTGCGATACAACATAAGGTCCCTCCCAGTTTGGTTGGAACTTAGAACGCGGACCACCAGGTTTTACAAAAATCCTTTTGACAACCATTTCACCGACTTTGAACTTACGTTCAATGACTTTCTTTTGATAAAAACGTGCTAGTCTGTTTTGATAAACTTTTGCATGATTAGCAGCTGACCATCTTTTCTCGTCTAAAAGTTCCAATTAAGTAAGGAGTGTTGAACGATGTTCATCAATGGAGAATTCCTTATTCAATTGTACCCTTAATGATGGTATGAGAATCTCATATGGAACTACCGCCTCCATTCCAAATGTTAGGGAATAAGGAGTTTGCCCAGTGGGCGTGCGGATTGAAGTTCGGTAGGCCCATAGAGCCTCAACCAATTTTTCTGGCCAGTCGGCGAATATATTAGATTTGCACGTCTTTTTGATGATTTTTATCAAAGTCTTATTTGTTGCCTCTGCTTGGCCATTGCCTTGCGGATAATAAGGAGACGAATGATGCAATGCAATTCTATACCTATTACAGAGGTCCTTCAATTCTTGTGATACGAACTGTGGTCCGTTGTCGGTGACGATGGTGCTTGGAATTCCAAATCAGGTGATGATGTTCTTCATGATAAACTTGCAGACGGTTGATGCTTTGATCTCCACGTACGCTTCAGCTTCTGCCCACTTGGTGAAGTATTCCGTTGCCGTGAGAATGAAAGATTTTTTCTTGATGCCGAAATTTGGATTACCAAGGAGTCCAATAATGTCGAAAGCCTACATGGAGAAAGGCCATGGGGAAGAAATAGGATGGAGTGAAGATGCAGGAGAATGAATTTTGTCGGCGTGAAGTTGACACTTAGCACACCTACGGACATATCCTACACAATCTTCTTCCATGGTTGGCCAATAAAATCCTTGTCTAAGGATCTTCTTTGCTAGCATCTGTCCATTGACATGGCCACCACAAACTCCACTATGAGCTCCTTCCATAACCTTCCAAAGCTCATCTTCATCTAGACATCTCAGAAGAACTCCATCAAAACCTCTCTTGTACAATGCTCCTCCAACTAGGGTGTATCGTTGAGCAACTCTCCTGATAGCTCTCTTCTCCTCAGTTGTAGCTTCCTCAGGATACGATTGATCTTCACAATATTTGGCAATCTCATAATACCATGGCTTTTGTTCATCATCCATCTCTTCTAACAGCTCCATCAACATGATTTCTCTCTTTTCAATGATATCTCCGTCTCTGACTTTCTTCAGCAGCTTCTCTTTAATTCTAAGAAATGAAGGGTCTTTCACGGCGGGTGAAAGACGCCTATGAACTATGATTGATTCGGATTGCTTGCTGATTGGAAAATCAAGAGATGAGGCAAGTGAAGCTAGAGCGTCAGCCAAGATGTTCTGATTCCTAGGGACATAGACGAAGATCAATTTCGTGAAAAGCTTTGAGTAAGCAGAAGTAAGTTCTTGATAAGGCTTGAGCTTGGGATCAAGAGTTCGATACTTGGTCAGCACTTGGCGAAGAATCAGTTGGCTATCACCCACAATCCTGAGTTTGGTGGCACCATGGAAATGAGCAGCCTCGAGGCCAGCAAGAAGTGCCTCGTATTCAGCTATATTGTTAGTTACTGGAAAATCAAGCTGAAAGGCTTGGGGAATAGTGACACCTTCAGGTGATAACAGAACGATATCGATCCCCTTTCCATGAGAATTCAGAGCTCCGTCAAAATGCAGAGTCCACATATCATCTCTGATTTGATTTACGGACATCAGTTCCTCATCCGGAAACTCTGATCGCACTGGATCAAATCGAGGAAGGGGATGATGAGCGAGATGTTCTGCTATGGCATAGCCCTTGATCGCTTTCTGCTGAATATAAGTGATATCGAATTGAGATAGAAAGCTTTACCATCGCGCTAACCTATCAGTAAGAACAGATTTCTCCATAAGAAATTTGATCGGATTCATCCTAGCGATGAGATGGACTTTATGGGCCAGAAAATAATGCTTCAATTTCTGCACAACCCAGACCAATGCTGCACATGTTTTCTCCATCGCCGTATATCTCTGTTCAGCGGGGTTGAGAAGTTTAGAGAGATAATAGGCTGCCCTCTCTTTTCCTTCTTCATCTTCTTGTGCTAGGACAGCCCCCACTGCATCATCCAGGACTGAAATATAAAGTATCAATCGTTTGCCTGGAGATGGTGGTCTCAAAACAGGAGGACTTGCTAAATAGTTCTTTAATCCATCGAATGCCTCCTGACACTTATCGTCCCAATCAAATTTGACTCCCGGCTTGGTAAGCTCGTAAAACGGCTTACACCTTTGTGAGTGCTGGGAGATAAAACGGCGAATAAATTGTAACCTACCGATTAATCTTCTTAGCTCTTTCAAATTTTTGGGAGGTGGCATTTCTCTGATAGCCTTCGCCTTGTTGGGATCGATCTCAATTCCCCGTTTGCTGACGATTAATCCAAGTAATTTTCCTGAAGATACCCCGAATACACATTTCTTGGGGTTCATCTTTAACTGATACTCTCTCGATCTCTCTAATACTCTTGCCAAAACTTTGGCATGCTCAGCCTTTGTCTTAGATTTAATCAATAAATCATCTACATACACTTCCAGATCTATGTGCATCATGTCATGAAATATTGCCATCATAGCCCTTTGATAAGTGGCTCCAGCATTCTTTAACCCAAATGGCATGACAACATAGCAGTATGTTCCCCAAGGTGTAGTGAATGACGTTTTCTCTTGATCTTCTTCTGCTAGCTTAATCTGATTGTATCCTGAAAATCCATTCATAAACGATAAGGTTTCATAGCCAGCAGTATTATCAATGAGTACATCAATATGAGGCAATGGAAAATCATCTTTAGGACACGCCCGGTTCAGATCGCGGAAGTCAGTGCAAATTCTGACATTCTCGTCCTTCTTCATAACCGGGACTATGTTGGCCACCCATTGTGGATAAAGGACAACTCTAATAAATTTGGCTTTATGTAATTTGTCGACCTCTTCCTTCATCTTTAGAGCCATTTGTGGGTGGAATCGCCTTAATTTCTGCTTGACCGGGCTAGCTCCTTCCTTTAATGTCAACATGTGTTCAACTAAAGATGAGTCTAACCCTGGCATATCTTCATAACTCCAGACGAAAGTATCCTTATAGTCCTTAAGTACTTGTACTATTGCCTTCTCATCCTCTGTAGAAAGATTTTTGCTGACGAGGACAACCTTAGGTTCGTCTTCAGTCCCTAAATTGATTTCTTTGGTGGGCTCTTCTACGGCAGCTGAGGGTTCATCGAATCTCTTCACTCTACTGGCATATGCCTCAGCTGCATCCTCGTCATCTTCCTCATCCTCAACAATGGGGTCCTTTTTATGTACTAACTCATACACCTCATACCCATCATTGACTGACTCATCATTCATACAGTCTTCTAACATTTGAATTGGATTTTCTAAAAACTGAAGGATCAAAGAGCAAGAAAAGCATTTATCAGCTAAGTCCTGGAGGTATCTATCTGGAATTTGCCTACCCTTAGGCTTCCTAGACTTCCTAACCTGACTAACCTGCCTAAAACTAGACTGCCTAACTTCACTAAACTCCCTATTATAACCTAATGAAGATGAAGCAGGATAGAAATCCTGGGATACAAGTGGAAATACAGGAGAATCCTCCCGAAGGGAGGGGTAGAGTAGATTTAAGAGAGAATCTTGACCGAAGGACCCGCGCGACGGGGTGCGATCGGACAAGTAAGAAGTTTCCTCGATAAGGATCTGAGAAGAATTTGTTGTAAAATTGGGGTTTTTTTTTTTTGGATATCAGAGGAATAAAACATGAAACAGGAATGAATACAAATAGAAGGAGAATCAGATGGAGGAAGTGGCACCAAGGCCAGAGGATTAGGGGGATCATATAGCAATATGTCCCGGATCAAATCATACATCCTCTCTAGATCGAGAGGAGGTTGTGGAATAAGGTCCCGAGGGGACAGAGTAATCATAACGGGCGGAGCCCGTGGAATATCTTCAATAATGACCCGCGACCAAGTCGGGGTTAAGAGCAATGTGCGAAACAGAGTATGGAGCATGAAGACATGGGAAGGATATGTCCCCCTCCAGAGCAGATCTGTAGTGTAACCAGCTTCATAGGGGTCATCTGGCTCCCCTTCGTCGGTCTCTTCAGATAGCAATATTCGCTTATCAAAGATGGTACCAGGGCTTTCAATTAGCTCATCAATCTGCGGCGGCCACTTGGGTTCTGCAGGATCTAGGAACAATCTGTTCAGTGCAATGTAAAGGTCTCTCAAATCGAACCACCTGTACCATTCGCATTCAGGATCATGGAATTTTCTCCTTTTCATAGGCCGCAAAGCCTCCAAGGATTGGTACGTAAGTAGTTCTGAGCAATGCCTGGCCAAGTCCCACCCATATATGTCATGGAGGTCAAAACATGAAGTAATGACCACCGTGTTGTCATGGCTAAGTATGGGCCCCTTCACAAAGTGTGTATACAGGGTCCATGTTAGGGGATCTCGGCCTTCCTTGGGTGGTGTAGACATTGTCTCCAGGATTTCCTGACCATCTTCTTGCTGAACCAGCTCTTGTTTAAGTTTTCTTGGCCTGTAGCCCAGACCACTTCCAGGTGCTGCTCGATGATCTTTAACATGAGTGATCCTGCCTTGCAACTGTGTGCCCAGACCTTTTCCAGGCTGGTAGCCGTTCTTCATCATAATTCTCCATCCTGGGGTACTCATGCACTTCCCCCTTTTTTATGGCATTTAACGGGTATGGAGATATAGTGGTGGTTTTTAGAGGATCAGCCACTGGATGGTAGACCTGTAATACCGACAGAAAAGGTTGTCGGCCAGGTAAAGCAGCAGATTTAATATTTGAGGTATGAGCAGCAGCAAGGATCGGCATGCTCGTCAGTTTAATAATTCGTCCTTTGAAAGGGAATTTGAGGCATTGGTGATTCGTAGAGGGAATCGCCTCAAGAATTTTAATATAAGGACGACCCAAAATGGCATTTATAGAAGGGTCGATTTCTAGAATGTGAAATTCGACCTCTGCATGACTTACAGGACCTAGCTCCACCTTTAAATAAACCATTCCCAGAGGGGAACGGGTGGAGTTGTCATATACCGTCACAGAGATGGGGCTAGGCAGCCATTTTTCTTTAGGCACACCGCACAGCTCCAGGGTCTTCGGAGGTAAGACATTGATCGAAGCTCCTGTATCTACCAGGCATGCATCCACGGCCTTCTTGCAGATGTTGACCGTGATGCTCAGAGCCATGATTCTGGCTGCTGGCGGTGCTAGTTCTGATGTGTGAAATGTAATGGAGGGCAGATCCTCCTGAGGAACTAGTAGTACTGCAATTTTTTCTACCGGCACGTCCTCGTTGACCATCACCTTCTGTAGATATTCCATTAAGGCTTCTTGGTGACTCTTCGACCTTTTGATCAGTTCAAGTACGGTGATCCGTGCCGGTGTTCTGTCCAGATGTTTCAACAAATCATATTGAGTGCCTGGTGCACTCTCTTCATTATGGGCTTCCTCAGTAGACTGTGATGGGCCGTCTCTAACTGTGGACTGAGGGAAAACTTTGTTGAAAATCCTTCCACTTCGGAGCGCATGTTCCTCAACTGTGGAGGATCCGGGTGACACCTTGAGTACCGCAGGGTTGGATGGTGCAGATGATGTAGAGGGCTGGTATGTAGGTGATGGCGTAGGGTTAGGTGGTGATGGCGTGGTGCGGATTAAAGGCCTAGAGGGTTGGATGGTGGATGGGTAAGTGGTTGGTGAAGTGGGGAATGGCACGCGTAATAGCGGTCTAGATGGTAAGGGGGTATCTGGGTAGGTGGTAGTGGTAGCGGGCGAAGTAGGGAATGGTACGCGGAGTAATGGCCTAGATGGTAGAAGGGGCGCGTGATTGGTTTGCGGGGGATTACATGGTAGCGGTGTAGTGGTGTGGGGCGTAATGGGCTTGAGGAAAGCGGGTAGTGGTAATGGGTTATTGGGTGCGGGTGAGTAATATGCGGGTGTCGGAAGAGGGGTGATGGTAATGGGTTGTGGCCTAGGTATGTGGATGGTGCGGCGTGGTGGTCGTTCTGCGGTACTTGGAATATGACCCGTCGAATAGAGAGAGGAAGAGTCCTCTATTCTCCACTGTTGCCCACGGTCAGCCTCAGACTGGCTGCTTGTCAAGATAGGGGCAACTTGGTTTTGGTTCTGGTGCTCTGGGAGTGGATTCTGCACTATGCCCATGTTGGGTGGTGGTGCTGCTTGTGCTGGTGGTCTTGCTTGCTGCTGCTGCTGTGGTCTTCTTGCCTTCAGGGCTGATATATACTTTTTCATCTCCTCCCAGTCTATGCCGCCCTGCTCGTTGAGATCATGAATGTAATCTCTAAACTGGAAGCAGGTGTCGATGGTATGCCCAGGTTGCCTATGGAAGTAGCAATACCTGGACGTGTCGGCATTTTGAGGCCAGACGGCCTTTTCCCTTGGCAAAACTAAGGCATTAGCTGCCATTAGAGCACTGAAGATATCTGCCAAAGATTCTGGGAGGGCCGGGTATTCTGCCCTTTTAGGGCCTGGAGGTCTTCTCTGCTGATTATAGTCAGCAGGAGGAGGGACATTATGGTATGTCGGCGGTGCGCGCGGCTGATATTGCTGCTGTTGCTGTTGTTGGTATTGCTGTTGTTGGGGCTGCTGGTACTGTTGTTGCCGTTGCGGCGGCTGCTGTTGTTGTTGCTGTTGTTGGTTCTGGTTCGGCTGCTGGGGCCGCTGATACTGTTGCTGATAATGGGGGTTTTGCTGCTGCCTGTACCCCTGCTGGTTCGGCTGCGGTGACCTCTGGTACTGCTGCTGACTCCTCACAAATTGGGGCGAGTTATTATTCATGCTACTGACTTGCTCATGAGAGAGCGTGCCCTCAGTAGTCGGACCTGTGCTGGAAGAGTTTGGCACTGCAGGCTTCCGACGTGGAGGCCTGCTAGGTCTGTGAGGATCAAAGACGCTAGAGAACGTAGCGTCCTTGAAGGCATTCTGGCAGTACCGTGCTCTTTTATAGAGCTCTGCCATGTTGGTCAGATTGTTCAGGGAGAGGACTAGCTTGAACTGGGGCGTGGCATTGGAAATTAACATCTTCACTTGCTCAGATTCAGACAAGTGATCCTTCACCTTTTCGGCCAGGCCCCGCCACCTGTCAGCAAAACTGACAAACTCCTCATCATGTTTCATTTTTTCTGCTATGAGGTCAGTGATGGACAAGGAGAGTGCAACTCTGTCTTGGTACCGTTGAATAAATTTCCGTGAAACGATACCGTAGTCCTCTACTTCGGAGGATTCCAAGGAAAAGAACCACTCGAGGGCTGGTCCCTCTAGAGATCTCCTGAACAAAAAGGCCAACGACCTCTTATCGTTCTGCCAGAAAGACAATTCGTACATAAACTCCTTCAAATGTGTGAAGGGGTTACCAGTACCGTTGTACTTCCGGTACACTGGCATCTCAGAGGGTGGTAGGTGGAATACCGGCAGGCTCGGCAAATTGATCTCTGGCGCAGCTTTAACCCCCATCATCTTCTGGAGGTTGTTGAATTGCTCATCCATGCGCTCCATTTTGGCCAGCAATGTTTGCGTGGTCAGATCTGCCTGGGGAGGAGGAGGAGGTGGAGGTACTTGATAGGCCTGCTGTCTAGAGTACATTGGACAGGGGGGACAATAAAGGGGAGGTCCGGCAGAGCTTCCGCCATGCCCGAGGGCATTCTGATAAGCAGGCGTTTGCGGTCTAGCCGATTGCCTCGAGGATGAAAGTTGCGGCCCAATTGGCCGAGAAGTAATATGGAGGCCTTCCACGGCCTGATGGATGTAAGGGGGATGAAGAGGAGGTTGTTGAGTGACAACGGGGGGAGCCACAAGGTTCGGCTCAGCAGGCTGCGTGGGTGCCTTCCCCTTCAGAATAGACTGGATCGCCTCAAACTGCTGAGGGTCCAGTCGGGAGGCAAGAACTCCCAAAGCGTTGACGAGATCCGAAGGATCAGAGGATGAGGGATCATTCTGATTCATGTCCCCCTCAAGATTAAGATTAGGAATCGCATATTCATGCGGGGGAAGATCAAGATATCGATCATGGGGATGAAAGAGAGGTGTCCGGACATTCCCATCTTGTCGATATGGAATGGGGACAGAATTACGGGAGGCATCAGCATCTCTCCCGTTCTCATAGTTGTAGTCCGAATCGCGAGGGGCATTAGCATCTCCCTCCTAGTTGATGATGGCGTCTTGAGCCATACTCAAGTCCCTGCCTGATCGCAGCAGCATGATGTTAGATTCTTTTTTTCAAAGATTTGACAAACAAGTTGCACAGAGATTAATCAATCAAGTGGATGCTTAACATGATTTTGAGATTCCTTGTTGAGTTATTTAGATTTAATTAAACCACAAATTCGCTCAAGGATAGGATCCTAGTTTCAGTTCAATATCCACTGTTATTCTCTATGGCTTTCTCTCACAACGCTTTATGGAATCTAACCGGGACTTCAACTGGTACAACCAACCCGATGATCAAGGAGGAATACCTTGATTTTGGGGACTTATGGAGGCCTCAACGTCAACTTCTCTAGTCTGATCAAGGGATCAACCCAATCAGAGAGAGTTGCTGACGTCAAGTAGTGTGTTCCTAAGAAAAGGAGGGTATTCGCCTCAATGCGTATGACCTATGGCCTGGATGGCCTCTAATGCTTAATAATAATGTGTAGTTAGCACTCAAGTCACAAAAATCTGAGAACTGGGAAAAAAATTAAAAAATTGTCTGAATTGCGCCGAGTTAAGTCGACGCTATTCAAACAAAATCTTAATTTTTCGCAGAGACTGAGATTGCAGACAACAGAGAAAGGAGACTAAAAGGCGTCTGGGTTTATTGACGCAGTTTGAAACGCGTCAGTGCTCCTAGACGCTTTTCAAGTCGCAGAAACAGTTTTGCAGGGGGAATTTCTGGGTTGATTCCTCCTCAAACAGGATAAAAGCAGTAAATAATCAATTCATGCAGATTTTTTTTAGTTCCAGATTTTAACATGATGATTTTACTAACTAAACAAGTAAGATGTCAATCAATCACACAGCATTTTCATCGCAAAAACAGCTTTTTCAATTAATCAACGGGAGGCCAAAATTTTGCCACAGGGATGTGCACGTGGTGCACGAGGGAAATTAACTAAACTAAAACACTCACCAATTGGTGAGGACGTGTCGAGAGACACAAGTGGTGCACCGTGGGTGCCCGATTGATGATAGCAAGAACAAAAGAATTAAAAGATCGCGAGACCAAGTCCCACCATGATCGCCAAAAAAGCTGTGAGTGCTTAAAATGATAGTGTGATTAACATGAAAAATCTATGTTGTTTAGTGCAAAATAAACCTATTAAAAACAGCAACTATGTGCAGTGATCGCCAGAAACTTTTTGACTTAAAAGTTTCAAAAGAAGTTTTGATCGCCTACCTGTTTAAACGCGGAAGATATTGAACTCTTGATTCCCCTCCTTCGGCCGGCTGAAGAAAGAGAGCCCTTTCTTTGTTCTTTGTTCTTGCTGTTGAATTTGGAGTTGAAGTTGAGGATCGTCCAGAGATTCTTGTGACTTTGTGCTTGATTTACTCCTTTGCTCCGTGCAGCAAAAATAGAAATGGAAACGAAGAAATGATGATGAGAACTTTAAGCAAGAATAGTATATGTTCTAATCATGATGTTAAACATACAATTAAACAGCAAACTTACTTGTTGAGTGGCTTTTGAAACCCCTTAATCAAATAGGTTTTGAAAAGAATGAATGTGTTGTGTGTTACATTGAGTGATAATGAAGAATGTAGAACTAAATGAAATGAATGCAGAAAATAAAGACTTATGCCTAATGGTTGAATTCTTGAATGGATGAAGAATCTTGAAAGGACGCCGACTTTTGGAAATGGCAACGCTTCGGCGTTCCGACGTTGTTACTCCGATCTTCAACTCGCTATTGCTCAATGATAATCAACTCAAGATTACGCTTAACATTTTTTTAACTCTTCAAGATGTAAGATATTTATAGACTTCTTCTGCATCCGCGGATTTACATGAAAAAATCTAGGATTTATCCATCTTAACCAACAGATAAATATAGATTAATTCATCTTTATCTGTAATTATCTAAAACGCGTCCATATTGGCTGACGCCTTTCAGATTAATTAAGATAAGGATAAACATTCGGAAAAACTTATCTTTATCTGTATTAGGTAAAACGCGTCTACATGTATAGACGTCTTTTATACTAATTAAGATAAGGATAAACATCCGGAAGAGAAGTAGAAATAGCCTAGGAAACCTGAAACGCGTCAACTCTTACAGACGCCTTTTAGCTAATTAATCAATTGATTAAAATTCAAATTTAAACGTTAAAATAATAATAAATTCTAAATGGCGTCCACACAGCTAGACGTCTTTTATACTTCTTCATATTTTAACTGAAATTTGAGTTAAAATCAATTTAATTGATTAACTTAAACATGTCTGTTCGACCCGACACTCAAAAAAATCAATAAAAATTAATCAATGATTAAATATCAGACCATTCTGAGGCATTATTCTATGATATGAAATTTACCCGAAATGACGTCAAAATTAGCGTGTCTACAAGTTGCTCATGAGAGAGCGTACCCTCGGTAGTTGAACCTGTGCTAGGAGAATTAGGCACTGCAAGCTTCCGAGGTGGAGGCCTGCTAGGTCGGTGAGGATCAAAGACTCTAGAGAACGTAGCATCCTTGAAAGTATTCTGACAGTACCGCGCTCTTTCATAGAGCTCTGGGACGAGTTTGAATTGAGGCGTAGCATTGGAAATTAACATTTTCACTTGTTTTGACTCAGACAAGTGATCCTTCACTTTTTCCGCCATACCCCTCCATCTGTCAGCAAAACTGACGAACTCCTCGTCGGGTTTCATCTTTTTCGCTATCAGGTCAGTGATGGACAAGGAGGGGGCAACTATGTCCTGGTATCGTTGAATGAATTTTCTCGAGACGATACCGTAGTCCTCTACTTCAGTAGGTTCTAAAGAAAAGAACCATTCGAGGGCTAGTCCCTTTAAAGATCTCCTGAACAAAAAGGCCAACGACCTCTTGTCATTTTGCCAGAAGGATGATTCGTACATGAACTCCTTCAAGTGAGTGAGGGGGTTACTAGTACCGTTGTATTTTCGATACACTGGCATCTCAGAGGGTGGTAGGTGGAACACAGGCAGACTTGGTAAGCTGATCTCTGGTGCAGCTTTGACCCCCATCATCTTCTGGAGGTTGTTGAATTGTTCATCCATGCGCTCCATCTTTGCCAGCAGCACTTGCGTTGTCGGATCAACCTGGGGAGGAGGGGGATGTGGAGGTACTTGATAGGCTTGTTGCCTAAAGTACGTAGGGCAAGGAGGACAATAGAGTGGAGGTCCGGCAGAGCTTCCGCCATGTCCGAGGGCATTTTGATAAGCAGGCGTCAGCGGTCTGACCGATTGCCTAGAAGAGGAAAGTTACAGCCCAGCTGGCCGAGAAGTTGAGACATGGAGGCCTTCCATGGCCTGGTGAATGAAGGGAGGATGATGAGGAGGTTGCTGAGGGATGGCAGGGGGAGCCGCAGGGTTCGGCTCGGCAGACTGCATGGGCGTCTTCCCCTTCAAAATTGACTGGATCGCCTCGAATTGTTGATGGTCCAGACAGGAGGCAAGAACTCCCAAAGCATTTACAAGATCCGAGGGATCAGAGGATGAGGGATCATTCTGGTTCATGTCTCCCTCAAAGATAGGATTGGGAACTGCATGCACATGCGGTGGAAGATCAGAATATTGATCGTTAGGGCAATGAAGAGGGGTTGGGACATTCCCCTCATACCGAACTGGACAAGGGAGAGAATTACGGGGGGCATCAGCATCTCCCCCGCTTTCAAAACGGTAATCAGAGTCACGAGGGGCATTAACATCTCCCTCGTAGTTGACTATGGCACCTTGAGCCATGCTCAAGTCTCTACCTAATAGAAGCAGCATGATGTTAAATTTTTTTTCAGAGATTGACAGACAAGTTGCACAGAGATTAAGCAAACAAATGGATGTTTAACGTTATTTTAGAATTCCTTGTTGGGTTATTTGGATTCAATTAAATCACAAATTCACTCAAGAGGTAGGATCCTAGTTTCAGTTCAATGTCCACCGTTATGTTCTATGGCTTTCTCTCACAACGTTATGGAAATCTAACCAGGACTTCAATTGGTATAACCAGCTCAATTAACAAGGAGGAATACCTTGATTTTGGGGACTTACGGAGGTCTTTAACGCCAACCACTCTAGTCTGATCGAGGGACCGACCCAATCAGAGAGAGGTGAAGACGTCAAGAAGAGTGTTCTTAAGAAGAGGAGGGTGTTAGCCTCAGTGCGTATGACCTGTAGCATGGATGGCTTCTAATGCTTAATACATAATGGGTAATAGCACACAAATCAAAAATCTGAGAACTGAAGAAGAAATAAGAAACTGCCTGAATCGCGTCGTTGTTGGTCGACGCTATTCAAACATAGCCTTATTTTTTCGCAGAAGCTCAGGCAACAGACAGTAGGAAAATTGCCTGAAAGGCGTCTGGGTTGGGCGACGCAGTTTGAAATGCGTCGCTGCTCCTGGACGCTTTTCAAGTCACATATTCAGTTTTCCAAGAAGAATTTCTGGATCGATTCCCCTCACAAACAGGATGAAAGCGATAAATAATCAGCTCATGCGAATTTTTTTTTGTTTCAAATTTTACCAAGATGATTTTATCAAATAAACAACTAAAATGTCAATCAATCATACAATCTTTTATCACAAAAACAGCTTTTCAACTAATCAACGGGGAGGGCAAGATCTTGCTGCAGGGGTGTGCACATGGTGCACGTAAGAATAACAACTAAACTAAAAACTCACCGATCGGTGAGGGCGTGTCGAGAGACACAGGTGGTGCACCGTGGGTGCCCGATTGATAACAGCAAGAACAAAGAATTAAAAAGATGGCGAGACCAAGTCCCACCGTGACGTCAAGAAAGTTGTGAGTGCTCAAATTTGGTGTGTGATTATCATGAAAATTATGTTGTTTAAGTGAAAAATAAACCTATTAAAAAGAAACTAAGTGATGTGATCGCCAGAAACTTTTAACTCAAAACTTCCAAAAGAAAGATTTGATCGCCTACCTGTTTGGATGTGGGAGATGTTGAGTTCTTGGTTCCCCTCCTTCAGCCGGCTGAAAAAAGAGAGCCCTTTCTATCTTTGTTCTTACTTTGGCTGTTTACTGAGTTTTGAGGATCATCCAGATTCCTTATTGTTCGTTGTTGATTCCCTCCCCTTGACTCTTCTTTCGTACCTTACAAGAAAATGAAAGGAATAAAGAACAATGAGAACTCAGGCAGAAGTAGTATCCATTCCAAAAGAAATTTTAAACATGTAACTAAACAGGTGAACTCACTTGTTGAGTAGTCTTTTTAAACCCCTTTAACAAATAGGTTTGGAAAATAATGCTAGTGTGTGTGTATGTTGCATGGAGTGATGTGATGAAAAATGTGAGACTAATGTGATGAAAAATGTAAGAAATATGCATAAATTAATTGAAAGCTAAGCTAGATGGCCCTTGGAAAGCCTTGGTCTTGAGAGGATCTTGAATGGACGAAGAATGGATGAAGAAAGGATGCCGACTCCTGGAAGCAGCACTTCGCTCCTTCAACGTTTAGACGTCGCCTTCAATTATCACTATTGTCACTCTCACTATCACTCAGATCACTTGCATCAACATCACTCACAATCACTCTCTCTCACTTGACCAAGAGGCTGGGTATTTATAGACTTTTACATCCGCGGATTTACATGAAGAAATTTTTGAAGTTTATCCATCTTAACAAACAGATAAACACAGATTAATTCATCATTATCTGTAATTAGTCTAAAACGCGTCGCCATGTGAAGACGCCTTTTTAGCTAATTAAGATAAGGATAAACATCCGGAAAAAGTTCATTATTATCTGTAATTATCTAAAACGCGTCACATAAGGAAGACGCTTTTTAGACGGATTAAGATAAGGATAAACATCCGGAAAAGAGATAGAAACAACTTAGGAAACCTAAATGGCGTCGTGCCTTGCAGACGTCTCTTAGCTAATTAATCAATTAATTAAAATTTAAATTTAAACATCAAAATATGAATAAACTCTAAATGGCGTCTACACATGTCAACGTCTTTAGACTTCTTCATATTTTAATTAAAATTTGAGTTAAAATTAATTTAATTGATTAACTTAAATCATGTCTGTTTGACCCGATACTTTTTCGATAATTAACTCAAAAAGATCAATAAAAATTAACCAATGATTAAATATCAGATCATTCTGAGGCATTATTATATGATATGAAATTTACTCAAAATGATGTCAAAATTAGCGTGTCTACACTCGAATCAAGACAACTGTCAAAATCAACATCATAATAGGCAACGACCTCTAACTGATCTGACCTTCTGTAAGTGAGCATGAAATATAATGTGCCTTTAAGGTACCGCATGACTTTCTTGGCAGCTTTCCAATTATCCATGCCTGGGTTGCTCTAGTACTTGCTGAGCATACCCACGGCAAAACCTATATCTGGACGTGTACAAGTCTAAAGGTACATCAAGCTCCCAACGGCTAAAGCATATGGGATAGGCTCCATCTGCTTCCTTTCCAAGTCATTCCTGGGACACTGTAATTCACTGAATTTATCACCTTTTACAATGGGTATTTTATCGGGTGCGCAGGACTACATGTTGAACCTTTCCAAAACCTTTGAAATGTAAACCTTCTGAGAGAGACCAAGAGTGCCTGAGGGTCTATCTCTAGTGATTTCAATGCCCAAAACATAGTGGGCATCACCCATATCTTTCATCTCAAAGTTCTTAGAAAGGAAAGCTTTGGTTTCGTGCAATAAACCAAAATCACTGCTGGCAAGCAAGATGTCATCTACATACAAAAGCAAGACAATGAAACTACTCTCACTGATCTTTAGGTACAAACATTCGTCAATAATGTTTTCCTTAAACCTAAAGGACAGTATGATTTCATTAAAGTTTATGAACCATTGGCCGGAGGCTTGCTTAAGTCTGTAAATAGATTTCCTTAATTTGCATACCAAGTGTTATTTCCCTTCAGCATGAAACCCTTGAGGTTGCTCCATATACACTTCTTTATCTAGGTCCCCATTGAGAAAAGTTGTTTTCACATCCATCTGATGTAACTCTAGGTCAAAATGAGCTACCAAGGCCATGACTATTCTGAATGAGAGTTTCTTAGAAACTGGAGAGAACGTCTCATCATAGTCAATGTCATCCCTTTGAGTGAAACCCTTAGCTACCTATCTGGCCTTATATCGTTTAACTTTGCCTTTAGCGTCCACCTTAGTTTTGAATATCCATTTACATCCAACAAGTTTGGACCCTTTAGGCAAGTTAACGAGATCCCAAACTTGGTTTTTAGCCATTGAGTTAAGCTCTTCTTTCATGGCTTCAAACCAATAGGCAGATTTTTCACTCTTCATGATATGTGAAAACGTCACTAGATCATCAATATCACCCCTGTCTACACTATCCTCATGTAGGTATACTATGAACTCATCAGATATCGCAGGTCTCCTGACTCTTTCGGATCGACGCAGTGTTGACTCCTGATCCACCTGAGGAGGTGGTTGGTCAACAACAGCAACATTTTCTGGCTCTGGAGCAACCTGGGGTGGACCAACTGCAACTATTTTCTCCCTTAGGATTTCATTCCGATTAATGAATATGGGAACAACGTTGTCAGTTGTTACAGGTGTTTCAACCTGATCCTGTAACTTCTCAAAAGAAATCTCTCGAGAAGGTCCACTCCCACTAACTCCTCCATCTTCAAGGAACCTTGCCTTATCTGTTTCTATAATGATGGGAACATGGGATGGGCAATAGAATCTATACCCTTTTGATCTCGCTGGATAACCAATGAAGAATCCACTAGTTGTTCTGAGATCAAAAGCCTTTTCCTGTGGACTGTATGGTCTAGTCTCAGCTGCACACCCCCACGTGCGCATATAGCTCACAGAAGGTTTCCTACCATACCATAACTCATAGGGAGTCCTAGGCGCAGCCTTCGTAGGAACCTTATTCACAATGTGAGCAGCTGTCTTAACGGCTTCGCCAATGACTCAACATTGCCCTGACCATTTCTTTAAGCGTTCGATTCCTTCTTTCTGCAACTCCATTCTGATATGAGCTGCCAGGAGTAGTGTACTGAGGTACAATACCCTCCTCTTTAAGGAATTTAGCTAATGGACCAGGCCTTTGTCCCATCTCAGTATACCTACCATAATACTCGCCACCTCTATCAAATCTGACTATCTTGATTACTTTTCCTGATAGTTTCTCTACTTCCTTCTTAAAATCCTTAAAGACATTGAAAACATCTGTCTTTTCAAGAAGTAAATAGAGATACATGAATCTAGAATAGTTATCTATAAAAGTGACAAAGTACCTTTCACCAGTTAAACAGGGTGGAAAAGGACCACAGATATCAGTGTGAATTATTTCTAAAATTCCAGAACTCCTTGTGGCATCTTTATTAGACGTGTGTGTTTGCTTTCCTTTAATGCAATCAACACATGTCTCGAAGTCAGTGAAATCCAGAGTGTGTAACACTCCTTCTCCAACTAACCTCTTGAGCCTCTTAATGGAGATATGTCTTAATCTCCTATGCCACAACATGGATGAATTTTCATTAACTCTACCACGCTTGTTGCCAGTAAAGACTGAAGTATGCAGAGTGTTATGAGATTGTTCAATCACATTGCTAAGACACAATTTATACAAACCATCAAATATAGAACCAGTACCAATAACAATAGAATCATTTATTAATTCAACTGAAGAATTTCCAAGATTAACTTGAAAACCTTTTGAATCAAGTCTTGATACTGAAACCAAATTTCTACTAAAAGATGGTACATAAAAAGTATCTTTTAAATCTAGAACAAATCCTGATTCCATAACTATCCTATAAATTCCTACGGCCTTGACTTGTGAGCGCATCTTATTTCTTGAAAAGATGATCCGCTCACCCTCATTCGGCGGCCTTTGGAAAAGGAATCCCTGCATATAAGTGGCAACATGCACAGTAGAACCTGAGTCAATCCACCATGTACTTTTAGGAACACTAACTAAATTAGACTCTTAGTAAACATAAGATGAGAGATTACCTTTCTTTTCAAACCATGCCTTCCTTTTCAGACAATCTTTTTTAACGTGTCTAGGTAATTTGCAGAAGAAGTACTTGTCATTTTTGCCTTTTGACTTGTCCTTCTTCTTGCCCTTCTTCTGGACACCCTTCTTCTTTCCTGATCCACTTTTCACTTTATGAGAGGTAAACAAAGCAACATTGTTCCTCTCTCCTCTCAATCTCTCTTCCTCCTGGACACACATGGTCATCAATTCATTGATTGACCATTTAGCCTGATGTGTGTTGTAAAAGATCTTAAATGCCTCATAGTCACTTGGTAAAGAGTTGAGAATAAAATAGACTAGGAAAGTGTCTGAAATAGTAACTTCCATGGCATTCAGTTGAGCAGAAATATCTCTCATGATCATTATATGCTCTCGAACACTACCACTAGTGTATTTCATTGAGGACAGTTTAGCCATTAAAGTACTGGCTTTGGCCTTATCAGAACTAATGAACTGTTCTTCAATAGCTTTAAGAAATCCACTAGCAGTGGTCTGATCTGGGATAGATCCCTTGATGTTCTGTCCAACGTGTCCCTGAAGGAACAGAAGGCAGAGACAATTGGACTTTTCCCATTTTTTGTAATGAGTCTGCTGTTCCAATGAGCTTTCTGAAGTAAGTGGAGCCGGCATAACCTCACGTAATGCTACATCTAAGTCCATGCAGCCTAAAGCAAATTGTACCCTTTGCTTCCATTCAGTGAAATTAGTGCCATTCAGGTACGGCACACTAGCATTAAATGGTACAAACAAAGGAGAAACAGTTGAAATAAACAAACACATGCTCACATATAAGGCAATGGAACTAAAATATTGCAAATAATGAGACAAGATTTAAATTGCAAAGTAATTCAATTACTTAATATGAACTACTTTATCAATTCGTCTGATAGCTTCATGGACGAACTCCCCAGATTAACTTAAGTGATAAAACTAAAATTTATAAACACTTTGATATCAAGAGAGAATACCTTTGGGTACATAACTCTCAAGAATCGCCATGTAGATAAATTTTATTTCATCCTACTCATAACATGAAAATAAACACTCAGTTGGGAGTTAAATTTACAGTCAAGCCAAGAACACAAGCATTTTATATCATTTTAATTTCTTAACGAGCATATTTTATTATTCTCCATGCATAAGGCCACTTTGGTGATCTACTTACACACTTTGAATTCTAAAACATCCTCCCCCAATTAAAATGATAACAAATAACTAAATGCTCATCAATAATGCTATTTTAAACTTAATATGGTAAGATTTTATCAATTCTCGTGATTAGTGCCACTTTGGTGGTCAAACTAATCATTTAGAAATCAAAATTTACCACAAAACTACATAATAGCATCAATTAACACTAAATATGAGCAAAAGGACATAAACACAATAACTATTGCAATCTAAAATGGAGATATTCATGCATGATTAAAACTGTAAAGAGGACAAATAATCATAAGAAATATCTCCTAAATTTACAGCAATAATTATTGATTCATAAACAACATTAATCATACTTAAAACTACATTAAAATGGCTACTTAACGAGTTTATAGCATGCTGTTACATATATGTCCTTTTCTATT
Organism: Zantedeschia hybrid cultivar; assembly: GCA_030544215.1. Classification (NCBI taxonomy): domain Eukaryota; kingdom Viridiplantae; phylum Streptophyta; class Magnoliopsida; order Alismatales; family Araceae; genus Zantedeschia; species Zantedeschia hybrid cultivar. The sequence continues at coordinate 18,955,992 of JARZZO010000010.1, read as the reverse complement.
TGTAGAAAAGAAATCTGAATTGCAAACATAACCTGTACAGTTTACAAAAAAATCCAGAATTATAAACATACTTTTCAGTTTGCAAGAATAACCAGAATTTGCAAACATATCCGTTTTCAATTTGCAGAAATAAACTGAATTGCAAAAATATCCGTTTCTGTTTGCAGAAATAACCAAAATTACAAACCGATTTTCAGAAATTGTGTATGTATCCAAACAGATTTAAAATATGATCTTTTATCCTTTAAAGATCACTAATGGGCCTAAAATGGGCCCATAAATATGGGGCAAAGATCCAGAACTTAATGGACCAATTAAGTGACCATTAGTGAACTTTAAAAAATAAAGATAACTAAAGGAGTTTAAATTAAATAATTTTAAATCTTAAAGGATACAACTACACAAACGGATATAAACGGATGCGGGTCCGGCTCTTAACGGGTTAACGGGTTCGATTTGAGTTAGATTAACGGGTTTGGGTTGGAAACTTAATCGGATTCATATTCGGGTCTTAATGATATCCAAACGGATATCGTACCCAAAATCCGAATCCAAAACTCGTTAACTTATATCCGTTAGAGGGTTATCAAACGGATCCGGATCTAGGTCTTAATAAGATCCTAACGGATCTAATATCCAAATAAGACCCAAAAAACCTTTAATCAAGATCCGTTACGGATTTAAAATCTAACCCAAATAAAACCCAGTAGTTTCCTAAACCTTATCATCTTCAACCTCCCAAAAAGGAAAGTTAGGGTTTAGAAATTCTATTTTAGGAAACCCAAATTTTGGAAACGGATTCTAGGAAATCGCCGCCGGAACCCCTCGCCGGAAAACCACCACGGCGGCGCTGCCCCGCGCTGGGCGGGCTCCTGCGGGACGCTCGCCCGCGCGGAAGCGCCGCCGCGCGCGGTGCCGCGCGGCCCTGCGCGCAGGGCCCCCTCGCGGCCCCGCGCGGGCCTGCGCGGCCGCGCGCGGCCCCGCGCGGGGCCCTGCGGCAGTCTGCCGCGCCCGGGCGTGGGCCGCGCGGCACGCGGTGCACAGCCGCGGCGGCACGCCTGCGGCCATCCGGCCGTCTGAAATTTTTTTTTTTTAAAACGACGGGAAGAATCCCGTAAATCGGAGCTCCAAAAAATCCAACCTGGCTCTGATACCACTTGTTAGGGATTTTAAGAATACCTGAAGCGGAAGCCATCCTTAACGCAGAGGAAGACGACGCCGGAGTCGATCCCCACGTGCAACGAACTTCGAACCAGAACGCACGAACCCCGGACGAGGAGACGGTGTAGCCCTGGCACTGTCTCCACTGGTTTCCTCTCTCTATTTGTCTTGATGCGTATGACCTAATGGGGAGTCACAGGCTTCTTTTATAGAGAGGAGGGACCAGTCCCGTTCTAACTACTAACAGGATCCTACCCATTACAGGATCCTCAATGGACACTTAATGGGTTAAGCCCAATAATATATTCCATTAATTGGATGCCTAATGGTGTGTAGGTGTGTAGGTGTGCAGCCCAGTAATACAAGTAGACCACCAATTGGGTAAAACCCAACACATGCATCATTTAAAATCTGGACGACCAGCTATGGTCTCAAGAAAAATCCGATTATTTCAAATCGTCCAACAACAAGGTGTTCCAAACACAGCCTGAGACCAAAAAATCTTTCAATTAGAGTTGCATCAAACACAGGCTAAGTCCACTTGTAAACAAAAGCATTGGCAACATACCCTCAATTCCAGGTTTTCATTCCACCAACAATAATATAATAGGTACTTCAAAAAATTCGTGACTCCGGGATCTACTTGAAATACTTTTAAAGAGAGTTGTCCAATAAAAGCATTAGATATTTCTTGACAAATCCTACATGCTATAGGTTTAACCCACATTTTGAAAGTATAGCATTTAACTTCTCCTGTTTGATTCAACAAGAGTTGAAAGAACATTGAATAAAAACATTTTCAGTAAAAAGGGAACATAGGAAAATGCCAAAAACCACTTCACAAGTCTGATTGCAACATATGGCATATGTTTATTCATAAGGTTACATTTATAAAAGTGTAATTTAGGCCAGTACCCATCTTCTATTAATTATGGTTTTCTTTCTTTATGTAAATATAATTATATTTATTGTAAAGGATATATGGTTAAAAATGATAATCATCAATGCACTAGGATGATGAAGCAGAAGATTGGACCCGACTATTGTTCAGGTAGACCCTTCACTTCTGGAAGCCATGGAACCTATGTGACCTCGGATCCTATGAAGAGGAATAAGGTCAGTCCCAATTAGCACTACTTAGGGATAACCCTCCATTGATCAAGTCAAGATGACAATGGATCCAAGGACAGGTCTAAGAAATAAGAAGGAGAGCAAGAAAAGTAGCAAAATAAATTTAGTTTTTTAGGAGGACCCCCGCAACATTTATAATGTATTTGGGTTTGTTCGGGGGGGGGGGGGGGGGGGAGAGGAAGTCCACGACGGTATCAGGTGTAGGCCGAGCCCACGGTATCAACACTACACAGTGTACTGTAGTGTCGACACAACTCTGTCACCCGAGGGCATCACCATGGGACCCAGGGCTTTATAACGCCCTTTTGATGCACCTTTCCCCTCTCTCTCTCTCCCTACTCTATTTCCAACCCTTCGTCTTCCTCGCCCCAAACCACTCCTCACTTGGCCTCCTCTCTCTTTATTATTTCATTCCTTCCTCCTTTTCCTCATCTTCCTCCATCCCCCACTCTTCTCTTCTCATTTCCATCTTCCTTCTCTCCTCGTTTTCTCTTCTTCCTCTCCCCATTCTCAATCTTCCTCCATGGCACCCAAGAGAGATGCCGGTAGGAAAGGCAAGGCTATGGTGGAGGAAAACGTGGTTCGGGAGAAGCGATCGAAGAGTGCTTCAGAGGCCACTTATGGTCTTCGCTTCGACCCTAGGTATTTTGCAAATCCAAACACCTTTGATCGCTATGCCAAGGATTTTGTCCATAGGACCGTTCTCACCAATTGTTATGTTGATTTTCCCTATTTTCAATCCAATGGTATTGATCTCTCTCAATTTTTCGAACCACAAACTAGATGCATGTGCTTTCTTTGAAAACCCTTGTTTATATGTATCTTGTTCGGCAATTTTATGCAAACACGATTTTTTCAAAAGATGAAAAAGTCACTACCTTTGTGAAAGGCATTTCCATCCCACTCATTAAATGTCAGATTGCCAAAGCTCTTGAACTCCCAAATGACTCCGAATTCATGTATATAGATGAACTCAATACGAAGATGGTCATTATTCGTGTCTCTGGTCTTACCAACATTAACCATCTTGAAGACTTGAACGCTGTTCATTTCCCTCCAATGGAGTGTCTTCTTCATCTTCTTGTATGTCATACTCTTTATCATAAGAGTGGTCGCTTTGATGTCGTTACTCGTATTCAATTGTTCATGATCTATCATCTTCTTGAGCATCAACCAATTGGACTGGCTTTTTATATCCTTGATTGGATGAAAAGTGCGACCACTGAATCCCAATCCCTGACCTATGGTCGTATAATCACTCAAATTCTTGATCAATATGGTGCATCCTTTAGAAATGAGCAATGCTATACGTCCACTAGTCATGACGTGTTTAGTACCCACACCTTGCATCGGATGGACATTTACATTCGCAACAAGTAGCTGGTTTGTGATCAAGCCGAAGACCATGTTCCACCAGAGGGTCCACCTTAAGGGGGAGGCCAATCTTGGCCTTGTTCCAGATTACAATGCTAAAAATTATAGAATGCTTTTTGAGCTGAGTCCACACATACAAAATCTTCATGTCAAGATTGATGAGCAAGCAGCACAGATAAATGAGCTTCGTGGTGATCAACAACGCTTTCACACTAATGTGCTCAACAAGTTTTAAACGATGGACAGTACTCTTATGCAAAGTTGATCAACTTCTTGATTCTGAATGAGCTGTCGACAAAGATGCTTGAAGTGCACTAGTTGGTCATTTTACTCGGCTCGTTGGCACTTTCCCCTTTTGTTGGTGACGGAAAGGGGGAGAAGTTTTGGATCTATTAGTAATTTATTTTCTATGATTCGTATGACTTAAGACTTATGGTTCGTTTGGTTTAAGACTTGTGGTCATAGTTTGATATTTTCAGACTTTGATATTTCTAAACTTATTATCATGGTTTGGTATTCTGAGGATGTGGTTTTTCATCACTTGGTTAAAATAGTCCGATTGTTGTTTGATTGACTTTATGATCATTATCATAGCATGGATGTCTCATGGTAATCCTATGTTAAGTTATGAGCATTTGTTCTTGTGTCCATTTGATTAAATTATTCTAAGTTTTATCATCATCAAAAAAAAGGGGAGAATGTTAATCCTATTGATTTTGATGCATGACAAAATGGTATCAGAGTGTTTTAATCTTTTCGTTAAGTTGTGACAGGATAAAATATGGCTCAAAAGAAAACAATTCTGACGTCTCAGGTTGGCACTCTAGAAAAACTCAGGGTGTCGACACTACCCCTGTTCAATGTCGACACCACAAAGCTTCACAGAAACTCAACTTCTTTGACACCCCTTGAGGTGTCGACACCACACTATGTAGTGTTGACACCATAGAAAATCACAGAATGCCAATCCCTTTAGCACCCTTTTGAGGTGTCAACATCACCTATGTGTAGTATTGACACCATCAGGCTTCGTAAAGACCCAGTTTCCAGACACCCCTTTGAGGTGTCGACACCACCCCGTATGGGCGAGGATTTTCTTTTCCATTGAACTTTCTATTTATTAGAGCTGCACCTTCTACTCGTCTCTAATAGCTCTTTTGCAATTTTGGTTCTATATAAAAGATACCTAGGGGTTTTGTGAACGCATCTAAGAAAAGAGAAAGCTTCTACACTTGCTCATTACTCTCCAGTGATTGTTGGTGCTTGCAATTGTTGTCAAGAGGGCTTCAAAGTGCTTCAAGCTGCAAGAGGAAGATCAAGACACTATTGCAAGTTCTTCAAGTGTTTGATCTTCTTCCTTCTTGTTAAATTACTCCTATGTTTGTGTTCTTTTCAATGTGTGTGTGAATTTCGATGAGCTAGCACCATCAACTAGTGTGTGTGTGTGGACTGAACTACTATCACAGTGTGACCGAACTACTATAAAATCTATGTATCTCATTGTATGATTGGCTCCTTGTCTTATACCTCACTTCTTCTTGTTTATTTTAAAATTGTGGATTGCATTGATTTTTGAAAACCTTATTCATCCCTCTCCTCTAGGATTTATCATTAATTTGGACTAACAATTTTTTATAATTTTTTTAAGATTACCTATTTGTGCAGACTTAACAAAAGAGTAATATTGACACAAATACTTAGGATATCGATACCATACAAAGGGATGTCGACATCACCACTTCCAGATGTGAAAAATATGAACCTTGGACTTTCTATTCTTTATGAAAAAAGTTTCCTTTTAACCTCAATAGTTCTTTTCGATTCAAGACTCTATAAAAACCCTAAGAGTGAGTGTATTGAGGCCATCCAGATATAGGAATAGCTTGGACAATTAAAGAGGGATTGTGGATGATTTTAGAGGTTCAATTGGTGATTGAGAAGCACTCCAAGGGGTGCTCATTGAGAGAAAGAGATAGATTGTACTCTCCATATGAAATAGCTTTTAATCTCTTTTATTTCTTGGTTATTAATTCATTATTATCTTTGATGAGCTAACACCATATCAATTAGTTTGTATGTTCGGTGAGTTAGCATCATATCAACTAAGCACGTGTGGTTGGTGAACAAACACCATATCAATTAGCTTGTGATAATAAAATTTTAAGGTGTTTTTGGAGAGTGGATGTAGGTTTCCATGTGACCAAACCACATCATATCTCTATGATGTAATTGCTTCTTTATCATCTACCTTTATTCTTATGCAATTTCTTTTGATTGGATTGCTTGATTTTCAAAAATCTTGTTCACCCCCCTCTAGGGTTTATCATACCTTTTGAGCCAATAATTTCCTACAAGTCATTTGAGAATTTATTTGTAATTCTCTCTTCACAAGTTAATTTGGTATCTCATGCACATTTTTCTTCTTTTAGTAAGTCGTACTGAAGATATCATTAAACATATGAGATATGTGCAAGTTGGAGTTTTTATACCATCAATCCGAGGCCATAAACACACTGTCAAAATAAATTGCAGAACAGAGGAAAGAAACCTTTAAGAGACTCCCTAATCCTTGTGGATTCAATCACAGAAGAATTCCTCTGACACGTCTACTGATGAATTGAAAAGCATATCCGAACTACATGATGCAACAAGATGGGTCCAAACCATATTCTCATGAAAGAGTTTATAGGATACTGCATGAATTGAGTTTAAGAAAAGTGCCAAAAAAGAAATTTTTATTTATTGGTCGGATTGGTCAACAGTGGAAAGTTTCTTTCCTATTTGTTGTTGCAACATTTTCTTGTATGTGTTGTGGAGACATTATCCGTGGTTGTCCATGCACGTCAAATTTTTTATTTTTTTTTGCTTAGAGAAAAGACATCTCTTTCAGAAATGGAGGACTAACTTGACCTTCTAAGTGCACTACACAAACTACACCTTTGTTTGCAATACCAATATAAGACTACATGGAAATCCACAACTACGATATGGCCTCTAATAGAGGTGGTATATGTGTAGGGCACGAGACCTCACGGTGGGTGCTGTTCATTGTAGTATTCTTTAATGCATGGCTCCCAAAATATTATTCGCTTTGATTTATTAATCTCTTGACGTTATTCTTCTCTCAAAATAAAAAAATCTTGGTGGTAGGACTGCAAACGAATCAATACGCTCGATGAACAACTCGTAAGACTACTCGATAATAGTTCAGACTCAACTCGTCATTCAAGTCTGAACAAAAATTTAAACTCGATTCATTAAACAAGTCAAACTTGAACACAAGCTAACTCAATTAGATTATGTTCGTGAATAAGCTTATTTAAGTACTCATCAAAGTTCACTCTAGTACTCGTTAAGACCAGACCCAAGTGTGAGCAAGTATCCACTAGGTGTCCTTACAGTCATTGCAACAAGTCCTTAAAATATGCAGAACCCAAAATCGGCTTAGATTCTCGTTGGTCCTAATCTTTTGGTAACTCGAATAATTGGACTAGTGAATTAATATAAAATTTTTAATAAATAGATATAATATCTTAAAGAATTATTAATATTTGATACATAAACTAATTTATATTTAATAATACATCGAATCAGAACAAATGTTCAAATTAAGGATCTCGATTATTAGATTCAGAAGTAGCTTCCTGATCAGATCATGAGCTTTAGAACAGTGGACTGAACCGGCAATAACGAACAAGTAAAATGTGGACGGAATCCTGCGGAAAAGGCGGGAAAAGTGGAATCTAGCTACACTAGAAGCCACGAGACACATAATTGCCGCAATCGTGGGTCTCAATCCCTGCCCTAAATTTCGGCCTGGTTGAAGCTGCAACTATCAACTCCAAGGGAAAAATTCGAGTGTTAAACTTAAATTTGAGGGTCTTAAATTAAAGGGTTTTCTAATTTCTAACATTTATAATCTGCCTAATTTAGAACAAAAACTCCCTATAACTTCTTATATTTAATAAAACCTCTCTGTAATCTCACTTTTATAGTTGGAAAAGACCATTTTTTAATTTCAAAATATTTCAAAGTATTTAAGTGCCTTTTTCAAAAAAATTAAAGTGCTTTTCAAAGAAAGAATGAGAGTATAGGGGGGTTTTCACTAAATACAGAAAAAATATATAGGGGTGAAAAACCGAAAAACCCAGAATTAAAACCTCAATCCTAAGTGTGATATTCTTTATTTAAAAAAACAAGACAACACATTCAGATAAGCGGACGGGAAGCATGATATGCTAGATGTGTTTAGCAAAACTTCTAATTAGAAGTCACACTTTTACCTTCTAATTTTTACCAAAAAAAATTGAGCGAGAGTATTATAACTAATTTTAAGTAATTACATAGGTTAAATTATTCTCTAACTACCTCCCACCCTCGTCTAGGAAGCTCCATCATAACTTCATATGGAAGACGAAACTGCTAAAGAAATACAAAAATGGCTTTCAAGGCCCGATGTCCTCCCTTCAAAATAACCAAGTTAAAATTAGTAGAAATTTATAAAGTATTTCTAATTAAAAGCTGCGCCAAACACGGCCCAAGGAAGACACTGGTTAGTATGGGAAGGAGCCAACCAAATCACCTAAGCCGACCCCATCACAAGATAACAACAGCCGCAGCCGCCTACCTCTCTCATTCGCACCACCCCATCTCCAATTATTCGCACCACGCCAGCATTGGTGGGGACACATGAGATAGTAGAAGAGAACTAGTTGAAACAAGAGATAGCAAAGTTCAAAGTCACAGCTCGCAGTCTAAAATGCTGAAGCCATGACGACAGCTACAGGACCTACGAGGATTACACATCTACATAAGAGCGTCAGAATGGAGAACCCAGCTACCATGGTGTTAGAGCTTGAACTATATAAGCCTGAACCATACACAAGTTACACTGGAAGTGAACCTCAGGGTTGTAACACTAATATGTTAGCATTTGGAGGCTGGTCCTTGGTCAATTGCAAACAGTCTTCAGTCTCTTTGCTGCCCGGACGAATCCTACAATGACCTGCAACTCGTCCAATTGCTTTCCAAAAGAAAACAGGAAGAAGAAAGCAGGGAGTCAGGCATTGTTCTTATATATGTCAAACAGTTTGCAAGAGATTAAGACAGTTAACACCGATAAAAAAGTTAACCGATGGTTGCAGATAGGAGGTAAAAGATGAATCCACCGTAAAGTAGAGCTCTGGCAGTCGGTGAAAAATCGACACGGTAAGGATAATAATGTCCCACTTCTAATGAGGGATTCTAATCAACCTTCCCATAACATAAACCCGTTTGTATGGTGATGGTGTAAGTTTGATTTTGACAAGGGTATCCTACTAATGTGAATGGTTCTTTCCCTGCTTTGTTTTTCCTGCCAATCATGCTCAATCTAGGAGAGGGAGGTCATCTTTCAGGGAAAGCGGATATAGTCCTTGGAGTGATTATAGTACCTGTGACATGAAATGCCTCTGAACCACATCAATCAACTGCTCCTTTGAGGGGTTGGGACTAGCAGCCACCTGCCCCACACAATAGAACTGTAAGCCCACAAGGGAGAACAACTTTTACCACTGTAAACGTCCCAACTCTTCCTATTACTATTGAAATTGGTGTCCCATTTACGTCACAAACATGCAGCACTAAATGATTGTGGTACTCACAAGATTGAAGTGTCTCCAATATCTCCACAATGCTGTGGTTTCTAGCTTGCTCAGATCAACTTTCTGCACCAATCATCGAAAGCATCAGTCAAAGAAAGAAATGGAAGCCCACTATTTAACAAAATAATAATGCAACACATAAGATTTTTTTTTTTTTTTTTCTAACCGCCCCCCCAATGGACAATGAAAAGGAAGTGGTCCTGCACCGTGGCACCCCCAGCAGGTGAAATGGATCCCTTGAACTGTGAATCATATGACTGACATCGACTCAGGGTCCTGTTAGCAGATCCAACTGTTCTATGTGTCCTGTGCCTAAGTCTTTGAGGTTTCTGTGTCTCATCAGATGCTGGAGAATTGTGAACAACACAAGAACTGTCAAAAATATGATAAAGATAAAAATGAAAAGCATCAGCTAATAAGAAACCATGCTAAAGATTGGCATTCTCTCTTAGAAGAAAAAAAAACCATATGCATGCTCGTTCAAAGCTAATAACATTTATGGTAAAAACATGTGTTTACTTCATCCATCGCTCTAGTATTATGCAAGTTAATATAGACACCCTCTAAAGAAAACTCCATTACAGACACCTAGTAAGTGCAATGTGGGTTTATATTAGATAAGTACCAGCAGATGTCTCAAGGGCTCTTATCGTGCAAGAATAATGTTTCCATACCATTAGCAATAAGTCGCTACTATGGTTGTCAAAAGTGAAAAGATTCTACAAGGAAGAGAACTCCACTGAATACATGTAAAGCGAATTAATGCATCTAAATATCAAACCTCCAATGCCCTTGGCCATATCAATCAAAACTTTAAGTTACCATTTTCAGCAAGCTGCTTTGCAACGATGATCATCAAGATCAGATATAGATCTAGAACCAACATCCTTCTTTGGAAGGAACTTAAGCTATTCCAGGAGTCTATTTATCATATGCATCATTATTAATGAATGTTTACTTTTTTGGTTGATTATTGCAGGCGACCTATGCAGTAGTCATTCTGAAGCAATCATAAATGCATAGTGAAATTTAGTCAGGTTTAAAAAGCATATTGAAATGTAAGTTTCAAGGTAGATATATACTGTCTTAAAGTTATAAAATACACAAAGCATACAGAAAAGCAGTATATAGAAAAGTTTTTCTAGACTAAGATATATTAAATCATAATTTTCATGAAGCAGAAAGATCCAATAATCACTGTAATAGTATACCCCTGTCAGAACCATTCAATTGCATTGGTTCACATTCAACATCATCATCTTCCTCATGACCAGTTGGAGCTTCAATCACACTGAGAGCATTCCTTTGCAGCTTTACCTCAATGCCATTAGCCAGGACCTGGGTTTGAAAAAGTATGTGGTCCATGAGTGTCAGAATCCAATTGCAGGTTAAAAGACTAGAGCTACATTTTAAAGGAGCATCCCAAATCAACTACTATCCACAGCTAGATTGCCTAGTACCCATATTATTCCTCATATATATATATATAGAGAGAGAGAGAGAGAGAGATCTAAAAAACTAAACAATGAATGACAAACGAAGACCCCACTAAAGATAGAAGTATCTAAGCAGGCTATTCCATCAATAAGAAAGACGATATGCACAACAGAAACAGTTTTATTAGTTGAGGGGGCACAACTTCTAAAAGGGAAGGTCTAGCAGAAAAATCCATTACACTATGTAACTTAATGAAATTTCCATACATTGTCATGCAATCTAAAAACCAAATGTTCCTAACATCAAAACAACCCTAAACTAGCACAGCATATAATAGAGAGGATGCTGCCAATGGAAAATATGCCAACTGACAATTGATCACTTATTTTCACAGGAAAAGTGATATGTAAATGAAACCAAAACCCAGAAACAGATTGCCCCTCCAGCAATAGACGGCAAAATCATTCAGAATGGCATCAGTAGAACAAATACTTCACTGCTGGAGGTGAGTAAACCACCAGGCAAAAATTCCAATTTGCAAATCCAAAGGCTTAGCAGGAATACCCGTGTACAAGGATGGGAGTCTTGAAAACCAAAGTGGCCATCTACTCTTTATCTTTGAGTTAGTACACAATACATTTTACAGGCCGACACATAAAAAGAAAAAATAGCATTGGACTGGTACCGGGCCAAAACCAGCCGATACCAGCCAATGCTGATACATACTGGTACTGGTACCAACCAATACTGATACCAAGACTACCATCCTTGTACGTGACAAGGGCATTTTGGCTTTTGATGCCTCTGTTTGTCTATTCAATTGAGGTGAGAAATAGCACGAGGAGCCATTCCATTCACCACACAGTCAGGTGTACGCACTTAGTTGATGGTTGATTGATATGCCTCTTTTTCTCTACCCACTGTTTGAGTCTACACAAGCTGGAAATAAAGCATACAAGCTAAAATATTTGTTACTTTGTTAGGTAATGGAGCAGCCTCAGATGCTGCTGCTAATGGGAAATATGCTAACTGAAAATAGATGACTAGGTTTCACAGAAGTGCAATGCGTAAATGTAAGCAAAACCTAGAAACAGATCCACCATCCAGAAATGAACTTATCAGTGACTGCAAAATTGTTCAGAATGGCATCAGCGGAACAAATACCGCCAGGAGGGTGGAGATGATCCTAGTGGCACCAAACTGATTCGAGCCCCAACGACAAGAATGGCAAGCAATGAATCCAAAGGCTTAGCAGGGAAGTCCATGTAGACAACGTAGTCAGCATTAGTTTAATCATCAAACAGAATTTCCAAACATGGTCATAGAAGGGCAGCCCAGTGCCACAAGGCCCCCGGACCCTGGAGAGGGTCAAGTGTACGCAGACTAACCCATGTTTGTTGCCAAGAGGCTGTTTCTGCATTTGAACCTGTGACCTCTAGGTCATGATGGTCCCAAAAAAAATGATGAAGCAACATTAGTGTTGCACGAAGCCTCCACCTTTAGGTCACAGAATTTCCAAACATGATCATGCAACCACAAAAACCAAATGATCCCAACACATAAGACATTTGATACATGACTTATACTAGAATAGAAGACCTTTATAAGATAGTGGGCCAGCAGCAGAGGATCTTGCTAATGGAAAATATGCTAACTGACATTAGATTGCTGGTTTTCACAGGAAAAAGCGACTGCAAATGAAAGCAAAACCTAGACACAGATCAGCCCTCTGGCAATGGATTTATCAGAGACCACAAAACTGTTCTGATTGGCATCAGTGGGCAGGCATGGTGGAGATGATTCCAGTAACCAAACTGGCCTAACCACAACAATAAGAATGTCAAGTTAAGGGTCCAAAGGCTTAGCAGGAAAATTAGAGGACAATGCAATCAACATCGGTTTATCCGTATGATGAAATTTCCAAACATCATCTTGTCATGCAATGTCGAAAACCAAATTATCCCAACCACAAAACCCTAGGTTAGCACAATCAGACATTTAATATGCAGCCTATACTAGAGAACATGCCTTTGTTAGGTAGCAGAGCAGCCTCAAAAGAGGCTGTTAATGGAAACTATGCTAGTTGCAAACAGATCACTGGTTTTCACAGGAAGAGCAATACGCAGACAAAAGCAAAACTTAGAAACAGACCAGCCTTCCTGCAATGAATTAATCAGAGTGCAAGTTTAGAGTTGATTCCAGTGGAAGAAAACTGGTCAAACCATGAGGACAAAAATGGCAGGCTGCATGTCCAAATATAACATTATATGGAGGTATAAGGTAAAATTCATCAAAACCATTAGTAAAAGTGTAAAACCACACCAAACTTGTAGGAATAGGGAAAAAGAAAAGGAAAAAAGAATAGCTAACAAAGTAATGCTTAACCAGCTAACATCAAGGAAGAAGGCCATAAGCACATCTCATGTAGAGTGTGATAGCCCAGATACAAAAACGCCAAAGGAGTTCTAAGGAGAAGAATAAAACCTAAGTTCCTTGAAATGGCACAAGATCCATGGATCAAACGATCGGGCATCAGAAACCCCATCAGATCAGAGTACTAAAGCGGAGGCAATAAAATTATACCCAAAACCCTCGATCCATGCTGGATGCGAAGGCTAAAAAGGCAGCTAAAACGATCCAATACGATCCTTAACTACATTAAATGCTAGCTTGCTACAAAACTTGAAGCCTTAGCAACCCTAAACCGTACAACAAAAACCTAAGCCAGCGAAACAGAATTGAGGAGTCGGAAATCGTAACATGCATGTTGACAATGCCAGATAAAGGAGACTTTGCTATAAAGACTGGGTGTACCTTGGAGCCCTAACATTAAAATTCGCCAATAAAAATCCCTGGAGAACAAAAGACTAGGGCTTTTACTCAGAGAACCTGGAAAATGCAAACTTGCTAACATTGCATGCGCATGAATGAAACAAAAGACAGAAATTTATGCAAAGAATTTAAGTTAGAAAGGCTAATTGCACAAATGATCAGAATAAATTAAATCGAATTGACAGAGCGAGCAATTCGAGTGATGGAGTCAAACGAAAAATGTGAAATTCGACGGCATTTCAATGAAATTGGAACCCCATGCTGAAGCATGCATGATCAAAAACTCAAATTAGGCTGCGTACCAGAATCAAAAACACAAGAAAAAGAAAAGCCAGTTCAGCAGTTGGATTAATCTCCCAAGCAGGCTCATGAAACCACCCAAAGATCAAGCCTTTTTCCCATATGGAAGCAGAATTGGCCCCGGGAATTACCAGCCAATGCCACCCGCCGAGACCCACGGCCTTCTTGACGACGCCCTGGAGGCCCACCAGCACCGACTTAGTGCGGTTGTTCCCGGTGACAACCACCTTGGTGTGCCTGGGGAGCACTGAGAGCTCCTCCTCGATGCCGTCCCCGCAGCCCTGCACCTGCCCAGCCCCCCCATTGCCCGAGTTCTCCACTGCTTCCAGCATTTCCAGCTTCCCCCTCACTTCCCTATCAATACCCAGCCATTCTACGGGATTTCAAATGCAAAAAATTCACAGAAACGAAGGAGATTAAAGACAAAAGCTGCACGGGAATCCTAGATCAAGCAATGCAGAACAAAATTTGTGGGTTGAGAGAGAGAGAGAGAGAGAGAGAGGGAGTAACCGGAAAAAAAGAGAGACTTTTGGAAACTTCAGGGGGAAAATACAGACAGCAAAAGAGAACTGTGCGAGGTGATGATATGAGTGACCTTGTCGTCCAGTTTTTTCTTTTGTTCCCTTCTGACCTGACTCCATTAGGTGACCCTCTGGTCAACTCCGTCCATCTATTGGTAGATGCGCACTGGGGCTTACGTTAGCAGACCGTAGATAGCGTCAACTATGGTTTATTCCAGGGTTACGTAATGAGGTCACTTACCGTCTTGTACTCTGACTAGACGGCCTTTCTAAATCCCTGGCATCGGAGAAGTGCGAATGCCATGGGGACACGTGTGGGTTCGGCTTGACTGGTGTACTCGTTGTCCAGAGAGGGTTTGGCTTAATCAAGGAGATTTATGTATTATTTGGCGTAAAATACAATACAATATGATAAAAAAATGCTTTCTGCAATATCAATCTGAAATTACAATATCTACCTAATCAACGGCATACTTTGTAAGAGATGTGCAATATAGTGACCACTGACATTGCAACAGGTATTTTTTCATTATGAATTATTATAATTGTATTTGACAATCCTTTAATAAAGGTTTAATTCAGCTCGCTCAAATAAATAAATAAATAGGTCTTCGAACAAAATTTTATGCTTACTTAATAAATAAATTAGTAAAAAGATAAGTACGGATGACAAGTTTATATATGGAAACAAATTCGTTAAAAACAATTATATTTTTAACAGAATCATTATGTTTATTTATATTGTATTTGATATTTTAGTTAATATATAATTATACGAGATAAACCTTTACTTTCATTTGCTTAGTAATTCAAATAAAATGATATACATCAAATGAACTAAGTAGTTAATTCTTAAAATGTTCAGACTATCATTTAGTTAAATTTAATTAATACATTAGATAAATTCATATATAGCATAATTTAAATTATTTAAGATATAAATTAACATGAGTTTGATACAAACTAGGCTCAATAATATGTGGTGAGGTGACCGAGACGCGTCACCAGTTTTGTCATTTGGCGTAGACGGCGACGGTGACGGCGAAGAAAGCCTGACGAAATCTGTGTCGGCGTTTGCTGTTCGATATCGTGGTAACCGATGGCAAACGGCGTTTGAGGTCTCCGGAGACGGAAACCTGGTCGCCGAGGGAAGAAACCGCCCACATCTGTGCGCCACCGATCCTGGTAATATCCCTGCGCCATGGCGCACTGCGCCGGACCAATCCCAACACCCATATCGTGCCATCTTGTCATCATAGGGATATTAAGTTGGACTACACGTCTCATGTTGGAGTGCAAACAGACCTGATTCCGTACAGCTTCAAAGTAGATTTGAAACCTTTTGTTCGCTTTGCAAATAGACCACATGATCGGATTATTAATTATCATGTACATTCAGGTTTAAAAAAGATTTGTATATGTTACATCATTAATTATGCATGTTGATTTTTAAAAAAAAATCTACTAACAAATCTACAAACTAATAATTGATCAGATGATCGAGTCATTGATTACTCTTTACATCTGAGCCTTATCACGGAGGAACTTTGTTTTTTTTTTTTGTTTTTTTTTTTCTTTGAAGGGGCCAGAGGCCGATTATGTACAGCTATTTACAAGCGATCGGGGTTCTAATCGGGAATCCGAGATAATCCTCCAAAGTTGGAGATAATTCCGGCTCGGTCAATGGATCTGCCTAATTAGGCGACAGTTTCAGATCCGTCTGATTTCTGGGGAAGTAATCCCACATACCAGACCAGGAATAAATATCCCAACAACACCTAGGGGACTGCATGGCTGGGGGTTTTTAGGTACAACCAAAATCGAACCTGAGACCTCCCTTTTGCAAGGGAGGTAGGTGAGCCAACTGCCCTAGGCAGCTGGTTCAGAGGGAACTTTGTTTCCAACAACTTTTGACATGTTCTTAATGATTGGCATGAAAATTTATCAGGATGAGATTTTCGAGACCTTGCCAAGATCAAAGGTGAATCAATCGTTTACTACAAATTTAGGTGGAATATGAGATTTTTTTTTTTTTTTTTGAAGGGGCCGGAGGCCGATTATATACATCTATTTACAAGCGACCGGGGTTCTAATCTGGAACCCTAGATAATCCTCCAAAGTTTGAGATAATTTCGGATCGGTCGATGGGTCCGCCTAATTAGGCGAAAATTCTAAATCCGTCTGATTTTTGGGAAAGTAATCCCACAGACCAGAAGATAAAGATCCCAACAACACCAGGGGGCTACATGACTGGGGTTTTTTTAGGTCCAACCAGAATCGAACCTGAGACCTCCCTTTTGCAAGGGAGGTGGTGAATCAACTGCCTTAGGTAGCTGGTTCGGTGAAATATGAGATTTACTTTTGACTTTTAGGAACTAGAGACATATTATGATCCACAAAATGAAACTTCTAGATAGGGGTGTAAAAGGAGCGGATGCGTCGTTTTCGTGTCCCCGTCTGTTTATCCGTTCCATTTACAAATTGGTTATAGAGCAGATATCCTTAGGTTGGTATTCTCCGGATTCGGAAGGGATACATATAATATTATTATATTTAAATAAAATTTTTATGTAGTATAATATTTGTCTAATAATTTATAAAATTATAAAAAAATTATACAAATTAATAATTATTTAATAAAAAAATAATATTTTAAGTACTCATTAGTAGTTGGAACTTGAGAGTTTAAAATTTCACCCACTCAAACATCATATATGGAGTATATCTATACTATTGGATCTTCGATCTAACGGCCGTAATTCACTCTCTATTCGGAGCAAATATCCGATGGGTGGATACGTGATTTTTATAACCATTCCATTTATGATTCGGATCGTAAATAGATATCTACTTATGATCCATCGGATATCAATTTCGAATAAATATGCGTAGATTCGGATATGAATGTGAAGTGAATCCGAAAAATATCCAAATCCATTTACAGTCCTACTCCTAGAGGATCTCATCTCAAATCTTTCAAATCCGGTGCATGACATCTGGCTATGGAAGGATGCCACAATCCTTTATTTGAAAGGTGTCCCCTTCTTATTGATGAAGTATCTTATGCCAGCGTTCTAAGTGTCCACACTCTACCCTCTCTTCCCTCGTTTCGACTGGTAAAAGGTTGTCCAGGTGGGCCAAATCCGAAGGCCCTTTTTCTAGCTAATGGCACCCTCCATTGAGACATGAATGGAGTCATCAGTTGTATCAGAACAGTGGAAGGGGGTCTACCTCTTTTGCTACAAGTTGTCAGTGGCATCTTAAATTAAGGTGGCCCATCGCCCATTGGCCTCTCCTGCCAAATTGCTGACCATGGCTCTGTTCCGGTCTGTGATCAAAGGTGATTCTAAAGTGGGAATAATATATTTACATGTAACACATTTTGATTAAAGATAGAGTGATGGGGCCAAGGGCAGTCAATGATCCATAGTAGGCATATGTGTTTATTCCAGTCAATGACAATTTTTTCCCATGCTTATGCCAATTAGTGACCCGGGCGCACCATACTGAGCACATGACAGAAGTTAGGCTACCCAGATACTTTGTACATCGTCGGAGTTCTCTTACCATTGGTAGAGGGTGTGAGCGATCCATAGAAACTAAATTCTCCCCTTCGTACTTGGATTGTTTTTTCGAAAATAGATTTGATTCAAAATTTTCACTTAATTAGACAGATCATTCGGAACGTTCTAGAATACCTTTCTATTTAGGAGGAAAACTCATATTATGTTGGGAGTCGAACCTTGATCCCGTATAAATATGTATATATTTGGCCACTAAGTCACCCTGTCAAATCCGGGACTTCATATGACACTCATTATATATAAAACAGAATATACACAAACAAGTGTTCACATATTATTTCTCCTTATAGAGACGCCTTATGAGTTTAGATCCAGATTAGTTTTATATAATTGTGATACTCTTTAACTATTATGCCATATGATCAGAAAAATTACAAAAATTTAACTAAACTATAAAATTCACTCTCGGATCTTATGTGTATGAACACATCAAAATGGAGGCAGGAAACCCTAAAAATCCTCGTCACATTAGAAACTGGTAATATGATCCCTCTATGAAAAACTGGTAATATGATCATGACCTGGGGCACGTTGCCTACTTTTGCGAGCAGACTCCTCGTTGGACTTTTGTAGTGTACCTCTCAAATCTTTTATATTTAATTTGTACCTTCACATCAACGCAATAACTTATGCATCTGAAATTGACCTGTAATTTCTTAATACTTGGTACCCTCTTCCATCACTGTCTTTCCAGGTAATTTAAATGAGTTAGTTGTTAACCTAACAACGAAAACCCTATTTTTCCTTTTATGGTTTAATACACAAATTTGCCATTGAGAGAGAGAGAGAGAGAGAGAGGAATTTTTTCATGTGAAATAAAATATTAAAAAAGTTGTTTCTCATTTGCTAACATTAGTTACAGGCTATTCTTGGAATACATGGTGAACGTTCCTCAATAACATTTTGTAAACAACCATAAGGATATATGTGTAGTTTTCCTTAAATTTTAGGTGTAGAGTAGTTATAAGGGGCATATTGGCGAAAAATCCTTTTAAAAAATAATCGTCTCACCATGTAAGAGTAAAAGATGGGAAAAGGCAACCTTCTTTAGGGAGCAGGTTGTCTACAATCTGAATGAGTTCAAATCAAATGTAGGCAATGGTACAAAAATAGATCCAGACAATCTCTGGGTCCAATTCAAATTTGCATTTGAGTAGTCGGATATTCATCCAAATATTACACCTGTCTGGTATCAATTAAAATCCTACTAACATTTGAATAATAAACGTAGGAACAATAGAAAATAGATATCTTTTACGATTATAATTGCATCGATTATATCTTTTGATACAAATCGCTTGAAATTTTTCATGTAACTTTGTGAATTTATTCTGATTTTAGCAATATTTACTAATTTTGTTTAAGTTATATCGACAAGTTATTATCGAAAGTATGTTTGAAGATGTGTGAAAGGGTAATGATGAAGTTTATTATAAATTTCTACTTTTAGCAAGCTTTACTTATTTACATAAATTGATTAAGTCATAATTGTGTAATTATATAAATATGTTTATAAATATTTTAGTGACCTAACATATGCAAGATTTAAAAGTTGCATGTCCATTGGTTTAAAATATGTCCACTATGCTTACATGTTATATTGTACAAGATTAAAGTTATAGATTGCAAGTTATAGTTGAACCTTAAATAGCTGGGTATTCAAATATTATTTGGCAAAGTCAAGTTTTGATAAATATTTTTTATCTATTAGATAGTATAATGGTAAAAGCAGTGGAGTTGGATATTGTGCTCTACACTCCTTATTTGTACCATTGACAACTGTATTAGCATGCCTTTCACCTCTCATGTGGGGGTATTGGATTATTTTTTTTTTTAAGTCTTGCATTAAACTAGTGCAAAGGGACATTTTTGAAGAAAGTAAGGAACATGGCATCAACCTACGCTAGTAGATGATTTGCTTTCCTTTCTTCATTAGTGTAGATAAGAGTGTGCACTACCGTAAGAGCTAGAGCTGCAAATAAGTTAGTAATGAAAATGCAAAGAGAATATCTGGCTGGCGGTGCAAGAAAGGTTAAAAAGAAAAAAATTATTTTTTTAATTTTTGTTTAAACTCCCCAAGATGTCCGACAACCTCTTACAGTCCAATTTTTGATTGAGTATCCCTATTTTACTGTACAGTGGGGTTTGATTTTCGAATTTTTATCTTTTCTTAAGATATTCGATCAAAAATCAAATTGTAGAGATTTGTAGGATCTCTTGGGGGCTTCAAAAAAAATATAAAAAATTTTTTTTTTTTTTTTTACCTTGCTTGCACTGCTGGACAGCGTAATAGTCTCTGGCGGTGCAGCAAGATAGTTTCAAATGCAAATGGTAGTTCTTAGTCCAATTTCTTATACAATTTAACAGAGTTTGAAATGAAAACGGAAATGATTATTTACACTATCACTTTAGTTTTCATTTCCGACATAAATACAGAAATGGAAGCCTTTGCTTTTGTTACCCTTACACTAATGAGCTATTTCAAATTAATCATTTTATTTTTTGATAAATAAAGGAGGAAGAGGAATGCCGGGTGACAGTCAAAACAACGAGGGGCTAAGGCTAGAATTCTAGAGATGCGATCTCTCTTCCCATTTATTCATTTATTGCTCACCATTGTATGTGAAATAATCTCCTCTAAAGTCCACGAGTTATTCACTTGTTTTATTAAATAAAAACAGATAATTAGATGTGAAAACATGATCTTAGTTCTATAACCAATTTGAAAATAAAAGATGTTGTTTTATTTTTCGGTCCTTACAATATCTCAATATTCTATACTAGTCCATGCAATCTTTGTATTTATTTTAAAACCCTTGCCCACAATATTTGAATGCTCCTAAAAGTCCTTCCCATTAACAAAGAGTCAAAAAGGAATATACTAAGAATATTTTATAAATATCTTTTTTTTACGGTTGTTAAACGGAGGAACTTTTTAAGGAAGGTTCAAAGAGTGTAAGGAGTTTAAAATAAATAGAAAGAATACAAGGACAAATACTGAATATTAAAAAATTATAGAGAGTAAAAAGTAAAAAAATTTAAATAAAAAACAAGTTGGATAAATAGAAGTTAAGTATCTATTTACTACCCTAACTGAGCTCCAATCAAGGATCCCAAATAATCTTTTTTTTAAGTAATGTTTGATGTAGCACGCTACAGGTGTAAAAAAGATGACCTAGATTGAGCGCTCCAATCCATTTTGCTACTTGAAGAGTCCACATAGGGACTGTCTTCTCCATTAAATGCGTCCTGGTCGGATTCGAAAAAAAACTCTTATTCGTCCAACTGAGTTTCAAAAGCATGGACTATGATCTTGAGAGTACAATCAAGCTCTCCATAGTATGATCACTCTCTCGAGAGTATGATGCTCTAGAAATTTCTCTAGAACATCTAGAACTATAGAGCACGATCATGCACTCGAGAGCATAAAGTATCCATATCTCCAAAGTATGATCATGCTCTCGAGAGCACTTCAGAGCATCATACTCTTGAGAGTGTGATCATGCTCTGAAGAATTTGAATATGCTCTCGAGGGCACATTTCATACTCTCAAAAAGTAATTTGACGGATTTTTTTTTAAAATTTGACCTCCCATGTGCTTTGACATTCGGATGATGCGTGAGTGCATTTAATGGGAGAGACTGTAACGACCCGCCACCCTATAATCGAAAACCCGATTACTAAATAAGTATCAGATCATTATCTACGGGTTCACACCCGGACCTCATACAATATGTCTGGAGAAGTAAGTGTTAAACAAAGCTAAATATAACAATCTCACGGACTTCAAGGAAAGTACAAGTGCGCAGGAAGTAAATTAATAATGTTTGTATACAGTCCAACAATAATTACATGGTCTAAAGAATTAAATATGTACAGGCAGAAACAAAGTACAACAACATCGGGACATACCTCAGAACCGAGATAGTTGTTGGTCCGCACACCAAGGAAAACACCATACGTCAATGCTTACTGAGAGGTCCACACCTGAAACTACAGAGAGTGAGCCACACCAAAATTGGGCTCAGTAGGAATCATCTGATCTCCGCCTCCCACACACACACACACACACACAAGTACAACAATACGAAAATGAAGGTAATTTAATTAAAGCAGTAAACACAGTTCCTAGATTTTGATATGAGACATATGCATCCGTAATGTAACAAGCACAGTTCTAAGCAATTCAAGTAACCCAAGTCAACACCACAATTTGTAACCAAAGATCCGACTAAACACACAAACCACACTGTCGACCGCGTACAAACGGCGCCTCACAACACCACCAACACCTATGCCTGTCCACCCCTACGATGTTCCGGACACCGTAAGGTGAGGCAGTGAGTTAAACTAGGACTAACTGGGACTAGTGAACCACCATTGCCCAGTTACGTGTGCACACAAACAGTCTAGACCACTGTCCTATCGACCGGACTTCCCTCAATGTCAGGCCTAGATGCTTCACGAGGGTCCTAGGGACCGGCAAAACCCCCTTCAAGCCAAAGCTATAGGGACTACCCATAACCCTAACCTCCCGGGTCACATTAGGCCAAAGGACGAAGGGTACCACTCGTAACCTCGATATCTCATGTTACATCAAGCCCAGTGGCAAAAGGGTAAACTCCAGCAGCACCAAACCTAGCTCCACAGTAAGAAACACGCCGGAAACTGCTACGACAAACTAGAAAAACACCGACCTACTAAGACCAAACAACAACCCCTCGGATAGCGCGCTGGCTACTCCGGCCTGACCGACTCAAGGTGGTTATGCTTCCCCCAGCCATAAGTGAAATACTAACATGTACCATTTTCACACCGGTACGGCAACAATGCCACATAGACACCGCGTCCCTCCCACACCAACACAAGGTGTCAAACGCAAACCATAATCATTCTAACTCCACAGTCGCATAAACATACACACACACACAATGCGATTCCGATCATACAGAAATCTTCGGCCTCGATATACTATTTCAAACATGCATTTAATCGAACTATCTAACAATGTAATACATGTTAATAGCATAAATTAATGAGGTTCTGTCTTGAATCGCGTCACCCATGGCTGACGTTATTCAAGACCCCTAAACTAGTTTATAGGAAACTGACATCAAAATATGGCCTAAAACACGTCGTCCCTGGAAGTCGCCCTTTGAATGGCGTCGCTGTCCCTGGATGCCATTCAAAACAGCACTCTTTCCTCACATAAATCGATTCCAAGATAAATTTGGCCTAAATGACGTCATCCTATCTAAACGCCATTTAGAGCCCAATTTATGGTTCTCTTACAATTTCTCCCCCAAAATGCCCCAAAGATAGAAAATGACGGGGAGAATTCAATTTACTACTTGGAACACACTAATTCCCATTTCATAGAAGTAACTATTTTCATTTAAAAGCCCCTTAAATATGCTTATTCTACCCAATTCTCCTTACACGTCGCATGCTTCAAACAGGAAAACATGAATAAAACAACCAAATCACGTATAAGGATCGTCCTCCTACCGGTCACTTGAATTCCTCTTAGTTCCGTGCCGCCGAACCGCCGCACCGCAAACCGCCGCCGGTATCGCCGTGAACGCCGTCACTCCGCCGAGACGTCGGCCGCCGTCCGGAGAATGAAGTGCCGCGAAGGAGGTGGTGGTGGTAGTGGTGAGAGGTAGAGAAGTGTTGGAGTGGTGGAAGGGGAAAAAGGGGAAGGAGAAAGGAAAGGGGGAAACGGAGAGGATCGGAGAGAGGGAAGAGTGAGAAGGAGAGAATGAGATAAATGAGGGAAGGTTCAGGATGTTAAACTGAAGTAGATGAAATCGCGACGTCCTAAGCAGACGCCTTTTAAGTGACAAGACCGGGACCGTACTCTCGCGATCCGAAACTGGCCCACGTGACGCTCACGTGGCACCGACGTAGCACAATCTAAAACGCGTCTTCCTCGCAGGACGCCGTTTGAACCGCGTCGAGCAAGCTCGACGCGATAAAGAACCTATGCCTCAACCCCACAAGGACCCAAACCAAAAGGTCCGACTCCGAAACCGACCCAATAACTGTATCCGAAACCTTAATCCTTACAGAGACAATCCCAAGTGAACTCTCTAGGTGGCATAATAAGATTGGGGGATTAATCCAAGTTACCTTTTTGGCACCATCAGCAATGCAGAAAGCGTCACTCCTTTTTTTTTTTTTTTTTAATAGGTAATTCTTATCATCTCAGTGATACAACTCAATAAAAAGGACTTGATAATTGGGACATATTATTATATCGGCCATCTGATTTAAGTTCAATTATAAAACGTTCTATCGCGTGCAATCAAATTAAAGAGATAGAATAGGTATGGACATGAATTAAGAGATAGAATAGGTATGGACATGAATTAAGAACAAATCGAAAATTTAACCTGCTGTAGATTAGAGGGGAAAATCTTTCTCTGTGACCTTGTGACCTTCATTCAAAACTTTTAATCTAAAATTTCTTTATACCAGAGAAAAATGAGATCACGAAGAACAAATTAACTCATCTTAACAGATGAACTCATGATCGGAAGAAATAAAACTCGATTCAGTTTGTTCAACTAATGTAAATGAGTCAAATTTGAACAAAATCCTCGGTCCAATTAATAAACGAGCTGAGGTTAAGGGTAAGTAACTAAGTATGCTCAGCTCATTTATGTTTGCAAAAGAGTTTGTTTAAGACTGATTATATTTCTTTAATTCTCTAGTCATAATTTAGAATTTATTCATGTTCTATTTAACAATTCAATTAATGTGTAATTATATGTGACAAGCACCCTTCTTTTTATTTATTTCCATTCATTCACTGTTCAAATAGGATAAACATTAAATGAATTAAACTATTTAATATTGAGTTAAACTTGCTGCACCAGCAGCCGGCCCTGCACCTGCCAGCTGCCGGTGTTTTCGATTTTTTTTAAAAAAAAAAATTTTGGTCGGCTTCATTATGTCCATTAGACAACACAAAAAAACATGAAAAATAAAAAAAATGAGCCCAAATAAACAGTAAAAAAAATATTTAAGTCGTCCGATCAGATATAGATTGAATGGGAATCCACCAAAATTTTAAAAAAAATTATGTAAAAGTATTGGACCGGTTGCCAGTGTAGCAAGTTTAACTCATTTGTATTCAAGGAGCTTAAATTAGGCTCATTCATTAAATGAGCTAAACTTGAAAAAGATAGTAGTCGCTCACTTAATATCCAAGTAACTCAAGTTCGATAAAAGTCCAGACAAATGAAAAACAAACCAAGTTCGGCTCCTTTGCACATCTATTTGCACATCTATGACAGATATTAACCCTCTTATGTGGGTGCGGCTTCAGTGACTAAGATCGTTCACTGCCTATAAACAAGTACTTCTCTGATATAAGAAAATATAGTTAGGGTCTGTTTGGTTTCATGTAAAACCTGCCGCATCAAAACATTTACCCAAAAAGATGAACAAAAATATCTACTTGGCAACCCGTAAAACTTGTAGTCAACAGAAATGGTAATCTGTTGAGCCCCAGAACCTCCCCTTTTCTCGATCTTGACATCCACAAGCAGAGTTCGGATGCTGTTTTCCGCCGAGTCCAATTTGAACGACGGATCTTGTTTCCAAGCAATCAGGGATCAGGCTCGAGATATTCTCTAAAGTTGGAGATAGTTTTACGTTGGTCGAGAAATCCGTCTAATTAGACGAGAATTTCAGATCCGTCTAATTATCTGGAGAAGTAATTTCACGAACCAAGAGATAAAGATCCCAACAACACTGTAGACTGCACCGCTAAAGAATTTAGGTTCAAACCATGATCGAACCTGAGACCTTCCATTTAGAAGTAAACAGTGAACCCACTGCCTCTTTCTTATGACGCGTTTTATTTATGTCTTTATGCTCGTGTATTATAATGTTCATTTCTTTCCATTATGATTAGTTACCGTGTGAATAGATACTCAAGAGGATGATATATGTAGTGGTTTTTTGAAAACTAATAAAATATCTCATCCGTAAAATATCATATCACCAATTGATTCGAATCATCCAATCAGATCGCACCTCTTGCACATTGCTCCTGTGCAATTTGACGGCTTCGAACATGTGGGGGCATGATCTTTTTTATTTGAACCATCTAATCAAATGCCAAATTGAAGTGTTCTATCAACTCGAGAAATAAAATAATAATAAAAAAAGTCCTTTTGAAGTTGCCGTTCAAATTTGAAGATCGAATAGTAGTACTAAGGATTCGTAATCTACATTCGCAGCCCTGTAAAATGAAAATTTAAATGTATGGGAAAATGTTTTACAGAAAAACAAATAAAGGAAAAGATTTTCAGAAAAAAAAAATCAAAAGCACCAAATGATTGATTCTGTTTTCATTTTCCTTGTATATTTGATTCCCTTGAAAACTTTTTGCATGTGAATATGTTTTACATAGAACCAAATACACCCTTAGTGCGTTTGATTCTACATAAGATATTTTTTAATGGAAAAGATTTTTTAAGAAACAAATTTACAAGAACAATAAAAAATAAAATCAGTCATTTGGTACCCAATGAAAACAATTTCAACTGCTTTGAGACAGGACATTCGGTCTCATCCAATGGATGTCAAAATCAGAAAAACGAAGGGGGCCAGCAAATTAAGTTTTTCATTGACTAGAGTTTTCTGGATGACCAAGTAAATCATTGTGCTACACTTTTAGAGGAAAACTTTTTCATGCGCCTTATTTTACATGGAACCATGCGGACCCTCAGTGCAGTGGTATCACAACCCTTTCCACGCCCTACACTCTTCTATGGTCCAAGTAAAAGCAAATCGACCATTCTAATCGTAGACGTGATCTCTGCTTTCAGGTACTCTCACGGAGCGCAAGAACCACAGACCAAGCTGCACCCTTTCTTCCTGAGGATGCAAGATCCTCTGAACCAGGCACATCGCCTCTGGCCAATAGGGAGGAGGACCCAAAGCAGCCTGTCCTGCCTCTGAATGTTTAGTTTCATCCATGAACAACTCAACTAGTTCCATTTCCTCTCTGGGTTCCTTCCTGAAGATATGAAACAAATCACGGTTTTGGAAGAACTAAGAGATGTCCCAGATTACACTCCCTAATAGATAGCATTCCATATAGAAGCTGAATCCTCAGTATAAGAGATGAGTTCACAATCACCTCATCCTCTCCAGTGAAAAGCAGGAACAAGAAATATGGTCTAAGTTTGGACATACCTCCTCAGTATCTTCCAGTGGCCCATTGAGCAGAAGCCCTGTCAAACACTCAAAAATGTTGGTCTCTAGCTCCTGTGTTGCTCCAAGATGGTACCCTGAGCATTACAGCATTCCTCCCAATTTCTGTCTGTCCAGATTCAGTCTCCAGGGTATTTAGCATTTACACCCACCCCATGTATGCAATTTTTTCTCCCCACCATACCTGATGTACCCAACCCTCCCCCACTCTTTGTTGAAGAAAAAGCACTTCCCCGTTGATCTGAGCCAAAATTTGCAGAACTGGGCCTGGAACCGGCCAAAATTGGCACAATATAATGATTTCCCAGGCAGGATGGAACCAGTCGAACTGGGACAAAGATCAGAACCGGCAGTTTCCTATCCTGTTCTGCCCATTCCCTGTTTGAACTAGCCATTTCTGCAAACTAAGGTCTGAGCATCCTATAGATGGACAAAATGCACAGAAGTATACTTAGGAAACCAAATTGACAGGCTCTACTGGCTTTTGTTTGTCCACCAACCAATTCTACTCTTTCCTTTGAAGAACTTTGTGATGCAAACAAAGTCCTTGGTTATTAAGTGATAATGCCTACATGTCATATTGCATCCATTTTCATTTATCTCAACTTCTCAGTATCCAGCTGCCACTCTGTCCTCTAAATATTTATTCAATGATCTGAACATGTCACAAGGCCAGAGCTCTGAAGTAAAAATGATGTCTTATCACATGTCATCAGTGCATCATCAACCTAGTGTATTGAGCTATATTTGGCCCCCAATCCTTCAAGACTCGGATACTTTATCTCTTCTACACATTCTTCCAGATTTGTCTACTGGAAGGAATGACAAGTAGAGGAAATGTTGATTTCCATTAAGTCAGCCTCCTGTTACTCCTACAAAGCCTACTGCCTTGGTGTCTACTAAAACATGCAATTAGCCATTGTGACAAATGATGCACCTGAGTGTCTCGGACATCCCCTCCCCAAACAACAACAATTTGACTTGAGTGGGAAAACCCTGGCAACACCTGATGCACATATTCACACTTACTGGTGATCCAAAGCCTTATGATGTACTGTTCACATGGACTAGGGGTGCAACCGAATAGAGCCAAGTCGAGTTTTCACCTATTCGAGCTCCGCTCGATCATATGTACTCGAGCTCGAGTTCAAACTCATCTCGAGCTCATTTTATAGGCTCGAGTTCAGCTCGAACAAATATTTGTGTAGCTCGAGCCGACTCGAGGTCGGCTCGGTACTAGTGTTGGGCTGGAATATGGGCTGGGATTGAGTAATTGGGTTGAGTTTTTATTAGTATTTTATTAAAAACTATTAAAGATAAATATAATACTAGATATATATTTATATTTTATTTTGAGCTTGTTTGCGAGCCAATCGAGCCAAGCTTGATAATACTTTCAGCTCAGCTTGTTTGATCAAATGAGCTTCTATTCGAGCTTGAACTCGACTCATTTAATCAAACGAGTCAAGCTCAAATCAAGCTTAACCTGAGTTTAACTCAAGTAGCTCGTGAGCAGCTCGATTCATTTGCACCCCTAACATGGACATCCTTGTCGATGTTGGCCAAGGTCCAATATAATTAAAAAGAAAAGATTGATTATATACCTACAGGCCAATTTAGCAGGAAAGACCACTATTCATCTTGTACACAAAATGCCAGCACAAGCTATCATATGTTTGATGATCCAGCCTCATCATGCTCCTTCTATTCTTCTTTCCTAAGTGAAGATGCAGCAGCCACACTAGGGACTGCCTTCCCTTGCTGGAAAAGAAAAAGAAACACTGTTCCTAAGGATTTATCAGCCTATCATCTATTACGCATGCCAATAAACCAGCCAGTGGCTTTACCCAAAAGGTTGTAGACAACATTCAAGCTGTCAATGGATTTTGCACCCTTCTTTGGAATGGAAGCTGCACATGTAGGATTGAGGCCCCACCCTTTTATCAAGTGATTGAAACTTTAGATGCTTTCATTTTATCCTTGTTTACAGTTTTGCCAAGCTGGTGGATGGATAAATTCAGGAAGCCATCAGAACATAGGGTCATTTCTGAAAAGGCATTCTGGACTTCCAACTCTGTTCAACCAGCATCTTCTGCCTTCATTCAAGAGATAAAGCTCTTAGTAAGCATATTTAACCTCCACCTTCTTGCCCAAGTATAGATCTGCTTCCAGAATCGACTCTGTCCATGAAAAGTGATCCACTCTCTTCTCTGAACTCCAAATAAGAATGAAGGCCACCACTTTTTGCCATTCAAGTTTTGCAAGTTTAAACGAAAGATTAGGAATACTAGCATTCCTTCTAAAATCTTTAAGGAGAAAAGGACCTGCTTAAAGAGAGTAATATATCAAAAAGCTTCAGATGGACGAGTGCTTAATACACTCTCCTGATTAAAACTGAGGACCTCTGATGCGGGACAGGAGAGGGGGTAGACCGGAAGTAGGAGAAGAGAGGGGGTTGGAGGAGAAGAAGACTAGGGTTCCCGTCCCGTCTCGGGAGAAAACACGCAAAGGCGGCTCATCTTTTCAAAATTCTTCTTCTATGTTTTCCCACGGGGGGGATACAGGACAATATATAGACTCTTCAAAGAAACCCTAATATGAAAATTACCAAACTATCCCTAGGACTCCGAAAATAACTAAAAAATATGGAAAAATTACATATAAATTAAAAGACTCCAAATGGGCCCCTAATGGGCCAAATGAACTGCACATTGGACCTTAGACTCCATTCTAGCTGCTCCTGGATCCCCATCATTCTCCCCTGGTTCGAAAAAATTCGTCCTCGAATTTTAACATGAGTCAATATCCATGGGGGAACGATGGTAGCATGCTCGAAAAACAACACCGATGACCCATGAATCATCGCGCGCATGAATGCTCCAACCTGAGGAGAAAATTGTGCCTCGATGTCGCTCCATATGTGGTCAAAATCATGCAAACTGATGACATCTTTAACGACCTTCGGCTGATCGACTACATCTTCCAGTAACGGTTCTGTCTTCGGCCCATTCCCTTTAGTGGGGAAGAGGTCATTATCTGCTATAGGCGTCACTGATTCAACCTCCCCCAAATATTCATCTTCTAGCACTTGATCGGCCACATAGTGCACCTCCTTCATTTGATTTTCATACTCCTCAAGCATCGTTGGGTCGGCCTCATAGATAACATCTTTTGGCTTGGTCAACTTGGCAAGCATGGCAGAAATCTTCTGAAGTTCACTCCTCATCTGGGACTTCTCACGCTCCCAATCATCTGCTTGTTGAAACCTCTCTCGATCCTGGTAAGTGGCATTGAGAATAAGAAAGGGAGCCTGGTATTCCTCAGGTTGTATTAGACAATCTCGTCCAGTATGATCCATCACAACTTGCCGCTCGTCTATCCATTCTCTACCCAAACCGATATACGAGCCATTGAGTATAATCTTGCACCATGCATCATCATAATACCTGACGGCTCGGGAAGTACTGCTGCTCCTTAAGAGATGGAAAAATGGCACATAGACTCGATTTCCAGAGACCCTTACGTAGTCCGTGTGGGAGATAGAATCCACAATAGATTGTGAAATAACATTGCCGAACGACGTTGCCTCAAGATACACCCGAATTTTCACGGAATTGGGTAGCTCTACCTCAAAACTAAAATCCATGATGATAAAACGTACCACTGGCCAAAGAAATGATGGACGAGGTCCGCCTCACTGCAAGGATGCCAACAATACGATCGGCACAAGAATCGGAGCTCCAATCATCATCCTCGATATGCGTGCAAAAAGTGGCACGCAAAACGAGATAGGCGGGCACTAGTTGCTGCGAAATCTGTGCGCTGGGATGCTGGCACGCAAATCGAGGCAACTTGGGTTGGCCTCGGGATGCACGATCGGGGTCCTCGGTATGCGTGCAGAAGTGGCACACAAAACGAGACAAATATGGGAACAGCACACTAGATCCGAGTTGGCCTTGTCGAGACGGATCCGACGGCGCGAATGGTGCACAAATCGGAGTCCGGAAAGATCTCGAACGGCGCGCCCAAGCGTCCTCGTAAAGCGTGCAAGTGCGGCACGCAAAACGAGACGCTGCTGTCAGGCGGAACGTACAGCGAGGTCGGCCTCGCCGATACGAACCCAACGGCGCTAGCGGCTCGCAAATCGGAGCACAGACGAGTTCTCGGCGATGGCGGTGCGATAAGGACCCCTAGTGCACCTCCTGTGCACTGTAGCGAACCCAGGGGAACCCTGACTAGGACCAAGAGTGGACCTCTGGCTCGGTTTGACTCAACCTGGCTCGAACCCGGTTCAAACTGGGCTGCAGTCTGGATGAGGATTAGTGAGATGGCTCGGGCCGCTCGATCGGACCGGGTTTGGGTTGACCCGGTTTGACCCGGCCGGCCGGCCCCAACTGATAGGGCACGGGCCCGTCTTCTTCGGCTCGCCCTCCCCAAACCCTAACAGGGAGCAGGGTGAGAGAGAGCACGAGCGCGGTGATGGCGCCGGCGGCCACTGAGCGCGGCGGCGACGATGGCGCCGGCGGCCAGCGAGCGCGGCGGCGACGATGGCGCGGCGGGGCGGCGACTGCGACAGCGCCGGTTGCAGCCGGATCTGATGATGGCAGCAGTGGCGCAGGAGTCTTCTCCTTCTTCTACTTTAGCGACTGCCACGGCCGAGGCCAACGAGGGCGGCGGTGGCTCCGGGGGAGCCAGTTGACGGCGGCGATGCAAGCGGAGTGGGACGGCGACGGAGATGCCCACAGCAGCTGCGGGACCGGTGGAGGGCGGTTACTGCGGCGGCTTCCGTGGCGTATGGCGACTGCAGCTGCTGGCCCCGCCGACGACTACGGTGGCAGTAGGGGAAGGCGACGGCGGCGAAGGCTCCGGTGCCCGACGACGGCGGCAGCAGCACGCAGGTGCTCCGGCGGCTCTCTCTTCTCTTCTCCCTCTTTCTTGTTCTCTCCGAAGAAACCAATAGAGAGGAAACTGAGCGGGAGAGAGAGAAGCGACTGGGGAGGGGGGTGGTGGTGACGGCTGTGAGATCGAGCAGCAGCAGGGTGGCTCGGTTGATTTCGTTTCTACTTCAAGCCGGGGCCGCAGAGACACGACCCAATGACAGAAGGGAGGGGTTTTAGGGAGGGGAAAGGAGGCTAGGACAGCGATGACGGGAGTGGCAAGGGTTGCCGGTGTGGTGGAGGCACAGGACTTGGATCATGAGGATGATCCAAAACCTGGCTCTGATACCAAGTTGATGCGGGACAGGAGAGGGGGTAGACCGGAAGTAGGAGAAGAGAGGGGGTTGGAAGAGAAGAAGACTAGGGTTCCCGTCCCGTCTCGGGAGAAAACACGCAAAGGCGGCTCATCTTTTCAAAATTCTTCTTCTATGTTTTCCCACGGGGGGGATACAGGACAATATATAGACTCTTCAAAGAAACCCTAATATGAAAATTACCAAACTATCCCTAGGATTCCGAAAATAACTAAAAAACATGGAAAAATTACATATAAATTAAAAGACTCCAAATGGGCCCCTAATGGGCCAAATGAACTGCACATTGGACCTTAGACTCCATTCCAGCTGCTCCTGGATCCCCATCAACCTCCTTTCGATTCGACCAGACACAAGCTCAGATGGACCGTTCATATTTAACAAACTGTCATGTAAACTTTCAAAGATCCATACATAAAACTAGGTCATGTCATTTGCCTCATTATTTCAATGAAAGATGTTCATCAATTTGAGTTGAAGGCAATGGAGAAGTAATTCTGACTAATTACCAAGTGCAAATTTAAAGTTTGGACTTGGACTCAATTAGTTTGCAATGTTTAATTCATGGTTTGCCATATCATATCAGATTGTGCCGACCCGTACGAGTCAACTCGCATCTGGGCAAGTCTGATCCACCGATATGCACGAGTAGGACCAGATCATGCTGACTCATACATATATAATGGGTTGTTTTAAATTGAGTTTTTCTCATTTGACAAGTAAATGTATCCTTCTTATATCAATTAATAGGGTACATTTCTCTAAAATATGACTTAAACTCATCAAATTCATTGGCTTGACTCGTGCGAGTCAGACCAAGTCGGCCGAAGTCGGTTCGGATCTGACTCGTATCTGGCAAAACCTGGTCCGATCTGGATCCCCGATTCCGCGAACCTTGGTTTAGTTGCATCGGCACCTACCAATAGTGAATGTTCCATGTTTAGCCTCAAAAACACTTTTCTTTTTTCCTGGAAGGTGTAACAATCATACGTTGTTTTGCTCCAAGCACTTTATATTACTAACATTTTACTCTTAATTCGCTCTAATTCCATAAAGTCACTTCTACTACTCATGTTTTATGGACACATTAAAATGAGAGAGACTCCTTCACAAAGTGGTTTTTCTACTATTTGCATGCTAACATTTCCAAAAACATAGGACAGTCTTCGTTATATTACTTCATAATTAAATGGAATTCATGCAAACTTAAATGCCAAATTCATCACTGACCTAGCTCCTGATTTTTGAAGAACAGCCTGAAGATTCAAACAGATAAGCTTTGGTGAGATTCACCAACCAGAGTAAGTTGACAAAATCACTAATGCAATAAGATGTCTCGGATGACGTAAGTTTCTTACTAGAAAAGTTAAAGATCCTCTGCTGAGGACTCAAGTAATTATCCTCTCAAGAAATTTGATTTGATGAATTAAAAATATGGGCAACAATTAGTTTGAAAGATAAAAAAGCAGCTGTTCAACTGAAACTATTTTGTTATTTGCAATCCTAGAAACAAGGTGAAAGTAAAAAATATGAAATCATTACAGTTGTGCAAGATTTGAAAAGGAAATTTGTAACCTTAATTTTCTTAGGAACATGAAGAGTCTGGAAACAAGCCAATCAAATGATAAGAGAAATGATTTAACAGAAAGAATAAAAGGCTGCACATGAACATCAAAATTGCTCAAGAGTAAACACATTGATCAGCTTACTGACCAACATATCAGCAAACCCAAGCTCTCAATTATGAATCGAAAATAACCATTAAAGAGGGTCCCCTTCCTTTATTCAAGCAAATACATGTCAATATCTTCCCAAGACATGTTTCATCCTGCTCAAAAAAACAGATAAAAGATGCAGTAACTTTAATCATCCTTAAAATTTGATGGGAAGCCTACTTGGACATGTCTCACAGGAAAATAAACCCCTTAAAAGGGAGAGAGAATTTCTTGTTGATTCACTGCTAATCCTGATCATTGAAAAGCATGTTAATCGGAAGATATCCAATAAAAGACAAGATAGTCTGTGGCAATCCACCTGATATGTGCACACCCCTCAGTCTTCTTGTCACATTGGCTGGGTGTGCACTTCAAAACTGCAGTCAATTAGGATATAGGCATCAAAAGATTCTTCCAACAAAATAAGACTTTTAGTATATCCAGTTGTAAGCAGCAGAATGTCTTCTCAAATGTGTGCCTTGGAAACATATGCAAGAGGATACAAAGCATTGATAGGTTGGGGCGAGGACTGGTGGAGCCCCAGACTCCTTACAATCCTTCCATTCAGTCATCTAGCCAATCTGGAAAGAAGACAATGACAAGGGATTCAGAAATGATACCCATTTATAGTTGGGGAGATAAGGCATTACGTCAAAGAGGGCAGTGAGACCAAGCCAGAATGACTTTGACACCAGAGGAGAAGCTATTGATTGGAAGTACTAGAAAAGTGCACTGAGGGAAAAGTTAGATTGTTGAGTAGGGGATGAAATTCTGTTCTGTAGATGGGCTAGAGCTCTCTACAGTTTCAAGTTTCCTCAGTCTTGCCATCACCAATTTCTCTCATGTGGCTTCATCCCTATCTTATTAATACAGTAGTGGTTTGGTCCAGTCTCTAAAAAACATGAATAATGTTCATCTAGGTACAATACCTCCCACAAAGGCACAGAGCTTCCTTCATTCCTTTAATCTTGTAATTCTAAAGCACACATTCACATTATTAGACTCTATCCTTCTAAATTTCTTATAGGTCCCATGTAATTAAACTAATCACGTAATCGATCCTACTAGTACTAAGTGACTTATTGAATGTGGAAAATAAAATTACAAAAGTAACTAAAATGTAATACTCCAATGAAAGAGAAAAATTACTCACTCTTTTGTTCTTCATAATAGAGGTTACAATGTATCAAACACACATTTTGGTGAATTTTTGAACATAACCATCATTTCAGTCTACTCTAAAAATTCCAGAGGAACCACAATAAACTCATCAGGGTAGCATACCAGGAAACCTCACTTCAGTTAGGATGCTTAATTATCTTCTGCAGCACAACAGTCCTTGCCCTCCTGATATCCCTGCTGCATCGATCCGCCTGCTCGCCCAAATCCTCGACACTCTTCATAAACACCCCCAGCTTCTTCTTGATCTCCTCCACACCAAACTTCACTGCCTCCTCATCCCTCAGCGCAAAGTCGGTGGCTTGCAGCAGTGAATCGATATGAACTTCCAGCTGATCGACTAGTATGCGGATGCTATCCAAATCCTTGATTGCAATAAAAGTGCCCACCTGCATTGTGTTGACCAACTCCTTCTGCCCCTTCAATGCATCCTGGTAATTCTTCCACATTGAATCAAACCACTTTCCCATGGAACCCAGAGGAACTGCAGTTGCGGCAGCCAATGCTGCCGCCACAGGTGGTGCGGCCATGGCGGCGGCCACCACCGAGCAGATCAAGACAGCTGCGAAGGCAGCCGCAAAGATAATGCTGGAGACCTTCCTCCAGGCCTTTACAGACTTCAATTTCTTGTCAAGCTTCCTCTTTCGTAGCTGCAACTTCTCCAGCATCAGCAGCTGCTGCTTGTAGACGGATTGGAACACCCGGAAGAACTCCTCCGTGAAGGGGTCCCCCGCCGCCTTAAAATTCCTGAGCTCCTCCAGCGTTCTGGCATACTTCCTCTCGCTGGCGCCGCCTTCCTGCACCTGCTCCTCCTCGAAGCGCTGGAGGGCGACGTGAAGGATGAGCTGGGAGTCGCGGGCCTTCTTGAGGCACTTCTCTAGGGCGGTGCAGAAGTCCAGGGTCTGGAGGCTGTTCTCGAAGTACTCCTCGACGAGGTCGAAGAGCTCGGGGTTCTTCCAGATGTCCTTCTTGCACTCGAGGATGACGCGGACGACCTCCTGGTCCATGTCGAGCAGGCAGCCGGTGACCTCCCGGAGCGAGTCGAAGGAGAGGGAGCGGACCTCGAGGCCCATGGCGAGGGTGGAGATGGCGTGGCTGGTGCGCTGCTGGAGGTTGGTGTCGAAGGATTGGACCTCGGGGTCGAGCCGGCAGGCCGCCTCGTAGGAGCTCAGCTCCGCCATGTACTGCATTCTGCTGGTGGAAGGGGCGGGAGAGGAGGTCGACGCCGTGGTGTCTGCTGTGGCCGCGGTGGTGGTGGTGGTGTTGCCATTGATGACAGTGTGGGGTGGCGAGGGGGATTCGCCATTTCTCTTGCTGAACTGGGCGCCCATCACAATCGGATGCTGGCTGCGCAAGGTGGGTGCTCTTCTCAAATCGATTTGGCGCTTTTAGTTGCAACCAGAGATCGAAAGAAGCGAACTTTGGATGGTGGGTCTGAAGGGAAACCCCAGATCAGCCAAGCTGCACGCTGTGGTCCTGGATCAGATGACCAGATGTTCCACCAGAAGCAAAAAATAGGGTAAAAAATCGAATCTTTGAGTTTTTGCTCGGCTGATCAGAGATCCCAAAGGTAGCCCAGATCGACCAAACGGCGTGGGGATCGGAGCAATGTGGGAGAAGAAGAGGGGGAAGAACAGGTGGAGATCACTAGAGAAGATGATGGTGAAGAGAAGAGGAGAGGAGGGAGAGCTGGTTAAAGGGGGAGGATGGAGAAGGATCAGGGGGTTTAAAGAGGTGGCTTGTACGCATGAGAAATGGGAGTGGTGTGGGGGGAAGGCCCACGGGGGGGCGGCGATGGAGAACGCGGGAAGCAACTGCTCTGCTCTATCATCCCCCCCTCCCTTTGCCTTGCCTATCCTTGCAGCTTCTACGCGAGAAGCAATGGTGACGGGGGAGGGCAAGTGTGCCCGGCCCAAACGCCAACTCGTGAAAACAGATGCGTGGTCGCCGTGCTAACTGTGGGGCGTGGTGGTGAAGCACAAGAATGTGTGTTCTTCCCCCCGCGTCTGTGCATGCGTGTAGAGAGAGAGAGAGAGAGAGAGAGAAGGTTTTTGGGAGCACCAGGTGACTCCAGCTGCCGCAGCGGAGAGGACGGCAGGAAGAAGAGAGGAAGTTACGGGATGATGACCTGGGGGGGTGGGGACTGGTATGTGCAAAGGACGACCTCCTCTTGAAGCAAAGGTCACCACTGCTGTCTGTGCGGACTTGGGTTAGATTTGCCTGTCCGGATCTAGATATCAATGTTTTAAGTTTTAAATGACCGAAACTTTGTTTTTTTTTTTTTTTTTGAGTGGATGGATGGGAATCACTTGAATATACGGAAGGGATTTTGACAAAGTAGTCTCTGTGAGTTAATTATTTTCATATTTGTCCATGTCATTTTAATATTACAACGTAGCTCCCTAAAAGTGATTGTACATCCCTCATTCCCTGTGGTCAAGAAGCTTTTTGGAAAATGTTAAAAAAAAAGAGGAGGGAGGGGTGTGCGCTTCTTGTGCAGCAAGTATTTAGCTTTTGAAAAAGGTGACATCGACTAGAATATTCCCTTTTCCGAATGAGAAATGAGAATGGAAAAGGGTGGCTGACGACCCTATCCTTTCTCAGTTCGATCCATTTATGATTCATCTATAATAGTATTGACAACTGTTGTAACTAGGGATGAAATGGAAAAGAATTAGCTCAAAATATATGTCCTTATTCTTAACTGATATGACAGACGATGATATAAATTTAAGGATAAAGAAAAAGATAATTATTTGTATCCTTTTTATTTAGGATAAAGGCAAAAGAACAATTATTTATGTATCAATTATCCCTCCTTTTATATTTTATATTATAATATTATAATATAAAACATTTATAAGAACACATTATATATTCTCTATTATAATATTATAATATAACATATTTACAAATACATAAAATTTTTAGAAAATTTTGACAAATGAAAAAACTAAGGTAGGCGTTTTAATGTATACTTATATACAAGAAAATGTTTACCTTTTATATTTCCTTTTACATATGGTTAGTAAACTTATTAATTTACTTTCTTCATAAGTTGGACTTCATTTTGGTATGTGTTCATTCACACGATAAATTTGAAGTTAGAGGTAACTGTATCAATGTTAATTTATGATAATCACATTTCATATATATGATAAAAAAAATTAGAATTCAATTTTATTAGGTAAAAATGTGTAGAGTTATATGATGTCCAGTCATTTAACCTTTATGTATCTGTTTTTATTAAATTCTAAAAATAAGGATAAGGATGACTTTCCTTTTGTGTGTGTTGTTGTTTGTTGGGGGGGGGGGGGGGGGGGGATGGCTTTTCCTCCAAGTAACTTTAGTGGATGGTGTATTTTTACTCCAAATTGTGCACCTTGTCGCCAAATTACACAAGTTCATTGATCGTATGCAATTTTGTTAAGTAACTCAATTAACATTTAGTTTACAAAAATTGATAGGCACAGCCTTATAAATGCTTTAAATTGTTCAATATTTGTAAAAAAGGATTGTGTTAACAATAAAACTTATTTTTATATATTTCAACGAAAGACAATCAAATATAGGCGTTAAAAAAATAGATATACTATATATCTTTCTTTTTCAAAAATGAATGCACATAGGACATGATAAATATTTGAATTAATTACATAATCAGGAAATCATTTGTATAATTACTTTTTTCAAAATATTGGATTTCACACGTGCTCTTCTTTGCATGTACATGTATGTTATCTCGGTGAGTTAAGGAGTCCAAAATATTCATCTTAAAGGTCAAAATTTTAACTGATTAAAATATTATATAAGGTTAAATAACACATTTATGTCCCTTAAGGAGTCCAAAATATTCACCTTAACGGCATCAATCACTCAAAGTTTTGGAGTGGCAACCTCCTTGACAAGAATTTGTATCAGATGCTCAATTTCATGGATTTGGAATGAAAGATGCCAACATGTCTTTGATGACAGGGAAATTAATCCTAAGCATATCTTACTTGAAATTTTACATGATACAAGAGCTAAAATGGAAGCTACCCCATCTAATAAAGCCCTACAAGAAGATCAAAAAACTATTTATGAAGTTTTCAATATTCTAGTATGAGTTCATTCTTTTATCATACAACTTACAGCCACCGTTTGATTGTGGTGACATAAGTTACTCCTGTATTATTCTTTGATAGATTAGTGAATTCCTTGGTATTACTAAGCAAAAAAAAGATATTTTGAAAGCAATGACAAAGTTCATTGGCATTCCACACAAGCTCATCTCATTAACAAATTGGAATATTGCAAATTCACTTGCACAGACACGAGCATTCTTCTATATATCACCCACACTCCCATTATACCTCTCTCATTACTTCTTCCTTAGGTCACAACTTCTCTCTCGAAAGTCTCATTCTCCTTCTATTTCTATGTGAGTCTTTTCCTCTCTTTTTTTCTTAATTACTCTTTCCAAGTCTCTAATTTTCCCATTGTTCCTCTTCCTGGGACTTTTCGTCCCCCTCTTTTTTATCCTCTCTTTCCCTGGGGTTGCGGGGCCCAATGGTGCTGGCCTCCATCATTCACCTATGGAGCTCATGGTGATCTCCTAGATTAGCCACGATGGAATCTTCAGAGATATCCGACGATGGGCGTGGGATGGTAGTGCTGGCTCAGATCCGAGCATCTCCAATCTTGCGGAAGTGTAAGAGGAAAAAATCACACAGGTACACATATAAGAAGATAGAAATATTTTACGTGATTCAATGATTTTTATTTACGTCTATGGCTGCAAACTATGCTAGAATTCGAGATATTTAAATGATAGAAAATTTTTACAGTATTATAGAGATACTTTCTTTTTATGATTCTCTTGCCATCCATCTCCTTTATACACTATGCCAAGGTCTATCTAGATAAGATAAAATAGACAACTATACATAAAATATATATAAGTATCAATCATACGCAGATAAAGAAATGTTCATGGTAATCCTAATAGAGCATAACTTGTTGTACTGCATATGGTTGAACTGGAACAGGCCGCTCCGTCCTCTTTAGTCACGTGTACAACTGCATATTACCACGAGTTGGTGTTGCCACAAACAAAGAGGGTTTGAAATGTTATGGCACTTTTCGAAGCTTCTCATGAGACGTGGTGACAACATAGGAGAAGAATAATTTGCTGTAATAGTACGACATTGTAAATTCACATAAATTATAATCTTTAGCTTTTGTCAGATAGTGCATATTTTTATTAAAAAAAAAGTCAAAGTGGGGAGTTTTTATTTCAACTTGGCATACTGTCCAATCTTTGATCAAGTAATTTAAATCTAAAAAAATGCAGCTCCTATGGCTTTAGTCATTGGACCACACGAGCATTTTTACGGTCCGACGGGCTAGAGTGCATGTTGCAGCAAGTATTTCTCACATAGACAAGGTGATGATATTTTGCTCAGAGTTCTAGAGCCGTTGGTGATCGGCTTGCTGCATTATTTTGCGTGACAATGTTATATATTGCAAATTATCAATACTTTATCTCTTGTTTGGTTAAAATATTAATTCTTATACAATATTAATTTTAATAATATTCTCTTGAACTCTGTGATATATGCATATTGAAATTAATATAGAAGGGGAACGTCGAAAGGGAGAGAGAGGTGGGGATGGGAGAGGAGAAGAAGCTAAGATGCTTAGCAACTAAATTTTCACATTTTTTAATGAGGTTCACACCTACATTAGATTTGCTATGATAATA
This sequence comes from Zantedeschia hybrid cultivar, assembly GCA_030544215.1. Classification (NCBI taxonomy): domain Eukaryota; kingdom Viridiplantae; phylum Streptophyta; class Magnoliopsida; order Alismatales; family Araceae; genus Zantedeschia; species Zantedeschia hybrid cultivar. Next base: position 18,914,888 of record JARZZO010000010.1, on the reverse strand, counting down.
TACTTTATTAATATTCAAATATCATAATTAACATAGTAAAATAGAATAATAACAATAAAAATGATATTTATGGAGCTGTCTGATAGAATAACCAAACAACTTCATTAAGGACTAATTTGAAGGCAATTATTTAGAAATTACTTTCTTTTATTGAGGATTATGGCCCTTATGAACAGGTGGGAGACGACATAATCAGACAAATTTTCTGATATAAGTTTTATTATATTATCAAATTTTGTATGAAGCAAAACGTCGAAAGTTCCATGAATTATAAAGGGCTGAGATAACTAAGACAACAACTTAAAAAAAAAGAGTAACCATTTTTAGAAGACATGCGCTAAAATTTATCCTATTCTGTATTAACTCTTCTAATTCCAATATTCATAATACATTTAGTTACAACATGTCAAAAATCTCTAGTTAGCTACTTGGTGACCTCCCAAGAAAGCTAGGAATTATTCTTTTTAATATTTCAAAGAAATATTCCTTGACAGGAAATTGAAGTCCGTTTGGGGGTGGGGGGGAGGGGGGTAAAAATAGATATAAAGATTAGGATTAATCTCCAAATATGACAGATATGGAAACTTTCCTTTGAGTTCAGAAGAGAGTATGGAAACTAATACCTAGGATTCAGAAGAGAGTATGGAAACTAATACCTAGGAATCCCATATAAGAATAATATTTATAAGAGTAACTTCCAGGCAGTGCAGCCAAAAAAAGAAACAAGCTTTTCTGAAAAAAAATTGGTGAGTCAGTCCCAATTGGACCTATATGTCTGTCAGCTCAATCTCCCATCAAATAATTTAATTTTTTAAATAATTAAAAATTAAATTTCAATGAACAGTAAAAACACATTAAATGGGTTAAGTCTGATAATAATTCTTAATTTTTAAATATTTTTTCATCGTCCAATTGAAGATCTGACTAAAAAAACATATAGAATATATTTACTATGACTTTATTTTTTTTAAAAAAAAAATCTCTTACTCTACTTATAAGTAACAAAACCCAATTGTTCACAGAGCATGCTTCAACAATTGCCATACACTTCTTGGGGGCCTTATATCATAATGAGATTAAGACTGCAACTCAAGTTAGATTGGGTCGGATGGGATTAACTCGAACCCAATTCATGTAATCTACGTAACTTAGCCTATATCAGGTTGGATTAGGCTAAGTTGAGTTATGTCTTTAATAATCATTATTTTTTACTTTTCTTGTTTATACCAAAATTTCATGTACAATGAGATGAATAAATTTATCTATGTACCTTACGAAGTAACTAAAAAAGAAAGTACAAATATAACTACATGGCTATTATTGGAGAGCATCTTTAGTCATTATATAATATAAAATTCGGTTCAAAGATATAAGTTAAAAATATATGTTCAATAATCTAATTGGTCATTTATATACATTAACATTGGATTCCAGTTATGTCATGTCATGGATGGCAGTACCGGCAGATACCGGTACGTACCGGTATCGGCCGGCACCGGTACCGTGGGTACCGGGCTGATGCCGGCCGGTATCGAACTGATTTTGGGTCGATACCGACCGGTACTGGGCCGATACCGGCCGATACCGGACCGGTACATACCGGTACCGATACCCACCGATACCGGTACCGGTACTGTCATTCTTGTGTCATGTTGGTCGACCCTCAAGCCACTAACTGTACTTATCTAATGTGAGTTGAAAATTTTTTCGACTCGAATTCGACCTAACTCTAATTTGATAGAATTTTACCGGACCTAATCGGCGCAGATTAGAGTTGACCCACGGCAAAGATGCAGCCTAAATTAAATGAGTCGAGAGACATCAAGTAATCCGTTGTATCCGAGGCCAATAACTAAATAATTAATAAACTTCCCTTTCGCTTTCTTTGGGCGCGGCGGCGGCACGGAATCGTAAACCGTTCATGCCGTCGCCACCTGGCGTCTCCTCATAGGTCGCCAGTCTTATAGGTTTTTTTTTTCTCTTTTGACAGATCTCATAGGTTGTTGCCTCATCACGTACAGATGTACAGATGTACGCGGTGACAAGAATAACGTCACACGGCCACAGAGAAGGAAGAAGGCGTAGTTTGCAAGAGAAGGCCTACTACATATAAATATACATATCTAGGTGAGATGGATTGTGATCTTAGCGCCACTTTGATCGGAGAATAAGAGAAGAATAAAGAAGAATAAGAGGAAAATAAGTTTAATTTAGTTTTGACAAACGGAATGACTTATACCAGTACAGAATAGCCTATTCGGAGAATAAAGAGAATAAATCATCCCACCTTAAACTTAAGAATTACTTATTCTTCTTATTTTGTCAACGGGTCCCACGAAACTATCAAACCGAAACACTCCTTATTCTAATATACGTTATTCCGTCTGTGGACCCCACGTAATAACTTATTCCCCAAACAAAGTGAGGCTAAACGAGATCATCTGGTGAATAATATATAGAAAAAATCTCCATAGGAATTGTTACTGACACAGGCATCTTTTTTTGTTCAGCGGCACAGTGGTCAGGTATGTACATATATTTACAAGTGATCATAGATGAAACTCGAGATGTCCTCTAAAGTTAGAAATAATTATGCGCCGATCAAAAATTCCGTCTAATTCAGCGAGCGTTCCGCATCCGTTTGATTTTTCGGAGAAATAATACGGACTAGAAGATAAAGATCCCAACAACACTTAGGCCACATGGCTGAGGAGTTTAGACTCCAACCAAGTTCAAACCTAAGACCTTTTAATTTAGAGGCAAGTAATGAACCAACTGTCTTAGACAGTTGATTCCTGACATAAACACAACAAACAATTGTACCCCTAAAATCAGAAACCAGATCTTCTGAATCTTTCTCTGCATTTTAGTGTGCCTCCATATATATGGAAAAAAGGTGTATTTATATTATGCCATCATTTCAAAGACAAATAACCTATTTACCTTCTTTTCTCTGTGTCTAAAAGAATTGCACAAAAGTTTTAAAAAAGAGATTTAAAAGATCGTTTCTGATTTTAATAGTGCAATCGTTTGTTGCCATGGAGGCCCGTGTGAGTAACAATTTTGATAGACAATTTTATACATTTATCCCTCATTAGAAGATTGCGTCTGTGAAAAGTTTCGGCACAAAGAGTTTGTGTAACTCCTTGTACATTACTTGTACTTGCGTATAACCTCTCATTTAAACAAATGGGCAGGGTTTACATTTAAGCGTAGTTATCATACAAGGAGTATTTGTGAAGAGTAATACTTGTTTTAATGTCTTTTTGGGCATAGTAATTGATGAGGCAGAATCCGATTCGGCCCATTAAAATAAGTCCAAACCCAGTTCAGCCCAGCAGCAGCAGTACAAGGCCCTCAGGGAGTCTTCGGCCCATTAGCGACCCAACAGCCCTCGGCCCGTAAGCGGCACCGTTGCTCCCGGCCCAACAGACTTCAACCTGTCAGCGGCCCATCAGCCTACGGCCCGGTAGCAGCCCGACAGCCCCAGGCCCAGCAGGCTTCGGCCCATCAGCGGCCCAACCCCCTTCGGCCCGATAGCCGAGTCCGGCCCACTCTGGTGGAGGACTAGGCACTATGGCGGTTTACCAGTAAGCCCGGACATAGTCCTATATCGGCTGTCACCGTTAACCATCCTCTATCCTCTGCTATAAATACACCGCTATTTATTGCCAAAAGTATGTAATTCTATGCCTCCGAGACCCTCAAGGACTATAGTCTTAAAAGCATTAAAGCTACTCTTTGCCTTCTGAATCGAATCTTCTTCAGAAGCTAACTTGACCGTCGGAAGGGATTCCTAAGGGACGAAGCCCGGGACTCCTGCTGACCGGTTTCTTTTTCTTTCCCTCCTGCAGGGGTTCAGTTCGAATCATCGCTGACCTCCCCGAGTCGGTCTCGGCCACCGACCTCGGACTCCTCCCACCGGTCTCGACGCCGTGCGCCGGCTGCATCCTCGACCGAAGGAGCCTCGGCCCCGCCTTCCGAAGACAAGCCAGTGTCTGACCGAGCCATCTTCGGCCTCGGACCTTCGGCTTCGTCTCTACCTCCATCGCCTTCCGGATCCCTGTCGGGCCTCTTGCACCGATCCGACTTAGCTCCGGATCCGTAACTTCGGATTCCAGCCTCGGAATCTGGTCATGATAGATCCAGTCTACATCAGTAATCAATGTCCGATCAGTGGATCAGATGGTGCCCCACATTTAAGGCGCACTGCAGAGGCCACATACCATTCCATCCACCTGATAATTAGATAGATAGTTATACTACAATGTCTAGAGGGCATTGTAATAAACATAAAACTCAATATAAAAGAAGTCTTCATAAATAAACTATATTTTACAAGTTACATGTGAAAAGCTCTTTTTGATATTACTATTAATAATACATCTTGATGGACTCTTAGGATGATAAAGAGAAGCAATTTCTTTAATGAAAGATATGCTCTAGCTGAGTATGCTTTCTTTCAAAGAAACTAGATTGCCATATCTGACAGAATCTAGATTTTCAAAGAAACCAAGTAACAAAGGGAAGGACGATAACTACACAAAAAGAAAATAGTGAAGTACCTGAAGTCAAAGTGAGAAAAGAAGTAAAGATGTGGTAGAAAGAAGTCACATGAATAGGGAGCTGGCATGCTTTCCACCTCAATTAAAAAAACGTGCTTACTTGCTTTAGGAATTGCAGATGGTTACTCACCACATCCACCTACTTTGGTTATGGATGCTTCTTCCTCGAAACAGATACAAGCTCAATACTAATGGCTGTAGTCGAGGTAATCTAGGATATTCTACAAATGCTGCCATTCTTAGAGATGATAGGGCACCTTTGTTCATGCAGCTTGTGAATACTTTGGACACACGTAGCATTGTCTCCAAAAATCGGACTATTCTATTGGGATGGCATATGTGCATTTAGCTTAGTTATGCTTGCATTATTATATAGTCAGATTGTTTAGTTCTCATTTTCATGATTAATGTTGTTGGTGTCCCTGTGCCTTGGCTCCTCTACCTGTGGTGGGATGAGCTGATTTCTCTTAGGGCTACTCTGGATATTCAGTTTCAAATATACAGTTAGAGAATGCAACAGAGTAGTTGATACATTGGCTAACCACTCTTGCTCCTATTAGGTTATTAGGTTCTTTCATTTTATGACAACTTTGCCTTCTACTGTGAGGGGTGAGTTCATCATGGATAAGTATGGTCTCTCTCATTTACGTGTTTGATGTTCTTTTCTGTGGATATTTTGTTTTATTATTGTATTTTTTCCTGGAGTCGTCTTTTATGGGTTTATTTGTATGCATGGACCTCAAGAGGCAAGACGGAAAGTCCCTCATGGTTTTGTACTTTTGAAGTTGTGCAATGAAATAACAAGGGCATGGTTAAAGATCCTGTAAGAGTTCTGAGTTAAAAAAAAAAATTACAGACTTGATTATATTTCATTAATTTTGTAGTCATAAGCAGAAACTTAAACTTCATATTTTAAGGTTCTAAAGATTCGTCTCTTTCTTCTTTCTCTAGTTCTCTTCTCCTTCCTTGATCTTCGTTGTCTGTACTTCTTCTATATCCATTTCAATATCACTATTTTTAATTCAAGAATACTACCAAATTAATACTGTAGCAAAACTGGCACTTCAAACAAATGGAAAACTAATTATGGTGTACTTAGGCCCTATGCTGATAGATAAGTGTCCAAAAGAAGTCAAAAGACTCCACATGATTTGGTGGAATATTCCACGTGAGACTATAATAGTTTGCCGGATATGATGCATGTTGGTTCAGATATCTCCATTCAGATAGCCTCTGTTTCATCACTACCTGGATTCTGGAAGGGCACATTGTCTGCATTTGTTCACAAAGTCCTTATTGTCTGTCCAATCCAAAGATAAAGAAATAAACAGACAGCGAATAGATAAAGAAATAAACAGAGCTTCATTTTTGACATCAACAATTGCTACACAACTACGGGATGTTTTGACCAAAAAATAATGGTGGACGTAAAAACTTTATTCAGTGGGATCATTCGGACAGTAGATTAGTGAGTCAAGTCAGAATCAGTAGAATCATTTTAATAGGCTGAGATCAATGAGTCTACATTTTAATAGGCTAAAATTAGTAGACCTTCATATATTTTACAAAATCTAATGAGGTCATTGGACCCCACTGGTAATATGGTGCATCCGCCACCGCCAAGAAGTAAAACTAACCGGAGTCCATCGCACAATTACTTTTTGAATTCTCATTGATGAGTCAACAGCATAATTAGTTAAATATGATACTGATGAAATAGGATAAACATATATTCAAGTATAATTTAACTGAAAATCTAGATTAGACCGTCAAAACTTAGGTTAAACAACTGAAAAATGAAAAAAAAAAGTGAAGTTACATATGATTAACAGGATTTTAAATTTTAAAATAGGAATACACCTTACGTAAGAAACGTATGTCAACCAAATTATGAATTTAATCACATTAAAAAGATTAGTTTTTAGATCATACAATTCATGGCTTTTACAACTACTTATATTTTTTTTCTTTCAATAATATGACATATTAAATAAGGTGTCAAATAAACATGTATTCTTGCCTATCTTTAGTTTTGATATATTCAAACATTTATGTATATACATATAATAGGCCTAAGTAACCAACTAGAAGCGTCGGGGATCTGAAATCAGCTAAAATGCTGATGTAGTCTCTCCCATCATTTTTTCAATACAAATTAACCAATGAAATCATTTAACCAATCTATTGTGATCCCATCCACACATCCTTGGGTTGGGATGGATGTGCTCCAAACAGAGGTTATGTTCACAGTTACACGTCACTGATGCCTATCCCTCACGTTTGAAATCACCAACGTGGGCCTCTTTTAAAACTTCACTTTGATAGCAGAATTAAGAAAGAATACGTTTTTATATTTTTAAAATAAAATTGATTTTAATTTAATAAGAAAAATTGATTATTCTACGTATGAGTTGTATATCTTCAGAATTAGCGAAATATGGTGCCGGAGTTTTGTTCTTCTCGATAAAGAATCTAATGAATGGCAATAAGCCTTGGAATTAGACAGCTTTTGCCCATCTGATCGTATGGGTTGGGGGATGCATCGTCAATCTTACCTTTGTTTACTTCTATATTATTACCTTATATGTTATACACATCGGTCATCTATAAACTTTAACGGTCAATTAAATAATTGGATTTTCGATTACCACTTGCATCCCTACCTGTACTTGCTGCATTGTCCCCAGGACGTTGCAGCTGCAACCATGGCCCTGGCACAAGATTAGACAGCACACATTTCAAGTTTCATTGTATTTATTGTAGAGTGGTATAGTGACTGCCTACTGTCGGATCTTGAAATCAGATAGTGGCTGTACCTGCAATCCTTGGGAGCAATGCAACAACTATTAGTCTTTTGTTCACGTAAATAATATATTTTTAAATAAAAAATCTGGTTCCATCTTTTTTAGTATCAAAAGATTTAACTACTATTTTTTATCCATCTGTCAAGGCCAACACTGTTTACGAGTAAAGTACTCAATTTTTAAGTTGTTGAATGTAAATACACTTCCTACAATTGACATTACGTCCTTATTTAACCCAGTACTTTTATTTGATGATTCTTGTTTTCCTATTAAAATATATGCAAGTGAGTCAACTCATTTTTCCACCACAGATTCACGATGAAAACTTCTCCTTTAACATTGAATTTGCTCCTTATTAAAAAATGTTCTCCACTTTCACAAAATTCTTCGATAATACATTGCTCCTTTAATAAGCATGGGTTTTATATTATTAGAAGTATTAAGTTGCAATAGCAAGAGATGTTATCTTTTGGGAGTATTTTTTTAAAGCCAGGCCAAACATCCCCATGGGTCCGTGCTTATCGATTTTTGATTGGACGACTTAAAAGATTCTAAACAATCAAAAATTATTATTGGACTTGGGCTATTAAGGATATTTGTTTATTGTTCATTAGGACCTGACTTTTGATCTTCTAGAACTTTTTTGGTCAAACATGGAAGTCAGATTGGGGCCGCATTAAAAGAAACTTCAATTAAAAGGAAAAAAAAATCAGGAGGCACAGCAAGTTATACTCGTCTTTTACTCCTCATTCTCTGGTCTTTGGTATGTCTTCACTTACAAAAATAACAAAGTGAATCTATTTTTTCTTGTCAGATGATTGATTCATCTACCTTTGTCGGTATGATCTCATCTCCAGTAGCAATATCCGTATAAGAAAGGAATGAACAAGTGTCGACATGAATGAGTTTCTGACACCATATGAGTTATACTGCACAATTCATGATTTCCGATGACAAAGGATAAAATGCGTAGATTATATTAGATGTGGCTTTTCTTCTGCAATAAGAAATCGTCTCCTCCTCCTTGCCGTCCTCACTTTTCTCACTCTTTTCCTTCTCCCCTCCTTGCTTGTAAGTTGTAAGATGATATATGTGCAAGAAAGCCTCTACTTGGTCACGTACGTGCATGGTAACACATGGGGGGATGCGAACCAGCAGCTCTAACATCGTGGCTTTCAGAAAATCTTTGCTGAAAAGCTGAGTCATATACCCAAGAATGGGCCACGAATTTTGCTAAAGAAAGCCACAAGGATCTTTAGGTCCCACGAGCAAAATTCGTCTTTTGGTCCCTTTTCCTTAACATTCAATTCGGATGCCGAAACTCTCTTCACACTGCAGCAAACAAGGCACAAAATAACAGACTGGTTATATTTGCAAAACAAAGAAATTTCGAGCAGCACGCACGCACATAGAACTCACGGTCACATAATCGTGTATTCTTATTAAATAGCATGGTTTCTGCATTGCAGATTCAAAAGGATACTAGCAACCTTTCCTGGTCGTTTATCCTATCATTTTCAGCATCACATATGAAGAGCAGAAGCATTGCAATAAGACTTGCCTGATGCTGGGAATGAGAAGCTAGCTTAATATGGCCTACTCAAGTACTCAAATCTAAGGTTCCCAAGGTGTGCATCGTCGATGCCCTTCCTACTGTCCCCTATCTTCCCCTCCACCTGCAACCTCTTTGTCCGCCTCAATTTCAGCCCTTTCTCCGCCCCTGCTGTTCCCCTGCCCCCTTGTTTCCTTTGGTTTTGTTCCCTTTGTAGGGGTTTTGTGACCCTTAGGGTCTTTTCTCTCCGGCGTCCTTGGTGATAGTTGGAGATCGGCAGCGACTCTTGGTCCTTACTATTTTCTTCTTCGTTGTGACCCCATCTAGCTAGCTTCTCCTCTGACCACTTCACACATCTGCCATGGCCGCATGTATCCTCTGGGCTCCCATCATCTTCTTCAGCTTCTGTGATGAGTTCGCAACTAGTTCTTGCACACTAGTGGAGATGTTGCTGCCTTGCTTCGCTTTGTGGAAGTGGGCTCCCCATCACCGCTGGTATGTCGCCAGACAAAACACTTCTCCGATAAATCCTTGATGTTATGGTTTATCGTCTGGTCTCTCCCCGTGAGGACTTCCTGTATGTTGGGTTTTAACACCTGCCCCTATGTGTTGTTCTGTCTTGTCTCCCTTCTCTGGATGGTGCTGTACTCTGATGCTTCTCTTTCCCCCTTTGTACCCCGTTCGTGATCTTGTTGTACGTTCTTAGTAATTGATGTTATTTCTTTTGAATGGCCAAACAAAAATCTGGTATAAAACCCCACTTTGATGAATGCTGACAACTCTTATTGCATGCGTTTCTTATTCAACTCTAAACTTCCTCTCTGAGATAAATCACAATCAAAGGATGGCCGCTGACATTAGCATATATTTTCATGTCAATCAAAACAGATAAGCATACAACTTACTTCACAGCTATCCTCACATAGAATCTCTGACCAAGATCATCCCCCCTAAAGCTGATCCACAAGGATACTTATCTCATGGGGAGAGGAAGATGTATTATAATTTCTACTTTGAAAATATTGTAATAGCAGAATGTCCATAAATAATTACATGACAGTGATATAATTACATTGGCCCTGATGAAAGAATGGGCATAATGTAGTACAAAAACAATGGAGAAACAAACAGGGAACTGTGTTTCCTGATTGCTTTACTATTGACCACCTATATAACTGTTGCAGGAATACATTCTATGATGCAAAGCAGAAGTATTTCTTTCCAAGCTTTGCAATCCTACCAACACGATTACTTACTGACCCTTGGGATGTCCCAGCACGTTGCGAACTTGAATTAGTCTCCTGACTACCCTGATAATGTCCGGAAGCACCACCATTTCTATTGACGGGAAGAAGAGACAAAGAACCCACCGGCTGTGGCCCTCTGCCAGATGCTGAAGCAGCAGACATTTTCCCCAACGTCACCAGGTCACCTCCACCATCACGCACGGAACCTGTAGGCAACACTTTAATAACACATAGAATGGGATATTTACCAAATGCAACAGCATGCATCATTAGAAGGAAACTGGCTGCTTAAAGTACAATTCGACGAGTATTATTGATTTGGTATCAGTAGTACTATATTGAAAATTATGGATTGGACAAATCAGGTGTAGATCATCACCTCTCTCTGTATATCTGATAAACTGTTCTCAGGCCTTAATGAAAATAAAATCCTATTATTCAAAATGTCAGGTCAGAAAGGCCACATACTTTGAGAAGGTGGCTGGACAACCACCCGATCTGCTCGGAGGGATCTGGAGACGCTAAAGTGGTGTTCTGTATGATGTCCTTCAGCAATGACAACCACCCGATCTGCTTGGAGGGATCTGGAGACGCTAAAGTGGTGTTCTGTATGATGTCCTTCAGCAATCAGTTTATTTTCATTCTCAAGATCCCTTAGCAAAGCTTCTGAGTCAAAATACTCATCAGAACTTTGAGACACACAGCTAGAATTGTCTGAACTGGAAGAAGATGATTCAGGATCATAAAGATCATTCAACTCCAAGAAATCCCCATTTGAGAAATCACAAGCTGCATAAGAGTCCGCAGAACGATTGGGCCCTGAGTCCTCCAGGCTCCTGTTGGATACCGCTGGTAATCCCTGTTTGTACCCATGTGTACCAAGTTACAAAGATATTCCAATAGCTGAAATGAGATTAACAAGGAGAAACATAAGGGTCTAAGCATTATGCTTTTGAAAATAAGGATGGTATGCTAATGTAAACTCTCCAAAGAATGAACCTTTCTTTGGCGATCCTTGAATCTGTAACCTGTTTTGCATTTGCAAAAGCCTATATAATTACGAAGCCACCAATTTTCTCTTGGATGCTGGTGATGGAATTTTATTGCTACTCTTACCGCCACTTTTCTTAGAATGACAGTTTCTTACATCACATGGATTTACAATATTTGTAATTATCTATTATCAGGAACATATTGTGCTTATGATTTGACAGGGACACATGGGACCATTTGCCACAGCACAACATGAGTTTACATAGTCAGTCGGAACTATCACAAGTTCAATCTGTCTTCCCTTCTCATTTCTTGACTATAATAATCGTCATCACGACCTTTGAGGTATTTCCATTTTGGTCTGACAGGTAACTCTATTAAAATAACTAGTCATAGTCAATTATTATGGGGGAATGGGAAAAGGCAAAGGAAATAAATGGCAAGATTATTTGCTAAGGGTCCATTTGGTTACATGCAAAATATAATTGGACGGAAATGATTTCTAAGGAAATACATTTACAAGGAAAATGAAAACAAAATTTGTCATTTGGTGCTCATGAAAATATTTTCAGCTCTTTTGGAAAAGGGCATCCGGTCTTATCCCATGGATGCCAAAATCAGGAAAAGGAGGAATCAATGAATTAAGTTTTCCGTTGACTCGAGTTTTATGGATAATCAAATAAGTGATTGTATATACTTTTCAGGAAAAGCTTTTCCTGTGGCCCATTTTACGTGAAAACAAATGGACCCTAAGAAAATTTGCTTTCCACATTCTAAACCAAACTCCCATGTTAAAGCATGCAACATCAGTTTAGAGCCAACACATAATAAACTCGAGGAGAAATGGTCCCTGTGGGTCTATTCTATCAAAGAGAACTTTCCCTATATAAATTGTTGATTTTGGTTGGGAGACTAGTATACTCAAGATTTTTTCCCCCAAAACAACAACAGTGCACCACCAAAAGAAAAGAGTAAATTCACCCATACTAGCCAAAGATAAAGGTTTCACCCCCTAAAAAATGTGGTGGTGACCAGATCCTTGAAGCCTTCTCTTTTTCAGTAGCAAATATACATAGAACTAGGTAAAAATGACATTTAACTGCAGACCAAAGAGACGAAACTTTGGAGGGAAAAGAAAAGGGAAGGATAACAAAGATATGGAAAACGACGTAACCAGGTATTATCAGGTGGGCTTTCAAGTCAAGCAGACAATGCAAAATCCTCAACATAGTATAGAGAAATCACCTTGTAAAGAAATAACTTTCTTACCTGGCAAAGACTCAAGAAATGCATATCTCAGAAAAGCAACCCATGCCTGCGGCATTACTACATGGGTAACTGTTATCCCCAACTTTGAAATTAAACATAAAGATTGTATAATTTGAAATCTGGATCCGATCAGCCAAAAGGACCTCAAATCGTCCCCGGATACATGACCAATATACTGAGTCAGATGAAACCAATCCAAAAGGATATGTCAATAGTTTATTTTGATTAGTATGATTGGATTTTACCAATCACAGTCAAATATGAATCAGCCTGTCTGGATCTTGAAAACATGACATTGGCTTAGATCTGCCATGCTAGCAATACCCAGCATCAGTTCCTTGAGCAAGCTTAGATAGCATTTTCTAAGGGGAAGCCCCAGCACACGGTGAAGTACTTGACAAATAAGGAAAATCCAAGAAGGTGAATAAAAGCTTAATTATACACTTGTGGCCATCACTCACTCTTGCTTTCATCTACCTGTTTCTTCCCCCCTCTCCTTGTTCATCTTCAAGTTTGTCCTCCATAATGTATGCACTACAGAAATAATGCAGAAGAAGGAAAGAAGGGACTTGTCAAATATCTAAAGGAAAGAAGAGACTTTGGCGAGTGCACTTTGGTCACAACATCCTCCATATCCTCCATCTTTCCTTTGGCGAGTGCACTTCGGTCACAACATCCTCCATATCCTCCATCTTTCCTTTGGCGAGTGCACTTCAGTCACAACATCCTCCATATCCTCTCCACTGAGGTAACTCCTTCCTTATTTCAATACACAGACATGAGATTTTGATCCACTGGACAGCCTCAAATGTCCACTGAAGTCATTCATTTATTTATTTCCAGCTACAGCCATGAAGTCATGAACGATGCACCCATTGCATAAAATCCTCACTCTGATGGAGAAATTTGCAAGATCACAAAATTCTAGAAAGATGAAAAAAGAGTACAGAGTGTTAGAGTGAATGGGTAGACCACATTTGCAGAAGTTATAAATCATAGATATTTTCTTGAGCTTTTTACCCAAGAAAATGGAAGGCTCAAATTAGAAATCACAGATGTTCTGCTGTACCTCCCTTTCCTGAGTTTTGAAGAATTTTTTCTTACTACATTATCTTTACACAGAAAAATTTAGTTCTTTACAGGTACTAATTTTTATTATGCATATTTAGGAGAAAATTTTTGTTTAGTGATTTAGTCTTTCTTATACCTTAATTTTCAGATAACTTCAAGTTGAGTAGTGTCATAGTTTTAAGAGGACAATTGGTAAATGATGAAAATGTAATTTATATCAAAAGAAAGAGGCTAAATTGTTCTAGAAATAATCCCAGAGACATAACACGACAAAAATCAAATATTGGACACTAGAGAGCTACTACAGTACCAGAAGTAGAAGTTGATGGCAATTTTGTTGGAGTTTCCAAAATGATTGGACTCCAGTTTGTAGGCTGGTTTATTTATCCTAGGTCTCTTCAGTATGCCTCAGTTTCGATCAGAAGTCCAATTTCTAAGATGTCTCCAAATCAGTTACGTGCCAAACTTATCTCGCACTTGCTATGCCTATGAGTCAGGCAGTGTCCTGAATGTGAGGGAGAGTGTTGGCGTTAAGTTCGGCATTTGTTGGGCTCTGGTTCATAGGTGATGTTATATGATTATGGCTCCACTAATGCCTCAACACTTTTGTTGGGAACCCATTTTGTAATGTCATGGCAAGATTTGAAACTATGCACACGGACCATAAATATGATACAGTGATGCAGTGAAATGGAGGGAGGTCCACGTCGCAACCAATCACTTGGAACTCCAATGATGATATCGTGGTAAGATTGCTCCCCCTCCCTCTACACTCTCTTTTTCATGCTTCAGCCAATCCATAGGTGGTTTAGAACAATTGATAAGGATCTAATTAATAGGTAGTTTCACTTCATTTATGGGGTTGAGTTGGAAACACGAACTGGAGCTCAACGGATTTGGACGGCAAAAAATGGAAATAGGATTAGCTGAGCACACTCACCATAAAGCTCATATAGATCACATACATTATGATATTAAATGAGCCCCAAAAGGTAACTATGAAAAACCACTTGACTAGTAAGGAAAGCCAGAGTTTCATGATTCATGAACCTGGGATCTGTATGTAGATTCCAGCAAATTGATGTTTTCTTCTTCCTCTTCCTGTTCTAGCATACCCAAGAGTACAGACTGTATGTAGTCACCATCAGCATCATCCAGACTAGCAGAATGTTGTGGTTCCTCCATGAATACTCTACACAAGGAATTGAAATCCTGCAATGTGGTCCAATGTGTCAGTGGTAAGTTGGAGGGTTGGATAGTTAGAATTAAGATAAGCCTCAAGAAGGTACTTTAAAGTTCTAGAAGGATACCTGTGCTCCATCAGTTGCCTGAAATTCTGTCTTTTCCAACTTGTACTCAAACATGGTCCAGCCAATCTTATCCCCAGAAGGAGCTGCCCCTCCAAAGAACTCCCATGTAACTATCCTGCCTACTGTATGAGTGCCTGTGGATATCTTAAGATCACGTCCCATGTCTTTCCAGTAACCAGATGATGTACTTCTAGTTTCCCTTTCTCCCATATGAAAAATAGGTTCCTTTGAGTTGCATAAATACCATATGTTATCTGCAAAATAAAAATTATGTTGTGAGATTACCTGGATTCAATCGCACTGGTTTTATATTGTTCGTACATCTTACATAGATATGTCAAGCTCAGAAGGAAACAAGAAAAGAGGAGAAGTTTTAGGCCACAGACATTGAGATATCATTTTAGAGATCACCATCTAATGTGTTGTTGGTTTCTAACTTTGTCAAACAAGGTTAATATTCAGCTTGCCAGTTGCCACCAGACTGTAGGATCTTCAAGGAAAATAAATGCTATATAAATGGAATAAGCAGAGTGAATTAAGTTGGTACTATCCCTAACTATACCAAAGATCTCCTTTTTTCCCCCTTTTTTGTGGAAGTGTGGAAACTAAAAGTTACACTTGTTTATGGTTTTCTAACATGAAGTCCACCATTCCAAAACACTCCATCCCACCTTACCGGTTCTTCTCTCCCACTTTTGCTGGGATTACCAAAAGCTTCTTATCCGGGAGCTTTTAAGATATTTTTTTATCATTCAAAAGCATTGTCTTTGAACTAGTTAACTAGAATATTCACCTGAAGAATGAACATCATTTATTCTAATTTTGTTAAGGAGGCTCCTCATATCTCATTTTTCTTCAGTTCAAAAAGACCTGAGTGCAAAATATGCATAAAGCTTTCATACATCCAAATCCATCAGGTAACTTGTCTTGGGTGAAAAGACAATATAGTATCAAATATAAAATACCTAGCTTTTAATGGTTGTGGTGTGTGACAGTTCACAATTTGAGGAGGTAAAGCAATATATGATGAATCCCAAATGCCTTAGCACAGATTGGCACACGTAGGTACAATTTCCACTCCAATAGGCAATTTGACATCAAACTAGTAAATGATATAGTAGCATGAAAATATGTCCATCATCCTCATAACAGATGAAAATAACAAGAACAAGAAAATATGAATGTTACTAATACAACAAGAAAACATGCAACTATTGGATCAACGTTTTTAGCAATTCCAATGAGCCAGAGTTGCAAGTATGCCAAAGGAGAGAACTATCAGTATAACATGTAAATCTTAAAATCTTGAACACATTCAATACCTACCACAATGTTATCATAAAATAACGAAAAAGCAGCACCTGGTCGCTTCTAGCCTTTCTCCTCTTCTGTTTTCTATGACCCCCTGCTAACCAAGGTTTGAAAACTCGGCCCAGATTGGCACGAATCGGCCATCCGGATCGAATTTCAGCCGACCATGTTGATCTCAGACCCAGCCGAGTCTAGGTGCCGGATCGGCCGGTCCGTGCTGGATTGGCCGGTCCAGGCCTGGATCAGCTAGGAACGGCTTGGATCGGGCCGATCCACCCCCAACGGCTAGTTTGACTAGCCATTGAGTTTCAAACTAGCCATTGTTGGCGGTTTGGAAACGGCCAGCAACGGCTAGTTTGGGCCTTGGGGGTGTACTTAAACCCTCTCAAGGCCCTCCTAAGGCTCCACAAGTGCCTCTCTCACTCTCTAACTCTTGCACACTCTCGTTGTCTCTCACACTCTCTCGATCGTGAAATTCTCTCTCGGTCTCTCCCGACTACAAGCTCGACGATCTCTACAAGACTTCCTACTGCACACTCTCTTTCTTGCTCTCCGCTTCTTCAAAACTATTATATTTTTGTTTATCCATTTTTTTTATATATTATTATTCTCAACATCTCTATTTTCCCTTTGACAATTGACGTGTTGTGAACTGCTCAACTACCTAAAGCATGGCATCTTAAGGTACTGCTAAGCAGTTCTCTGGGAACCCTCTTAGAGCTAATCATGCTTGGACTCATTGACGTCGGTGGACATAGACCAGAGAAAGGTACAATGCAATATTATAACCGGATTGTCTCTGGTGGAGTTTGGTGATTCAAACAACATCTTGCTGGAATAAAAGGTGAAATTGCATCATGTGCTCGAGTTCCTTCAGAGGTTAGGATCCAGTTTCAAAACTACATGAAGGAGAAGGAATCAAGTAAAGCAAGTACTATCAGAAGAAGACAGAAAATTCGAGAGAAGTTGTCTGAACCAACGCGAAGGTCCGATGCTGGAGTTCGACTTGGTGGAAGCAGTTAACCTATAAATGTGGATGATTAGGATCCGAATAAGTTTGTTATTTAACTTACTTTCATGTTCTTCAGTTAATGCTCCCAAACAAAAAGTTACAATAGATTATTTTTCTTTTCTTTTACATTTAAAGTTGAAATATGACGTGCAATGGAGGCAAGCAACGGTCTTTTATAGATGAGGAGTTATTTCGACAAACTGAAAGATATGTAAGACAAAGAAGTGGCTCTGCACTTTCTGGACAAAGGAGCACTAGTACCGATATGAGCACTAATGTATGCGATACTCTACCTGAAGAGTTCACTAGAGATGGAGATCGTAGAATAGGTCCAATAGATCTCTTTCTCACAAAAAAGAAAGATAAACAACCTTCCATTACTGTTGCATTCAAGAACTTTAAGCTTCGCAAGAAGAAGATAAGGAGAGCTACATCTATGTGATTTTTTTATAACAGTATCCCTGTTAACATTGCCAAAGGGCCATATTATGATTCAATGATTGAAATTATCCAGGAAGTTGGCAAAGAAGTTAAAGGGCCCACTCTATACAAGATCTACAACAAGTACTTGGACCTAAAAGTTGGCAACATCTAGACATATATTACATCTTTTAAAAGGATATGAGACGAATATAGTTACACTTTAATGTGCGATGGATGGACAAGTACGTAATCATCATCTTCTTTTGCTTTTAATTTTTAAACATGAATGCGTCTCTTTCTGATTTCTTACCACCTATGAAACTTCACAGAGATAACAAGAAGTAATATTATCAACTTTTTAACTTACTGCAAAACTGGAACTGTGTTTTGAAAATCTGTTGATGCATTTGGAAATGTGAAGAATGCCCAATATCTATTTTAATTAATGGATCAAGTGGTGGAAGAGGTGGGGAAAAAAAAGATCGTCTAAGTGGTTACTAACAATACAGCAATACTCAAGTTAGCTAGACAAATATTAATGGAAAAGAGACAATATCTATACTGGGTTCCCTGTTATGCTCATTGTGTTGACTTGATATTAGAAGATATTTGTTGTGACCTGATAGTGGATGGAGTGGTCAAGAACACTTGATTTATTACCACATTCATTTACAACCATAATAACTTTTTGGATATCATACACAAACATACTTATGGAAGAAAGTTGTTCCATCCAAGAGCCACCAAGTTTGCATCTCAATCTCTCTCTCTAGATATTTTAAGTCAACAAAATGACAACTTGATTAAGATGGTGGCATCAGAAGATTAAGAGAATCACATATTACGGTATACACCAACCAAGGTCGGAGACAAAGATAAGAAAGTGGCTGATCTAATTTAATCTAGGCCCTTCTGAAGAGGAGTGCAAACAGTGTTAAATGTTGTAAAACCGTTTGTCCGTGTCTTACGAGCTTATGATGGAGAAAGAAGATCAGATATGGAATATTTATATGAGGCTGTAGACAGAGCTAAGGAGCTCATTCAACTTAACAACCCAACAACCTATGTGAAGTGGTAGGAGATAATAGGCAAACGTTGGGAACATACTTTGCACTATGATCTTCATGTAGCTGATAAGCAAGTAACTTTGTGCATTTATTAATTTATATACACATTTAGCAATTTATCATAAATAATAACTAACTTCTACTTCTCTACTTAGGTTATTTTTTCAACCCTCAGTATCTATATAGAACGGATGGGAAGAAGGATAAATATGATAACATTTCAGAAGTGTTGATTGGAACTACGAATGTTATTAGGCGCATGCTTGAAGACAATAACAGAGTAATAATGGCATGCAAGCAAATGCATGATTATAGACTCATGTTATAGTGGGACAAGTACTGCTCAAAGAGCTATAAAGATTTTGAATCCGAATTTGAAAACTATTAACCAAATGTTCTACTTAAGTTTTAATTGTAGTTTGTATATTGCTGACATGTAAAACTTTCTATTTACAGTTGACTAGTAACTAGATCATCGAAAAACCTATGGCTATGAAGATCTAGCCTATGTAGCAATTTAGGTCCTAAGTCAAACAACTTATGCATCAGATTGTAAGAGAAACTGGAACACCTTTGGTTTGATACACACCAAACAAAGGAATAGATTAAAGTCGACATGTCTAGAAAAGCTAATGTTCTA
Organism: Zantedeschia hybrid cultivar; assembly: GCA_030544215.1. Classification (NCBI taxonomy): domain Eukaryota; kingdom Viridiplantae; phylum Streptophyta; class Magnoliopsida; order Alismatales; family Araceae; genus Zantedeschia; species Zantedeschia hybrid cultivar. The sequence goes on along the minus strand of JARZZO010000010.1, from coordinate 18,895,624 downwards.
CTATTATAACATAAGGTTGAAGTTAAAAGATTTCGAGTTTATACAAAACCTTCAGGAGCAGGAGAATGAGAGAATTTCTGGAGAAGGCTCGGAGGGGATAAGTGCAGAAGAAGCCATAGGCTTGGATAAGGTGTTCAAGGAGCAATATCTACTAAATGTATAGGTTGATGCAAGCTCTTCAATTAAGCATGAATTCGACCCAAATGATCGAGAATGAGTGGAAGGTGAGTTACATGGTGTGCCACTACTTCTTAATTTTCAACCTCCTCCTTCAAAATGTTAGAAGAAGAGTAAAAAGCAAAGACCAAGTAAAAGGAAGAGTACTAGTCGAATTGACATTGCTGATCTGGACACTATCGAAGATGATGAAACACCAAAACCAAGTGATGAGGTAAAATATCGAACTTTAAATGACTCGACATCAAAGACGAGCATTGATAGTTCTGACCATGGACATGCTACCAATACCTCACCAATTGTATTCACTAAAGAACAATATTTCACACATGCTACTCAAAATAAACATCAAAGCAAGGCGGGAAGAGATTGAAACTCAAAGATTCAACAGATCAAAGAAGAAGAGAAAAGGAAAAGGTCCTCAATGCGCAGAACAACTCAAGAGGGAGAGAGAATATCAAGAGCAATTATCAGATGCATCATCCTATACTCTATACGAAGGGTATAATTATCCTACTGGATATGTAATTTACCTTCAACACTGATGCGGGACAGCTAACAGACTCACAGGCGTTGATAGAATTTCAGCAATAAGCATTTAAAAGTTAGACAACTGTAGTCTAATCGCACAATAGTCCAGTTAGATAACCACGCCTATAAGCAGAAATAGCTGAAAAGCCGTCCTCGCGATGAGGAAGCGTGGGACCGTTTGGTAGTTGAGAAACTACCACAAGTCTAGGAATTAGGACCACCCAAAGTTCTGTCGGAACTTGGGATCGGTATAGCGCACTCACAGCCAACAGTGATGTAGAATCACGGGCTAGGACCTATCTCTCGATTCGGCGGCAGATAAAAGCACATACGAGACAAGCAAATCGAGAAGAGAAGGTTAGCACGTACCTCCACGCTGGTGCGTGGGAGAAGTTCACCCGGTGCTTGTGTATCACCCACCAAATACAATAGAATAATTGCCCACTCCTCGCAGGGAGGTAAAAGGCTACAATAAACACAAATAAATCGATCCGGGGTGGTATCACAGCAGTTGACGGGACAACGGCTGCGTGAAAGTTGCTGGAAGAATGCCTCGGGAAGCGTGCAGCTGTATCAGCTCTCCGGGATATCGGCACGCAGATCGAGGCGGCTTGTGTGGACCTTGGAAAGCAAGATTGGAGTCCTCGGGGTGCACGCAGAAATGGCACGCAAAACGAGGCAAAATCTGGGTCACAGCACTCTAACCAAAGTAGGCGTCGTCGAGACGATTCCAACGCCGCAGACGGCACGCAAATCGGAGCACGAACGAGCTCTACGTGAGGGAGGTGCGATAACGTTGCAATTGCACCACTCGATTAACCACCTCGGATCGGGTTCGGACCAGGTTGCACCCTGGCTCGGACCAAGTGACACCCTGGCTCGAACCAGGGTTGAGTCAGGTGGCTCGGACCACCTTGAAATGGGTCCGGACCTAACCCCAAACCCACCTGGCTGGACCAGGTTCAAATACTGAAGAGGAGGGAGGTTAGGCCGGACCGGACCGGACCGGTTAGGTCCGGTTCAGTTAAATAGGGGTTCGAACCCCTCCTTCTTCCACTCGTCTTCTTCTTCTTCTCCTGCACGAACCGAGAGGGGGCTAGGGCTTGGAACGCAGCCCCTGGCGGCGGGCGGCGAGGCTAGCGGCGGCGGCAGGCGGCGAGGCTGTCGGCGGCAGGCGGAGCAGACGACGATGGCGGGCGAGTCCGCGACTGCGTGGGGCGGCTGCAGCAACTGCGCTGGTGGGGCCAGGTGACGATGGCTCCGCCGATGGCGGGGCAAGGCGGTGATGGCGGGGCGTGCAGAGCAAGCGGCGACGGCGGCGGTCGTGGCAGCAGGCGGCGGAGCGAGCGGCGACGGTGTGGAGCGGCGCTGGTAGTGGAGGCAGGTGGTGGAGCCTGCGGTGACTGCGGGGAGTGATGGCGATGGCGATGGAGAGGGTGGGGCAAGGCGGTGAAGGCGAGGCTTGTCCGGCGTCACACCGGAGTGGGGATTACTCCTCGGCGTCGCACCGAGGTGGTTCTCCGGCGTCGCACCGGAGCTTGGAGGGGGGGGGGGGGTCTCTCTCACAGAGCCTAATCGCACACAGGTATATTTTTTTTTTTCAATTTCATTCATCATCCCATTTCGAAATGAAAACAACATACATATAGGGGGGATTTTGTAACGTCTGCCCCTTCCCCTCCTACCGTTACACATCGTAGATCCCTAAAACAGAGAAGATACGTAACGGACCATAAATGGCCCTAATAACAGCAAATAAAGAGGTCTCAAACCTCACATGGGCTCCAACTCGTCCCCAAGCCACAAGGACGTCGGATGGATCCTCCGACGGCGGTAGACGAGGTCCGGGCGGAACCGGACCGAGGCTCGGGTGTCCTCACCAATCCTCCCCCGCTGGGAGGAACTCGACCCTGTCGAGTAAGGATCGCTGCTGCTCTGGTAGTGCTCCAGGAGGTCGGGGTCGATCCTCTGTAACTCTGCTCGAGTGATCCAAGTGTCATCTGAAGGCGGTCGTCCTCTCCAACGAACCAGGTATCGGTGATGTGCACCCTCTCGAGATGTAACAACCTGCTCATCCAGTATATGCTCAATCTGCTCACGCCGAGTAGGTAGTGGGGCTGCAGGTGGACACTCTGGTGTGGGGTCACTCTCAAAGGGAGGAGAAGGCTCAAATGGATCACTGGGAATCACTGTTGGGTCCCGATATGGTACCAGATCAGAGACATTGAATGTGGAACTAATGCCATAGTCTGGTGGTAACTCAACAACATATGCATTGGACCCTACTCGCTTCAAGATCTTGAAAGGACCGGCTCCTCTAGCTTGTAACTTCTTAACGGTCCCAGATGGAAACCGCTCAGGTCTGACCCTGATCATGACGTAGTCACCCTCCTGAAACTCTTGTGGACGTCGGTGTGCATCTGCCAAACTTTTATAATGCTTATTGCTGATTTCTATGTGACGACGGACAGTGTCATGCAAACTCCTAATATGCTCAGCTAATGACTCGGCAGACTCTGACACACGGGCCTGAATAGGCAAAGGAACTAGATCCAAGGGTCTCCTAGGTCTATGGCCAGTGACAATCTCAAAGGGACTCATACCTGTAGACCTATTGACCGAATCATTATATGCGAATTCAGCATGAGATAGGATCAAGTCCCAACTATGCGCATGCTCTCCCACTAGACAACGCAACAGATCCTCCAGACTCCTATTAACTACCTCAGTTTGCCCATCAGTCTGAGGGTGATAAGCTGTGGAGAACTTGAGCTTAGTGCCCAACAGATGCCATAAGGTCTTCCAAAAATAGCTCGTAAAACGGACATCCCTGTCCGTGACTATGGTCTTTGGTAGCCCATGCAAACGGATAACCCCATCAAAGAACAAACGGGCTACTCTAGACGCATCAGAAGTCTTGGAGCAGGGCATAAAATGAGCCATCTTCGAAAACCTATCGACAACCACCAAGATGGAATCGTGCTTTCGGACCGTTCGTGGCAGGCCTAAAACAAAGTCCATACTAATATCCTGCCACGGACTATCTGGCACGGGGAGCGGAGTGTATAATCCGGTATTCTGCTTCTTCTGCTTAGCCATAGCGCAAGTGCGGCACTGAGCCACAATGCGTGCCACATCGCGCTTCAGACTAGGCCAATAGAACCGGTGCTCCACCAACTCGATGGTCTTATTGCGGCCGAAATGACCGGCTAGACCACCTGCATGGATCTCCCAAACTAAGAAATCACGGACTGAAGTCCGCGGGATACACAGCCTATCTCCACGAAATAGAAATCCCTCCTGAAGAATATAATCACTAAACTCTCTGGAGGGTCCAGAATGAAGTGTCGTGTGGATCGGACCGAAATCAGGACAAGTTGGGTACTCCTCACATAGTCTATTGAACCCCGTGACCTCTGCGCTGACAACAGATAAAAGGTACGCTCGACGACTCAGCGCGTCGGCCACACGATTCTCCACGCCCGCACGATGTTTGAGGACAAATGTGTATGCCTGGAGAAACTCTACCCAACGGCTGTGCCTTGAGTTGAGCTTCTTCTGGGCATGGAGAAATCTGAGAGCCTCATGATCAGAGTAGAGAACAAACTCCAGAGGCAAGAGATAGTGCCTCCAATAACGCAGAGTCTGGACTACCGCATAAAATTCCTTGTCATAAGTGGAATATCTCAGCTTAGCATCATTCAATTTCTCGCTGAAATAAGCAACAGGGTGACCCTCCTGACTCAATACTCCACCTATGCCAACACCAGAAGCATCACAAGAAACCTCAAACACCTTAGAAAAATCTGGTAATCGAAGAACAGGTGCTTGAGTCATCAGCTTCTTGATGTCATGGAAGGCTAATGCGGCAGCCTTGGTCCAGACAAAGGCTCCCTTCTTGATGCAATCAGTGATTGGAGTCATAATCGTACTGAACCCACGTATAAAACGACGGTAGAATGTAGCCAAGCCATGGAAACTACGAACATCGTGGATATTCTGGGGCTCAGGCCACTCTACTATCGCTCTAACCTTCTCAGGGTCTGCGGAAACACCCTCATTGGATACAATGAACCCCAAGAAGACTATCCTGTCAGTCATGAATGCACACTTCTTGAGGTTGCCATACAGCTGCTCCTTCCGAAGGACGGCACAAATCTGGTGCAAATGGTCCACATGATCTTCCCTAGTCCGGCTATAGATGAGAATATCATCAAAATATACGACCACAAATGTCCCAATGAAGGGTCGAAGAACCTGGGTCATTAGCCGCATGAAGGTACTAGGGGCGTTGGATAGCCCAAAGGGCATTACCAACCACTCATAAAGACCATCCTTCGTTTTGAAGGCCGTCTTCCACTCATCACCTGGACGGATCCTGACCTGGTGATAGCCACTTTTGAGATCAACCTTGGAAAATATAGTGGCTCCCGCCATCATATCTAACATGTCATCCAAGCGGGGAATGGGAAAATGGTATTTGACCGTGATTCGATTGATTGCACGACTATCCACGCACATTCTCCAAGTACCATCTTTTTTTGGAGCTAATAGTGCGGGAACAGCACAAGGACTCATACTCTCTCGAATCGAACCTCTCCTCAGGAGCTCCTCAACCTGCCTCCGCAACTCGGCATGCTCAGTGGGGTTGAGCCTATAATGGGGCAGGTTGGGCAAAGTGGACCCTGGAACGAGATCAATAGCGTGCTGGATGTCACGCATAGGAGGTAAACCATCTGGCAAATCTTCTGGGAATACATCCTGGAACTCCTGAAGGACATCAGCAACCTCAGGTGGATGCTCAATCGAGGTCTCCTCCTCCATAGTCTCCCTGACTGTAAGGGCATAGATCGTATCACTCTCGATACACTCTCGTTCAAATTCCCTTGCACTGATCAATTGAAGAGTCTTAGATGGGGGCTCTCCAAGAATAGAATCCCTATGCGTGGGAGTATTACCCGAACGAGTCGAGCTAGGAGTAGCATAAGCTTTAGATTTGACAGGACTAGATGTAACAGATGAGGCTCCAGAAGTAGCAGAAGCACTAGGAGAAGAAGTGCTAGGCTGAGTAGACTCCTGCTGAGCAGATGTTTGAGGCCGGGAGGGGTTCAAAGTGATGCGGCGAGTGCCAAACTGAAACACGCAAGTGTTGGATCGACCGTAAAGAACGGCGTCCATATCATAAATCCATGGCCTGCCTAAGATAATGCTCCCAACCTCCATAGGCAAGACATCACACCAGATGAGATCATCATAAGGAGGAAAATGAATAGGGACCAAACATCTCATCCGAATAGGAATGGACGTCGAGTCCACCCAGGACACACGATATGGACTCGGATGGTCCACAGGGGTCAAGCCTAGGTGTGCAACTGTATTTGTGGAGATTGAGTTGATGCAACTTCCACTATCAATGATCACTTTACACACCTTGCCATCATGTTTAAAATAGGTATGAAAGATCGCGGTCCTACGCCAGTCATCACTGACTTTGGGCTGGGTCAAGATGCAACGGACCACGCCCAATCTACCTCTCTCTGGAGGGTCCACGATACCCTCCACAAGGTGGTACTCTCTCTGAATACAGCCAACTATAGGATCATATGTTTGAAACTCATTGGCCATATCCTCATCTGCCTCATACTGGACCTCCTCAGTGACTAACGGGTGCTCTTCAGATTCAATGCCATCTAAAGTCAAGGTACGGGTAGGACAATGAGATGCATAGTGACCATATCCAAGGCATCGGAAGCACTGAGTATGTGGACCAGCAGTAGAGGACTCTCCAGTCATGGGAGCCTTCCCTCTATCCTCTCGTCGGACTGGTGGGGCTGCTGCCTCGGGGCGAGCGGGAGGGGTAGGAAGTGGTGGCGGCTGCTCTCGGATAGGAATACGGGGTCTGGGAGCAGAAACCTCCTGACGAGACGGATCCTGGGGGCGGATCATAGGTCCTCTCTGTGGGTAAGCAGGTGCACCTCGAGTGTCAAGAGGGCGCTGAAAAGGGGGCCTCGGGCGCTGGAAGGGCTCACTCTCAATCTCTAATTGCTCGGCCTCGAGCGCCACCTGATAGGCATACTCTAAAGTGGACACATCCCTCCTGAATAACTCGCCCTGAAAAGCGGGTCGTAAACCCTTCCGAAAGCGTGAAAGGGTCATCGCACCCTCCTCTCGAACACTACATCTCAGAAGATAGGTATCAAACTCAGAGATGTACTCAGCCACGGTACGGTTCCCTTGGGTGAGATTCTGCCACTTATCAATAAGACGATGACGGTATGTGGCAGGAAGGTACTTCTCCCGAAGTTTCACCTTCATCTCATCCCATGTCTCTACGGGCTCCTGATATCGCTGCCTAAGAAGGGCTTCTACATTAGACCAGAAGGTCTTAGCTTGGCCCATAAGTTTCATTTTGGCAAATCGGACCCGTCGACTATCAGACATCTCGTACCAATCAAAGTAATGATCCATACCAGCCTCCCAATCCATGTAGATCTGGGGATCCAGGGATCCGTCAAAGGTAGGCGCATCCACTCTGACATTTTTGATGGCCTGATAATCTAAATCCCCATGATCATGATAGGGCCTACGCTCGTACTCAAAGTCTTGGGGTCGCCTAAAATCAGGGTGAGGACCTCTCCGTGCAGGCGGAATTCGATGAAATCCGTCATCAACTGCCTCAAATGGATCATCCTCATAACATGGGTGGCGACCTCTTCTATCATCATATCGAGCGTGGCGAACAGCCGGGGGAGGTGGGAGTGGCTGACGCTCAACCCTCACGGGTCCTTGATTCGGGATTCTCACATGATCCTGTGGTCTACGGGGAACTCCTTCTAATGCAGTGACTCGATCAGCTAAAGCCTGAAGGGAATGATCAGTTTGAGTCACCCTATCATGAATTATTTTGAGTGATCCTTCCATCTGGTCAAAGCGTTGACCTAAAGTATTGTGGAGCTCACGGACCATACCTGATAAGTCAAGAGTAGACTGGACTCTAGATTCAGTTTGAGTTTCCTCAGGAGATTCATTGGGTGACCTAGACATGGTTGCAAATGGATGGTACTCAGTACCACTACGCGTGGGCATGCAAATCACTATGACCCAATCAAGACTCTCAACTGACTCCCTAGACAAGTTGAACCTGGCTCTGATACCAAAAATTGATGCGGGACAGCTAACAGACTTACAGGCGTTGATAGAATTTCAGCAATAAACATTTAAAAGTTAGACAACTGTAGTCTAATCGCACAATAGTCCAGTTAGATAACCACGCCTATAAGCAGAAATAGCTGAAAAGCCGTCCTCGCGATGAGGAAGCGTGGGACCGTTTGGTAGTTGAGAAACTACCACAAGTCTAGGAATTAGGACCACCCAAAGTTCTGTCGGAACTTGGGATCGGTATAGCGCACTCACAGCCAACAGTGATGTAGAATCACGGGCTAGGACCTATCTCTCGATTCGGCGGCAGATAAAAGCACATACGAGACAAGCAAATCGAGAAGAGAAGGTTAGCACGTACCTCCACGCTGGTGCGTGGGAGAAGTTCATCCGGTGCTTGTGTATCACCCACCAAATACAATAGAATAATTGCCCACTCCTCGCAGGGAGGTAAAAGGCTACAATAAACACAAATAAATCGATCCGGGGTGGTATCACAGCAGTTGACGGGACAACGGCTGCGTGAAAGTTGCTGGAAGAATGCCTCGGGAAGCGTGCAGCTGTATCAGCTCTCCGGGATATCGGCACGCAGATCGAGGCGGCTTGTGTGGACCTTGGAAAGCAAGATTGGAGTCCTCGGGGTGCACGCAGAAATGGCACGCAAAACGAGGCAAAATCTGGGTCACAGCACTCTAACCAAAGTAGGCGTCGTCGAGACGATTCCAACGCCGCAGACGGCACGCAAATCGGAGCACGAACGAGCTCTACGTGAGGGAGGTGCGATAACGTTGCAATTGCACCACTCGATTAACCACCTCGGATCGGGTTCGGACCAGGTTGCACCCTGGCTCGGACCAAGTGACACCCTGGCTCGAACCAGGGTTGAGTCAGGTGGCTCGGACCACCTTGAAATGGGTCCGGACCTAACCCCAAACCCACCTGGCTGGACCAGGTTCAAATACTGAAGAGGAGGGAGGTTAGGCCGGACCGGACCGGACCGGTTAGGTCCGGTTCAGTTAAATAGGGGTTCGAACCCCTCCTTCTTCCACTCGTCTTCTTCTTCTTCTCCTGCACGAACCGAGAGGGGGCTAGGGCTTGGAACGCAGCCCCTGGCGGCGGGCGGCGAGGCTAGCGGCGGCGGCAGGCGGCGAGGCTGTCGGCAGCAGGCGGAGCAGACGACGATGGCGGGCGAGTCCGCGACTGCGTGGGGCGGCTGCAGCAACTGCGCTGGTGGGGCCAGGTGACGATGGCTCCGCCGATGGCGGGGCAAGGCGGTGATGGCGGGGCGTGCAGAGCAAGCGGCGACGGCGGCGGTCGTGGCAGCAGGCGGCGGAGCGAGCGGCGACGGTGTGGAGCGGCGCTGGTAGTGGAGGCAGGTGGTGGAGCCTGCGGTGACTGCGGGGAGTGATGGCGATGGCGATGGAGAGGGTGGGGCAAGGCGGTGAAGGCGAGGCTTGTCCGGCGTCACACCGGAGTGGGGATTACTCCTCGGCGTCGCACCGAGGTGGTTCTCCGGCGTCGCACCGGAGCTTGGAGGGGGGGGGGGTCTCTCTCACAGAGCCTAATCGCACACAGGTATATATTTTTTTTTCAATTTCATTCATCATCCCATTTCGAAATGAAAACAACATACATATAGGGGGGATTTTTTAACGTCTGCCCCTTCCCCTCCTACCGTTACACATCGTAGATCCCTAAAACAGAGAAGATACGTAATGGACCATAAATGGCCCTAATAACAGCAAATAAAGAGGTCTCAAACCTCACATGGGCTCCAACTCGTCCCCAAGCCACAAGGACGTCGGATGGATCCTCCGACGGCGGTAGACGAGGTCCGGGCGGAACCGGACCGAGGCTCGGGTGTCCTCACCAAACACTCTGATATATCTAACTATTTAGGGGGTTATCTACAATATCCACAAATTTTAGAGTCATCCTCCCAATCCCATCAGTCACATGGCTCATATCAAGTGACAGATATCCCTAGATATACATCACTTACAGTCATCTATACCAATATAGATGACTATAACCGGTATGTGATGAAATATGAGCAATACTACCAAAACTTATATGTCACAGTCTGACTATGTAAACATGTTCAGTCAATATAATGTACATCTAAAATAAATGTAAGTTTATATAAAATTATTCATTTTTTTTTGTCTAATAGCATCTTATGTACTTCAAATCAATAAAATTCAATACAACTATGTATTGGACTTATTTTTTATATATGTTTTTTTTAATTTCTATCTTTTAATTTTTTTCTACTGTCCGATCCATCCAACCTTGGCTCAGCTAGGATCGGCCTGGATCGATTCTAGATCGACTGATCAGATCGGTTTTGGGCCGACTGATCCGGGACCCGATCCTGGGTTTTGCAACCTTGCTTCTAACCTTCTTGTATTGATAGTCCATCTCCCCCACAACCCCACCCAACCTCAACCAAACACCAAGCTGAATGCTGGAGCTATGCTAGTCTACATACAGCAGCAATTGAAGTGGCTAGGCCCCTGCAATTGCCAACAGGTGCTTGCAGCATCCATCATCCCCTGACCTGTCACACTCTTACATAGAGTTGACAAGTGGCACAGCAATATCCCACCCATCGCCTCACTCCGATCCCTTCTGGCCCTCCAACTTCTCCTTTATGATCCAGTAGGCCTCCAGCAGAGTGTCAAGGTGTTGAACCCATTTTCTGAATAGTAAAAAAAAAAAGAGATGAAAGAGGAGCAAGAAAAAAAAATCAATCAACAATGGCCCATTGATGGCCTTTAATGGAGGAATAAAGAAAGGAAGGAGAGGGAGGCTAGACCCCCCCCACCCCCACCGGTTCCATTGGAGCTCCCTACCGGTAGGGGGTCTTGCCCCCATTAAATAAAAGGAAAAAAAAAACCCCAACCGGTGGGGGGGGAGCTCTTCTCTCTATTAAAGAACAGAAAAAGAATGAAAGAGGGGAGAATTAATGGGTATGAACACCATTAAGAGGGGTTTTTTTTTAAAAGCCTTGTTCTGCCCCATATTATTGGAACTCCCACTAACTCACATTTAATTCCCCATGATTAGTGGAAACCTATCTTTTCACACCTAAACCAATGGAGAAAAGGGAAGAGGGGGTTAAATGGGGTTCACCTCATTTAATACAAACAAGAGAGAAGAATAAAATAAAGGGGAGGAGGAGAATGGGGGTGGCCACCGGTTCCTCAAACCGGTGGCACCCCCCCCACCGGTTCTTAACCGGGGGGGGAGGATAAACCGGTGGCACCCCCCACCGGTTCCCAACCGGTGGCACCCCCCACCAGTTCCCAACCGGTGGGGGTGCCAACCGGGCCCCCTCCCCCTCTCTATTCTCTCTAATCTCTCTCTCTCTCTCACTTGGTATCCGGTGGGTACCCCCCCACCTCAAAGTTCCACGGTAGGTACCCCCACCGGTTAAAGCTTTCAAGCCTATAAATACCCCCCAAGGGGTAAGAAGAAGGGCATGTCCATTTGGCCCAAAATTTCCTAGGAAAAATTTTGCCCATTTGAAGACCAAATCCGGTGCTCTTGTCCGGGTTTGCTGCGATTTAGAGGAGATATTTTCTTGGAGGGCTCTCTCCCTAAAGTTTATTCATAAGGGGAAGCTCTGCCAAATTTATGTTGTAAAATCACCATTCTATAAGACGGGATTATGCCGAAATAATGAATGAAATGCCACTATTTGTTCTTTGAGCATATGTGTGTGCATGTGTGTTCATGAATCTACTATTTAAGTAACACTATGTTACTATATTTTCACATGCATAATAATTAGTTTTATAACTAATTAAAATACATAAAACATATAATTAAATATTCTAAAATATCATTGGCCTCATCCCATACATAATTTAATCTAGACTCATAGTTAAAACTCAATAATGAAACATAAACTCATAAAATAATATACTTAAGTTAAAAATGACTTAAATACTTCCATACTTAATTAATTAATAGAATATGTGAAAATTATTAAAATAAATATAAAAATCAGAAAAAATCTGTAAAAACCAGTAATACTCAGTAAAAATCAGAAAACAAAATCTGGAAATTACATAAATCCAAAAATATGACTTAAATATCCTTCATATATTTAATTAATTAATAAAAATCAGCAAAATTAATAAAAAAATCAGTAAAATTCAGTAAAAAACCAGTAAAAAACAGAGAACCAAATCTGAAAACATATAAAATTCTGAAATGACTAAAATGCCCCTAGAACTTAATACAAATTACAAAAATACCTTCATACATGATAAAAATCTGTAAAAATCACAGAAAATTCTTAAAAATATCAAAATCTCTCATATGCCCAAAATACCCTCCAAACCTTAATAAGATGGGTAAAATTACCAAAATACCCTCAATATGATACAAATAAATAAAAATCTCAGAAAAATATAAAAATAGACTCCAAGTCTAATAAACCCAATTTAAGGTAAAATTACCAAAATACCCCTATAACTTAAATATGTCTAAAATGATCCTAAAATACATCCTAAGGGTTTTCAAGTTTCCCTAAAATGCTAACAAACTTAAAATGACTATAATGACCCTAATGCAACATAATCTAAAAAAATAGACTTTTAAGTCTAAAAATCCAATTCGGGTAAAATTACCAAAATACCTTTACAATCCAAACACACTTGAAATAACTCTAAAATACCTCCTAAGGTTTTGAAACCTTCATAAATCATTAAAACTCATTTCACACACTAAAGTGACAATAATACACCTATACCTTCCAACTTGACATAATTACAAAAATACCCTATGGGTCTAGAATACTTAGAATCAATCCAGAATACTTGGAGTCAATCCAATATACTTGGAATTAATCCAAATAACTTGGAGTTAATCCAAAATCATATAAACCCATCCTAAACTTAGGTGAGGCCAAGAGCTTAACCTAAAATATACCTTCATATGTATGTGCTGCCTGTAGTAGTAGTGTTGCATGTTATAAGGGCATCAACGAACGGTTAATCAAGGGTTGTCGAGCGGTTGCTTGACATAATTAACACAGACTGAGGTCAGTGGAGAGAGGTCATATACTCGGATCTTTGTCTGATCCGAAGTCCCGGACTCCCTGAGGGCTAATCCTAAACTCTCATAGTCCAATAAATAAAATACATAAAACCGACCTACATTTCTCCAAATAAAAACAAAAATGATATGAATTTTTAAAATAATCCGAACATGAGAGACATGCTAGGTTAGGTCCCAAACAAACACAAGGCTACAGAGAAGAAACTGGTTAGCAACTATGGTTTCATGTTCTCTCAGGTTGCAAAGTTTAGGGACTGAAATAAAGGAAAGAATAGTGCAACGGCAGCTTGGAGAAAAGGGAAGAAGCTCATAGTATGTGGTAGAGCTATGCAACCAGAACCATTGTGGAACAAAATACTTGAGGGCACTTAACACACTGCAAGTAACATTATCTTAAGCATACATGGAAATGCAAGCATAATCAAGGATTTAAACTTGAAAAAAGAAATTAGGCCTTAATTATTCTCTGTTTCAACGTTACTTAGTTATGCCATCTCCTTAAAATTAAAGTTGTGCATCGCATGTATTCTTAGGATCACAAATAAATTAATCGATACATGATTAACAAATGATAAGCTACTTTAGTAGCATAGATGCCTTGGTTTTGATACCTCAATTTGCATGACAGTCTTGTTCTGCTTTCCTTCCAACTATGAGATGTTTGAAAGGCTGAAAGAAATTTGAATAAAAATGCTTATGTTGATCTTGCAATCAAGAAGCCCAGTTGACTCTCTGTCGGTGGTAAGTATTACACTTTAATAATGTAACTTCATGACCCAAAAGGAATGAATAAGGCAGCGTCATATTTTCTTCCAACATTGGGGGTAAGAGGGGGTGGAGGAGTTGAACTCTAGAAAATAGAAAACACTGTCCCTTAAGATTCGATGTCCTAATGATAAAATTTTTAATATCAAGATGAAACAAAAAATTTAATCTCAAGATGAATTTAGATTTCAGATTGCAGACCAGGCAGTGCTTTTCCAAGTGGTCTGGCCTCCTTAAGAAAAAAGAAATGTTCTCATCTATAGACATGCCAACTGCATGCGGGAGATTCATAAACTACCACTCTCCAAAGGGGTTACATCCCATGACGAGCTATGGCACTACTAAGATCTTGCACCGGGTAATCCAAACAGTCACAGAAAGGAAGACAGAAATAAATGTTATAGAGCCAGGCCTATGATACCATTATCAGTTTAAAGAAAAAGTGAAAAAAAAAGCAACTCTGTGTAGGCAACACACAAATTACAATAATAAAGCAAGTCCATATCCAACCCCCCCCCCCAAAAAAAAAAAGGAAAAGAGAGAGAGAGAGAGAGAGAGAGAGAGAGAGAGAGAGAGAGAGAGAAGAAGAAGAAGAAGAACCCCACCTAGATGCAGTCTCTGAGAAGTAGACTACTAACCATTGATATCCCAAACAATAATCTTGGGACATTAGTGTGACCTTATCCAGTGATATAAAAAAGGGATGCTAAAGACCAAATTCTACATTAACATATGAATTACTATGACCTTCACATGCACTCTCTTCTCTTGGTACTCAATGTTGTCAAACAAATAATCTATGAACATTTGACTTATTGGTAATTGTGATACACCTTGTATGGAGATTTTCAGTGTGTTTGCTTCAGGAATAAATTGAACAGCAAAAGCTAATAGACCTCCCCAAGTAATTCCATAGTGACTCCATGACTTCTGTCATGTCTAAGATACTCCCAACCTAGCATCTTGTGTGTTTGTGTGCGCATGCGTGTAGAGAGAGAGAGAGAGAGAGAGAGAGAGATGTGTGTGTGTGAGCGTGCATGCGTGTGTGTTTCTCTCTCTCTCTCTCTTTCTATATGTATATATATTTATAGAGAGAGAGAGAGATGCTACAACGACAGAGAAATAGATAATAGAGTCAAATATGTATCCTCCTCCATAAGGATTACTACATGTTTATCCCTTTTTAGAAATCTTGTATTCAAGACTTCAAGTAATTCTAGTTGAACACTTTAAAACAGTTCTGTGATTCAATCATCGATCATGTTGAATTACTGCAGCTAAAAGATTTTCATGTTTAAAGATCTTGTCAATGTGATACCCACTGCAAGAATCATGCAATTCTTTTAAAAAATCAACTTCAAAAAATTTATGCCCATCATCGTTTGGACACTTTTAATGGGAAACATAGAGCTATTGAAAATATGATATAAACTTACAACATATCAAGTACATGTAAAACAACTGGTAATGGCAAGTAGACAAGTTCCAGACTAAGAGAGGAAGGGGTGATACTAAACTGTCAGCAAAATTGAAGCAAAAGAATTCCTAAAAATGAAGAAAATGTTAAGTTACATCCAAAAGTGGGTACCATAGGCCAGATTAAAACAGTACTACCAGTAAATACCATAAAACAGGTACACCACTGTACACTTGTATCACTGTAATCAGACTTCCAAGAGAAATAGGAAAGATACGTTTTTTGTCAATGTGAATGAAGCACTAGATGGTGTCACTTATTATTATGTTCAATACTATGGGAAACAATAGTAGGCCACTCCTAAACAGCATAGCAATATGTGGGAAGAAATTGCTATGATTCTTCTGCGTTCCAACACTAGCAGTTTTGAAGCAGAATTCAATTTAACCATAGAGAGAAAAACAAAAGGAGAAAGAAAGTATAGCAACTTTTGATTAAGTAAGAAAAGGATAAATAGCTAAGAACAAGCAGTATAATATCCAACACAGTAGATAGAAGCATGACCTGGTGCATTCCAGGGGTCAAAGCTAAAAGGGTTCACTTCTGTAATAATGTTAAACGGGAGAGGATCCCCACTTCTCCTCCTCCCAAGAAACAGCATAATCTCATCATCTGTCAAGTCAGCTTTGATAGAGGGCGGCACGGATGTGGCGGACGAAGGAGACATCATAAATCTAACCTGATCAACAGAACGAGAAAAACAGATTAATAC
This sequence comes from Zantedeschia hybrid cultivar, assembly GCA_030544215.1. Lineage (NCBI taxonomy): Eukaryota > Viridiplantae > Streptophyta > Magnoliopsida > Alismatales > Araceae > Zantedeschia > Zantedeschia hybrid cultivar. The sequence continues at coordinate 18,879,734 of JARZZO010000010.1, read as the reverse complement.
AACAAAACTAGAGCACTGCGACTCAGAGGTCCAATTCAGCAGTTGAGAAATGGAGAGGGGAACCAAAAAAGGCAAGGGAAAAACAACTTCGGAAATTGGTCACCAACAAAACATAAATCCACCGCGCCTAATGGGTCTTTCCTATGGTTAAACAAGATTTACACAATAAAAAAGCATTCCAAACAGGAGCACGAAAAGCTGCAGTTATCTGTAACCCGAAATTTACAATTGAACAACGATTTCGGGATGCCTGGAATTAATTCGAAAAGAGAGAAAATCTGCCGCAGCAGTAACAACATAATAACAATTCACACCTAAAAAAATCGTTTCTTCGGGAAAACACAGACACAGTAGCCATTTACAGCCTAAAAAACTGGAAACCACGGATGAGAAAGAACTATATGCCTTTCTAAAAAAATTTCACAGCTGAAGCACGACAAATACGAATGCACGGTTCGTAACTATCGACTTTGATACTGTGTTAAAGTTATTAGGTCACCTAACTCAAAACTTTAAGACAAACACAGTAGCCATTTACAGCCTAAAAAACTGGAAACCACGGATGAGAAAGAACTATATGCCTTTCTAAAAAAGATTTCACAGCTGAAGCACGACAAATACGAATGCACGGTTAGTAACTATCGACTTTGATACTGTGTTAAAGTTATTAGGTCATCTAACTCAAAACTTTAAGACAAATGAATGGAATAGGCGTCATCTACTAAAGACTTTTTGATTTTGTCCTTTATCCGATGTAGGATTATTCTAACAAGAACAGAGAATTCATTCCCACTATAATTCCAATCGCAGCTAAGAAAAGCTCACAGAAACCTCAATGTCACTCCTCCATCTGCATTCTCTATCCCCTGGGGAAAATCTATCCCAAACTTTCTGATCGCCGATCGCGCAATCAAGTAAGCACCGAAGAATTCCTCCGCCTCCCAGCCCAGAAATCACACAGCCGAGACAATTAACTCGGAAGAACAGATCAAGACGAACTTGATCACATGCCTGCCACCTCATCTTCCGTTCAATTTCCCCGCAATGGGAAATGCAACAAAAAGAGGGGAAAAGAGAAAACCACAAACTCTCGCTTCCGAGATGCGCAATTCTAAACTTCGAAGAATAGGATCGAATTCGCCAAGCGATCGAAGAAAGGTTTAAAACCCTCAGCGAGAGAGAGAATCTCGTACCTCTTCCGATCCAGAAGCCGTAGCAAGAAGGGGGGTTGGGGGTCTCCGTGTTCTATTTGCGATCAAAACCCTCGGCCTCTTCTTCGCTCTCCCCTTTCGTGGCTCCCCCACACCACAGGGCTTCGTGCACTGCCACACCTCGCTTCGTCACGAAGCCGGTAGGAGAGTGGGCGGGAGCCCCTTTTATAGCCACCTGCGTCTGGTGACCACTGGCAGTAGTTTAAGCTCCGGGCTTACGCCCTCGGAACTACCCAAAACTACGAGATGGCCCTCAATGGGCGACGTGGCAACCAGCGACGGGCTGGGACACGCGTGCTGCTGCATCAGCGTTTGGTGCGGTCTGGGCGTGACGCAAGCGGGATCGGTGCATTGGCCATCCATGTTGCGAGAAATATCGTTTCCTGCCACTCTGGTCCTCACGTGCTGGGCGCTTGAATGCACGGAACGTAACGGCCGTCTGTTTGGTCCGCACATGCTGGGCGCCTTCTCAGACGGAGGGTAACGGCCGTCTGTTTGGTCAAGCTCGGCCAGTCAAGGGCGGTGGGTCCCGCTGTTTTATGTTCCTTCATGGAAGCTTCTTAAATTCTTAATTTTGGCGATAAATGCCCAGGGCCATCCGGGACTTGGGATTCTGTGGAGATCCCCCATTCCTCTCGGGTTTCGGTCTTGCATCTATAAATAATTTTTGTTTAAAAACTTATGATTGAAATTATAAAATTTCTATAAAAACAATGTCATCTACCTTTTATGAATAAACATAAAAATGTGGGCACATTACGTTTTTTTTGGGGTGGAAAGAGAAAAGCCAATTTCATTTTGCTCAAATGTACAAACCTATATTTAGAATGACTAATTATTCCACCAATTTGACAAGAAATTTCTAAGGCCTGAAATTAAATAATAGCTATCAGGCAAACTTTTAACACTTTGGCCCCACTTTCTGATTGCCAGGTAGAAGTATGAAATTCCCGCGGGGAATGATTTCACCTTTATCACATGGTTGTGGCAAATGTCATCACAAAAATGGTCAATGATGTAATTATCTGCAATTATGGATTTTTTCCATTCTAAAGTGCTTTTCTTCCTCATTAAAAAAGGGCTCTCTCAATATTAGTCGAAGTAGAGTCTCCTAGTCTTCTTATGATGGTCTCTCGTAATCTTTAATTTCTTTAAAAACAAAAAGTCTCTATTTTCTTTGTTTTCTGTTGCCAAACTATCTAATGAATACTTAAGAACATAGGTCCGAAAGGAACCGTATGTTTCCAATTGCCGGCTACCTTTTGTTGTTTCCAACTGTATGACAAGTTTTTTCTAAAATTACAATATATATATATATATATATATATAACACCTCCCCCCTTATCCCGAAAACAAAAGTCTTAAAATATCCTTGCATCGGGTCACATCAGGCTCTAACAGTTGCTGCTAATTGAGATGTCTTCTAAATTTGAGCCATAACCAACAAATCTCCACCTTAACGAACATTCAGCTATCTAAAAAACTTCATACTTGCACCTCCACCTACAACAGCAACCTCTTGATTCTTCAGCATGCAATGACATGGAGCAAATCCAAATAATACTTTCTCCCTGTTGTAGACACATTAATTTTGACATCATTTTGAGTAAATTTTATATCATATAATAATGTTTCAAAATAGTCTGATATTTAATCATTAGTTAATTTTTATTAATCTTTCTAGACTAATTATCTAAATAGTATCAGGTCAGACAGACATAATTTAAGTTAATTAATTAAATTGATTTTAACTCAAATTTTAATCAAATACGAAAAAGTCTAAAAGACGTCGACATGTGTAGACGCCATTTAAAGTTTATTCCTATCCTGATTTTTAAAGTTTGAATTTTAATTAATTGATTAATTAGTTAAAAGACGTCTGCCAGGCACGACGTCATTTAGTTTTCTAAGGATTCTGTCTCTTTTTTCCGGATGTTTATCCTTATCTTAATTAAGCTAAAAGACGTCTCCCATGGACGACGCGTTTTAGATAATTACAGATAATGCGAATTAATCTGTGTTTATCTGTTTGTTAGTTGGATAAACTTCGAATTCTTTCATGTTAATCTATTAATAACTGCATATGAAAAGTCTATAAATACATAATTCTTTGGTCATTGAAAAGTTAGTGAAGGTTAGTGATAATTCATGAAGGATTAGTGATAATTTTAAGTGATCCAAGAAAAAAACGACGCCCAAACGCTAAAGGATCGAGGTGCTGCTACTTTCAGGAGTCTTGAAGTAAGCTACATCCCTTCTTCATCACTTCTTTGTCCTTTCAAGATCCATTCAAGAACCAAGACTTTCTAAGGGCCATCCAACTCAATTCTTAATTATTCATCATCATATTAACTCAAAATCTCATTCATTACATCACTCCATGCAACACACACTTACTAGTATTATTTTCCAATCCATATTTTAAGGGATTTATAAAGACCACAAACAAGTGAGTTCATTTGTTTAATTACATGATTAGAATTTCTACTGGAATAGATATTACATCTATTTGAGTTCTTATTGTTCCCTCTTTCTTTCTTTCCACTTTTTGCAAGGTTCAAAAGTACAAAAAGAGATAAAGAGAAGAGAATCAAGAAAGAAAAGAAAATCTAGATGATCCTCAAAGTCCGATAAGCATCTAAAGCAAAAGTCAGAAGGGCTCTCTTTCTTCAGCCGGCTGAAGGAGGGGAATCAAGGACTCGAACATCTCTCAATTCCAAAACAGGTAGGCGATCAATTTTTTCTTTTGGAACTTTTTAGTTAAAAATTTCTGGCGATCACATTCACTTAGTTTTAATAGGTTTATTTGTCACATAAACAACATAAATTTTCATGATAATCACACACCCAATTTGAGCACTCACACCTGGTAACTGGCTTTATCAACATATCAGCTACATTCTCTTGAGTACTCACTTTCACAAGATCAATTTCACCTGATGTGATCAATTCTCCAATCTTGTGAAACCTCACAGCTATGTACTTCATCCTGACATGATACACATGATTCTTTGCCAAATAAATAGCACTATGGCTGTCACACTGCAATTGAACATCTTGCTAATTCACACCAAATTCTATTAGCAGACTCTTAAGCCACAAAGCTTCCTTTACTGCCTCTGCCACTGCCATGTATTCATCCTCAGTGTAGACAATGTAATCACTGACTATAGCATAGATCTCTAACGTATTGGTCCTCCACCCAATGTGAAAACATAGCCAGTAGTAGACCTCATGTCATCAATTTCTCTAGCATAGTCAAAATCAACATATCCAACAACTGCATTTTTTTATTGTCCTCCACCATACTCAATGTCATAATTGGATGTTCCCTTCAGGTACTTAAACATCTACTTGACCGCTTACCAATGCTCATTCCCAAGATTGGCCATAAACTTGCTCACCACACTCATTGTTTATGCAACACACTATTGCATACATAAAACAGCCTACGACATTTGCATATGGAACTTTGGACATCTCTATCATTTCTTATTCTGTCTTTGGACACTATTCAGCAGACAACTTGAAATGATTAGCCAAAGGCATTTCCACTGGTTTAGCACCTCCCATGCTGAACCTATCCAACACCTTCTCAATATACTTCTTCTAAAAGAGCCATAACTTTCCTGCTTTCTAGTCTCTGCAGATTTTCATCCCAATGATCTTTTTTGTTGCACCAAGATCCTTCATATCAAACTCCTTGTTCAGCAAGGACTTCAAATGTTTCACAACTTTTATGCTCAGATGTTTCACATCTTTTATGCTCTTTGTAGCTATGAGCATGTCATGCATATATAATAGTAGGAAGATATATGTACCATCAAAAAGAACTTTGAAATAAACACAACAATCATACTCACACCTGGTGAAACCAATGCTTAACATGTATGTGTCGAACTGCTTGTACCATTGTCTTGGTGATTGCTTCAATCCATACAATGACTTCTTTAGTCTGCACACATACTTCTCCTTGCCCACTTCCTTAAATCCTTCTAACTATTCCATAAAGGCTTGCTCTTCTAAAACATCAGGCAAGAAAGCAGTCTTCACATCTAATTGTTCCAGCCCTAAGTATAACTGGGACACCATAGCCAACAATATTCTGATTAAAGTGTGCCTCACTATTAGAGAGAAAACTTCATTGTAATCGATCCATTCCTTTTGTTAGTACCCCTTTGCAACTAGCCTTGCCTTGTACTTTTCACCTTCCTTTTCTAATGTAGTTTCCTTCTTCCTGTAGACCCGCTTGTAGCCTATGACTTTCTTTCTTTTTGGAAGTTCAATTAACTCTCAAGTTTTATTCTTATGCAGTGACTCCACCTCTTCCACCATAGCCTCCATTACTTGTCCTTTTCAGGACTGACAACAGCTTCTTTAAAAGTATTTGGATCACCACTACCATAAACAAGAGCAAATGAAACCATGTCCTCAAAGCCATACCTCTATGGTGGTCTAATGGTCCACCGTGGCCTTTCAATGGCCACAGTCTCCTCCTATGGATGTTGTTGTTGCTCTACACTTGGGGAGTCCTCTTGACTTTCATTTCTTATTGAAGATACCTCGCGAAGGTTTACATGAATTCTAAACTCCTCTTTATCAACAACCTTTTCTCTTTGATCTTCCTTTTTTTTTAGCATTGATGCCTCATCAAATATCACATCTCTGTTGATCACCACCTTCTTTTTCTCTGGATCCCAGAACTTGAATCCTTTCACTTGGCTCATATAGCCAATGAAGATGCACTTTCTAGACTTGGGGTCCAACTTAGACCGTTGCTCATCTTAAATGTGGACATATGTTAGACATCTGAAGATTTTCAGCATGGAGTAATCAATCTCCTTTCCCCTCCACACTTCCTCAGCAACTTTTCCTTCCAACTTTGAAGAAGGTGACATGTTAACCAGATAACATGTTGTTTTCACAGCTTCAGTCTCATACACCTTGCCCTCTCAAGCAGTGTCCTGTTGATTCTTTCTGTTACCCTATTATGCTATGGGATCCCTGGAGTTGTAAAGTTTCTTACAATTCCTTCATCAATGAATTCAATTGACTTGTGTTCAGTGGCAATATCAGATCTGATACATTTTACATGTTTCCCTATCTATTTTTCAACTATAGTTTTCTGTTGTTTGAACTTTTAAAGACTTTAGACTTGTACTTCATGAAGTATACCCATACCTTTCTTGAATAATCATCAATAAAGGTCACAAAATATAAAGCTCCAGCTTTTGATGGTGTAGACATGGTGCCCATACATATGTATGTACATACTTCAGGACACCCTTGCTTCTATATGAAGAGTTTTAAACTGGACCCTATACTGCTTCCCATACACATAGTGCTTGTAGAAATCAAGTTTGCAAGATTTCACACTCTTCAGTAGTATATGCCAAAGAGCAGTATCATCTGTGTTGGCCTCAAATGAAGTTGTAACAACAACATTGCCCACAACTGTACTTCCCATAAGCCCGTACAGATTGTTTCAATATGCTTCCCCTTCATCACCACCAAAGCACCCTTTTTAACTTTAAACACACCACTACATAAGGCTGCTGAAAGCCCATGCCCAGTTCTCTCTAATTTCCCAAGAGAGATCAGATTTTTCTTCAACTCAGGAACATGCCTGACATCACCTAGTGTTCGGATCACACCATCATGTATTTGGATTCCAATATTCCCGATACCCACTACCTTACAAAGGTGATCATCAACCAATACAATAATGCCACCTTCATACTCCTTGTAGATATCAAACCACTCTCTATAAGGACTATAATGAAAAGAACATCTATAATCCATAATCGACATAGAGAGGAAAGAATTGTTCCTGACAAAGCTATCAACAACTCCCCATCATCAGAGATGTCCACTGCAACACTTGCAGAACTTGAAGAAGAGTCATTCTTGTCTTCTTCCTTTTTCTTCAGTAGTGGGCAATCCCTCTTGAAGTGACCTTCTGATGGCACTTATAGCACTCTGCTTTTTCAGCCTTCTTTGACTTGGACTTGGACCTTAATCTATTTTTCCTTGATTCTTGTCTTTTGATCTTCTCCGACCCTTCTTCTTTGCAATCAACCTCTCCGCCTGAGTATCCTCCCTACTATACTTCCTCCTTATCTCATTAGACTTGAGGACTACAATGACTTCTTCAAAAGAGAGAGTTTCTTTGCCATACATCAAAATAGTAATGAGATGGTCAAATGAAGATGGAAGAGAACACCGTAGTATGATGGCCTTATCTTCCTCATCAAACTTAACTTCAAGTTGCAACAGATCACTTACCATCTGATTGAACCGATTCAAGTGTTGAATCAGGTCCCCTCCTTTAGACATCCGAAGGCTATAGAGATCTTTCTTCAAGAATAGCTTGTTGATAATATTTTTTATCATGTATAAACCCTCTATCTTCTTCCATAGACCTTTTGTTGTTGTCTCCATTATCACATCGTACAGGACTGAGTTTGAAAGACACATCCGGATAGTATTACAGGTCATGTAATAACCTGCCACCCTATAATCGGGGATCCGATTACTAAATGGGTACTGAATCATTAATTTGGAGCTCACAACCAACATCTCGGCTAAACACACAAACCACACGGCCGAACGCAGAAAACACCGACCCGCTGAGACCAAACAACAACCCCTTGGATAGCGCGCTCGCTACACCGGCTTGACAGGCTACAGGTGGTTCTTCTTCCCCCAGCACGAGTGGCACTCCGAATGTACCACTCCCACACCGGTACTAGCTATACCCCGAGGTACACCAGGTGACCCTCTCTCTAGGCGTCACCCCACCACTCCCACACCGGCGCCATGTCATTCCCACATCGACACGCGGTGCCTAAGCGCTAACAACTGTCACTCTAGGCCAACGATCGCACAAAACGCAACACGGTGCAATCCGATCACGTAGAATTCATCGTCTTCGACTATGATTTCATAGATGCAATTAACCAAACTATCTAACAATATAAACACATGTTAATTGTAGGAATTAATGAGATTCCGTCTTGAATCACGTCGCCCAAGACCGACGTCATTCAAGTCTCCTAAACTGGTTCATGTGAAATCTGGCCTAAAACGCGTCGTCCAAAGTGGTCGCCATTTAAATGGCGTCACTGTCCCTAGACGCCATTCAATCCAAAAGACAGAGTCTGTTATCTGGGATAAATCGCATCGTGGGTGGAAGCCGCCTTTTTAAAAGGCGTCGTTGTTCCCCGACGCCATTTAATCTTCACAGACAGGTTCTCCTACCACCTTACCCCAATTCACAAGGTGGGATTGCTCCCCCAATTGCACAAAAACAACATAAAATCAAAGAGGAGGAGGAGAACCTAAATCCCCATTAAAAGCCCACAATTCCACATTCTATAAGATTAGTATTTTCACCCCAAAAATCTCCTAAATATACTTCAAAGCGGGAAAACATAGTTTTAAACAAAACATCGCGAGGATCGTCACCCTATCGGTTATTCGAACTCCTCCGAGTTCCAAGCCGCCGAATCGCTTCGCCACACGCTGCCACCGGTACCACCGTGGACGCCGTTACTCCACCGGGACGTCGGCTGCCGTCCGGAGAGAAATGCGTCGCGAAGGAAGTGGTGGTGGTAGTGGAGGAAGTTAGGAGGTTGATGGAGTGGAAGGAGAGGAGGAATAGGGAGAGGAAAGGAAGGAGAGGGGGAAAGGGACGCCGGAGGTTCGAAGGGAAGAGAGGAGAGAGAGAGGAAAGGAGAAAATGAGGGAAAGGAGGGAGGGTTCGCGGGGTCAAACTGAAACTAGGTAAAACGCGTCTGTTGGGATCCGGGCGGGACGCGAAGAACGCAGCGGAAATGAAGAACAAAAAATTTATCCCGCCCGATGCCTGCTAATCCGATTCAGAACGAAAAACTAAAACTGAAAACAACGGGAAGTAATCCGATTACCGTACGCGGATTCGAATCCGCTTCCGTCTCGGCTCCGTCGAGGCGATGCCGCGAGCCGCACAAGCCTCCGGCCTCCAGCGGTATCCACGCGATCCTCCGCGGTGGTTCGTCCTCGATCCCTCGTCCGTATCAGCTCGCTCGCTAAAGATCCGTCGCCGCAACGATTGCTGAAATCCCGCCGACGGGAATTCCCGACTTTCGAGAATTACACGCGGTGGAAACGGAAATTGTCTCGGCGCCTCGAACGGGGGGCCCAAAGGAGGAGAGAGAAAGGAGGGGATGACGGCCAGCAAGGGGAAATCCTGGAGCTTGGCCCAGGGTTTCTCAACAGCGCGTATATATATTAAGTCGGCGCAACTTTTCACAAAAGTCTCCGAGTTAATATAAATCCTACTTATATACCACCGATTGGGAATCTTATTGCGTGTGACCCTCTAGGCCCATTTACCAGTCCGATTTTCAGCCCATTAAGTCCAATAACTAGTTATTGACTTATTGTAATTAATTAATATCTAGATATTAACTAATTACTCAACCGAATTATCATCGCATATAAATTCGGTCGGACTTCTGATCAAGTTGGGTGCCAAGCAACACCGCATGATCTCAGAAGGCAATGGGGTTCAGCAACCCACTCATGGAACATGTCCGTCCACAGTTACCACGTGGCTATAATCCTTCGTTCGCACAATGCTCTCGAGTTAACCTAGGGTATGGTCAACTATCAAACCCTAGATTGTCAACTCACTTGAATCAGACTCCGCTTTACAATATCCGAAAACTTATTTTCTGATATTGTTTATGCTCTGACCAGAGACTCCTGCAGATCTATTCTAGAGCATTCTCTCTCCAGTTACCTGAGAGCGAACGATCCTTTATTGAACACACAATCACCTTCGAAGGTCTTCCGCTGGACCCGATCCTTAACTATTAGAGATCCCGTGGATAGGGATTCGTAGGTCAAGGTCAAAGTCCATAAGTCCACCGACAAAATGTCTTTGGTGTCTCAAGTCCAAGGATCAACCACGCCACTGTGACGATGAATCAAGCCGATTGACAGTCAGGTAAATTACCATTCGGCGATTCATGTCGGATCAGTTCAGTGAACTCATTCCCCAATGAGCACCTACAGGTTTACCATTGTGTCTCCACACTAGTAACTAACGAGATCAGTCACCCTCGTCATATGAGCTGGAATAACCTGTACTAGTCTAACCGAATGTTTGATGTCCTTCTCAAACATCCTACGACTAGGAACAATTGAGAATATGTGTTTATAAGTCATCAGTCTCATTAGTATGATCTCATTATAATCTGATGACTATTGCACATATTCATGGACTTCATTATGCGTAATTATAAATATGTCAATCTACATAATGAATTTAATGTCATTTATTAATGAATCATATTGAAATAGGTACCTTATGATTGGCTTAGAGGACACCTATATCTATTAGCGTCGTCCAAGCCCGACGTCATTCAGACGACAGGACGGGTCGTACACTGACATATCAGAGCCGTACTCTGAATGGCGCCGACCATGCAAGACGCCATTCAGACGATAAGACCGGGGTCGTACTCTCGCGGCCCAAAATCAACTCACGTAGCGCCCACGTGGCACAACCTAAAATGCGTCCACCTCAACAGACGCCGTTTGAACCGCGTCGACCTCACAGGGGCCCAAACCAAAGGATCCGACCCTCAAAACTGACCCGCTAACCGGATCCGAAACCTCAATCCTTACAGGTCATCTGCTCCAATTCTTCCAATTCCTCTTCATCCATCTTGCCCGCTGCCAACGCCCGGATGACCCTTTGTTGAACCAACAAATTCTTGACTCTCATCTGCCACAGACTGAAACTATCCTTCCTTCGAACTTGTCGAACTGGGCCTTCATCAGTCCACTCATCCTTATTGCAATGTAGTCGACCCTCGATGACTTCTCCGAGAACCTGGCTCCGATACCAGTTTGTTGCACATAATTGATCTCACTCGTCTTACCAACCAAATCGAACGTATGCACTAAACAAGAACGAACAAACCATAGAGAGAGAAAGAGGAAGAAAGAGAGAGAGAGAGAGAGAGAGAGAGAGAGAAAGAGAGAGAGAGAGAGAGAGAGAAATAACACACAACAATTTATGTGGTTTGGCAAGATGCCTACGTCCACAGACCGTCTCCTTCACCACTGCCTTACACTAATCTTCTCCAAGAATAAGTACAAGAGCACAACCCCAAAAGGAACTACTGACTATCCTCTGTTGTTTCCAACCTTATGACAAGTTTTTCTGAAGTTACAATATATATAATCCCCTCAGAAATAAAAGCCCTAAAATGCCCTTGCATCGGGCCACATCAGGCCCTAACTGCTGCTGCTAACTAAGATGCCTTCTGAATTTGAGCAACAACCTAATAGTTTATATCAGTTCTCAGCATTCCAACAGCCACCTATATGTGAGGCCTCTCCCTTCCTATCCGTGCACTCGTAACGCAATGCACGCTGACCTCCTCATTCATGGGGAGGTCATAATTCAACTCTCATTCATTATTGATGAATAGCTCTTAGGTAGAAGAGTTAGCTTTGAGTAGAAAAGCCCTTCATTTTCAAGATTCTTGTGACCTGTCAGTTTTAATTCTGCCTCACTATTGGGAAATTTGTTGTTGCTGTTATTCTCAAGCCCGTGTTGTGTTAAGTAAAAGGAAAAAAAACTCTCATTTTCCTCGCAACTAAAAATGTGTAAATAAGCTAATACTGATTGATCTTCGCATTTGGAAAAGTCACACATTGCTCTCTCATAAAATTATATTGTCGCAATTTTTTTTTTCTTTTTGTGTGCCACCTAGTCCAAAACATTATCTCCCCCTTTTTCACCCAAATGGATAACAATGCCACGAGACTCTAGTCATTTTTAGTGTGGAGAGGATTATTGTATGCAGCCTTACTCTTACCATATGCAAAGAAGCTAATTAATAATTATGTTATTAGGATGTGCTAGCTATTGTCCAAAACCGATGAGATTCTCATGTGATCTAGGGGTCATGGGTGACTGGGACTGACCCTCTAGATCTAGTGTCAGTATGTCCTAGCACGGAGGTATGGAGCCCTAATGTGTTAAGGAACCTGATACTGATATGGAGAAACCCTGCTGGTAGTCACTACTATATGCTAAATAGTGTATCATCTGTTGCACCCGGCTAATGGACAATGGACTAAAGAGTGCTCTTGGCGGAAGCGGGATCCTATGAGTCTTCCCTCTTTGTGCCTTTGTCTGTTTGTTGACGCGAGAGTGAATGGGTCATCAAACTTTAAAATGATGGGTCATATCCCATCACTTCTTTTCTCATTTGTCCAGGGGCACACAAAAGTAAAAGGAGAGGCTGTCCATAGGATCCCGTCCCCTCTTGGCGAGGTAATGGGATAGAGAGACTTTCGGAATTCTTCTAAAAGACTTCACAAGTGCCACTTCATCAAAGTGTAAGCTGTCACAAGATTGGATTAGATAATTAAATTGAATGATCAAATTTAGCTATTAAAGGCGTATGTTGGCATTTTAGGATCCAAAAGGCATGTGATCCAAAAGGCTTATGATTACTCCATCTGGGTTTTCTTAAGGTGCTTCCAAACAGGAAGGTAATCTGCTTATCTAACACATACTTCTTGGTGTGACAAGACGAGTTGTGGATTTGCCAGTAAGAATTGAAACATCTTTTAAGCAAAAATGTTAATGTACTACACTTTCCATCACCTCTCCTTTTGCCACCCTCATCGGACAAGTATCATATGGACATCCTTAAGGTTGTTCTCATTATTAAAAGTTAATAATAACTCAAAAATGTCTCATGTAACAATTGTCTTATTAAAATCACAAAAAGAAATAATAAAAACTGTGATATACTATATTGTTCGAGTCAAAGAAGACTTGTACACAATGAAACATACTAAAAAAGAAGATTTGAGTTAGAGATCCCGACTTCATCTCCATAGCTAGGTTACTTTCTCAAAATTGAAAAGATAAAATAAGCTTACAAATACTGCCTCCATTAATCAGAGAGAACAGATGGTGAAAACAAGATTTTCTGGACTTTAAAAATAGTAAATAGTAATATGTCCTCTCACATCACCTAGGTAAACTTTGTCATTATTATTATTTTTTTATTCTAACAAATGATGAAATTATCTTTAAATAATGTGAGAAGTCGCATGAACATCTGATATTTTTAAAGTATTATTTGCTGCACTGGTAGATTGTGTTTTTAAAATAAATTCTTTTTTAGTCGAGTTAGGATCTGCCTAAAAGATTACACTTTATAAGCTAGTGAGGTTTTCAAAGTAACGCAGGTGCCGTCAAGAATCACTAGAACGGAGGGCGGGTCCATGTAGCTACATCTCACGTGAAGAGGGGGAGGAGGTTTCTATCAAACCGGAGAGATGATGCCTCGGATGAATTGAGATCGTCTACTCTATTTCTCTTACATTATTTGTACTTTACTCATTCTGATTGGTCTGGAATATTTAAAAAGTAAAAATTTTCTTCTTTTTTAGACTTTACTTTTCTCTCACTACAATAATTAAATTAATCAAAATAAGTAGAGTACAAGTGGCGTAGAAAAAATAGAGTAGTCGATCTCAATCCGCCTCGAGTATAGAGGGTGTCCTTATATTTTCCCTAAAAAATACGTGCTTGTTTAGAAAAATCTTCAATAGGAAGAGGCCTCTAGATGCTTCTGTTCATCAGGACAACGTATCCATGCACAATATTTGGAGTCCTAGAACTCTAAGGTGCTTTCACACGTACCCCCTACTGGTTTCACTCTTTTGTGGCCATGTCTCCCATTGTGGATGTAAGAATATTGTCTCAAAATCCTTGATCTCCACTGTCACTATTTGTTTATGTAATTTTCCTCTTGTCTCTCTTCTTGTATTCTTTGGACGAAGAAACAACGGAGAAGGTGCGCGGTTAGGGGTGACCCACCTGAATCTTTGAACAGCTCTTACGGAGACCAAAACGGGTGGGCAGGAACAAATGGTGAAGCTGCCTTCTGACCCGAAAATTGGGGATCAGGAGCAGAGATGGAAAGCAAAGAGGAGGGCCCCCACGATCTGACGTCCCACGTGGTGACGGTTCCTAGAGCCTGTTCACACCGGGCACTTCGGACTCAAATTTAGAAATAGATTAAAGTAATACTTGTTGCACCCTAATATAATATGTTGAGTTGGAAAGACTCTTTCCCAATTTTTTTGCTATCTGAAAAATCTACATAATTCTTGTCTCTCCATTAAATTAAATGCATCCGTCAAATTATTTTTCTCAAGCGCTTCAAGATGTCCTCGAACGTTTTCAGATGCTCTCAAGCACATTCAATGATCTCGAAAGCATAATGCTCTTGAAAGATTCCAAAGCATCATGATCTCGAAAGCATCCTAAAGTATCACACACTTGAGAGCTTTAGGATGTGTTCGAGATCATAGTCTATTAGGTAATTTTCTGATTTATTTATTTTTTTAATCTAGTGTCTCCTGTCTAAGCTGACGTGCGGATGACGTCGGACGCATTTAATAAGACGATAAAGATCATGTGAACTTTTAAGATGAAAAAAAAAAAAAGGACTCATTCTAATTTAACTTGTTATTATGTAGCAAGCATTACTTGATAGATTATCCATTCGTCTAGCGTTCATCAATATTTGCATCAAACTTGAAGCACCACAAAGTTTACGGTCGCCAGAGCCTATAACTTAGCATCATTTGATCTTCTTTTCATAAGAGAGATCACCAGTTTGAATTCTACTTCTAGCAGTTTCTCATATAATTTGAGTATATTTTTATTATTTATAGAAAAACAAGAGGAAATACACCATAAAATGTGAAATGCAATATTTATAAAATATATTTTAATTTAATACTTGCATTTACTTTTAGTTTATATAATTAAATTTTTGCACTGAATCATAATTAATTTATTTTGTGCATCAAAATAACAAAATATTAGACATCGAAATGTTATATTTTGTTTTTTGGTAATTTTACATACTTAATTTATTAAAATATTAGATATATATAGTGAAATAGATTATGAAACAAATAGAATACAATTATATTTATAAGCTATAACGAATAAAAGGCACTACACAAAAACTGTCAAGCATTTTGGACATCCTCATGGAAGTTAACAAATGGTCTCTTGCCATCGGCACTACGTTCATTTCAGAACTTCTTTTATTTCGTTTAAGATGTGCATCTCAGATTTTAAACTTAAGATCTCAATATTATTAAACGTTGATCATTAAGATGGAAACAAATACTCAGAGAAGTCAAGGTCGATGAGTCGTTTGACTAAAAATAAATAAGAAGTAAAATTTATTATATTTTAAAAATGAAGTCTAGAAGATCTTATCTCTAAAATGAATGACAAAAATATCATTCATGTTACAGATCCGATATCTTTATCATCTTTCATCTACTGTACCTTTTGTATCTCATCTTAGGTGAACGATGAAAACGTTTTCAAATCATTTAAGAAGATGTGAAAAAAAAAAATCTACCAAAGTTAAAATTAATCTAATTCCAACATGGAGATGGACACACGAACTGTTCCAACGAGCATTGAAGTCATAAGGTTTGTCGTCAGAGCTGGGAGCACCTCAAGTACAATAAGTTGATCCAGAGGTTAGTATTGCGATATCCGTGACGGAATTTGTGATCGACCAAGAACATCTCAACGCACCAAACGCCACCTACAAACCGACATTACGTTTGCTAGAAAGTGAGGATGACACATCTCATTTTGTTTTCGTCCTTTAATTGACCAAGAACCTGTTACAAGTACTTAGGTTGAGTTGAGCCAAGTTTGAAAAATTGCAAAGTAATCAATCCATAGGTCCTAGTCGAGAATTGAAACTAAAAGCCTCTCCACAAGTCTTTAGTTGCTTCGTCACAAAATGGTTAAAAAATGCCACTACTACTTGTCTTATGAAGATTGCGTGAAGTCCATGCCCACATGGGAGATTACATTTTGAACGGTCAATATCTCAAATCGGATCCGCTTAGGGCTGTAAGGTTGTAAGAGAGGCGTTGGTCTGAGTCTTAAATGATTAAAAAAAGTTAGACACGTGATAGATCAATAAAATTATTGAATAATCAAGTAATCAGGTTGGATATTGAGTCTAGTTGTTTGCTTAGCTTTTAATCTTACTAAGGAGATTAAGAAAGAATTTGTTTTATCTTGAACTTTAATGTAATCGATTAATGTTCTCCATTTTGACTCAAAGCTATAAAAATCTGAGCATAATTTAATGTAAAAAAAAAATATTTTAAACATCCAAAATAGCTAGCATTACATATGATTAGAGAGTACGTATATCATGTTGGTGTGCCCCTTCCTAGTGTGGAAGAGAGGGCATGTTGATTGTAGGAGGCTGTGCCTCTTCTTAGTGTAGAAGGAAGGACCAACTGAGATTGGAACTTGTAACCTGCGCAAGATTTGTACTGTGTGTAACTTGCGAATTAGTGAAAATCTTAAAAGATTATTTGAAAATTAGATGTAAGTCTGAATAAGCCGAACTAATATAAATCTTTTTGCCTGTTTGTGTGATCGCTTCTTATTTCCTCCTCCTCCTCCTGCGCACCTAATTTCTTATTGCAATTAGTTTAAATTTGCTAATGTTATAATTCATTTTGAATTACCCATTCACCATCCCTCCTCGGGTTCTCCGTAGCATCGGCAATAGATTGTGTTTAGGATTGTAACTTAAACACTAATGCCTCATTTGACTAGAATATTAGTTATGATATGCCATCAATTTTGAGACTAATACATATGAAGACTATCATATTTATATTAAAATTAATATTGGAGGAATACAGAAAGGGACGGCTGATAGAGAAAAGAGAGTTGATGGCAGAGATGAGCAGGGAATCTTCGCTCTCTCGATGATTAAACTCTAACTTTATAATGGAAATTTAAATGCACAGTAGATTTGTTATGATAACACACTTTACTAATGTCTGCTATCAAAATTAATAGAAGATAAATGCCTACTATTGGTAACATTACGAAAATTGATATCGATAAAAGCTTTTTTATACTATTATATAATTTTGCTATAATGGAATGTTTTCGACATAGAATGAATTACGACAGTAAGATTACCTGTTCACATCTCAGCCGTCTAAAGAATTTTTATTACCTCCCAAAAATAACTATTCCATAATAATTAATAACAGCCCTTTACTTCCTATTGTTTCTATTCATGGACTCCCCTAATATAACATCAACGCACACATGACCTCGGCTTTCTCCATTGCTCTCTCTCAATAATTACCACTTAATTTTTTTCCCGCACAAACTTCCCCTTTTTTACATCTATACACTGTATAATTACAACCATTCATACTAAATGGAGTTAACATATTACATCTCGAATTTTTAAATATTTGATTAAAAAACGTTAATCACATATGGGTTTCTCTTCCATGCCTCTTCATCTTTCCCTAATGTCTGTTTCTTGCCAAGTGCAAATTTTCCTTCCGTTTCCTCTTTTTGCTTCAGACCTGTAATTATCTGGTCTTTTTTATCCCACCCAACCCAATGCCAGCAATTACGTATCTCCCTAGCTGGTAAGTCCCTTACCCTTCCCTACCCTAATCACACCCCCACCAACTCTATTTTTCAGTCGTGGTTGTTCTTGATACCACTACCACTGTGACCCGAGGGACAACTATTTTCATGTTCTCCCCTATTATACCAATCTTGTCAAGTGAGTTTGGAATTTTGGCGCGGCACCATATACTAATGAATAATCTGTTGCTCTTGGTCAGTGGCAAATCTAACATTCATCTAGTGGGGTCCTAAGGTCACGTTTGATTTTGTCACAATTTTTTGTTTAATTCAAAGTAATCTAATCCGGTACTCCACTGACCCATCTTTAGATCCTACTGCTTCAACCTAAAACCTCATATGATCTAGTCTAAAATTCTATTGACTCGGTTATACTTATGACCTAATGTCCAAGTGATCTCACTGAACAAAATTTCTGCGTTCGCCATTGGTCATGGTGCCGCCGCATACAACTCTAGCAAGATTTCTGAGTAGGTTGGTCCCATGGGCAGCACCTCAGGCAGAGATCGTCTTTCGTTCCAAGTGGATGTTTGGAGAATTACCTTTTTCTTTTCTTTTTTGTTAACAGATGTTGAAGAACTACTGTTGTCGCATTTTAACGTCACGTGGAACATAATTGGATCTAGTGCTAGAAGATCGTATTATACTATTATATACATGGGCTGACACAAGGAAACATTTGGATGCATAACACAAACGCAGCGTCGGGCCATTTACTTTGAGGACGCACTCAGATAAGATATTTTGGAGTTTGTTTTTAATCTATTTGACTACTACAATTAAGCAAGCAGATTCAACTTCGGGTGAAAAAATTGGAGCCGTACCTCTTCCTTAATTACCTGGTGCAGCAAAATTACGTGTTATTTTGACGTCTGAAAATGTGACTTAATTTCAAGAAAAAAAAATGATATCAAATACAGAAGTTGTTATGTTCTAGAACTTTGAACTCATTAAGTATGTTAATAGATTATATTTAATTACATCTAATTAGATGTAAATAAGTCTAATTAAGTTAAATAATAAATTTAAATAATTTAAATATATTTAATATTATAATAATAAATTTAGAATAGATAAATCGTTAGTCAAGTCAATAAGATCTAATAAACTCATTAGTCACTCAATTGAAAAATTAGTTGGTTTCCAATACTTTGTCAAATTTTGGGACCTGTAAACTTTGTGACAGCAGCATATTGAAGATGTAATAACTTTGCGTACAAAATTTCAAAATTCGCACAGTGAACATAGTTGAAAAGATGATACAAAAGACTATAACTTTGTCTAAAAGACTTTTAAATAATTCAATTTTTAAAGGGGTCAAACTTGAAGAATTTTAGATAAGAAAATCTACTATGTGTGGAAATCTGGATTCCTAGTTGCAAATAGACTAACTTGTTAATTAAATCTTCATCTGTTAAAATCCGACCTTGCAACAAAGGAGACTTGATTTAAGTAGTATGAGAAAATAGAAGATGTATAACTAGAGCTTTGGGGTTGTGTATAAGTCTGCTTTCACGCAGCTCCAAATTTAAGATAAGAATATATTGATTTTTAGAAAGAAATATAGTGTTTCTTAGTTGATTCTTTTGAAAATTTAATTCTAATTAATATTTTGTGTTAATGGAAGTGTAAAAGACGTCGAAAAGGTTTTAGAACAAGAGAGATTCGTAGCTAGAGCTTAATGATTGATTTCGAGAAGGAGAGATTAGTTGTTTTTCCTCCAAAAGTAAGTGATGATAACATGTTAAATAAAATATTTTGTATTAATATGAAAAACAAATATTTTAATTTCAAAAATAGTTAAATGAGTTTTCTAGAAGCATAATTTTTACGTCCATGATCTGAAACATCCATTTGATTTTTAAATTTCATGTCAAAATTTCAATTTCTTTTGTTATGTTTGGAGAACACAATGGACAATAATGTTCTTCGTCGTCTACTATTTCTGAATGGTAGTAGTTGTTGTTGTCCTGTTCAAATTAGATGGCAGTGACTCTTGCAGTCTATACTTCCGAACGACAATAATTTTTGCTGTCCAAAAATTTTGAACGGCAGTTAACTTGGCCGTCCAGTTGACTAATTTTGAAACTTCAATTTGAAAATCTGAACGAACTTTGAATAATTATATCATTTTTATCTGATGTCCTATTGATATAAAATTTTGACTACAACTTTGTTTTGATGAACTCTAAGTATATGTGAAATTTTTAAATTTTTGAAAATTTTATTTCTAATTATTCTACTATTTATTCTATTAGTAAAAAATCTACTCAAGTTCTTCAAATACAATCCAACGCTCTAAATCACTCAAATGATGTCCGATTTACTCGAA
Organism: Zantedeschia hybrid cultivar; assembly: GCA_030544215.1. Taxonomy (NCBI): domain Eukaryota; kingdom Viridiplantae; phylum Streptophyta; class Magnoliopsida; order Alismatales; family Araceae; genus Zantedeschia; species Zantedeschia hybrid cultivar. The sequence continues at coordinate 18,859,645 of JARZZO010000010.1, read as the reverse complement.
AATCTATCCAAATATTTTATTTGACATATTTGATATATTCACCAAATTTGATTAATTTATGAATATGTTTGTCATTTTTGGCCTTATTTGTTAAATTTTAACTCTTAAAATTAATTTTATTAGTCCAAAATTATAATTCTTTGTCCGAAAAATCTAAAAAAAATTAGTAACATATTCTTCCATCCAGTAACTTGTTAGCATTAGTTTTGTCTTGATTTTCTATCTATATCATCATGTTAGCTATTTAAGTGACTATTTTGTATGTAAAAATATGTATTTTAACTTATATCTATATGTAAGACTTTGTTAATTCAAATTTCTGATATAAACTCATCATTTGCATCATTTGATCTCTATTAATATGATTGTATCATAATTATTTGATTTTATTTGGATATTGCCATCTTTAGGAGAGATTTGACCCTATTATATTATAAACATCCATATTTTATAGTGTATTTTGGTTTGAAACTCGAGAGTTAATGGGTCAAATATTTATTTCTAGTCTTTTAAATGGGTAGGACTTAGACTCCCCAGTTATGCGCAGTAACCAAGTTCTCTGCGTGATTTATCTAGATGTTTTGATTTTTATTTTGTTTGACTGCTTATATGATGGTTGAGTGCATATCTATTTAATATGTTAGTTTGTAATTCGTTTGGCACATAATTATGAAACATAATTTAATGATAAAATCATTTGAATTCAACTTATATTTTGTTTAGTTCGTTCTTTAGAAATCTACGTTCAATTATCATTTGAATCGTTTATACTCATCTGACCTTTGACCTATTAATAAATACGATTTGACTTGATATGATAAGCTATTATATCATGATGAGTTGACATGCGATATGCACAATTCGATATGTGATTTGTTCAATTCATGTCTAGTAGATTTGTTCAGTCAGATATGATTCCTATCATGCCATATATACTATATATTAGTTGATCTATTCATGTTATTTAAAAACACATTTAATTTGATAAATTTATATTTGACCGTTTTTTCTATCATAGTTTTATTTGAGATATACGTAAAATTATGAATTCTACTTAATTAGTTATTATTATTTTTTAATTATTATATTGTTAACATTTAGTAAATTTCATTGCTTACTGAGTAGTTGTACTAATAAATCATATTAACATTTTTCAAAGTCTGAGAAGAAGTTAGAACTTAAGAAGATTTGCCCTGAGAATATTGAATTTAGATTTCTAAGTAGGTTATCTAAGTTTAAATTTGATTTTTTATTTTAGTAGTCTAATGTAGTAGAGTTGAAAGATGAGAATTTGGACTAATTCTCATCTTTGCATTGGTATTGCACTACCAATTCACAGATTAAAAAAGTACATATTATTTAAAATATAAATTTATCATAACTAAAACATCACATCTCATATATAATTTGATTTTTTAATGTTAGCATTTTTAATTTATACATATTTTTTAAATTATGTTGTCTTCAACTAATCATTATATAAACAATAAACATAGTTTATGGTTCGGTTTCCATTCCAAAATTAGTCTCAATTAGACAAGTATGAGACTTTGCTACTATTAAAAGATTACAAAGAACATAGAGTATTGTAGTTTGAGTTCAATCTTTGGATAATTTACGATTCCTAATGTTGTATTTTGTTTTCTTATATATTTATCATGCATGTGTTTTTCATTGTTCATTTTCATGTATATTTTAATCTATGATATAAAAAAAATATTTCCTCTCGATTTCATTTGTTGGAGAACATCCACTATTAGATTTAAAGGAAATGATCAAACCTGGATTTGTAATATGACATCCTCTACTTCCTCTCTTAGTGTTTTACCGATAGCAAGCGAATAGTGCATATTCATATTACTAGAAATATACCTATTTTGTTGTAATCATGAATAATATTATCACATGTATAAATCAATATCATACCCTCAAGCCATTTTTCATATATTACTTGTCCTAGATTTTCTAGATACCGATTATTTTTCATCCTAAAATTTTGTTCGAGGAATAAGGTTATTAGATGTACAAATCAATATAATACCTTTTATGTCATTTTTGATGAAATAGTTGTTCTAAATTATCTAGATATTACTTTTTTTCACATTATCTTTTATCCCAAGGTTGCTGTGACAAGGATATAAGAGATCACCATGGTTTTATCTCATAACATATACTAACATGTTACGAAATTATTCATTGGTTTTAAACTAGCATATCATAATGCACCATGACTGCATATTGGGACAAAGTAACCACTATTATCAACATCCTTTTAATCATTTGTACATAAAGAAAAAATTATTTATTTGAGTTTATCTACTAACGTGCATTTGCAGTTGCATTTTAACTAGTCTAGTACAAAAATCAAACACTTCATAAGATAATATGTAGATAGAGGGTTATGAAGTGATTACCCAGGATTCCAAGCTGGATGAGGTGTTGGTTTCTAGTTTGTGTGGACAGTGTCCTACTATTATGGAAGGGACTTCAAAAAAATATGTAGATAAGCTCAATAAGTGTACTATTTTTTCTAGATGATAAAAAATTTCATAAATTGTCCCAATATTTTTTATGTTGTCCAAAAATTTTAAAACAAAAACATAAAAATATTCTCGTGTTGACTCCTTGCAAATGCTAAAAAAGAAAAACTCAAGTAGGCTTCAAGAAGTCACATTCATGATTACAAGACTGGCAATTCTAGAGAACTTCAAACTTGGGATTCGTCGACTCCCTTCCTCTATGTACATATGAGCAATACTTAGTTGCAACATGAGATTGCAGTTTAATCATTTCTCTAATATATTTTTTTCTACTGTTCCATCAAAAGTAGATAGTACATGCATCCAACTTGGGGTGGTCCTTTAATTTAATATTTTTTATTTTAAAATAAAAACATTAGTCCTTTTTAACACTGCCGTCTGATCATGTGATCCTTCAACATAAGAATATTACAACAAGCATTACCCATTTACCATATTTTTAGGACAGCAACGTGATTTGGTCTAATTGCGTGGGGGTACTTTCGTAAAGTAAGAAAGCGCGGAGGCTCAAGAGGGGCAACTAGGGCTTCGGTCATCTTTTAAAAACGTAACGACAGGCCACTCCGTGCCGCGGCAGCGAAGGTTGGCAACGCGGCAACGGCGGCACCGAAGCCGTCTGGTAGGTCGTGTAGGGTTAGGGTTTGGCTTTCTTCCGGTGCGATAATCTTGTGACCGGAATCCCTTTTATGGTTTTACCTATTTTGATTGTTTTGCGCCTCCATTAATCCCAGATAAAACTTCCATCCGGGGTGTTTATCTGATTCATGGGAGGCCAACAGAGATGATGGGCAGTTTCGCTGGTAGCACCTCTCCTTTTGTTTCCATGGAGGTGTCTCATTAGTAGCTTGCCTCACATGTTTGCTTTCATTACCTCTTCTTCTAGCTTTTCTGGTCCTTTTCTTTGCTGCTGTTGTTGCATATGATATATATATCGCTTCTAGATTCTAGGTTATTACACAAGAATCTGAGATGGATTAATTAGCCTAAACCCATGTTAGTTCGGAATGGTTTGTTTCTGGGTTTTGCTAGATTGGGACTTGAAAGGAGCTGCTCTCTGGGTTTGCTGTAATGCCCGGCCTAACGATTTTGATGGTTTGATTTTTATTTTTTTTGTTAAAAAATTGTCACTGGACATGTATATATACTATCTGATCTTTGATCAAATATTTAAGAAAATTAAAGAAAATAAGATGTTGGCTCTTGTTTCTTGATACATGAAATGACTTTACCACTCCTGAAGCATACATGGGACTTGCTGCATTGCAATGCAAGTATATATGTACATACAATCCTGTCTTCTGAAAAATTAAGAATCATATTGCTCATTCGGTTTGATTTTTTGTTTTTTAGAATTTTTAGTTTATTAGTCAGAAATATCGAGTTATACAGATATGTGGAACATGATTGAACTCACTATAAAAAACGAACAAATATCATTCCAGAGCTAATCCCCTCAGTCCATTTCTGCTTCGAATCCTTGGTGTAAAATGCAGCTAAAGAATGAAGAGTCTATATCTTTGTGAGACAATAAATTATGACGTCTTACAGTGTTTTACATAAAATTGGATGGTAAGGAAGTTTTTTTAAAATGGTTGCTTGTTTTCATGTAAAATATTAGTTTTCAAAATAGTGAAAGTATTTTTTTATTTTAAAAAATTCTCAATTTTAACGATGGTGTCAGATGGATCAATTGGGAATTGAAACTGTGATTCTAAACTCAAGAAATATGGCAAAATGATTTCTAATAGCCTCTACATAGGAAGAAGTATACACATAGGAAGCGAGTGGATGGGAAAAGTGGACTAGGACAGTGTGTGCTTTTAATGGGCCAACAAAACACATTGGAAACCTTAGGCACCAAACTCTAGCAAAATCGATGTTGATGGATCCACTTCAAAAGCTGGAGAGGTCGATTGTGCACTCGCGGTTTCATAGGAATATAAGTGCAGAATAAGGAGTCTCATTCTTAGAACTAGTTTTAAACCCGTGCGATGCATGGTAATTTGTTTAAATAATTTAAATTTAATTTGAAGTTAACGAAATAATATTGATTGAAATAAAATTATATTAATTAATATATTAAAATATCTATTAATTTATAGATAATATAATTATCTTCAAATATAAAATAAAAACAATGACATTGCTAAGTAAAACTTTCGAAGAAATATACATCAACCATAAATACAGTTTGTCCAAGACCATATTTATAAACTTTCCAAAAAAAAAAAGACAACTCCATCCATTCCTTAATTATTTTTAAGGATTATTGTCTTTCTCTACTTTAACAATCGTCTTCTTCTTGATATACGATTGTTAAGGAGTGATAACATCTTCCATATGAAGTCTCTCACTTTCATCTTTTGAAGATCTTTTAAATAGTGTTATATTGTTCGATGATGTAGAATCAAAAATATTATCAGCAGTTATAGATAAAGAGTCCTGTAATAGAAAATAAAATTATATTAAAATTAGTTAAAGTTAACAAAATTTCAACATTTTAAATAATAAACAATCATATTGGTTGATATAATAAATATTTCTACATTCTCATAAGCAATGTCTGGTTCATAAGATTATGCATAGTTCTCCTCTTGCTATGAAATAAAAAAATGAATGTCAATTCTGAATATAACGAACAAAAGTATTACTGAATGAATTAAATTAACGAATACTTTAAGCATCATAAAAGTATGCATAATTTTAAAATTTAAATTGAATATATTGAATAGATTAAGAAAATACATGAAAAAAGTAAATGAGTTAATTAATAAACATGCTATATTTTTATTAAAGAGAAATAATAAATATGTATATATTTTTTTTGAGTAGCATATAAGACACGCAAAGCTAAACCAATAGATGCAGTGAAAAAGATTTCAAAATGGATTGCCATTTTTTATAAAAAGAGTTAATAATTACCTATACTTGAATGTAACCGCTTATTATAAGCTGAAAAAACAGAAAATATGTCAAGAGCGCATAGGATATTTTTAACATATTAATATCATAAATGAAAAGAATGAATAAACGGAGGGATATATCATAAGAATGCTTAATCAATTGATTCTTTTAAATTATATTATTCAATGTTTTAATACTTGTATTATTAAATTATGATTATACTGAAATATTAAATATATTGTGTACTTTTAGCACACATATTATGTGTGCTAAAAGTACACAATATATTTAATATTTCAGTATAATCATAATTTAATAATACAAGTATTAAAACATTGAATAATATAATTTAAAAGAATCAATTGATTAAGCATTCTATATTTGTACAGATAATATTTAAATGTTAAAGTATTCAACATTCAAACAAATCCCATGATTTATATGTATATAATTCTTAAAGAATATATAATTTAACAAATTTTATTCCCAATAAGAGTATACTTTCAACATAATAAAATATATTATGTAATTTTATAATTCCTTTAAATTATTTAAAATATATCTGATGTAAATAAATATAATTTTGATTTAACAATTTGCACTTGGTGAGCTTACAATTGAATTTGTTAAATTTTTAACACATAGCAAAAAATTCTGATTAGAAAGAAAATTCTTGCACGAGTTTTCTAATGACACTAATATGTTAAATTATTTATTCAAAATATAGAGAATGACAGAGCACAATGTGCATAAAGGAATTACAAATGAGTTATTAACACATTTAATATCATGGTAACAACTGATAAAATATAATAATTAAACCTCGTTATTTATGAAATTAATATAAAAAATAGTTAATGAGAGCAAAATGTGCGTAAAGAAATTTAAAATGAATATTTTAAAATTCATTATTTCATATAAATAATACAATTAATTATTTATGCAAAAAATATAAAATAAATAAAAATTAGCATATAAATATTTAACCTGTTTAAATCGAAAGGCGCCATAGTGCTCGCAGCTGGCAACTTCACCTAGCGACATAATTACAGCTGTCAACAGTCTGCTTTGGCATCAGAGCACCGTACCCTACGCTTTAGATGACAACATAGAGAGAGGAGAGCAATAAATAGACTCACCAAGGGGAAGGACGGCCCGGGCTACGGGCTGTGAAACCCTTCCCATCTCCACAACACCGGCGCTGCTAGAGCCCTCCCCTCCGCTCTTCTTCACCACACCAGCGGTGCTCGCGAGACTCTACCTCAGCTGCAGAAGCTTCCGTCCACCGCCAGCGCACCACTCCACTGGGAGTAGATTTGCTCTCCTCCATCACCATCGCCATCGCCATCGCCTCCCCTCCGCCGGACCATTAGCGGGCCCCTCCGCCGCTAGCCACCACCTCCGAGCCTCCACCAGACCAGCGGCGCTAGAGAGCTCCCCTCCGCCACAGATAGCTCCCCTCTAATGCCAGCAACCCCATCCACTGCCAGCGTCCCCCTCCACTGTATATTTGGTATCCTCCACTGCCAGTGCCCCCCGCGAACGCCAGTGCCTCCTCCAGGGGACCTTCAGCACGCCCCTCCGCCGCTAGCCTCCGCCTCCGAGCCTCCGATTTGCCGGTCCTCCCATGTCGTCCTCGTCATCCTGCACCACGTTTGTTTGGAGAGACAGAGATAGGGATCTAGGAACCATGCATCAAGGGGAGCCAAGATCGCCTAAAGGTAACACCTTTTCCTCCTCCTCTTTTGAAAGATCATTTTTTCTCCAGATTTGTCATGGCATTTGTTGATTCTCCAGATAGGGATCTTTTGAAAGATGTTTTAATTTCCACCATAGCCTCCCCGATCTACTTGCTTTGTGAAACACCATCTCATCTCATTAACGTATGAGCAGGAGAGCATAAGGGTTGACCAGGGGCTGCCCATTTACACATGCAGGAGGATTCTGACTTCCGAGGGTGATAAATTTGAACCAGGTAGCTCGGAGGTATAAGTCTTTGTTTACTATTCTCCCTTCGAATTTTATTTTGGACTTTGGGTTGTAATGTTATGTGGATGTTTCATGGAGTTTTATGCTCTTTTCTGATCGAATAATGGGGGCACTGTGCAGATCGATGCTTTTGAGCTGTTTGTTCTCTCCATTCAACTGCGGGCTCACCCACATGGCATCAGGTATACAGGTTTTCTCCCCTCGACTTCTATGCCTTCGCGTCTACTGCCTACTTTTTAAAGTTAAAATTTATTGTATACAGTTTTTTCTTCCCCCTGATTTCTATCCCTTCGCATCTACTGATGATCCTGAGCCTGGCATGAACCGATTTGTTTTCTAAATTTTAAGAAGTACGTTAGTTTGTATGTTTAGCAGGTTGTGTTATACGATTTTTCTAGATATGGTTTATTACAGCTCCGAGGTTATGTATCTTCCACTTCCCTCTGTCAATCACAATGCAGGTTCTTTGGGTTTTGTTATACAATTTTTTTAGATATGGTTTAGAATATGTTCCTCCCAAGTTTCAACATTGAGATTTCGACTAAGAGTATTGTAACCTTAATTTAAACAGGTTGTGTGTATTCATTTTTCTCTGGTGATGCGTTCGATCTGTGGGGCTATTATCTATTCCCATGTTTTTTGCTATTCTCTGTATTCTTCTTTTGTATGTGTTTGATCTGGGAGGCTATTGTCTTTCCAAATAAACCCTTGTATGTATGTAATTTAGGGTGTGTTGCCGTGGATACATAGAGAAAGAAACAGATAAAATAATAACAAAATATTGTGTGTCGGCATTTTTTCAACAGGGGTAACATAAAGGATCTTTCATGCATAATACTAACTACTACTTTTTCTATATATGTTAGAGTAAGGGTTTATTTGGAAAGACATAATTCTTACATTGTCTTGTTTAGAATATCATTAGTGTTTAAAAAGTATCTAAAAAGGTATAAATAGTAAGAGAAGAAGGTATTTTTCCATAGTTGATAAGTAAGGTGAGCAGTTGAAAATGGGAATAGGTTTGAACAATTGAAAAGTATTTTTTTTAAAGCAATGGAAAAATATTTTAAAGTTAAAAAAATAATGGCATTATCAGTTACATAGACTTTTAAGTTTACCTTTAGTTTTTCATCTGCAGTCAGATTATTACATTACAAAATCACTTGTGAAAATTTGTTACATAGACTTTTAAGTTTACCTTTAGTTTACCTTATTTTACCATAGCAACTCTCTTGCTGCACTACAATTTGATATGATAAGCTATTATATCATGATGAGTTGACATGCGATATGCACAATTCGATATGTGATTTGTTCAGTTCATGTCTAGTAGATTTGTTCAATCAGATATGATTCCTATCATGCCATATATACTATATATTAGTTGATCTATTCATGTTATTTGAAAACACATTTAATTTGATAAATTTATATTTGACCGTGTTTTCTGTCATAGTTTTATTTGAGATATATGTAAAATTGTGAATTCTAATTAGTTAGTTATTATTATTATTTAATTATTATATTGTTAACATTTAGTAGATTTTATTGCTTACTGAGTAGTTGTACTAATAAATCATATTAACATTTTTCAAAGTCTGAGGAGGAGTTAGAACTTAAGAAGATTTGCCCTGAGAATATTGAATTTAGATTTCTAAGTAGGTTATCTAAGTTTAAATTTGATTTTTTATTTTAGTAGTCTGATGTAGTAGAGTTGAAAGATGAGAATTTGGACTAATTCTGATCTTTGCATTGGTATTGCACTAACAATTCACAGATTAAAAAAATACATATTATTTAAAATATAAATTTATCATAACTAAAACATCACATCTCATATATAATTTGATTTTTTAATGTTAGCACTTTTAATTTATACATATTTTTTAAATTATGTTGTCTTCAACTAATCATTATATAAACAATAAACATAGTTTATGGTTTGGTTTCCATTCCAAGATTAGTCTCAATTAGAGAAATATGAGACTTTGCTACTATTAAAAGATTACAAAGAACATCGAGTATTGTAGTTTGAATTCAATCTTTGGATAATATACGATTCCTAATGTTGTATTTTGTTTTCTTATATATTTATCATGCATGTGTTTTTCATTGTTCATTTTCATGTATATTTTAATCTATGATATAAAAAAAATATTTCCTCTCGATTTCATTTGTTGGAGAACATCCACTATTAGATTCAAAGGAAATGATCAAACCTGTATTTGTAATATGACATCCTCTACTTCCTCTCTTAGTGTTTTACCGATAGCAAGCGAATAGTGCATATTCATATTACTAGAAGTATACCTATTTTGTTGTAATCATGAATAATATTATCACATGTATAAATCAATATCATACCCTCGAGCCATTTTTCATATATTACTTGTCCTAGATTTTCTAGATACCGATTATTTTTCATCCTAAAATTTTGTTCGAGGAATAAGGTTATTAGATGTACAAATCAATATAATACCTTTTATGTCATTTTTGATGAAATAGTTGTTCTAAATTATCTAGATATTACTTTTTTTCACATTATCTTTTATCCCAAGGTTGCTGTGACAAGGATATAAGAGATCACCATGGTTTTATCTCATAACATATACTAACATGTTACGAAATTATTCATTGGTTTTAAACTAGCATATCATAATGCACCATGACTGCATATTGGGACAAAGTAACCACTATTATCAACATCCTTTTAATCATTTGTACATAAAGAAAAAATTATTTATTTGAGTTTATCTACTAACGTGCATTTGCAGTTGCATTTTAACTAGTCTAGTACAAAAATCAAACACTTCATAAGATAATATGTAGATAGAGGGTTATGAAGTGATTACCCAGGATTCCAAGCTGGATGAGGTGTTGGTTTCTAGTTTGTGTGGACAGTGTCCTACTATTATGGAAGGGACTTCAAAAAAATATGTAGATAAGCTCAATAAGTGTACTATTTTTTCTAGATGATAAAAAATTTCATAAATTGTCCCAATATTTTTTATGTTGTCCAAAAATTTTAAAACAAAAACATAAAAATATTCTCGTGTTGACTCCTTGCAAATGCTAAAAAAGAAAAACTCAAGTAGGCTTCAAGAAGTCACATTCATGATTACAAGATTGGCAATTCTAGAGAACTTCAAACTTGGGATTCGTCGACTCCCTTCCTCTATGTACATATGAGCAATACTTAGTTGCAACATGAGATTGCAGTTTAATCATTTCTCTAATATATTTTTTTCTACTGTCCCATCAAAAGTAGATAGTACATGCATCCAACTTGGGGTGGTCCTTTAATTTAATATTTTTTATTTTAAAATAAAAACATTAGTCCTTTTTAACACTGCCGTCTGATCATGTGATCCTTCAACATAAGAATATTACAACAAGCATTACCCATTTACCATATTTTTAGGACAGCAACGTGATTTGGTCTAATTGCGTGGGGGTACTTTCGTAAAGTAAGAAAGCGCGGAGGCTCAAGAGGGGCAACTAGGGCTTCGGTCATCTTTTAAAAACGTAACGACAGGCCACTCCGTGCCGCGGCAGCGAAGGTTGGCAACGCGGCAACGGCGGCACCGAAGCCGTCTGGTAGGTCGTGTAGGGTTAGGGTTTGGCTTTCTTCCGGTGCGATAATCTTGTGACCGGAATCCCTTTTATGGTTTTACCTATTTTGATTGTTTTGCGCCTCCATTAATCCCAGATAAAACTTCCATCCGGGGTGTTTATCTGATTCATGGGAGGCCAACAGAGATGATGGGCAGTTTCGCTGGTAGCACCTCTCCTTTTGTTTCCATGGAGGTGTCTCATTAGTAGCTTGCCTCACATGTTTGCTTTCATTACCTCTTCTTCTAGCTTTTCTGGTCCTTTTCTTTGCTGCTGTTGTTGCATATGATATATATATCGCTTCTAGATTCTAGGTTATTACACAAGAATCTGAGATGGATTAATTAGCCTAAACCCATGTTAGTTCGGAATGGTTTGTTTCTGGGTTTTGCTAGATTGGGACTTGAAAGGAGCTGCTCTCTGGGTTTGCTGTAATGCCCGGCCTAACGATTTTGATGGTTTGATTTTTATTTTTTTTGTTAAAAAATTGTCACTGGACATGTATATATACTATCTGATCTTTGATCAAATATTTAAGAAAATTAAAGAAAATAAGATGTTGGCTCTTGTTTCTTGATACATGAAATGACTTTACCACTCCTGGAGCATACAGGGGATTTGCTACATTGCAATGCAAGTATATATGTACGTACAATCCTGTCTTCTGAAAAATTAAGAATCATATTGCTCATTCGGTTTGATTTTTTGTTTTTTAGAATTTTTAGTTTATTAGTCAGAAATATCGAGTTATACAGATATGTGGAACATGATTGAACTCACTATAAAAAACAACAAATATTATTCCAGAGCTAATCCCCTCAGTCCATTTCTGCTTCGAATCCTTGGTGTAAAATGCAGCTAAAGAATGAAGAGTCTATATCTTTGTGAGACAATAAATTATGACGTCTTACAGTGTTTTACATAAAATTGGATGGTAAGGAAGTTTTTTTAAAACGGTTGCTTGTTTTCATGTAAAATATTAGTTTTCAAAATAGTGAAAGTACTTTTTTATTTTAAAAAATTCTCAATTTTAACGATGGTGTCACATGGATCAATTGGGAATTGAAACTTAGTATTTTTTTGTGATTCTAAACTCAAGAAATATGGCAAAATGATTTCTAATAGCCTCTACATAGGAAGAAGTATACACATAGGAAGCGAGTGGATGGGAAAAGTGGACTAGGACAGTGTGTGCTTTTAAAGGGCCAACAAAACACATTGGAAACCTTAGGCACCAAACTCTAGCAAAATCGATGTTGATGGGTTTTGTTATACAATTTTTTTAGATATGGTTTAGAATATGTTCCTCCCAAGTTTCAACATTGAGATTTCGACTAAGAGTATTGTAACCTTAATTTAAACAGGTTGTGTGTATTCATTTTTCTCTGGTGATGCGTTCGATCTGTGGGGCTATTATCTATTCCCATGTTTTTTGCTATTCTCTGTATTCTTCTTTTGTATGTGTTTGATCTGGGAGGCTATTGTCTTTCCAAATAAACCCTTGTATGTATGTGATTTAGGGTGTGTTGCCGTGGATACATAGAGAAAGAAACATATAAAATAATAACAAAATGTTGTGTGTCGGCATTTTTTCAACAGGGGTAACATAAAGGATCTTTCATGCATAATACTAACTACTACTTTTTCTATATATGTTAGAGTAAGGGTTTATTTGGAAAGACATAATTCTTACATTGTCTTGTTTAGAATATCATTAGTGTTTAAAAAGTATCTAAAAAGGTATAAATAGTAAGAGAAGAAGGTATTTTTCCATAGTTGATAAGTAAGGTGAGCAGTTGAAAATGGGAATAGGTTTGAACAATTGAAAAGTATTTTTTTTAAAGCAATGGAAAAATATTTTAAAGTTAAAAAAATAATGGCATTATCAGTTACATAGACTTTTAAGTTTACCTTTCGTTTTTCATCTGCAGTCAGATTATTACATTACAAAATCACTTGTGAAAATTTGTTACATAGGCTTTTAAGTTTACCTTTAGTTTACCTTATTTTACCATAGCAACTCTCTTGCTGCACTACAATTTGGTATGATAAGCTATTATATCATGATGAGTTGACATGCGATATGCACAATTCGATATGTGATTTGTTAAGTTCATGTCTAGTAGATTTGTTCAGTCAGATATGATTCCTTTCATGCTATATATACTATATACTAGTTGATCTATTAATGTTATTTGAAAACACATTTAATTTGATAAATTTATATTTGACCGTGTTCTGTCATAGTTTTATTTGAGATATATGTAAAATTGTGAATTCTACTTAGTTAGTTATTATTATTATTTAATTATTATATTGTTAACATTTAGTAGATTTCATTGCTTACTGAGTAGTTGTAGTAATAAATCATATTAACATTTTTCAAAGTCTGAGGAGGAGTTAGAACTTAAGAAGATTTGCCCTGAGAATATTGAATTTAGATTTCTAAGTAGGTTATCTAAGTTTAAATTTGATTTTTTATTTTAGTAGTCTGATGTAGTAGAGTTGAAAGATGAGAATTTGGACTAATTCTCATCTTTGCATTGGTATTGCACTAACAATTCACAGATTAAAAAAATACATATTATTTAAAATATAAATTTATCATAACTAAAACATCACAGCTCATATGTAATTTGATTTTTTAATGTTAGCACTTTTAATTTATACATATTTTTTAAATTATGTTGTCTTCAACTAATCATTATATAAACAATAAACATAGTTTATGGTTCGGTTTCCATTCCAAAATTAGTCTCAATTAGAAAAGTATGAGACTTTGCTACTATTAAAAGATTACAAAGAACATAGAGTATTGTAGTTTGAATTCAATCTTTGGATAATATACGATTCCTAATGTTGTATTTTACTTTCTTATATATTTATCATGCATGTGTTTTTCATTGTTCATTTTCATGTATATTTTAATCTATGATATAAAAAAAATATTTCCTCTCGATTTCATTTGTTGGAGAACATCCACTATTAGATTCAAAGGAAATGATCAAACCTGTATTTGTAATATGACATCCTCTACTTCCTCTCTTAGTGTTTTACCGATAGCAAGCGAATAGTACATATTCATATTACTAGAAGTATACCTATTTTGTTGTAATCATGAATAATATTATCACATGTATAAATCAATATCATACCCTCAAGCCATTTTTCATATATTACTTGTCCTAGATTTTCTAGATACCGATTATTTTTCATCCTAAAATTTTGTTCGAGGAATAAGGTTATTAGATGTACAAATCAATATAATACCTTTTATGTCATTTTTGATGAAATAGTTGTTCTAAATTATCTAGATATTACTTTTTTTCACATTATCTTTTATCCCAAGGTTGCTGTGACAAGGATATAAGAGATCACCATGGTTTTATCTCATAACATATACTAACAGGTTACGAAATTATTCATTGGTTTTAAACTAGAATATCATAATGCACCATGACTGCATATTGGGACAAAGTAACCACTATTATCAACATCCTTTTAATCATTTGTACATAAAGAAAAAAATATTTATTTGAGTTTATCTACTAACGTGCATTTGCAGTTGCATTTTAACTAGTCTAGTACAAAAATCAAACACTTCATAAGATAATATGCAGATAGAGGGTTATGAAGTGATTACCCAGGATTCCAAGCTGGATGAGGTGTTGGTTTCCAGTTTGTGTGGACAGTGCCCTACCACTATGGAAGGGACTTCAAAAAAATATGTAGATATGCTCAATAAGTGTACTATTTTTTCTAGATGATAAAAAATTTCATAAATTGTCCCAATATTTTTTATGTTGTCCAAAAATTTTAAAACAAAAACATAAAAATATTCTCGTGTTGACTCCTTGCAAATGCTAAAAAAGAAAAACTCAAGTAGGCTTCAAGAAGTCACATTCATGATTACAAGACTGGCAATTCTAGAGAACTTCAAACTTGGGATTCGTCGACTCCCTTCCTCTATGTACATATGAGCAATACTTAGTTGCAACATGAGATTGCAGTTTAATCATTTATTTAATATATTTTTTTCTACTGTCCCATCAAAAGTAGATAGTACATGCATCAAACTTGGGGTGGTCCTTTAATTTAATATTTTTTATTTTAAAATAAAAACATTAGTCCTTTTTAACACTGTCGTCTGATCATGTGATCCTTCAACATAAGAATATTACAACAAGCATTACCCATTTACCATATTTTTAGGACAGCAACGTGATTTGGTCTAATTGCGTGGGGGTACTTTTGGTAAAGTAAGAAAGCGCGGAGGCTCAGGAGGGGCAACTAGGGCTTCGGTCATCTTTTAAAAACGTCACGACAGGCCACTCCGTGCCGCGGCAGCGAAGGTTGGCAACGCGGCAACGGCGGCACCGAAGCCGTCTGGTAGGTCGTGTAGGGTTAGGGTTTGACTTTCTTCCGGTCCGATAATCTTGTGACCGGAATCCCTTTTATGGTTTTACCTATTTTGTTTGTTTTGCGCCTCCATTAATCCCAGATAAAACTTCCATCCGGGGTGTTTATCTGATTCATGGGAGGCCAACAGAGATGATGGGCAGTTTCGCTGGTAGCACCTCCCCTTTTGTTTCCATGGAGGTGTCTCATTAGTAGCTTGCCTCACATGTTTGCTTCCATTACCTCTTCTTCTAGCTTTTCTGGTCCTTTTCTTCGCTGCTGTTGTTGCATATGATATATATATCGCTTCTGGATTCTAGGTTATTACACAAGAATCTGAGATGGATTAATTAGCCTAAACCCATGTTAGGTCGGAATGGTTTGTTTCTGGGTTTTGCTAGATTGGGACTTGAAAGGAGCTGCTCTCTGGGTTTGCTGTAATGCCCGGCCTAACGATTTTGATCGTCTGATTTTTATTTTTTTTGTTAAAAAATTGTCACTGGACATGTATATATACTATCTGATCTTTGATCAAATATTTAAGAAAATTAAAGAAAATAAGATGTTGGCTCTTGTTTCTTGATACATGAAATGACTTCACCACTCCTGAAGCATACAGGGGACTTGCTGCATTGCAATGCAAGTATATATGTACGTACAATCATGTCTTCTGAAAAATTAAGAATCATATTGCTCATTCGGTTTGATTTTTTGTTTTTTAGAATTTTTAGTTTATTAGTCAGAAATATCGAGTTATACAGATATGTGGAACATGATTGAACTCACTATAAAAAACAACAAATATTATTCCAGAGCTAATCCCCTCAGTCCATTTCTGCTTCGAATCCTTGGTGTAAAATGCAGCTAAAGAATGAAGAGTCTTATATCTTTGTGAGACACAATAAAGTATGACGTCTTACAGTGTTTTACATAAAATTAGATGGTAAGGAAGTTTTTTTTAAAACGGTTGCTTGTTTTCATGTAAAATATTAGTTTTCAAAATAGTGAAAGTATTTATTTATTTTAAAAAATTCTCAATTTTAACGATGGTGTCAGATGGATCAATTGGGAATTGAAACTGTGATTCTAAACTCAAGAAATATGGCAAAATGATTTCTAATAGCCTCTACATAGGAAGAAGTATACACATAGGAAGCGAGTGGATGGGAAAAGTGGACTAGGACAGTGTGTGCTTTTAAAGGGCCAACAAAACACATTGGAAACCTTAGGCACCAAACTCTAGCAAAATCGATGTTGATGGGTTTTGTTATACAATTTTTTTAGATATGGTTTAGAATACGTTCCTCCCAAGTTTCAACATTATGATTTCGACGAAGAGTATTGTAACCTTAATTTAAACAGGTTGTGTGTATTCATTTTTCTCTGGTGATGCGTTCGATCTGTGGGGCTATTATCTATTCCCATGTTTTTTGCTATTCTCTGTATTTTTCTTTTGTATGTGTTTGATCTGGGAGGCTATTGTCTTTCCAAATAAACCCTTGTATGTATGTGATTTAGGGTGTGTTGCCGTGGATACATAGAGAAAGAAACATATAAAATAATAACAAAATGTTGTGTGTCGGCATTTTTTCAACAGGGGTAACATAAAGGATCTTTCATGCATAATACTAACTACTACTTTTTCTATATATGTTAAGAGTAAGGGTTTATTTGGAAGACATAATTCTTACATTGTCTTGTTTAGAGTATCGTTAGTGTTTAAAAAGTATCTAAAAAGGTATAAATAGTAGGAGAAGAAGGTATTTTTCCATAGTTGATAAGTAAGGTGAGCAGTTGAAAATGGGGATTGGTTTGAACAATTGAAAAGTATTTTTTTTAAAGCAATGGAAAAAATATTTTAAAGTTAAAAAAATAATGGCATTATCAGTTACATAGACTTTTAAGTTTACCTTTAGTTTTTCATCTGCAGTCAGATTATTACATTACAAAATCACTTGTGAAAATTTGTTACATAGACTTTTAAGTTTACCTTATTTTACCATAGCAACTCTCTTGCTGCACTACAATTTGATATGATAAGCTATTATATCGTGATGAGTTGACATGCGATATGCACAATTCGGTATGTGATTTGTTCAGTTCATGTCTAGTAGATTTGTTCAATCAGATATGATTCCTATCATGCCATATATACTATATATTAGTTGATCTATTCATGTTATTTGAAAACACATTTAATTTGATAAATTTATATTTGACCGTGTTTTCTGTCATAGTTTTATTTGAGATATATGTAAAATTGTGAATTCTACTTAGTTAGTTATTATTATTATTTAATTATTATATTGTTAACATTTAGTAGATTTCATTGCTTAGTGAGTAGTTGTACTAATAAATCATATCAACATTTTTCAAAGTCATGAGAATGAGTTAGAACTTAGGAAGATTTGCCCTGAGAATATTGAATTTAGATTTCTAAGTAGGTTATCTAAGTTTAAATCTGATATCTGTTTTCAAAACATAAAATGCCTATTCAAGTCTATGTTAATGGTGACTCTGCAGTCATATAGGTATAGAAATATATATCTAGACAAATAGATATGCATACATGCATGCAAATATAGTTTATGCTTTGAAAAAGATATTATAAAGTTGAGCCTATCTGAGCCATGGCTTTCTAAAATTATGTGCTTTTCATGGCTGAGGGATAAGTTCATGGTGTTCTAAAACTATTGAACATATTGATGAGTTTAATAGATTTGAGGGTAAGTTTTTAAATCATAGAAAGGTGTAGAGAGAGAGAGAGATTATTCGCATGACACAAACATGGCGGATGGCAGGTTTCTTAACATTGGACACAAACCTGTGTGAGTTGTACTTTCTAGGTGTCCCAAACACTCGGTCCTTCCGCAGCAACTACTTTGTACCACTTGACAGCAATAAGAAACCTTCAAGTAAAAAAAAAAAGATTAAATTATAATTTTGAAAGAAAAAACAACTATCATAGGACTTGAAGATCAAAACATTATAAAAAATGTTTCTATGTTGCTTCCAATTAAATCGCTATAAAAAATTATTTTTATCATGCTAAAGAATGCTACTGCTATTCATATTGCCATCCACCAGCTAAAGTTACATTTTTATTATTTTCTTGGGAACAGGGGTAGAAGGTTGTTTCAATTCTCTAGTTTAATGTGCTATTGTTTGGTTTTGTGCTGGCATGTCATCCAGACTGCAAATGAGAACTTTGAGCTGGCTTTGGAGGTTGACAATATTAACACACATGCTAGTTATTGGCTGTCCAGGCTTCATTTCAAGTATCATGTTCCCGGGGTATGTAAAGCAGTGTGAGTGACTTGAACCTCTGTTAGCTTTTGTTTGGATCTCTTTAAAAAAAATACAAAGATAATTTGCATTACGGTTGCCATTTCGATGTTATATTTTTGACAGGTGATGTGACAAAAAAGAAATATGTTAGATATTATCTCCTACAATTCATCTTATGTTGTGATTATTCCCCTATAAGATGTAGAACAAACGTGAACGTTACACCATAGACATGACACTACTATGAATACTTTGAAGATGTAATCAAGAAAAGATTTAGCGTAAGAGAAACTCATTTTAATATATCTCTAAAAGATGAAGTGAAAAGCTGAAAATTACACCATGGCCGTGAAGTTTTGAGTTTAAAAACAAACCTTTTGTTTTTAGTTGTAGGAGTCCAAAATGCTCAATGCCCTGCTATGGTTTGCAGCAATTCCTTTAGACTACGCAGCCACAAAGAAAGAGATAGCTGAGCATAAGTTGCGGGAAAAAAAAACCGAAATGCTAACTCTTGTAAACTTTAGTGGTGATATATACAAGAAAAATAAGATATATCTCACTTTGTAATGTGTTAATTTTAGGAGTGACATCGTTTTAATATCTCAGTTTGATATGTAAAGATTGTTCTCTTTGATAAATAAACTGCGGTTATTCTATATAGTGGATTGTTCTTTGTGATTTTTTGCAGTTATTCTGTACAGTTATTCTGCGGTTAACCCATTTTTGGTTGATGCAGGTTACCTGGGTGAGATGAAAATACAGTTCTGAACTGTTGGGAGAGTCATGGTGCTGGACTGGGCTGCTCACCATTTTTTTTTTCTACCTCATTGTCATGCAGATGCCGCATAAAGATAAGTTACAGATTTATAATGTGCTATTTGTTATATTTTTGTTATTTTCTTGTTCAAAGGAGTGGAGGGTTGTTTCAGTTCTCTAGTCTAATGTGCCCTTAGATGTCGGTATTTTAGGTCTTCATATGGAAATGGTCACCCGTAGCAGGTTTACATGTGTGTTTTCTATAGAATTTTTAGGTCTTGATATGGAAACATATTCTGTAAACACATGTTCTTGATCTTTCTTTCTTTATATCAATATTAGACTAAAGATAAGGCTGGATTTTTTCCACTTTTTTTTTTATGAGTTATAGGATCTAATAGTATCCTTTTCTTTCTTTTGTCCATGTGAAGCAATGTATCCATAATCTATTGTAGGTCAGCACTGTGTAAAGCTGATATACTGCCAAATATATTTCTTATTAGGTACTGATATCTCATTACCATATGTATTTTTTCAGAACAGTAGAATAGGCATCGGACATTCTTTAAAGTGTTTTAGAGACCAAACACGGCTCTAGATGTCAATTGTAGTTCAGCAATGGTATATGAACTGTTGTAAAAAGTTGATTTATATCAATTGACATCTAGAGGTGTTATCATATTTTTTGCCCACAATGCCTACCCAAATAACATAGATGACCTACAGTTTTAACATCGAATTTTTCTTTTCCCTTTTTGTTTTGGGGATTAATGTTTGACAGTTTAATGTTTAGGAACGGTTCAAACCAACCTGGATGTTGCGATATGTAGGTGTCTCAAAAACTCTGCCTCTTTTCCAGCAACTACTTTGTAACTCCTTCTACCAATAGGAAACCTTACATCAGAAAAAAAGAAAGGCATGTTTTACATGTGTAGTATATTTTTAGTAAAATGACAAACATTGAAGTATTTTGTTTGAGCATAAGGTTAATAGATCTGCGACAGTCTACAGTAGATGAAATGGCCAAGGTTATTATATGGAAAGCAACGGTTCAAACCAACTTAGATGTTGCGATATGTAGGTGTCCCAAAAACTCGACCTCTTTTCCAGCAACTACTTTGTAACCCCTCCTTGCATCAGAAAAAAAGAAAGGATAAGTTGAAGGATAATTAGATGATAAGTTAAATGATACTTGAAGGAAAAGAAAAAAAAAGATACTTAAATGATGATGATCAGAATATTTGAATAGATCAGTTGTGGATTGAAAAGAAAAACAACTGTCATAGGAGCTGTCAACCACGCAATATTTGAATATACATTTTTTTAATTATACATTTGTGCGTACCCTATTTTGAGTAATATGTCTCAACCACGTAAACCCTTAAAAAAAGGTTTAAATAACAGTAATATGCCTA
The DNA here is from genome assembly GCA_030544215.1 of Zantedeschia hybrid cultivar. Classification (NCBI taxonomy): domain Eukaryota; kingdom Viridiplantae; phylum Streptophyta; class Magnoliopsida; order Alismatales; family Araceae; genus Zantedeschia; species Zantedeschia hybrid cultivar. The sequence continues at coordinate 18,838,743 of JARZZO010000010.1, read as the reverse complement.
ATGACCCTGATTAAATGAATTTAATTATAAGTGAAGCCTAAGTGAATGGTTATAGGATTGACCTATTAACTGAAGCACTACTGTTTGATTCCATTTTATTCTGCCACAACATCTCTGTCTTCATTTGAGATACTTATAGGATGAGTTAAATGAGTTATGACATGATAATGATACTTAAAGGATGAGTTAAATGAGTTGTGAAGTACTTTCTCCGCAGAAGGGTGGGTCATAGGAGGATGTTTTCCATTGAATGGACTATAGAGAGATAACAGTCTGTTAATCAGAAGGATTCTTTGATGAATAATGTGGAGAACACTGCTGAAAAATGGCTTAGGGAAAGAGGAAGACACTCAGAAGTGATCAGAATGTGGAAACGCCTTGGTCACCTTGTGCTATGATGCTAAAAAGAGTCTGAAATCAGAATGCAATTATTGTGGTCTCCTCTTGGTAGGGTTGGGATTCTGGAGTTGAAGGAATTTCTGAAGAGCAGTGGGTCAGATGTGGAAGACCAGTGGGTTAGAGAATTAGTTAATGATTCTGTTCTAGTGTGGTTCATAATTTCTGTTCTACATGTAACACAATGAAGGATTATAAATCTGATTGTAGGTCCCTAAAATGGAATCAAAATTGGACCAGGTGGGAGGTCAACCGATCCTTTCCCTTTGTTTTTATTCCAGTTATAGACATTCTATGTATATTTGTTTAGGTTAATGAGAAGTATCCAATGGAAAATACTTAATTTAAGTATATTGGAGACGTATCTTTAGATCTTTGTAACAGAAAGTAGACTGTTAAACAGATTCAGAACACCACTTCTTGGGCTGGTTTAATTGTTTCCTTGGCTTCTATGACATAATAGTGAATTTTGTCTCCAGCACTAAAAAGAGGTTTTATTTTTCATTCAAACTGTATAAATTTAAGAATGTATACTGCTAGTTCATTTTGGTTTGACTACATGCCAAAAATTGATGTTTCATTTCTTTATTTTCATGTTTTATGGGATTGAGATGTATCTGCCTACTTATGTTTCCATAACAAATAACCAATTTTTATTTATTTGTCTTAAAGCCTCTTTTGTTTAAACATGTAAAGCTTTTTTTTTCCTCATTGCTTGCCCTTTTTATTTATCTCTTAGAAAGGAAGACAATTGGTTAGATGTAAATTTGTTTGGACATGAATAGGTAAACTGGCTCTAGTTGAATTTTCTCTTCCTTGGGCAACATGGTTTTTCTTTTCTCTTGACTGATATGAACTTAGTAAGGATATGCAATTTTACTCTTAGGAAAAATGTTGAGCATTACAATTTTTCCAACTAGAGAAAAAAGTCCTTAGCAGCTAGTTATGAATAATATGGTGTTTAGTTATGCCACCTGCCACCTGGTCCTTTGTCAAGTATTATGTATGCTTGTCAGTTCTTGTATTATGTATGCTATCCCCTTCCCTCCAGAGAAAGTGCTTCACAATAAAAACAACAAAAACAACGCAGGAAAGAACATGATAGGTAGCAGAGACCGTGCCGAAGAGGTGTATATGTTATCAACGCTGAGTCACCAACCGCCTTCCGCAACAGCTACGTACTGCACAGGCAAAGATAAAGATAAAAATTAAGCCACCAGCGATTGGAAAACATGCGAAAAAGTTGAATTAAGGAGAAGAGGACCGTGAAGTGTGTGGAGAGAAGCTGATATGCTGTTGACGGGTTGAAGTGCAGGCCGTACCAAGATGGAGGAGGAAGAATGTGGAGCAGAGCAAAATGGGAAAAAGATGGGAATATGATAGTATATGTATTCTATGTTCTTGACATTTTGTATTCTCTGCAGGTGCACGTTTTACTAAGAGTTTTTTGTTGGCATAATAACATGTAACTGTTGCATGGATTTTTTGTCTTGAAAGTTGTGGTCCATGTTCAAATGACGTTTTGTATTCCTATTTGGTGCACGTTTTATTAAGAGTCTTTAAAAGCTCTTGTGGTCTAACGTGGTGTGTTATGTGGTTTATGTTTATTGACGTTTTGTATTTATAGCAGGTGCACGCTTTACTAAGAGGTCTAACACTGGTGTATCATGTGGTCTATGCTTAATGAAAAGCTCAGTAATACCTTGGAAAGAGGCGGTGTACAGTTTGGGTTGAGAGAGTTTTGGAGGGAATAAATAAACTTTAAATAGGGTTGGGAAGACATGTCACCTGTCAAGTCAGAGTTAGACAACAGCGTTAGATAGGATTTGGTTAGTAGGATTTTTTTAATATTATTTTTTGGCGGGAAAGAATGACAGTTTGTCAAGTCAGCTACTTTAGAAATTGCGGTTTATTAGTAGTGTAGATAAAGTTAATTATAGTTTGATGGGCAGAATAATTTATAACGTATTAAAATTGTTTATATTAGAATAAGGAGAATAAGTAATTCGACTCTAGACTTGAGAATTATTTATGTTTCTTATTTCGTCAGTGCGTTCTATAGGATTATCGAAGCTAAACACTATTTTATTATATGTTATTTTAGATAAGTAATTCTAGATAACCTATTCTACAAATAAATTGAGGCTCTTTGAGTGAATATTTTTCCTTCTTTCATGTTATCAAACTTCTTAAAATATCAATTTCATCTTTTTGTCCAATTCGTCTAGTTTTTTCAAAAGAATTATGATTTTGCTATTCTACTTTTTAGCTTGCGAATTCAAAGATTAAAATAATAAGATGTTAATATTAAATTGTTAAAGTATTATTATTTAATATATTATAAAATATTTAATTTTTTAAGTCTTTAAAACTTAAATTATTTAAGTTATTTGAGAGCAAATACCAACATCAATAACAATGAAAACGTGCTTCTAAAGGAAATTGCTTTTCTTACAATAGTATAACATAAATATGCGATTTTAAGAATATATATTAGATAGTTAAAGTGATAAGAAAAGTTGTTTATAAGATTTTTTTAATTCAAAATCTTCAAATTCACGCCATCTTTTATATAGGAGGATAACATGCTCGTTGATACTGTGACATAGATCTCACTCCTAGTGTCACATAACTTTATAATAAAAATTATGATTCAATCATACCTTTTCCATCTTAACATATTTCATGATAAATTATACACTATTAAAAAGATATATATATATATATATATATATATATATATATATATATATATATATATATATATATATATATATATATATATATATATATATATATATATATATATATAATAAATCACAATTTAATCACATACTTTTTAACTTGCAAATTCAAGTGTTAAAGTGATAAGATGTTAATATTACATCGTTAAAGTATTAAGGCTTAATACATTATAAGATATTAATGGTTTAACCCTTTAATACTTAAACTATTTAACTTGTTTGAGAGCTAATACTAGCAACAATAACAATGGAAGCATGCAAATCCTTCTAACATATACTGTTATTTTTACACCTTTTAGCGTGAGAATTCAAGTATTAAAATGATAAGATGTTAAGTATTAATTTGTTGAGATATTAATACTTAATATTTTATAAGATACTAATTCTTTAACTCTTCAAACTTAAGTTGCTTAAGTTATTTGAGAGCTAATACTAATAACAATAGCCTAACATGCACTTCTCTTTAATAGCGAAGTATGCAATTCTCTCTAACGGATATTGCTATTCGTAGAACTTCATTTCCTCATAACTGAGCACTGCTTTCTTTTTAAGTTTTTGACAGTGAAAAAGTTCACAAAGTTAGTAATTGGGATATGAGACGAGAAGCGATGGTGGAGACCAACTTAGTGAAACAATCTCAAATCAGCAAAAAAATATGAAACTTAGTGAAACAATCGTGAAAGATATGTTAAATTTTTTAAACACATAAAATATAAATTTAAAATATAATATAATATTTTATGAATATCATTATGATCAAAACCTTATCCTAACTAATTGGAGTCGATTATATGAATCATGTACCATCATCTTAATCTATCTAGTGCCAAATTAGAAGTAATATGTAGCAATGTTATTTCTTTTCTATAACTACATCCAACCACCTTATCTTAAGTCTTCTTCGATATCTTCTACCATCTCCCACTCTAATTCTATCACACCTCATAACTGTTATGAAGCTTGGGGACATGTACATGACTAAATCATTAAAGCCTATTCTCCTTACTATTCAGTCTTAATTTTATCTTTTTTAATTTTATTACTCATCCACCTCAACATTCTCATCTCAACAACACAACTTTTGTACATGATCTTTTCTCGCAGCCTAACACTCGGAACTATATAACATAGCATGTGTTACAACTGTCCTATAAAACTTGCCATTGTGTTTTAACGGGACTCATTGATCACAAAAGACTCCGGTTGCAGTTCTCCACTTTAGCCAATCTACCTTTAAATTCTAAAGCGAGATCTGATTTCAACGATTGGAAGCCACGTCGATATTTTTTCAGAATAATTTAAATTGTTTAATTTCAATAAGATCTATCTAATAACATACTAGCCATCCTCAGATATATATATATATATAGAGAGAGAAGCTAATATGCTATTAGTTAAAGAGAAGCTGTGTGTGTAAAGAGAGAGTGAAGCTAATATGCTATTAGTTAAAGATAAGTTTTATGTGCACTTTTTAAGTGACCGAAAGATCAAGATCTAACGGTTTAAAAAATAAAACAAACAATTATATAAAAAAAAGATAATTCCGCGTTGGGCACAAAAACAGTGCCCTGCATGGTGTGTTTCACACGACACGCGAGGCACTTTTTTTGCACCCAGTGCGGCACGAGTTGTCGTACTGAGTGCGACATTTTTTATTTTTATTTTTTTAAGAAAACCTCATCTTTTCTTTAATCACCCACCACCCCTCCATGAATTTCGGCCACCGAAAGAGCCACAACACTAAAAATAAGGATCTAAAAAGTGTTAATAGAAACCTTCCCTGTTACTTAATAACAGATTAACCATTCTCATATATATATATATATATATATATATATATATATATATATATATATATGGATTGAATGAGCTCCAAGGCTTATCTAACTTAGATGAGCCCTTTGAAAACTTCTTCACATCATACTTTTTAAAAAAATTCATCAATAATTTTTAAATATTCAAATAGGTCTTTAGGATTGTTTCCATCCCTGAAACTTTAATTTTTACTCTCCGATCTTGACTCCGATCAGATATATAAAAAAAATTAATGTCTAAAAGAAATAAAAAATAAAAAATTGGTCAGATTAGTCCTTAGAGTTGTTTTCATCCCCTGAGATTTTATTTCTAAACCGCAAACAATGACTCATTTGATTGGACGACTATGGTTAAATTTTTCAATCCAATGATGAAAATTAAATTTCAAAGTGTAGAAACTAACATGGGGGTATTTGAATAGTTTAAAATTTTTGATATTTTTTCTAAAGATGAAAAAGTAGGAATTTCGAAGGGGCTCATCTAAGTTAGATGAGCCCGGGACTCATATAGTCTGCTAGCAGCAAATTGTAACAAAGGCCAACAAATGAAGATCTGATGGCCGTGTTTTAGAAAAAATTTAAAAACAAAAACAACAGCAAATAGGGGTGCACTGGGTGGAAACCGCCCTGTGCGCTCTCGCTCCGGGGATCATCTAAACCTCAAAATCCTCTTCTCTTCATATTTAAAAAAATAACAAAATTCATCAATAATTTTTAAATATTCAAATAAATTCCTTAGGATTGTTCTCATTCCCGGAACTTTAATTTTCACTATCCGATCTTGACGATCAACCATAGTTGTCTAATCAACTAAGTATAAAAAATCAACATCTAAAAATACTAAAAAATATTAAAAAAAATAAAAAATTCATCAAACTAGTCTTTAGAGTTGATTTGATTATCTGTGGTTTTAGTTTTGATCTCCAAACAATGACGCATGTGATTGGACAGATATGACTAGTTTTTCGATCTAACGGTGAAAAGTAAATTTTAAGGTGTTGAAACTAATATAAATGAAGGTATTTGAATATTTTAATTTTTTAATAAATTTTATTTTATTTTTTAAGATGAAAAGTGAGAGTTTCGAGAGAGGACTCATTATAGCCGACCCTTATATATATATAGATCAAACATGCCCTGGGATGCACTACGTTAGATGCACCCTCTCTCCCTCCTCTAAAAACCTCTCATCTAGATATCAAAAGAAAAATAAAAATTGTCAAAAATTTTAAAATATTCAACTACTCTCTTCTAGGTTGGTTCTCATCCCTTTGAGTTTAATTTTCACCCGCCGATCAACAAAATTAACCATAACCATCAAATCAAGTGCATCATTCTTTTTGAGATCAAAACTAAGACTCAGGAGATGAGATCAGCTGTAAAAGTTAATTTGATGTTTTTTTATAAATTTTTAGACTATTTTTTCAACATTTTTAAACGTTGTTTTTTGATGTACACTCGATTAAACGGTTAAGATTGATCGTCAAAATTAAATCGTGAAAACTAAAGTCCCAGAGATAGAAACAACACTGAGGGACATATTTTAATATTTACAAATTTGTAAAAATTTATTTTTATGTTTTAACACAAAAAAGTGAATTTTTTGAAGGAGAGAGACATCTAACTTAGATGTGTTTTTGATTCTTCCCCACCTATACATATATCGTTCAATTGAAAATGAGTCGGTGTGTTTAACAAAACTTCTACTTGAAAGCTACTTTTAGCTTTCACTTTCCATATGGAATGACTTGAAGGAGAGGGATTATAACTAATTTTGGTTTGTTACAAAATGACTTGAGGGAGAAGGATTATAACTAATTTGGTTTATTACAAAAGTCAACTCTTTTATCATAACCTCACTTTTTCTCCCATCATGGAACCTTTAAAAGGAAGATAAAATATAAGAAAAATCCTAAATAAATGGCTTTAAAGATCCAAGTATTTCTACAAAAGATAATTAATGACGTGTTTGGCAAAATTTCTACTTTAAAGTCACTTTTGACTTCCACTTCTTACCTAGAATGAGTTGAGGGGAGTAAAGGTTATAACTAATTTTGGTTTGTTATAAAAGTCAACTATTCGATAACAATCTTCCTTTTTCTCCAATCTTAAAAGCTCTCCCTTCGTATCTTTTAGTTGAAAGCCAAAAACACAAGTAAAATATTACATAAATAACTTTCAAGATCTAATGACTTGCACCAAAAATAACTAAGTGGAAATAGAAAAGCACTTTCAAATGAAAGCTCTCCCAAACGAAGTAAAAAAAGTACTTCCAAATGAAAGCTATGCCAAACACGGCCTATAAGCCGAAAGCTGCTACTTTCAGTGGGATGTGCTTTCTTGGGATTTGGAATCATTTAAAGGTTAAAGGTTACACCCATTAATTCTCTGTCAAAATGTGCTCAGACGGGTGTCCAACATTTTTTTTTTTCATGTTAACTTGATAGTATACATAATGACATTATTCAGCAGCTCTTCGTTTCCTTTCTACAATAACCTAAACTATCACAGGAGTGAAAGCTCTATTCAGCCCCGCTGTTTATTTCCAAAGTTGGACAACTTAAAAGGACTTATACAAATGGGCAACTATCATCGCACCTCATGATATTGGTGATATCATTTCAATACAAGGAAGAGAAATACTTGCTATTCACGTGGATTGTGATGTCTTAGAGCAATCATTCAATTGGGTTGGCAGGATTGGGTGCCTTTTTTTTCTTTCTTCGGTTTTCTTCTGAGAGCATCCAATCAAAGATGAAAAGATACAACTAAAGAGTTTGGTCGGCTTTGAGTTTGATGTATTTTTTTAAAAGAAATTTTACACATGCCTTAATATTAGTATCCTTTCATTTAGATATTTGGTGGTAAAAAATATAAAAGCCATATTATGTAGTAGGACAATTTATTTGTAAAATAATTAAAGATATTATGCACAATATATTGGAAAAATGGCTTTGTTCCATTTGGACACGAACTATATAGAAGGAATGCCCCTTTCAGCTTTTTAAACTTGCAGTGCCTTCTATTATATATTTATCATAAATTCAATCAATATTTTTAAATTAGACCCGACATGTTGGTAACCATAAAAGAATAAAATCAATGACTTTTTAGACTGATTCATCAAAACATCGCCTCCCCTAAAAATATCTTTGTTTTTTTTCTAAAATATCTTTCCAAATTAAGACCACTACTTAACATAAAATATGCACACCATAAAAGTAGAATGAGAGTTATATAATAAAAAAATAGATTTTATTTAACTAGGGGACACGCAAATGAGGATATCATTCAATTTTCTTGGTCGTCTATTTCCCTGGTGCATCTAAGTTGGGAATGTTTTTATCATTAACATTTTTCATTATTCTTTTATCAACCCAATTTCACGTGGGCAGGAGCCCATATGGCGCTTTCTAATGTACAGCAGCACATGAAGATTACCATGGTTGCTATATTGCATGGTATCTGCTTCTCTTTTAGGTATGGTAGATTTTAAAAGATTTAAAATTTTGGTCTAGTAAACTAAGATAGAATAGGATTTAGACTCCACTTGAATGGAGATCAAGTACTTTTCTGTGTCAATTTATAAACAGGACGTTTATGACAAGTTAATTAGATGTTTATTAAGATTCTTATTCGTTTCTTACCCAAAGTAAAATGTAAAAAGTCTCATCCAGCATAGATCGTACTTATCCAAGCAAATTAAAGTTTTAATAAAGATATTTTTTGGTAGTTATAATAAAGGTTAAAGCTTGCATCTTATACTGAATATATATTTCTTATTTTAATTTTTCTTATTCTATTGTCAAACCGGGCCTTTTTCTCTCTAAGCTATTACGCCACTAAAAAATGCTATATTTGTATTTATACCTCTAACTCTCACATATGCCATCAATATCCGTGGAATCTTTAGAAAGATTGTACTTGTACCTCTCCATCTAAAGATTTGGCATAGAGACCATTAAATTTATTAATGTTTTACATATATACTCTTCAATTCACTCAATTTTGCATACGCACCTTCTTCAACACTGTAATGTAATCATGATTTATGAAATCCTCCTTTTGACATATTTCATTGAAACTCATGTCATTTGGACGAGAGTATAAATGTAATATTTTGAAGATTTTGGAAGTATTGAAGACAACATGTAAAAGTTGATGGTATAAATGTAAATATAGTGTTTTTAAGAGCATATATGTAGAAAATCCTATTTCATTTTATAGAGAGCTGACCTAAATAAAATGCAATAAAGAAAGCAATGCGAAACTCCATGTCAACCAGCCGTCGTTGTAGTATAGTGGTGAGTATTCCCGCCTGTCACGCGGGTGACCCGGGTTCGATCCCCGGCAACGGCGTTTTATTATTATTTTTTATAATAGTAATCCACCCTAGCCTGTCAACTTAGTTTGTCGTCTTGACACGTCGGGGAAAACGGCGTAGTGGGGAATCAAGACCATTTAGCTCAACCAAACTTCCCACACACGATGGAAAACCGACTTCCAACGCACGGTTGACGGCGCACCAAGTCCCACTGTCAGCGGTGCATTCCGTCATACACCGACCGCATGACATCAATTTTCTAAACTTTTTCTGCTCCAAAGACCGCGCTCATCCCACTCCAACTCTTTCATTCACCTCAACGCACGTTCCTACATGCATCGAAACACACCGTTCCAGATCGAGCGGGGGAACCAGATAACACCTTCCTCCCAACCGCCACCTGGCATTACATCTCCACCACTTTTCCCCTCTTCCACGAACGGTTGCCCCGCCCCCTCCTCTGGTGCCGCCGTCCCCTTTCGCTCCCCAGCCCGGACAAGGGGCGCATCTGCGACCTAACAACCCTCCTCCCCCCCCCCCCCCCACACGACCGGGCGAATCCCAATTCCCATTATTTTCCTTTTTAATTTTTTTTATTAATTTCCAACGTCGTCGCATCGCCGTCCACACGATAACGACATGAACCCTCCTTAACAACAGTACAACACCCCAATCCCCAGACCCCCCCAGTTCTCCTCCCAGTCCAAATCGCCGGTGGAAGGAGATGCTCGTGGTGACATCCGGCGTCCTCCCTTCGTCCGGGAAGGTCTCCTCCTCCGTCGTCTTCATGACCTCCTCCGTCGCCGCTGTCCCCTGGGCCCTGCTCCCCGCGCGCCGCCTCCCCCTCCCGCCTTTCCCCTGCCCCAACCCCTGCTTCCCCTCACCATCGGTGAGGATAACCCACCGGTGGCCGAGGCCATTCTCGGCCGTCTCCGCTAGTGATGCGGGCTCCGCCTCGGCCGCCGTCACGCAGGCGCCACCCGCCGCGGTGGACTTCGACTTCAAAAGGTACATGGCGGCGAGGGCCTTGGCCGTGAACCGGGCGCTGGACCTGGCCGTCCCGCTCGCCCACCCGGAGAGGATCCACGAGGCCATGCGCTACTCGCTCCTGGCCGGCGGGAAGCGCGTGCGCCCCATGCTCTGCCTCGCCGCTTGCGAGCTCGTCGGGGGGGAAGACGCCTTGGGCATGGCCTCCGCCTGCGCCGTCGAGATGATCCACACCATGTCGCTCATACACGACGATCTGCCGTGCATGGACAACGACGACCTCCGGCGGGGCGTCCCCACATGCCACCGCGTCTACGGCGAGGACGTGGCGGTGCTGGCCGGGGACGCGCTGCTGGCGCTCGCGTTCCGGCATGTGGCCGCCGCGACACCGCCGGAAAGGGTGCCGGCCGCCCGCGTACTCCGCGCCGTGGCGGAGCTGGCGCGGTGCGTGGGGTCGGAGGGGCTGGTGGCGGGGCAAGCGGCGGACATGGAGTCGACGGGGGCAGCGGGGGAGGTGGGGCTGGAGCGGCTGGAGTACATCCACGTGCACAAGACGGCGGCGCTGCTGGAGGCGGCCGTGGTGATGGGGGCGATCGTGGGAGGGGGGACAGACGAGCAGATCGAGCGGCTGAGGAGGTACGCCAGGTGCGTGGGGCTGCTGTTCCAGGTGGTGGACGACATCCTCGATGTCACCAAGTCGTCGGAGGAGCTGGGGAAGACGGCCGGCAAGGACCTGAGCACCGACAAAACCACGTATCCCAAGCTCCTGGGGCTGGAGAGGTCGAAGGGGATGGCGGAGGAGCTGAACAAGGAGGCCAAGGAGCAGCTGTCCGGGTTCGATCCGGAAAAGGCGGCGCCGCTGCTCTTCTTGGCGGATTACATTGCTTACCGGCAGAATTAGAGCTGGTAAGTTCCTCATCTTCATCTCTCTTCCACTCTGATGAAATCCTGGCATATCAATTTCATATGTATATATACAGATTTATATGGTCTGGTTCTTGGTGAACATGCTTCCAGCTGTAAGGTGATTTCTAGGTGTTGTGTTCGGAGTTCTACAAGTGTTCTTCCTTTGACGAATAGTTGATCTTTATTTTATGATTACCGTGTCCTGCGCGCGCAAACCTGTATTTGTTGATTGCGTGATAGAAAGCCATACATCAAAAGAAATTGCAGTAACATTCCTCATCCAAACGAGCACCCTGCTTGTTTGTTGTATGTGTGGACAATCCGGGAATAACAGGTGAAAGTCTATTTTTACATTTGTTTTTCTGTGAGGCAAAAGGAGAAATTAGCCAAAATCAAGTGAACCGCAACAACTCAAAATTTAGAGTGCCAAGGAAGGAGACATGAATGTTGGCTTTTACCCAAATGAGCACTTGAATTCAGTATTTCAAGTGTGCTCTTTGGATAATGGCTAGCTGACTGGTGTCTATTCTAGAACAGCATACACTTCATGATGCCAAAGCCAACAACTAATCCCGCTTAGAAGTTGGAACTGTGGTCATTGAAGTTTCATGCCTGCCCCAACTTTCTTCTTTGCTGAATAGATCTTTTCCACAATTGAACCTTTCACCTTGTGCAGCTGCATTGGCTAGATCAGAGGCAGCTTTGGCCTCGACTATTTGGCATTTTTTGTCTAGGTCTCTACTTGGTAGCTCTAATGCATCCTTAATGCAATTGGACAGGTTCTGATTCTGATTCGAGTACAGGGTGAACTTGAGCAGGGTCAGAGGAAGAGGCGTCAGGGGGGCAGTGTCCCTCCACCCCCCCAACAGGTTTTCTCAAAGCTACCGGCAAATGTTAAGAAGCACTTGGTTGAGTATATATTTTTCCTTGCAAAAGCAATTTAGTTATGAACGTACATTTGTAGGAATTTTTATTGATTATATACATTTTCTAAATAGATTTATTTTCACTAATATTTCTTGACGCATGTTTGTTGACTTTAAGATGTAGCTATGAGTCTAACATACCACGTTATGGGATCTTGATTTACAGTAATACTTGCTGCAATGCCCCCTCCAATCGCAATGGGGGGATTATAGTGGGTAAAAGAATTTTTTTTTTTCTTCTTTTAGGTCGGCTCCGAAGTCCCCTACCCAGTTGTACAGTGCAATGCCCGATCAGGTGACTCAATAAAATTTAAAAAAAAAAAAATGGTTATTGGGCTCTGCCCATTAAGGGGCATTTTTCACTGTTCATTGGGTCGATTTTTGATTTTTCAGATTTTTTTGTGGTCGCTCGATCGGGCATTGCATTGTACGGCCGGGTAGGGGACCTTGGGGCCGACCTAAAAAAAATTCAATTTTTTTTTTCTTTTACCCATTGCAATGCCCCCATTGCGATTGGAGGGGGCATTGCAGCAAGTATTACTCCCTGATTTATGTGGATACCTTTTGTCAAAACATTCACTTGTGTTTTTATGATATTTAAATAAAACCTATTTGATACTTTAAAGGGAAATATAGAATTTTTTGTGGTAGCAAGTGTATAGGTTTCTGGATTCTTTGAGAGGGTGACTTTATAGTTCAGATTCTAAGAGAAATTAGCTCAAAATGTGAAAATGTTTTGTAAAATTTCATTAAAAATCAAATATAGTGAGAACCTTGAGATAGAGTAATGTATGCAAGAACTTCTTAACTTTTACATGTAGATTCTACAGAATGATTGTCACCATATTTTGATTTGTTACCTAGTTGTTGAGAGCTTTAAGGAATGGTTGGCAGCATAGATCCGTGCAAAGATTGACTATGGGAGTATGATTTGGAAATGACATTTTACTTGGTCAACATTGGAGATGATGAAGCATTGAGTAGTCACAAACGTGAAAGAGATATTGCACATTTTAAGTTCAGCCACAAGATATCCCCCTGTTTGTAGTTGGCTCCATAGATGAGGTATCAAAGACATAACTTTCAATTCCAGTGAACATAAGATAAGATGAGGATCCTTTGAAGGGCACACCAATAAGCTTACGTAAAGCTCTAGATGAAAAGCGAGTGTTCTTTGTCATGGATATGACAGTGCTGATGAAATGCATTGGAGTGGACATGTTAAGTGACCTTAAAAACAGATAATGGAGAGCTTAGAGCAATGCCCTTGAGACGTGTTCTGACAAGTTGTTCAAGGATCATTGGTCTGATTTTCTGTGGCAGAAGAATTTCTTTAGATAGCCAACTAGGTTGGAAAAATAATGGGTTAGGATCTTGGAGAATTGCTTTTAGAATGGGAGAGTGCCAAGGTTGATGAATAAAATAACAAAAGCTCTCTCGATTGGAATGCCCTTTGAACTCGATTAAATAACAAGATTTTTAGGTTCCTCATTTGATATTCTCTTTGATTCCTCAGTTGATATTGACTCTTAGGAAGAGTTTTAGCTACAAGATGTCCTTTGTACAGAGGTGGGGTGATAGGATATGGAGGTATAGTGATCATGGTAGGGATGGTAGGTGGTGGAGGGATAATGGGTGAAGGTTTAGTAGAAGGATTTGAGATGATTGAAGGAGGTGGTTGGACAGGTAGAGGTGGAGGAATAATGGGTGAAGGTTTGTAAGAGGATGGTGGCACAAGAGGATGGACGTGTTGGATGAGAGATTCGGTGAGAGGTCAAAGGGGTGATTGGATGGATAACTAGTTAAAATGTTAGATGGAAGTATTTATGGGAGTTGATTTGCTGATAAATGTGTTGACATTTAGATGAGAAGGATGGTATTGAGTAGAAGGGGGAGGAGTAAGGACTGTGCATCATTTTTTATTTTCAAAGCATCATCGTTGATTGGATTCCATAGGATGAGTGGTGATATGTTGAATTGAATCATGATGGTCTAGTGCTGACTGAGGAATAAGAGGAGCTTGTTGTGTTAGAGGATGGTTAGGCAAAGGATTGTACTAAGTTCTTTTAGATTTGGATTGCCTAACAAAAGGAAGAGCAAACTAATGGATGGAGGACCCATGTTACAATAATCAGATCTTGAAGCTTGTGAGGTGGTAATGGGTTGAATTTGTTTTGGTTTAGGTATCCATAGACGGGTACTGAGACCATAGTGAGGAATAGAATATTCAATTTGTTCACGTAAGGTCTCTATCTCAGATGGTGGTGCTTCACACTCCTGTGAGAATCTAGGATCAAAATCAAAGGAATCTTGTAAAATTATGGTCTTGCAGTAGCCTCTCAATTTTTCTGGCCCTTTGATAAAAGTGATGGAAAGTGGAAATGTATATGATCCAAGATCAACAGGGTTTTGAGTTTGGGAGCGACCTCGCCTATCAACTTCTTGACTTGGTTACTGTCAAGAATAGCGTAGTTCACTTGGTTGGCTAGGGCATGCCACTTATTAGCAAACTGGACAAAATTCTCATCATCCCTCATTTCCTCATCTATGAGATCAGCCATGTAAGGTCGTTAATCCTATCTTTAGATTTTTGTAAGAACTTGTGTTGGACAATCTAAAAACTCCCAGCATCGTCAGGTGGAAGAGAACTAAACCACTCAAGAGCTGGCCTATTAAGAGAGCGACGAAAAAGAAGGTCCAAAAACTTGTCCTCATGTTGGTATTGAGCCAACTCATGCATGAAATCTTTAAGGTAGATAAATGAATTCCCAGTCCCATCCTATCGTCGATGGATGATAACTTAGAAGTTGCTATATTGAAGGTAGGAAAAGAAGACAAATCACTTCAGAATAATTAGAAGACTTTGAATCAATAAGATGCTTAAGGCTATTGAATTGATCGTCTACCTTGGAGAATTTAGAAAGACCTAATTAGTATACTTCTAAGTCTACTTTTTAAGCTACTAGTTTAAAATCCTAACTTATGGTATCATTTATATGATTTGGATGGCCGTAAAACCCCCAAGTAGCACAACCTGCTCTGATACTAATTCCTATCAGATACAACCCCTTTTGGGTAGTGTCACTTGATTCACACTTCCTTACTTGTGGTTTTGAGAAGCCTATAAGCAAATATATGCCAAACCATCCATAGAATCCAAACAAAACATCAAGATAACCATACCAAAATCTACTCAGTTGAAACCTTGTTTAGTACATAATTGTTATACAAAATAGAGTCTTTAATATTTACAGCCCAAACCTTAAAATTACAGAAAGATTGAAATATTACACCTACTGTACCTATTTTCTTTATGTGATGCAACTCTAAGCTTAGATCCCCAAGAATTCTAGCCTTAGCTCCTCTAGTTTCCCCTATTGGAATCACTTGAAAACATATCAAGTTACCCACTCTGAGTTTAAGACTCAACATGTATCATATCAAAGCATACTTACTAAATAATAAAATTCACACATGGACATGATAAGATATTGTCAAACTCATAAGTTATACACATGTTAAATTATAGGGCAAAAGCAGATAAATAGCATATATTTAACTAAATTAACACATTTCACTGCATCCATTAAAATTCTAACAAATCACAAGGAGATTTTCTTATCCAAAGGCTGGCTGTATAGGCAATCACATACATATTCCCATCAAACCAGATCATGTCTGCAGAGATCAAATTACATTTATAACTAATTAAATTTTATTTTTAAGTTTCGGACGGGTGTCTAAACCACAATAAACAGTGTCATTCACATCCCGGCACCTAGACGATTGTAGTGTCTTGATCTTGATACAACCAGTTAGGTTCGGAGGCATTTCTCCACCCTCCACTAAACCAAAATTTAGTTTCAGGATTTTACATAATTCTTGTCGTCCATCAAATTATAAATTGACTACTACCACATCAGACACTTATTATGGATTCATCCATACAATCATCTTAAGATGATACTGTTCATGCACATTATATTTTCTTAAATTTCTAAAATAAACACCTTGTTAATCATAATTTTCTAAAACAAATAGAAGAGAATTTGAGTGCAAAATAATGTGCATGACATATTAAATTTCTGCATATATCAAATTTGATAGATAATTCTTTAACAGGAAAATCAGAGGCTATGTAAAATCTGATGCAGGTGAATTTGTGATACATGTAATCTAAATAATATCTAATAGGTGTTATAATTCCACACATGCAGATTTCACGGTCTTCAATTATTAAAATAGATTTAAAATAATATAAGTAAGTAAAATAATATGAATGATTTATTATGTACCTATTTGGATTATCGAAAAACTAGCTAAAAGCCAAAGATTCTTACTAGCTAAAATAGATGTTTTGGTTGTTCCAATTGTGGCGCTCGTCGGTTCAAAGTAAGTCGACATGATTGAACCGGGTCGACAGGGGCATTATAAGTTTTCATTTTCGGTTTGTACACAGCCAAGCATAAGAATCATGATATCTAACATTCAGTTCACATTTTCTATTCTCCCTAAATAACTTAGAGGGAAGGATCAGCATAAGAAAGAAGAATGTAAACATATGCACACCCATCTAAGTCGTTGAAATCAACATGCACATGAGGAAATCCAATTTTTCACCATAAGCATCACTGCCTAGTTCTTGATCTCCTCTAACCAAAGAATATTTTAATCATCACCTTCAGCTCCAAGAGAGGAGGAAGAAGAGTCTTTTCCATGAGCTCCACACCAATGTGGTCGTCCTACTTGTAGCATGTTTCACTTTCTCCAAATGCCTTAAAGATAACTTTTAATCTTTAGGGACCTCCAAGGAAGTCTCCAACATTACCCAAGCCAACATGCAAGGCACTAGTCTTTCCCAAGAGCCAAGAGTAAGAGGGGATAAGGCTAGAGAAGAAGAAAGGAGTAGGGGGTTGGATGTCCCACCACTCTTCCATATATGGTCCAATGCAGTCCCTCCCTTGCCCAGGCAGTTTTCTTAGTTGTGAAGCCGGGATTCGCAATGCTCCAGGTGGCGCTTGATCTTAACTTCTATTCTCCTTTCTACGTCCAATCCTATGTAGGAGGCAGGGGAGGCATTGGAGGCCTTTGTGAGGAAGCCTACAGGCTGGGGCTGTTTGCTTCTCCAATTGGAATATCAACCATGTGTTCCCTTGGGGAAAAGTATATGAGGTACATGTATATGATAAGGAAAACGGTTTTCTGACTTTCACATTTGACTTAGACGCATGACACAAATTTCAAGGCAAATGAATGGCATGAGTGAAATTTGTGATCCACTTTGAAATTTGTGTCATGTGTGGTGTCAAATGTAGATGTCAAATGTGTGAGTCACAAAATCGTTTTCTATATGATAAGTGCCATATGTTGACTGGGTCTCAAAATGGGTGGCCAGCGTGGCATCAAAGAGGGCCCCATTTGCTGCTCCTTTACTTGTGCCATATCATCACCTTGGTAAGGATTAGATGCAGCATCGTGGCATTTGCCTCCCCATGCGCAGAATAAGACATGGCATGGTTAAATAAGTGGATTCATGATGAATCCTCTTATCGTTAGGTAAATATATTAAATGAGGGTCCTTGGTGACTCAGGGGAGCTTGGCCTATGCCCTGTCACGTGTATATATAAACCCTAGAGTTTATGTTGATACGAGGCAAAAGACAAACTTCTTCTAACATGGTACACAAAATAACTTTTGCAATTTTAGAGATAAATTGTTCTAAATTTTATCAATTATAAAAACTTACTATATTAATGAATTATTACTGGTACAATTATACTTATTATATGCATTCTTATGAACAAAATTCAAAATTAATGTTATTGTTTATTATTTTTACATATTTATTATTTTATAAAGTATAAAAATTTAAGAGCCTCTTCTATATCTTAGTTTTAGAGGAGTGACTATTTTTGACATTTCTTAATATTATTGTCTTTTTCTCAGTAATTAAGAATAACAAAGGTCTCATTTAGATATTTTGTCATCAAAGATACAAAAGTCATATTGTTCAGATTTAGATTAGGACATTCTATTTGTAAAATAATTAAAGATATCATGGATAAGATGTTAAAGAAAATATAACTCTTGCCTTATTCAAATATTAACTTTACAAGAGATGCCTCTTGTAGATGTTTGAACTTAGATAGACACTTGTTTCACCAACACCAGCTGCCGATGTTTTTAATTTAGAAAAGTTATTTTTTTAAAAAATTTAAGGCAGGCTTTATTATGCCCTACGTAAGCGTACAATATGATCTCCAATCGGACAACACAAAAAAAGATAAAAAATCGAAAACCGACCTTAAAGTATTCATTCGGGTCGGTTTTTCATTTTTCATCTTTTTCGGGGTCGTCTGACCTAAGATCAGATTATGGGTCATGTAGGTCCAGCTGGGGTCCACCTAAAAGCTTAAAAAAATAGTTTTTTTAGATTAGAAATACCGACAGCCAGTGTAACAGAGGTTGGCGGTGCACCAAGTCTTTCTGTTGAACATATAGTACCTTTAATTTTGAAAAAGTTTTGCACCTTTCTCAGTTCCTCTACGTACAATGAGTGTTTTTAAAAATCTGACTGAACTGATTAACTGTAAAAAGAAAATCAGAATCAATAACTTTTCTGGTCTAATTCATTAGAAAATCGTCGTCCTCTAATAATATCAAGCGAATCAACCTAAAACCAACTATCTCAGTCCAGTAAAACCAAACCAGTTCAAGGTCAAGAAGTTCATCTCTTTTGCAGGCTGTCATGCCAAGTTATTCAAATCTAAACTTGAAACCACTAAACATAACATATCCACACCACAAAAGCACAGTGCGAGTTATGTAGTATACAATAAATAGCTGAATCCATTGCAGTAAGCATATATTTTATTTTTTAAATTTATTTTAGGTTGGATCTCACATGTTCCACATGTTTGTACTTCGATCGGATGACCTATATAGACATATGAGATATGTGAGATTTAATTTAAAAACTTTTCAAAAAATAAATATGATCGCGTTGGGGGCTGATGACGCATCATGATCGCGTCTCGGCAGGATTCGAATCATTTAGTTGTGAAGAAGTATGATCTTTTTTTCTACTTTTTTTGGACTGTAAGAGTACTGTATTGGAACGGTTTTCCAGTTTGACAATATATAAAAAAGAAAATTCACACTAGGAGGCACAGCGAGGGTTTTTTTTTCTAGTTTGACATAAAAATTATCATAAAATCTTAATTATTTAAATACATTTAAGATTGTTTCAATTCTTTAGAGTTTATTTTGATCGTCTGATTATGAAATTTAACTGTAATCATCTAATCGAATATTACACTTGATTTTCATGACCGTAGAAATTTTAAAAAATAATCAAAAAATAAAAAATTATACTAATTAACTTTAAAGTTGTTCTCATCTCTCGAGGTTTTAAGTGTGAACATTAATTAAAGGGTTTAAACTCTGTGCAATTGGACCGTTCCATTGCGTAGATATATAATTTAAATACTAATCTTTATTCCCTTGTCTGTGGAATTATTTTTTCAGAAATCAGACGGATTTAAAATTGTCGTCTAATTAGGTGGACCCATCGGAATTATCTTTATTTCTGGAGGAATACCTCAGATTCCGAATTAGAACCTTCGCTCGTAAATAAATAGTCGTACATACTTAACCACTCAGTCACATTAGAATAAAAATAAAAATAAAAAAAACACTAAACAAGGTGTTTAAAATAAATTTGACGGTGGCTGCTAATAGGGCACGTTCAGCGCCTCAATTCTCGGGATCTCCCGTGGATTTGAGGGTACAAAAGGTGCCCCATTGTCAGGCGGTGGATCTGCATGATCTGATCGGTCGCCAGTGAAAGTTTGAGTTGGACTAAGTTTTCTTATCTTTTTTTACCATTTGGAAAATGGACAAAAGATCCATCGTCTGCACGGCACATGAAAGGGTCAAATAAAAAAGTTAATAAAAAATTTTATCCACCAAATTATTTCTTGAGATTATCTTGAAGTCCTGGAGAACATTTTGAAGCTCTTGAGAGCATTTTCACGCTCTTGAGAATTTTTATTATTTTTTAATATAACTCTCCATGTACTTAAGCATAAATGACTTTGGAATGCATTTAATAAGGAAACAAGATCCTTGTGGACTTTTCAAATAATAAAAAGGAATAAAAGGACTCATTATAGTTTAGATTTCCTGCAATGGTAGCGGTGCAACAAGCATTGCTCATCTTATAAAATTATTTCCATCTCTGATTTTCTTAAGCTCTGTTAGATTATAATCCAATAATTGTTATTGAGGTGAGATCAAAGTGCATCCAAAGGCTTAGCCGCATCTTAGCATTACTCTACATATGTATGAGTTTTGCTATTAAGTAATGTTTGTTGCATTGCACGTAGCAGTGTAGGAAGCGTGTCCTACACTGTTGCGCACAGTGTTGTTGCACAGTGTCGTCCGATCTGATAGATCCGATGGCAGCACAGGAAGTTCGTCTCTTTTTTTTTTTTTTTGTCAGATTTTTAAAATTTTTTTGGGAGTGTTCGATCAAAAATTTGAAGGTACATCTGGAAAGTTCGGATCGCCTCCGAGCCGACTATATATTTTTTTCTAATTTTTTTTATAATGTACATCGAGGAGCATACCAAAAGTTTTTTTTTCAAAAATATACAGTCGGCTCGGAGCTAACTCAAACTTTTCGAATATACCATCAGAATTTTGGTCGGACGCTCTAAATTTTTTTTTAAAAATATGACAAAAAAAGAAATTAAAATAAAAAAAGACGAGCTCACTCTGTTGCCGTCCGATCCGTCGGATCGGACAACACTAAGCACAACAATGTAGGACAAAATGGATTGGACGACATTAAGCACAGCAATGCAGGTGCATGCAGTGTAGCAAGCATTACTCCTTGCTATTATATGGCCATGGCTTATTGTACGTCTAAATTGTACAACAATAGTGGCCGGCAGATGATAATCCAATAGTTAAAGATCATGGGATGCATGGCCCCACAAACAAAGATTCCTTCCGATTGTTGCAAAGTTGGAAAATTAGAACCTTTGGACCTCTCCCTTCTAGGTCATTGTGTGCCTTTAGACATATCATGAGATAATTTGGATGAGTCATTTGATCCTGAAATAATGAGTATATCTCATCACCTCTCGCCCTGATATAACTAAAGACACATAATAGTCCAGATGAGAGTGGTCCAAAGGGTCTCATTTTCTACAGTAACACTTGCTGCACTGCATGTCGTAGCTCAAACCATGTGTTTTTGCACTGCGGCACCTAGTGCTGGCTGATCTAACGGATCAATGGCTTGTAACATGTCGTTTTTTTATTTATTTGTCGAATTTTTGAAAGTTTTTGAAACGTCGGATAAAAATTCTGACGGTACAATCGAGAAGTTCGGATCAACCCCGAACTGATTTTGTCCATATGACCCAAAGTGTAATATGAAGGATCAGCCATCACACGATCCGATCTTCTTTCAAAGATAAGAAAATATACCAATAGAAGATATGATCCATTGGATCGGACAGTACTACGTGCCGCCCTGCACTGCGACACTTAGTGCAACAAGTATTGGCGGGATCTCTCTCTCCATTAGTCCCGAAAGTGGGAAACCTTTTCAACTAAAGGGAAGCCCACTGTGTGATTGCATAGGCGTCCACCATCCGACGGTGGCTGCTAGGAGGACTCGTTCATCTCCCGCAAATTTGAGGGTTCGGAAACCACCTCATTGTCAGGTCGTGGATCTGCATGATCTGACGATTCACGTAATTTATCACTGATCATGTCTCGCAAAATAATTTCCACCTCAGATATTCCTAATCTCCACTAGATTATAATCCAAGAATTGAAGGTCCGGCCTTACTGGAAAGAGTTTTGAAAGGGAGGGCAAAGTGGAGCTGTTATGACGGACAGAAAACTCACAAATTTTTATTTTAAATTGAAACCATGATGCTGCCTTGCCCAAAAGAAACCATAGAAAATATAATTTGTTAAAGGCTAGTATGATGCATCATAAAATGCTGCAAAATCTTAATTATCAGGGGTTAAAACATAATTATTTCTTCAAAGTGATTCTAGATTGAAAACTGAAATCAGTTACAAGGTGGATTTTAGGGGTCAACTAAATTTGAAATATATCAATTTAGGACACTCTAAACATATAAGAAGTAACGTAAAATGATTAAGAACATCTCAAACATAAAGAAATTTATCATTTTATGGCTGTTTATACTGTTTTATAGTATTTCACGATGCACCAAACAACACTCGATGTAATGATGCCATATGCTATAAAATGTCATCGAAAATTCCTATTTATTGCAGGTATTAAGCAGAAGGAACTATGAAAAGTCTTAATTGATAGGAGTGCTAACATGAATCAGATCAGGGAGAGATGAGAAAGAGATCACATACGTAGAGCATCCACTGACCTTGACTGCGCATTTGAGCAAGAAGGCCCCTGATGTGTGTGCCCTTCTGCGTCCTCCTGAAGCTGCCTATGCTCAAGGTTTCTAACTAATATACGTAAGGCATTGCTGGGACAAATTTTGTTCATAACTTTTCGATGCTTTGAGTTGAAGAAAGTATAATTAGGTTCGGACTCTCTTGTGCTAAGATTTTAGAAATTTGGGGGATTGGAGTAAGAAAAAAGCCATAGTAATTTAGTTGGGATTCTGCCGTGCTGGGTATTTAGAAATAGGAGAGAGATTTGAAGAGGTCAAAAAGAAGTTACTTTCTATTTGAAAGGTTGGATCAAACTGGTGGAGGGTGAGGCAAAGCTTGACAGGAGAAGGTGAACAAAGGGAATTGCAGAAATTAGCCATATGTTAGTATCACTCTTTATCTATGAGTTTTGTTATTAGGAAAAATTAGTCTGGAGGCTTGACAGAGTATGTTCTTTATTTTTAAATCCCCTACAACAAACACCATGGTGGCAAGCTCTTACTTTTTGTCTAGAATTATTTTCTAGTCCCTAGATGTGACCCCATTATCTCCACACTTGTACAACCCCATAAATCCCCATTTTGCCATCCCCTTTGCATTCCTGCAACATTAATTAAGAAAGGTCCAACTGTACTGAGCATGTGCAGTTTGAAATTCTTTTATTTTCTTATTATAATTTTTAGAGTTTTTTTGGAACATCCGGTCAAAAAATAAACAATATTACTAACAAGCTCGAGTTGGGCTCGAACTCGTGGTATATTTATTTTTTCAAAAAAGAAAATAATAATTTACGCACGCAAATTGAAGTATATGGATTTTTTTTTTCAAAAATTAAATATATAGCGAGCTCAAGACCAGCTCGAGCTTGCTGGTGATATCATCCGATTTTCGATCAAACATTTAAAAAAAATTAAAAAATTCTAACAAAAAGATAGTGCTAATTTTTTAAAATTTTTTAGAACACTTGATAAAAAATCAGATGATATTGCCAATAATCTCGAGTTGGTCCCGAACTTATTATATATTTACTTTTTAAAAAAAACTTTTTTGTGCATGCCTTGACCATGGGGCTAGGATCGGTTTTTATATTCTTTTGTTAGAATTTTTTAATTTTTTTAGAATGTTTGATCTAAAATCGGATGATATCACCAGTAAGCTCGAGTCAGTCTTGAGTTCACTGTAAAGAGATAATTTTTTCATATACTTCGATTTGGATGGTAAACAAATCTCTTTTTATCGAAAAAAATAAGTATACCACGAGTTCATGGTCAACTTAAGCTTATTAGTAGTATAATTTGTTTTTTGATTGGATGTTTCAAAAAAATCTAAAAAATTTAATAATAATAATAATAATTTTTAACCTACACATCTTCCTACACTTGGACCATTCATAATTAAGACTACAGGAATACAAAGGCGAAGGTAAAGTAAGGATTTATAGGATTTTACAGAAGATGGTGAGAGTCATGTCTAAAGACTAAAACATAATCTAAAATAAAGAACAAGGGCCTATGATGTTCCTTCCAGTTGACGCTAATTAAACTGGCAGGATCTCTTTCCGGTAGTCCCTAAAACGGAAGCCTGTTCGACGGAAGCGTAGGGGACTGTGCGGTTGCATAGGCTTCTACCACCTCCCGGTGGTTACTAAAAGGGCACGTTCATCAACTGTCAATGGCAAGCAGATATTTTTACATTTAAATTTCTAAAAATATGACGTGCTAACCTAATTATTTACAAATAAGCCATCACAATTTGCTGTCAATTAGTAAAAGACCTCTAAATATTAGAGACACATTCCTAAGAGTTTTACAAATAAACCCTTAGAAGACCTATTTGTAAGAAAGTTTTGATGATGAGAATTTATTTATAAATAATTAGATTAATAAAACTTATTTATAATATTAAAAATTTATAGAAGCTAAAAAATAAAAATGAGCCAACCAAAAAGTCAGCCCCCCCTGTAGCATAGTTGCCGTTCCAGACGTGTCTCATATATATGCAAGATGGTAGCCGGTGATCGAGTTGTTTATTTTTTTGGTCTCGGCCGGTGATCGAATATCTCAAATTCGTTTGAACTCCAAACAAGAGGACATTCCATTTCCACGCACGCTTAACACAGCAGTGGTGCTGGGGCGAGACGTACCCAGGGATGCGAATGAATTGCACATCTAAATTAGATTTATGATAACATTCATTAAGTTGTCGGTTCAAAAATATTATTTTTAATTAATTTATTTTAAATTTAAATTTATTATCTTATTTATATTATCTTTATATCAATTTTAAAAAAATATTCGTTAACTATCCTATAAACGAATACTCGTCCGCTTTAAAAAGCACCGGGTATTTTATACTCTTGATTATATTTAAGTATTCTATATTATATCTGAAAATCTGAAAAATTGAAAACAGGGGAAAAAACTAAAAACATAAAAAGTTACGATCTACCTCGCACGTGTCATCATTACACGCTGAATACCACCAGAGACCAGTTGTACCGCACCGAACAGAACCGGATTCCTCCTAAAGATGAACCCTCCGCACAACACACCCTCCTCTTCCCGATCTGTCACCGGTGGAATGAGATGCTCGTGGTGACCTCCGGTGCCCTCTCTTCGTCCGGGAACGTCTCCTCTTCCGTCGTCTTCATGACCTCCTCCGTCGCCGCCGCCTCCTGGGCTCTGCTCCCCGGGCGTCGCCTACCCCTCCCGCCTTTCCCCAGCCCCACCTCCTGCTTCCCCTCATCGAAGGTGACGATAACCCACCGGTGGCCCAGGCCCTTCTCCGCCGTATCCGCTAGCAGTGCCGGCTCCCCGTCCGCCGCCATGCAGGCGCCACCCGCGGCGGGGGAGTTCGACTTCAAACGGTACATGGCAGAGAAGGCCGTCGCCGTGAACCGGGCGTTGGACCTGGCCGTGCCGCTCGCCGACCCGGAGAGGATCCACGAGGCCATGCGCTATTAGGGATTTTAGGAATACCTGGAGCGGAAGCCATCCCTAACGCAGAGGAAGACGATGCCGGAGTCGATCTCCATGCGCAGCGGACCTCGAACAAGAACGCACGAACCCCGGGCAGGAAGACGGTGTAAACCCACGTACTGTCTCCACTGGTTTCCTCTCTCTATTCGTCTTAATGCCTATGACCTAATGGGGAGTCACATACTTCTTTTATAGAGAGGAGGGACCAGTCCCGTTCTTACTTCTAACAGGATCCTACCCATTACAGGATCCTTATTGGGCGCCTAATGGGTTAAGCCCAATCATGTTCCATTAATTGGATGCCTAATAGTGTGCAAGTGTGCAGCCCAGTGAACACAAGTGGACCACTAATTGGATTAAAACCCAACATTCTCTCACTTGGTCCAACTTGTCTTAAGCACATCAAATCTTCCTTTGAAAACATACTTATAGTATAGATATATATAGTTTCAAAAGGACTCTTGAAGATTTGACATCATGGGCATACACCTGAAGAGAAAACCACGGTATGCGCGCGCACGATAAAACAAAACTACACACCATTCCAATTAACGGAATCTTAAAGGTTCAAGAACAGTAAATCAAATGACATGAGTCATGGCAGAAAATACATTCAATTACACACCACCCTCCATGTACCACAATGCCACCAACTTACTATAATTGAACATCAAATATGGAACTGTAGATAAACTCAAACATAATGTTTATCTATTGGTTACAACTTAAACATACAATCTGCCATCCATAATCCATAACCAACATGTATACAAAATAAATGGAAAAGACAGAAAGTAATGAAAGAATCACAACATATCGAGTGAACTGACAAGACCCATCCGAATCACATGACTACAAAAAGTGCTAGCAGGTAGTCCTTTTCGTGAGTGGGTCAGCAACCATAAGATCCGTTCCGATATGTTCTATAGACATTTCTTGATTCTTCACTGTCTCTAAGAGCAAAATACTTAATGTCTAAGGCTCTACCACCTTTGGATGCCTTATTGTTCTTAGAGAAGAAGACCGCAGCGGAATTGTCACAATATATCTTGATAGGTCTGGAGACGAAGTCAATGAATGATAGACCTGTGAACAGATTCCGCAACTGGATGGCCTGTGCACTAGCCTCAAAACAAGCAATGAACTCAGCTGCCATCGTGGAAGCCACTGTTATACTCTGCTTCTCACTGCACCAAGTGATAGCTCCTCCTGCCAGGAGGAAGATATATCATGTAGTGGACTTCCTCGAATCAAGGCAGCCGCCAAAATCAGCATCAGAATAGGTAACGACCTCTAGCTGATCTGACCTTCTGTAAGTGAGCATGAAATCTAATGTGCCATTAAGATACCGCATGACTTTCTTGGCAGCTTTCCAATGATCCATGCTTGGGTTGCTTTGGTACCTGCTGAGCATACCCACGGCAAAAGTTATATCTGGACGTGTACAAGTCTGAAGGTACATCAAGCTCCCAACGGCTGAAGCATATGTGATAGGCTCCATCTGCTTCCTTTCCAAGTCGTTCCTGGGACATTGTAATTCACTGAATTTATCACCTTTTACAATAGGTACTTTATCGGGTGCGCAGGACTGCATGTTGAACATTTCCAAGACCTTTGAGATGTAAGCTTTCTGAGAGAGACCAAGAGTATCTGAGGGTCTATCTCTAGTGATTTCAATGCCCAAAACATAGTGGGCATCACCCATATCTTTCATCTCAAAGTTCTTAGAAAGGAAAGCTTTAGTTTCGTGTAATAAACCAAGATCACTATTGGCAAGCAAGATGTCATCCACATACAAAAGCAAGACAATGAAACTACTCCCACTGATCCTTAGGTACAAACATTCGTCAATAATGTTTTCCTTAAACCCAAAAGACAATATGATTTCATTGAACTTTATGAACCATTGGCGGGAGGCTTGCTTAAGTCCGTAAATGGATTTCCTTAATTTGCATACCAAGTGTTCTTTACCTTCAGCACGAAACCCTTGAGGTTGCTCCATATACACTTCTTTATCTAGGCTCCCATTGAGAAAGGCCGTTTTCACATCCATCTGATGTAACTCCAGGTCAAAATGAGCTACCAAGGCCATGACTATTATGAATGAGAGTTTCTTGAAAACTGGAGAGAACGTCTCATCATAGTCAATGCCTTCCCTTTGAGTGAAACCCTTAGCTATCAATCTGGCCTTATATTGTTCAACTTTGCCTTTAGCGTCCACCTTAGTTTTGAATATCCATTTACATCCAACAAGTTTAGACCCTTTATGCAAGTTAACGAGATCCCATACTTGGTTTTTAGCTATAGAGTCAAGCTCTTCTTTCATGGCTTCAAACCAATAGGCAGATTTTTCACTCTTCATGGCTTGTGAAAACGTCACTGGATCATCAATGTCACCCCTGTCTACACTATTCTCCTGCAGGTATACTATGAACTCATCAGATATAGCAGGTCTCCTGACTCTTTCAGATCGACGCAATGTTGGCCCCTGATCCACCTGAGGAGGTGGTTGGTCAACAACAGCGACATTTTCTGGCTCTGGAGCAACCTGGGGTGGACCAACTACAACTATTTGCTCTCCTAGAATTTCATTCTGAGGAATAAATATGGGAACAACGTTGTCAGTTGTTACAGGTATTTCAACCTGATCCTGTAACTCCTCAAAAGAAATCTCTCGAGAAGGTCTACTCCCACTAACTCCGCCATCTTCAAGGAACCTTGCCTTATCTGTTTCTATAATGATGGGAACATGGGATGGGCAATAGAATCTATACCTTTTTGATCTCGCTGGATAACCAATGAAGAATCCACTGGTTGTTCTGAGATCAAAAGCCTTTTCCTGTGGACTGTATGGCCTAGCCTCAGCTGCACACCCCCACGTGCGCATATAGCTCAAAGAAGGTTTCCTACCACACCATAACTCATAGGGAGTCTTAGGCGCAGCCTTCGTAGGAACCTTATTCACAATGTGAGCAGCTGTCTTAACGGCTTCGCCCCACAAAGATAAAAGAAGGGTAGAATGACTCAACATTGCCCTGACCATTTCTTTAAGCGTTCGATTATTTCTTTCTGCAACCCCATTCTAGTATGGGCTGCCAGGAGTAGTGTACTGAGGTACAATACCCTCTTCTTTAAGGAATTTAGCTAATGGACCAGGCCTTTATCCCATCTCTATATACCTACCATAGTACTCGCCACCTCTATCAGACATGACTATCTTGATTACTTTCCCTGATTGTTTCTCTACTTCCTTCTTGAAATCCTTAAAGACATTAAAAACATCTGCCTTTTCAAGAAGTAAATAGAGATACATAAATCTAGAATAGTCATCTATAAAGGTGACAAAGTACCTCTCACCAGTCAGACAGGGTGGAAAAGGACCACAGATATCAGTGTGAAATATTTCTAAAATTCCAGAACTCCTTGTGGCATCTTTATTAGGCGTGTGTGTTTGCTTTCCTTTAATGCAATCAACATATGTCTCGAAGTCAGTGAAATCCAGAGTGTGTAACACTCCTTCTCCCACTAACCTCTTGAGCCTCTTAATGGAGATGTGTCCTAATCTTCTATGCCACAACATGGATGGATTTTCATTAACTCTACCACGCTTGTTGCCAGTAAGGACCGAAGTATGCAGGGTGTTATGAGATTGTTCAATCACATTGCTAAGACACAATTTATACAAACCATCAGATATAAAACCAGTACCAATAACAATAGAATCCTTTATTAATTCAACTGAAGAGTTTCCAAGTTTGACTTGAAAACCTTTTGAATCAAGTCTTGATACTGAAACCAAATTTCTACTAAAAGATGGTACATAAAAAGTGTCTTCTAAATCTAGAACAAATCATGATTCCATAACTATCCTATAAATTCCTACGGCCTTGACTTGTGAGCGCGTCTTATTTCCTGAAAAGATGCTCCGCTCACCCTCATTCGGAGGCCTTAGGAAAAGGAATCCCTGCATAGAAGTGGCAACATGCA
Source organism: Zantedeschia hybrid cultivar (assembly GCA_030544215.1). Lineage (NCBI taxonomy): Eukaryota > Viridiplantae > Streptophyta > Magnoliopsida > Alismatales > Araceae > Zantedeschia > Zantedeschia hybrid cultivar. Next base: position 18,809,234 of record JARZZO010000010.1, on the reverse strand, counting down.
CAGTAGAACCTGAGTCAATCCACCATGTACTCTTAGGAACATTAACTAAATTAGACTCGTAGCAAACATAAGATGAGAGATTACCTTTCTTTTCGAACCATGCCTTCCTTTTCAGACAATCTTTCTTAACGTGTCTAGGTAACTTGCAGAAGAAGCACTTGTCATTTTTACCTTTTGACTTGTCCTTCTTCTTGCCCTTCTTCTGGACACCTTCTTCTTTCCTGGTCCACTTTTCACTTTATGAGAGGTAAACAAAACAACATTGTTCCTCTCTCCTCTCAATCTCTCTTCCTCCTGGACACACATGGTCATCAATTCATTGACAGACCATTTAGCCTGATGTGTGTTGTAGGAGATCTTAAATGCCTCATATTCGCTAGGCAAAGAGTTGAGAATAAAATGGACTAGGAAAGTGTCTGAAATAGTAACCTCCATGGCATTCAGTTGAGCAGAAATATCTCTCATGATCATTATATGCTCTCGAAAACTACCACTAGTATATTTCATTGAGGACAGTTTAGCCATTAGATTACTGGCTTTGGCCTTATCAGAACTAATGAACTGTTCCTCAATAGCTTTAAGAAATCCACTGGCAGTAGTCTGATCTGGGATAGATCCCTTTATGTTCTGTCCAACGTGTCCCTGAAGGAACAGAAGGCAGAGACGATTGGACTTTTCCTATTTTTCATAATGAGTCTGCTGTTCCAATGAGCTTTCTGGAGTAAGTGGAGCCGGCATAACCTCACGTAATGCTAAATCTAAGTCCATGCAGCCTAAAGCAAATTGTACCATTTGTTTCCACTCAGTGAAATTAGTGCCATTCAGGTACGGCACACTAGCATTAAATGGTGCAAACAAAGGAGAAGCAGCTGAAATAAACAAACACATGCTCACATATAAGGCAATGGAACTAAAATATTGCAAGTAATGAGGCAAACATATATGCAAAGTAATTCAACAACATAAAGAGAACTACTTTATCAAGTCGTCCGATAGTTTCATGGACGAACTCCCCGAATTAACTTAAGTGATAAAACTAAAACTTATAAATATTTTGATATCAAGAGAGGGTACCTTTGGGTACATAATTCTCAAGAATCGCCATGTAGATAAATTTTATTTTATCCTGCTCATGACATGAAAATAAACACTCCTTTGGGAGTTAAATTTACAATCAAGTCAAGAACACAAGTATTTGAAATCATTTTAATTTCTTAACGAGTATATTTTATTATTCTCCATGCATAAGGTCACTTTGGTAATCTACTTACACACTTTGAATACTAAAACATCCTCCCCCAATTAAAATGATAACAAATATTTAAATGCTCATCAATAATGCTATTTAAAACTTAATATGGTAAGATTTTATCAATCCTCGTGATTAGTGCTACTTTGGTGGTCAAACTAATCATTTGGAAATCAAAATTTATCACGAAACTACATAATAGCATTAATAAACACATAACATGAGCAAAAAAAGACATAAACACAATAATTAATGCAATTTTAAGTGGCAAATTTAAGTGGAGATATTCATACATGATTAAAACTGTAAAGATGATAAATAATCATAAGAAATATCTCCTAAACTTACAGCAATAATTATTGATTCTTAATCAACATTAATCATGCTTAAAACTATATTAAAATGACTACTTAACAAGTTTATAGCATGCTGCTACATATATGTCCTTTTTCTGTTTGTAGAACGAAAACTGAATCAAAAAATTTACCACGAAACTAATCATTGGGAAATCAAAATTTACCACGAAACTACATAATAGTATTAATAAACACATAACATGAGCAAAAAAGGACATAAACACAATAATTAATGCAATCTTAAGTGGAGATATTCATACATGAAACTGTAAAGAGGACAAATAATCATAAAAAATATCTCCTAAACTTACAACAATAATTATTGATTCTTAATCAACATTAATCATGCTTAAAACTACATTAAAATGGCTACTTAACAAGTTTATAGCATGCTGCTACGTATATGTCCTTTTTCTGTTTGCAGAACGAAAACTGAATTGCAAACATAGCCTGAACAGTTTACAGAAAAATCCAGAATTGTAAACATACTGCTCAGTTTGCAAGAAGAACCAGAAATTGCAAACATATTATCAGAAATTGTGTATGTATCCTTTAAGATTTAAAATCATTTAATTTAAACTCCTTTAGTTATCTTTAAAGGATACATCTACACAAATGGATATAAACGGATGCGGGTCCGGTCCTTAACGGGTTAACGGATTCGATTTAAGTTAGATTAACGGATTTGGGTCGGGTACTTAATCGGATCCGAATTCGGGTCTTAATGATATCCAAACAGATATCGTACCCAAAATTCGAATCTAAGACCCGTTAACTAATATCCGTTAAGGAATTATCAAATGGATCCGAATTTAGGTCTTAATAAGATCATAACGGATCTAATACCCAAAATAAGACCCAAATGATCTTTAACCAAGATCTGTTACGGATTTAAAAGCTAACCCAAATTAAATTCAATGATTTCCTAAATACAAAGTTTCTTAAACCCAATAGTTTCTTAAACCCATCATCTTCAACCTCTCAAAAGGAAAGTTAGGGTTTAGAAACTCCATTTTAAGAAATCCAATTTTAGAAAAATCAAAATTTAGGAAACCACCGCCGAAACCCGAAATCACCGCCGGAAACCGCCCGCCGGAAAACCGCCCCCGCGTGGCAGCCCCGCGCCGCCGCGTGCGGGCCTGCGCGGGGGACCTGCGCAGGCCTACGCGGCTAGCGCTGCCCCGCGCGTGCCTGCGCTGCCGCCCGCGGCCCCGCGCGGGCCAGCGCGGCCGCGCGCTGGCCCCGCGCCGGCCATCGCGGCCCGCGCTGCCGCGCGGGCCAACGCGGCCCGCGCTGCCGCGCGCCGGCCCCGCGCGGGCCAGCGCGGCCGCAGGCTAGCGCTTCCGCACGCGTGGGCCTCGCTGGCGTGCCGCGCGGCAGCGGTGCACGGCCGCGGCGGCACGCCTACGGCCGTCCGACAATCCAGATTTTTTTTTTTTTTTTTATAAATCCGGGAAGAAGCCTGTAGCTCGGAGCCCCAAAATTCCGATACGGGCTATGATACCACTTGTTAGGGATTTTAGGAATACCTGGAGCGGAAGCCATCCCTAACGCGGAGGAAGACGATGCCGGAGTCGATCCCCACGTACAGCGGACCTCGAACAAGAACGCACGAATCCTGGACAGGAAGACGGTGTAAACCCACGTATTGTCTCCACTGGTTTCCTCTCTCTATTCGTCTTAATGCGTATGACCTAATGGGGAGTCACATGCTTCTTTTATAGAGAGGAGGGACCAGTCCCGTTCTTATTTCTAACAGGATCCTTATTGGGTGCCTAATGGGTTAAGCCTAATCATGTTCCATTAATTGGATGCCTAATAGTGTGCAAGTGTGCAGCCCAGTAAACACAAGTGGACCACTAATTGGATTAAAACCCAACATGCGCTACTCGCTCCTCGCCGGCGGGAAGCGCGTGCGCCCGTTGCTGTGCCTCGCCGCCTGCGAGCTCGTCAGCGGCGGCGACGCCCTGGGCATGGCCTCCGCCTGCGCCGTCGAGATGATTCGCACCATGTCGCTCATCGGCGACGACCTGCCGTGCATGGACAACGACGACCTTCGGCGGGGCGTTCCCAGCTGCCACCGCGCCTACGGCGAGGACGTGGCAGTTCTGGCCGCGACAGCGATGCAGGCGCTCGCGTTCGGGCACGTGGCCGCTGCTACGCCGCCGGAGGAGGTGCCTGCCGCCCGGGTGCTCAGCGCCGTGGCGGAGCTGGCGCGGTGCGGCGGGTCAGAGGAGCTGGTGGCCGGGCAGCTGGTGGACATGGAGTCGACGGGGGCGGGGGCGTCGGTGGGACTGGAGAGATTGGAGTACATCCACCTGCACAAGACGGCGTCGCTGCTGGAGGCTGCTGTGGTGATGGGGGCGATCGTGGGAGGGGGGACGGACGAGCAGACCGAGCGGCTGAGGAGGTACGCCAGGTGCGTGGGGCTGCTGTTCCAGGTGGTGGACGACATCCTCGACGTCACCAAGACGTCGGAGGAGCTGGGGAAGACGGCTGGCAAGGACCTGGCGGCCGACAAAACCACGTACCCCAAGCTCCTGGGGTGGAGAGGTCGAAGGGGATGGCGGAGGAGCTAAATAAGGAGGCAAAGGATCAGCTGTCCGGGTTCGATCCGGAAAAGGCAAAGCCGCTGCTCTTCCTGGTGGACTACATTGCTTACCGGCAGAATTAATTAGAGCAGCTGGTAAATTCCTCCTCTTCATCTCTCTTCCACTCTGATGAAATCTTGGTATATATATCGAATATCTACCTACTTAATTACCCATGTGTATGGTCTGGTTCATGGTGAATTAACAGGCATCCCGTATAGGTGTCGTGTTGTGATTTCTACATGTATCGTTCCTTTGGCCACTAGTTGATCTTTATTTGATGATTACTCTGTCCGCAAACCTCTACTTGTTGATTGATAAACGAATATGCCACATAAAATTCGGTCCCTAGTTAAAGATTACGTGATTCAAAGCCATGCATCCAAAGAAAGTTACAGTTAACATTTCTCATCCAAACGAGGACTCCTCTCAACATCGTGAAACTCCTTCCTAAGAGTACTGTGAGGGCTATATATATATGCAAGATCTTCAAAATTGGAATATCGTCGTCCACCCCACTCGATCATCAGAGTTCTCCAACCCGAATGGACAAAGTCCCCCTGATGTAGACTGGATCTATCACGACCGGATCCCGCAAACGGGGATCCGAAACAAGGAGGGTCCGGAGCCGGTCCGGATCGAACGGTGACGAGGGGACCCGACGGGGATCCACAACAGGGCGAAGCCGAGGCTCTTTCGGAATGAAGAGGATCCGCCCGCGGGGGGCGCGATCTGCCGCCGGAGCTGCTCTTGGATAGTGAGCCGCTGCTCCTTCGGTCGGACGAAGGCGCGGCGCGAGCAGGAGCTCCTGTCGGCGGAGTGGTCGACGAGCGTCGGAGCAGACGCCGGAAAGTCCGAGATCGGACGGGGGGGACGGCTCGCTCTCCGACGAGGGGGTCCGAAGGCACCTTCAGCGCGAGGCCGAGTCTCCTGGCGCGGGGCGACCGACGGGATTGCCCTCGGACGGCGAGTCCGAAGGCTACTTCAGCGTGAGACCGAGTCTCCTGGCGCGGTGCAGCCGGCGTTCGGCGTCGAGACCGGGGAGAGGAGTCCGAGGTCGGCGGCCGAGACCGACTCGGGGAGGTCGGCGATGATTCGAACCGAGCCCCTGCAGGAGGGAAAGAAGAAGAAGAACCAGTCAGCAGGAGTCCCGGGCGTCAGCCCTGGGGAACCCCCTCCGACGGTCAAGTTAGCTTCTGAAGAAGATTCGATTCAGGAAGCAAGAAGAAATAGCTAGAACCCTATTCGGACGGTAGTCCTTTAAGGGGTTCCGGAAGCTTAGGGGGGCATCCGTTTTTCCCACCACCTCCTTGGCCACAAGTAGCAGGATACTTATAGCGGAGGGTAGCGGATGGTTAACGGTGGCAGCCGATATAGGACTAAAAGGAGGCTTACTGATAAACCGCCATAGCGTCTGATCCGCCACCGGAGTGGGCCGGATTCGGCTACCGGGCCGAAGGGGGTTGGGCCGCTGACGGGCCGAAGCCTGCTGGACCCTGGGCCGCCGTGCTGTTCCCGGGCCGTAGGCTGATGGGCCGCTGACGGGCTGAAGCCTGCTAGGCCGGGAGCGACGGGGCCGCTTGTGGGCCGAGGGCTGCTGGGCCGTTAACGGGCCGAAGGCCGCCGGAGGGCCTAATACTGCTACTGTTGGGCTGAATGGGGTTTGGGCCTGCTGCAATGGGCCGAATCGGATTCTGCCGCATCACATAGCCCCCCACTCTTGTCTTCCTCAGTTCTGAGATGGCAAGAGTAAAATCTGAGACCTCCTCGGAAGAGTGATACGGTATATGCTTCGTTTGAAAAAACCTTTGCTTTGTATAAAAAAGCCGCTTCAGGTCGGCCGAGGGCTGTTGGCAAACAGCTTCGTCTAAGGCCGGGACCTTGTCGGAGATACCTTCGTCTTATGTCGAGACTTGGTGTACATGGAACACCATGTCGCTTCCCGATCGGTACGGGTTATCTGCGGACTTAGAAATATACCGTGCCGCTTCCCGAACCGGTACACATGGCCGAAGCCACTCTCGGTTCAAGTTACCTGCGGGCTTAGAAGATCCGTGCCGCTTCCCGATCGGTACGGGTTATTTGCGGACTTAGAAGAACCGTGCCGCTTCCCGATCGGTATGGGTTATTTGCGGACTTAGAAATATACCGTGCCGCTTCCCGAACCGGTACACATGGCCGAAGCCACTCTCGGTTCAGGTTACCTGCGGGCTTTAGAAGATCCGTGCCGCTTCCCGATCGGTACGGGTTATTTGCGGACTTAGAAATATACCGTGCCGCTTCCCGAACCGGTACACATGGCCGAAGCCACTCTCGGTTCAGGTTACCTGCGGGCTTTAGAAGAACCGTGCCGCTTCCCGATCAGTATGGGTTATTTGCGGACTTAGAAGAACCGTGCCGCTTCCCGATCGGTACGGGTTATTTGCGGACTTAGAAATATACCGTGCCGCTTCCCGAACCGGTACACATGGCCGAAGCCACTCTCGGTTCAGGTTACCTGCGGGCTTTAGAAGAACCGTGCCGCTTCCCGATCGGTACGGGTTATTTGCAGACTTAGAAATATACCGTGCCGCTTCCCGAACCGGTACACATGGCCGAAGCCACTCTCGGTTCAGGTTACCTGCGGGCTTTAGAAGAACCGTGCCGCTTCCCGATCGGTACGGGTTATTTGCGGACTTAGAAATATACCGTGCCGCTTCCCGATACGGTTTGCATGGCCGAAGCCACTCCCGGTACGGTTTACACGGACTTAGAGAAAACCATGCCGCTCCCGATACGGTTTGCATGGCCGAAGCCACTCCCGGTACGGTTTACACGGGCTTAGAGAAAACCATGCCGCTCCCGATACGGTTTGCATGGCCGAAGCCACTCCCGGTACGGTTTACACGGACTTAGAGAGAATACCATGCCGCTCCCGATACGGTTTGCATGGCCGAAGCCACTCCCGGTACGGTTTACACGGACTTTAGAGAAAACCATGCCGCTCCCGATACGGTTTGCATGGCCGAAGCCACTCCCGGTACGGTTTACACGGACTTTAGAGAAAACCATGCCGCTCCCGATACGGTTTGCATGGCCGAAGCCACTCCCGGTACGGTTTACACGGACTTAGAGAAAACCATGCCGCTCCCGATACGGTTTGCATGGCCGAAGCCACTCCCGGTACGGTTTACACGGACTTAGAGAAAACCATGCCGCTCCCGATACGGTTTGCATGGCCGAAGCCACTCCCGGTACGGTTTACACGGACTTAGAGAAAACCATGCCGCTCCCGATACGGTTTGCATGGCCGAAGCCACTCCCGGTACGGTTTACACGGACTTAGAGAAAACCTTGCCGCTCCCGATACGGTTTGCATGGCCGAAGCCACTCCCGGTACGGTTTACACGGACTTAGAGAAAACCATGCCGCTCCCGATACGGTTTGCATGGCCGAAGCCACTCCCGGTACGGTTTACACGGACTTAGAGAAAACCATGCCGCTCCCGATACGGTTTGCATGGCCGAAGCCACTCCCGGTACGGTTTACACGGATTTAGAGAAAACCATGCCGCTCCCGATACGGTTTGCATGGCCGAAGCCACTCCCGGTACGGTTTACACGGACTTAGAGAAAACCTTGCCGCTCCCGATCCGGTATACGTGGCCGAAGCCACCCTCGGATCAGGATTATTTGCGGACTTTTTAGAAAAACCATGCTGCTTCCCGATCGGTACGGGTTATTTGCGGGCTTAGAAAATATCCTGCCGATCCGGTACTAAATGGCCGGAGCCGCCCTCGGATCGGGTTGACGCGGTCTTTGAATAATGCCGCTCCGATCCGATACTAATGGCCAGAGCCGCCCTCGGATCGGGTTGACGCGGTCTTTGAATAATGCCGCTCCGATCCGATACTAATGGCCAGAGCCGCCCTCGGATCGGGTTGACGCGGTCTTTGAATAATGCCGCTCCGATCCGATACTAATGGCCAGAGCCGCCCTCGGATCGGGTTCGCCGCAGACTTTGGAGAAATCTGTTGTCGGACATAGTCCTTTCAAAAGAGACTTCATTCATAAAACCCGGGTCTAATTTCATAAGGTGCCGAAGGTACTCCGTATTTTTAAATACAACGGAGGATGTGTGTCCGAAGGGGTCCCGACTCTGCGAGCCCCCCAGTCGCTTTTGTTTACAAACACTTCAGCTGTTTCAGAGGCATAGCCTTGGAGAAGAGGATCTCCTTGGATGTTGCCTCACTGCTGTGAGGTCATCGAGTTGCGCCTCTGTCGAGGCCATTCCTACTGGTATTGTGGCAGTTGGCCTTCTCTGACGAGGCGATCTATCTCCTCCCGAAGGTACCGGCATTCGTCAGTCGTATGGCCGATCGCGCAGTGATATTCGCAATACTTGCTAGGGTCCCTTCGGCGAGGATCAATTTTCATACGCGGTGGCGGCCGGAGCATTGACTTTATCTCCGTAAGCATTCGGGAAGGGGGAGCAATCAGCGGTAGTGTAGGTGCTTAGAATGACCGTGTGATTAACATGAAATATCTATGTTGTTTAGGTGTAAACTAACCTATTAAAAACAGCAACTAAAGTGCAGTGATCGTCAGAAAATTTTAACTTAAAAGTTTCAAAAGAGATATGATCGCCTACCTTTCAAAATGCGGAAGATTGAGTCCTTGGTTCCCCTTTCTCAGCCGGCTGAAGAAAGAGAGCCCTTTCTTTGCTTCTTTGTTCTTGCTGTGGAATTTGAGGTTGAGGGTCGTCCAGAAGTTGTGCTTGATTTCCCCCTTTTGATCTCTTGTTGTCGTTGAGTACAGCAGAGACAGAAAAAAAACAGAATGAAGAAACAATGATGAGAATTTAAATAGAAGTAGTATCTGAACTAATCATGGTTTTAAGCATATTTAGAACAGCAAACTCACTTTTTTAATGGTTTTGAAACCCCTTAAATCAAGTAGGTTTTTGAAAGATTATGCTGTGGTGTGTGTTTGCATGAAGTGAATATGAAAAAATAAAAACTAATGAAATGAATGCAGTAATGAAAAACTTATGCCCAATCGGTTGAAGCCTTGAAAGGATGAAGATCTTGAAAGGAACGCCGACTTCTGGAAATGGCAGTGCTCCGGCGTTACGACGTTGTTGCTTCGATCTTCAAATCGCTATAATGCTATGGCTCAACTCAACTTAATTCTGTTCTCTTTTTTTTTTTTATCACGCCCTCTCTTTTTTTTTACTCTTCAACATGCAGGGTATTTATAGGCATTTCTTGCGTTCGCGATTAACATAGAAAAACTCCGAATTTATCCATCTTAACCGACAGATAATTACTGATTAATTCATCTTTATCTGTAATTATCTAAAACGCGTCCACCTTGGCTGACGCCTTTCAGATTAATTAAGATAAGGATAAACATCCAGGAAAACTTATCTTTATCTTTATTAGTTAAAAAGCGTCCACCTATGCAGACGTCTTTTAGACTAATTAAGATAAGGATAAACATCCGGAGGAGAAGTAGAAACCATTTAGGAAACCTAAAACGCGTCGACATTCCCAGACGCCTTTTAGTTAATAAATCAATTAATTAAAATTCAAATTTAATCGCTAAAATAAGAATAAAGTCTAAATGGCGTCCACGTGTGTAGACGTCTTTTAGAATTCTTCATATTTTAACTCAAATTTGAATTAAAATCAATTCAATTGATTAACTTAAACACATCTGTTAAACCCGACACTCAAAAAGATTAATAAAAATTAATTAATGATTAATTATCAGACCATTCTGAGGCATTATTATATGATATAAAATTTACTCGAAATGACGTCAAAATTAGCGTGTCTACAGGTAGGTGTCGTGGCTGCAGACCCTGTCGCTTGCCTCGGCCCCATTCCTTTCGATACCGCCCATGTGAAGGTTCTTGATTTGCAGATTGAGGATGAGCCGCGGGAGGGGCTAGTGGTGCTGAGGGCTCGTTTGCCGAAACGGCCTCGTCGGCAAAGACTTGCGGAGGCGCTGGCCGAGGCTCCTCGATCTGTATAGGGAATAAGGGAGGTGCCTGACCAGGGAGTTGGCTCAGTATCCCCAGATACTGGGCCATGGCGGATACCATGTCCGCTAAAGATGCGACCGTGGCAGTCAGTGCGGTCATTTGTTGCTGAAGTTCCTTTATCCGGTTGTCTTCAGCTGTGGACCCTGGCGCAACTAGCCAAACCGCACTCGAAGGGACGGACGGGGTGCCTTCGGAGGGTGGTAGCCGCGCCGAGACTTCCCGTGCCTCTGTTTCGCTTTGTCCGGATCGCCGGGTGACAGGTTGTCGAGACATGACTTGTTTGTTTGTTTCCCACAGACGGCGCCACGTGATGTAGACTGGATTTATCACGACCGGATCCCGCAAACGGGGATCCGAAACAAGGAGGGTCCGGAGCCGGTCCGGATCGAACGGTGACGAGGGGACCCGACGGGGATCCACAACAGGGCGAAGCCGAGGCTCTTTCGGAATGAAGAGGATCCGCCCGCGGGGGGCGCGATCTGCCGCCGGAGCTGCTCTTGGATAGTGAGCTGCTGCTCCTTCGGTCGGACGAAGGCGCGGCGCGAGCAGGAGCTCCTGTCGGCGGAGTGGTCGACGAGCGTCGGAGCAGACGCCGGAAAGTCCGAGATCGGACGGGGGGACGGCTCGCTCTCCGACGAGGGGGTCCGAAGGCACCTTCAGCGCGAGGCCGAGTCTCCTGGCGCGGGGCGACCGACGGGATTGCCCTCGGACGGCGAGTCCGAAGGCTACTTCAGCGTGAGACCGAGTCTCCTGGCGCGGTGCAGCCGGCGTTCGGCGTCGAGACCGGGGAGAGGAGTCCGAGGTCGGCGGCCGAGACCGACTCGGGGAGGTCGGCGATGATTCGAACCGAGCCCCTGCAGGAGGGAAAGAAGAAGAAGAACCAGTCAGCAGGAGTCCCGGGCGTCAGCCCTGGGGAACCCCCTCCGACGGTCAAGTTAGCTTCTGAAGAAGATTCGATTCAGGAAGCAAGAAGAAATAGCTAGAACCCTATTCGGACGGTAGTCCTTTAAGGGGTTCCGGAAGCTTAGGGGGGCATCCGTTTTTCCCACCACCTCCTTGGCCACAAGTAGCAGGATACTTATAGCGGAGGGTAGCGGATGGTTAACGGTGGCAGCCGATATAGGACTAAAAGGAGGCTTACTGATAAACCGCCATAGCGTCTGATCCGCCACCGGAGTGGGCCGGATTCGGCTACCGGGCCGAAGGGGGTTGGGCCGCTGACGGGCCGAAGCCTGCTGGACCCTGGGCCGCCGTGCTGTTCCCGGGCCGTAGGCTGATGGGCCGCTGACGGGCTGAAGCCTGCTAGGCCGGGAGCGACGGGGCCGCTTGTGGGCCGAGGGCTGCTGGGCCGTTAACGGGCCGAAGGCCGCCGGAGGGCCTAATACTGCTACTGTTGGGCTGAATGGGGTTTGGGCCTGCTGCAATGGGCCGAATCGGATTCTGCCGCATCACCCCCCATGCATGGTGAGTACAAAATCGATGTTGATGCAGCCACTAATGTTAATTCCAGTTCCATCGCATGCAATTGTAGTCAGGAATCACGTTGGAGCCATCAGCCTTTGTAAATCCTTCAAGCTCCCTCACTCAGATTTCAAAGTTGTGCAGCAAAGTTTACATGGATTACAATATATAATTGGATTACACCATGTGTCGTTCACTCCCTTACCATCTCTTTGACTCTGCGTTGTGACAACATTTATGGTTTGTCCAGTCTCTTCACCTCTATGACATCTTTTTATTTTAAAATTATCTTTTTCCTTAGAATATGCACGAATAAGAAATAATAAAATTATAAAAGAAGTGATAAAAAATTATGTAAAAAGTGATAAAAATGAATAAAAAATGATACAATTATGTAAAAAGTGACGAAACTATATAGATTTCTCACCAGAGGGTTCAGCTACGTCGTTGTTGAGGTATGAAAGAAATAGCTTGGCAGAAGTGATAAAACTACGAAGGAAGTGATAAAAATGAATATAAAGTGATAAAATTGTGTAGGAAGTAATAAAATTGATGTAAGAAGAGATAAAATTATATAGAGGATGATAAAAATTATGTAAAAAGTGATAAAACTGTTTAGAAAGAATAACATTGATGTAAAATAAAATAAAATTATGTAAAAAGTGATAATAAACGGTGTAAGGAGTGATAAAAACAAATAGAAAGTAATAAAATTACATAAGAAATAATAAGGCAGTAGGTGGCAGGGTTGAGGCAGGAAGGGATATCTTTAAGAGGAAAAAGGTGTCATTTTCAAATGGAAGTAAGGAGGCAGGATGAACAATAAATATAATTAGAACACTAGCCCATTTCCATTTATATAATCGAAAAGATGGTAAGAGAGTGAACACCTAGTGTAATCCGGGTAATTGTTGCAATCCATGTTAACTTTGTGGTGCAGCAAGTATTACTCTCCCATTTATATTGCTTCAACTGAGTGGTAGCTGGGTGTTCTTGACGTGAGTGGAAAGGGTGCCCATCAAAGATCGATCTCTGGTGGGCTTGGGTAGGATATAATTCCTAGTCACTAGACTAGAATCGAAAAAAAAATATTACTCTCTTTTCTGTATGGAAAAGGGTAAAATTGTTAAACTGAATAATACCTTGGGTGGTAAGAGCATACTGCTGCTTCTTGCAACATTGGCATCATCCATGGGAGCACTAACAAATAAGCTGTGCTCATCTTCTCAAGGGGCTGCGTTGAGGTGAAAATGAGACACTACAAGGAAAACAGGATTTGTCAGCGGCTAAGAGCCGCTGACAAATCTTAAATAGCCGCTGACAAAGCCGTGGACAAAAGTCCCGTTGACATATATTTGTCAACGGCTATACAAAAGCTATTGACATATAATATATATATCTACACATAGTAGCCGCTGACATATAACACATATGTCAGCGGCTACTTAAAGCCGCTGACATATATATTATATGTCTACAAACAGTAGCCGCTGACATATAACACATATGTCAGCGGCTACGTAAAGCCGCTGACATATACTACCTATGTCTACGGAAGATAACCGCTGACAAATGGTACATATGTCGATGGCTGTGGTTAGCCGCTGATATATACTACTTATGTCCACGGAGGATAACCGCTGACAAATGATTACATATGTCGACGGCTAGAGTTAGCCGCTGACGAAGAGTATTTGTCAGCAGTTCTAAAGCCGCTGACAAATGATTTTGTCAGCAACTTAAGCCGCTGACAAATACTCTTTGTCGACGGCTATGAAGCCGCTGACAAAAATTTGTCTGCGACAGAAGCCGCAGACAAATGTTATATATATCAACGGCTTTTCTAGCCGCTGACAAATAATTATTAAGAAAAAAAATTAAAAAATTAAAAAATTAAATTATATATTTTTTCTGTATATACAGATTTGTACTTACAAACATATACAAACACACATCCACATGTACAAATAAACACATTCACACTTTCAAATAAACACATTCACGAAATCACAAAAAAAATACATCCACATACATAAATAAACACTCACATAAAATTAAAAAACACATCCATGAAAAATTCACATTACACATCCACGAAAAATTCACATTACACATCCACAACTAAATGTATCAATTATCATCGGCTTACTCTTCGTCATCACCATCAAAATCATATCCTTCATCATCTCCTTCATCATTTGATTCGTTTGAGCGTCGTCCTCATTCACAGCAGCTATCTGAGGCAGAGTAGGATTGTGCATTTTTTGAAAGTGACTCATAAATGCGCTCATGTCTGTCATTTGTTTGCGCATCCACTCCATCTCCTCCCCTTGGGTTTTGATTTTTTCTTTCATGTTTTGCATCTCCACAGCTTGCTCCTCAAATTCCTGTTGATAGGAAGAGCTCGATCCTTCTCCCGGTCCATACCATGTACGTAACGTCTCTCGACTTCCTGCACAACGAACACGGCCAGATCGATCTTTTCCCATAACCGAAATGAATGCATCCTCAGCAGAAATGGGAGTACTCCTAACATCACTCTCCAAAGAAGAAGTGGTTAATTGAGTCTTCCTATCCTAAAAAATAAAAAAATAAAAAAATAAAATTATTATTAGTGATACATATTAAATTTAATAAGAATGATTAAAAATAATAATTCAAATGATAGAAAAACTTACATATCGACTCCTACTCTCCTCATCTACCCATTGCTCATTACCGTCGGGAAGATCCTTACATCTACCCATCTTGAACATCTCAAGGCGTTCGGGATCACGTTGATGAAGACGATGCTGTTCAAATTATATTAAAAAAAAAAAGTAATAGAAAGTTAACAATATAGAAACACTACTAATAAAATGAAAATCTTACGAAGTCATCCTTCAATTGATAATGACTCGTTCGGCCCCGCCTATATAGCATAGACTGATGGGAGCGATTTTCCCTATTACGATCAGCAATTTTCTGCAGAAAAAAAAATATTAGTTGTCAAATTTGTATCGAACAAATCAACATAAATTATCAAACTTCATTATTATTTTACCTGTTCATCTGATGTGCTCCATTTCTCGCACATCGTCTGCCAATCAGACGGATCAACACCCGCCGGCACGGAAACAATTGCATCCGCCAAAGTCTTTCCCGTATAATGCTATGAAATGATTTCAGTTTGACTTCATTATACATGAACATAAGAAAAAATAATACAAAAATAGATTATAAATGAATATAATTTTTTTTTTCATTTACTCTTTTCTTCAAAACACCGCGCCAACTGCGATGCATTGAGGTCATGTGCATAAGCATCTCTCTATCTGTCTCGAGAGTTTGGTCCCACTGATATATTAACTGCACATTATCGTTAACTTAATTAGTCATACAAAATTGACAAACATAGAATTAACTTTAAATATTGTTACCTCGAGATCTCTAAACATTGCAGCTTGTTTCGCTGCAGGAAGAGTAACAAAATTTTTCTGCCATATCTTGTAATGAAGTTTTGCCACAACACCCATGCGGGATACAAAATTGCTTCCCTTCTCACCAACGCCGTAACCGCTGATCACCCGCACGTTCCATCGTTGACCCTGCTCCAATCTCCCATCGGTGACACCTCTGGTGGGACCCCGACGGCCATGTCCCCGACCCCAAGGCTGCGTAGAAGATGGACCTGTTTAAACATACATGATAAAGACATTTATGTGAAATTATAAACATAAAAATATCAATTTAATGAACGACTAAAATTAAAATTCATACTTATTACAGATGAAGATGTGGATACATATGTAGATGTCTGAGCCGCAGCGGCCTGAGAGACAACAGGCTGAGAAGCAAGAGCCTGACATGTAGAAAGAGCCTGAGAGGTGGGAAGTTCGGGAATAAGTTGCTGAGAGGCAATGGCCTGAGAGCTCGAACGCTCAGGGATAGACTGCTGAGAGGCAATGGCCTGAGAGGTCGAACACTCAGGGATAGACTGCTGAGAGGCATTCCGCTTCTTGCGGAGTGTGAAACCACTACTTGAGCCACGAGCGCCGCTACCTGAAGCCATATGTTCAAATCCTACTGTATTAGATTAGAGTTAGAAGTAAAAATAGATAAAAAATAAACGTCGTTGAAAGTTACCTTCACCTAAACCTCCAAGTATTCGCCTACTCTTATGCTAATTCCTTCACTAATATCCACATCAATGGTTTCTCCCCTAATAGGAATATCAATTAAGTTTTCTTGATAAACTTTTTCAACATATAATACATCATCTTCAGCTGTTTCACCTTGCATGTTATAATAATCTCGCGGTTGTGCTCTAACAGGAATGATCCACCCTGCTGTTGTATTATCATTTACATAGAACACTTGTTCTACTTGATTTGCAAGAGCAAATGGCTCATTTGTGTTGAGTTTAAAACGTGTATTCAGACTGACAATTCTATACTTATCGATCTTAAATCCCCTGTCTTTTTTATAAACATCCCACCAATCACATTTAAACAGTACAATATGACTTTCATGATCAAAAGATATTTCGAGGACATCAATCTGCCAAAAAAAAATCTATATCTACCAAACGGACCCTAAATGTAAAACTATATCAGAGGAAGATAACTTCTAAATAGAACTTGAGATCACTAAACCCTTGTGATCTCTTAGAACTATCCCAATAGAACTACCCGAATCATGTGTGGTTCCATCAAAGTTAATCTTGAGTGACCCTGAAGGTGGTGGGCACGAGGTAATGTCTCTGCTGGGTGTGGATGCTAAAGAAGTTTTTCAAATTTGGACCAGATTTCAAATTCCGATAGAGTTTTTCACAGGATGATCATCATAGGATTAAGGGCTTTCCCTTCGATAACATGCTTACAACGGTCCTTCCATATTTGCCAAAGAATGGAGAAACACATGACAAGGTGAGATTTATCATCAGTTGAACTGGAGAAAGGAGGACTAGCCCAATCAATCAACCTGTCTCTTAATTCTCTGTGAACTTGATCTGAGTGGTAATTCAGAGGGGATGATCTCCACACCACCCTAGCTTTGTGACACTCAAAACAACATATGTCTGATAGATTCTGCTGGGGCCCTCTTGCAAATGGAGCAGTGAGGGTCATCAAAAGGTAGCCTTTTGGAGAGGACTGCATTAACTGGAATGGCTTCATTTAGGCATTTCCAAACAAAATGGGCAATCTTTGGTGGGATTAAGTTCAGCAGCTTAGAGGATCAAAGTATCTTCCAAGTTGGGTCAGGGGATGATGAAGAGACCCTGCACTCCCTTCAAGTGAGCAGCATGTAGGCAGACTTCAAGGTGAATCTGCTGTGTTCAGTTAGAGGACTGATGATAGTATCTCCACCTGGAGGAGGTGTAGAAGGAAGCTCAATTTGAAGGATGGCACTGGCTGTTTCCTTAGAGAAGGTGCTGCCAATTAAGGATATGTTCTAACAATAGTCTTTGATAAGTTGGCAAACCCAAACCTCCTAGACTTTTGTGTTTCTTTAAAAGACTCCAGTTGCTAAGATGGAGTTTTCCATGTTGTTCTGTGTCCCCCTAGAGAAATGATTTGTGGATTTGTTCCAATTTATTGACAGCAGTCCTCGGGAGTAAACCAGGTCCCATCACATGCATGGGAATAGAGGACAGAACAGAGTTGATAAGGGTGACTTTGACTGCAAAAGAAAGAGTCTTAGCCTTCCAAAGGTTAAGTTTGGTCTTCATTTTATCTTCAAGGAACATGAATGGCTCAGTTGGACTGTTGAATATGAGGAGCAATATCTTCTTCCAAGTGTCATGGAGGAGGAGGGTTCTTGGGAAGGATCAGACTGAAGTGGCAATGAATATTTAAGGATGAGTCACGAGCGTCATCATCGGGTAAGCATAGATCCTAAAATTGCTCTTTATTCAGAATATCCCCCTTTGCATGATATTTCCTTAAATGGAGATGCAAGCTTGGGGGACAAAGGTAGTAAGGGAGCCAAAGATTGCGTGCCAAAAGTTTAACTAGCTCAGCCACTAGTGAAGGCTGACCTAGAGGATCTGTGTTGGGTGGCATTTGATGCAGTGAGGACAAATAAATGGCTGCAACCGTCCGGTCTGGTCGAGGCCTTGAATCCCTTACCAACCCACTTCATCGGACGCCGGGACAGACAACCACAAGGACGGTCGATGGACATTAAAACCCAATTTAGTTTGGTTTAGGTATCAAAATAGAGTCAATCTTAACTTTGGACTGGTTTGGATTTTACAGCTTTAAATTCTTTCCATCTGATGGATTGAGCTTAAATAATTCGGACCCTAAGCTCAAAAGTCCGACAAATATGATAAATATTAAGTATAAAGAGTACCAATTGTATTTATATATAGCACCTCATCATAATCATCGTCATCAATAGTCTTATCCCATTTATTCGGGATAAGTTAAATTATATTTATATGATATACATAATAATAATATTAATTATATTATTTATTTGTGAATACATGTTGTAAACATTATATATATATATATATATATATATATATATATATATATATATATCAAATATGATCATAAGTTAGTGACCCAAAGATTTTTAAATAAAAACCATAGTTTTTTCTAGTGCTTCCTAAAGAACTTCATATACAGGAAAATTACCTTATATAATTAATTTCTATGATACTTTAAAGACTATCGTATTCGATTTTACTTATTATAATCTTTTAATCAATATTAGGGATTAGCATATATATGATTATTTTGGTAGCTTAAAAAAACACTTAATAATTCACTGTTGCCTGATATGAAATATTTGTACCACCCTCACGACATTACACATTCTATCGGATGGATAATACAAGATCTTTGTTTAGACGATTTGAAAAATTAAAAAATTAAAAATTAAACTCTAGTAAAACAAACGTGGGACATAATCGATTTTACCAAGAAAAAATGTATTTTTTTTTTAAATTAAACTGTCAGTACAATAAGTCTTACTCTTTCTCATGATACCCTACCCTCTTATAGGGTAGTTGCACTATGCATCTACAAGATTTTTTTCTAACCTGCACCTACCTTTCCAGCTGTGGCATAAAAGCCTTCACTAGTGGCTGAGCTAGTTAAACTCACCTATCTCTCTCTCTCTCTCTCTCTCTGAAATTCAGCCGTCCGATGGAGATCAGACAGTTTAGATTGGGTGTGGCCAGTACACATGCAGGGCGCCGACTGTACCCTAGCATCTCTCTCTCCCCCTTCCCACATCAGTATTCTTGCTTCTGTCGACAAATAAATTTGAACAGACCAATATGAATATTTATCATTCTATTATTTTATTTCCTTCCAAAAGAGGGTGAGCCATATGCATATGATGTGCGTGTATGCATGCCTGCCCTGCCCTCCACAGTCTGATCAAGATCAGACAGGCAGGTCAGCTAGCCTAATCCGCTTCCGACCCTGCCTTGCATTTTTCCCCATCAAACTTGGATGATAGGACCCCTGATTCCCAGGAGTGCATGTAAAGTAGATGCACATAGTGACACATTTGATCCATTCAACCATGCCCTAAGCCTAAAATAAGGTATACGAGCATCTAGATTTTTAAAAAATTATACCTGCAGTGGGCCGTGGAAACGAGGATGGCCAGTGGCCGTGGAAAGGAGAATGGCCGGTGGCCGGTGGGCGAGCACGATGGCGGGCCGAGCGGATGAGACCGACGACAATGGCGGGTGGGCGAGCACGATGGCGAGACAAGCGGATGCGACCGACGACTACGGCGGGCCGAGCGGACACCGCTGAGATCGGCGACAATGGCGGGTGGGACCGATGACTACGGCGGGCCGAGTGGACGCGACCGGCGACGATGGCGGGCAGAGCGGACGCGACCGGCGACGATGGCGGGCAGAGCGGACGCGACCGACGACGATGGCGGGCAGAGCGGAGGCGACCGGCAGTGGCTAGGGCTAGGAGAGGGGAAAAGAGGGAGACAGGGAGCTAGGGCTCGGGAGGGAGACAGGGAGCTAGGGCTCGAGAGGGAGACAGGGAAAGGGCCAGTCTTTTGTCAGCGGCTATAAGTGTAGCCGCCGACATATAGTAGATATGTAAACGGCTACAGTTTTAGCCGTTGACATATAGTTTTTACTGTTATTTTTTTTTCTATTTATTACATATGTCGACGGTGAAGTAACAGTCGTAAACATATAACCTACATATATCAACGGCTAAAGTGAAGCCGTTGACATATATTCAGTATATGTAAGCGGTTATATTAGCCGCTGACAAATAAGTCTATTGTAAACGGCAACTTCATAGCCGTCGACTAATATTCTCTTTGTCGAGAAGTATCTATAGCCGTTGACATATATTCGCTGACAAAACCTGCCTCCCTTGTAGTGAGAGCTCTAGTTTCATAATCTAGGTGCCTGAAATTCTCTCCATTTTTACCATATAATAGAATCCTACCTATCTAGGTAAAGATTTTGATTTTCATGAAATTTTAAGAAGTTGATTATAATTTTCATAACTGAACAACTAATTTTTCGAGTGCAAATTCATATATATGCTCAGATAAAATTCAAATGTTCTTCGATCTGACCTATTTTTGGTCTCTTGATAGAACTCCACTACATTCAAAATGATTTCATACTAAATTTTAAAAGATGAATTTTTCATCAATCCAGATCTCCATACACATGATCGACTGAATAGCAAAGATCTCCCCACACGAAACGTCAAACAAAAGATAAACTACCTGCAAAGACACCATAAAAGCCAGGAAGCACACGACAAAACAAAAGGTGAAGGCAGGATCTACTAACCCTAGCCCAAAGGTGCAAGAAACCCACGAGAAAGGGCAAAAAGGAAGAGCAGGTCACAAGGGCGCTAATCGATGCGCCTAAACTACAACATCAAATTAATATAGATTATTTGTGTAGCAAACGAAAATTACGTCAATCATTAATCTATGGTATTAATAAGAAACAATTGGAGAAAATAAAATTAAATTATACTCATATTCCCAATATAGATCGTTTTCATGTCATTTTCCAAATGCTTTCAGAGAATCATTTACTCATTTTCTTGCTGTAACTGCTTTATTCGTGTGTCATAATGTATCCGTGTCTTGGAAAAAATTACGTAAATCAAAAGTAAAGTTTAACTAAAATTTAACCTTAGAGAAGTTCGTCTGCCTACCCTATTCACAGAAGATAATTAAAAGATGAGAGTATTTAAAAATTAACACATCAAAATTAACTTCGACTAGAGTTTTTATGTAGGAATATTGTTAATTAAATAAAGAAGCATGATACTTACAGGTTTCTAGTCCACTTAGTGATAGTCTATTTTCTACCAAAGTTTCAATCTTCGAAATTTTTGTTGATAGTAAATCAATTTTATAGATAAAATTTTATTTAAGATTTATTTTTACTAACTTTTCGTGATACAATTATGTTTAAGATTATTTTGACTAACATTTTGTACTTTGAAGTATTCTATCTTTAATGGTCTATCTTTCCATCTTTAAATTTTTTAATATAATCTATTTAGAAAGAAATTTTGAAACAAAGGAAGGGTAGATCTCATTATAAGATTTAAACTTAAGTTCAAACTTGAGTCAGCTACATTGCCCGTTAGCTTGCAAGTCACCTAACTCGAGTTATATGGGATGCAAATTCAAATATTTAATCAAAAGTGTTTTGTCCTATGGTTAAAGTTGTTTTGTCCAAGCTAAGCTAAATTGAATCATTAGGATGCAGATGGTGTTGATTTATAAGTGATCGATTCAACTCATTGTCATCCTTAATCATTGAGAGGTGCACTTTGGCTAGTTGTCTACTATCTACTTGATGTCTTGTGGACCTGACTCCATCTTTCAATTGTGGAGTGCCCATGGAGTAAAAAAAAAAAAAATCAGACAAAGATAAAACAAAAGTTCAAATAAGACATAAGGATAAAAAATAAAGGGAAGGCACAGGAAGAAGAAAGAAGACAACTCAATAATAAAAATTAGATTTTCTTATGTTCACTGTCTTTCCTTAGGAGAGGAAAAAAATTGGGATATTCAAAGCTGTCATTTTATCATTTGTTTAAGGTGTATGACACGGTAAAATTAAATGAAATCTCATGACTGTTTATCAAATAAATTTAATGTATATATATCTGATCTTCTGCAAAATATTATATGTTAGACCACAAACCCATAACAAATCAGACATTGATTTCCAAATATTATCTGTGAAACCATGTACAATGTATTCTCACATACCTGAACTTCTGGTGTACACTATGTTTTCTTTAAATATGTAAGTTTCAGCTCTTTTGACAAAAACAAAAAAACAAAAAAAGGCACACGATGCCTCGCTCTGTATTTTTTTTTCTACTTCATTATTTCTCTTTTTCTACCTCCCTTTTCTGGGGTGCTCGCCCATAAACATCAAACAAAGAGGGATACAAAAGGAACAAAGGTAGGGAGAATCTCCCACGGGAGCACAGGAGTAGAGGAAACAAAGGGGAAGGGACTGTAAGGATCCAGTGGGGTGAACGACGAATAACTAATATACAACAATGCAACGGAATTTAAAATTAAAATCTCCGCCATTCCTGATTCATTTTGACAAAAATAAAACAAACGGTGATCAGATTATTGTTTTGCGCGGATTCGGATTTGCGACCGTTTGGTTCGTAAGTAATGATGTCGCTAGTCGTACAGGTGCCCGTCCTCTAGTGGTATTTATGTAATTCTTCAATTAATGGCTCTTCCTCGATCCCTCAGTAACTTTGGCATGTTCGTCGAGGTTTCTTCTCTGCGATGGTGCCTGCAACATACGAACGGCAACTCGGGCAGGTAGGAATCAGAACAGTAGAGGAGAGAGAAGGGGACAACCTAACTAGAGAGGGAGAGAGGAGGGGGCGGCTAGAGAGAGAGAGATGGAAATCGTAGATCTTAGTCAAAGATTCCTTCCTCATTAATATTTATATTAATTAAGGCGACTTTTCATAAAAGTTACTAAATTAATATAAATTTCACTTAAATATCATAGACTGAAAATTTTTATACGCGTGACCCTTTAAATCCAAGTGCTAGTCCGATTTTCTATCCAATAAGTCCAGTAATTTCTTACTGACTTAAAATAATTTATTTAATATCTCATATTAAATAATCAACCACGCTTCTGATCAATTGGGTGTCAAATAATACCGTATGACCTCGGAAGGCAATGGCGTTTAATCACCTACTTAAATAATCTTTCTATCATTAGTTACCACATGACTATAATCTTTAACTCATACCAAAACTCTCAAGTGAACATAGAACATGGTTAACAATCAAACCATAATTGGTTAACTTACCTAGATTAGATGCTATAAAGCCATATTAGTAAAATCTTTTCTGATGTGCTGTTATTGTTGGGATTCTTGGATTTCTCCGGATCGCTCACGTAGCGGAAAATAAAATAAAACAACGATCCGTTTTTCCGTTTCGAAAAATATAAAGACACGATTATCGGATAATCGATTCTCACCGTGTGCGGATTCGAATCCTCAACCGTTCGGTTCCGTCGGTGCGACACCGCAAGCCGCGCAAGCGCCTGGCCTCTAGCGAAGTCCACGCGATCCTCCTCGCGACGGATATCCTCACGTTCCTCGTTCTTCGCAGCCCACGAAACCTCCGCCGGTCGCCGCAATGATCGCCGCAATGCGCGGACGATTTCCCGTCAAACGGGATTCGGAGAAGCGGCGAAGCAGATCTAGATCTGTCGAGATGCCAGAGAGAGAGAGAGAAACAGAGGAGGGGCGGCTAGAGTTAGCAGCAGCTTGGCCTGCTCAGCCCGTTCGCTATGTTTTATACTAACCGCGCAGTTTTTCATAAAACCCCCCGGTTTGTATAAAACCCACTTATTTATCCATCGCCTTGAGAATCATTTGCGTGTGACCCTCTAGGCCCAAGTACCAGTCAAGTTAATGGCCCAACAAGCCTAGTGACTCCTCACTGGCTTTATTAATCAATTAATAACCTTTTATTAATTAATTAATCAATCGAATTGATGTCGCACATCGAATTCGACCGGGCCTCCGATTACGTTGGGTGCTAAGCAACACCGCGTGAATCCGGAAGGTATTGGGGTTAAGTAACCCACTCTTGGAACCTTTCCGCCGACAGTTACCGCGTGGATATAATCCTTCATTCGTACAATGCTCTCGAGTCAACTCAGAGTATGGCGAGCTGTCAAATTCTAACCGGTCGACTCACTTGGATTGGATGCCGCTGATGAATATCGGAAAACTCCTTTCCTGATATTATCGTCCGCCCTCGCTAGGGACTTCCGCGCATCCTTCCTAGAGCATTCTCTCTCTAAGTACCGAGAGCGAATGATTCCTTATTGACACACAATTCCTTTCGACGGTATTCCGCTGTACCCAATCCTTGGCGTATTAGAATCCCGTGGCTAGAGATTCGTAAACCAAGGTCAAAGCACAGAAGTCCACCGACAAGGTGTACTTGGTGTCTCAGGTCCGAGGACCATCCACGCAACTGCGACAATAGAATCAAGCTGGTTGACAGTGAGATACAATACCATCCAGCGATTCAGTCGGATCAGTTCAGTGAACTCATTCTCCAATGAGTACCTACAGATTCGCCTTAGTGTCTCCACACAAGTGACTTATGAGATCAGTCACCCTCATCATATGAGCAGGAGTAATCTGTACTAGTCTAACCGTATATCCGATGTCCTTCTCGGATATCCTCCGACTAGGAACAATTAAGAATATGTGTGTTTAAGCGATCAGTCTCATTAGTATGATCTCATCATAATCTGATCACTATAGCACATATTCACGGACTTCATTATGAAACGAGAATTAATGCGATTTACACATAATGAATATTATGCCATTATATTAATAAATGAACGAGATTTACATAGTCAGATTGGCTTGTAGGCCACCTAAAACTAACAATCTCCCACTTTGACTAAAGCCAATCACCTTCATACAATAAGTCTATAGACTCTAGGTGACGCTCAAACACAATTTGAGCCAACGGCTTTGTCAGTAGATCTGCTACATTGTCGATGGATGGAACTTTTTCCACTACTACATCTCTTCTAGATATGATCTCTCTGATAAGATGAAAGCGCCTCAGAATATGCTTCGATTTCTGATTAGACCGCAACTCTTTTGCTTGCGCAATGACTCCATTGTTGTCGCACAACAGCGGAACAGACTCAAAGATGCTGGGAACTCTACCGAGGTCGGTGATGAATTTCTTCAACCACACTGCTTCCTTGGCGGCTTCAGTTGCAACGATGTACTCAGCTTCAGTCGTCGAATCTGCAGTGGTTACTTGCTTGGAACTCTTCCAGCACACTGCGCCTCCGTTCAAAGTAAACACGAATCCAGATGTAGACTTGCTATCATCTGGATCCGACTGGAAACTCGAGTCAGTAAAGCCTCGCAGTTTCAAGTCACCTCCTCCATAGACAAGAAACATATCCTTAGTTCTTCTCAAGTACTTAAGGATACATTTCACTGCCTTCCAGTTCTCTTCGCCTGGATCAGCCTGAAATCTGCTCGTAACACTTAGAGCAAATGCAACATCAGGTCGTGTACATAGCATGACATACATGATAGATCCTATGGCAGAGGCATAGGGTATTCTATCCATGAATGCCCTCTCATTAGGAGTCTTAGGATACTGCTCCTTTAAGAGACTAATTGCATGTCTCATCGGTATGAGACCTCTCTTGGAATTTTCCATACCAAACCTTTTGACTATGATATCTATATACAAGGATTGGGTCATTTCAAGCATCCTCTTTGATCTATCTCTATAGATCCGTATTCCCAATACGTAGGATGCTTCTCCCAAATCCTTCATGGAGAAGTTTTTCGACAGTCAGATCTTTACTGATGACATCATAGTTACATCATTCCCAATGAGTAGTATGTCATCTACGTAAAGAACTAGAAAAGTGACTGCACTCCCACTGATCTTCTTGTACACACAAGGCTCATCTTCATTCTTAATGAAGTCATAAGACTTGACAGCCTCGTCAAATCTTATGTTCCAGCTCCGGGAAGCTTGCTTCAGTCCATAAATGGACTTCTGAAGTTTGCACACTTTATCTGGAGATTCTTTGGATGTGAAACCTTCTGGTTGTATCATACACACCTCTTCCTCATGGTTACCATTGAAGAAGGTAGTCTTCACATCCATCTGCCAGATCTCGTAATCAAAATGTGCAGCAATGGCGAGTAGAACTCTGATCGACTTTATCATGGCAACTGGTGAGAAAGTCTCGTCATAGTCAATTCCTTGCCTTTGACGATATCCCTTTGCCACCAACCTTGTCTTATAAGTATCGATTCGTCCATCAGCACCGATCTTTCTGTTAAAGATCCACTTGCAACCGATGGGTACAATACCCTCGGACAAGTCCTCCAAGTTCCAAACTTGGTTGGTGTACATGGACTGGATTTCTGAGTTCATGGCTTCTCGCCATTTCCCAGCTTCTGGGCCTTCTATGGCCTCCTGGTAGGTTTTAGGATCATCATCCTCATTATATTCTACCTTAGACTCACCTTCTGCGATATGTCCCACATATCGTTCAGGTAGTCTAGGTAATCTACCAGATCTTCGAGGCTTATGTGTGTGTACCTGAATAGATTCAGGAACTGATATCTCATCTGATGATAATGCAGCTGTTTGGGGATCTGGAACATCTTCCAGTACTATTTTACTCCCACTGTTCTCTTGGAGAAGGTATTCGTCTTCCAGGAAAACAGATTTCTTGGCGACAAACACCTTTTGTTCACTAGGATGGTAAAAATAGTATCCATAGGTTTCTTTTGGATATCCCACAAAACTACATTTATCAGTTCATGATTCCAGCTTGTCTGGATCATGCCCCTTCACATGAGCAGGACAAGCCCAGACTTTAACATGTTTAAATTCTGGTTTCCTGCCTTTCCATATCTCATATGGAGTAGAGGCCATAGACTTGCTGGGTACTCTGTTCAGTAGGTATGCTGCTGACTCTAGAGCATACCCTCAGAGGGACACTGGTAATCCCGAAAAGCTCATCATGGATCGCACCATGTCCAACAAGGTACGATTCCTCCTTTCTGATACACCATTCATCTGTGGTGTATATAGAGGGGTTAGCTGAGAAAGGATACCATTATCCTTTAAGAATTGTGTGAAATTAGTACTCAAGTATTCTCCTCCTTGATCTGATCGAAGAGCTTTAATACTCTTTCCTAACAGCTTCTCTACCTCATTCTTGAATTCCTTGAACTTCTCAAATGCTTCTGACTTGTACTTCATTAAGTATACATAGCCGAATCTTGAGAAGTCATTGGTAAACGTGATGAAGTATGAGTAACCACCTTTGGCTTGGGTGGACATTGGACTACATACATCCGAATGTATTAGTTCCAGAATGTCCTTGGTACGTTCTCCATGTCCAGTAAATGGAGATCTTGCCATCTTTCCCATAAGGTAAGATTCACACGTTGCAAACGATTCATAATCGATTGTTGTTAAGTAACCATACTTGTGCAACTTTTGCAACCTGCAGTCGCCAATGTGCCCAAGTCTACAATGCCACATATAGGCTTGGTTCACACAATTCTTGCTCTTCTTAAGAGAATTATCAATTTGAAGATTGTAATAAGAAACATCTAAGAGATATAGACTGTTGACCAAAGATGCCGAAGCTATTGATTTATTACCATAATAAATCGAACAACTTCTATTTTGAATAGTCAACCTATATCCTATCTTGTCCAAACAAGATATGATGTTCTTTATTATGCTAGGAACATAATAACAATCTTCTAAAAGTAAGGCGTCTGCTGATGGAAGCCTGAGGTTTGCTGTCCCAACAGCAATCGCCGTAACTTTTGCGCCATTTTCTAGCCTCAATTCCACCTCACCTGGTCTCAACTTGCGCTTACTTGTCAGCATCTGCACATCATGACAGGTATGAGAAGCACATCCGGTATCTAATACCCAAGATGTGGAATCTCTAACTGACAAGTTGATATCTATCATATAGATATCTGAAGCTTCAGACAGCTTCACCTTTCTATGAGTTTTATCGTTAAGGAACTCCTTGCAGTTCCTCTTCCAGTGACTATTCTGCTTACAGTAGAAGCAATCATCCTTTACCACTCCTTTGCCTTTGTCCTTTGATCTTTTATCGATAGCTATCATCTCTGCGTCAAGGGCATCCAATGCCGGTTCAGCAGGAGGATCAACTCCAAGGACATAGCCAATGTGTTCAGATCTGAAGACATTTTTCAGGTTTCTAAACCAATCCGAGTAGTACAGGCTAGTCAAACATTTGGCATCAAGTATGCCACGGAGTGGGTTATTCGACAACATTATTCCCTATAGGAGATAAGTTCTATTTTAACAGATGTTCAAATATTAAATATAAAACAAGACATGGTCTTTTGTTCAAGTTTTAACTCCCACTAATTTTCGACGGACTGTATAACCCTCAGTTATACAGAACGGGAGACGCTGACAGTCTCCTAGTGGGATCAGAATCTCAATGACTTGTACTACAGCCTTGTAGATAGCACAACAAACTGTAATACAATTAAAGAGCACCCAACTCATGGGACTTGCAACTCCTTGTAATATCTGATCATAGCTTCGGTCCCTAGAGATTTAATGGCCTTGTGGATAGCACAACAAACCACTAATTCTGGTCTAAGCTAACCATCGTTACGTGACGAGCATAGATTTGCATGCAGCCCATGTGGATAGCACAACAAAGCTACATGGTTCCTCTACCCCGATCATATAGGCATCTAATGCCATAGCCACAGTTTTTCCTCCCAATTAAGCAGGCCTTGTGGATAGCACAACAAACCTGCCTAAAGTGATTCGAATCCTATGACTGTAACGATGGTGGACCACGCGGTAAGTTCTTAACTACTCGCGTTACGACTTAGAGTTTATCTGGGGGTATTTAGATAACTTTTATCTTGGTCTCTCCTAGGTGATAGTATAAAAATATATCGTATATATTTAGTAAATACTATACCTGCTTTGATTCATAACCAAAAGAAAACAATGCATCTCATACATGTTCATTAGTGTGGTCATGGATAGCACAGTGGGTTTGACTGGAGTCAACAGTCAAACGCACACACAATCTAACACAACACTTATATTAGATATCCTGCAAACACATAGGCAAGAGATCTCCATCTTTTCGCCTTCCTGGTTGCAGCTGTGGATCGTCCTCGCTCCTTCCTCAGTTGGCTCGATCATATTACATTTAAATTCTAGAATTTACAAGTAAATTGAAGAAGGCCTTATGGTGAGTACAAGAGAGAGAAGGAGGTAGAAATACATCGGAGTATGAGAGAGAGAGGTCCGCAGACCTTTATTTATTAACAATTAATAAACAATCATACATCCACGATCCACACAATCCATTCATCATATGAATAATTAAATAAGTGCATATCCATGACCACGGTGTGTTTTAAACATCCCACACATGATTCAACGCATCACATGGCTAAAGTAAAAGAGTTTTCAAAAGAAATAATTTTAGCTTTAAAAAAACTGGGATCCAATCAAAATTGGTATTTGAATTTCGAAAAGTCATTTTATTAACTTAACATGCAATTAAATCAAAATTTAAAAGCATTAAACACACATCACATGCGCACACACTCCAAATTAATAATTCTAGATTATTCCATACAAATTAGAACATTTCTAATAATCTAACACTTAGATTAAATCCCATTAATAATCTAACAATTAGACTATTAAAGACTAATCTAACTCTTAGATTAATCCAACAAAGTTAATTAATAATTTAACACTTAAATTAATAATCAACTATAATTAATTATTAACTACTAATCTAACACTTAGATTATCCAATTAATGTCAATTATTAATTTAACTCTTAAACCAATAATTAATACTAACTAATTAATAATTAATTAATCTAACTTTTAGATTAGTTAATTAAAGTTATCATTAATTTAACCATTAAATTAATGACTAACAGTAATTAATCAAGGACTACTAATTTAACATTTAAATCAGTCATTTAAGTTAATTATTAATTTAACAATTAAATTAATAACTAACTCAAATATTAATTAACAATTAGTTGAGGTAATAGTTAATAATCTAACAATTAGACTAATAACTATTAATAACTAATTTAACATTTAAATTAGTTAAATTAAGGTTAATTATTAATTTAACAATTAAATTAATATTTAACCCTTAATTAATCAATCTAATTGTTAATATTTTGATAATGATTCAAAATCATTTTAAGTCCATAAAATAATTGAATAATAAATTTAAATTTCAAAATTGTTTTGAATTTTAAAACTTATTTCCAATTTTATTTTAAATGGGCATTGGGGTTTTAATTGGGGTTTAAAGGGGTTTATAAATAGGACAAAAGAAAAGGGGTTCAGCCCAGCCATGGGTTCGGACCCTGGCTTAGCCAGGGTCTAGACCAGGGTGCAGCCATGACTTAGCTGTCCCTGGCCCCAGCCGGGTCCGACCGAGCCGGTCCGAACCGGCTCGGGACCGGCCTGCCTAGCTCCTTCCTGCAAATACCTGACGCCCTAAACGCAGGTGGGCGGCGGCGGCTGGAGTTGTAGGTGGCGCCAGTGGCCGCCCCCGGTCGGCGATGCCCCCGACGCCGACGACGTGCCCGGCGCCGGTAGGGCCGCCGGTGACCTCCGATTGGGGAGCAGTCCAAGCCCTAAAAACCCAAAAAAACTGGTTTTTCAGGTTTCAAAAACCCGACTTAGGACTTGAATTTATAGCCCTCCATGGGCACTCCGACGGCGGCAATGATACCCGGTGGGCAGTGGTGACTATCATCTATGGATCCGGAGTCTCGGCTGGCCATCCCAACGCTTGGGAAGCTCGTATGAAGTCGTCGAAAAACCCCAGTTCATCATCTCATGAAGAACACCATAACACCCGAAATAAAATCCGAAAAATCACAGAAAAATAATCTAATTATTTGTGTTCATCTTATGAACACTATTTCGTCATTTTAATCGGATTAAGCGCATGGAATAACTCATGAAAAAATTAATTTGGAGATCGAAACGGGACGAGAAACAGTGGAACCTGGCTCTGATACCACTGTTGAGATTCTCGGGTTTCTCCGGATCGCTCACGCAGCGGAAAATAAAATAAAACAGCGATCCGTTTTCCCGTTTCGAAAAATATAAAGACACGATTATCGGATAATCGATTCTCACCGTGTGCGGATTCGAATCCGCAACCGTTCGGTTCCGTCAGTGCGACACCGCAAGCCGCGCAAGCGCCCGGCCTCTAGCGAAGTCCACGCGATCCTCCTCGCGACGGATATCCTCACGTTTCTCGTTCTTCGCAGCCCACGAAACCTCCGCCGGTCGCCGCAATGATCGCCGCAATGCGCGGACGATTTCCCATCAAACGAGATTCGGAGAAGCGGCGGAGCAGATCTAGATATGTCGGGATGCCAGAGAGAGAGAGAGAAACAGAGGAGGGGCGGCTAGGGTTAGCAGCAGCTTGGCCTGCTCAGCCCGTTCGCTATGTTTTATACTAACTGTGCGATTTTTCATAAAACCCCCCGGTTTGTATAAAACTCACTTATTTATCCATCGCCTTGAGAATCATTTGCGTGTGATCCTCTAGGCCCAAGTACCAGTCCAGTTAATGGCCCAACAAGCCCAGTGACTCCTCACTGGCTTTATTAATCAATTAATAACCCTTTATTAATTAATTAATCAATCGAATTGATGTCGCACATCGAATTCGACCGGGCCTCCGATTACGTTGGGTGCTAAGCAACACCGCGTGAACCCAGAAGGTATTGGGGTTAAGTAACCCACTCTTGAAACCTTTCCGCCGACAGTTACCGCGTGGATATAATCCTTCATTCGTACAATGCTCTCGAGTCAACTCAGAGTATGGCGAGCTGTCAAATTCTAACCGGTCGACTCACTTGGATTGGATGCCGCTGATGAATATCGGAAAACTCCTTTCCTGATATTATCGTCCGCCCTCGCTAGGGACTTCCGCGCATCCTTCCTAGAGCATTCTCTCTCTAAGTACCGAGAGCGAATGATTCTTTATTGACACACAATTCCTTTCGACGGTATTCCGCTGTACCCAATCCTTGGCGTATTAGAATCCCGTGGCTAGAGATTCGTAAACCAAGGTCAAAGCACAGAAGTCCACCGACAAGGTGTACTTGGTGTCTCAGGTCCGAAGACCATCCACGCAACTGCGACAATAGAATCAAGCTGGTTGACAGTGAGATACAATACCATCCAGCGATTCAGTCGGATCAGTTCAGTGAACTCATTCTCCAATGAGTACCTACAGATTCGCCTTAGTGTCTCCACACAAGTGACTTATGAGATCAGTCACCCTCATCATATGAGCAGGAGTAATCTGTACTAGTCTAACCGTATATCCGATGTCCTTCTCGGATATCCTCCGACTAGGAACAATTAAGAATATGTGTGTTTAAGCGATCAGTCTCATTAGTATGATCTCATCATAATCTGATCACTATAGCACATATTCACGGACTTCATTATGAAACGAGAATTAATGCGATTTACACATAATGAATATTATGCCATTATATTAATAAATGAACGAGATTTACATAGTCAGATTGGCTTGTAGGCCACCTAAAACTAACAGTTCTGCTTTGGCCAGGGGCTCCTGGACATCATTCCTTAGAACATTCTCTCTCTAATTACGAAGAGCGAATGATCCCGCATTGATCACACAATCACCTTTGAAAGTATTCCACTACCCGCAAGCCAGTCCGGATAGTCCGAGTGAGGGCATTGGCTCGCTGCCTCTCTCTTTCTTGTCGTCACCCTCTCTCTCATGGAGGAGCGACAGAAAAGAGGAGAGGCAACGACCATCACCTCCGGCGAGGCTGGTGGTAGTCGATGGTGGCTTTAGGTTCTGTCGAGATCTCTCCCGACATCTTCTAAACAATCCATAAAAACTGCGGATCTCCCGGAATGATTCCAACACTAATTTTCACGTAAACTTGATCCAAACCACCATCAAATATCATCATGTATCGTGTGCAGAAATAAAAATTGAATCTTTAACGCATGGAGTGGATCTAGAACATGTTTTAGCCGACTAAAATAGATCAAAATGGTAGCCTGGCTCTGGAACCACTGTAAGGATCCGGCGGAGAGAACGAGGAATAATTAGTATAACACAACATAGTGGAATTTAAGACTAAAATCATGTCGTTCCGGATATGTTTGGACAAAGTAAAATAAACGATGATCATATTATTACCTTGTGTGGATTTGGATCCACGATCGTTCGGTTCCGAAGGAGCAATACCGCTAGTCGCGTAGGTACCCAACCTTCAGTAGTATCCATGTGATTGTCTAGTTGATAGTTCAAGCTTGACCCCTCAGCAGATTCAGTGCATTCGTCATGGTTTCTTCTCCGCAAGGTGCCGCAGCATGCGGACAACGACTCCATCAGGCAGGAATCAGAGTAGCAGAGGAGAGAGAAGGGGGCGCCCCTGATCATGCCTTCCACTCAGGTTGGTGCTCTGCTAAAACCATACAAAGGGCCTCGATGAGGCCAAAGGTCCGACTCGGTCAGACTAAGTTTGGTAAAACAGTCGTAAAAAAGCACATTCGGTGTACTCCCTTATCTACAAAGATGCGGTGTACATCAAAGTTGTTTATTACAGCATTGACGACCAAGGCGTCATCATGAGGAACCTGAACTCCATTGAAGTCCGCCTCGGAGAAGGTGATTTCTTCTTCTTGTTGAGGGCGTTTTGGAACTGCCGCATCTACAGCTGATGTCTCGCTTTGGCCTCATCGTTGGGACATTTCGCCCAGGCTGCTTGAAATCACCATAATCGACTCCGCAATCGGCTATTGATGATATGCTTCTCCTACAGGAGCAAGGGCTGGCTAGGAAGTCTTTTGCTGCTATGGTTGTTGTGGCGCCCGCGGCTAGGTATTTTGCTGAGGTTGCCTCGGCTAGGATGGTTGTTGTCGTTCTCTTGAGGCATACTGGGAGAGGCACCCTTCTTGGATAAGGTACTCTATCTCTTGGCAGTGATGGCGTCACTCATTCGTTGAATGGCCTAACTCTCGGTGGTATTCACATTACTTGTGGGGGTCCCTACGTCGACAATCAATCCTCATGCACTCTGGCTGGCGAAGGAGGTTCTTGTCTTTCACTTCCATTAGGATTCTGGATGGAGGAGCCGGCAAGGGTAGACAGTCCTGGAGTCGTTACTGATGTCAGTCTTGGTTCCGATCTTCTTCTCTACGGGACCTCTTCCTTGATGAGTTGTAGTCTTCAGCCCGACGCTTTTCTATAGGTGAAGATGTTACAGGAGCGACTTGGGTCGACGACTCCTTGGCTAATTTCTTTGCCTTCGCTAGAATTAAAGCTTTACAATTGATATACTTGTGTACTCATGTGACCAGGTCTTGGAATGTTGGTGGATACCTTTTGCCAATGGATCCGAGAAGCTCAACATCGGTGCAGCCATTAATGACAATCGAGACAGTAATGGAACTATCTAGATTGGTGATCTGTGCGGCTTCTGCGCGGAAGTAGGTGACAGAGCGTTTCACCTAGGCCCTGGCATATAGCTAGAAGACTGACCGTTGTCTTACACTATTGAGTGGCATCATAGAATTGATCAATAAACAACTAGCCAAGTTGAGCCAGAGAGTGAACTAAGCCCACCGCAAGTGAGTCGAACCACGTCGACGTTGTCTTCTCTAGGGTGAGGGGACATAGCCAGCAACGAATTGCCTCTAGCACATTCTGCACGGGAAGATTAGAGTTGAACCCATCATAGAGAGGGCCTTTCGGCAGCTTTATGCTCTTCAGATAGGTACATCCAGTATCTTTAGCGAGAATGGGGACTTATCCAATATGAGACTCACCAAGGGTAACCCATAGGGCCGAGTCACCATTAGTTGTAGCTCTTTTCGCATCTCTAACAGCCTTTTGTTTAAATCCGGAACTGACACAGTGGCGGTCACAGATCAGCTGAGTACCCCTGTAGGCTTGGTGTCAGACGAAGCATTGCCAAGTTCTATGGTATGCATGCGCAAAGGGCCACTGGGTTGTCCTTCTCGTGCCACAACATAATGGAAGTGAATATGGCCCCCCCTGCCGAATACCCATCCAAGGCCAAAGCCCTTCGGCCAAGTACCCCCACGATTGCACGGATGGGCCAGTCGAGTGTATCTCGGGTGGTGGATGCTGGAATTGTGATGCGGCTGCGGTCATGGTGATGGTCCCAAAAGCCCCATATGTAACGACCCGCCACCCTATAATCGGGGATCCGATTACTAAATGGGTACCAAATCATTAATCTGGAACCAAACCAGGATCTAAGTAAGTCTGAGAAATAAACAATAAACTAAGTTAAACATTCACATCGCATTGAATTGGAAGGAAAATGCAGGAATTAAAAGTTATTACAATGCGACTCGATACAACAAATAATTACATACTCCAACAGAAAAGAAATAATTAAGCATACATGCCAGAAATAAAGATAACAACTACGTCCGGGCATACCCCGGAACAACAACTGACGGCGCGCGACTCACAGCAGTACACACCTCGCTAAGTCCGCCTGGAACCCTCACTTGAAAAATGCAGGGGTGAGTCTCAACGAAAAGACTCAGTAGGGATCCTTCGATCCCCACTGCCCACTCACACACCCACAAGCGTAAGACACAGCTAAAAGTACAGTGAACAAGTAAAGCAGTAATTACTACTCCTAAATCTCGATATGAATCACATGCATTCGAAATATATTTAACATGCATATTTCTAAAACCAGTCTACCAGGGAACCCACAACCAATGTCTCGGTAGAACACGCCAACCACACAAACGAAGGTGGGGAAAACACCGACCCGCCGAGATCAAACAGTAACCCCTCGGACAGCATTCTAGCTACTCCGGCCCAACTGGCTCAGGTGGTTACTCCTTCCCTCAGCACGAGTGACACTCCAAAGATACCACACCCACACCAGTACTAGCTAACCCCGGGGTCCACCAGGTGACCCTCTCTCACTAGGCGTCACCCCGCCACACCCACACCGGCGCTGTGCTCCACCCACACCAGCACAGGGTGATAAAGCGCTACAACTGTCACTCTAGGTCCACAGTAGCTCAAAACACAACACAGTAAGAAGTCCATGGTCGCATGCAACACCATGTGTACGATCCGGTTACAAGGAATCCATCATCATAGAGTATAATTTAAAGCATGCATTTAACCACTAAACAACTGTCTAACAGTGTAACATATTTTAATGGCATGAATTAGTGTGATTCTGTCTTGAATCGCGTCGCCCAAGACCGACGCCATTCAAGTCTCCTAAACTAGTTCACAGAAACTCGGCTACAGAACCTGGCGTAAAACGCGTCGCTACAAGTAGCCGCCTTTTGAAACGCGTCGCTGTCCCACGTCGTCTTTTAGTAACCGAAAACAGGGACAAGCCAAGGGGTGATTTTCATTAAAACGCGTCGTCGACGCAAGTCGCCTATTGAAAAGGCGTCGCTGTCCCTGGACGCTTATCAGTCCGGGACAGGGTATGTTATTGGGTTAAATCGTGTCGTGGGTGGGCGCCGCCTTTCTAAAAGGCGTCGCTTCACCTCGACGCCATTTAGCCCTGACAGACAGGTTCTCCCCTTCGCTTCTCCCAATCCTCGAGGTGGGATTTCTCCCCCAAAACGCATAGAAAATGGCACAAAACATAACGGGGAAGGAGGAGAACCCAACTACTCATTATAACACCCAATTTTTCATACATGTACTTAGCGTTTTCACCTCAAAAAGCACCCCAAAACATGTTTCAAACGCGAAAAAACATAGATTCATATGAAAATGCACTGGGAATCGTCACCCTACAGGTTACTTGAACTCCTCCAAGCTCCAAGCCGCCCACTCGTCTCGCCCCACGCCGCCGTCGGTACCGCCGAGGTCGTCGTTACTCCACCGGGACGTCGGCCGCCGTCCGGAGAGAAAATGCCGCGGAAGAGGTGGTGGTGGTAGTGGTGGGAGTTAGAAGGTCGATTGAGTGGAGGGAGAGATGAAATGGTGGGAGGAAAAGAGGGAGGGAAAGGAGGCGTCGTCGGAATCACCGGAGGAAGGGAGGAGAGAGAGAGGGAAGGAAGAAATGAGGGAAAGGAAGGAGGGTTCGCGGGGTAACCAGAAACTGGCTAAAACGCGTTGAGCTGTACGGATGCCTATCAGTTGACATGACGGGCTGTACTGACAGAAGTTTGAAACGCGTCGTCTACCCAAGACGCCGTTCAGACGACAAGACAGGGGCCGTATTCTCGCGACCCAAGGCCGGCCCACGTGGCACCCACATGGCACAATCTAAAACGCGTCTGCAATGCTGGACGCCGTTTAAACCGCGTCGAGCAGGCTCGACGCGAAACAGAACAGAGTCTCAGCCCCATTAGGACCTGAACTACAGGGTCCGACCTCGAAAACTGACCCGATAACCGGATCCGAAAACCTCAGTCCTTACACCATATGCTAGGTAATGGCCGTCATCATGTCGCGTAGTGGGGAGAGAGAGATAACTGTGGCCGACAAACGGGCTACCTCCTGAGAAACCTCTTCTACCCAGTCCCCCTTTGCCTGAGCAGGTTCTAGGGGTGCGAGGGAGACGGGTCCTTGCGGTAAGGCTGACCTGTGACCGGAGGTGCTCTCTCGGCTAGGCCGAGAGATGTGGGTGGAATACCATGAGCAAGATTTTGATCCAGCAACTTGAATCGCCTCCTTATTACTGGTCAGTGAGGCATGGCTGCATTGTTCCCACAGATGGAGCCAAGTGATGCAACCGAGTACTTTACCAAGACAATTGCTAACAGATCGTTAGCAATCATGATAGGAAGGGAAATTTGGATGAAGGGGGGCCTTAGTTTCCTACACAGTAATAAGAAGTGTCAAATGGGTCTTCGGATGGAGATCTGGGATTGGTCCTCTGATGGTCAAGTCAGTAAAAAGAAGTAATTGATATAGGAAAAGGATAGGAGAAAGGTTTATCGGATCGCTTACCTTTACTTGACGTAAGTTATACCCTTAAATATGATATAGGATTATTTTAGGACATTTTTTGCCTTCATTTATACATGTAATTGCTTCTTTCTACAATTTGGGTCGAGGGCCCATCAGTTATTATACTTAGCTGATAGATTCGGTCTTGTTCTGACCTTATTTTGTGGCCCACTTCGGACCCAACTCTTGGTTTCCCCCATCAGATCGAATGGACAATTTGTAATGTGCTGGCTAGAGTGTACTGTATAGGGAGGCGCCAGTTGTATGGTTACTATATCTGATTGTGGGCGTATAGATCACTACGCTTTTTGTAAAATACCTATAGTTGCACATAGCAGTATATTCTAGACATATCTATACCTATGACAAGTCTACGTACTACGTGTAGATATTATAGATAAGGACCCAAAATATACGTATGACTTTTAAAGTGTAGGCAAGACTTTACCGACGTAGTTTTTACTGTCTACATATGTTTAGGGAGTTCGGTAGGTACGCCTGTGTTTATCTAAGACGTACGTATAGCCCTGTTTTGCTGTAAATTATATAATGACTTTGAATCATATCATCAAGAAATTCTTATATTTGCTACCATTAAACTTGATGGACAGAAAGAGATTGAAGTTTTGAAAGAGATAGACAAAAAATTAAAAAAGAAAAAAAGAATAAAATAATATTTTTATGATATTTTTAAAATAAAAAGTACCCTCGACAATTACCCTGAGGACTTGGGAGGCCCTCCCCCCAACCCAAGGCCTCCGTCTCATCCCAGGCTTTTGCGTGGGCCTTTTCCTTTGTGCTCAGTCTAAATCCTAGCTTTTTAGTATTCTATTACCAAACCCAGGCTCTTTCTTTCTTATCCTTACTCTACCGGAAAGAACCATATCACTTTTCTATAAAGGGGACTGTGATCATCTATTTTATAAGGATAATTTCATATTAACAAGTAACCACTATTATATGTTAAATTTAAAAAATTTCATGTTTATTTACATATTATCTTACATGCAAACTAAAAAATTTATCAGCATGCAATTTCAGCAATATATATGAAATATCTATACATATCAAATATGCCATTAAAGTGGCAATTTTGAAGTATTGTACATATTAGGATGGTATAGATGAAATAAAACATACTTTGAAAAAAAGAAAGCTGAAATAAAACATACTATTACTATTACAAATGGTGCAGAAAAAGACGATCTCCAGTAAAATAAAATCTAAACGTGACGTACAGATCCGTCAAAAAGCCAGGTGCCGTTGTAGCATAGTTGTCGTTCTTAACGTGTCTAATAAGCGAAGATAGCAGTGAGCGATCAAAGAAGTCAACTGAAAGTAGAAAAAAATCTCAGCACAACGGCGCTGCCGGCGCTCGCGTTTCAGCACGTGGCCGCCGCGACGCCGCAGGAGAGGGTGCCCGCCCCCCGGGTGCTCCGCGCCGTGCCGGAGCTGGCGCGGTGCGGGGGGTCGGAGGGACTGGAGGCGGGGCAGGTGGCAGACAAGGAGTCGACGAGGGCGGCGGGGGCGGTGGGACTGGGCCGGCTGGAGTACATCCACCTGCACAAGAGGGCGTCGCTACTGGAGGCTGCTGTGGTGATGGGGGCGATCGTGGGAGGGGGAACGGACGTGCAGATCGAGCGGTTGAGGAGGTACGCCCGGTGCGTGGGGATGCTGTTCCAGGTGGTGGACGACATCCTCGACGCCACCAAGCCGTCGGAGGAGCCGGGGAAGACGGCCGGCAAGGACCAGGCCACCGACAAAACCACGTACCCCAAACTCCTTGGGCTGGAGAGGTCGAAGGATATGGCGGAGGAGCTGAACAAGGAGCAGCTGTCCGGGTTCGATCCGGAAAAGGCAGCGCCGCTGCTCTTCTTGGCGGATTACATTGCTTACCGGCAGAATTAGAGCAGCTGGTAAATTCCTCCTCTTCCACTCTGATGAAATCTTGACATATCGATTGATGTAGCCGAAGTTATCACGACCGGATTTCGAGGCTGGAATCCGAAGAAGTGAATCCAAAGTTGGTTCGGATCGGTGTTTTAGAGGCCCGACGGAGATCCGGGAGGCAAAGGATGCAGAGGCAAAGCCGAGGGTCCGAGGCCGAGACTGGTTCGGTCGGCGGCTGGCTTGTCTTCGGGATGTTGCGGCCGAAGCTCCTTCGGCGGGCGAAGGGATGGCGCGAAACTGAGTCTCCTGGGGCAGCCGGCGCACGGCGTCGAGACCAGAGGGAGGAGTCCGAGGTCGGCGGCTGAGACCGACTCGGGAAGGTCGGCGATGATTCGAACCGAGCTCCTGCAGGAGGGAAAGAAGAAGAAATCGGTCAGCAGGAGTCCCGGGCTCTGGCCCTAAGGAACCCCCTCCGACGGTCAAGTTAGCTCCTGAAGATGGTTCGATTCAGAAGGCAAAGAGTAGCTTAGTAGCTATTTGGACTGTAGTCCTTAAGGGTCTCGGAGGCTTAAGAGAGCATACCTCTGGCAATAAATAGCGGTGTATTTATAGCAGAGGATAGAGGATGGTTAACGGTGGCAGCCGATATAGGACTAAACGCGGGCTTACTGGTAAACCGCCATAGCGCCTGGTCCGCCACCGGAGTGGGCCGGACTCGGCTTATCGGGCCGAAGGGGGTTGGGCCGCTGATGGGCCGAAGCCTGTTGGGCCCTGGGCTGCCGCGCTGCTCCCGGACCGTAGGCTGGTGGGCCGCCGACGGGCTGAAGCCTGTTGGGCCGGGAGCGACGGTACCGCTTATGGGCCGAGGGCTGTTGGGCCGCTGATGGGCCGAAGGCTCCCTGAGGGCCTTGCACTGCTGCTACTGGGCTGAACGGGGTTTGGACTTGTTTTAATGGGCCGAATCGGATTCTGCCTCATCACATAGCCCCCCACTCTTGTCTTCCTCAGTTCTGAGATGGCGAGAGTATAGCCCGAAGCTTGTAGAGGAAAATCGTAACAGATGCTTTAGTCGAAGCTCTGTTCTCTTTCTTGAAAAGAGGATGTCCTCGGTCGGCCGAGGGTCAAATAGCTGCTTCGTCTTCATTCGGGATGGCGACGAAGGCTTTTGCCTCTGAGAGCGAAGGGCTGAGCCCTCTGTCTCGTATCAGGCTTCATTAAATGGACGGGATGGGCGTCGCTTCGCGAAGAAGCACGGGACACGCGTCGCGCATCCGCCCGCTCTGTGAAAAGCACAAAAAGATCCTGACCGTTCGCGGGTCACGGATTGCCTCGGCTCTCTGCCCGAGGTTTCACTCGGATTGCCGCCGCTCCCTTCTTCGGCACGCGGATAGGGACACGTGGCGGGCATCCGAGTGGTCAGCCGAAGGGTCGGAGCGCTTTCGGCCGTTGATCGCTCTGCTTCAAATCCCGGAGCCTGCCCGTCATCATTGCCGAAGGACGGTACACGTGGCGGGCATCCGAGAGGAGCGGTGAGACGAAGGGGACGATCTCGGCCGTTGGCTTCGACGGGAGGCGCTTCGGATGGAGCTTATAAATAGAAGCCCTCAGCAGAGTACTGTTCCTCTTCCTGCTGCTGCGCCTGCGTTGCTCTGCGGTCACCCGAGCTCTCCCTCTTCTTCGGCGAAAGGCCAGCTCTTTGAAGGCGTCGTCCGAGCTTGCCGGCCATCGTGGGAGGATCTCCATCCCTCGGAGTGCCTTGTTGGTGGAGCTGGGTGGCTCGAGAGGCTGCGCCCGGTCCAGGAGAGATTTCTTTCTCCTTCCTGAGAGTAAGCCTCGACCTCCCTTCTCCTCTTCGCGACCTTATGGTCCGCAGCTCCTCTTCTAGCGAGATTACTCCTTCGGACGAGGAGTATACTCCTTCCCATTCTCCCAAGTCTTCCCTGTCATCTCCCCTTACCCTGGATTCCCTCGCCTCTGCGATGTCTGAAGAGCCCGAGGTTTCCGGGGCCGAGGAGTCCGGGGCTTCCGGGGCCGAGGCCTCCGGGGCCGAGGCCTCCGAAGAGGTCCGGAACTCGGGCCATGCTTCCACCTCGGGACGTCGTCATCCCGACACTGCTTCGGAAGCGTCCTGCGCCCTTTCGGATCTGGAGGTTAGCAACCTTGCTTCTTACTTTCAGCTTCCTTCTTGGATGACCCCTTACCGGCTTGGCTCTACTACCAGGGCCAATACTCTCCGCCCGGGTTCCTTCTCTATCTATGTAGATAGTTTCCAGGCGGGCTTTCGTCTTCCTCTTCCTACCTTTGTTGTTAATCTTCTTTGCTTCTATGGGCTGGCCCCGTCTCAGCTTTTTCCCAATTCCTGGCGCACTGTATACGGTTTCTTGGCCGTTTTCGCCCGTATACGGATTGCTCCTTCCATCAATATCTTCCGCTACCTCTTTAAAATCCAGAGGCAGGGGAGATCCGAATGGTATTGCTTCGTCCCTCGGATCGGACGAAGCATCTTCTCCGGGAAGCCCTCGTCCATCCATGGCTGGAAGAGGAAGTTCATCCTTATTTCCATGCCGGAGAACGAGAAGAGTGTGTGGCCCTTCCCTACCGAATGGGCGCCGCTGGTCGCAGGCCTCTCGGATCCTCCTGTTCTGACCTCCATCCAGAACACCCTCGTGGGCCACATTCAGATCATGGCCCCGTACAACATCTGGGGGCTTCTCAGTAATGCGGAGCGGTTGGTGAATGCCGGAGTGTGGCCGGATCCCCAGTTCGATCCGGAGCGGGCTTTCCCTTACCTTCCTCCTGGGGATACTCCGCAGAGAAGCGAAGGAAGTGCTGCCGCTCCTCCGGCCGAAGCTCCTCCGGCTGACGTGGCTGCTGAAGTTTCGGCCGAGGGTAAGTCGGCTTTAAGTCGTAACTTCTCGTGTTGTTTCATTTTTAACACGTCTTCTCTTGCTTGCAGCAATGTCCGGGATCGATGCCCTACTCGCCCGGATATCCGATCAGCGCGATCAAGGCCGGCTACAACCCCCGCAGGCGGCAGGCGGGTCCGGCCAAGGCGCGGGAGCTCCGAGGACCCGAGGTGGAGTCCCGAGGACTGCGGCCTCCACCGAGGGTCGTGCTGCTGCCGCCGCTCTCGAGAGGGAGCGGAAAACCAAGTTCGCTGCCCGAAGGGGCGGACGGTCGTCGAAACGGCCTCGGGTGGAGGAGCCCGAAGAGGCAGAGCCGGCTCCTTTGATAAGGAGAACTGTCGGAGCCCGAAGGGCCGCAAGGCTGGCGTCCCCCGAGGCGCCGAGGGGCGACTCTCCTCCGGCCGCGATGGCAGGGGCGGAGGATGAAGGCGCCGGGTCGCAGGCGCCTCGCGCGCAGGAGCGCGAGTTGTGGGTCCCTCAGCCGGGGATCTACAAAGACGAGAGCATGGAGGACTCCCAGACGTGCCTCCGTCTGCTCCGCAGTCTCACTCTCCCTTCGGCCTTCGAGGAGCTGAGGGAGTACTCGGTTACCGACCTGGCGGCGATGAGCGCCCGGTTGGCGGTCCAGGTAAGGAGCTTTCGAGTGTGCTTCAACTTGGCTTTCCTCAGCCTTTCTTTAATTCTTTCTGATCCTTGTCTGCTTTCGGTCCGCAGGCTGCGGTCACGGGTAGTATCCTGCTTCATCATCAGGAGCTGCTCCGGAACAAACTCCTGGAGGCCGAGGGGGCGTCGGCCTCGGCAGGTTCGGGTGAAGGCCCTTCGGCGGGGCCTGGTATCGAGCCCATGGTCGACGGGCTCGTGGCTGCGAACGCCCGGACGTGGGCGCAACTGGAGGAGAGGGCAGCAGAGGCCCGTGCTTCCGCCGAGGCCAAGGTGAAGGCTGATCGGGAGAAGGAAAAGGCCGAGCGGGGGCTCGCTGCGGCCCAGGCTGAGATCCGGGCCCTTAAGGCCCAGATCCAGGACAAGGACTCCCGGCTGGCTTCAGAGAAACGACGCCATGCCGAGGAGGTATCGGCTCTGAAGCAGGAGCTGGAGGAGGCGGCGGACTCGGCCGTTGCTGATTACAAGGCCGGCCCGGACTACGCCGAAGAAATAATCCAAGCTCAACTGCTAGAGGCCTCCTCGGTCTTCGACCTCGGGCTGGCTGTCGCCCAGAAGGCCTGCCCGAGTGTTGACTTAACTGGGGTTGCTCTGCCGATGGGTGAGGAAGCCAAGGAGCTCCTATCTTGGTGGAAGGAGCTTATGGCCGAGAGGGCCTCGGCCTCAGCGCAAGGCGACGAAGCCGTACCCGCCGAGGAGGCCCCTGTCGAGGCTGCCCCGCCCGAGGCCGTGCAAATCGTTGACTCCCCTTCTCCGTCTTCGGGGCAAGCCGCAGCTGAGGTGGAGGAGGCCGTGGCCGAGGACTGATACGGGGATCTGCCCCAGTTTTTATTATTATTATTTTTTTCTTTTGTAAGCCTGCGGCCGAGTGGATGGCCGATTTTGTACTTCCCTTTTCTTGTGAATACAGGGAATGTTTTTGGCTTTACCTTGACGTTTTCGTGCATGATTGACCGAACCTGATTCTGAGAAATCCGAGATCCTGTCGTGCGTTTGCTATAGCTCGGAAGGCCGAGACCCGATGTAGATTCGGATAGAATATCGCTATAGATAGTATGTGGCCGGGGCCTTTACTAACGCGGTTCGCACGATCCGAATGGGATATCCTGCCGCCTCTGATGCGCTTCGTGTGGCCG
Organism: Zantedeschia hybrid cultivar; assembly: GCA_030544215.1. Taxonomy (NCBI): domain Eukaryota; kingdom Viridiplantae; phylum Streptophyta; class Magnoliopsida; order Alismatales; family Araceae; genus Zantedeschia; species Zantedeschia hybrid cultivar. Next base: position 18,764,876 of record JARZZO010000010.1, on the reverse strand, counting down.
AAGCCATTCCTGCTGCTTAGACGGTCTCAGAGATACCTTGCCGCTCCCGACACGGTTTGCATGGCCGAAGCCACTCCCGGTACGGTTTACACGGACTTAGAATGCCATGCCGCGTCCTGATCCGGATTACATGGCCGAAGCCATTCGTCGGATCAAAGGACTTGCGGGCTTAAGTACCATGCCGCTCCCGATACGGTTTGCATGGCCGAAGCCACTCCCGGTACGGTTTACACGGACTTAGAATTCCATGCCTCTCCCGATACGGTTTGCATGGCCGAAGCCACTCCCGGTACGGTTTACACGGACTTAGAATACCATGCCGCGTCTGGATCCGGATTACATGGCCGAAGCCATTCGTCGGATCAAAAGACTTGCGGGCTTAAGAGAAGTACCATGCCGCTCCCGATACGGTTTGCATGGCCGAAGCCACTCCCGGTACGGTTTACACGGACTTAGAATACCATGCCGCGTCCTGATCCGGATTACATGGCCGAAGCCATTCGTCGGATCAAAGGACTTGCGGGCTTAAGAGAAGTACCATGCCGCTCCCGATACGGTTTGCATGGCCGAAGCCACTCCCGGTACAGTTTATACGGACTTAGAGAAAATACCAACAGGTTTCCTGAACATGAGATCTTTATTCATATCTTCCGGCTGAAAGCCCGGGAAGAAGTGATTCACATATAATAACGCCGAAGGCGCTCTACATTCCAGGTGCGAGGAAGAGGTTGGCCCGAAAGGGTCTCCAACCGATAAGCCCCTCGTATGATCACCTCTTTTACCCGATAGGGCCCCTCCCAGTTAGGGGCAAGCTTTCCTGAGGCTTCGGCTGGTTTAGAAGCATGAGCATTTCTCAACACGAGGCTCCCTACTTCAAAGCTTCGGGGCTTTACTCGAGTGTTGTGGTACTTGGCCATGCGCTGCCAGCCGGATACGAGCCTTATCTCGGGTCTCTTTGATGAAGTCCAGATGATCTTTCAAGCCTTCTTCGTTGGCCTCCGGATGGTAAGCGATGACTCTGGGAGAGGGAAGACCGATTTCCACTGGAATGACGGCCTCTACCCCATAAGCCATGCGAAATGGAGTTTCGCCGGTAGGAGTTCGGCTCGTCGTCCGATAAGCCCACAGGACACTCGGCAGCTCCTCAACCCATCGGCCTTTGGCTTCGCCTAGGCGGGTTTTCAGTCCCTACAGCAGGCTTCGGTTGGTGACTTCGACCTGGCCGTTTGCTCGAGGATGGGCTACCGAAGTGAATTTGTGGAGTATGCCGAAACTGGCGCAGTTGTCGCTGAACCGCCGGCTGTCGAACTGCTTTCCATTGTCGGAAATGATGGCCCGGGGTATGCCGAACCGGTAGATGATGGACTTCCATACGAAGTTCCAGGCATTGCTATCGGTTATTGCCGCGAGGGGTTCGGCTTCTAACCACTTCGTAAAGTAATCTACCGCCACGATGAGGAATTTTCTCTGGCCGGTGGCGACGGGAAAAGGCCCCAGGAGGTCGATTCCCCATTGAGCGAAAGGCCAGGGGTCGGATAAGGGGGTCAGAAGGGTGGCCGCCTGGTGGATGAGGGAGCTAAACCTCTGGCACTGGTCACAGCGCCGTACGAGGGCTAAAGCGTCCTCTCGGAGTGTCGGCCACCAGTAGCCTTGCCTTAGAAGCTTGTGAGCCAGGGCCCTTCCTCCCGCATGCGCTCCGCATACCTGTTCATGTACTTCTCTCATGGCGTAGTCGGCTTCAGTCGGGCCGAGGCATCGCAGCAGCGGTCGGCCGAAGGACTTCTTGTATAACATCCCGTCCAGGAGGAGGAAATGGGACGAGCGTTGCCGAATGTGCTTCGCCTCCTTTGGATCTGGCGGGGCTTCTCCTCGGAGAAGGAAGGCGACGAGGGGGGTCATCCATGTCTCGGCTTCTGCCTCAGTGATTTGCATGGCTTCTGGCTCGCTGAGGCTTGGTTCGGCGAGTTCTTCTACGAGGATCATTCGGCCTCCTCCCCCGTCTTGAGTTGACGCCAACCGGGAAAGTGCATCGGCTCGGGCATTCTCGGCTCTCGGGATCCTCACGATTTCATAAGAATCGAAGTGAGCGAGGATATGGCGAGTCACCTGGAGATAAGATGCCATTACTGCATCCCGAGCCTCGTACTCTCCGGAAATGTGGCTGGCGATCAGTTGGGAATCGCTGAAGGCTTTCAGGTTCCGGGCGCCGAGCTTCTTCGCGGCCCGGAGGCCAGAGATGAGAGCTTCGTACTCGGCGGCGTTGTTAGTTGCTGGGAAGGAGAAGCGCAAGGCGTACTCCGTGACGATTCCTTCGGGTGAGGCCAGGATCCACCCTGCGCCGCTGCCCGTGGAGCATGCGGAGCCGTCCACAAAGAGTTGCCATTCGTCTGCTGGCGCAGGAGCCGAAGTGGCCTCGGCTTCGGGCACGTCGGGTTTCGGCTGAAGTGCCGAGGAAGCGCCGGGGGTGAGTTCTGCGATGAAGTCCGCCAACGCCTGGGCTTTTATTGCTACCCGAGGTGCGTAGGAGATGTCAGACTCTCCTAGCTCGATCGCCCACTTGGCCAGCCTGCCGGACACCTCTGGCCGAGAGAGAACCTGCCTCAGGGGCTGGTCGGTGAAGACCTTCACGGAATGCGCCAGAAAATAAGGCCGGAGCCTCCTTGCGGACGAGACAAGGGCCAGAGCCAACTTCTCCAGGGCGAGATATCGGAGTTCTGCTCCTTGAAGGGCTCGGCTGGTATAATAGACCGGCTTCTGAACGCCATCTTGATCTTGGACGAGGACGGCGCTGAGAGCCGTCTCGGAGACTACGAGGTACAGGCTCAGAGGCTCCCCGGGGACTGGCTTGGACAGAATGGGGACTTTGGAGAGGTAGGCCTTCAGCTGGTCGAAGGCTGCTTGGCACTCTTCCGTCCAATCGAAGCTATTAGCCTTCTTCAGTAGCTTGAAGAAGGGGAAACAATAATCCGCCGCCCTTGACATGAAGCGGCTTAGGGCTGCGATCCTCCCGTTCAGCTTCTGTACCTCTCGGAGGTTTGCCGGGGGGCGCATTTGTATAATGGCCGAAACCTTCTCGGGGTTAGCTTCTACCCCTCGGTGAGTGACCATGTAGCCGAGGAACTTCCCGGAGGCTACCCCGAAGGCGCACTTGGCCGGATTCAGCTTCATCTTGTACCGCCGCAGGGCGGAGAATGTCTCGGCCAAGTCCGCCAAGTGTTCTGCGGCAACGCGGCTTTTGACCAACATGTCGTCTATGTAGACTTCCATGTTTCGGCCGAGCTGCGGGGCGAACACCTTGTTGACAAGGCGCTGATAAGTCGCGCCGGCGTTCTTCAGACCGAAGGGCATCCGGGTATAACAGTATAGGCCCAGGTCGGTCGTGAAGCTGGTTTTGCTCTCGTCGTCCGGATGCATCCGGATCTGGTGGTAGCCTGAATAGGCGTCGAGGAAGCTTAAGAGCTCGTGGCCGGAAGTCGCGTCCACCACCTGGTCTATCCGAGGCAGCGGAAAGCTATCCATCGGACATGCCTTGTTGAGGTTGGTGAAGTCCACGCACATACGCCATTTGCCATCCTTTTTTGGCACCATTACCACGTTGGCGATCCAGTCCGGATGATGCACCTCTCGGAGGTGTCCGGCGTCCAGCCCCCTCTGCACTTCGGCTTGGATGGCGGCTCTCCTTTCTTGATTGAAGGTGCGCCGCTTCTGCTTTACCGGGGGCTGGTCGGGATCGGTATGGAGACGATGCTCTGCTACCTCCGGGTCGACCCCGGGCATGTCCGCTGGAGACCAGGCGAAAACATCGAGATTCTTTTTCAAGAACTCGGTAAGCTTTTCTGCTTCGGTCTTCTCCAGGCCGGAGTCTATCATTAGGGTTCGTCCCTCGCCTCCTGGAACCGGAATGGCGAGGAGTGCTTCTCCCGGGGATGCCTCGGCTGATGATTCGATTGCTAGGGTTTCGGCTGCAGCCTTCCCTTTGACCGAAATCATGTAGTATTGCCGGGCCGCTTCTTGATTCCCTCTGGCCTCGCCTATTCCATGGCTGGTATGAAACTTCAGCTTCTGATGGAAAGACGAAGGCACGGCTCCGACCCCGCCGATTAGTCTTCGGCCGAAGATGGCGTTGTAGGCCGAATCGATTTTCACAACGGCGAAGTCCGTTTCAACGGTTAATTGCCGAGGGGCGGAGCCTAAGGTTACAGGGAGTCGAACTATGCCCTCTACTCGGCAGGGCGACCCGTTAAAACCGAAGAGGGGGCCCCGATGAGGCTTCATATTAGCCTCATTCAATCCCATTTTTTCAAAACAATAATAAAATAAGATGTTTGGGGCACTTCCATTATCAACAAATACCCTATGTACATCATAGCTATTTATTACAGCTTGTATGACGAGGGCGTCGTCGTGAGGGACCTGAATATCAGTCAGGTCCTCTGGGCCGAAGGTGATGTCTTCTTGGCGAGGCCTCTTCGGCTCGACGTCGATCGTCGCTATAGTGTCTGAGCTGTGCTGCCGTGGCCTCGATCCTTCCCCTGGCCCTCCGGAGATCATCATAATAGACCCGGAACTGGGCTTTTGATGGGATGCCTCTACCGGGGCCGAGGTGACCTTCGGCGGAGGAGCGGCTTCTATCGCCGGGGGTTGTTGTCTGGGCGCCGCAGGGGCGTCCCGGTTCTGCTGCGGCGGGGGCTGCTCCCGTCGGTACTGCGGCAATCTTCCCTCCCGGATGAGGCGGTCGATTTCCTCTCGGAGCTGTCGGCACTCATCCGTCGTGTGGCCGATCTCCCGTCGTGTGGCCGATCTCCCCAGTATTTGCCGGGGTCCCTTCGGCGAGGATCCGTCTTGATGCGATCTGGCCGCCGGATCATGGCCTTCACCTCCATGAGCATTCGGGAAGGGGGAGCAGGTAAGGGTAGGTACCGCGGCTGCGGGTCCCGTCGCCTCTCCCTGTCCCAGTCCTCCCGGCGATACCGCTTTCGAAAGGGCTCTTGATCTTCGGGCCGAGGTCGGACCACCTGGGGAGCAGGTGCCGGGGCTGCTTCGGCTGCGCCTTTGCCTTTGGACATCATCAGGGCCTCCCGGTTGATATATTTGTGGGCCCGGGCTACGAGGTCCTGGAAGGTTGGGGGATGGCGTTTCCCGATGGAACCGAGGAGCCCTTCGTCCCGGCACCCGCTGATCACGGCCGAGACTGCGATCGAGCTGTCGAGGTTTGGGATTTGGGCAGCCTCGGTCCAGAATTTGGTGAAGTATTCTTGGAGAGTTTCGGTGGGGCCTTGCCGGATGGCTAGCAGGCTGGCGGAGGTTTTGCACTGCCGGGTGGCATCATAAAACTGGTCGATGAACAACTAGCCCAACTGAACGAGGGAGTGGATGGAGTTGGGGGCCAGTGTCTCGAACCAGGTGAGGGCGGTCTTCTCAAGGGTGAGGGGGAAAAGGCGACAGCGGACTGCCTCGGCGATCCCTCGGACCGAGAGGAACGCGTTGAATCTCTGGAAATGACAGACCGGATCTGTCATTCCGTCGTAGAGAGGGCCCTTCGGCAGCTTGAAATTGGGAGGCACCTCGGTAGCTAGGAGCTCCGCCGTGAATGGGGTCTGCTCCAGGATGCTACTGGCGAGAGGCGCCTCGTATGGCCGAGACACCATCCGCTGCATCTCTTTGCGCATCGCCGTCAGCCGCTGGTCCAGATCTGGGACGGTCGAGGTGGCGACTGATGGTCCTCCGGTCCGTGCCGGATGGAATTCCGACGAAGCATAGTCCTGCTCCGTCAGGCGATCAGCGCGAGGAGCTAGGGCAGGTAGCGCCGAGGGCTCGCTGCGTGTCGCCGCGGTTTCGTTGGGAGAAACCGGTGTAGTCGTCGGCCGGAGCCGGGCATCTTGGACTGGGTAGAGTGGGGGGAGCGGCGCCTGCTGAGGAAGCTGTCCCATCAATCCTACGCGCTGGGCGATGGCAGACACCATCTCCTGGAGGGGCGCTAGGGAGGTGATGGCAGCTACTAGCGTTGCCATTTGTTGCGGGAGCACCCCCACTCGGTCTTCCGCGGCGGGAGACTCCGATATAACCGGCAGAGGCAGGCTCGGCGGGGCAGGAGGGGTGCCTCCGGAAGGCAGCATCTGCGCCGAGGCCTCTCGTGCTTCTGCTTCGCTCTGTCCGGACCGTCGGGTGACAGGTCGTTGAGACATGACTTGTTTGTTGGTTTCCCACAGACGGCGCCACGTGATGTAGCCGAAGCTATCACGATCGGATTCCGAGGCTGGAATCCGAAGAAGTGGATCCAAAGCTGGTTCGGATCGGTGTTTTAGAGGCCCGACGGGGATCCGGGAGGCGAAGGATGCAGAGGCAAAGCCGAGGGTCCGAGGCCGAGACTGGCTCGGTCGGCGGCTGGCTTGTCTTCGGGATGTTGCGGCCGAAGCTCCTTCGGCGGGCGAAGGGACGGCGCGAAACTGAGTCTCCTGGGGCAGCCGGCGCACGGCGTCGAGACCAGAGGGAGGAGTCCGAGGTCGGTGGCCGAGACCGACTCGGGAAGGTCGGCGATGATTCGAACCGAGCTCCTGCAGGAGGGAAAGAAGAAGAAACCGGTCAGCAGGAGTCCCGGGCTCTGGTCCTAAGGAACCTGTAAGGACTGAGGTTTCGGGTTCTGTGTTCGGGTCGGGTTCGGGCCGGATTCCCTGGTTTGGACCTTGGAGGGGTCTTGAGATTCTTGGCTGAATGGCGTCAGCACTGCTCGACGCCTTTCAAAAGGCGTCAGGGTGCGTGGACGCAATTTAGGTCTGTTGGTTGTTGTGCCACGTGTGCGCCACGTGGGCGGGTTTTCGGGCCGCGAGGGTACGGCCCCTGTCATTTCGTCTGAACAGCGTCCAGCTTGGTCGACGCGATTCAGACTGCGACATCTGCGATGTCAGGGCACGGCGCCAGAGCGTTGTCAGTACGGCCGGTCACATCGTCTGAACGGCGTCCACGGTGAGCGACGCGTTTCAGAGCGCTGTCAGTACGGCTGTCCTGTCAGACTAATTGGCGTCTGCCTCGATCGACGCGTTTTACCTAGATTCTGATTGACCCCGCGAGCCTCCCCTTCTTTCCCTCACTTTCGCCTCCACACTCTCTCTCCTCGCCTCTCCGCTCCCTCTCCGCTCTTCTTCCCCTTCCCTTCCTCTTCTTCCTCTTCCACCACTCCAACACCACCTTACCTCTCACCTCTACCTCCACCACTTCCTTCGCGGTGTTCCACTCTCCGGATGGCGGCCGACGTCCCGGCGGAGTGGCGGCGTCCTCGAGGGTACCGGCGGCGGTGTGCGGTGCGGCGGGACGGCGTCACGGAGCTTGGCGGAGTTCAAGAACCGGTAGGGGGACGAAACCTTGCATGTGTGCTCGTT